>OZ023066.1:10790000-13290000 GCA_963992785.1 Tenthredo livida | reverse complement strand
TCATGTATGTACATCTACATATACATACAACCATACCTATATATATATGTGACGTTCAAGTTAAGAGAGATACCGTGGAAAAAAGGCGGCGAAAAACGTCCGGACTATACTGACATTTTCGGGATCTGAGGAATATAAAGAAACACGCTTGGCGTTATGGAAATCCACTGGAATATGTTAGTCCGGGACTTGTCAGCGACTACAGCCTAGCTTTTCGAGGGTTGCGACGCCTTGATGGCCGACGTAAACGTAAACGTATTCAAGGTCGATATTGTTGCGGAGTCACTTGAAACCCTGCCGAAATAATGTGCGAAATAAAACTCAAATTTTGCCAAACCAACCCTTAATTTTTAACACCGAATCATTTATTTGCGAAGAATTTAGTGAAATCGATGTATCCGAAGATCCATAGTATTTGTCTGCCTCGTAATTTTGTATTTTAATCGAAATTCGGAATTTCTGTTATCATCATTTTCTATTAGCGATATTCGCATGACTGCCAATAGCAGAACCCTCCACTTCTGTATACACTGGTGCGATATCAACTGACACGTGGTCGGCGAGAGTGACGCGCGGTTGACGGGACGTCGCGTCGCGACGCCCTTCGTCGCATTGTAACCGTCGACGGGCGTCCCGTCCGCGCCGGATAGCCACGTCGCCGATCGTTGTTGTCCTTGAGTTTCAATAACCTCTATAGAATTTCTGATAGTAACTTCAGGCTTTTGCGAAAGAGGCCGTCAACGAGAGACTCAGGCCATGTTATAAATGACTAGTCAAAATGAAAGCTCGAATAATGAAAAAAACAATTTTTTCATCAATTTCTTATGGGGCTCGGCGCTTCTCTCCGAACAAAAAACACGCATACAACCCTTGGCAAAAATAAACACCTTGATATTCTTTCATTATCACACATTCATTATTCGAATTGCATAATTTTACATAAAATTTCATAAATATACATAATTCGTGTGCGGTTGAAAGCTCGGGCGTAAGTTAGAGATTGAATTGCCCCATCCCATGTCAAGAGTGGTGTATTAAGAGTTACGGGGTGGTGAGATAAAGATGGGTTAATCAAACGTCGAGATGAAACCGCGAGACGTAAATTTGAGAAAATCTGGTAGCCCGTTGAACCGTTTTACGGAGATGTGAAGATGGTGGGTATATCTCGTGGTTAATTCTGTCAAGAAGGTGCATGGCGATTAACTGATCCCAGGATTGGTTTCCTTTTGCTTTCATTCGACCCGTCGAGCCCTTCTTTCTTCTATTTATTTTTTAGCCTCTGCACCAGCAGCAGCAGCTAAACTCTTAGCTTAATGACTTGCAAACAAAACCAGCACCGTGGCTGGCCCGGTAATTACCGGAATACTTTAAACGCTCTTATTTTACATCTCAATGGTTTATTTTCAATTAAGAGCTACCGGCTGAAAAATTTAATCAAAGGTTATAAAACGGCCGAAAATCGTATGTGTTTAACTCTTAACGATGCTTTATTATTCCTAATTTGCAGCTGTCGTTAATTGAAATTTCAGGTTGATGTTGTACCAGACATTAATTGCCACAAAAATTGCATCTACATATGCCTGCAGCTGTTCTATTCAATTTATAGCCAGTGCAACTACAGGATATAATATCGAACAGGAAAATCCTCGAACAAGGTAGGTATACTAAATTTGACCGAGGATGGGCGAAAATTTGTCTGTTCATTATTGCTGTAACCGATAAAGCTCGCGAGAATTTGTATTTCTCTACAGATCTGGTTGTTAATTGAAATTTTACGACCAGCTTTGTCCCTTGTGGGATGGTAGTTTTCAACATCCGATAAAACCGTCAATTGAGCATTGAAACGTTATCAATAGACTCAACGAGTGGTGAAATACTTTCTATGTGTATATGCTTAACGAACCAACGTATGGTTATGTGGTATGCTCTCGAAACTCGCTGCTGTCGAGTGATTTTCTGTAAAAGAGAGTGGGGAGTGATTTTGGAGAAAAAAAAACATTTTCATCCAAAGCTACAAACGGTAGGGAGAGAAAAAAGGAGAGAAAAAAAAGAAGAAATAAGTACCTACCTATCTACCTACGTCGGTTATGAGAAACGCTCGGGCTGTTGCGAATGGAGGAAAATGTATGCGACTGGAATAAAAATTTCATTTCAACCCGTACGAATGTTGAAACGCACGGATTCCAAGTCCTGGGATGCTACTACCGAGGTAGCAGAATTCTCATGCGTTGCAAACGTAGGTAACTGACGGAAAGCATGCTCAGAATGTAGGTGGGTACTCGTCGCAGACGTAGATATCGAGTTTTGCTATATAAGCGAACTCAACGATACATTATATGTGTATCCCCAGATACCTGACTAAAAAAGTTTAAGAAAACTCTGACCAAAGAATATATTTTTATTTTCAGGCTGTTATAGAGTTGTGTATCATATATATATACATATCGTATAGTATATGCATAGTATAGCTCGGAGAATCTTGAATCTACGTTTATGGACAAGTTGTTATATTTCGACTACGATGTACTCATATTTTGGCTCGTTTTCTGAAATAAAATTTCATCCATGGAGGTAATCCGGTGGGAATACTGCATTGAAACACGATGGTTCAGGTTCATTGTATAGAAATGGACCAGCTCGGTTGACTGGTTCGATGCTTATGCCAATCAAAGAGAAAGAAATCGTTGATCTGAATCCAATTCTTGATCGATTTCAGACCGTACAATCTGATTATGAAAAGAGACAATTACCATTTGCTAAGAAGAGATCCTGTCCTTATCTGAGTGGTTGAAACCCTGCGAAAATAATTTGTCAAATTATGTCCATCATCCCTTGGAAAATAATGACGAAGGAGAAATAGGTCAGTAATTTGCCCTATAATGCAGAACGCGAGGGGACATATTGAATCGATCGAACTCTAATAAAGGACCAGATATCCCTTAACAAAGCTCCTTTGTTCCGTTGTTATCGTGTAATACGATATTATTTTCTTTCCAAATCCGAGATTACTTCCTATCCTCGAATCCCAGCCAAATATTATATAAAAACGGAAGTCAAACCCTATATATTTCCTTCACGCGATATACAGTACAAGCAACTATACGTAGGATATATAATTGAAAAATGAATACCTATACAGCATTCACGACGAATGACATAAAAAAAAGCTGAAAGTTCCACTTGATTTTTCAAACAAGTGAAAACTGATTTCTTGTTTCATATAATTTATGAATGTTCAACTGATTATCGTAATCACCGATAAAAAGCGTGTGTTAAAATATTAACGTGTGGTAATACCGAATACGGTATAAAATGAAGTGTATATCTATCTACATTCACATGGATATAAAGGTAGATACACACACAATATTTCTATGAAGTGGCATATGGCGTTGACACCAACAACCTCCTCGAACTAACACCCCAAATCTGATTAATCGTTACACGTGTTGTTGGACCGTACACGGTTCTTTCCACATGCGGTGTTATTTTTCGAGACCCGTGGCAGAGGCCCAGTTTTTGTTGTACAAAAAGCTGTGATATGATTTAAGCTCCGAGCTTTAGATATTCGAATCAAATGCGACTATGTAAGTTCATAGTTCGACGATAAATGTCAAATGTATTTCAAGAGAAAATTTTTGGTGCAGCATTATGATACAGCGTTTACGAATATTGGTTTTTAGGCGAAGAAAGTCACGGATTTAAGGGATAAAGGAGCGATCAGGGTGGTGTGGTTCGGCGTCGTTCACGAAACAATAACGTTGACGGACGAAAAATGTAAATTGAAAATGCAATATCAACGCGAGGTTGGGTTCTATCCCTTCATCTCCTATCTGACGTATCGTATCGCGTGTGTGCGAGAATTTCTCTATTCTACGATACCAGGGACTTCAGAGGCTGAGGCGTTGTCCTCCTTCAAGAAACTCATAACTTCAAAGGCAGAAGACGCACTCGGTTGACAAGTCTGCTTTATTTTTCGTAAAAATATTGCTGTGCGCGTGGTTGTCGACTTCGGGGTGCATAAATTGGACGAAATTGTTTCTTCGCGCAAGCAGGAAAGACAACAGACTAATATTTTCCCACAAAAACCATCGTATTCTTGTCTCTTTTACAGGTTTACTCAACAGCTTATACAGCCGTTCAAATTAGATTTACTTATTAAATTCTCTTCCTCACGTAACAATTCTCTGCACAAACCTCACCCCGCGCTCAAGTACCGGTTACAACCCTCAATTTACACTTTCTCTCTCTTCGATCGATCTCTCGTTAAAAAAAAATACCTACATCTCAGTCAAGAATTCGATTATCAAGTCACAAAAAAATACACATAAAAGTATAAATAAAAAAAAGAAAACGGATCGTTAAATTCGTGTATTTTTTATCACACGAAACTGCCCATCCTTAAACCAAATTTGTCCCACAAAAAATGGAAGACTTTCGTTTGCCACGTAGTTAATTGCCTTCGTATTCTGGTTTATGGTCAATATGGGTGGTCAAAGGTTGCAAATCGACGCCTGCAGACTACCAAAATGATTACAACGTAGTGTAGCTCGACCATTGGTTATATGTTTGAAGTCCCTTGATCGCCATTAGCGCACCCCTCGACGGCTGAGCACCGCGTTATTGAAAACCCAGGATGATTTTATAACAGTTGACAGGTAATATGCCGAGGCCTTTACAGCTGACCTGTTTAAAACAATGAATATATTTAACGACTGGTATCCTCGTCCCTGGGTGTTGTTAGTTTATACGTGATATAAACCGCGTTATATCGACTGCTGCTGCAGCTTTGCAATAAAACAAGATCTCCATACGACGCGACGCGACCATAGCGTGGAATATTTATTAACCATCAATTCAATCTGCTCTTATACTTATTTCCAATTATTATTATCGTCTATTTCTCGATCGTTCACCATCTGCATAACGATCAGGTTATATATACATTTTCATTCCAGACTGAAGAATGCTGCCCCTGCACCTTCGTCACGTATGTCTGCATAGTGAATGACGGTAGCAAGAACAGCTCCTCCCTGCTGTAAAAGCCAGCTAAACCACAGGAGCTCTGTGCCCAGCCTCCTGTCCCTATAAATCTTCGATCCAGCGATCTTGTAGCCGATGTATTTGCTTTGATACGAACGTCTCCGGGATGATCAGTTATTCGTGTTTGAATAATCTGAATTTTGTTGCCAGCGAAGATTAGTTGGTGAAAAACGAAAACGAAAGTGAAAAAAAGCTCCGGGGTCCAGTTCTAAATCTTGTCTCTGGAGCAGGGAGGAGCTTTTGTTCTGGGAAAAAAACGAAGTATACGGTATAGTGGGTAGAAAAACGCCTCGGCGAATCTCATTTTAGTGCAAATAGCCGACATGCGTCACTCGGCTCTTCGTTGTATTTACAAAAAAGCTCTAAGCATTTGTCAAAACTCGAAATGATGGTAGAAAAAACATATACAGTAGATGTTTGGCTATTTATCTACCGGCACGTCGCGTCGTATATGTAGGGTCCCAAGGAAAGTTTCTTTCCCTCCTCGCGCGGTGTATACCATTGGCGATATTTCAGTCTAGAGCTTCGTTTTTCTAACCCAGAGAGAGAAATACACATTTGACAAAGAACGTCCCGCTGTTATACTTTCATTCGGAATATTTTATTCCAGCTTTTTATTTTATTTTTATTATCTTCAGGTGCTTGTTTACGAGAAAGTGATTCGTCTCCGTCTTAGAATAAATTTTCTACCCTTAAACCTCGCCGAGAGTACAATAAAGTACGAAGGAACCTCTTAGGAATGAAAATATTTTTCAAACCAATCATTATATCGATCCACGCGTATAAAAGTTACTTTACCCGGCGCAGTCCATTTCGTACGTCCTATACCTATTCGAGTGGTGATGAAATTTTTCTAAAGAACTCATTATTGGAAAAGTTGCCTCACCCCCGGCGAACCACTCACTGGGATAGGGTTCAATTAATACTTGATTCGACCAGAAGCGATTCAATTCAATCCTGACTAAGTTTTTATTCAAGTCCCAAGTAGGTACGGCTTTAGTGCTATATTTATTAAAGATATTGAGCTTCGAAAAAGTAGAGGCAAATATTTGAATTTTGTCAACGATCAACTTCACCATAATTGCAAGACCGATCCGCTTCCGATAGGATTTCAAGGAGGGAGTCCAGTGGAAAATTAAAGGACCATATTCACCGACTGAACTTCGTTTCAGGACTCATTCTGTCTAAAGAGTCTGCTTAGAAATCCTGCACCCACCAATGATTTCACATGAGAAATTTCAAGATCGACTTTCTCTCAAATTAGCTGTACACTTTGGGTGACCAGTTTTGAATTTTTCATCATGAAAAAATGAATGCATTACGATTGGACTCTCCGTTGAGTGGAAGCTGGAGTTTAATCCTGCGGTACATATTTACGTATAAATCGGAACAAAAGTTTGTCCTGCAGGAAAAGGTGAAATCGTTATAAGTCTGTCTTCGGGAATGTTGGGATTGAAATGAAAGACAACCCCGTGAAAGTGAGGAGGTTTGGCTGAAACGTGGGTCGGAAAAGGTGGCTGTGGATTATTACCTCATTCTTTACACGAGCGCCGCAGATGCGGGCAGTCGTCGGTTTCAATTTAATAGGACATTTCTCAAGAATCTAAAAACGCTCAATATTGATTTTCCCTCAGTAGCGCGTATAGCGGCGTGCTTTAGTCTCACCACGTATCGGGTCTCAGGTAACAGAGCTCCAGCCCTCAACCCCCAGCCCTAGATCCAACCTCCAACCTCCAGCCCCTGAAACCCTGCAGAGACCACAGCCGGCAGACACCCCTTTGGCTATTACTCTGCCATATAACCCTTCTTTCGCCAGAGCCAGGGTCTACCACGGGGTTATTCTAGTGTGGGGGTTTTCCACGGCGGTTTTTCCTCTTCTCTAGGAAAGCTTTAGCGTTTCTCGTTCCGAACGCTCGGTCACGCCCAGCGCTATCTTAACGCCTGTTTTTAGTGTTTCAGTATTTTTAGTGCCTCCAGATAATATACTGGTTTCGTAATCTATGGTCTATGGTCCGCGAGAGAAGGGAGTGTAGTGTGCGGAAGCTCTGCATAAAGATAGGCATCTTTTCCTCCCGATCGTTGCGGCCTCGGAGCTTACTCTGTGAATGCTTGATGTACGTATAATTATTATGATGCGTTAGACGCACGCATTTTACCGCGGCCCTTTCTAGACTCGGAAATGAGTCATTCTCTCACTGTTCCAACCTTCAACCGTCCATTTTACTTTTCACTGTACCTTTAATAGCCCCGACGCGGTGTTTTAGTCTTTACACTTAACAACCGACGGCTCTTATACGCACTTAACATGGCCAACGAACAAGTCAGTTGAGTGACCACTTGACAATTTTCTTCACCGCAGCTTCTAGCTTCATTCACTCCTATGCACATATATCACACTTTAAAGACCATCCAGTTCTATAATTCATCCAATTTTTGACACTTCATCATCTACGATGCAGAAATTAATTGCAATTAATTTCATTCGTTTACATCGATCGTAATGATTGACCATATCTCCACAAAAAGTCAAGACTATGTGGATTGAAAATTCGAAATGTCATTCGGTGGTAATGGGGAGCTCAAAGTTCAGCAATACGAAATCCTCCCTGTTTCTTGGTCTGGTTTATACCCTGAGAAGAACCATCACATAGAGTCAGAGAATTGCAGGGGCCATTCGTCTTGTAAGGGTCGAACCTACTCCAGAGACAATTCCGGAGTGCCTAGAAGCGGGTTCGTCGTTTCAACGCATCCCGCTACGTTTATACGCACTTCCGTTGTTATGAAAGGGAGAAATAGTAAGGATATGATACGACAGTCGTGGAAACTTTCGTAATAATTGTAACGACTGAATGTCGGCGCAGGGGGATGCTATCCGAAAGTGTTTTTCCTCCCTCTCTATATAAACTTGTCAAGGAAGGAATATGGTTTGATTTATGACTAAGTGCGACTTCTCGGATAATAAATTTATCTCAAATACGTATAGATGCGACTGAAATTTTGGGGACGAATATGTCGTAGCAAACCGACTACTGCGGGTTCCAAAAAAATCGGTTCTACTTGTATATTTTATTGATAGGACCGATTTTTCGGGTTTACGTGCGGTAAAAGCAGAGGGATATTCGCGTGGGAAGGCTAAAACGAGAACCCCTCTATGGTAGATATTGTAGAGAACGTTTAATGGAAAATGGTTGCTCTTTAGAAGCTCTCGAACGCGGAGTTGAACTTTTTTTTGTCGGAAGCAGGGAGGTTTCGGTAACGCCCTTCATTTCAGTTCGAGCTATAAAAACCAAGGGAGCCGGGCTAAGAATTGTGGGAAACAAATAGTGGAACCACTGGCTATATATACAAGGGTGCATTTCGTCGACACCCGAGCTGCAATTTCATTTTACGGTTCCGCAAGACGTTCTATATATGCGGCCGTCTACCGACTACCAACCCTTATTCAAGGCTCATAGTATCTCGAGAGGGATTTTATCCGCACATACTCATGGAAATTTCAATCCACTCCCCTCCTCTGCTTCTACATAAAGTCCAAATTTCTTTATATTTTTTGGTGTTACTGTCGTATTTCGTATTATTTCACGGTCTAATATAATCCTCGAGGCTTTGTTATCTAATAAAATTTATTATTAACGAATCATAATTAAGCAATACGTCATTTAAAGTCCATGGGTCACTTGGGTAGCCCACGATCTAAAGGCCAATTAATTAATGGAGGTAAATTAACTCATCCGATGTACTTAGCATTCGTTATTGTCAATCGCGATGAACGTATGTACATACATACGACGGGCTGTATATGATGTGCGTGACGTCCCAGACCTTGGTACGTCTAAACCCGCATGAAATCTGAGACCGTTGGGATTATTTTTTCCATTGCTTACGTGATTTGATTTCTATGTATAGGTATGTGGACACTAGTTCAATCTTTAATACTTTTACAATCGAGACTCTGGCACAGTTTGAAAAATGACGACGAAACCATATTGTCTAACCAACGAACAATCAGCCGACTAATTCATTCTTTTACGCAATTAAAACTGCGGATAAAGAGACACGGAGTTGATTGCAATCTCTATTGTTGCAAGTTTGAATGCCATGCTTCAAGTGTTTTTCTGTTCCGTATGAATGTATACGTCATCCGTTAACGTGATACACGTACTGCTTTCGGAGGCACAGAAATCCAGATCAGAATTGATCGTCATTCTTCAAACGAAGTTTCTTTATTAATGAGGTGGTATACAGATGACCAATACCGATCCCTTAAAATTCTCTTCAAAAATGAGCTAGAGAAGTTGAGCCTGATAAACTTAAAATTTGTGAAGGTATAAACGAAATGCTCCCTGCATGACGGATATCAAGCTTTTTGAGTTGAACTTTCGTGGCTTTATTGATGTAGTTTGAAGTTTTTTTGAATCCTTGACCCGCGTGGTCCAAATTTATGAAGAATATGAATTGTAAATGAGGGGGTGAATTTTTCTGAATGATAATCAAATCAGTATTGGAAATGATCGGTTGTGGAGTAGCCACGTATCGGGGTGGTCTGTGGCCGGACAAACAGTAGCTGTAGAGTATTGGCAAGGCTCTGGTTACAGATGGCATAACAAGTTGCAGGTTTGCATTAGCTTCGGTAATGGTGTACGTGCTCGGGCGCTTAATGCTCCCCTGAAAGGACCCCTTTTGATTCCAAGGACCACGATACGAGCTGGGCTGCCCAGAAGAGTGGCAAAGTTTCTCAAAGCTATAGCTTTACAGGTCGAGGTTTAAATTGGCTGGGGGTATGCGGCGTCAAGTGTTCCGCAGCAGCATTATCGAGAAAGCTTTTATTATTTTTACCATTTATTTTCATATTAATTCTCGCCGTTTCGTTAGACATTGATTTTCGAAGCGGATATGGATTATGTGACGGGTGAATTTCTACTGCAGAGAGTTGGATTCGTTTCAAACTTTGAAATCGAGTAGACCATGTTGTTTGCGACCGGAGCTTTTCAATGTTTGCAAACTTTATATACCTATATCCGGTGCTGGATAGCTGGGGAGTTGGAGAAGGCAGAAAAAATTGATTTTTCCAATCACGTTTATTATTTACGAGATGCGTATTTTTTTTCTCTCCGCCTCGCTTATCTGTTTCCTGTTAAATGAAAAGATCTAATGCCTCGAACCCTAAATGTTAATAATTTACAGGAATCCGTCAGTTGGTAAATACAACGGCAGATCCTCCCTTAATTCCTCTCCCATTCAATCACAGGAAAACAGAGTGACAGACGGACGAGTAGGCGAGTAGATGCTTCCCCAGCGATTGCCTGAGCAAGGATAAAAGGGACGATTGTCCCGAAAGGAATATTTTCAGGGACTAAGTGAGTAAACGCGATAAGTTAATCCGGAATGTTTAAAACCCAGCAACTCCTGGCGTCGTATTCCAAAACCAAACGAAGTCGCGAGCTGCAAACGACTTTAAATCGAAATAGCCAATTTACTGTGGGGGTTGTGCCCTTTGCTTCGCGAATATCCTGAAGTTGGAATGAAATTTGGTGTTTAGAGCGTACGGCGAGGGTCGCGGTTACTGGTAGGAGTAAAAGGAGGAGGAAAACACCCCCATTCCTCCTCTTATAATTGAGTTAGCAGTGCCATATCATGGTACAGGGTTTCCACCCCGTACAGTGCGGGGAAACGCCGATAAAACACAAACATTTAATTAAAAGATAATCAACTGGATTGCCCGCTGCCCGCTAATGTTGCAAAACGGGAGATAGTAGATATTTTCACTGCCTATATGTATAGGTATATGCGTACCTCTATCTAAAAGACATATACATATATACCCGCTCAGACAATCACTTTTTTATGTATATGAGGGCTAGAATCGCTCCGCATACAATTTCATTTTACGTTCACGTCCAGCTATTTATCACGTAAGCCGTGACTTTCAGGATTTGGCGAAATCGTTATATGCACCAACCATCGCGCATATAGGTATGGCAATTTTAAAAGCGTACCCATACCATGGCCACTTGATTTCAAGAGTAACCGCGCAATTCTATTTCCTGTAATTGCAGTAAACGACTCGGTGCTCCAATTGCAACGTTCTATTCCGATCGTGGCTCAATTCGCTAAGCTGCGACAGTAAATTGGTTCTCACTTTACCAACAGGGGATAAACTACCCCTAAACAGTACGCGGAACTTTGAAAGCTGCTGCCCTATTTGCGAGGGAAGAAGAACAAAGGGAGAATTCAAAAATCATAATTCTTGACATTTCATGCAATTTACATCATTTTTCTGAATAACAGCTATTGCATTTTGCAGGTAATATATACCCACTTTTCTTATCTTTGATGAACATAGTTTTAAATATAAGATTAGTATAATCCGGCGAGTAGCCGCGGTGTGCAAAATACGGCATGTTCAAGCTAGGCATAAGTGAGTGAAATAAGAAAGACATAAAGTTGGACCGAAACGTCATAAACAAGTCGTAGGTGAATCGGAATTGATATTTTATATCAGTTATGCCCTGAAACCCCCTGCTCACCGCCATTTCACTGCTTCCCGTGTCTCACCCTCGCCAATAAACATATCTTTGAAATATATACTCTAAACCTTTGGAGTAGAGCTAAGAAATGCACTTCTCGATTTGATCCGGTACATATACCTATATAAACCAATGAAATGATGTTCAAGAGTTTATAGCTACTATTATCGATGCATCCCGTATCGGGCATTCGTTTTCTACTTTGATCGTAAATCCTGAGTTTACGAGTTTTAACTGTCTATAGCCACCAAACGGCTTACCGTATCTCGCCTGTTTTAAACAGACCGAAATTTATCTAGGAGATCCGATATTCCGCAAGTTTTACTTCCACATTCGTACTTGCATACCTGAATCATATCGAATAAATTCGTTCTCACTTCCGCTAAATCAACGCCATAAGAATCGGTTTCGGTTTTTCACTAAAATCTCGTACGAAGGTGAATTTTCAGATCCCATTTTTTGGCTTCATATACAGTCTATTGGGAAGAAATAAAAAATTTCAACTTTTCTTCGAAATCGTGTCGTCCTCTCATTATTTCATGGTTTATTTCCTACAGGTCTGGATTTATGTTTATTTATTTCTAATTTTTTGGTTTTGGTGAATCAAATGGTATAAGACGAGCTTATAATTATTTCAGTCTTAATTGGGAAAAAATTACCAAACCACTCTGAACGAATACGTAGATATATCTTTGAGTTATCAGGAGATATATATTGAGCCGTTGAAATGTTTCAATTAAAAATTTTTCTCAGCCGCAATGCAGAAGGTCTGCAGGATCGTGAGCTAGAGGTAAGCGGACTCGTAAAAAGTATCCTTGTCGACGAAAATAAATAATTACTAAGACACATTATGTTAACCAGAGGAAGCGAGCCCGTGCAGGGATCGTTAGGAGTTTTTTTTTTTTTTTTGCCCCTCTTCTTCTTTTTAGTTGTTTCTTTTTTCTTTTTATTATATTATTTTTTTGTGGCGTCCTGAAGCTGTGCCGTTATACGACATTGTGCAGCGTTTTCCATAAATGGAAGCAATACAATAAACCAATTACAGCTACGCTTACAGGCGGTGTCTTTCAACTTATGAGTCTCCGAAACGTTCTAAGGGCACGTTGAAATATTCAAATAATCGTTGCTTAGCCCGTTTTTAGTATAATAACTGTTTTTCATTTTTCTATTACCAAAAGCTGCAGCAAAGGAATCTTCCTCGGCCCGGCCGTCACCGGACTGAAATTAGGCCCCCGAAAACTTTGAATGGTGGAATATAAAATATGTAGGTACTACAGTAGGTATAAAACGTTAGTTTATTGAAACTGCGTTCAGGACCCCAAAGATATTTTTTTTTAGTAGGTACGCCGTAGTATGTATATGGTCGTACAATATAATACTACCACGCCTCTTCTTGATCCTTTTCACTCTCTCCTGTTCTCTCTGCAGTAGAACGTATCGAGTTATCGAAGTTTGATCAACAGTTTGGTATTACATTAAATGTAGATAGGTATATAATGTATATAGATATATATATATGGCTTTTCGAATCAAGGGAGAAAAAAAATGTGACAGTTTATTATTAAAATCTATATCCTGTACCGGAAATTTGCATACTGATAAAACTTAATTAATTCTGAACCGCCTAGCATCGTCAAATTATGAAAAAGTTTTTAATTAAACAATTTTCCTCCTTCAATTACAATTCATGTTTAATTAACGGGCGCGGAGGTCCGAAAGTTGGGTAATTTTTCTTCACCTAATAACTATGCGCTGCACCGTGTGAACCCACATTTCATCGGGATATACCAATTATTATTACTGAAGATATTAGAGAAAAACTATTCGATCATATATCTTATCGCTTAGCTGATAGAAGTGCACTTACATCATCTATGCATAGGTAAAACTATGTGGATATTCGGGATGTCGATGGGTCTGAGAACAGAACAATCTCAAACTTCAAAATTACAAGATTCTCGGGCGCATAATCCACGCTGTTTCACGCTTAAAGTTCAGCTTCTGTTTCAACTTGAATCAGAATAGTACCTATTCGTGCTTTCTCAGTTCTTAGTCGTTTCAAGAATTTGCGGTGCTGTCGAACCGTGATAAACGTCGCTTTTATCTCGGCAATTCCGGGATCAAGGTCAGCAAAGATGGCGGTGTTGTTTCACGCGCGGAATTAACAATTGGCGAGGACTTCGATCTCTGAATCGCTGCTTTTCCTAATAATAATAAAATAAATGCGTCATAAAATAAACTCAAGTTTTCCTCAACGTCACTTCAATTGTCCATCATTGATCGAAATCCAATATCAAAAAATTGTGCACGTCCACGTTGATCGATATGTTTGAGAAAATTGAATTCTATCCGAAGGAATTAATTCAATGTTTCTTAGATTTTCTCGAATCATTACTTGGAGCACTCATAAAGATTTTATCACCATACGTGATACAGATCCACGATCACTAGTCAAGGAATATAGGTAACTAACCATCCGTACCGTTGAGCTCGAGTTCGAGGTCTACCGATGAATTATTAATCGGAAACCCTTCCATCTAATGAAGCTATAAAACGGGAAAGCCTAAAGGGAAAAAAAGCAAAAGTAAAAGTAGCGTGGCGCTTGAGTTGAATTCCAATTGGGTTACTGGTTCAAAACTCTGTCTTAGACTGTTCCGTAGACTGTATATCGGAATTAGAGCTAAGTGGCTGTGAACGACATTCAAGTAACCAATAATTTCCCAAAACGTGTTTAAGCGGTTGATTATATGGTGATCGTTCGTCACTGTCGGAAAATCCGCGAAACTTAGAGAAGAGTAGATATATATATATATATATATATATGTATATATTTTCTTTAGAACGTATAAATTTTGTCTCTGAAGGGGTAGAAAATGCGAGATATCGTATCGCGTTGATTAATTTTTTTTTAAACAACATTCATGAGCATTATTCGGCCATTCAGCTGTCTGAAACTTTCTGAATTCTGGTTTTATAGTTCGACCAGCTAGTACTTAGAACGCGGAGGCGTTGGGTCGGTAAATTCCAGTAATTTGATTTGGTGAAGTTAACGAACTGTGTCTCCTGCAACATTCGTAGTTCAAGTTAGCCGAACAAAGGTCCATTAGGTATGCTAATGTACCATGAGGAGTCTGGAGCTCTTGAAATAAACGCGCCCGAAGAATATTTCAAATTACTAGATAAGATCGCGTCTAGAGGTTTACGTATTGTAAAGAACTCAGCGGGTTCACTATTCCGGTGAATTAATACCTTGTGTAGGCATTGATCAAATCATTACACATTATTTAATTTTTAATCGATTAGCAAAGCTTGAAGAATGCATCTTTCCATCGATTATTGGCTCTCGTATTTTCTCACGTCTCTATACTTGAGCTTAGATAATTATTTGGCGTTAACGCTCCTTTTTATAGCAAAGAGTCAGAATTCTCACTCCGTGAAATTTCGCGAAATAAGTTGAAATAAATTCAGAAATGGATTCAGAAATTTTGTAAATTGAATAACAACAAATTATTATGTGTCAAATGCATTCAAGATTGTTTTTTTGAAAAATGCTTCCGTTTTCGTTGAGCAAGAATCGGACACCCCTTAATGATTTTCTCGTTTAAGGTTACAGGTTTTATAACTCGACGTCTTATTTAGCACCTAATTTGTTCTAGAAATTCCTAGAAGGCTTTTTTCCTTTGCATGAAATTTTCAGGAAAAGGGCAATCTCGCCACCCCCTTGTGCTCGTTATGTTCTTTGATGTAGCCTTGGACTACGTAGACAAGTATGATAATAATGCTTCTCAAGTTTAACGTCGCAAGACCTCCGGATGCAATGCACCGGTCTTTTATCCCAAAGGAATCACAATTCACTTACCATGACTTCTGCATGTCTGGAAGGGTCGTTATCGATTTCAAATCATCACAACATTAAGTGCGGAGGGAGACACGGCTCCCCCTAGGATAATGTTAATTTTTCAGGGGCTCCTGGGGATGCTGCGTTACGGGGGTACTAAGGGTATTTCAATTGTTCCCATTATCCACGGAATTATTCATCACTACTTCCTGCCTCGCGATTGTACAATGGAAAATTATTGTCCCGAGGCATCCCCCGCAGTCCGACTGGACCGTACTTCATAAAATTACTCATTAACCAAAGAAATCGTATCAATTTACAGTACCAAATATATCACATCTGAAAATTTGATCAAAAATTGTCCTCGACATGAGCTGAATTGATTATAAGATTCATAAATCATATCATCATCTTATTTTGACTCTCCGAATGTCCCATGGGTGTCCTGTACACGGAATTCATCAATGTCTGAAAAATGTTTATATTTTTTTTTACCATTTCAACCGCTCGAGTTGACAGCTCAATCTGTCTGTCACGTCTGAACATGTGCCCGGATTTTTACACTCCTCTAAGGTTTTTACTTGCCGTTTTGTTCGCGTCATTCAAGACCCTTGTCACCGAAGAAAGAAATGAAACAAAACATATAGCATCGCCTATACTATGCGGTGTACATGCGTTCGAATCGCGATCCATTACCGGTCTCTCGCGTTCTCTTTGTACGTAACCTGCACCTTGATTTCCCTTTTTCGTGCACGACAACCATTACTCCTTCTTCAGAGATTGAGCGAAGCAATCTTGGCTCAGGTTTGGTGACACCGGCTGATTTATGCGTCTTAAAAATTTGTCTCGGCTTCCGCAAATGCCGGGGTGGGTAATGCAATTCATGAAAACTTATATAGGACCTGGTACATTCATTCGCGGTGTACAATAAACGGAAGCAGTATATAATCAAGCGAGGTAAAATAGCTATGTGACATGGAATATGATCTGTGACTCGTGTGAGCCGAAATATCGTCTCATCTATATTAAAAACGAAAACCCCCCAAAAAAAAAGAGACAAAAATTACAGTAAAAAGGAAATACTCAAGGTTAATAATAAATTTCCACCTTAACCCAGGTATTACACGAAGCCTGGCGCAACTAGGGTGGCCCATAACTCAGACCCGTTGATTATAATTGTGATTTATTCCGGTTTCCCAAAGTTCCTCGCGAGTCCCTTCAACATTGTGAAGTGTTGCTACCGGCGAGACTTCAGTTGGTGATAAAACATGCATTAAGACGCTGTCACGTTGTTGGAACTTGGAATTAGCAACAAATACGAAGTAATTTTTTAACCAGAAGGTAGCGAACCGCTGTACCTTATTCAGACCTGGTTGGTTTTGGATATCCGACCGCCTGAGGCGAGGCTTCATGTAAATATTAAAAAGTATTACATAATACATTACATCGAAGTTTTTCTGGGCTTAAGAGAAAATATAAAACTTTTCAAATTAATTATCATTTTAATTTCACTTACTCAAGATTAATGTCACTGGGGTCAAACACTTTGCCGAAAGAGAAGTAAAAAAATAATTTTATAACCAACTTCACAAAATGTATTCATACTTAAATCAGAATTACTCTGTTTGGACATAACGCCAGATAAAGTGGAATGAAATAATGCATAAACTCTTATCAGCGGATTCATTATCATCCGTGTTTCCATTATTCAAGAATAAAGTCCGGGTAGCTCGTCCCATTCAGCGAATAAAGACATTCAATGAATGCCACGATCTTAAAGCAGTTAATTAGAATTCATAGGATTAAACGTTCGAAGGATTGTTTTCAAGTTCTTGAACATTTTTTCCTATCTTTCTTTGGTAGAGTTTGTATAACGGTATATATGTTGTCAGGTAGCTATATGGGTGGAAAAGATTGATGATCACTCTGACTGGAGAAAATATGCTCAATAAATATTCGGTTCTATTAAGCATCGGAGTACGACATGATTTTCGATGTATCTCACGCACATCTGAATTTACTTGGAATAATTAGGATCTTGAGGTCAAACGAGTTAATTAACAGCCAATCAACGTTAATCTTAAAGGCCAGGAACCAGATATTAGGGTAGGTAGGGTAGTAATATCATCGCTCCAGCTATCCGATCTATCAAGGACTACAACCACACCTTTGATGTTCTGTGAAATTACCTAATTCCTCCTGATACAACAGGAGCGAATAATTCTAGTCGGAAATGAATGCCGTTTTCAAGGTAATACGAACTTTGCCTTTCCATCGAACCTGGAATCTTACTGCAACATTTGGCCGAGGTGTCAGCCGTCACGTTGTCTCCTCACCATGGTCGTCACCCCAAAGTGTCATGGCGTGAGGTCCCTTCGCGAGGTCTAGCAACCATGAGATTGGGGTGAGATTTCTACCCACCGTATACACACCCCTCAAGCCGCGCGACTATAACACACTCCCACAGAAGCATCATCCGTTCCGTCCACCCTGTCTGTCACTCAAGCTACCCACGGTGGTATACAACCAGTGCAGGGGATGTATTGTCTGTTGGAAATAGGATGAGGGATGCTGCGAGCCAAGTTCTAGCTGATAATCCTGAGGAAGAAAGACTTAGTAAAGAACTTTCCGGATTTATTTCAGATTTTTTGTCTTCCAGATTTTCTTACGCTCGTTTCGTCCTCGAAGAATAAGTTGTGTGAAGAAATTACCGACGTGAAGTTTTTCACGATTCTGTCAAAATCTTATTAATGTATAAATCGTACGGCTATATTTTTGCCGCGAAATATTTCCCCTGATTTAGAAAATTGTAGATGTAATTTTTTTGATTTATTGATCAATATTTGAAATTTTATAATAGATTTTTCAAACACGGCGCTCATGGGCCGCGTTTAAATGGAAAACAAGCCTTACTATGCAGACGTTGCATTACGATGCACTATGCTAAGCGAAGTCAATTTTATTCTAAGCGGACAAGAGTTTGGCTTGGCGTGGAACGTGACTCCGTTTAGCATAGCGTTGGAGGAATTGTCGCCCCGGCCACTTCACCCCACTACACTTCACTTCACTTCACTTCACTTCACTTCACTTCGCTTCACTTCTCCCTTGATTGAGGTACATGCGAGCAACTTGACTAGTCCGTGCTACTCGAACGCAGCATCCTGCTAGCGCTAGTCATCTTGTTGCACGCAGATTATAATTGAAGGTACAAGGACGACAAACAGCGTCTGATGCCAGAGGTCAACGTGTACCTATATTCAGAAGATTGAAAGAGAAGAAGAAGAAGAAAAAGAAGTAATTCATTTCTGGTAGAGATTGAGCGTTGTGCAGTTTAACCGATCCCAGCGATTCTTCTTTTCACAAATACGTATGAAACTCGAGTTTTTCATTTTTACCCATAGGATACATTCAACATTGGGTCACCAAAGAGCAATATATCTGAAGCGAATGTTTCCAATATTATTCCCAAGGCTGTGTGTCAGTCTATGACAAATGTTGAAAAAAAGAAGACCACTGGGCGGCGGAAGAGCAAGCCGGAAGAAGAAACGAACTCTAAACCAACTTGCATTTTTCAACGTCCAAAGTTTTTCCCTCGCCACAGGGGAAGGAAAAAGCTCATGATGCAAGCTTTAAAGGGGAGCATCTCGTGTCTCGGGACAAAGCTCGCTTGCGGAACGTGGGGAATAGGGTTTCCACCGAGTGATACAGATATGTAGATAAAAGGCCCGGCTCACTCCATGGATTTAATAGATCAGGGAATTATAGAATTAGAATGGTACACGTATATTCCGTTATCGGCGTAACGCAGAGTAGCTATTTTTGAACCGTTTTTTAGATCATGGGGGTTGATTTCTCCGTACGGGATGAACCCGGCTAAAATAAATTCAGACGTATCCTAGTAGTACACTACCCCATGGGATTTCCATAATTTGAATTGTAAAAGTATTCAGCGTCTACAATTGCAAACCCCTTTCCGCAACAGAATTATACATTCCGCCCACTGGGGGCGATGTTACACAATAATTTAAACTACCCAACCATGTTCTCGTTGCTTAATAAATCTTCAACTTTTTATGCCAATAGAATGAGATATCGCGACAACAGTCTCTAGAACGCATCACCTTATGATTTTAGGAAGGATCCCCTGCTTCAAAATATCACAATCAGATATCCCCCCCCATGAAACTTTCCTTAAGCTACGAAGCGAGGGAAGGATCGGGGAAAGGAATAGGTCATAAAATAAGCAATTTCCAGTACCTAACCGGCGCTCAGCTCTTCTGAATAGATGCTATTGCATCGATTTTTACCTATAACTTGCGTGTACTCGTAGTTCGGTGTATAGGATAAGGATAGTGTTGGTGGGTATTCATATTGCATGAATACACGTATACGTGTATACTGTATATACTTACCGTTATGCCAATACCATACACGCGTGACGCTGAAGCCTGTAATGAGCTGGTGTCCGGCGGTATGTACAAGTTAATTAATCCTCCGGAGACCAGACATGTACGTGAGAAGGTGATTATACAGCGCTGCGCACGCGTCCCGCACTATTTGCGCCACCTACGCTCAACAGCTACTGGTCATCCGCATCACACAATCATTAAACCACATTTAAATACGCGTTCTAATCACACAATAAACACTCACTGTCACGTATCGTTTTAGGAGAAATTAGACAGACCATAAACCATGACCCGTACTTTCCTCGACGCACTGACCCTCCACTGAATATCTTAATTATATCTTGGTTTCATCAAAGTCGACCTATTCCGTCCGTTTTTTGATGGATCGCTGCGATATATGGACTGGAGTCGTCCAACATGCTAAATTATGAAGGGGTTGTTATGTGGGATAGAAAACGAATAGGGTAAATGCAGATAGAAAGATGGACCACGTCTTTGCTGTCAAAGAATGGACTCAACCGATGTTTTTGAACGACTTTATGGAGAATCTTTCCGTCACTTCAATCTAAATTTCGAAACTTACGAGACTCACAAAATGCTGTGAATTTGGTGAAAAATTTTGGGACTAGATTGCATCTTTCTCAGCTGTCGGATATCCGACCAAATATTGATAATGTCTGAGATTTCGTAGTTTCATGAAATTGCGCTGTTGAACTTTCGGAACTTGTCCATTTCCGAAGTTCGACGAGTTTATCCTAGTACATGGTGGTTTCACCTGGAAAGAAATATTGGAGAAATTTAGAGAGAAATATTTCAAGTTTTATCATTTCAACTGGGAATGAGAAACGTTGGATCAATTCACGGCGTCCGGCGCTTAACACGAGTTGACTACAAGTATTTATGACGAGCGGTCGTGCGAAACATTCGTTTACTTACGGTCTAAGAAACTTCCAGGAATGTGTTTCGTGTATGGGCTCTGTTCGCAATTTTCGATCTGGACTTTGGAGTGTTCGGTAAACCAGAGAAGGCAAAGGGAGCGAAGCTTTTTTGAGCTTTTTGCGAGTTATAAAGATCTGAGTACAGCGCGCGGAACAAGTATAGAAGTCAGCTGATCGATATACTCGATTTCAGAAGACCGTCTGAATTAAACTTGATCAGGGCAACGAGGAAGAACCCGCTAATATTCGTTCATGGACTGCAGCTATAGCAGTAGTGGCAGCTAAACGCCATTTGACTAGAATATTCTGGCTCGAAATGTCAGTCCGGATGACCTCGCTTTGATATCATCTGCGGGAACGAGATTCGAGCTATGGAAACCCGGAACTGGAGTACCGGAAAAATCAGAAAGAGTCCGAGAATTTAATTAAATAGCCAGAATTCAGAATTTGGAACTAACGTATGCGTTTCTTTATCGTCATTGCCGCCATCATCATTGAAAAAAAAGTATTCTATACCAAAGTTTAGATCAAAGCTATGAACTGTAATGATGGGACAAGGAACGATAATCGTAATGACCGCCAAGACCGGGAATTATCGATGAAAGTAATGACTAGCCCTGATACATCTCCAGGGTCCTCAAAACCACACAAGCATCGCACACTCATCCAGACAGAGTAGACAGCCTCTTGAGTCTGTCCCTTTAGCTCCCAATTAGTCTCTGTGTCTAAATTCGCTGAGCTTTACCGTACGTTGCTTACCGAGCAAAACTCTTTCAAGCGTGGCAGGGCCCATATCGTAAACCCTTTGTATAAGGTGTTTTATGCTACAATCTGTACTATACTATAGGGTATAAATTATATCGCGAAAAGGCAATGGCAGATCATTTAGTGGGCTTTTGAAGAGGCTAGTCGTAATTGCAGCAACATGAAAATGGTAATATCGCTGAAGAAATTCTTCGGCTTTGAAATTTTAGTACCGTGGTGTATAGGCACTACCCTGTCGAGTGGGCTCGGCGGAATTGGCGTAAAGCAAAGGAACGGAAATCCAGAACCTCCGGGGTAATTACCTCTAAAACGGAAGCGTACCCTAATCCTTACCCTCCTGGTTTCCCCCTGCCCCTTCCCAGCAAACCTACCGCCCCTGGCACGCACATTAGCGGCATGTGTGCCGACTGCGTGCGACGTGATTGATTCGCTTGGCGTGTGGCGGAGGCTTTCGCTTTGCTCTCCTCTGTACAGGCCTGTATTTACGTCGCTTCTGCCTGCAAGCTGAGGCCTCTGAATAGCTGCGGTAGCAAAGCAATATTGGCCACATTTTCATGTCTCATCAGTGCGGTAGTTCGTTATATACTCATATGTGTACATATAATGCAGAACCGCAATCCCTGTGCACTATATAGAAACATACACATAGCATGTGAAGTGGGAACGAAGTACAAAGCAGAGAAGATTTTTGAAGAGAATTTAGGATCTGGTTTTCGTCGAGCATGGACCTCCGGAGAGGCAATATAAGTCGGGAGTCATGCGAACGGATATCTATAAATTACTGTGGGTGACGGACACGCAAATCTTTTGCTTGCCATCTCCTTCTCGAGTACTACGGAGTAGGTATATACATATATAGAATATCCATCTGTTTCTGTTCGCGCCTCCAGAGTCCGAAAGAAATTTCAGAGATTTAGCACACAACTAAAAAGAACGGGGTAAAAGAATTCAGGCAGACATTTACACGCTTATTCGACTGGTCATTTCGTCTGAAAGTTCACGAATGAATTTGAAGATAAATTTATGATAATGAACGGTTGACTTTGGGATGATTCAATATGAAAAAATGTATCATGTTGAATAGCTGTTCCACGATTTGTCTCACTTGTTTTTTGCCTTCCTCTGGTTGATATTCGATTCCATTTACTTTTCATCATTTGTCAAGATGCTGAGCTTGAAATTACGAGACGTTAGAAATCAGAATGGATCGAAGTAGGGTACCTAAACATGGGATATCAAAACACGCGTGATTTACAGCTGGTATAAATCCGGCGTTTATCTTCTTTGTTTCTTCCGAGAAAAAATAAAGAAATGAATAAGATGTGGGAGAAAAAACCCCCGTACTAATTATACGTCCAGAACGTTAGGGAATTCCTATCTCTGCACGAAGGTTCGTTCATTTCATTTTGTATAAATAATGAGCACTTGCTCTTCGACAGTGATTAAATTTATGACTTTGCTACGTAGCCGTTTGTGCACCCTTGTATATTACCATAACCATGTAAAGGTGAAAAAGCTTCGCTTTGAAAATAAAGTTAACTAAAATTTCGCGTTTCATCAACAAAGTTCACAAAATCTGAAGCTTTATTGATATCACTTTGAAATCAAAGTGGTAGAAGACCTGATCGATAAAAGAGGCCACACGACCCAATGCAGCATCCATCGGTGATTCTATTTCAGTACTACCTACAGCAATACCTTTGCTACCATTCTGGAATATTATAGGATGGGACTCAATCTTCCGAAGATCATGTACCAGCGAACAGCTTCCATTGATGGCGGTAGGAATAGCCGAAATCTGTTACATCGACGTTGTAGTACCGACGCTCCTATGTAGAGTCAGCTAAAGAGATCCTGACGCACCGTCGGTAAGGTGATCGAGCAACCGTACGTACACGTTGAATACACGTTTGTTTTTAATTGTTTTCAAGACTCGAAATCAATTAAAAACAAACGTGTATTCAACGTGTACGTACGGTTGCTCGATCACCTTACCGACGGTGCGTCAGGATCTCTTTGGCTGACTGTACACAAACGATAGCGATAAGTGTCCCGCCCGATGATATGCAACCGAGGCAACATCTTCTTTTGAGTTGGCAATACCCTAGGCAATAGTAGATTTCTATTTTATGGGCAATAGCTGACTCGAGCCCCTAAGACGAATTAAAAATTCAATCTGTCAAAGCGTCAAAACATCAAGACGTCAACCTACATAACCTACATCCAACGAATAAATAATTTTCAATAAGGATAACCATTCAATCATTTATTCAACAATTTTATTTATTAAGCATAAATAAAAATGAATAATAATAATAATAATTTTAAATAACTTTACTTCATAATTACTTTTACTAATTAAATAAAAATTTAAATATACACTACATTTAGAATAGGGTAAGCCTAAGGGACGAATGCTGCGCCCTATTACACGCAACCCGCGGATCATTATATTATACTGCTCATCTTAGTTCCGTAGTTTGTCACCCGGTGGCGCCACCGGCGTAAACTGACCTACTCAACGGCGTCCTTGCCCCTCTCGCCCCACTCAAGGCCGCTCAAGGCCGTCAAGGATGGGGAGCCCAAGCAAACCGGTCTAACCGGTTTCAGTGGCCTTTGTGGCGCCGACGAGTGAACAGGTTTGTGACGTAGTAGACGTTCTTGGAAAAACTTACGCGCCGAGTTGACCAACGTGCGAGAAAATGCTTGACAGGAGGTACGTCGCGTCGTTACGAGTTTACAACAGTAGTAAAAGCTTGATGAATCTCAAGAAAATTGTTCACTTGATTTGGATATAAATTTGCCTTGTAGTAGAGAAATATTTGAATAATGAGGATCAAGGATTGAAGGTTTTTAAATAAATACAGGTATAAATTACTGTAGAATTAATTATAGGCATCGCATTTATTTTTCAAACATCTTACAGACTTCAATATTAGTAATAAATTACTTTACAGTCCCATTCTTTGGTTCTTAGTTGAGCATGTTCGCTTGAACAATACATTGAGTTAATTTATCCCATGTAACATATATTGATCTAGTTTTTATTTTCACAGGGGTTGTTCGTGGAGGGAAAAAACATAGTCCTACTATCTGCAAGAAAACCTCTTGAAAGTTCTTCATTACAACGATTCACGCCAGACAGTGGAGCAGTCCAAATACCAGGGGAATGGCTATTATTGACGGGGACTAATGGCTTCAAACGGCTATTATTGTGTATAAAGTAGCATAGGAGTATAGTTTTAGACTGAGTTCGCAATTACAGTTCATTTGGAATCAGTTTTGGTAAAATCTCGCATCTTCTCTAATTAGATTAGACCAGATTATTCTAAATCCATTGTAGAAACTACAAGCGATACTCTATATTCACTCGTGATTATACAGCACGCTCTACTTGACTAGTTCATACGGTAATGTTATAATCAAACGAGGAAAAAACTTGTAATATCACGGAAGAGATGAGAATTTGTAATAGATTATGATATGATATTGATATAATTTAATAGTTGAAACATTTCTGAATATCTCGGCCAATAATATTTTTTATTAGCCTAATAACTTCATTGTACTTGAAAGAGGAGAGCAGTAGACACTGAAATAGTTGGATTAGCCATTACCGTCTGAAATATTCGCAATATCTATGCAGGTAACTGCGCATAATACATGCATATACGATATACGTACGTGAATATACTTCACTCCTTTGTGAAATTGTCCTCAATGGATAGAGAGTAGACAATTCAGAGATCCATGAATTGGAGACTCTCATAAAACATGTATCATTATAGTAAATTACCACATTCTTGAATAAATATCTCTTGAAATTGTAATAATCAATCGTTGAATCATTTCCCCCTGTCCTTTCCTTGCCTATACTAAAAATTAGGTATCAACTGCCAGAATTTTAGGAGTGAATTTTCTGGCAGTTGATACCTTTTTTTAAGGAGTCGATTTTCTGGCAGTTGATACCTCATGGTGTCAAAAACGACTCCTTGAAAAAGGTATCAACTGCCAGAAAATCGACTCCTTAAAAAAGGTATCAACTGCCAGAAAATCGACTCCTTAAAAAGGTTTCAACTGCCAGAAAATCGACTGCTAAAATCAGGTATCAACTGCCAGAAAGTCGACTCCTTAAATAAAGTATCAACCGCCAGAAAATCGATAGGTACATGGAGCTCTAAATGCCTACGTTTCCCCTGGAGCCGAGTTCAGCCAATCAGGAGCGAGAGTCGAGAAGAAAATAGGCAATTTCTCTTCAAATCTCGTTCCTGATTGGCTAAGACTCTGCCCCAGGGGAAATGTAGGCATTGAGAGCTCCAGGCACCTCTCGATTTTCTGGCAGTTGATACCTGATTTTAGGAGTCGATTTTCTGGCAGTTGATACCTTTTTTAAGGAGTCGATTTTCTGGCAGTTGATACCTTTTTTAAGGAGTCGATTTTCTGGCAGTTGATACCTTTTTCAAGGAGTCGTTTTTGACACCATGAGGTATCAACTGCCAGAAAATCGACTCCTTAAAAAAAGGTATCAACTGCCAGAAAATTCACTCCTAAAATTCTGGCAGTTGATACCTAATTTTTAGTATAGGCAAGGAAAGGACAGGGGGAAATGATTCAACGATTGATTATTACAATTTCAAGAGATATTTATTCAAGAATGTGGTAATTTACTATAATGATACATGTTTTATGAGAGTCTCCAATTCATGGATCTCTGAATTGTCTACTCTCTATCCATTGAGGACAATTTCACAAAGGAGTGAAGTATATTCACGTACGTATATCGTATATGCATGTATTATGCGCAGTTACCTGCATAGATATTGCGAATATTTCAGACGGTAATGGCTAATCCAACTATTTCAGTGTCTACTGCTCTCCTCTTTCAAGTACAATGAAGTTATTAGGCTAATAAAAAATATTATTGGCCGAGATATTCAGAAATGTTTCAACTATTAAATTATATCAATATCATATCATAATCTATTACAAATTCTCATCTCTTCCGTGATATTACAAGTTTTTTCCTCGTTTGATTATAACATTACCGTATGAACTAGTCAAGTAGAGCGTGCTGTATAATCACGAGTGAATATAGAGTATCGCTTGTAGTTTCTACAATGGATTTAGAATAATCTGGTCTAATCTAATTAGAGAAGATGCGAGATTTTACCAAAACTGATTCCAAATGAACTGTAATTGCGAACTCAGTCTAAAACTATACTCCTATGCTACTTTATACACAATAATAGCCGTTTGAAGCCATTAGTCCCCGTCAATAATAGCCATTCCCCTGGTATTTGGACTGCTCCACTGTCTGGCGTGAATCGTTGTAATGAAGAACTTTCAAGAGGTTTTCTTGCAGATAGTAGGACTATGTTTTTTCCCTCCACGAACAACCCCTGTGAAAATAAAAACTAGATCAATATATGTTACATGGGATAAATTAACTCAATGTATTGTTCAAGCGAACATGCTCAACTAAGAACCAAAGAATGGGACTGTAAAGTAATTTATTACTAATATTGAAGTCTGTAAGATGTTTGAAAAATAAATGCGATGCCTATAATTAATTCTACAGTAATTTATACCTGTATTTATTTAAAAACCTTCAATCCTTGATCCTCATTATTCAAATATTTCTCTACTACAAGGCAAATTTATATCCAAATCAAGTGAACAATTTTCTTGAGATTCATCAAGCTTTTACTACTGTTGTAAACTCGTAACGACGCGACGTACCTCCTGTCAAGCATTTTCTCGCACGTTGGTCAACTCGGCGCGTAAGTTTTTCCAAGAACGTCTACTACGTCACAAACCTGTTCACTCGTCGGCGCCACAAAGGCCACTGAAACCGGTTAGACCGGTTTGCTTGGGCTCCCCATCCTTGACGGCCTTGAGCGGCCTTGAGTGGGGCGAGAGGGGCAAGGACGCCGTTGAGTAGGTCAGTTTACGCCGGTGGCGCCACCGGGTGACAAACTACGGAACTAAGATGAGCAGTATAATATAATGATCCGCGGGTTGCGTGTAATAGGGCGCAGCATTCGTCCCTTAGGCTTACCCTATTCTAAATGTAGTGTATATTTAAATTTTTATTTAATTAGTAAAAGTAATTATGAAGTAAAGTTATTTAAAATTATTATTATTATTATTCATTTTTATTTATGCTTAATAAATAAAATTGTTGAATAAATGATTGAATGGTTATCCTTATTGAAAATTATTTATTCGTTGGATGTAGGTTATGTAGGTTGACGTCTTGATGTTTTGACGCTTTGACAGATTGAATTTTTAATTCGTCTTAGGGGCTCGAGTCAGCTATTGCCCATAAAATAGAAATCTACTATTGCCTAGGGTATTGCCAACTCAAAAGAAGATGTTGCCTCGGTTGCATATCATCGGGCGGGACACTCATCGCTATCGTTTGTGTACCTCCAGCCCATATTATACACCGCAGCAGAAGATGAACGGTCCATATTCCCCTGATGGTAAGACTGGGGCTCTGTAAAAGTATCGAGCTTGCACAAAACGGATTACCTATTTATACCAGCAATGCATCTAGGGGTGGTGTTTGGGGTTCGCTGATTCCATCGGTAAATAATTCCTGGTAAAAAATTTTAGGACCAAAAGAAGATGAAATGCATTACTTGTTGAATTACTATGCGGAAGTAGACCTACAATCATGAAAATAGAACGTAATGAACAAGGAAACTTTTGGACTGCGTATACCATCAGTATTAGTGGGGTACCCAGAAATCCAGAATTATTCTTTATTGACGGCCGATACCTGGGCTATACGAATGTTGAAGATCGTAGTGATTAAAGATTCGACAATTCGTTCAGCCTCAAAGTAAAATCCAGGGTATTGTGAAAAAGAACTTCTCCAAAATCTCTTTTTTCGAAGAAAAAATCACAAAGAAAATTGCAAAGCGTGGTCAGACGTGATTGTGCGACCGGAAGTGTGGCTTTGGTTTTCCTTCAAACGCATACGTAATCGAAAAGGGCAGAACATCAAAGGCTGGACATACACCCTGAGATATCGCTTCTTACTTTTTGGACAACGACCATATAACCCAACAACTATCTACCGTATTTCCTATCGTGGTTCCAAAACTTTAAAAATATTCAAAAGTCAAAGGGACTGGATGCTGGGGCTGGTTGGATCAATTCGTAATTTTAGAAATGCTCTTTCCTATATACCCTAACGCAAATTTTGGTACATAGACTTCATCTTCGACTATCGACGTACCTAAATTTCGGTCTTTTGGTTGATACACCAGTTCGAAAATTCGAAAGGATTCGAAGAGAGGTATGGTATAAGTAACTCGAGATCCCGGACAAATGGGGCTGATTGACTTGGGGTTTCTTCTGACATTCAAATAGGCTTCACACATGAAAGGTGTCTGCCTCTTTTCACCCTCCTCTCAATTTCTCTGCCACCTTCCTCCTACGCGAACCGAGGCGCCCACCCTCACAGTCGTCTATTCATTCAACGTTAGCCATTCAAAGGAACCATTTATCAACATATTTGATATGCTCCTGCGTTATGCCAAGAAACGGCGAAGCCAGCTCAGACTCCATTGAAATAATATGCTAATCCCGAGTGGTAGAGTTTAAAAAGTGCGCCGATAAATTCTCGGGACTTTTGACGTAATTTTTCCCTTCTTAGAGAACTTCTGAAAAATTCTTTTTGTGCGGTTTCCGTCTTAGAGACTTTACTTACGAGCTTTCCAACTTTGATATGCTTTATAGGCTGAATTTATTATTGCATTAGCCTTCCGGATCGTCAGTAGAAAATAAAAAAAAAATCGATACCAAGTAATATCGCAGGATATCCCTCAGAGCCAGCTACGGAACTTAGGATCATCAAAAATTAGGGTTGCCATACCGGAAGTGGAACGATTAAATTGATCTTTCAAATTTCGCTGAATATTCTCTATAATTTTCCTTGGTACCCGTTACACGCGAATACCATGTATGCGATAGTTGAGAAGTCATCAGTGAACTCCACGAGTTGATTGACGATAAAAATCTTGTTCAGCACTTATTCGTGTCGTTAATCGTTCGCATTAAATTAACATTCGATTATATGTACCTATATATATGCTCGATGTATATCTGATAAGTGATTGGATCTCGATGCTCAACGTTGGATGTCATCTTATAAATATCTCTACTATATACAGTTATGTTCGGGGTGACGCATACCCACATATTTATGCACCCCCGCGGCATATACACCCAGTGAAAACCCAACCTCATACATATATCGGTTCTATTAGCTGAACCGCAACCACACTAATAGGGGAACCGCAAAGTTAAGCACAGTTTGCCCTCGATCACGGGTGTACTTTCGACTTATAGATCCTACGTGGCTCTGTATGCTTGCAGGTGATTCTCGCGCCTATATATCTGGCTGTGTAATTCAGCAGGTGTTACTTTTTCACGTGAATTCTGAATCTAGCTTTGAGTTGTCGTTTAAAAAAGGAATTAGACTAATCCGGGTCATTCAATTTTGAAATGCTACGTCAGCCAGACATTTTCAAGCATATTGGGTGGTGCTTCCATTTACTTAAGCCTACTTTCCCCTAAATTTTGACCCCCCTCTACAGCCTCATCTTTATCGTCACCAAACCAAAGCACACTCCTTCATTATAGCCACTTGAGTTTTTCCAGTTAAGATTACGACTTCTTCTTACGCCGACCATCCCTGATGGGTTCGGTTATTAGGATCAGAGTGCAGATTGCCTCCGCGTGGAGCCAAATTTATGGATGACGGTAATGGTTTGGGCTTATTGAATGGTCTCTTATATTCTTTGAGCCTTCATCTATACCCAGTAGAAAGTGAACTTTCTCATTGACCAGCCGCTGACCTTTTTTTTGTCTTTCGTTACATAATACCTACCTCAAATCGCTTATTCTTCTCCATAAGAAGGTATGTTCAGTGAAGGAACATTCCTTTTCCAAATTTTAACAATCTTCTAGCTCAATTCAATTCTGAAACATGTCTGGAAATTTAAGACGATCAAAGATCGATGATATATTTTGAAAATCCCCGCATGCTTCTGACGCATTCTTTTTTCTCTCGTACTTGGGAAACTTTTGGACTCGAGATGTGAAGGTTTGTTCGAAAAATGTCATGCTTCCGACCGATTTCTCCGACAATCAGACTCGCTATTCGCGATATTGTTTATAAAGTATTTCTTATACCATCGCGAGACTGAATGGCCAAGATGTATTCATCCATGTATGAATATATTAATACATATATATATCCTGTGTGTATCCATATACCTGGTGTTTAGATGTAAGTGTATTTTTATGTAACGGTATACGAACAATACCATATACGTATGTATATAGGCGCGAGTCAAGGCGTGGGCGAAGGAAAGCAATCGAGGCATACGCCCCGCGATTTAAGTCGTCAACTTTTATGGGGGTAGTTTTCTTGGAGATGGCCCACAGCCACATAAAAGGGGGCAGTGAAAGGGGGCTAGGGGAGAGGAGTTTGTGGTAATATGGCGGCTTCCAGGGGAATATGGCGGCAAGTGTATACAAGAGATAGCGACAATATTGAAGCTCGGTGGCAAAGAAAACTCGACAGCGTTTTGCTTTTTCCGTGCAGCCGACGAGCACGCGGTTCTATCCAGCTATGATAGTATTTTTATTAGCGATTCAAAACTGCGTTGCCAAAATATGTCAGAACTTTTACAAGATTCTTGCAACGTCGCGTATCAAGCAGAGCGATTGGTTCACCGCACGATTTTCAACCCCTTTTAATTAGAACAGGGTTTCCGTTTTTGTCCTTCTGTTTTTTTTTTTTTTGTTCTTTTTGTTTCTAATATTTTTGGGAACTTAAAAAATAAATTGATCCGAATGTGCAGGTATCGCGGATTTGGGAAAAGATATGCGCCTAAGTCAGAGCGCACTTAACGCCCTTTTATACTTCCGCTGATTGCATCTCGCATTTGTGTCACGCCCTCGAGTGTCCAGTCGATATGCCTGCCTGACAAAGTGGAACTTGGTATTCCGAACACTTCCCAAACGTCGGCAGACGGATTTGCGAAGGACTGCTGGAAGTCTGACTGTGTCTGTATGTTAAAGTTGGTCAAATCGCTTTCGGACGATTGCTGCGACCCGGAATACTAAAACCACAGGGAAGATCTGCTCCTAGGTCCCAAGACTCTGGACCTCCGGGCAGACATAAGACGAAAGGAACGTTTCACTGTTATCGGTACATGGTGCGCCATGTATCGTCATGAACTAACTTTTGCAGAAAATTAGTGCTTAGGAGCCTAATCATTTTCTGTGGTACCAATATCAAGTTTGATCAGATCAATTGACAGCATTTCATTCAACAATGAATAGGGCGAATCGGAATAAAATTATCCAGATACTATGTCGATCGTGCAGCCCTGTACGAAAAGTAAGGAAGGTGGCGTAGAAGCGGTACCACCTTTTTGTTATCAGCTCGACACAGCACGCGAGTTTTATACCAATGACACCCGGGTGCCTGTCGATATCTTATTCAATACGTATTCTTGGGACTCTTACGATCTTAGGACTCGAACCCGCATAAAAACTTACGAGCTGTATTTCGAGTTGTCACAAAAGTGTTTCCCCGCAGATATCTATACTCCGCTCAAGATCCGTCCGTGACGCACTGCTGGCCAATTTTTTTTTTTTTTTCGTCTCTCTCTTTTTTTCTCTTCTCATTTCATATCATTTTATTCGTAACAAAAGTTTTTCCACCGTTGAACGGAATACTCTATTGAAAATATTTTGGCAAAGGAGGTGAAAAAAATAAAATTGCTTCCATTTTCTTGAATTATGGATTGAATTAATTTGATTCGAAATCTGGCGTGAGATATCTGAAATTATTTATAATGATTTATATCTGATGAATTTGTGCACGCGTTAAATAGAGTTGAAATACTTTTAACAGCGAGTGTACCTGCTCTGATTTACTTCCAACCGATTCGCTAGGAAATTGAATTACCCCTGCGGTGAGTGGCGAGGTACCCCGAATTAAGAAACACTGAGATTTGCGGGAAATATCGGCGAGATATAAATCAGGGTTGCTAGAAACTTTTTTATAACTATTTTCCATTCGTTACAGTGGAAATCAATATTATCGCTGTGTACGAGAAACGCGTGAACCAACGACCGGAGAGTCGTAGTATTGCAAATGAAATAGGGAAGAAAGAGGGAGACGGAAAAAAACGTACAACTTTGAATTCGCATCTTCTAAATTCAAACCCATCAGATATATTGCCGAAATGATAAAATCACATGAAAACCCACAAAACACCGTCAATAAAAAAAAGAGCATATACATAGGTTATTACGTGAACTATGACGTCCAGAAAATATGGAATATCTATAAGACAGTTAAAACTTCCTTTGAGCGCCCATAAAATACTAGCTCGGCATTCTGTTACCAAACACTTATACAGATTTTTATTTCTCTAACTTTATTATAACAGTATTGTCAATTAAAAATCATCCTACATAAAATGACGTGGCTATACCAATAATGATAGAGTTCTGTGGGTTTAGACGAGTCCTTCGTCCTCCTTATCCGGCGATATTAGAACGTAATTTCTTCGGTGAAATCGCGTTTCATATAGTTCATATAATCGGTATTAATCGACAACCGGTATCTAATCTGAGGACGTTCTCCATCCGAACAAAGTCTGAATGCATCTAGGAAGTTGTGGTTAATGGGGCTGAATCACAGATTGCGTAGCCCCTAAATTTGAATTTATTATCAACCCTTTCCTACTGGTTCTGCACTTAGGGATAATGATTCTGCTTGGTTGACTAAAATATTTATAACCACGCACGGAGTCAGGAAGGAGACAAATTTATATCGTCGTTGCGGAGCGGATTCCGTTGACTGAAAAATTTCCACAAAGATTTTCTTACGGCTCTTTGGATATCGGGAATCGTATCAACTCGAATCAAATAGGTAATAATAGTTTTACGAGCTGGTCGTTGGACGATTATCGCGAACGTTAACAAGAAGGTGTTGATAGTGGCGTTAGTCGAACGACCCACTGTAAAATCGAACATGGTCGAATATAAAGGTCCTTCGCAGACACGAGGACATCCTCGTTTCGTGGGGGAATCCCGGCATCCCCGACTCCGGACGCGGACGTGAGGACGGACGTACAATATTCAAGAGCATTATTTGGCACGGTGGTGTTCGCAAAATGTGCGAACCTGATATCGGAGTAATAAATCAATTATAATATTCCACGCTTGGCTTCGGGTATCGGTTATTAGTAAAACCCGTCGGCACTCCGGAAGGTGGCCATATATCCATTTCGTGTTTCTCTCTATTACAAATTTCACATTTTCCCTCTCCTTTTCGACGGAGCTTCGTCTGCTGGCTCACTACGTAACCCGGGGATTCCCACTTCGGCGAACCCCCGACGTACATTAGTCACTCACTTTATTCGATTTGCCGATTTTCACCAAGATCGAGAGTGACGTCGTGCAGCCCAAAAGCCTGGACCCCATACTAGCCACGAATCCTTTCATCTCACCTTCTCGAAGCTATAATGCCTTCATTTGGACAATCCCATTTCCTACGAATCTTGGAAGGTAAAAGTTCTCACAACGTGGACTGAACTTGTAAATTTTCTGATGTGAGAAGCATGCTTCTGCGATCAATAATTGATATTTTCGTACTAGACGAGGGGAATTTCCAAATTTCAAACACAAAGGGAAAAGTATATAGGTATTACCAGCGTTGCATGTTGGTGTTGAGATATTCGATGCTTTAACGTTCGGCGTGGCTACTGAGGGATGGTTTTTACGATGTCCAGTATATTCTCTTCGTCGGAATCGTGAATTTTTTCTGACCATCCGTCCAGTCATCGAGTTATTGTAGAACAGAAATTTGGAATAAAAGCAAGCCTCTTTTGCATAGTCTAAAAATTCCGATGCCTTTTCTCATTCCCTTTAGTTTCCCTCTGGTTCGAACTGCGAACCAGCCTCGCTCGCTTCCATCCCCGCCTTCGATGCAAATTACAATATTTCCGAGCTGTTCGTTCGGATATGAAAATATATGCGCCTCTTGATCAAAATAAAAATTATTTCAAAGTGATAGAAACTACGGAATTCTCTAGGCAGATTATCTATACCTACACCTATCAAAAATTGTGTTATAATTATTGTAACCATTTCTTTTTTCGTTAATTGTTTTCTTTTTTTCATACGCGATTTCTCTTTACATGAAATGCGTAAAACTAATTCCCCGAACATCGCAAATCCGTTGTTACGAGTTGCGGAGCAGAAAAACGAAATGTTCGCGGTGGATGGCGGTGAAATCAGCTTAGCTGGTAGAGATGACACCAGGGCGCAGATCTCGCTCCTGCATTTTCGAGTTATGTTTCCCACGCGGCCGATACATCCCTTCAGCCAGTTTTCTGTGTTTTTTATACTTCGTGTTTTTCATTTTACGCATTTTAGCCTTTCTGCGTTTGCCTCCGTCTCCTCGTTCCGTAATCCGCTCTTTTCTCTCATCCCCAGGCAATATTTAGATAAAAATGCGGACGTGCTGCGACTATGAAACGGAAAGATACAAAACGTGATCAAGTCTCATTTTGTAATTAATTACAACCAGCGATTATACGAGTCTGAACTCTGGGCTGCATATTACATGTATGGTCGTTATTATAAAGGTTTCTAAAATTTCAAAGATTTTCACAAACCTCCGAATTTTGCAAAACTATATTTTCACTCAAGAATATTTCCTTCAAAAAGTAAGTATTCCATTTCTTTTATAAACGTCTTCGTTTTTACGCCCACTTTCAACGTCTCTCTGAATCGAGATAAGTGCCTGCGAAATCTTTTCAAATGAGCTTCTTTAAATATTCCTGAAGCATGAAGACCGCAGAAATACGCCGTGATTGATAAGATAATTATTTACCGTCTTTTGTTATTAAGACTTGAGGAAATTTACGCGTCAGATTTCTCATACAAATCGTCGGCCTTAGGCACCACGTCCTATCTAAATAACCAACTAGGTTTTGTTACACGCAGAATCTTGATATGGAATAAATCACGAAATTACTATTTTTTTTTTTTCTGATTTCAAACTTGAAAATTTGTCGGCAAAATCTATTCCCGCAGTAAAGTTCATCAAATATTAATTTCCTCAATATAGAAGACGAATGAAATTGATTAATCTTTATTTTTCTTCTTTATGATATTATAGAGGATCTCGATGGCAGCCGCCATTGTAACCGGTTGGCAAAGTACTTTGAGTACTTTGATTTTGTTTTGAAAATAAATAGGAGTCCTGCACAACGTTGGGACAGCGTTATTTTCCGGCGCGTTGCACTTGAGCCGCTTTCGTTCGCTTTCGTCCAACCTCGAAGTTCGCGATTGCCTCGCCAGCTATAACCACGGCGTATTTTAATCTGATGAAACAGATTATATCACCCTCCGAGAGATGTAAGTAAAAAACCGCAATATGAGGCATCAGCGAATATATCGCTTCGTAGAATCACTCACGCCGTAAATAACGCGAACCTATCGCACCTATCAGATCTACAGCTCTCGCATTTTGTGAATCATTTTTAGCTCTCCATTCTAAACTCAGTAGTCGAATCTCGTTCAAAAATTTAATCTAAAGAAAGAAGAAAATTCCAAAATCACCGAACGAACTCATCATTATTATAATCTCAAATCAAATTCCCTTGTAGCCAGTCAATGCATTTTATGATTTCGGTGAAACTGCTCCGGTATATAATTTTTTTTTTCTTCCTTTTCACGGGATTCTGCTTCTCAGACGTGGCGGTTTTTGGACCAGGGCAGGAGGGCTTCCCTCAACTCGGGTCAGGCAGTTGAGTCGGCTCCCTGTCGCACCGCATGAGCGTCTCTTCGCTTTGCCTTATTCTAGCGGCTACTGTCCCCTCCCATGGATTCCCTAGGGCACTTTTTACGTCACTGAGCCGCGTCAAATGTCTCAGCAGTATTATCTGTTAACATGATCCCTTGGGTGCTCATCCCGCCTGTGGACATCTTCATCCTATTTAATGCAGCGTGTCGTTTAATACTGGAATCGATATTTTTGATAATTCGCTTGAATTCGTATGAAGACTTTACGGAAATTTGGTAGAAATGATTTTTTTTTTTAATCGAGAGTTTCCGATTATCGCGATTGTAACAACGTTTCCCGAGTCTATTCGATATTTTCATTCTTCTAAACTATTTTCTAAGGTAAATTCACCGGCGACCCAACACCCCTGCAGACCAAATGGCAATTGGGAACCGCTTTTCAACCGCCCGGTCACCTCGCTCTGGCGAGATCGTCTCTTTGTCGCTTATTGCCGGGATGATGGAGTCTCCGTAACTCGATTCTGGGTTCCATCTGAGATAGTGAAAATCTCTCGCCTTCCCACTCTGCCAGTCAATAAGGCAATTCACTGACCCAAATTGACCTATTGCTTCGAAAGAATAGCTTTTAAAGAAGGATATTTTCGTGGGCTGCTACCAGAGTTCGATATCTTTCTTTCCCTCTCGATCTCTCATATTCGCCCCTATTCGCCCTCACTCACTTCCCGAGTCTTGTTTGAATTCCATTTAGAACTCTCACTCTGAGAACTTTCAGAGTTTATTGAAAGTTCGTTTCCGTACCGTCAGACTTAGGGAATCCTCTTTATTATAAAACAAGTATCGGTTTTTATCACTGGAAATAATATAATAGGGAGGTTTGATAATCCGCACGCATTGCAGTAGCCCGATGTTTTGACACGCCCGCAATTATTGAAAAGTTGATTCCGACAGCCCCTTATAGATCAAGATCCTTATCCGTCCGTAAAACTAATCCTATCGGAGCTTTCCGAACCTAAAAAATATTTTATGAGCTGCTTATACGTTCCACTGGTCACCCTGCAGGCCGAATCCAATTTTGAAGATACCATCTTTAGTATAGGGATCAGGTGTTGTCCGTTTATCATCTTTCCTGCAAGTGGCCATTCTCACCGGGGGACCATTCCTGACTTAACTTTCGGGAAACAGCATCGAATTTATATTTGATATTCAAATGTCGGCAAGGATGAGAAAGCTCAGATAATAACTCGGAAATTTCAACGCTTCTATAGTAATTATAATGAATCATTTCTAAGACAATGACGCCCGGTGTCAACTGATAACTTCCGTTCAAGAGTTATTACCATATTTAGTATTTTCCTTGCTTCCTTATACAGATAAAATACTTTATAGCAGGGAGGAATTAACCCTTGATTTCTGAGCATTATTCTTCCCGAGCCTCTTAAGATAAAGGGGTTCGTATCTTAAACACATAATGGCTGCTGAAGAAGGGCACTACGCTCTTTACAAAATGAAACAAGGGAACAGCGTGCCATCCAGTACGTACGATTTATGATTTCGTTCATTAAAGCAAGAAAAAAAATGAAAATCCTTCGAAAACCAGACCAAGGATTGGCACCTTGTACTTCTCACAGATAAATTCTATACATACGACAATGTGCGAGAGTACTTGAGAGAGAGAGAGAGGGAGTATCCATATTCATCAAGCTTCTATGTTCGGTTAGCTCAAATTCAAGGATTAGCTTGAAACCTCGCGCTTGACACAACCACGGCCCGCCGTATTCTAATCCAGGCATCGTGACGTCATATTGCATAACAATTAATCAACGAGCGATAACCCAACCGCCACGCTAGGCACCGCGCTACTGTCGAGTTGTCGGAGTGGGAAGCTGTGATAATCATTTCACGGGGCAGCTTAAAGTGCCACTAGTTAACGGTAAGCCGATTTAAAACCGATTTAATATCCAGGATAATATATACTAGATCTCATACTGGTCGAGATGTTCGTTATATTATGTAGGTGCGTCTACCAGCCTCAGTTTGGGCCCTGAGGAAGCAGCATGTGGCCCTGCCATTTCAAAGACATGACAAAATATGTCTATAATGAAATCTGAAAATCAGAACGATTCTTTGCCATGTATTTCCTTGAAGATGACACAAAATAAATCGTACCACTCATTCATCGACTATTATGAGCGTAACTAATCCTTCTTTTTCTACGGGGTGATGTGACTCATGCATGTAGTATAATCCACACTTCGGAAAAATCTCCGCGAGTCAAGATCACTCGACGAAAATCCTCTTTGTACTCGTTTCGGCGGGTGGATTCGTAAATCCTAGCAAATAAGTTTTCCTGGTTTGTACCGCAGCAGCTAACCCTTGGTCTCGTACTAGGGGGTCCTTTGGTTACTTTTACGCATAAGACCCCACCTCTACTTCCACGTCCACCGATACCAGCTTCCTACATCTCTCTGTAGTTCTAATAGGCGGTGGCACCCGCCACATGCTAATGCGTAATGCCGATCAAACAACTGTTTAAGCAACCTCGAGTTAAGTGCGCCTATTCTTCGAGGGACCTGTTCTATCCGGGCCAATATGGGGGTGGTGGACATAGTTTTGTCCACTCTCCACGTACCACGTTGAACATACTATATCCTCACGTTCATTTTTATCCGTGAAAATATAGCTCACGATTTTATTTCAGCTGTTGCAGATTTGCCCTAATAATTATCTCCGTATGTCGTAAATGAGAATGAAAATGGAAAATTCGAAAGTGATTATTCATCGAATACGTTCAGTCGCTGGTGGACAATAGTTCTTCGTCCGTAGAAGCGTATATTCCATTTTCAGAGTGCGCTGATTGGGGACAGATGCACCAGGAGGGGCAGCGTCGGTGCACGTCGACGAGGGCGACCCCATATCGCGGATGGGGTACCGTCACAATAACCTAGCAGTACAATACCGCACTGGCTCTCTAACTCCGGGGTACCTCTACGATGTCCAAACCCCGAAACGGGCAAGCCTCGTCGAGGTCGATGGTGCGTAACAAAGCGCGGTGTTCGCACTCCCGCAAATATGTTGTTAACGCTCATGATGCCCATACCGGCGCTGATTCAATGCCGATTTTGAACTGATAGTTTGAAGTTACGATCATAGCTACGATGAAGCGAATAAATTTTTTCCATTTCGTCCGAAACGAGTTTATATCTAAACAATTTCTAATGCAGTTCTAGCATTTTTATTGGCAATTTTTATCGCGGAAATGAATGAAGAGCGAAACTTGAAGTAACGAGAGGGTTGATCGGTGTGAATCTGAATGTGTAGGATGGTTGATGAGTTTGTATTTCCATAAAATCTGTTACACGCATGATCGCTTGAAATTCTAATTAAATGGCAGATTCGAGAGCTGCATCCGCGAATCGTACCTATATGCAAGCCTAAGCCAGTAGATAGCAATAATATCGACCGGCGAGGAAGTTAATTAAATTAAAATACTGGTATAATAGCGTGGCAGATGGCCTGGCCAGAAATACAACTTGCATGGGGGGGTTTCGGGGGTGAAACCCTCGACTATGTACCCCCTCCAGCACGCCATAATACGTAACTCGTTTAGTGCTGCAGGTTGACAAGAACGCGCGACCCATGAAGGGAAAGGGGAGCGATTCAGCAAGGTTGGTCTGGGTTGGGTTAGGATAGCCAAAATGTTTGAAGCCCTTCTTTCATTTTTTCGCCATCTCTTTTCCTCTCAAATACGGAAGTTGTAAGGGTTGACTACGCGTTGAAAATGAACGCGGCTGACAGCTTTTGCAATAATTGTTCATTTCGGGATACAGTTTGGTCCAAGATTGTTCGCTTTTGTACGGACAATCATTTTGAGCCACACAATCCGTACGTAAATTAGGCTTGAAATTCGCGCAAGGTTTTCCCAACCTTCTTGTCCCGGTTTACAAAACTTTTTAAACTCTGCTATACAGAATAGATTTATCGGCCATAACTCATCCTGGTATGGCAAGTTTTTTTTATCTGCGTCAACTCTTCAGGTCACATAGAAAAAAGGCAAAAATTGAGTAAAACCTATATAAGCGATCTAGAAAGTTCCACAGTTTAGCAGTCCCGACTTTTCTATTTTCTTTTTTCTTGAATATTTTTGTAATTAAAGTTTTTCCTAGATTTATATAGACGTCGCTCTTTTTCCATATCGAGCGATTTCACTTCTATCATCACGATTTGTGCAGAATGAAACTTCAGTCTCAATATATTAGTTATTTACCGAAGGCAATCGAATGGCTATTTACTTGGTTGGGGTGGGAACCAGTGAACGCGTAGACCGCAGTTTAGCGTTTCAGAAGACCAGAACTCCTCGTTAGCGACGTTGTAGCAACATATGCGCTGGGCAGACTCCATATGGGCTTCGCGAACCCAAATCCGAACCCATTGAAGTCTATACTACCATGGATCGATACGATTTCGTTTCGTAATCAGCCTATACTTTCAGTTCATTATCTACGCTACTTATCACAAATTCTATAATAATAATCTCAGCTTGATAATCAAAGTAGAATTCTCATCAAAAGTGGTTTCCGATCAGCCAATTAACAATCTCATGCTATCGTAGTCAAGTATTTTCAGGTAAATCGTCATCTTCATCAGATAGTGCAGCATCATTTCCTACAAGGTCTGATCGTTCTGCTGGGGTGTTCAATTTTGAAGCAATCCGAAGTAAATTTCTCGCAAAACTTCTAGCAATGAAAACATTTGACCTATCATATAGACGTTGCTCTTTGACGATGGTTAATATCGGTATAAAAATTGGTCTTGGTTTACCTCCCTGGATGTAAATGTGAAATGTATATACCTAACCGATCCATAAATCTAAAATGGAAATAATACCAGGGTAGCTACCATACGAAATGCATACGAGTCGCCATAAGCGATGCGGTCAATGGCGACTTTAAATGCAACCATATGATGCAGAGGGTAAAAAACTTGCGTGTTCCATTCACACGTACATATATGTATATATACGTCCTGGCGTCAATATCGTGTGCGCTTAGGGCGTATACGCTGCACGCATGACACGGCAAGTGTACGTAAAGCACTATATCCCGCACTAGAGCTACAGCCCACGAGGTTCGAGCAGGTTGACTAGCTTTGTCCATGGTCGATGATGACGATGCCGGGGTCGCCCCTAGCACAGATGGGCCGCTAATCTCATTGAAAACTCATGAGGACTCCGGGGGCCTATGGGGGGCTGGCGTATGGGTCTACGAAGGCATCACCGACGGGTCTCTTCATGGTACATATATAGGTGTATATATATGTACATATATGTATGCGTATACCTCCATGGGGGCCAGCCACCATATGCCTTGGCATACAAGACACATACGGGGGCCCTGTTTTCCTTGAGGGCGAGAGAACCAGAACGTGTGGGCACCTCGGCGTAACTCGGTAACGCATGTAGGTATATGTATATGTATATTTTCGAAAAGAGCTTGTCCTATGCAGGCGACAAAAGGTCTTCATAATTAACTCGTTAAATTTCAATAAATAATTATTTCACTCATATTATAACATACATATGTACATATTTAAGAGCTTGGACAATCAGCGTAGCATAACTTGGTTCATGCATATTCCCCGACCACTGTCCGGGCGTCTACCTCTTGGCTCACGTTTAACAAACACAATTCGCAACGTTCGCGGCACGCCGCATGCCATACGGGGACTCTTAACGAGCGGACAACTAAGGTATGCTGCGAGGTAACTATACTATGGCTCTTTTCCCCTCACAGGGTACCAAGGGGTTCAAAACTCTCGCCGGATGCTCACGGAATTTCTATACTACGTGGGGTTTTATGCTCGTCGACCTCCAGAGTGCATCCTCCGTGTCGGAGGGAGGATCGTCGCACCTCGTGATCCTATGTCCTCAGCGGTTCCAGGGGCTGGAGTAACTTTACTCGTAAATATCCATACCATATATCCATCTGCAGGGTAGGTATAAGTGTATTCATATTCTTCGAGTTGACAATCGTCGAGGTACCAGAGCTATATCTCGTCAAACTTTACCCTGCCGATGCACATTCAGCGGAATATATTCCCCGGGGTGGTTAAAGGGTTGTGTACACGACACACGTGACTCCGAAAGCCTATTTCAATATTTACGAACATCGTTGCTTATATTCCGAGTGATCTAGACCAGGACTTAGTCCTGTCAACCCCAAAGATACGCAGATAACGTATGGGGTCAGAGATGGAAAAGATTGCTTTCTACACTGTACTTGGGGTGGCCCAATTGGTCGATTGAAAGATACAGTGAAACCGGATACCTTCGACCTTATGCTCCGTATAAAATCTTAGGAACGTCAGCCTTCACGTACAGAAACAGTTTCGTAATGCATACGAATTCGCACATTAGCTTCTCTGCTGCGTTCTGAATAGAGCTACAACGCGGGTTAGACATTTTAAACGCATGTTGAGATAAAATATTCAGAATTAAATACGCAGAGCCATAATGCGAACTGCACCGTGACTACCGCAAATAAATCCGAGGTCCTACAGCCATAAATTCAGCATGGGGTACCAGGAGCGAGAACGATATAGAGAGAGAAAGAGGTGGAGGTACCTGTGCCCGGCAAACCCCCTAGACACCACGTATCGACCATGATACCTCCATATTGTCGTATGATAGATGTACTCGCATTGGGGCATATGTGAGATGAATCTGACATACTGCCAGAGTATTGTCAGCTGAGACAGGGGGCCGTGTGTTGCCATTGATGTCCCAAACTGGGCTTAACTCTGTCGAATACAGAGTTTAGCTTCTGGATTCCCTCCACGCTAGCCAGTACGCCTACACCGCAGTCAGCTTATCCGTGTCCACAATGTGCACATGTATTATACATATACGAAGTCCGTATAATAGCTGTACTCGACAACTGGCCTCTGAACCCGTCGTTATATATGTTTAAACGGGATTAACAAGTTCGAGGCATATTATAGAATTGAGGGAATCCAAAATCTGCATAATTATACGTTAAAGTCGCATGTGAAGGGAAGCAAACTAATTCGGCGGGATAAGGAACTGTTTTGGATGGATCCCCTGTTTTAGGGACTTCATCAATCTGAAAGAAGAACCCAGGTGGTTGGTCCAGATCTATTCTGAATATGTCGACCTTGGACGACGCGGTTCGACTTGGACAAATTACCAGAAAATTCTAGCGACTAGCAGTTCTGGTTTCTCCAGGGAACATGGAAGAAAATCAAAGTCACATCTGTGACTACTAGGCGTTGCTTTGCTCGCGGTAGTGGAACGGAGAAGGAACCGAGATGCGAGAAGATTGATGAAGCGAGTCTCACGAATCCTCCGTTGGTTCTCTTACATTTTCCCTGTATCTCGCGGGAGGGGTGTAAATGAGACGTTCTGTCCAGAATAAGTGGAGAATTTGTTCTACTTGATTCCCGAACTCTCTGACTTTTGGCAAACGGTGTAGCTGACAAATGCCACGAAATGTCAACTGCGTTTATAGCCCAGTGGCTCTTCTCAAACTCGTATCTCTTCGCTCACTCTTTCTCCATTTCTCTCTTATACCTATTATCTCGCTCTGTCCTGGCTACGTTCACAGTTCTGTACGATAAATCTAAAATTTCTTGGTGTTATCGCAACCAAAACTTTCTCTACTTTTGCACCGCGCTCGCGCCGCTACAGCGACGTAGCAGTCTTGTTTTACGTAATATTTCCCTGGCGCCGTACCCGCGCACAACCTCGTTGGCAAAGAAACCAAATATGCTTCCGAGAGAATATTGTCGTTAGCATGTCTGGGGTTCTAAGTGCAATCTGGAATACCGCGGCGTTCTTTAACGGCCGACGTATATCAGAACGCTACTAATGGATCTGTTTGCCAGAAATTAAACGATTAATCCACAACCTAGTCTCTCGGTAACATTCTGCGGGGTATAGTACATACAGTTGGCCAAGTATTATTTCCAAGTTCATTTTCCATCCAGCATTTTTAAGGAGATCAAAAAATGCGATTCGTGTATTCAAATTTATATCAAATTTAATGCAGAATCCTAATTAGTGTATTTTTATCAACGACTATCATTAGTCGAAGCTATGCGATATTTGAACATCAATCTCTGTCATTGGTTTGCATCCTGTTTTCGAATTCAAATCCGGTGAGGATCCAAGCTATCCTTTATCAACAAGCTCTGAATAAAGATCCTGCGAGATGCAATATTCGGTATAGTAGAGAAGATCGTATAAAGGTAAGGTGGAGACGTCGTGTATTTTCCCATCGACTAGGAAAGAAGAACTTTTACGTAAGACGTAAATTCTTTCGGAATAGGATTCCTCTATATCTACCCTGCAGTCGCGTTATTCTGTTCGCGGAGGAATTGCGCAGGAAGATACTTTCGCCGATGTCCTGGCGAAGGTTACGGTCCGCGACACACCGTTCATCACTAGAACCAGGGGTCCCGAACTCACGACGAAGAGGACGCCGACGAAAGTCCAGGATCCCTGAATTCTCGAGTCTCGCGACTCCTGGCGCAGATCTGCATAGCCGTACTGGCATCTCGGGACGGGCGAGCTAAGTGCTGGATTATGCAAAGCAGCGGCCATACAGTATAAAAATACGGAGCGACTCCGCGCCATCTTTTCCGGACCATTCTAATAACTTCCCCACGCTTCTTGCCGCTCTTCCCTCTTCCCCATTTCCAGGTCCCTCTTCCCTGTATTCCATGCTTACCATGCTAGGGCATCGTGGGTGCCGGTAGGGAATAAGAATTCCGCAAAAATAACCATAAAGCTGTCGGAAAACCAAAGCAGCGCAGAGTCTGGCTTGGATTATTCTATTATCCTTGAATAAAAGAGAGGCGCTCTTGAACTTTTCAACGATATCGTTACCAAGAGGGCAACCAAAGTTTAGACATTTTTCGGACGTTCTCATTAACCGAATATGCCTATATACCTGAAATGCCTATTCCTCTGTTTCGATGAGGTACATGTGACTCTCGTAAGATTCGAAAATTCGAAAGTTAAATTTCTGAAATTTTATAATATATTGTATCTTTTGGATTCAAGCATATCTAGTAGCATGCTAAAATCCAATTGAAAAATATCTGCTGAAGTAGCATCTAGTGTGGGTATAATCATTAATAAAAATGAAACGGGCGTTAGCGCAACACTTTTGACGCTGCAACGAAGCACATGGCCGAGGCCCTACAGCCTAGACTTACGCCAGTCATTGGCAACGATTAATGACGTATGAATATTTAGACATGTCGTTAACTGAACTCAACTTCCCTCGAACGAAGTCAGGCGTGAATCGACTAAGTTTCAATTACAAAGTGACAAAATGCCTCAACCAGACGGGCTGCTGGCTCCGTACCGAATATCACATTGTCACATGTGAACGTACGATGCGTGTATGGGCTTCCATATATGCTGAACTATTCTTGAGATAACACTGCCAACCGTTAAAATATGCTCATGAATGTGCAGGAGTTGAGAAACGATTAATCTATCTAGATCTAAAAGCGCAGCGTGATCAACTCTGATTTGCTCGTTTCATTCTGCCTCGTTAAGTCGTAATCTTCTTAGGCACGAATTTACAATCTTCTCGTCGACTCAACTCACGTTTTCCGCGGCTAAGAACAAGGCGGAGATAACGCTACGAGATTGCTATAGAGTAGCGGGACATTAATTTCAACGTAACCTACCCACCCACCTATCTTCCCCACCGCGAATTCTACGAAGGTATAGGTAGAGGTACGTACTCCGCACCGAACTACCCCTGTCGAGTGTACTTTGGTAAGGTGTTCACGTTTCGAGTTTCGCATTTCGTGTTTCGCGTCTCACGTTTCACATAAGCAAAACTACACGCAGCCACCGTGTGCACAGAGATAAGGCAGATAGCTGGAGCATCTTACCGCGGTAAGATCTGAATTACGTATCTAATTCACCCTGACGCCCCTCCAGACTCTTGTACAGTTATACCCGCGTTTCAAATTACGCCTCGCTACCCTTTGGTTAACTTTTGTTGCTCAAACAAAGCGGGCGGCGTAGAGATCTCTTTGCAGAAAATTAGATACCACGGAGGAAACAAAAAATATAATCAGCAGCGGTTAAAATATGGCTTTTATACTTCTTTCTCATATGATTCCGGAAACTTTGATTTCAATCTTTTTCATGTGGTGGAATCCCGGAAATTAAACCCCCTAGTTGTCCTAAATATGCAAACTGGATATATATATATACTGTTCTCATTTTATATGCAAGAGACTTGCAAGAAGTCGAGAGATTGCTCAAACGGCTGTGAAATCCAAATCCTTTTTACTCATCTCAAATTCTCTTCTTTCTCTATCATATCCGAACGGTTTGTGTAGGTCGTCACACATTGTTCAATTCTGCAACGAATTTATACATTGAGCAGTGACTAATTAGAGGATGCCGTACGCGCGTTACATGTACGATATATCAGCACGTGGAAGGGGAGCGATATATAGATTCTTATTTGAAATTGAAAGAACCATCAATAACCCCCCTGATAAATATGTACATCGTGAACTTTTAAGACAAAGGATCGTTTATCAATCACAGATTAATGCTTTTCTCCGCAACGTAATCGTCCGATTTACTGAGTAGAACATTCCGGTGAACTTTTTAAAACTCAACGAAGATTGATAAGTGCCGATCAAAGCTCCGTACGCATGACTCTTAATCATATACAGACTTTCATTTGCAAGTTAAGCTGCATTCGGATTTCAAGATGACTCACACTTCTTCATCTTATAATACATCAGATGTATCTTATCGAGCCTTTTCTAAGTTTGAAAGCAAATATTTTCGAGAAAAATAATCCGTCGCAAAATTTTCGAAATGAACAATCATTTATTTCTCTATACCACAAGGGTGCAGATCATGTAGTTTTACAAGGTGCCTTCCTCAGTGAACTTGTTGGATATAGTGGAAATCTATCCTTTGTGGTGAATGACGCGTGGTTAACTGCCAACGCGTGCCAGTCACGTGTTAGGAGTCCGTCACCCTTTCTAGCGTTTAGTTTCAACGAGCTAGTCAATCGCGTGAACTACGACCTGGCGGTGTGACAACTATCGCGAAATAACAGAGACAGATGGTTTTAAATTTGAGGAAGAAGAACGGTATTCTGGTTCAGAAATTTGAACGAGTTATCACCCAATTAGTTTACTTCCTCTAATGCAATTGAATTATCAGTTTCTTATCCCATTCAAAAATCAAAGAACCAGTTAAATATAATCCGGAATTGGTTCATACCGAATTGTCTCTCGAGGGTCAAGAGATGCACGTCACCGCCATAAATACCTATTAGCTGTCCTAATCCCAGGATGGTTCAACGAGATATAAAGATGTTCCCACTGCCCCGCGGTGCGACGCGTGCCGTAGATTTTTCACAGGGGAATCCACACAGTCTTGTGGGACTTTGTTATCGGTGAAAATAATATGATGATGATTTAAAATAATACAGCTAAGCCAAGTTTATTTGCTTATGGGTACGTGCAGATAAGTTCACGGATGGTTGCCGATAGGAATGATATGTATTATTGTACGTAAAATATACGTAGGTATGTGATTTTCACACGTCAATTAATCTAAGGGTTGAAAAGATAGTCAAGCTGTGAGATATCATTATTCGATTCAGGTGTATTTCATTACAATGGTAAAGTAATATCAATGGTTTTATGTATATGCACATACGCATAGATTAGTTCCTTGACTTTTGCCCCTATGCCAGAAAAGACCCTCATTTCTGAAATCATCGAACATTCATTCGAGGCAATCGTCCGTCTCACATATAAGTGCGAATGTACACCGCAGGGTGAATGTGAATTTATTATTCCTCGAGTGTAGGACCACTGTACATACATATGTATACATCGATTCTACAGAAACCAATAAATACCAATAAATATTGAGCTGTTGAATAATTTCCTACTTATGTGGCTATGAAGTGTAATCGACATTTGGCCTCGACACAGGGGATGCTCCTCGGTTTGTTCAAAGTACGAGACTGAAAGAAACAGTCAAGTGTCCCTGAAATCGCTAGAATATAGATAAAAGTTGAAGTAATCATGGCTAAGCAAGATCCAATCAAAAACTCATTACAAGTTTTTGCAGACTTGATCAAGAAGTTAATGTCCTTCAACCTTTTGGGATTCCCGAAGGATTCTGGAACCCGAGTAGATATCGAGAGGAGGCAAGAAGTCGACAGCTCTCACATGTCTGGAAAAATGGATTGCTGGCTTATGATTGATCGCCTATTGGTTTCGTGGTGAGGGAGAATTTTTTACTAACCGAATGTTTTCAGCATTCTTCGTCCCGCAGCAAAAATTGCATCTATACCTACTGATACAACTGCATTCTGAGGAATGACTAAATGAATTCCTACATCGACTGAGGAAACATACAGAATAAGAAAGACGAGAAAATATTGGAGGGAAAAAAGGCGAAAAGAAAAAGCTGGAACTCGGACGATCTGAAAAATTACTATCCTAGGAACGCTCAGCTGGACCTTCTGTCCTCCGCGGTCCATTTGGCACGTCACATTACTCTTTGCTGATGACCACTCATTTCGCAAGATGACCCCTGCTCGAAACGCACGTCTGTCGAGCTGCAGATATACTCTTGAAATATTCCTACTCCCAGAAATCTGTACAACGAGTATCAAATTTTTCATCCCTTATATAAAAATGTGGGGATTATTGTATATGTGTATCTATATATGTATGTATATGTATTATATATAAATGAATACGAATTCACAAGCAAGCTTATAAAAAAGATTTTCACTCTGATTTCAATTCCAAAAACTGAGCGATGGACATTTGAAAATTTGCGGTAAAACAAATCTAATGTTATTACGCAACTGTTGACAATGTCCCAGCCGGGTTTTTTCGCTATCGCGATATTTACGGTGTGGCCTCCACTCCGTCCTTCAGCGATACAATAAACACCGTGCAGTAACAGCGGCGTTGAAAATATTCGAAATCGTTCATCACACTGAAATATAGCGATCACGTTCGCCAGGGCTGCAGCCACACTTGTTCACGGCGTGGTACCGCGCGCATAGCACATGTGTCGAACCTGAAATATGTGGGCGTGGTTTGAAAGGGGTGCTAGCAGACACGTCCCGACGACCGAATATGTTCACCCCTTGGTCGCTCCACCCTCAAACGAGATCTCGACGGTTCTCATTGGCCAGAAACACCCCAACCGCCCCCGCCAGTCGTCGTAGTCTAGAAATTCTATCCCCTAAATACGGGGATGCTGGAACGCGATCCTCATTTGAACCTGGACCACCGTAGAGAGTCGCGTGTCAACTAGTTCCAGAGAAAAGTGACAGATGGTCCGAACTGCCAGATCGTCACTTCGAGCCTGACGCAGCAATTTAGTGTGTTTCATCCTCAGACCGAGGAGACGGTGTGCTGTGCTTTGGATTTTATTACTCGGTAAGTCTTGCTACTTACCCTTATCCAGCTTGATAATTCTTTGGTCCTAACATCGCCGTGACAGTGCAAACAAATTTCTCTCTTCAAACCTCGGGAACAACCCCTAAATAACGATATTCGTTAAGTCAAGCGACGGTTGTTCGAGAAATCTGCCTTGCGGTGAGATTAGGATGCACTTCGGGTTAGGATATCGAAGAATTCTGAGTTCGGAAATTTATTATAGAACGAAATATGTCCTTTTTTGAACGTCGTGTAATGACGGATACTCGCTATTTCAGGTTCGACGTAATCACTGACCGACGCCACCGGGCACGATGACAATGGAAGATCGCTCCGGAGGGATGGAGCGCGCGGCCCCCGCAACGGTGAACAACGTGACCTCTTCGTCGCCCTCCGACGCTTCGTACCCTCTTCAGCGTTCGGTGAAGCGTTCCTTCGACGTTGCGTTTCTAGTAGCTCCTGATGAAAACCTGGCCCGACGTCAGAACGAAAAGCTGAGGTTAGTCTCGACCGAAAAACTAACGGAGAAAAAAATTCACCGAGCTCCAGAGGTCAATGTTACGACGGACCACGAAGCCGATAAAATGCCGCAAAATTTAACGATAAAACACTACGATACGGAGAGAAAAATTCTTCAAAGTCAGATCAGTCCACCGTACATTTCTCCGCGTCTGCATATTACCAATCCACCAAAAGTCTCGCCCGAATCTGCCGAGCCGACGAGGAGGTACAGCTTGCCACAGATTCACAAAACACCGAGTCCTCCGATATTCCTGAACCAAACGAACTTGAACAAAAGTCTGGATTCAGCTGAGCTGATGATCGCTAAGGGTTACGACCCGATTCCATCGCCGGATAAGAGCGAATCCCGAAGTGCTTTCACCAAGGTCGCCTTTGCGGGGCAAAAGAATGGATTTGATAGTAGCCAGGTGTCGCCCAGGTCATCTGTGTCACCTGATCAACTGAGCTATCAGAGCAGCATCAGTCCTCCTGTAAATCTGTCGAATCCACCGTCGTACAAGTACGCTTCGTTTCCGGGAAAGGTGGCCTATCCCTTCTTGATGAACCACGAAGCTCAGCAGAACAGTATTCTGGATAACCTGAAGATGCCGCAGATTTCTCAGCCGCCGAAAGACTTCTCTAACCAGATACCGAGTCCCAAGGTCCCGAGCTTTAGACCAGAGCTTTCTCCCGTTTATCCCAATCTTCCCTATAACCCGATCTCCGTTTTTCCTCCGATGGCCGAGGCCCTGGCCAGACCTCGGTTCCTTGCAACGGCAGGAGTCACCGGTTTGCTGCCACCGTCTTTTGCCGCATTGACTTTACCCGCACAAAATGTTTGCGCAAAGTGTAATCTCTCCTTCAGAATGACGTCCGACCTCGTTTACCACATGCGATCACATCACAAGAGTGAAAACGCTGGCGAAGCTGCGAGGAGACGACGTGAAGAAAAACTTCGGTGTCCTGTCTGCGACGAGAGTTTTCGGGAGCGACATCATCTGACCAGGCATATGACGGCGCACCAGGATAAGGAGAGCGACGCTATCGTTGATCAGGTCGAGATCAAGAGGCGTGCCACAGCGGTGCACGGAAAATGACATCGCAAGGTTAGAGACGATGCCAATATATTGGGATATGGTTACGGAAACTGATAAGAGTGAGTTGATATTCCCACGATTTATAGTTATTCAAATTTGTGGAAACTTTTAGGACGTTATGATCAGTGCAGGTTTTCGTTGGGAAGGGGCGTTGTATATCACGCAGTAACATGTGATTTAGTTTATCATTAACGACGTGCGTGACGTTTTAGTAACTTGTTACATAAGGAAAAAAAAATCGATCGAAAATATTCAATAATCGTAATTTATCTGTATATCTTACAAAAAACGAGATACATTCCCTGTATGGTCAATATTAGATAGGTAAATTTGTACATATTCTATATAGCAATGTAATTTCAATATACACATAGCCCACATACTCATACTCAATACTACTTTTAGGAATTTCAAACGAAGCCTCGGTCTCATTATTCGAGCTACTTCATTACTGATCAATTAATTTCAAGCAACGTGGAATCAATCCTTATGAAAATTTAATGACAATCTCTTATGAGTCCCGCACGGCGAAATCCACGAATTGCCTCTCGAAAAGAACACTATTCATTTCTCTGCTCTAGTTTAAAACCCATTTTGATTGTATGAACAATCAAAAAAATCACAATGGCTATCAGCATCTATAACTATCATATTCACTTTCCTTGAAATGCGTTCGAACTAGTCGAATGGTATTAATTATTGACTTGGCTAATGAGACCGAGGCGTCACAGTATCTACTATTCGTAATTTTTCTATTCTAGACTTCGATGAGACACTTTTCCAAAAAAAAGTCATTTTTATTTTTGGTTCCCGGAATAATCGCTCAGGTGAAAATAACGAGGTGAAGCTTGTAACGCCTAGTTGTATACTAGGTATATCACCAAGCCGTAATCCTTCAGATCCTCGGTCAGTGGTTACTAGCCACGATGATATGTACGGAGCAATAAATAGATCGTAAACTGTAGCACGTCACATATAAACCTTTGGAGTGCGCATAATGGTGGGAAACAATGAATACCGTAATCGGAAACAGTGCTGGTTTGTTATCTGGCGTTTACACTCCATTTAACTTGAAACACCGAATCGCCTGGCGTGCGCATTCGCGTTTTAAATACACGCGACCTACACCCACCTACATCCACCCACACCCACACCCACACTCACACTCATCTCAACCCCCTCCGTACACACCTACGCTTCGCGGCTTAACATAGGGTTAAACACGAGCTACAAATGGTTTAATATTGTCCGAAATTACGTAATTTATCGTCCGTGTGCACTTTGCGCCCTTATGATTTCAAGCAAGGGTAGCTGTGTTCGCTATTGCAACTGATGCATACGCTAGACGCACTGAACCTGTATGCACCGCATATTGGACATGTATGGTGACAAATAGAAAACGTTGTGAGAGAAGTTTAATTAGCTATCTTGGCGGCTCATTGTTTCTTATGATTCAGTAGGCACTACTATCATTAGGTCACGGATTTTATTTTTATAGAATCGATTGTCGATGAATTTTCGGGATCATAATTATAAAACCGGATTATAAAAAATATGGAAATTGTACGACTAAATACGCATAGGATTATCCGTTCGTTAAAATTATGTGATTCTGTGTATATTTGAAACACTACAGTATTCTGTACAGCAATAACTGAAAAGTAGTTTGTATATATAATATATATACCTACGGTTAGAAAATTCGTCAATAGTTAATAATTATATATCTAAGAACGAGTGAAAGGTACTTCGAATAGCTTGATGAAAAATTGGCTTATGTAAAAATGTTCATCGTTTTCAACCCTAACAGAGCTAATCACGGCGTATCGAATATCGCAATGAACAGTAGCTGAAAACTGTATAAGATCTACCTAGATCTGGACAAAATATAATCCTAAGAACGGTATCGTTTTATTTTCGGCAAAACGAGAGGCGAATCGATGAAAAGTAATGCTCGATAATCGAGCAGTGTACTGTGGCTTGAGCGATATAGGGGGGCTGTTTCGTGGAGATCTGTTTTTGATTGCTTTAAAATTACGATTTACTTTTTATGGAAATTCATGATTTATTTAATCACGGTTACACGCAAAGTGAGTATCGAGCTGGTTGATCAGTGATCACCTGGGGATCTTTACCCTCGGATTGGGTTATCTTGGGTTTTAATGTTACCTGAATTTATTACCTCTCGTTGCGTGTACAACACCAGATGCCCCGCGGTATCTCATATGGATTTTGAAAAATCATTATTCAGCCAATAAATTTTTAGGCTGGCTTGTGAGACCTATATGAAATTATTTTTACCCTGTTGTATTCAGATGTCATATTTAGACTATAGAATTATATATGACATCGATTTGTTATACTATTATTGAAAAAAATCAATTTTATATAAAATATATTTAAGTTATTATTTATTCACCTATATTTTCTTTTATTCTATATAAATTATTTATTATTTTCAATGTATAAATAAATCGTTGTACTATAATTTTTATGTAAATATTATTATGTAAATATAAATATTGTATATGTATCTTAAATCATTGTTAATTAATAAAAGAATATCCGTACAATTAAAAGAAAAAAAAAACGCTTCTAACTTCATCGATGTACCAAATCTTCCAATTTCCTATCACGTCAAATCAACGTGCGAATTAATTATTTCGCAAGAATGCGAACTCGTTTCTAATAATTAATGTCGAAGTCGTGACACGTTGCACTTTCAGTAACTCGCATAGAGACGCATAGAGATCTTCTCTCACAGCCCCAAAGTTCAATAATTTGATAGTATAACTTGAGTCTTTTCAACTCACCTAAGCCACCGTAAAAGTAAAAGAAAATGCTGCAGACCTGCGGATGAAATATTTCACATCGAGCTTAGAGCTTTTTCTCGTCATTCGCAAACAAGGACTCAAGTGTTCCATTCTGGACTTGGACATACGCTGCTATGTCTCTTGGTGAACCACTCGACAGTATGGCCGAGCTCCGATAGCGTTTTATAAGAAGCGAATTGATTCTTGGTGAGAGATTTTAGCCGTCTCTATTCACTCCGTGCTTCGCCCTCGGCTTCTTTCTTCCTCGCACTCGGCGGTAAATCACGGAAAGCCGATTACACGGCAACAGATTAATTTGTGGCCATTTCAACCCAAACTGAGAGACGAGAGACTAAATTAATTATTGTTTGGAATTAGAGTTACACCGTCAGGAGGATTACGCCGCGGGTTCCAGGTGAGATGCCGAACGGTAAACCATATTCTGTATTCTTTCTTTTCATATTCAACATGCAAATGAATAACACAAAAGTGTTAAGTATATTACAATTACCACATGGTTAATGAAACACCTAATTCTACGTGACTGAATTCAATACCATTCAAATTACAAATAGAAATTTAGGGAACAGAAACTGTTTTTCAGACAGAAAACAATCCTTAGATTCTAGGATTGCGAAGAATTTGAAAATTACAAATCAATTCGCATTCGAAAATGATGACCAATTTGCTTTTTTTACTTCAAAGCACATCTTGAGTCACTCACATCATCATGTTCTATGTTCAAGCATTTTCCGGATATTATTGATGTACTAAGTGCATCGCAAAACTTTCCGGACTCTAATTCTCAGAGTTAGAATTTCAAAATGAAGCTCACAGCTATTAGGTTTTTGTAAAATTCTTAACTGCTGCGATTCTTGATTAATCTTGCCGGAATTTTTTACTCAATCTTTTGTTAACAGTCTACTTCTTATTTAATCTCTTTAGAACTTTGGATGACTGAAATTTACGTGATTTTACTCAACATAGATTCTCATTAATATGTGAACTAATGGTTGCAAGCTAGTTGACAAGGTTTTTTCATTGTGTCAATGTTCGTAGCTCATTATGAGGTACCTATATGTTATGTAGTGACGACAGGTCCTTACATGACACGCGTCTCTATTAGCAGCCCTTGTATTTCTACCACTATGATGTGCTCGAAAAATCTTTCCACTAATCGTAAGCCTCAAACCGCAACGAAATACGACAAACAATCTCTTACCACCCTCAACGGCTTAAGTTCACCCCCTCCTCAAGTAAGTGTACTTACCCTCTGCCCGAGGTCCATAAAGATAAATAACACCGAGGTTTTGCCCCCTCACCCCGCTATTCAGTTTCCTCTTTCTTTCCTTTCTCATCCCGTTCCGCAGCCACCCTTCGGAGTTCCACCTCCACGTAGTCATCGTTCGCTCTTTGGGCTCGAGCTTCCCACCCTTGTTAGCGATACTTTCCGCAGCGGCCGTAGCGAATTTCGCGCATGCTTGTTCTGTCACTGAAATAATGACGACGTCATAGCCCGGGGCCGATTCGCCACAGTGCGCGGGCCGCGTGGCCCACGTGGGTCACGATTGGAGCCGATTGGACGCGGCTATGCTAATATGGCGACCGTTCCGGGACATTTACCCTCAAATATGGATCTTCCGAGGAGCGTATCTTGACAAATATTAAACCAATTTCAATCCAACTCACAGACAGGATCTTCAGCGTCTTACCACAGTCGTCATAAGGCCTGAAACATTCGGGGACGTCTTTTTCCCTGCTTATAGATGATCGTTATGCCGATCACCCGATTCGAACATGCGCTCAACTTGTAGGATTGATCCTACTTGTCCATCTTAAGGATCCTTTGAATTCGAAGATGTGGTCGATCCGAGGGGCCTTAGCTTTTCGATTTCTCACAAAGGACCCCAAAGTTGCACCTCGTGATTAATTTTTTATTCGCAAAGCACAATCCTTTCAAAAGAGGATGTCGATACAAAGAAATTTGATAAACCGGTTTTATATTTTGGAGCAAGGAGAGACTGGATTATTTTTAATTTTTTTTTTTTAATTTGGTGGTCCATCTTCTCACACTCTACCCTGTATATGAGATTCAAATGAGATCGAGTCTGACTCTAAATTTTGAACTGTTAAAATTCGAGGATGAACTATGAACGACGTAAGCTTTTACCGAACACACTTTGGTCTTGTCAAAATATATTCTACAGCAAGAAAAAATCGATACAAGCACCGTACCCAGCCACCCTGTTCTCAATTCGTCGCGGTCTTTTGACATGATTATATAACTTGACTGCGAACACGGAGCTTACAGAAGTCTCACGGTAATCCCTGAACCAGATTTCGAACACAACAAGCATTACTAAACGATTTCATGAAAGTTAATTCGTCCCAAACTACCCGGGATTCGAGGGCATATGTTTTAAAAGTCTGCGTGGGAATCCGTTTGTTTTACATGGAAGGAGTTCAGCACCCTGAAAAGCACAAGCAATAACTCGCCTTTCAGAAAGTTGCGAAAGTTTTATTCATCTTAGCTATTTATCTCATCAAATCGAAACGAGTCATGTAAAGAATGAATCAAACGTCATATGATTGTCTCCGATCCTTTTTTTTCTCTCTCTCTGTTCCTCTCCATTTATATGAATGGAACGTTTTTTCTCTGCACACACCTTGATTTACTGTGCAATATTTTGTGACTTTAGTTGGCGCCTATGTGCCAACCACAATAGCACTGGTTGACAGTTCGTTTCAAATTATCGCTGCAGTGAGGACGTCATAGCTTCCTATTTTTTTCGAAAGTCCTTTGTTGTAATACCGGTTGTTTCGTGTGGTACACTAATATATTCATGTTGAATTTGGTAGACAACGTGACAGTGGCTGAATTAATTTACGGCAACAAACCTCCACAGTGATTTTTTTCTTTTTTCATCGGTACCATATAAACCAGAAGAAGATGTGAGTGGCTCATTTTTTTTAGCAAGAAGTTCATTCTACCCTTCACGACAAACCGCCTTACCCAAATTCTTCGGATATTGGAGAGCAAAGTCATTCAAAAATATATCTCAATTATAACTTTCTTTACAAATTATTCTTCACGAAGACGTGCATGGAATTGACATGTCGATGGAACACAATATATAAGCTTGAGAATCGCGTATGATTCGATAGAGAGAAATAAATGTATATTTGCAAGGAATGTCGTATGTCGACAGACTATCAGACATATTTTCAGAAACTGAGATATTTTTTAAATTGCGGTTAACCTTCACGTTTTAGCTTATACTCGTGGATAATTAAGGGTGTGGGACCCTGCTTAAATATGTCCCACGCACAAAGCAATAAAATATCTTTATCTTATACGTGCCATTACTCCCTTGATTCGGAGGGGCCCAATTTACATTCCTATCGGAGCTTTGGAAAGATAACCCATTTAAATAAATTAGTAATGCTATCTCGCGCCAAAGGAAGATTAAATATTACATCAATTTTTGTTGTGTTTCGTTGTACACCAAGAGATACTCCCTTCATCGGCCTAAGAAATAGAGAAAGCTGTTCGAGAAATGTGGGAATAAGTTTAAATCTTCTGGATCCTTTTTTGAACCTGAATGGCTTATTCTTATTTCCGGTTTCAGATGACGAGAAAGAAGTTCCGGATATTCAGATTTGCGCAAATTCTTTCTTATGGATAAGATTCTGTTTCAAAAAATTGAAGATACTTTAAAAAATCGTCTGAGAATAATCCTAGGACAAAGTTTCCTTCCTCGGAGATTCGCACTTCCGTAATACAAGTAAATTTCGCACGTACAATGGGACGATGTAGTAAGGTGGTCACATTAATTCCTAGTAATTATCAGAGATGTAATTCATCCGAGGGTCCCGGGTCGCGTCCGGGGTCACCCGCTGCGTGTTAACGCCGTTGTTATGCCCCATTATTACCCCACCTTGGTAACAAACGTACAGGGACCACGCGTGAAAAATTAACGAATTTAAAATAACCTACTATAAAAAATTTTTGCGAAAAAATAAAAGAATGGTGAATTCATTAATTCCGAACTGAGGACATTGATCTTTCCCTTTTCCTTTTTTATTTTTATCTCTACCTACCTACAATAATTGAAACTAGACAGAAGTTGCATGACTCGGTGAATTGGTGCTCGTCTTACGAGGTCTAGATTCCTGCGGAGTTATTAAATTAATGCAATCACTTCGAGGCGTCTGGAACGTAAAATTAAACGAGCCGCCTCAGCGTGGCTCGGTAGCCGGCTTTGAACAGATAGTTTAATGTGGATTTATTGCGATCAAGATAGCCATGAAAGCAGAGTACATAGTCACGTGGTTGGAACGCATGCCGTCAACTGATAGCTAGCGGCTGGGTATTGTGTGGAGGTCGTCGATTCTAAACTGTTCCGTTGTGTGTGGGGGGTAACGCAATGTTTTAAACCGATGGGGTGTCTCTCGTACCGTAGTCAAACACCCCAACAAAATAGTTCGAAACGTTGATCAGAACCGAGATATGATCCTTCCGCTTTTCATTCGAGGACAGTCAGATCCAAGGGAGATTAAACCATCTTTTCTATTCTTTTTTCTGACAAATTTGTTCTGCTCTGGTCTTGCGGATGGAAGCACAAAAAGGCGAGTGGGATAAGACATAACTACCCCAACCACAAAGCAAAGTGAATTACATAGTTGGGCTATAAAGTGACTATGGGAAAATTATTCATTTTTCATTGCACTTTTTTTTTTTTTTAATATCAGGGAAGGTTTGATTGGAAAGATCTAAGATGAGAGTGCGAATCTGAGTGGTAAGAGTTGGGAAGGTATATCTGACATGATATATCTACATGACTATCTCTTCGAAAGTAGAAATGGAGACGCGCGACACGGTCCCAAACCATATTTCACGTTATTTAATTCATATGGTAATGTGGCGGAGGAGCGCGGGTTAGTGAAAACTTTCGGGACAATGGAAGCACAATACACTAGCGTTGCAAACGGTGCAAACGTGGTTATCGAATTCACTTTGGCGACGCGCCTGTTATCGACAATGTCCGCGACCGCTGGCCCGGAAGCCATTCACATAGCCCCGTGACGAAATTTATTTAACTTTCGAAGGCCACGGAATAATAAAGCCTCGCCTCGTTGATTCTGACATATATATGCCAGATTATACCAATAATATATATACTATACATATATATCTATATGTATAACAAACGAGATACTCGGAACATCACTCACCTTAATCATTGGACCCGCGTGCGTCAAAAGTAGTACCGGAGATATTGTCACAGTGATATTTGGCAGCAGGACTCGTTTCGTATGAAATTCCCATTTCGCTACGAAGCCGCGAGGCAATCTGCAAATTCACATATGCCGAAGAGCACTCCAATCTGCCACTGGCCATAACGTAATAAGCGTATAGTATATTCTCAGCGTGCTCGACGTCGCTGTGGACTTTCAAAATGTTTTCAATTTGCACAAAAAAAAACCTCACATATTATTATAGAATAATGGAAATCGCTTTAATCGGAACTTCGATGCAGTTCTTTTCGTAATTTCTGCCTGCTGCACTTGGCCCTTTTTATGGTCGGACTATTCCAACCTCAGATACGAATTATTGCTTTTTCCTGAGCCACGCGAATACCAAATTTAAAAAAATCGAATCGAAGATAAAAAGTTAATCAGCTCGTCATCCGGAGTTATTTGAGTTTGGAGATTTCCGATCGAGGAAAAAACAGAGGCAAGCAAAGTGGCTGGTCCATCGGGCATATGTGTCGTTTCTAGCTCGGCGAACTAGTTCGAGGGAGGACGTACCCCGCGTGGACCGCATTACAAATTTAATCTTACAAATGGATCCGAAAACTTGGAAACAATGGAATATATGATATGCGGCCGCGTATATCACGGCACAAGACTCTCTTCGTCTGGGGGTGAGGCTGCAGGGTGAGGCGGGTGAAGGGAGTCCAGCGGCAATATTGCACGGACAATCCATATTCTCCGCTGCCTGGCTGTTTGCTCTAGAATTGCAAAACACTTGCTGGCCAATACCGGCAAGAAATTTCATCGCGGATAAGCTAAGCACAATAGCCATAACTAGCTGCTTACCAAAACCGTCATACATGGTTTCTATAATGAATTGCATTCGAGTTTCTCAAACGATTTTGATTCGCATTGAAAATTTTTGAAAAGCTTTTATGGTTTTTCAAATTTTCTCCCCGAAGTTTAAACTAGTAATTAATACATCCCTTTCATATTCAGGGTCATTCAGCACACCTATGTGCTATTTGTTCTCGTATGGAAATCGGTAAGTTGCAGAGACTCGGATGGGACGAAGGGGGGCAAGGGATGAAACTAGAAAGGAAAGGGGGTGAGTCTCTAGGCAGATTAGCATAAATATGCCGTCTTAGAGCGGGTCGTTTGTCATCGTTAGCAAAGCACACGCTTCCTGGGACTGGCGGAGTCACACTCCTACGAATTGCCGAGCTGTTCTATTCCCTACGGGGTCTCCGGGAGTCCCACAGGAAGGAAGTTCTGATATAGTAAACCCACCACGGTGTTTCAGGAACAAGTAGCCAGAGCTTTTGAGAGAAAACGATATATTCACTGCACGGTACAGCCTATCCCGTCAGAAATACACCGAATTAAACTCTCCAGGTTACCCTCATTAAGGGGAGCGATTACGTCAGTCTTGAAATTAGATATTTGATTGTTTATAGCCATTATTCATTATTTCATGAAAGTGGCATTTAAGGAATAGGATTTTCATTCGTTTGAAGATATAAATTCACAAAATTATACAAGCGGGAAAGATTTCTATATAAATTTTGGAAATTCGAAGACGATTTCAATTAGGAAGAATTTATTAATGAATATCATATCTTATTACTTAAACGCGTCAATCCTGATGGTACATACGCGCTTGTTTGCGATTGAATAAATTTCGCCCACGATACAATCTGCGTTATTGGTATTGGTACGGTATTGGTCCCAATCTGGTAAAATGTATGGCAATACTTCTTCATATAAACACCCTCGCCACTTACTCGCTCAGTTATATTAATACGTATATATCTATAGATTCGTTGACAGTCCTTTTAGGGATGACATTACTTTTCTATTACCGTGATTGAATTATTCACCACGGGGCACAGTTCAATTCTGCCAAAAACTTTCTTTCCAAAATAAGATGGAAGCTATAATCTCTTCGGTAGTGCGTAGGCCGAATTCAGACCACGAACTTAAAAAATCGGTTCCAAACTTACACAGGGATATTTGAATATGTCTGATTCTGTCTATAATACCCACACCCTTCTGCAGTTGCAGAGATCGTTTACTGGACAATCCATATTTATGGCTAGCCGCTCTATCAGCCTTCCTTACCCCTCTTTTTCGCGCCCCTATACGTTTCCTTCTATTCGTTTAATTGAGACGTCCGCGCACGCGAATGCTACTGTTCCATGGATAAGGGTCCCGAAGCGGGGGCGAGATTCTCTCGGGGGTGAAAAGACAATGCTTCGCAGTCGATAGACTTCCTAAACGAGCCTGAAAACCGATTGTTCGAAAGATGCGAAACGGTGGACATTGCCCATCGGCCAAAGACCATCGGACACACGTTAAACCATGGGCTGACTGTAAATAATCTATTGTAGATGGGAGAAAGAGACCATATTTCATTCCATGGCACCTGACACCTGAAACTCAACATCGAACGGAACTGCAATGATCAAATACACGAAATGAGCGTATAGCACATCTATCAATCGCAATTATTAACGTTAGATTGGAAATAATAGGAGATGAAGATATCGATCGAATCGAGTCAAGGAGTTAAAAAAAGTTTTTTCCTTTATTTTTAACGTTTCGACGAGGAATTCCTCGCCCTCTTCAGAACGAAAAAATAATGTAGAACATTAAAGAAACTCCCAAAAAGCGAGACGAATATCACATAGGTTGAACATGGCTGGAGTGGATTAATTACATTAATAATTAATTACATTAGATCGATATATATGAGTGTCGAGTGTTTTAACATATATGTCTATGTAATATGCACATTATATACTTAGTATAATATATGTTATATATATTTTTTGATAGTGAATCGGGGGTGGGTATATAACTTGAAGACTAATGCGGGTATCGTGATGCATTTCGGACCACCCTATGTATATCCACTTAGTTTTTACAAGACCCTCGGCAGAGCGCCCCTAACTATTAAATACTAATTCCATTAAAGCGCGAGGAAGGGTTGCGCTTATATATCTGACCCATATTTCATAACGAAAGCTTTTCAATCTGAGAAAATACTTATGGACCCTAGTGCGAAAATATGGCCGCCACTCTGCTGTAGGAAACTAGATTTGATGGGGAAATTATAGCCGAAAGTTTTTGTTTGTCCGTTTCCCCGCCGCTCAAGTTTGTAGGAAAAAAAAGAAAAAGCGAAGAAGAAGAAGAAGAAGAAATTACTCCCAGCCAAGAAACCTAATCATTTTTCCTCGTCGCGGTTTCAGATTAACTATTTTATTTACTCACACGCTTTTTGAACTGTATATTTCTACTATGTTACACAAATTTTCAGACATCGTATTATCCGAACTGAAATTATTTTGATTAAACCCTGTATTCGTCTCAGGATCGTGGAAAACAAACACATAAAAATTACACTGGAGGAAAGAAAGTTCGTTGAATATAGTATTCTATAAAACACTTCTTGCAAGAAAACCGCGGTCCGTAATTGAAGAGATATCTACTTGCTGGTTCCCCAGAAAATCTCAGTCTTGGTTTTATATTTTTGGCAATAATAAAACAAGGCTATACCTTATACCTAAGGCAGTGACATAAAATCAACTAGATCATTCACAAGCATCATAAAATAGGATCGACCTAACCCGTGTATTTCGGATCAAGTTATAAATTATGAAAAATCACAATCTCATCTGCAATCGGAAAGGCAAAATTATTTGACCAGACTTATACACCTTCACCGAATGTAGTATATGGTATAATATCATTCCAAAAGTTGGCATTAAGTTTTTGTTACAATATACGTGCAGGTTTCAGTTATGTGATGCAATGACGTAGAATGGCGATAACGAAAATTCAATTATAACTTGTTCGGTCGTGTTATAATAGATTTGGAAAGCCTTAATGAGGAATTAAAATTATTTCAGCTCCTAAAATCAGCTAACCAGAATTTCCCGCGATCAGATCTCGCGCAGGTAATATAATATACGGCTTATAAAATTCTGATTCGTATTTTTAAGCTTATAGGAACACTGCAGGTATATTTGTTGGATATGCAGACGTATATTCCTTGAATATTTCTCTAGTAGCTATAGAAACCCTTTGTTCAACTTTTATATAGGATATCGAACTGTCGGTGCAATTCATAAAACTGTCAGGTTTTTCATTCAAAAACTATTTTCATGGCGACAATTTTGATCGAGCGCCACTTTCTTGAACAAACTTTTACTTCAATTACTCCACAAGCTATCAAACTATCGCGAGATAACTCAACGATCGCTTTCCGGATGTGGATAATACATAGCTTCAATCGCTAAAAGGTCTCCCGATCTTCACGGTGACGTGTGATACCGGAAAACTTTCCTATATCTATAATAGAGGGCATTTAATCATCCTGAGGTTTAGGAATATGCTCAATACTGTACAGCGTATGCGAATCATACAATTTTCTATACTTTGCATATAATACTTCGAAAAGAAGAGCATTCTCTTTCCAATACCAACTTACTTCATAAGATATCGACGCTTCAACTCCAAAAGTAGAAACGGATGAAAGCCCCAGTCGCACCTATATAAAATGCTGCAGAGTTTCCAATGAATCGCCGACACGAAATTCACTTCCGAAAATTCTAATAAATTTCTGCAAGTGAATTTGAAAGGAAAGCAATCACTTCCTGCTTTTAATTCGCGAATAGGAAACATCAGGTAAACTTAAGATTTTGGATTTTCGAAATCGTGAGAGACTATCGAGTGGGAAATAAGCGCTATTCCGAAGCTCAAACCGAAGCATCGATTTGACCACCCTTCGACCAAGGCACCGAAATGACGGATTGCCCTGTGGTACGTTTCGCGTCGCCTGGTGAGGTCACCCGAGGTCCTGCCGTCGGAACATCGCAGACTCCTATCTAGCCCCTTTAGCTTATTCGATTCTTTCATTCGTCGTTTAAGGATCTTTGTTGAACCAACGAGTACCAAAGAAATATCGAGCTCGGATATCAGTGCTGAATTATCTTCTTGGCTAAACGCCATCGAACAGATTTATTAATGCGAAACCCATGCAGGAAAAGTTTTGAGGATTTCTTCGACCGTCAGATAAAAATTGGAAAAGCGATTATATCAAATTGGTCAAACTACTTTCTGCAGATTTCTTTGACTATGCAGTCTAATTGGCACCCACATCCGTCGTTGGATTATTTTCTAAATTTTTTCACCCCCATCGTCGCGGAGCATCTTTCGAAGGATTTATATAGAATCCTTTATTTTACAGGATGGGAGTACCTGCGCCAATAGAAGAGGTATTCATTGGTTGATTCTGTGCAGAAAGATGGAGGGCGGAGTTCTCCGTGGCATGAGCTTATCGCGAGGTTGTCTTGGTTCCCTCGGGGGTGCCGCTACCCACCACACCATTACCCCAAGTCCTCGCTTAACCAAGCATGTGCGTTAAACGGCCTCCAGGGACAAATTTCATAATCCTTCGTACGTTAAATTATCTTTGGTTTAATTTTAACGCGCACCAAACGTCATACCACCGTTTCCTTTTTAACGTCACCCGAAACTACCCTGGATCGTTTAATTGCTCACTCCCTCAGGAGGCGAGTATACGATCATCGATATCATCCTATACTCGTTGCAATTTCTTGGGCAAAGAATAAAAGTCAACGAATCAGAAAAAAAAATTGGAAAAAATCATGAATGCATGCAGAAATTCTTTGAACTTTGAATATCTTTCATCATTTTATGGATCATCGCATCCCCTATCTCTAAGGAATGATATAGATGTAACAACCAATTGCTGGATAACAGCGATAGGCACACCTGGATGATGTTTTGGGATTTCCATATTGGTGAAGGAGTGAAGGAAATTTGGATGGTCGCGACTCGTAATAGTCTAGGACGACTTCTGTCCCCGAAGCCCTCAGACATCCCCATCCTTCGGCCAATCAACGCCATAAACTCATTCGGCGGTTTACTGCGAATCGCTTTACAACTGGCGGTTACGATGTCACCTAGCGACGGAAACAAGAGAACTAGTTACCGAAACTGCGCTAGTTTAAATTACGAGGAAGATTTTTACGATTTATTTTTCAGGGATGGAAAACCGCTGCCTACTTATACGAACAGAGATACCTACTATTCAGGATGTATGGAACCGAAACTACTTGGGATTAACACCCCACGATTCTAACGTTTTATCTCAGCTCGTCAATCTAACAATTATTGCACAATGGAAATAGGTATCGGTTGTTCTCTGGGTTCTTAATTTTCGTATAGTAGAAACAACAATCGCATGCAGCTCTATTGCTGATCGTGATTTCTCCGCTACTGCCAAGAGATACCACCAGCGTCGTAGACACCCGTGCTTGTTTTAGTCGTAAATATATATTATATAGGGCAAGAAAAGAAGGTATACCTCCGAAGGGTGACGAATTTGAGTTTTCAACTATTCGAAAGCTTAGAAGCTTCAGTCGCATTAAAGGGTTGAGTTTATGCCCTTAATATTTCAATCGCAGAGAAAATTTTCAAAAAAATTTCTAAACCGACTTGATTTAGTGTCGGGATAATTTCTATGCAGATTTTATGACTTTCAGAAATCTCATTTGTGGGTAAATAAAATTTCAAACTCGTTACGATGCACTCGAAGATGGTTCTCTTCCATAAGAATACATTGAGCTTTTTTAAACCTCTTATAACTTCTGAACGAGCTTCCTAAATTACTCGAACTTTTTACGGTCATTTTATAACACTCATATTATCCAATACTTCTGACGATTTCGGTCATTTTTTTTTTTTTAAATAATCAGTTAATTATTATCCGCGAATCGATGGATTTGATTTTTCTCGTTCGCCATAGATTTCTGAATATTTGATACTCAATGAATTCTTTCAGTTTCAGAAACTTGTCTCTTCATTTAGTAGAAATTTGTATCTTGAACAGTAAGAGAACCCAAATCCACGCGATGTTGAAAGTTTTCCAAAAATTATTATCTCGAATCTTATGAAAAATTTTTGTTCCGCCAAAGAAATCGGACGTAGAAATTTATGAGAGATTATAGCCCCGCGGTCGTCTTTGGAATCCAATGACCAAATTTCTGTTTTGGAATTAGTTTGAAGAATATACCTCATCGTTTCAGGAAGCTGTCGTACCCCCGTAAAGCCTCTGCGGGGGCGTCTCCAGGTCGTTCTATTTATACGTGGCAATCGCTGGGTGCCTGAGGCCAGAATCGAAACCACCTCATTACTACCAGGGCGTGTTCCCGGAGAATCCGTTTTGGGAATATTGAAGGTAATGTCACGACGGTTTTATGCAACACCCGCCCGAGGCTGTCGTTAACCTGCGGTTACGAAGCTCTGATGAAAAATGTAAATTCGTTGTTTTTTGTTGCCCATCTTTTTATTTCTACCCCGCGATCATTGCGGAATAATTAAAAATGTAACGAAGCTCGTACGTCAGAAAGATTCTGCATATTACCTCTGCAGGCACATCCGTTGCATAGCGATAGCGCATCCTTCGGACATCGCATCTCGCGAAAAAAAAACATTTCTACATCCGTTCTTACGGGGCAGCTATGTCTTGGAAGTTGAACTCAAGGAGCAGATGACACGTTTGCCCCAGAGCGATAAGAAAATGGAGTCTCATAACGCGCCTTGCGAAGATGCCTGCATTACAAACCACGAAACAGGAGCCACGGCGTAATACAGAGGCGCAATCGCTTTTACGACGCCATGATACGCCTGGCGTCTCGGAGTCAGAGACGTTTCTCGAATACCAAGAACAACCGTATTAAGCAGCAAGGGGTTGGCGGTTTTTTGACATGACGGGTGAGGAAAGGAGGGAGTAGAGAAAAGGGTAAGGGAACACAGTTACAACTTTAATTAAATGTTTGTCGTTATTATACCTACGCCTGGAACTACTACTGCCAGGGTGCTACCAAGGACCGCCTTTTAGATTTCACTTTTAGCACCGATCCCTTGATAACGCAGTTTCACGTCTTTTTGGATCTCTCATTTTCCTTCCAAGCATGAGACCACCTCTTTCGTATCAATGATAAGAAGGTTCAAACAATGGCTGCAGGACTCTAGATAAATAATTGACAAACTTGAATTCCCATCACGTCGGAACTGAATTCAGAATTTTTATCGGACATTGGCGCAACCACATTTATTTTATCCATACGTGTAGAATTCACGAAATGCTTTAACCTTGGTTCAAAGCATCGGAACTGGATTGAATTTTCTTCAGTTTTTAGGTAATACCGAATGTAGACGTTTTCGAAAATTTCAGAATTTTTCATCGGCTATACATACAATTTTTCGAAGTGGTCCATCTTCGACGACTTTACCCTGTAATATGTGTAGATATAAATAGAAGCAAACCCGTGTGTCCATGCATCTGTGTAAAGGCGGAGGCTTCTCTTCGTCGGCATATTGGCAATCTCGACCGCAGGCAATCTCCCGGCCAGGGAATATCTTGGGCTGACGAAGGCGCTACCGTGGTCAAGATGGCGTAGGTATATACCTACTAGCCATATACTCACGTGTATGTGATATACAAACACAGTGTGCTGCTCTACCTTATATTAGCATATAAACTCGCAGCCCCAAGCGACGCCCTCGTAGCTTGATTTATGTACTAAATATGCCTTCCCAGCTCTCCGGATTCGCGAGAGAAATAGTTGTTTGTTTGGAAACTGTTGGGATGGTAAGATGCTGGCATGCTAAGCAACCACCGAAAGGCAAAGGCTCGGGTCCTTTTCTTTCAACCGATCTTTATGCCACTTTTGAAACGCACAGATTCTAGAGTCAAAACAGAATCCATAAGGGACCATTTCCCAAATTCGTTTCTCCGTATAGCTTTGGACTAGTTTAAGAATAAGAGAAATGAAACTGTCCTGGAAATAATACCTAAGGAAAATACCAAGTCCGGAGTCAATTTTGGGTGGATATGTGCGTTTGTGGAAAAAATAAATGCGTATTATATATATATTTGAGCATATAAATCAATTCGCTGATAATATGGTAATATGTTGGAATTAAAACGTGTAATCCAGCAATAATTCAAGCTCTGTAGGTATATCAAACGGAATAAGCATAAATGAATAACTGCGAAATAGATTACTTAACGTGGTGGTAGCTGCATACATTCACTAGTCCAATCTTGGGGGTGCCATTTTTAAGAATATTGATGACATATGTATGGGGATCCAGGAAATTTCTATAAGGATTCGATCCCAATCCATTAAATATTTTTTTAGTGATTTTACACATTCTGTGCCTATCAATCGCGATTCCTAATTGTTGATGAAATATGAAACACAGAACATTCAGAAACGAGAAACGTAGCTTTATTTTCAGGAGGGTTCATGGTCCCGTTTTGTGTATAGCAACGTGTAGCGGTTAAACTGAATTTTAGTCGACATTTGCATTACGAATATCGGTTTAACTCAGTTTCCGAGGCGTTTATGCAGATCAGGCAATTTTCTTGTGGTTTTGCCGGTGTTAAAATATGTATGGAATCGAGTTAAGCTACTCGCGGTGTCACCCGACGCGCCCGCGTCCTGCTGCCGACGCTCAGGACTGCCTACACCACCAGGGAAACAGGGAAGCTGTTACCAGCCTATTTGCATCGCATCACCAACCGTTTCATTAAAATCACTATTTTGCCATCGCACAATGAAAATATGCATTCAACTGTCATTCCCGTTCAAGCGAGTGAATAAATTACCCCAAAATTTTTCACAATCGAAAGCAACTAATCACGACTTTCCCAATTGCAAATATTTTTCGCAACTCATTTTTTATGGCCCATTTTTATTTTCTATACCTACACAGCTGCCTCCACGGGATGAAACTCTGAAACTTGGGGTTCATTATTAAAATCATCGGCAAATTTACTTCAAATTTCAGGGTAGACTCTCTACTTCACGGCTTAGTCCACAAAAAAATTCAGATAAATGTTGGGTGTTTTTTTCGAAAGGGATGCAATCGCGTTGCTGCACCGTGGATCGAGTTAATATCTTTCAGATTCATTGCAAGTATAACGTTTCTTTACATCTGCATTTTGACTTGATAAAATTCAAAGCTTGCAGTTAAGGAAAAGCTCCATTTCTAAGAAAGAGGAGTTGCCATTGTCTCTACGACGTAATATTCCGTCGACAATATTTTTCATTTCCCAGAGACATATGCAGCAGAACGTGTGGAATCGCCGCATATCTCGTATATCGGCGCCTATCGCCAAGAGTTATAGACGAGAGCAGCAAGCATAGAAGCGGGGCGTCGCGACGGGCGCCGCCTGCAGACTTTTGTTTCCGAAGAATCATAAAAATCACTGGCAGCGTAAAGTCGCGAAAGCTCAGACCGCACCAGACACTTTTATGTGTCTCACGTTAATTTGCATAATCGAATATAAAATTTGAATACCACGCACATTTCTTTGTCGGTTCTTATGTCGTATGTCACAGCCTCCCATAGCTCGTCTATGGGTCTCAGCGCCCTCCCCAACAGTCCTCAAAATTATTACCAAATCGATTCCTCACATTTTTCATTTCTTATGAAATCTTTAATATTTGCTTTCACCTTCATCGGACTGAGATCGCTCGTTATGATGTTTTTCACTTTAAAATCAAGGCTGTCAACACGCCTCAGAAAATAAAAACTGCGAGCTAATGCGATGCATCAGAATTTCAGCCCATGAAACGAACAAATTTCAAGTTAAATTTTGACGAGAATTTGAATAGATTCATGAAACACTGAAGGAAGACCTAGTGTACAAAACGATTGATTCCAGCCTCCCGGAGCTTTTTTTGTTAAATTTTACACTACATGCATAAATCTGCAGCCACCTGTAATATTCCATCTTTTAAAATTAGTTCGGCGAATAATTGTTATGCATATAAAATCAAGAGTCTCCATACTGATTCGTTTTTTGAAATGAGATATCAACATTATGGAACAAGCAACTGCAGCTTTTCTTCATACGTAAATGGATTCTGTGCAGAAGAACTAACTAGTTCAAATGACTCCAGCGTCATAATATCAAGTTATAAGTTTTTCCCAAATCAAAGTACTTCAGGGTAACAATAATCGTGTGCTTGTTCTAAATTGCTGAATTGTTACCCACAAAGAGGTCCTATTCCAGACCAACTTACCAACTGTTCGTATTCAAGTCATTGATGAATCATAGCTACTCGGTGTTGGATACTTTAAGAGGGTAAGTGTGACCATATCGATCGATTTGACCATCGGGAGACCGAATTGAACCGTGCAAAGGTACTTCCAGCGGTTGGTAAGGCTGGAGACCATGGACCATGGATGGTAGAGGAGACTGTTTTATCATCATCTGAAGTTCGCTTCAGGACCATTTCGGTCATGACCATTTATTGGTCACCAATTTCCAGCTCCACATGATCATGTAAGCAGCAAACATATGGATTCTTCGATCGAGACAGTCGACAAGTTGGACGCCTAAAATAAGTTACCCCAAAGGTGGAATAAGTCATCGTAACAATCCGCTTATGGTAATTAGGGCCATTTCAGGAATGAGACATTGTGTTATTGCAAACATCCGATTGTCGGTAACTGTTTCCTGATTGAAGGATAACAAGCTTAAATATTCCATTCTGTAATCTGAAATATCTATCATTCAAATTAATTCCTATGTACTTTCGTTCTTTCTTTAGCTTTATTTCTCCTCTTATCGCGGTAAAAATAAGGGTAGGACGGAAATAACAGATTCATCACAATACGCGTTAGGGAATTAGTTTCTATTGCCGCAGGTTATATATAATTTATGAAACAATTAGAGATGTTTAATTAATTGGTTCGTTTTCCTTTCATCTTTCGCCACGTAATAGCCACTAATTTCGCAATTTAATTAGGCACATTACCGTTCGCTGATTTTCTACATTTCTATTTTTATTGTTATTACATTCATGAAATAATTGCAGCATAACTTGCAGAACTTTTATGGCAGACACGAATGTGAATTTAGTGAGACGTTTTTGGCTTTCATTTAATCACATAGAATTAATGTTAAAACATCCGAAATTTGATATATCGGGTAATCAACTTTAGCGGCTGAAGATAACCCGTACGCGTAAGGATTAACCGAGAGCTTTTCTACAAGGTGATGAGAGGTAATTTGGTATCGATTGACCATAAATTTTGTTAAAAATAGATTAATAATGGGAAACTGTTACATCCCTCGTAAAACTCGCGGTTTTATTAGGTTTCGCGGTAGCGTTTTGAGGCGGGTAGGTAGGTTGGTGAATAGAAAAAGTGATGCTTTTACTGTTGCGAAGAAAAAATATTCCCTCATTCTCATTAACGTCCTTCAACGAACGACGTAGTCAATAATTCTCGAAATTGCCAATGGGTTGTAGAGAAAAAATGTATAAAAAAAATGTCGATCACTAGACGATGCTAATTCTCAAGTAATATCGTTTGGCAGAAGTTAATTTCTTTGTGGCGACAAGCTCAAGAGTCAAAAGCAGAATTCATATTTACAAGAACACTCGACGACTCAACATAGGAGCAAAATGAAATGAAATGAAATGAAATAAAATGAAATGAAATGAAATGAAATGAGATGAAATGAAACGAAACGAAACGAAACGAAACGAAATGTATTGTAATGTAATGTAATGTCAAGAAATAAAATGAGGTGAAATTTACCAACTTTGAACGAATTTTGACTAGAAAAGATTGAAATCTCAATCTTGAATAGCTAATTGCCAATGAAATCAATTTTTTTGTCAGCTGTTGAAAGCACTGCAGGTGTACAGGCACGGAGCCAGTCGCACTAAAAGTACGATAAAGACAGATTTTTTGTCACGGTTATGGCCACATTGCGATTATCCACATAGATATATTGATGCAGAGTCGTTTCGTTTCCTCAATTCCTTATACCACATAATAGAGTAAGTTCGTGTTTTAACCAACCATATATCTCCGAAAGTACCACTGAATTTTCGTTCGACCGAGAGTACGCGGTGGTTATTATTGATCGCCAACAGTTCTCATAAGAAAAGTGGAAGGTAGTTGGGTTGGATTTGAAAGAGCCGGCGGAAAAGAGAGCGTAGAAAGAGAGGCGATCAGAGAAGTATAGAGAAAACCGGGCGGCGGTGGGAAATTGGCAAATTGCCTATCAACACGAATCGCGCGCCATTCAATATGTGAGATATTGGCTAGGATTTCGCAGACCCCTTAACACCCCGAAAGCCCCACAGCGCCGCAGGAGGCCTCGTGGATACCGACAGTGTATAGAATCAGCCGGAGGCACCCGGAGAGAGAATTTGCCCGGAATTTAGCGACACGTTCTTTGTGGCAGGCGCCATGTGCAAAAGAATCTCACGAAACTGTCAGTATTGTCTTTCGCTCAGGTTCCAAAACTATCTTTACAAAAATGAGACCTTCAAGTCTCCCTTTTTGCGCTTCACGATCAATTTGACAAGCCCTGTCACCCTCAGGTGTTACATTTTACGATACGACTCTTACCGTATATACATGCACAGCATAAACTCAGCGAAAATGCACCACGCCAAGAATTCTGAAATTGCACAAATCGTACTGACACTAAACAAAATTTGACGACCTCGATACAACCAAAAGGAAGAACGTTGTTTTTGTATTTTGCAGTTAGGGAAGATTGAAACTAAATGTTGGAAACTTGGTGATCCCCCTTTGCAGACCCACAATATGTAGAATACAATGAATTACATGTGTGTGTGTGTGTGTGAGTGTGTGCTAGTTGTAGCCCGGAGGAAACTATCTCCTCGATATTTAGGGGCTGTATAATTGCGCTCTGCAGTGCCTTGTTTCTTGAGTCGGGGATAGGTGAGTCGTAAACTAACTCGTTATGGCTGTTAACGGTACCCAAGCAAGTCCGTGATGTCTTCCAGAAACGAGCCAACTAGCGAACTAACTACGAGTTTAAATCTTAATAACGGCTTAATCAGAGGCAAGCTAAGAGATTATCTGGGGTATATTCGTTGCAACCCCCGCATTGGTTACTTTCTTATGCTTTCTGGTGTTTCCGGCCGCCTCCATACGCGTATACCTATGCATACGTGCGTCTATTTTATCCTTTATATGTTCCTCCATGCGGAAGCAGTGAATATCGATTATTCTGTAGCTCGTTACGATTTTCTTCGAACATAACCGAAACCGTTGAATTCTCCAATTTATTAGATCAACATACCTACCAACCCCCACAGTTTGCAACGACTTTCAGTTCCCACGGGCCTCTTGAAGGAAACGTGTTATTGTTTTTACCATCAACATTCAACAATCACCCCTTATACCTATTGATTTTAACAGGACTACGCATACACCCCAACCACACAGCTCCCCTGTGTACCAGACTTAGGGAATCGTTGCTGGGCAGACCGCCCTGACTTTCGCGGGTCGGGAAACGAGATTAATCGACGAAATGCCAAACGCTACTCGGTCCGTATAACGCAGACATCCTACTTATCCACCTCGATGGTGGCTACCCTCGTAATTCGTTCGTCTTATTCCCTGAGAACGCAGTCAGCCAACCAGCCAGCAATTCTCTCCAACCCTCCTACCTCTACGATATCAGCCGTTTTTCTCATCCCTTGAAACCTGGTGCTAAGAAAGTGTGCACTGGCATTGCGTTGCACGGTAGTTGGTACATCTTCCTGGGCGAGAGCCAACTTCATACAGAAACGAAGATGAAGACAAGGAGAAAAGATAGAAGAAGCGAGGGGAGAAGCGAAGAGAAGAGAAGCGAAGAGAAGAGAAGAGAAGAGTCGAAAGGCAAAGAAGAAGATGGAGACGAAGAAGAGGAAGAAGAAGAAAGAGCAGGCAGGCAGACAGGCAGGCATGGAGCGTGGAATGAGAAAGTCAACGAGCCCCGGTATTCAAATGTGGTGCCCTTTGCGGCGCCTTCAAATATAATATATGGCGAGACAATGTTGTGTCGTATGTATGCGTACGCGTATACATACCAATGCATGTGGTAAAAAACTCGACAAAAAGTATACGTTTACGGATCTATATGTTTGTATTACTCGTATTACACCTATTCCCTCTAAATCGCCGGAAACGATCGGATTATCACATAGCAGGCGATTACGAGCCGGCGCTCCTAAGCCACCTTATATCGTTCACCATAGTTCACGTAGCTGGTGGGTCACGCAGTGATGTTGACCCGAATAAGTTTGCAGGTGACCTGATATCAGATGATAAAGATCTCGTAAAAAATTGCTATTTCGCTGGCCGGAAAACAATTCTGTGAATTATCCTCGCTCTTCATTGCTACGTTCGGCAACCACCCCAATAATTCCGCCCCCCCCCCCCCCCCCCTCCGTGTATAAATATTTATAAAAAACCTTCACTTTATTGTTTTAATACTGTATATATGAATGATAATATAATATACAATTTGAAGAGCACGAAATTAATCAGAAACTATTTAAACCTTTATTAAATGCAAATTAGAAGCTCGGAGACGTTGCTCCGATAACATTTCAACTCTCGATGAATAAATGAAAACCATCTGGAACGAACTATACGTATCTATGGATCATCAAAGCTACGTTGCTGCTGCAACAATAAAAATTGTCGTATCTGCGATATTTTATTGCAGATACAACAATTTGTGTTCACTGTAGCAATGCAATATTGCTGTACAAGTTTGCAATATTTATTGCACAGCTTCAGCAATGATTATTGCAGGCTGGTATGCAGCAATGTTTTATTGTAGTTCAAGCAATATTATTGCTGGTATTTTTCTCAGTGCAGATAATCATTATAGCTGATATTTTTTAACCTAGATGAGACCCAGCAGCAGTTCAAACCCTATACTGTAAAATTGCATAGGATCTAATAAGATCCTGTCCCAATTTCTTATGGGATCTACATCTATGGGTACAGAAATTATTGACATTTTTGAGGCTTACATGAAATTGGAACAGGATCATATGGGATCCTACTAAACTTTACAGTAGGGAAACGTTGGGACGTACCTACAGCTACATCGTGTGCGAAAAGGATACAGACGAATTCAGGAGGGGTAGATCTGGTATTGAGAAAAACGGAAAGTACTTTTTCTGAAAACAAATTGGAACATAGATCAAAATATGCGACGCGCACGCCTCTTTTGTTCCACCAAAGTAAAGATTCTTTCTCATCGGAAGAACTAAGAGTGTGGCCCATCAGCGCAACACAGTTGTCTATTTCGAACGAAGGTTGGGAAAGTCACGTTGCGATTGGTAGATTCTGTATTCTATATTCTTGTGAGATTTCTAGTATATGCGTAAAGTATTTATGTATATAGCTACACAGCAGACCGATAATAATTCTCTTTGATCTGGTTTTAATTAAGTTTGTTATTGGTACGTGAAGTTTTCTCCGCGGCTTCATAGACTGTTGAAAACAGATCTGGTCGATGCTGTGAAATTAATTTCTACTCTCAGCTCAGCCCATACAACGATGAGAACTCTCAATTTTCAATTTTAATCTTCACCGCCCCTATGCGAGCCGCAGTAGGTAGGTACTACCTATGTACATACCTACCTTATACCAGATTTAAATATTTCATACAGAATCCACGACTTTACCAAAGTTCTCGACTTTAAGTAGCGAGCGATGGCTTCGGATGTATATTAACGCCCTTTCCTTACATCCAATCAGTTTCGTAAGTATAATGTGGTTAAAATGTTAGAGAATGCCCGCTAACTCAAATTCGGCTCATTGCCTTATTCCATATCGAAAAACGGGGCAGCAACTCCTTTCGATGTAAGCGGGCGTTCGAGCGCAAAAACAATGGCTGTAAACAAAGGGCCGTCTATGGGCCTGACGTGGGCCTATATACCTCAGGACTGAGTCTCGTGTACACCAAATAAGCCGAGCTCGCGACCACCTGGACGCCAAGACTTTTGGAGACGAGAAGCGGTTTTTCAAGCCAATCCTCCTCCTAAACGGGAAGAGCCAAGGCTATCTCTAAATGGAGCGCCAAGGCACGGGCCAATACTACGATGGGCATTCTCCCGGGGTTTCAGTACGGTTGAGTGAATTAGATAATCCGTAAAAACGAGCCCATATTTATCATCAACCCTAGGAAACGTGAGATGATGATCACTGATCGCAGGTACTATTTGTAAAAATAATCTTACAGTCGTAACTGGGACTGATCAAGAAACTCGGCAGATATCCCACCCTTGTGAATGTTCAGTGGGAGTAAACGGGCGACTAGATCTTGTTGTCACGTATTTATTCGCCCCTACATCAACGCCCGGGCCTTGATCTTAGCTTTCGAGTGCTATACGTGACTGCTCACATCTTCCAATAACGAGTGAGAGAGTGATAGAGATAGATATGAGGACAAAGGAGAAGAGGACAAGTCGCATAGCGGCTGAGAACGGAGAGGGTTTCCCTGGTGGATGCGAGGAGGGTGACTGACTACACGGAGGAGTCCCCGAATGGAAACCTTTACGACGGCTTATTCAAACAGCGGTACTAATACGGGAATTATTTGAGTAAACACTCCCGAGTTTCGAGTTGCTCCTTCGAACGGTACCGGCGCTTCTGATGGGACGTGGGAACAGCCATTGGCCCCGATAGGCAAACTTGTCTTTGATTTTCTCCACTGCTTTTTCGCTTCAAGTTTCGCCGTTCTGTACTCGTAGTACGTCGAATTTATTGCAGAATTCGCAAACAACATGAGAATTGATCCATTTCAGGGGATGAAAATACATAGGCATACTTTTAATCATCGTCGGGTATACAGCCTCAGGAATCTTATTCCGGTAATAATTCAATGATCACGGTCAATTTTCACCCTCCTTATTCATGGACAAATTTACCCCAATTGTCCTGAACAAACAGCCGCCCCATTGGATGGGATGTACTTATGATTTATTGTGGTCAATATTGTGTTGGTCGCTTTTGCCGTGCGCGTGTGCGTTCAATCAGACCGGATGGACGTTCCATTTGCTCCTATTCATCGTAAACAAGCCACTGGCACCGATGACACCTGGGAGCCGTCAGACAGGTGACGTGTACCCAGTCATCGGCCGACCGGTCGATAGATGGATCGAACTTACAGCGTCACCCCAAACGACGCGATTCGCCGGCGCATGGAGTAGCGGAGAAACTCGATTCTTATACGTAGAGGCTGACTAAAAATCGTTTGCAACATGCAAGAAGCAAAGTGCATACTCGGTAATTTCGCGGTTAAATATTCGAAAGTACGAAGTGCAACGATGAACGTTCGGCTCTAACCGCAAAAGGTGATTTCACCGAACGTAATTCGACTACATTGGACACTGAACCCATTATCTGGGAACAAAAGCAAACGAAATTTCCGGGGCCTTCACCCGAATTATATACATGTAAGAGGAAGGTTCGGAATAGGACCAGCGACCTGATTAGACCCGTTAAACGGTGTCCGTCAGTACTGCTGTTCAGGGGGTGTTTTCACAATCGGAAAAGCTGATCAGTCCAACGATGAATACGAGCATCCGTTTCCCTTGTACTTTTCTCGCTACATGAATTTCCGATTGCCATAGACTCTGAAAATCGAATTTACCCCCTTCTACTAGAATGCGCGATGTACTAGATGAAGACAATCGACGAGGAACTCTACACCACCGCATGAACTCGCCGTCTCGATTAACGAAGTCACAATATTTGATAAACACGTCGGCTCATAAGACCCGTCTTAGTTCAGGTTGATTTACCAGGCGTGGACTCCCCGTGGACCCCATGGTGGTTCTTGTTGGCTCTTGTGAGCCAGTTTGTCGGTGAGCGCGTGAAGGCACATATATAATATCGTGAACGAGGTGGCAAGGCGGGCGGGCGGGTAGGCCTGCAGACAGAAGGATCTGGCAAGGACTATGACGAAGGCCTAGGTAGAACGAGGGCGGGGAGGTCGGTCCGGGGTGCAGAAGGCCAGGGTAAACAACGGGGTGGCCGGTGGCCCCGAGACTAATCGCTGTTCGTCCTGGGTTAAGGTTCCCACAAAGGCTCCCGTAGCACTATGGGACCCGGTGTTCTCTCACGCCCCCGCCACCCCCGGGCCACCCTGAACTAGCCTAGTCCGGCCCCAGGTTAGCCAAGCCTAGCGGATAGCTAGCATGTATACGTATACACGTGAGCATACAGTGGTATGTGTATATGAACGTATCTATACCAGTACAATAGTACATATACACCAAAAACAGTCAATATTGGGGTGAAAATCGAAATGTTTGCTCCTAGCTTAAAGAGTTTCGGTTTGTTTGAGTTTGGACTTTGAGTTTGTACCAATTATTCGACTGTATTGTACTCCGCGTTGTCACCACGAGCACAAATCGTCGTCTACAGGGACAAGGTATCAAACTTATATCTTTCTTAGATTAAAAGCTTCGTCAGGATTAAATCCAGAGCGTTAAGACAGGAGAATACTGCAGATTGTTATCGTCAACCGCGGGAGTAAAGCCGAGTAAAATTAACTTGTATCTCCATCCCGGAACTTTTATGTTGATGAATTACGTTCGTGGTGATATTAATAGTCGAGTTGTCTCGATGACTTTTGTTGGGGGCAATATAAGTAACTTTCATATCGTGAACAGATAGGGCCAAGTTAAGGGTTCACAGGTGTACACAAGTTGGCAACCGTAAATCTACCGAACCATAGATTATTCCCCGTAAGCCGAAACGGTTCTGGGCTCCCGTTTGCGATTCCGATCACGGTTTCCTTATGGTATTGTAATTGGGAGTTTTGTCGACAACACGAGGGGCTGGCTTACTTAGTTCATTGACTGCGAGGCGAGGCTTTAATGTATTCCCTGAGTAAGTACGGAATATGTTTCATCTGCTTTAGCCCAACTCATCATACCTCTCTCTCTCTTTTTATATATTATCTATACATGTATATACTATTTATGTAAAGATTCATAAACCGTGAGAAAAATTCCACCGCCTTGATGGTACAATTTTTTTCTTTCTTTTTTACTTTTTCCGTTAATTAAAAATAAAAATGCCAAAAAATAAAAACCCCCCATAGAAAACCTCGACTTCCTTTGATGGCAAAGTTGGCACTAACTTTTGTCAAGTAAAGTTACCTTCAATTACTTTTGACGTCTTCAAACACGATAGATCCAACGTGTATAATACTCACCGCTAACTTCGCAACTTTAATCATGCAAAATGAATTTTTAAAATCATTCGGAACCACCCTGCGGGAGAGAAAACATTCCCATTAGTAGACGGACCCTCAAAGTGCGCTAAAATTCACACTTGTAATGAGGTATGTACCAATCTGCTTCTGGAATACCAAAGCAATTTTTTTTTCCTATATCACTTCTTAAATAATTGAGCTCGAAGGTAGGTTGAAAAAGCAAGAAAAGCGTAAGGATTTTTCGAATCTTACGGTGGTCCGAATCTCGCAAGGTGTGTGGGCAGCGTTGGTGACCCCCGTCGTGCGTCGGGGCCTCTGTGAGCCGCAGCCCCGCCGCCCTGGCGCGAGGCCCAGCGTGAGGAGGTCTCAATCTCACGAAACGCGAGGCCCTAGTACCCAATATCTCTCGGCTTAACGTCATGATTAATCGGCACCGCCTACTTATTGTGTCAGAGTTAGATGGGGGCCTGACGGGGCCGGATGAAGAAGTACCAAGGACCGAAGGCTCATGATGAACTGTGTTTGAACGTTTACAACATGATTAGACACGGCTGTGAGGGATCCTCGTAAAAAAGTATAAGATCATTAATACTAGAGTACCGGGCTCGGATCGTGGATGAAACTCGCTAGACATAGGTATAACGTGGGTATATTCTAACTCTAACTATGTATACGTGGGTTACGAACTTTGGTTAGTTGACTGATTAAGTTATCTAACGATTAGCTTCATCAAACTCAGAGAATGACGGTTTGACGAAAGCTAAGGTAATTTCGACGATGTACTCAGACATGAAATAAGTTTGAAGCTTTGACGTTGGCGTTTGCGTTCAGGCACGCGTTCGCGTTCGCGTTGGCGTTTTTAGAGGCTTGAAAGTAATATTGGTTGGTGCGGAGGAAACGGGATAAATATTGACCAGAATCTACGACGCGGTATTCACGTGTTTCGATATATATCCCTTGATATTCTTCTGGATATATATCATGGAAATAGATAAAAGGAATATCGAATAAAGGTATAGTCGTAACAAAACTAAAATCCGAGCTCGCGTCAAGCCATTAATCACGCCGAGGTACCTTTATGTTAGGCTAGTCTCCGCCGACCCTTGGAGAAGTGACTTAGAGTGATAGCTCAGAAAATGATGTAGGTCGAGAAGCGCGTGTGGCATTTGTTTCAATCGTCCAGGACCCCCTACAAAATAGTAGAGAAAATTGATACGAAAACCGCTTTTCTATCACAAACGTGCGACTATTCACTCACCCGTTAAGTCGATCACCCAAATTATAGCCAAAGGTAACGCGAAGAATTCGGAACGATTTGATGATTTGATTAATAAAATCCTGTACCATTTGATCATCCGACTGATTACGGATCGTAGAATACGATGCGTTTAGGAACAACGCTTCGCATTCGTCATTAGCGCCGAACGTGTTAACCTGCGGCATCGGGATCGATCTGTCATCTATCAATAGTTGAAAAGTTACGATAACATTTTAATGGTCGACTCGATAATCACCGGGAGCAACTATATGCATGCGTTTCCGTATAAAGAGAAAAAATGTTTAGAATAAATATTTAACGACCTCGAGTAAAGAGCCTTCGTTAAAACTTGACTATAGTCACTTGATAAGTCGAGGAGTGTATAGAACGCTTGTGGAAAATCTATATTTTTTTAGTATCGATCCAATGACGTTGATCTTGCTGTCTGAAATTATTTCACAGGTCAGAATCGGAGAATAAGTCATTTTTACGTGGAAGTATACAAAGAAACAAGGCAAAACGAAGCATGGGTAATCGAGAGATGGCAATCATGCGAAATACGAAGAGTCACAGATGAAGTAGGCACCTACTAAGGAAAAGTAAAAAGGATAAACGAGATTATACGTCCTATCTTCCGGTTTCATTAAACGCGTCGACACATTTTCACCCCAGTCTTAAATCGCGGTGAAATTTTACTGACTCAAACAAAAGCGCTGTGAAATGGTGAAATGGACGTCAACTAACACGGACGCGTGAACGGCTGTGATAGAGAAGACTTCTCGGTAAACCGAGATCTCGTTTACTCCTAAGGGACGACAGTTTCATTAAGTTTTACTTCCATCCCTAAAGCTTGTGGTCCGTTGTATTTACACGTAAAACAGAATCGGGCAACCAGCAAAACGATCGTCTTTGTTCGACTTAAAATCTTCTTTCCTCACTTACTTTTACTCCACTGAGTTTTTGCGGCGCTGTCTTTAACTTAGAGGAACAAATCTGAGACACTTGAACACTCCCTTAATTAAATGTAATCAGATTAGCGAAGGGAAGTAATAAGCGAAGATCTTTGACTTTTAGGGATTATATTGAGTGAGGGGATCAGTTGAATTTGCTATGGTACCAAATAGTTATGTTTGCATCTTTTCATCTTAAAGAACAGATCAAGTGGGGGGGATTAGCGATAGTACCGAAAGATGATGACATACATTTTCAATTTGACGCTCCGTCGCGTCATGATGGTTGAAATAAAATCAAGAGATCGGTGCAGGGCAGAAATATGATATCGAATTATAAAACTACCATAACCGGGAAATAACTTCCAGCCCGTCCTATCCTTATCTTATTTTGACTCGTCCCTAAGAAGTAATACAACTTGTTTGCGACTAGCGCTGGCTTGGATAGCTGCTGTAAGAAGGTTATGGATGGATATAAGAGGTTAACTTGTTATGTCGTTTAGATGCAATTTCCTGGCTATGTCGTTCTTCGTCTTCCGTTTCCCGTCTTTCGTCTTTCGTCTATCATCTTCCCATCTCCCCATCTCCCCATCTCCGCTGTCTCTCTCCTCAGCTCATCGCTTCTTTATTTACGAGTTGGACCCCAAGCAAACTAGCCTCTCTCCGTCCTCCTCTGCAGAGCTTATTAGTAAACTTTGATAATATGGACTGGTTCCGAAATTGTTTAGCCCAATCTCTACCATCAAATGCAAAGGTTTTCTCTCGTCGATTTTCCCATATCAAACTCGAAAAGGCAACCGAGTGAAGAGGGTCTCCGCATAAACGTGCGTCGGATCACATCCCACTGAGAAACCCCAAGAGAATCTATAATGCTTCAAGCGGAGAGATGGGGGGACGATGTGACCAGTAGAATTGGTCTCATACATTTCGCTTTGAGCATAAGCTCGTTGATCAACGGAACTCTTCTATGAATGACGATCCCCGCATCATCCGATCCTACGTTACGTCAGCTTCGATTAGCTTATTTTTAAGGTATTAGGCAATCTAATCGATTACGGATGCGCCTTGTGGCTCTCGAAGGTGTGTCGATACACTCTGGTTGACGGGATAATCATTTCTTCGAGAAGGTTGTTCGTGTTCACAATGTCGTTCCATTTGACGCCACCAACTTGTTCCGAAGTCTGATGGACGTTCTGAACTACATATAGATACGTAGTCACTTCTTCAAGGGTGGTATCATAATATGTTATGCGATGACTGTGCAATATGTGTACACATGCACGTATGGGTCTGAGACAGCGTAGTCTGAAGGCTGCAGAGTGCTACATCTGTGCATAATGTGATCCTGGCCTTACTTGAGCCAGGTTTAACTCTCAACAACTACGTCTACGATCTATGTTCGCAACTGTTGGGAGCGAGATTCGAAGGTTGCGCGCAGAGCTCCGTTGGGGGAAACTAAATCTTTGCATCGCGGAATGGCTAGCGTATATCCGCCTGCCTAGGTGCTTTGCTTGTGCTAAATAAATAAAGCGACGCTGAGCGTCGGGACTCGCCCCCGTTTTCCGGAGTTTTCAATTTTTCACTTTGCAAGTTAGTCAACTGCATTACGCGCACATGCACCAGTATACCATACCAGGTAAATCGCCGCATGCAAAACTTGCAGGCTTCTCTAGTTGACGCAAGTAATTGAAGTCTGAACTTAAGATAATATTTGTTATTAATTAAGTTACATAATAACGTTTGTACACCGGAAAAACACTCCCGAGATTCGATCGCTTCCACCTAACACCACGGGGATACCGATGGGGTGTTAATTAATGGGGAAAAACCTGTCGCTACGTTGAAGAGTCGATGGAAGGGTGGAATAAACGAGAGTAAACCTCGTGTATGTATACGTAGGTCAAAGATTAGCCCAGGATAGGGGGTCAAGCACGTTAACGCAAAAGCGTTGATATAAAACGTCGAGGGAAGCTGCGCCAATTAATAAGTTGTGATGACAATTTTTCATTCACAACGACTTATCCATTTCTGAAACGCCACGTGCGGAAAGTTTGAAGTTGTTGAGACATAAAAAATTGCAATCCTGGTTGCTTCCGGGATCTGTTGGTGGAGACGTCGCCAGGCGAACATTTCACGGAGATATTATAAAACGGTCTAATCTCCGGAAGGTGGAGGCAGGAATTTCAAAATTCTCGATGCGAAAAGTTGAACAAGCCTAAAGGGTTGTATTTTGCGCGTAAAGTGTTCGAGAGAGGTTTTTAATGGGTCGTTTTAGGGGTCTAATTATTTGTAGGTGTTACAGACCATGCCAGGCGTAAAGGCTGGACGTGCCTTGTGTACGAAATCGTTTGAATTCAATGAGGGTTGCAAATTTGTTAATACTGTCCAGACCGGCACTGCTTATAGGTCTCCAAAGTCCACCTTTAATTCCATGCGTGCTTCCACGGATCCGTTTTTATTCGCTTTAACGATCAAAAGCCGATTGCCTCTGTACGTTACCGTCCGTCCGCGTTGCCGTGAAATATCAAAATTCGCTATTCGTGGAACCGTAAAACAAACAGTTTGAAATCCTAATTAATTTCAAACCATAAACGTAACCACTGTTGGCATACACCCATAGCGACAATAAACCCAGAAATACAATGGACACAGGAAATGGCCAAATAGATGTTTAGATCAAATACAAAGACAATCAGGAATGAAGACGCCCTGGGCGATTCCTTACCCACTAAAACCTACTCGCGCCTACATCGTTGTTCTACAAATTTTGATAATTAATCTGGTTTACCTATCGCATACCTTTGGCTAATGTAGTTGGATACATGAATACATATATGCACTCTTCATCAAAGCGAACCCCCCGGGTTGTACTGAATTATATTATATCTTATTATATTATGTTATATTATATCATATTATATTACATTATATTATATTATATCATGTTATATTATATGCAAAATCTCCTTCCTCCTCAATCTTATACCGGCTAGTCGTTCGGTTGACGAGATCGCTCGGCTGACGCCAGGACACCGTTGGGTGCCGGGGAGGTCGAAGGAAGAGGATGAGCTTATGAAGTTTATGCTTCGATAAACGTGCTTAAGGTGAGGCCCAGATCGAAGTCACTCATCCACCAACACCCTGACCTTATACCTTACCTGAACCTAAATGGTTCAAAACTGATGATGAATAGATTGGAAAAGTAATCGGCTTTCATGGGGCATAAGGAAATGCAGGGAAACAAAATTATTCCAAGAGCGGTTGAGTTGCTTGTCGTTTGATTGAAATTTTTATAAGGAATTTCCCCGTCATGGATGTAATGCACTATTTTACTATTTATTGTTACCGCAGGGGTTGGTTTATACAGATCGATGCAAAATGGGTACAAATACTATTGCCGTCCTGCCAGCGAGGCAATGCCACCCGCAAGTAACTGGCTACTAGCACGATGTATTTTGCATAATATCAGCATGAAATAACTTATCTAAATAGCTGCTTACAGTCTACACTGTAATAATTTACTTCCGTCAGAATCGATGCGAGAATCGAAAGAAACGGGTCAGCTCCTTCGTTTGCCAGCCCATCCTCGGCCTAAGTCTGGACTTAGTTTTCACCTGAGCCCCGGACCTCGAAATTCCCTGGTGGCACGTTGATCGGCTTTCCAAGTCTTCAAGCCGGTCGAAGGGGACGTTGTATCAGGTAATCCGCTACGCTTTTGCTAAGCTAACCGCGCGGTGTAGCGAACAAGTTTTTAGAACATTTGTCAAAATTGTTTCTCCACCTTTCCTCAAATGGCTTTTCGCTACTTTATTCCGATTCTCTGAGGATTTCTATCATTAATAATAAACAAGCACTTTGCACCAGAGCTGACCTGATTATCCTTGCGACCGCGATATGGAACTTCGGTAAATATAGGAAAAATGTTTCAATAAATTATTTTCTCTAAAAATATGGTTTCAATACTCTCCGGATTGTTAAAAATTGGTTAAAAAGCAGAGAGTGAAAATTCCTGTGCTTTTTATTCAACGGTGATGGTTGATAGATTCTGAATAAAGATTTCAGCAATTATGTGCTCCTTGAATCGGGTAAGTCATTATCTTTGATACCGTCGTACCGATATTAGAATATCAGAGAACTCTTGATCGCTAAATCGAATTTAATCCAATATTGCATCTGCATTTGGGTGTTTGTGTTAATCGGAAATAGGACCGATGAAATACGTCTCTCTGAGAGGTAGTTGAGCAATGCCATCGAACGACCACTTCCCGAGAGCACAACCCAGGGTAATTGTAATTGTAATTGTAATTGTAATTGTAATTGTAATTGTAATTGCGATTGCAATTGCAATTGCGAGTGCCGTCACGCGGCGTCTCCTAGCTTCGCTGAGTGCTTCTGGCTCTTAAGACCAAGACGGATTTTGCTGACGAGTCGAATCCACGTGTCTCCTGTAAGGTAGGTAGCTACTAGGTACTACGTAGTGTGGTAGAAAGTTCAAATGGTTCGTTCGGTGGCTTTTTAGCTGTACGTTTTAGCACTATCCATCTTCCATGTGTTTCTTTTTTTTCCCCATTTAGCCTCACCTGTGCAACCCGTAGCGAAATCATCGCTTCATTTTCTTTCAGGATACGAGATCCTGGCGCTGGGATTGACGACATATATACCACAAGATGGAAAATGTGACGGATAACAGCGGGATATCGCTAGACATTTATCATCTACATTCAAATATATGTGTCAATTGCCGGATGTGAACTAACCCGCGTAAAAGACGAATCTGTTATAAAGAAAAGCATGGAAAAAGCTTACGATTTTCTGATATGAAAGTGAGAGGAAACGCGTAAGGTACGAAATCTTCGCACATCGCCGGCCCGTTGATACTCGAGAAAGTAATCAGTTATTTTTTTCAATTTTATGCTCGATTTATCATGAGGGGATTTTGCATACCTCAATGTAAATGAAGTCACGAACTGGCTTATCGAAATGTTTGTGAAATGAAGTTATTCGTCTCGCTTGGCTCTAAATTCTAAAACAGCCAGACCCGGATGAAATGAAACTTCAAGTAAACGCGCCACACTAATCCCGGCTATATTTTACAAGAAAAAAAAAAAAAAAAAAAAAAAAAAAAAAAAAACTGCCAACGACAGCGATTTCCAGGTCAGCACTGGAGTACCTACAACCCCCTACAACGCAGTTATGCCGCATACGGACGCGTATCGGTATATGGGTGAGTTGAACTCGATTGAACGCGGTTCAAACGGCACTCAGAACTGAATGACAATGATTCCCAATCTACCGGATCAGCTTGTATTTGAGAGAGTTCCTGTCAGGCCTTTCGGAGAAGCAATTCCGTCGTTATGACGTACGACCGAGGTTTCTGGTAGTTTATTTTCCCTAAGATTGGTACACGGTGGTGTATTGGTCGGATATCTATAAATCTGCTCGAGGCAGAGGCAACCCTTATCAACTGGCTCGGCAGATCGATATCATGCTCACCCTATCTAGTTAACAAGGCAATCAGGGGTAGTTTCTCGATGCCGTACTACTCGGGTTAACTTAATTAAGGGATGTTCTACGTTCGTTGAAAGCAATAGTGAGCCTGTTACCGATGATACACACAATTTAACCAGTTTCAAATAGCAGGTAGGTGTATGAGAAAGTTGGAAAGTTTCACTCGCGAATATGATCCATGTAATTTCACCATATTGTAAGCTCCCGAACGGCTTTTTATTTCATTTTTATGAATTAGTTATAATGGCCGATCTCAAGGACTGGATAATAGAATTAGATTCATCTACCACGATAAAATATGGTCAATATTGAGAAGTGACGAATTGAAAAGCTTTGTCCTTATGATAAAAGCCGACTTTAGTTAAATCTACTGAAATAATCGACGATTAAGTAATCCCAAATCGAGAGTTAAAGCCGATGAGTTTTGAACTCATTCCTTACAGATGGATGTGTTCTCCGTTCGGGTATCGATACGAGTTTCAACATTCTCACCAATTACCAATCTATTGATGTGAGAGACAAGGAAATTAGACGATAGTTTCACCGAAGGCGTTGTTTCCGTCGAGTACTCAAACAACTGCATTATTTCGACCAGAGAGCATCGCTTGGCTAAGAGACTAAACAGACATAGCGTCAAACGCGGAGCGTTAATTGGTTCACTCAAAGTGGATCAATCTAAAATTACTCACTAATTACAGAAGCAATCAAAATGTTGAATCGATCTGATATACTTTTCAAACCAACTGACGTAAAGTATTTTTCGTCCAATTAAATATCATCCGATTAATATCGTAAAGATCACGGTATATCCCTCTCGCAAGCGGTTTACCTGTTAATTATTTGTTCTTTTTCTTTATTTTTCTTTTCACCTTCACGTAGCGATACAAGCATCACGAAACTAATTAAGCGACGAACCGTGTGGTAAATAAAAGTTTTTCTCTTGCGTGTCTCTACCTACAGTTTACCCCAACCCTACGTCCCTGCATTTCGCGCGTGTTTGCATGCACTGCAATTTTATAGTTAATAAATAAGGGTTCATTGAATCTCCTCTGTCGTCGTGGACTGTTATCTCGAGTCACGTGCCTCCGAATTAAATGAAAAATCTGCTAACTCACAGGATTCTGTTTTAATCCTTAAGCCCTCCAATTGAGTTGCAGTGAAACAACCGTTATACGATCATTTGCTTTGAATGTTATTATAACGAGTATAATATCGAATGATAGCCGCTAATCTGTGAGCGGATTGCGAACTCTGTTTATTAAATTAAGTAATTAGTAATTAATATAGGACATTATCGCTGATTATCCTGAACAAGAACCGGCTACGTCGAGCTGAACGTGCCAACGTACCCTCAACATATTCTCACAGCGTTTTGGACCCTACCACGTCTATGCACTTATCTTATACTCAACGAGGCAGGGCTTGAACAAATTAGCTAACCATGGCCTTACGTCTTGCGGGAAGCGAGAGCTTCGGGCAAAGGTGATCTCAAAAATTACTTGGGTTAATTAACTCTGATATAATTAACGTTTATACCAAATAAACCAGAGAGTTAATATCGTCGGTATCCTACGGCCAATTGCATACTACTACCACTATATCCGTGGACTTATACATTTAGCATAAGCCGAGCAAACAGTAAAGGTACAAACATGAAACAAGCGGTACGTAAATAACAGTCGCTGAACTATATCTACTGTTATTATTTGCACCGGAGGGTAGAGAACCTATATACTGCATTTACCTGTAATAACTTTACGTTGCATGAGCGTTATACGTACATACACGTATGCACACACATACAGATATTTAGAGTATGTTTGTGTGATAATATTTGCGTGTTTAGCGTCAAATCAATCTTGAAAGCCTTACGGCATATATGTTATTAGTTATTACGTTTAACGTCGGTAGGTCATTTTTATAGTAGTTTATTAAAAATGGTATAGTAGGTAGTCAGATAGGGAAGGTAGTAGTTTAAATCTCAAACGCTCTTAACTAGGCTAATTGTTCCTCGATAAAACATCAGGCTTTATATGTTTTCAGTACCTAAAGGTACGTGGTACGTAGACCATTGAGCCATAAAACAAAAAGAGAGGGAAAAGAACGAAAAAATGATTTAATGAGAAAATATAACACGGGGCAGGTGATTCACGGAATGAACAATTATAAAAAGTAATAAAGATGCCATAACACCTCGGGTTGTCGCCTGCGTAATGTTATTACTCCGCGGAATGTTATTAAAATAAAAGCAAAAGCTACGTCTTCTTCTTCTTCTTCTTCTTCTTCTTCTTCTTCTTCTTCTATCTCTTCGCAAAGCTAATTCTTCAAGTTCTGAGGGCTCATTCGCGATCAGCCGTTGATGAGATGATAAACTTTGTGCGAGATATACAGAAGAGCACTGCAGAACAGAGTTAGAAAAGAAAGAAAAAAAAGAAAGAGAACACGTGGTTCCTGAGTCCAGCTTGAAACTCCAACCATAATACTGAGAGCTAGCATAGGTCGTATAGTTTAAGAAGGTAGAAGAAACTAGAGAAAATCTTTCGTGAGCCAAAACTGCCAGCAACTTACGGAGTAACGCGAAATCCCGTGGGACACTACTTGGCAGAAGTTACGCGGAAGAGTCGGAGAGCCGCTTCGGAAGTTTTCAAAAACGTTAAACAGTTTTTCCAATAAATCAGTGTGCCGTACTTTCTGTTATTCAAAAGTTCGAGTCCGCGCCCGCACATCTGGAAGACACCCTAAAGTATTCCACGTTTAATCGACACGTTTACGGTAAGCTGGTGAAATTACTGGCAACTATAGTTGCCATCGTCCATATAGCAGCGAGGAACCGCTGCCATCTCGCTGCCAGGATCATGCCACCGTGGTGCCGTTTGATTCTTGACATTTCCATCATCGAACTTTCCATTTGCGTATTTTGGGGTGAATTTAGCCATGATAACATCTCATATGTTACTCGAGCGCAGTAATACACGTATTTCTCTGAGTTAGCGGGAGAATGTGAAAACGCAAAGGCTATACCGTTTACGGTCTACCGACTTCCGCAAATGTAATCGCGAGAAACAAATTGCGTTATGTTGTAACTCCCGAAATGAAAACAGATTTACATTCCAACGTAAACTGAATCACGACCTCTAACGAATGGCCAGTAAACCGGAACGTCGTGGTGAACATCGTTCGCGGCGCGGCGCGGCGCAGCCCTTAGCCGTAAATTTTAATGGATTTCTCATTTCTGGGATTATCATACCGTTCCATAACTTTTTACACTCGCCACAGTTTATTCGCCTCTTAACGAAATTAATCATAAACTCAGAAGAGTACCCATACCTACCCGCGTCGGAGATTATGGTAGACATGAGTCAGGGCTACCCAGATCTTGAGGTGAACTCTTCCATGGTTCACGGTTAGCGGTTCATGGTAAGTCCGGACTTATACCTCCGGGTAAGAGAACACAGCAGTGATATGGTTCCGTAGAGACAAGATATAACCGTGCGATGGCTGTTGCGCCATTAGACGTAACATTGCGTTGTTACCTCGACTTCGAGGGGCGCCGAGGGTTGTAAAATGTGGACCAGAAGCCGCCAGGTCATGAAATTCGGATGGTCTTTCTCTTAGTTCTACGCGTGTTTTCGCCAAGCCAACTGCACAACGGTATATAACCTACCTTTGAAATTAAATTTGAATCTCCCGACATTCTCCTAAGCTGCCTACTGGGGTAAGCCGTACATATCCACTGGGAATAGAAAAGATTCGAGCATACGTGGGCCCCGGAAATTATAGCCACTAAAACTTAGAATCATGTACAGAGCGCAACTGCGTATTGTAGTGTACGTATACGGGAAGTTTCATGCCAACCTGGACAGCCCCTGACCCTGACCCCCCTCGACTTTATTCATTTCATATAGTCATATTTTCTACAATTCGTCTGATAGATCCAAGAATACGTGCGTTCAAACATTTGAGGATCGTCAGGAATTGGAAATTGTCAAAAATCTGTAAAGCAAAAACGAGTTGAAATAAAAAATAGACAAAAATCACGAGCATTTTTTTTTCAGTCTGCTGAATATCAGAAATAAATATGAGGAAAATCAAGAGTGGTCACGGACAGAGGCTACCCTGCAGGTTGGCATGGAACCCCCCATAAGTAGAACGTAAATGCGGTTGAAACTAGCAGCGGCCGGGAAGTTTGGATCTTTGAAGTTATCGCATCTGCAATGCTCTCCTTTGGCGAAGCTTCGTTCGCCCGTTTATTCGACGCAACTTTAATCACGGCTCATTCTCTGCACTCCGGGAGAACGAGGGTAGGGTAGTGCTTTGTGTTAAGGGTTGGTTAGAGGCTGTACACCTTCTCGAAGGCGACTTATCTTCAAATAACAACTTAATAAGCGGGCAAAGCGCTCAACACTGTTTACTACACGCCAGGGTCTACGATCTGCCCTTCAAGTTATCGTAAGAGGTACCTACGTCGAGGTCCTCTAGGTGCAGCCCACGGTGTTTTGTTTCATAAATAACCGGTAGGAAGCTCGTACGTTAGACTTTAAAGCACCGCTTGTCTTCCCACTGCCATAGCTTAGTCTAGCCGCAGGATAGAAATATTGTCTCGACTTTCCCGCGGGTCCGATTCCTGCGGAGCTTGCGCAAGAATAGCGAATATAGATCCCGTAGAGATTTCAGCGGTGCAGTTTGTTCAGACTGTGCAAATGTTCGATCGTTCGAATAAGGAGTAGAGAATAGTCTGTGAGATTTATTTCCATTTTTCTTTCAGTCACGAGAGAATTGGGCTTCGAAATTTTCCATTCTGTAATCGAAAAATGAAAAATATAATCTCAAACACGATGAAAAAATGTTCGATAGCTGTTGAGCATATACAAAGCAATTCGTTTAGCGAAGACTTCCTTTGCCCTCTCTCATGCTTTGCCTTGTCACCCACTTCTCCCCGGAAAGCAATTTCAGGACCTCCGGGTCTTTGGCTCGCGCTTCCAAGCGGCAAGTTTCAAAGTCCTTGCGCGTAATTAGGTAAAACGCGAACACGAAGCTTCGGGATCTTGGCCTGGCGCACACACAAACAAAAGGCCGAACGTTACCTCGCGTTAACTCACGCACGAGGAGATACCGGTTTCGATACAATCCAAGAGACGATCACGCGTACTTGCGGTTTGCACCTGCTACCATCAGATCCCGAGTAACAAAACCACGCCCATTTCTCGTTGACCTCTAAAGGACGACCGCCTGACCACTTTACTACCGCATTTACTACGCCAGTACCCACGCGTTGACGGAGTTCCCCTTTAAATCGAGTCACTGCCTACGGCATTCTATGTGCATATGTGTATGTATATTGTACGTATATGACATATATATGACATACGTATACATACAAACGTACTTGCGTATACTCTGCACTGACCACCTACAGATCCAAGACATGTTGGCGTAGTATATAATATAGCGCGAGGTAAACTTGCCAGGGAATTGATCGAGACCAGGAATAATTTCACTCGTATGGTTTATCATACCACGCTGTATTATGGATGTGTTTCCTAGGCACAAACTTGATTGATGAGTTATGAGCTAGATTTGTATAAGTGTATTCGTTATTCGAGCATGATATTGGCACGCGCGACTGAGCTGGTTGAACAGAGGAGTTGAAGGTGGGTGGAAAAGCATATCGAATGATGCCTGAGGTTCTCAAGTATGAAACGAGTCGCTGAAGAGCATCTCATGAATCTTTATACATAAAATGGTTTGAGTATGGGAGGGAGACGGGCAGTCTAGAGCCGACGAAACAGGTATTGGCTATTGGTCCCGGGAACGTATGTACGGCGCCACAAACGAATACGGGATTCTGTTGTTAAAGGATTTACGCAAGAAGTGGCTCGGATTTCCTGCGGCGAGCCGGAGCTACCCGCGGGGGAATCCCCGCTCGAAAGGCGAGCCAGACTGCCGCGCGCCGTTATATCCGTTCGGTGGCAAGTCTATTGGCCAAGCTCGGGTAAAATACTGATTTTATTACGAAGTATAAGAAAAGCTCGAGCTATACTCGCGATCGACGTTGAATAATACAGAAGGGGCAGGGGGGGAGGGGGCGAGGATCAGTGGCGGTTCAAACAACCCACGAAAAAGCCAAACTTCTTTTTGACAAGCGTTTTACGTTTTTCGCGACGTGAGCTCCTGCACGCGAACCGTTCCTACCGTAAACCCTGATTAGTTTAGTGAAGTGGTTTAGTGGTCCCTTGGGTCCAGGTGGTCGTAAAGCGTCCAGTGCTTGGTGCCTCGGTTTCATGCACCCTGCTACCGCCTCGAAAACTCGCTACGGATCCTCTCTCGTCCTGCGATAGTCCAGCTTTCACCTTTATATACCTACATAACTTGGTATACGCATTACTCAACTTGATGAGCTATCGCCCATTTCATCTACCCATGTACCTGAAGGATCAACGTATGCCCATATCGGACTACCTCCTAAATCGTATACCCCGATTCGTTTTCAGCACGCCGTTCGTTTAGTGCGGTTATAGTTATACTAATCGTAAAAAAAAGAAGATCCCAACCGGCAAGCTTCTTTTTCTTCGAAAGCTGTAACATATGGTAGCATATACCCACATGCCTCTGCAGTAACTATTAGCAGAAGTCACGATGGATGGTTTTAGTCGTCTTGTATTCGGAGTATATTCTTTGCAATCGGTAACCACCCTTCGTCGAAAAGTGACTCTGAGGAAATTGAAAACGATAAGCTGCTTATAAACTTCATCGATTGATCTATAATTTCTTCTCGCATAGTTCAATATGTATTATTAAGAAGCTTTTCATCCGACAGCACTTTTATATTTGCATCATCTATGCAGAATGTTAAGGATTTTTGATCCCACGACGAGACGTAACTTTTATCCTTAGACGTCCCGAAGATATTACCTACACGATGTTTTGTGAGAGTAACACGATATGGTCATCTCTGGCTGAGTATCTATTTTTCACTTCAATTTCGGGTGGCTTAACATCAATGACGAGCCTTCTGGATCATCAGAACAAGTCCTGAGCTCTGCTTGGGTTTAACGTAGTCGCGAGACTAATTACTCTGATGTAATTTACCGCACGCTATCAGGTTATAGAGAGCTACAGACTCCTTTACCTATAGTTGTCTCAACTATTTGCACCGCACCCCGACGGGTTGTCAGACCCTTCGATGGGTTTGACCCTAGGGGCCAAACAGGGACCAAAACTCTCCGTTGCTTTGGCTCCTAGAAGCTGAACTCTGTCTCGCTGTCCACTGATCCTATCTGTTTAGTGTTTAGCCTGGTATTCCAGGACCATTATAAGCCGAGAATAGAGACCCGTTATGTGTAATGTACTTCGTATAACGTGTCTGAGTAATGAGTTATGGGTTGAAATTTAAATTAGGAAGTTGACGACATGTGTCAAAACCGTTTCTCATCACTCGAGCGAAAGTCCAAACTCCTAACTCTGTCGGAAAACTGTGATACGATATAAATTCAAACCCCTCGAGCATTCTAATTTCAATAATTTTCCTGTTATTTGAACATAGTAGAAAATAGATATTGCAATTCGAAATCCCATTCCAATCTGATACTGGAGAAAGGTTCTCGCGTTCGAATGAGTTAATAGGAAAAAGGAAATAAAATTGCTGATTCGAAAACCATTCATGGGGCTTTGCCCATTCACTTCACTGTGTGAATAATATGGAATCATCTCACGAATCTTCAGCCTTTGAATTCTCGGCGAATGCGTTAACTTGCGGAAATCCGATTGATGTGTTGCTTTGGAAGTATTTTACACGTATGTTACTCGTGTTCTATCCCCCTTGTTTATGGCCGTTGATGTGTTAACGCGATTCTATTCCCAAGCATTTTGAAGCTAATTAAGGTGTTTCTAACGCCGTATGATCATGCGGCGGATGAAACGGGGATGTGAATCAGGATTTAATTCATCATTGTGAAACGTAAGCATAATTCTGCCTCTGAATTTGTTGAATGTTATGAAAATTTATCGTAGCAAGTTCGCAACCCGTCGAAATCGCAATTCAACTCAGGCTGCAGTAGGGTTAAAAAACATCTCTACCATTTCTTGTCAAGAACAAAACTTTCGCAAACAAAACTAAGAGCTCCGAATATTCCTTGGGCAAGAAGTGCAGGGTACAAGACTCGCGCTTTGCCCGTCATCTCCCCTTACATCTTCTTGCCTCTTTAACCCATCTCCCTTTATCTCTGTCTCTCTTTGCTTCTGTATTTTCCTTCTCTACCGTGGGACGCACGTTTCAAACTTGACTACCAAGCCTAGGCATGTAGTACCTTACGTCAAGGCATCCCAACGCCATGGCAACCCCTGGCAACATCCCTCAGGAGCTTTATCGTTACAGAGCGTAGAATGTATGCTAAATTATTAAGTGTTCCCAGTCGGCCAATTACTGTTTCTGTATTTCTGTCTATGTACCTGATACTCGTACAAGAAAATAGTCTGCAGTTAACCCACAGAACACACACACACACACACACACATACTAGCAATAATGTCGGCTTTTTCATATCCTTTGGCCCGATGGTATTTACCTCACTTAAGCTAGCTGCAGACTCAGAAGAATGCTGACCCCCAGATATGAAAAAGCTATGCTCTACATATATTGATTATTTTTTAGCCTACCATATGTATACATATAGGTGTCTATATAGTTGTCTTCAACTTTTTGCAGTAATTGAAAACGTAGAATATTCACATTGAGTCTTATTCTAAACGTGGTTAGCTATCGTCGAATGTAATTACATTCTTATCTCCTCGAATCAATTTTTGTGAGAAAATTTTCCAACTTAATTCATCATTCAGCAGTCGTCCCCAAGCCTGACGTGTATCATTCGTTATCAGCTCGACAATCGGTGCTGTGCGATCGATTGCCTATAATTAATGTTCTTCATGAAATGATTACCAATGCGCAAGAGATCATACTCGTGTAATATCGGAAGGTGGAAAACCATCCAAGGGTACCCAATTCTGCCTTGTGTCGCACTGAAATTAGTTCAGCAAGACGTCGAGCCATTTGTGCTCGTAGTTACTTATTTAGTAATTTCTAGAGACTACAAGTTTCTATGCGAAACTGCTTCAAGTGGTATTATCGTTACATTACACCACGGCGCGTGTGGAAATTTAATTAGCATAATTCACGTAGTCTGTTATAAAGGTACGGAACACAAGTCTAATTGCTTAGCGTATCGTAACGAATTCGGTTTGACTGTTTGATCTGCATGAAAAATGTGGTAAAACTGAAAATCGTGGATCGTGGATCGTGGATCGCGTGCCGAACGGTGCATCAGGAAGAGGACGCGGTGACCCGCGCAACGCTGCATCCTTCCGTTCTAAACGTCATCCTCTTATCGTGGGTCGCATCTATGAACAAATGCGAACCAGCAGACTGCAACGTGCACATCTGGAGAAACGATTTGCCATGTACAAAGTGTAATTTGTACCATGAAACAACTGCTGTACGCTTTGTCGGTTAGAAAATCAAATTCTCTTTTATTCTTTTGGTGTACAGAACGATTTTACAGACTTCATTATTCGATGAGACTGAAGATAAGAATTTTTTCTTGCTGGTGACGTTGTGCATTTAGTTTCACTTTTAATCAACATTTCTATTTTATTTTTTAATCATTTTTCTGGAGGAGCATCGACGATGTTATGGCCTACCCCCACAAAGCTTTCAACGGAATTAATCGAACCACTTTCTACCTTTTTCTCCCTCTTCTTCTTTGCAGCCGTTAAAGTTTCAAGCTCAACCTAAAGTTCTAAGTGAAACGGTGACACAAAAATATTGTTTCACATATCTGACCCTGTTGTTCTCGAGTCTCACTCGGAGTCAGAATAAACGAGGGAGAAAAACACGGGAAGCCCAAAGAGCCAGGAAAAAATCTTCAATGCTTATATATAGTACAAATCCTGCAAGTTCGTTGGTAAATAACAGGTAACTCAACGGAACCGGAATTTTATACAATGGTGTGCGATAATCATCCGTAGGCCGCAGATTGAGTGACTGATGTCTGGCGTACACCGACTACTCGACTGCAGCATACGTGTCATTGTGGCCACTGTTCGACCGTCATTCAAAACGTCCATCCGTTAGCTACGGTGGAATCATAAATTTCGAAAAAAAAGGAAAGAACCGAACCGAAATCGTTTTCACTATGTACCGAAGAATCCCCCGGAAGGGTGGGAAAAAAAAAAAATGACAAGAATTGGTGATCCTTACAAAAAAATAACGCAGGTATACCGCATTTATAGTCCTGGTTCTACTACCTACACCGAATACAGTTTTTGCAAACTCGAAGCTCATATTTTACTACCATAAATACAAATAATGGAAATATTCCTGAAGTTCCAAGGTTCCCTTATCTTTACCTTTCCTTTCAGCTGAACGAATGGAACAGTTTAACAGATTTGCAGACGCGACGACGCGACGAGTCGCAGCTGATTCCTTTATACCAAAAGTGCCTTATTCGACGCATGACTTGAAATTGTTTGTAGCAGGTAGGGCTTTACAAAGAGTGCACTGTAATCCGGGCATCCACCTGTCACGCAATGTAAAGAATGAGCAGATACTTAGTAGATAACAGAGACCTGCTCTTTTCATAAAGCACCTGCCTCGGGACGCGTGCCAAAATTTGAACACCGGTATTGTCAGAGGATAAACGAAGTCGTTTGTAGATATAATATAATATTTTCTTAACATAGCCGAGTTCTAACACCAGGCTATCAGTTATCACAGAGTAATTATTTGACTAGTACACAGTGATACGTGAATTTGGTTTACCACACATGGGGGTGTGTGCTGCATGTGTGTAATATCTATAGGGCGACACGCCGAAGGTGGAATCCAGCACTCTAACCGAGGGATATTGGCCCTGGGCCATAACTCATTTTTTGGGGATTAAAGTATCTTTTAAATTGGCGCTATTTCTCAAACTCGCATGTTGAGGGAAGATTTAGCGAATGATAACGACGGTACTGGCTTCATCTTCCATAAATTTATGAGAAAGATGAAAACCGCCGCGGTGTAGACTTCCCACTGAATTTTTCATCATTTTTGCTTTCACTCGCAGTTAAATTTTTCATTCAACTGAAGGCAAAAGTTGACATGCTTACTCACGCTTTTTCATTTCTATACAATTTTTCCATCTCCAATACGGTTCTCAGTTCTTTAAATTCGATGAAAGTTCAAGGAAAATTACGTCACCGAATACAAACTAATTTAGCATCTTCATAATTGCTAGGAACAAAATTCATTTTCAACCACCTTCTACTGTGCCCTCCTGCAGGTTCAATCTACCCAAATAATCGGGTAGTTGAAATGAAATTTCGTTCAACTTGGAAGTTTCTTTCGGTATTTGCTAGCAACTTGAACACAAGTAACAAGACGGAAATTATTTCACCGTCGATTTATATTGCGTTTAGGGATGGATAAATGACTCTATTATATATGAAGAACCCTCTGACCATTTTCGTGGCTTGGTGAACAACTTTATCCAACAGAGAGATCTCCGCGACTCGCGCTTTATCTCCAAGAATAATGGCTCAAGATAAGGGAAGGGGGCTCTTAATCGAAAATCAAAACTACTGTAAGCAGAAGCGACAAACTTTTCTCGTCGATTCGGCCTTTATAGCTTCGGTTCATTGCAGGGCAACGAGAAACGGTCAACCGGGATAATACAATTCCAGATCCTACGAGCGCCGATTGAATCTTATGGTTATCCCTACGACTGTACGTAGCTCGGTTTGTTGTGGTGGCGTCGATTAGCCGGTAGATATCAGATTTACCGCAATTAATCACACGTACACGTCCACAGCTCGATAGTATCAGGTGCAGGTAATTAGCGGAAAATCAGCTTCAAAGATATTCATGTCACAATTCTTGAGAGCCGGGTGAAATGAGGGGAAAGAAAAAGCGCCTTAATTAAGACTGGAGAATATGATGTGAAATGTAATTTTTTCAGCGTTATTAAAACGACGAATGAAAGAAGAGATTGGAATGATTTTTGCTTCGGCGATTTCGTTTCCTTTAAAAATCACGTTCCCCGTATCCTAGAACAGGCGGGACTTGAAATACGAAGAGCACGCCTCGTAGCAACTGTGCAATGTTTTAGAGGATTGGGCGCAGACGTGGCGAGAATAGATAAACATTTTCAACTACACGGAGCTTTGAATTTAGCGTTCCAATTTGAATACAGTCCGCCAAACAAGTGACTCTGCGCCTTTCTTTATACGTGAGAATTGGAAATCGCGATCTCGGCACGGCTGCAGGGACTTAAGCTCGGAAACTTTTCACTTTGAAAAACTACTTCCAGGTAGAAACCTTGCATTTCCTCGACTAGCTACAACTAATTTATAACATTCTAGGAGGCTGTATTAACTCGTCAAATTATTAACGTTTTGCGCTTGCTTTTGGCCTGGCACTTCACGAGTCGTTGCTTCTCAGCTCTGTATAAATTGGACGCATTTCTTCTCGAGTGCACGCAATTGCGAGGCGCTGTACCCACCAGCTCAGAAGTAATATGACTAGGGGTATACGAGGTGTTTTGCAAGGTAGCAAATTTATGAATCTACTTCTAAGTAGACTTGTGAATGTAAAGAAGTGTTCATCATGTGAATTGTCTAGCTTCCATATAGGTACGAACCTCATCAGACACCAATTTCAATAGAAATGAGCCAGAAAATACAGTTTTTCGAGGTACTTTTCATCACCCCACAAACCCATGTCATTACCAAAATTACCAACTACATCAAGTATCATCAGACCGACATCTGGCAAAAAATCTGTTTCTCGGATGATGAGGGCCGGAAACGTGGAAATTCGGTGAAATTAGCAAACGTAATATTCGACCGGAAGCAATACTTTTCTTACGTCGATGGGTCCTAATGAAACTACGCTATCTCGCCGTGCAGGTCAGAAAAGCGCTATCTCTTTAATTAGGACCCGTGGATATCACCTGGGTGATAAAAAGTAAAAAGGATTCCCACCAATTTAACTCAGGTCTGTATGGAACATCCGCTCATCTAAAACGGACCATGTGCTAAAAGGGGCGTGGGTGGCGAATCGAAGTGGTTAGATTTGCTCGTTTGATCCCATCTCTGGATTACATTGATTCAGCAAATCGAAGGTAAATACGAAAAAGAAGAGGCCTGAAATTGCCCTTTGCAATAACAGTGAGAAATTCAAAAATAACACTCTCGTTGCATCCTTGACCTCTCCGGCCAAAGGATTTGAAAACCAACCACACGATTCACATTATTGGATATTGTATTAAATGTGAACGTAAAGATAACTCGAAAATCTGTACATTCTGCATCTAACTCATGACATATTCACCCCTCGCGTAGACTAAAATCCAAAATACTGGTCAACTAGTATATGTATCATTCATTTAGAAATTCATTTCAAATCAGCTCAACGGCGGACGAATCCTCTCTATTCTGTGGGGATTTTGATTAATCCAATTTCCATATGTAAACTTCATATCATATTACCAAAGGACTTCGAAATCTCTTTCACGATCAAAAAATGTCAGACTCTCAAATGTGAGCCCAATCGTGAAGCATTAGTCGGATTGGCTGGTCCCCGAAGTATTGCAGAAATAGTAGAACAGGCGGGTGCGAGACGATATTTGTACGTTTTTCAACTGCTGGGCTGGCCAGATTGGTTGCCGTTGGCGTTTCACCGCTTTTCAATAGATACCTATACCTACCTCGCTCGCGAAAATCGAATTCGCTTGTCGTCGGGAAGTCGGAAACTTTTGACACGTGCGTATAATTTACCGGTTCTTATTTCCGCGATCGCAGACTCACCGCCTGCGCCAGCAGGAAGAGAAGGTAAGGGAAAGGATTCGAACCAAGACTCACGGAAAATTGTATTCTATAATTCAAGCTGCTCGTCTGATTCATTTTTAACGGATCGTGGCCAACCCTCTGGACTTGTGGAACGTCCAGAACGATTCGTCAATTGACCCTAACTGAGTTGCAACCTTCAAACTTTTCAAGGAGGACCTTTTCGACCTATTTGCTTTTCGAGTATCCTACAGCACAGAGTGCTTTGTACCCGGTAAAACACCCCATCAATTTAGGAACCGAGAACCAACTTTCAACGTAACAAGTTAACCCCTGTACACTTTCTCGAAACTTCTATGTTTAGTACCTATTATAAAACACCCTATATATTTTCCTTTTTTATTTGTTTTTTCTTCTTTTTTCCTTTCTCATTCTAACTGTAGTTTTCAACAATACCCTCATCGTCAAAGATGTGTTTTCTCCAATCTACTATACGGATGGTGTATTGAGAGACTTTCGAAAATATCACCAGCTATACACCTACGCCCCTTCACTTCAGTCTAGTTTTATAAACGCCTTGGTTTCACGGAATGCTCGAAGTATTAAATTTTTACAACCTGTTGGCTTTCACGAAATTAGAAGTGAAAAATTATATGCCTGTTGATATATTACTGCCCCTATGTATTCCCCAAGTGTTACCACTCGCGGATAGAGAGTCCAGACAAGTAGTAACGGTATTGCTATATGTGTTTTTTCACGTTTTACCTTCGAGGGTGTAAAAACGTTGAGAAACACGATCGGGGTATGAAAAGAAAAAATTGCGTGACATTACGCGAGTCGGGGTCACTAAAATTAACACAGCAAACCACCCACAAAACTCACGCAATTAAAGCTGTACTCGTATACTTGAGTTCATAACCAGTCCTTCGCATAACATCATTTTTTTTCTTCTCTTCTACCTCTCTGGAGGAAATTCAGCTACTGAAGAGAGTATATCAGTTATAAATATGGAAGGATTCGGTCGGGCCTTATCCCAAGTGTCACAATTAAGGGGGGAATAAATTAGTTAACTTGTAATCAATACTTCAGAATGACAAACAGCCAGATATTCTATCCTACAATTTCTCCATGCTGTACGCTCACTGAATTAAAGTTCAAGCTCGCACACAATAAGTAAAACTGTGATAAAGCAGAAATTTCATAAATGCGGGTCCTGACGTATACCTATACCGAATCCAAATTTTCTCAGACTTTATCAATGCGATAACACTCGTCACAATTCAGATCTCGGATAAAGCCTCACTGATAGTGCAGGATATGAGCAATAATTTATACCGCGATAAATAAACTAAATGTGCTAAAATCACAACAGGGTAATATTTTACCTGGATATCAGCTCTACAGCTAGTGCAGGAAGAACTCTCTGCGCTACTAAACTTCCTATTGTACCTCTCGTCAGCGCTGCATACTTCATATAGTATATATAGCAGATATATGGGCATAGGATTAACGTAAGAGACCCAGATTCACATAACTCATTGAATCGTTTTCCGATATTTTCGCATGCATAAAGCAGTTGAAGAAGTCAATAAATACGTGCTCAGCATTATCGGCTTATTCTAGAAAAGCATATTCTCGGTACTGTTTGCCGATTCCGCTGTATTAACTGTCGGAAAGGATTCTGCACGTGACAATATCTTCTCGTTTTTGAACTTTCAGAGGGAGACCGTTTTTCCGCGTGGATTTACTCCGCAATTTCATCACTTATATAGTTATACATAATGTGTCGGAATTGAATATTCCGATTCCATAAAAACGTGGCAATGAAATTCACTGTACATATAATTCACAATTTCCAAATCATATGACTCGGGAATAAAAGCCATATCTCTAAGAATCCTACGGGTTATTTATCGAGAAGCTTATCGAAATTGTGTGTAAAAATGTATTATAAGCACATAGAGAGGACATAAATCGTGAATTGACCACCACTTGATCACAGCTTGACCACCGCTTGTCCATCGCCGTCGTGGCCTTTACAAGGGCCGTTGCTTCACTCGACGGCATGATCTCCTTTCGTTGTCACCGGTGCGTTTCTGTTTCTGCTACTGCATTTCTGTTGATGTACAGTACAGGGACGTAGCTAGCTTAGGGATAAATGGGCGAACTCTCTTCCGGCATGTATATGACAAAATTAGCAGTTTACGCTCCACGTTAACTCGACCAATCCCATGGGGTGGAGAAATGGCAATAGAGCTACTGGCGCAGGTGACGTCACCGACACCCCAAAACTACAGGGGTGGTATAGTCGCCGCCGCACCGCGCTGGTGCAGCTGCATAACTTTACCACGGACAAAACTTGTCGACTGATATTAATTTCCAGGAAAGTGCACAACAGGCGTTGGCAGAAATTCGCTTAAAGTTATACCCACAGATTTATGTATGTAATTGTGCAGATATTTCGATCCCGTATTAGCGACCACCGGATCAAACCCACAGCGTTATTTCAATGCTTCTAAATAAATTGCACCAGCTGGAAGAGAGTTGACATTATTTTATCGAAATGCCTCACCATATACTGCTCCACGTACTAGCTGGTACAGAACGTTGACACTTATTCCGGATCGGACGAAATGGTCGCACGGCTTAGCTCGGCTTAACTTGGCCGCGTTTTGCTATGTGTAAGCATCATTCAATGACCCATGGATAAGGATTATCGTCAATTTAATATGTATAACGAGCAATCATAGCCATACTGTGCTCTCGATGCTGTCACTCCTGCAATTCGTGGACAATTATTCTGTTCGTATTAATTATTGACGGATAGCTCTGCGAAGTTGCCGCGATACCATATCGTAACCAAATCCGTCATATTGTCGATTATCCAACTATTATATTGACCAGTTTGATACGTGATTGAATCGGCGACATTGAGGCATACAAAGTTCAATACTGCTATTAGAAATATTTGTTGTTATACTGTGAAGCCAATCGAAGTGGCCAGATGACGCTACTGGAAATCTTCTTGAATAAGAGGCAAGTATAGGTACCCACGACGGTATGCGGTCCATGGAAGGCACTGAACCTTAAAAGGATATTTGTCTCTTTATATGGAGGAATCGGATACCAAATACATCGCGTGAGAGCAAAAACAAAAGAACATCGGGTTTCAATGCCCGGCTGGGTGACACCAGTTCAAAATGACGGCGTTCCTCGATGAAATTACGATCGCTGTCTCAAGACGAGGGTGTCGCGCTGAGAGCGCTTTGCCATTATTTTTTCCATCTCACTCTTCTCGTTTATACCAAACCTGCAGCCTTGCTCTACCTATAAGGAGGGAACGCCTTGCGACAAAATATTGTAACCACTTGTAATAAAAATCATATTTTCAGTCGAGTACGAGGACCCGGCGAGTCCTCGAGTCCGAGGACTCGTGTCACTCGAGCTACATCGAGCACAGCACTCTCTACCGAACCCACTACGAGGATCTACCAACTTTCGGATTGAATTCAGGGAAAAAGTTAGGAAATGTGATCTTAATCGAATTTTATCAAACCCTTACCTTAGCTGACGCAGCTCAACCCCGGCCGAAGTACCTGTGCGGCTTTCGTTAAATTACTGCAGTCGTTGATGATATCAGAGTAGGTACATACACTTCGCGAGATATACCTATTACCTACACCTACACAGGCATACTCACATATATATTATGTGCGTCGAGTCGTGGTGGAAAACGTTTAAGTATTTTATGTCATAGATAAAATTAATGAACGGAACCAATGTTCGCACAGTTGGTCTCTATAGGTATAAACTCCGTATATAGAAGGGAGTACTTGGGTTACGGGCCCTTCGGGATCGGCTCACCGCTTGGCGGGGATTCCCGGGAAATCGTTGAGCAAAAACGGTTCTCGCTAACCCTACACGGACTTATGTCCACGACTGTACATAGGTACGTCGTAATACCTACGTGGTTCATGGTTAGTGGATCGTCGATCGTCGATCGTGGATCGTGGATCGTGGATCGTGTGCACGCGTCTGCTTTCTGCTAGAGTAGTTATGTCCAACTTCTCTCCCCTTTACAATTAACAAGAGTGGCTCACTCTGCTAACAATCGCGTCAAGTAAAAACGATCAAACCCGAGGAAATATCGAACGTACGCTACTTCTCGCGATACTCTTCAACTATTCATACGAACCCCTTACCACGAAACACACAGTACGGTATTCCATTAGCAAATTTTTTTTATGCTTTTTTTTTCACTCAATTCTTATCGCTGATTGACCAAGATAATTTGATCGAAAGAACTCCATTCTTCGAATGATCCCACACATTTGTCTCACATATATGTTGCGATCTACGAATTTCTCCGTACATAGTCGATCGATCGATGGAAATACGTACGTATGATTTTTCAAAACGTATGCAGGTGTGATTGTACGGTTGGCTTTGCTTCGTGAACTTTATGTGGATGAAATGATTCTGATATTTGATCAATCGATACGTAGGTAAAGGTACAAAGCGATATACGCAGGGTGAACCGAAAATTTCACATCGATAAAAGGGTCTGCCCTTTGATAGTAAATACGTTTTATTTACTCAAATTGATAATATTCTCGGCTATATTACAAACTTTTTTATTCACAGGACCTCGTATCCTCGTCTGCGATACTAGGGTTCGAAAAAGGTCGGAATTTCGAGCAGGGAACTCACTCCTGGTTAACGATATTGACTATCTAAAAGCTCAGCGAAGCGTCAATGCTATTGATCAGTTAGATGCGTACAGCGATCTGTTGTCAACTGTATGACCCTAAATTTCTATAGCTAATTATCTGCCGATCATGAACGACAATAGCCGCAGCTTACCTCAAGTAAGACAATTCGTTCATTAAATGGAATCGGCCTTCTATGTAATTATTTTGGCGAAAATTCTTTTTCGCTGAGTCAGTGGTCGCCCCTAGAATTAACGTCTGTGTAAATGAACGGGATGATGTGAGAAAAAAAAATATTTTTACTCAAAAGCAGCTCATTACGCGCCGAAGGAGCGAACCGTTCGTGATTCGCGACTCGTTATACCGACCCAAGTCTGAGCACTAAACTCCACCGCACTTAATAATATCAGCCCTCTATCGGGCAAGGGTGGTCAGAGAGGCATAACGGATCCGAGGCCACGAATCCTATTAATTAATGAATTAACGGACGTAGATGATGGAACGCTACTGTTCTAATCTTATACGCACCCTTGGCTCTATCTAGCCAGCCTGGTATTTTCACCCTCGCGATACTTTAATTGATCCTTGTTTGCGCACCCAACAACGTGAGCGGAGAATTTCAGATTGCGAAAATATTTTCATTGCACGAAACTTGTTTGCGATGAAGAAAAAAAAGGTCAAAATAATAAGGAGATGAAAAGAAAAACTCCAGCTTTTTCATCCTCATCCATGAACTCGTTGCGGTAACGTGACCCAGAAAAAGTCTATGTTCCAGAATTCTGCGTGGAGCGATATTTGCACCACGTCCTCGTAGCAGGATTGGCGAAAACAAATGGAACGTGGCGGGTGGCCTACCGAATTCGGTTGGATGAATCTGGACAGTTAATGGTACGTGCGATATGTATGGTAACGTCAATTGACAGGATCCATTCCGATTGAAATATCCAACTTCCTCGATAAATTTATATGGAAAAGAATTCCGCCGAGGTGTCAGAGACGATAGTATTTAGCTCAAGAATGCAGTTGACTGTTGCCGTCAATGGTTAGGCATCAGGACTGACCCGAGCCTAGCCTGGGGGTGTGGTGCTGATGGTCAGGCAATACGGTGCAGAAATCATAGAAGAAATCTTCGATTGCAGTATATACCTACCACTGGCAATCGGAGGTGCAAAAAGTAGCACACTTAGTGGATCATATTTCTCCGTCTGTAAAATCAACCCTTTTTATTTCGTTTGATATGCATTCCGCGTTGGGGGGCAGGACGTGGACGTTGAGTTGTGATAAAAGAACCACGAATCGGATGACTATTTCCAACTTCTGTAATATTGGCAAAAACCAACATTTTCGAGTCTCGTACATCAAAATAAGAGACTATACCGATTCAAGCCATCATCTACTATATACTTGTATAAGGAAACGTCCCTCCGGGGTATAACCCACCAAGGTTCGAACCCCGTTTGAAAGGTAGTACAAGGTTGAAGTTCCACCTTTTCATAGGTCGTGTGTTAAAGCTTATGGGAAAATTGTAAATAATCGCAATTCAAATAATGAGACGCATGGGCATATTCGGACGTATAATATACTGATAACTCATCATCAAATCAGCCGAAGGTACCATTTTGTAATGTTTGAATCCTCATGGATCTCGGATCTCGTGATTAATTCGGTAGGGTGTTACGTTATAATCGTCGATTTAGGAGAACTCGTGAGGGATCAAAGAGGCTTACTGTAAAGTGATTTCGGGTGGAGGAGCCCCCTACGACCTATTCGGGTCTAAGTATAATCGTATTTCGTTGACTCCTGGCGCAAAGACGACAGGAAGAAGCCTGGGCAAGGATCCTTTCTTTTGGCACTCGAGTCTGGCAGTGACTAATTATTTGCGGAGCATCCATGATCTCTGCGCCTCACCATGGCACGGCCTCTTTTTCTTTATTTCCCTCGACTGCATTTCTCCGGAGGCAACGAAACACTTATATGGTCTTCGTCACCGGGCTGCGCTCGGCTGGGTTATACCAATGTATAGCTATACTATATATCCTACCACTATACCGCTATGCAGCCATTGTTTTGTAAGGTAGGCCGAACGAAACGCATTAGCAATTCAAATTGGCGGCAATTTTTTGAGCGCATTTTTGACCTCCTGTATCGGACTCTGCTTTGTCCCTCCGCCGCGCCGAAACTCCGGCCTTATTAAGCCCGCCCTCGCCATATTAAGGCCAACTATAATTGGTCACCATGGTCAAAGAGAAGCTCGTATCTTGCCTGTAAGAACTTTACTCTGTCCACTGTATGTACCTACATCGAGGGCAGAAATTGTCCTTGGGAAAGACGGATGACCATGCGACCCACTGACACACCCTCGCTAAATATTCTCAAACTATAATAAACTCGTTCCCCGTTGCTCATATCGCAGAGTAAATATTCCTGGACTATTGTGCACTGCAGGTGTCAATAAGTCATATGGTGAAAAACTTAATTTGTCTTCGGCTAAACTTATCGCCGATTGGTACTCGCAAAACCTGTAACTAGGAGCCCCAAAAATCAATGCTCCATCATATGTAACTCCAGAACGGTAAGTGATGTAGAGAAAATGACACAGGGGTAAGTACGGAGTTGTCCCTGACAGGAATACGAGATAGCATAGATCGAACGAAATTGGAAATGGTCATGGTCAGAGACTGGTGGTGAAAACGGATGGGATTCTACGTATCCATTAGGGTGAAATGCTAATCCTTCAATGCTGGTTAGATGCAAGTATAATGTTTGTATTTATTAATTGTGATGAGGTGGTATCCTTGGGCGAATGTTTGAGTAGGAGAATAATTTACACCTCTTGAAGTTTGTACTTGATTTTCTCAAGAGTTTCTTCACCCCTTTGCTTTTGAGTTCATTAATTAAGGGTGCTGTTTAGAAGCGGCGTAGTTCATCAAGCGCATCTCAGAGCAGAATCTGTCAGATGAAGCGTGACCTGAATCAATGAATTGTAAACACGAGATCAAAGACTAGCTTCAGCAAACGGATGTGTGCAACTAACTTGCGAGTACTCTGAGAAAAGCACGAGAGGACTAAGATTCTCACGTTTATATTAACGAAAGTATTTTTCTACAAATATGTACGTCAAGTCTTGAAAAGGTTTTCAGAGCAATGCCAGCCTCAGGTGTGTTTGGAGAGACGTTGATGACATAAAATTTGTCAATGCGAATCCGGCCTGCTTTGTAAATTTTATTCACACCAGTACACTTGTGAAACGTGTAGCTTCTTTTTTGCATGAATTCCATACGTAGTCTCATCTTCACTCATTTAATACTTCATGAATACGTGCATCTGTTACTTCGCAATAATTACAACACATTACATCACCAGCCTTGCATTGCAATGCGATATCATTATGTTATTGAAAGACAAGTAGATTGTCAATTTAAAATCATAACACAGAATGATATTGAACAATGGATTAGTACTAGCGCGATGAAAATGATGAAGGTTTGTAATTTCTCCTGGTTGATATTCCTGTCGATTTCAGTATTACTTTGACGCCTTCGATTTCAATAGCCCAGAAATAACCAACTATAGTAACTTTAACGACTCAGTTTTATGTCCCATGTTCTCTTGCAAATTTTAGTCATTCTTTTTTGATTCTCATTTCTCTTGTTCCAAAAAGCAACGAAATTTTATGGTGATACTGTGACGATATGTCAACATGAGTGAGAGCACGTCACCGGAAATATTCGAGGTACTAATCGATTGAGCTGTGCTTCTATCGGTATCATGTAGTGGCCATGGATAATGGTAATTTTGCCGGTGAATTGGGGTGGCAAAGTTTCTCTAGCCGCCTGATCGCCGCTCGTGGCTAAAGCGTCTGGTTTCTATGTTATTAATGAGAGGCTCGCGCGATGCCTACCAATCAGCTAATTACTAGTGACCTCACCAGACCCGGTATCGAGGTTCGATTTTCACGCCACTCTGAACCCGATCGAAGAGTTTTCGGATACTGTAAATTCATCGAACATTTTTCATTTGACAACAGTTCTTTATCTGGTTCGCTAATTAAATGTTTGAAGCTATACTGCGTAAGCAATCAGTTTATGTAATAACGTTGATATGGATCTTATTATGTTTGACAATTCCATTTGGTCAAACACTTTTGAATCTCTTTTATAAAAGCTCCGAATTGCAACTTATCCTCTTGCGCTGAAATAACGTGGTGTAGATTGAACGAACGTTCAATTACTGATAGGGATTAAACATCATTGAAATATCGTCTCACAATCAAACTTTTTCCGAAAATTTTTCAATGAGAAAAATTTCACCAGGCAGAGTTATATATTACATTCTTTTCAGTTGCTGAACTTTTGTCAAAAATTCTTCGAGATATTTATAAATTCATTTCACCGGAATCAATATAAGTATATCGTTACAAGGGGCAACTCATGTTCTGATTTTTACAATTCGCTCCGCACCCCCAGCCTACGTCACCTTGAATTAATTTCCGATCTCCACAAGTGTGGTGCTCTAATGTCGTTGAATATCTGAATTTTAATTTTCGGATCGGTTTGCAGTCCACGGTTGCGTGATTATTATACAAATTATGCACGCTCAGGAGTACACGAACCCATCCTATTGCAACATGTATAGAAACAAATATTTTCCGCTCATAAAATGAGAAATACTATGCAGATGGCTGGACAAGGAATATATATTTCTGTTATAGCTGCATATTCGATAAGAGTACACTGCTCAGTGAACCGATCGTTGTAATTAATACCGTGCAAATAACTTCGGACAATATTTTAATCGAAAAAAATATCGATTCGAAACAGTGTCCATAGTTTGTTATCAAAATTTTGTCACACCTCAAGCTTGATAGGTATACTTTCCCGAAAGCGAACGTGTGCGTGTAGCACGCTACGATTGGGTATATCGTTAGAAATTTTTAAAATCACTATTAAGACCTGTATTTTTTCGTTTATTAACAAGTTCGAATAAATCAGGCGAACCTGATCTCATGTAGCTGTTGAAAAATTTTATTGCATTTTTGGTTGATGCAGGGGGTGGAACGTAGGTACCTACCTCATTAAGAGATTTTGCAGATTATGCAGACTTTTTGGCAGCTGTAATTTTGAAAGAATTTTTTATCAAGGTATTTTTATCAGACGTTATGTCGACGAAAAAAAACTATAGTATAGGTATACGAATATCCATTATTTATAACATACTTATACGTGGATCTGAATATTTTATTTTATTAGCCTTCAAGCCCGAAGGCTAGCCTGTTTATTTACCCTACTTCTTCGTTGGAAGTAAGGAAACGCAATGGATCTTACCCAATAACGTTGCGAAATATTTATTGATAAATATGCCAAGGGGTAGGTGATTTCCTGAATGTATTATAAAATATATATAGTAACCCCTGTGTTCCTGCATATGTCAATTTAAACAGAAACAGCCTGTTGAGGAACGGTTGATTTCGTTTTGATAGATCAATTATCAAACATCAAAACTGTAACAAGCTGTCAAGCCTGCCTGCGGGCTCTACCACCCGTGTAGCAATTCGTTCCGTAAATTTGCGTGCAAAACGTGACAATCAAAGTCAATGAAATAACTCGATTTTAGAATGTATGCTCTAAATTTTTACCCCCATTTTGGCCATATATATTGATAATTAACAATTCCAGATAGCTACTCAATTATCCATCAATTTTCAACGAACATATGTAGTAACCTACTACGTTAATACGTTCATCGAATTATCCTCCATGTATATTGTGATCCATAGAAGATATACCGAGTTTTATCATTCATGCTGAAAAATGACTGGGAGAATTCTAAAGCACGTGTCACACATAAGAATTCTTTTAAATGAAATTCCATTCTGATTAGGGAGTTCGGTAAGCTAGACATTTCATTTTGATTTTAATGAGATCTTTTCTCAATAGATAAATAGAATGTCAATGAATTGGCAAAGACACGTGAGGTTCTTTGATGTGCTTCCTAAAATATCACACTGAATGTCATTTCTCGATATCGCAGTATAGAAGATATATCTATAGATATGGAAGGAAAAAAAAATGAAAAAAAATCGGAGATTCAAGATCTTACGAATGTGCGTGAGACACGCCTCGCACGGAGTGGCACGGGTGTGCCATAAGGGTGGGGAAGGTTGAATGAGGGAAAAGTGAGGGTAGTGTTTAGCTCGACACGAATGCCGCGTCAGGGTACGTCTGCAAATGTTAATTTAAATGTCCGACAAATATGCATATTATACAACGCCCGCGTAACTCCCCGATGTGAATTTATTTACGCTATACTATACTTTCAAGATCATTATATTCAGCCCCGTGTAGTACCCACGGACTTATCACAGAGAATATCTGTACGTAACGTATGTATAAATTTGATGTAAAAACGCAACTTTTACAACAATAAAAAATTATACTCGTACAGGCGCATTTCTACTCAATTTATTCATTATTCTGGCGGAGTGCCTAATTGAGAAAATTGACGAGTGATTATAAGGTGTTTTCCAAAGTGATTGTACCGCGTTAATTTACTGGTACCTTCATTTGCCTTCACTCGATATTAATTGCCAGCTTGTCATGCCTCTGTCTACACAGCCTAGATTCAGCAGGTTTCGAACAGGCAGATAAATTTACCTATATGTATACGTAGGTTGTGCACTCGCATTCAATCCTGTGGCCCATTGAGAAGGTAAATGATGCAATTTTACACGTCGTGCAATAAAACATTAATTTTCGAGTCGTCAATTTTCTTTTTTCTTTTTTTTTTTAATTTCATTTTTATGAAGTATTGTGGCATACCGTCAATTCGCGCGGTGTCGGTCCGTATGTAATCATCAGTGGGCAGTGATTTTGCCCACATTGCATCCAGCAACCGCAAATTTGAAACATATTTCCAGATCACAGCTGGGGATGACGTTCACGACGTGTCTGGTAACCGCGAATATTTCATGAGAAATATTTTGTGGACCAAGCCAAGCCCTCCAGCGACGAGATTCCAATTTCGGAAGGTAGAAATCACGAGGTGAATCCTATTGAATGTAAAAAGTACGCGAAAGTCTACCACAGCTCCGATCATACTTATAATACAGTGATACCATTCAATCGCTATAACTTTGAAATATCGATACCGATAATTGAACCTGGCTTACTGTGTGATTGTGAAAAAATAAAGAACCATCTGTGTCAAGAAAACGTTATTGAAATTTAGTGCAGGTACAATATTGTGTATTGAAGAAAGTCCTATATATCTTTGAAATCTATTAGGAATCTATTATTTTATCAGTACCCACATAGTCTTGCTCTCAACGATAGCAATTTATATTTCAAGATGGATTAATAACGTGGTAAAAGTTTTCTTCCTTCAGGATTTCGTGTAGCGACGCGGTGCAGTGATGGGGTAAATCCTTGCGCAGCGGCTCTGCGGGAGTTGAGTGTGTGCCTTGACTACAGTCGATTTATAGAATGACACCAATTGCAACATAAAATCCTATCTTTGTTGCGGATGGAAGAAGGCTAACGCAGAAACGAGGAACGACGCGACTCGGAGTTGCCTGAGAAATGGTCGTACTCAAGATTACAAATGGCAGTGTTCAGTGCCAGCGATAGAGAGAAAACAAAATAAAAGCAGGCAGACCACGTGTGGGTCTTCCGCGATCCTCCGCATCTCCACTAGGTTCGGAGGGAACCTTGCGAGTATGAAAAACCCCGAGACTTCCGGTAATTTCCACCTCTTTTCCTCGAATACCGGAATACGTCTGGGGTGGCAAAAACTTTCCCGCTTCAAATTGCTCCGGAAACTGCAGCAGCAAGATCTTTTCAACGATTCTTCTCCTACCACCTAAGTATATATACCATTCTCCGCTAGCTCTCTGCTCGTCTACTATATTGTAGGAGCCGTCAGGATTTTAAGTGTTTCAAGCATCGATCAGCGGTGAACCGTGAAAACGGTCTTTACCAACCCCTTTCGCCAAATTGCAATTCGCTCGCGCCCGCCACTAAAAATACAATAAAAATAAAAGACATATAACGGTACAATAAGCGAGAGAATTTCAATTGTTTCCCATTAAACTTTCCCGAATCCCAATGGATTTTAAATTTTAGAGTCATAACCACAAATTCCTCCTGTTATTACGCACATCCCCTTCCTACCCCCCTGCCCTTGCCATCCGTGGTCATTTATTCAAAATTGACGACTCAATTTGTTGGTAGACTCCATTGCTACCAGACCTCGACTGCAAAATGACAGTTCATAAAAATCTGCAATAGATAATAATATCGCGAAAAAAATGAAAAAATTCAACCCCGATGTACTAAATGGATTCATACACATGCACGATCAATTACAGATACCTCAACCCCGGCTTACAACCGGCGCTAGACGTCTCGGAAAGAGAATAGGCCACGGAACCAAAAAAATGTCGACTAGAACGGAGGGAATTTTAATTCGATGACGTTTTTCTTGAACCCGGTCAAGATACAGTCGAGACAATCGTGTGACTAAGGTTCAGACGCATTCCTGGTAAATAGTTTAGCTGGTTGCTATTTCGTATCTGAAAGATCGGAGGCGTCGATTTTGTTCGTAAGGCGTTGCGGCGGTCGTAAAGTTGCGAGGTAATCAAACAAGGCTTAATTCGCGAGCCTATCTGATCAGAATGACTTCAAGTCACGTGATCGTAGTAAAACGAAATTGGCTGGTCTTGACTTCTCGATAAAAGATAGAATTAATTAAAACTAATTGGAGTACAAGAAGCGAGACAACGACACTTCAGGAACTAATTTCATCCTACGGAAAAACTATTTTTCAATATTTTCACCAAAATATCGACGCAGTCATTCCCCACTGTCAACTTCGTATCAGAACTGCACATAGGTGTGCTAAGGAAATGAAAATTCTTTCACGATTTATTGGAAATCGCGTGGGCAGTGCGACAAGTCGATCACAAGAATATTATACTGTTTTCCGGTCTCAGAAGTGCGAACAACGACTACTGGTATTGAATAGTTAATAAATTCTGTTCCATGAGTATAATGCGTGTATTGAGTCTCGAAGTGATAGAGCTTGAAAATTTTTGAACACCTTGGAGTTTGAACCATAGATGCAGCGATAACTTAGATCAAGGGTCGTGGCTTAGAGGAATTTGAAGGTGTTTATCGGCCTGAAATTTGAGGGTTTATAAAACTCTGACTAATAACTTATCGTGAATTTATTTACCTTGAAAATATAATTATTATGTCGCGAGCTCGCCAACAAGAAGCTATTGAAGATAGGTAAGGACCCGACGCTGCAAGAAGATCGTGCGAAAGAATTTCTTAATATTCAACGTTCGAAATTCTTGCATAATATTGCGCAGAGGAGGTTGAAGCAAAAAATGTTAAGTGTAAAAAGACGTTAAAAATGTGTAAAAAAAAGTAGTAACAAATTAAAAATGAAACAGAAATGAAAAGAGGCGCATTCGAACGCGAAAGCATGCCCTGGCAGCGTCTTCAGATAAGATGGCCCTCTGTCTTGTTTGTTTTAGCGCCGATCCAGCATAGCACCGCGACGCAAACCTCGTCTTAACGTGGCAATTTAAAATCCAGGCAGGTGTCTAACACCTCCGAAGGGGTGTCGTGCTCGTATCCCGTAGCAACGGTTCGCAACATCGCGGTAAAACGACGCTTCGTGCAATTCCTTGGAGAGCTGATCTTACCATCGTTGACGTTCAACTTTTCAACTTTACGTCTATCAATCTATATATATCTTGAATACGTATTCATCTGTTCATACATCGATGGTATACGTGTGTTAGCATATGCTGTATTCCATTATAGAAGCCTTCTTCTGTAAGCGTCGAATAATAGCTCGCTCTTATTCACCTTTCGAAATAGGTAAGTGCAGCAGATTGCGAATTATGGCAAAGTTCTAGCTACCTATGAAGTTTGGGTAAGTTGAATCGGAATTGAGGTTCATTGGACTGTCCAATAGTTCGGAGAATCTATGGCAGAATACGTTTGACGTGTACCTGAATGGAAATCGTGGATTGTTACGAGATGTATAAAGTGACGAGGTCTCCGCCAAACCAACTGTTCGACTATTCACCCAGCTGTGACAGGAGTTCGGAGCATGCTGAGTAATCTTGCGTTTCCAAAGTCTGATAAGATCGACGTTAAACCTGAGTTCTGAGTTCTGAATTCTAACGCGCTTGAGTGATATGCTTTGTTCGTGCACCATCATAATTCCAATATCATTTATTATTCTTGTCCCAAACGTTCGAATTCCCATTTCATAAAATACGATTTAGGAAGAGCGATTAATTCCCCAAAGAGCAGTTCTGCATAATACAAGATGAAATTGAAACTTTTACAAAGCGAACTGCATCACGTACTGAGACAACATTTGTGACATATCTGAGGATGCCTAATCGTCATGTTCAACGAAATTGTTATATCTGAGTAGAGAAATTTAACTAACCGATACGTTCAAGCAGATTCAATCATGTGCCCCTGACTAGATCTGAAACTGGATTTCTCTCGCTACTTCAGCATTATGATTCATAATCAGTATCGCATGTTTGATTACATAGAACGTGCGACAGGCACGAAAATTTTAAGACGTGAAATGAGCCGATTGAAAAGAGGGTCGATATGGAAGCCCTGAAATCTCTTCGACCGTTTACTTATTCGAGTCACGAGTCACGAGTATCAGTATCCAAGCCAACATTTAATATCGGGACACTTAATGAAATTCTACCCCAGGACGCGCACTAAAGTTCCGATACATTAACCACCTGACCAGTCACAGCGAACCACTACGGTTACCGCATTTCGCTTGTGTCTCCGTTCCCAGTGTAAGCCGAGAACACACCTATATACTATATATATGGGAAAATACATCTATACATAATAATACGTATATGGTATACATATAGGTATATAGGTATATAGGTATATAGGTATATAGCCGCGACACAACGCTCGGTTGAATAGAGGTACGATTTGCCACCCCAACGCGACCTCGGCTGTACACAAACGCTGCAACCTACTAATCGATTCCATTTATCTATGCTTTACCTTGCTAGGTACATAATATATATACATACACATTCACACAATATATGCGTTCAACTCACCTCGGACATAAATCAAAATGTAAAAGCAGAGGTTGTTAGCTGATCAGTTTTGCCAGAAAAGAGTTAACACCGATCACGGTCAGCTTTCTCTCTGGGATGGGTGCCTCTCTCATAAGCTCTTCTACAAGGAATTTTTCCACCCTGATATCTCCTGAGTAGATAATAATCGATGAAATTTTCGTTTATTTGATCGAATCGCCTCACGCAAGCGACCATTGAAATTCAATTGAACAGAAGAGAATAATGCTCGCCAGAAATCCATTATATTATGCAACCTGTGGTAAGATAGTCTTTCATAGCTTGTTCCATTTTACGGTGAGATTTTTGCGGTTGTAAAATGGTAAGTTGAGGTTGGAGACAAAGGAGAGGACTTCGCAGACATTCTGCCCCTGAAATGGCCCCACGTATGTTTAGATATGAATGGAAAACCCATTGGTGGAAAAAATCATGGTCATTCGTCTAACAAATCGTCCTCGGTCGAATATCCCTTCTGCCCTTTCCCTTTTCCCGTTTCCCTCACCTTCCTACCTATCCGAGATAAGGTTTTCCATTTTCCTTAGCGGGGCTTCTTTCGCTCCTTTTGCCCCATGCATAGGTCTACCAGGATACAGAGGAGGGTCTCGTACCGCGCGCACTGAATTATGGGGCGCAGATATCCTGCGGTTATACTTACGACTAGGACGAGGCAAGCGCAGGACTGTTTCCGGGGAGGCTTTTTCGTAGCTTGGGATTGCTATGTTTTATCATATTTTATTATACATGAGAGGCAACGCGTTCTTTCGTCGACATCCTTCTCGCTCCCCTCTAAACGGAAAAACCAATTTAAATCCGGAATTTTGTGTACGTCGCGTCGGCTCAATTAATCCTGACTTCGAAGGGTGGGTGAGTACCTTATAATAACGAGGGGATGGACGGAAATTAGGAACTTCGAAGTCTTTCTACGAGATTGGGGAATCTCTAATAAGCACTCGGAAGATGCTGCGCGAACAGATCACGGCCTTGAGCACTTCAACGGAAACTCTAGTATACAGACTTGGTCTGTATCGGAAGTCATTCAGGTAAACATGAAACAGGGAAATACACAGTTAGCATATTTCTCACAACGACATTTCCCATAAACTTAGCAATGGGTGAAAATCCAGTGTTCAAAGATATTATGGAGAAATTTCTTTTAGTATTTGAGAAACAATGAACAGAAATTTTCCTCCGAAATCATTCTTAAGCGGAGCGTGTTACACGTGTACTGATGTACACTATAGGGCGTATACACTTCGGTACCCCGATTGTTATTCTGTCAGGTAAGCAGAGGAAATCTAACGGCGTAGCCTAACTGGATGACTGGCGGCACTGCTCTAATAAAGGGATAATACCGTGCGTTGAAATAGACGAAGTTTGCATGGCAGATCCGACAGACCCTAATTACTAATAATCCTGACGGCCTACTCTACTTAATTAACTGAAACCCAACTACGCTGGAGGTACTGAGTTACGGAGGGTACCTTTACTATGAAAATGCGGAAGAATTTCACGGCGTAAAGCATGAGGTTCTTTTTACCAAATCGTCGAACAAAGTTTCGGTGTAGGATTCTGTGTGCAACATACATAGGTACGTGTATGTATGTATGTATGTATGTATGTATGTATATATTATAGGAGGTTTTTACGCACCAGGTATTCCACTAGCTAAAGGCACGAAAGTAAAACGAGAAAATTGATATACTCAGCGGAAAATCTCGTTCGCGAAGCTAAAGAGTCGACGGCATGAGCACAGGCGATGGAAATCCCCGAGATTACCAATCTTCGTTAGAGGTAAACAGCTACGGGGTGATCGATTGTGACAGGTTAACTACGAGGTGGTTGCCGTTTGTTTTTAGCGAGGAATACGATAGGACGTATTTCTCGGATTTTACAGAGGTGGTCCATTAGCGGTATAAATTGTTACGAATCGTTACAACGTCGCGTTTAGATAGAAATGCGTCAATGTATGTACATATATTGTACACCTACTGTGAAGAATTTATCTAGGAAAATAGAGTGGCGAAAATATCACAGCTGTAAAGAAGTCAATGTATGGTTTCGTGCAGTGAATCAACTTGAAAAGGACACTTTTGTTTGTGCCAGTCTCTTGGCCGTTGCGATAGCCTTATTCTTCGACTTCTCCAACGAAATACACTCTCGCTGTCTTTCTGTATTTGGTAGGATTCTGAAGCTAAGCGGTTCGCCGACTTGTCGCCGCTGAAGAAATAATGGTTCCATCCAGAGTCGCGCCAAAATAAGACTCTCCAGGCTGGTCAGAGCTCTCTTTATTTTCTGGCTACGTATTCACTATATATATACTTCATCCTGAAAGGATGAATTCTTTTTCGCTTTATACAAACTCTGCGCCATAGTACACTCTTCATCCATGAGTTATAGTGAGCAAGGTACACGTTCGAAAAGCACCTAAGATAGAAAACTCCAAAGGCGAACTTTCTACACTTCGTCATTTCAATTTTAGCCTGCAGTTTGAAAAAGTGCGTGAAATTCTTCGGGGATATAATACGCCTTAAGAGAAAGTAACTTCGAGAAGTTATCCGCTAGGTTTTATTCAAAAATTTCACTAGTCCATGTAAAACTAAACTAAACCTTCGACAGATCAACGAAGCTTTCCTTTCATCAATTTTGTCAATTTTCTGCATGGTTTGACCATGCTTCCAGATACTAATGAATTTCTGTTGTGTCCTATCAGCCCTTCAAAAACACCCCCTTTAACCGTGTATATACGTATACTCCCTTGATACTATATCCTCGTTGTCGGATGCATGGGGATTTCAAACTCCTGAGACCGTATTAAACCTCAACTTTTCATAATGGACTGTTAATCCTTTTTTGCAAACAGATTATCATGTATGAATGTGGTCATAACAAGTAAAGCATAAAATGGCCTCATCATCTCTACCCACTCCGATCTCCTCTCATCAGCTGTCTACTTATGTTCGAGAGTCCTGACTGGCCTCTTTGAACCCCACCTCATCGGCGAGCACAATCTTGTCAGGCAATCTGCTACTCCAAGCCCTTAACCCAGCCTCCGCAATCCCCATCGCCCTCAGGCTTGAGCTGAACCTCCACCGTTATACCTATTCCTCCCGCGAAGCGTACTCCTTATAAGATAGAGCCTCTAATTGAATCACGAGTTATTACATCATGTAGAATCACGTGAGTCTTCGCGCTCGCGATCTCAGACGTTACGTTAGTATCATAAAGGCAGAGACAGAATGAAGAGACTTACAGCATGCGGTACAGACTGAGAGCTCAAGTCAAGGGGTTGATTGAATGGATAACGGTGCCCTACTCGACCGTATTTTATACTGCCACCAACCATCCTGATCCTTTTCACGGCGGCATGTCAACCAGTCGTTTGCAATAACCCGAGAATCTCACCTGGTTGATTTAAGGACTAACGATATAGCAGCAGAGATTTGTGAATTGCTCTGTAACTCGCGTATGTCGTTAATTCCCGAAATTCCCTGTTGTTCAGGACCCGTTTTATTGAGCGATATGTTATCACGGGTTTCATGCAAGCAGACGTATGTGATTCATGTTTTATTATACCTGTGCGATAATCAACATTAGCCTCATATTCGATCGAGTTCCGTTCCGATTGTGTTGCCAAATTGATCATTGAATTTCGTCCTAATTGACGATATTCAGTCAAATTATTTAACATTCATAATATTCCGATAACGTTTCACGTTTTGAGTGAGAAAAATTATCTGGCTATTACCGGTGATGAGTTTGGCTTCCGGATTTCAGTAATTTGCTTTGCATATTGTTGAAGTGATGAAACAAAATTCCGTTCATATTCCGCCTCATCACTACTCATATTCTTTACTATACATCTATTGTTCCGATATACAAAGAACGGAATACGGTTTTGTACTGATGAGTAATAATTACCTGCAATCATATCTTCATTCATAAACTACCCTGAATGCACCACCACGGTTCTGACTTCAACTAAACATCCAATGCAGCTTTATAAGCGTAAAAAGTGGCCACGTATTATCTCTGTAAACGTTGAGGCTTCAGGGTAGAGAATCAATGAACGGCTATGAAGTGGAATAACCATCTATTTAGCACAGGTTTGATCACTGGCTCTACAGTGGTCAAGGCATTAGGATATATCTGGTTATCTCGTATTCATGGAAGGAAATGTGATCCACTTTCTGGTGATTAAACATACTCCGATCGTACCTCCCTCATTTGCTACGGAAATTTAAAGCTCTCCGTTATTCAAGGAAGGACATAGTTTTTTTTTTTTTTTTTTCAAAATTTAACGAGCGCTGGGGTATGGCAGTTGAATTTTTCTCTACATCTCTTTTGCAAGTTATTATAAAAATATGAACATTCTTAGAAAAGATCCAGAGAACGTCAAAGCAGCTTGTGTGTTCATCTTGCTTTTGTATCATGTATAACTCAGTACTTTACTTACTCCCCCTCGTTTTTCTTGCCTGAAGGAAGAGCGCATTATTCGTTGTGACAAAATGCCTATTTACTAGGTACATATACCTACTCACAGCCCACGCGTAACTGCAACTACAGAAGATTGTTTGTTATTTATGATATGCTATGCATCGCTCAGTTTTACGTCATAAAATGCATGCATACAAAATACGGTCTAGAAATCTCAGGCAAGACGAACACGCCACTTGACGCCGCACCGCGTTATTCAACAACCCTTTGATCGTACCTTGATCATAGTACGTAACCCACTACCCACACGCCCACGCATACTGAGTGAGGTGTTCGAATTTGTCCGAATAAATGTTTCCTCGACATTTTAAAGTGTGGAATAACATTCCCACCTCACAATACTGCTATTACATACTTTTATGAGCAGAACCTTACTTTGGATCGTTAAATTTACTGCTAATTTCCTTGCAATTAGTGTTTTAAGAATACGTCGTTTTATTTAAAAGTATGCTCGTATGACCTTAAGGAATAAATCTTGGAAAAATTACTCCTGCATATCATCGTGCATGCTTTTAGATCGAACAAGTCAAGGTAAAAGGCCAGGACCTTGGCTTTCATCAGGGTGGGAGATTAGAAAATAGTACATGAGATAGAAGAGAAGATATTTTCTGGTAAAGCATAACTGGCGCCGAATGTTTATAGGCAGTACAGATGTGGAAAGGTTTGCAGAAAGGAGGGTGAAGTTGTGCTTTGTCTCAATACTGGGATTGTTTTTTTCTTTAGTCGATAAGGCTTGAAACTCTGCCAAACTAATAACTGGAAGAAAATTAAATGACATAGATGCTATACGGAGAAAGATTCGAGGCTTCTTTGAATTTCTCCTCCATTAGACTGATTGAAAATACTGAGAAATGGCTCGCGCTTCGTTCGAGGAATTGACAAAGAACCTTTTTGTACTCTATAAGCAATGCGAGGATTTTCAATAATAACCCTACAACAAAATGGAACACGAACTTAATTATTTTAAGATAAATAAATTTTTTCATACACAGTTGTTATAAAACTCACGCGGTATCAAACGGAATCAATTTTTCCTTGTAAAACATCTTTATAGGTATATGGCTTGTAGTTTGTTAACAAGCGTTAACTTTATGTTCCCAGAGAAACTTTCCTCCTCTTGACTCGCCTCACAATTATCAAGTCACTGAGGTGTTAAGCTACTTTGAAAAGAATAATTATTATATTTGATTTCGTAACGAGCTCAACGATACTTAAGAAACGAAAATTAATATTCAAACCATACGAAATTATCTCAAGTTAGGTTTGAGAAGTAAATAAATTGATCGGGATTGATTTCGGTTCCTGAATCGCTTAATCAATTAGCACCCCATGTATTTTTTCCTATTTTCTTCTTCACAGATTTTTTTCTTATTATAAACGTATGTTCTTTCCTGGCTATTAAACTTTACGTTATTTTAATCGGTGAAGTCTATTATTCTTCGTTCGACTTTTCAATCTGGATTAATTTTCTTCTATGAAAATTAGCCAACTACTTAAAACTTCACCCTTTTCGAGATTTTTCTCACGTGCCCACTTTAAAGTGAATCTAATTATTTTAATTATTCCGCGCCACTTTACTTCCGCGGTTAAAGTTTGCTTGCTTAAACCACCTGCAACTAACGCCCTGCCTCGACAACTTCCTCTTAAATTCGGCTCCATTTTTAACTAGGAGTTTTTCATAAGCCCCAGAAGCCAGAACGTAACGCCGAGTGATTTTTCCATGATATTCTCACAGCTTCGCATATACCTACCTGCTCTTTCTCCATATTCCCAGATCCTCAAGGCTATACACCTCCAATTAGGTGCAAAGTTAATGCAGCTGCCCCCGTGTATCTTATCTTCATTATACCTATTCGCAATGTTAGTTTTAGAATCACAAAGTATAAAATCTGGTGAAAAGACGTGGCGAACGAAACAAGCTGAATTATGAAAATAAAACGAGGCTGAATAAGAACCTGCTAAATTCCACCCATAATAGCTAATGAGGTAATTTTCTACCTCGCGAAATCAGTCAGCGATGAAATTTTTCCAGTTACCCAATACACGTAGAAACAGAATTCACTTTGTACAAGCACCGTTCTTCCTGCTTCGTATGAGCTGCACGCAGCTGCGAAAAGAACAATGCGAATATCTCCAAAATCCGTAACTTTAGAATTCAACTACGTCAAAGAGAATCGCGTTGATATGCTGTCCGCAGTGAGAGGGACTCATCACAGAGGAGGAAGGCAGATGGTGGAAAGGGATGGCAGAGATGGCAGCGTTAAACATGCACCTGAAATACCTGACCGGCTGCCTGGACCTTCTAGGAGTCATTACGCCAATTCGCCATGCAAATTTATGATGATTTAATATTAAACCGACTGGGTTGGGAGCCACGGTCCCGCATGCCACTACGCGAACTTCGTTTTTGCGCTGCCTTCTTGCACTTCACTGGTAGACGTACACAGCTCTATACACGGTTCGATTCCCTCAGCTCTATATAGGCAAGCTTGCCTCAAGCTACCTCATATACCTTTACAACCTATGCGTCCGTGTGTTTCCCTCTTTCTCTTTCCCCCTCTCTCTCTCTCTCTCACTCTATTTACCTCCGCTGTGAGAATTTTTCGTTTTTTCTTCTTTTTTGGTCTTACCTACATTTTTCATTTTTCATTTTTATCGTCTTATTTTATATATCACGTGGAGGTCCCGGAAGCAACTTGCTTTGCTTATTGCTAGGGAAAGGTTCAAAGGGGTTTTCTCAAGCAGGACTGAGGCGGCAGGAAATAAGAAGAAGAAGATACTGCAAAAACAACGTGATCTATAGGTAGAGTAGACCCATGCAAATACTTCGAGATATTTACATACATGGGTATATTCTTATACTACCTAGATTCTCAAATAAGACCATCTAGAGCCAAGCGAGCACGTCAGCTATACGTATTTTCTTAATCAGCTTTCGACAATCCTGTATTCTTTTTCTATTAGCTTTTCTCTTCTTCTTTGCTCACTGCTGGTAATTGTTTTGCAATTGTAAAGAGGATTACGACCGGTACAGCCAGTCGATTTGCAACAACTATTCGCCGGAAGTTGATAACGGATGAGGTAATCGCATCGCAACACTTTAATCAAGGCCACTACCGTGGTTAGTATTATAAACCGCATGGAAAGTAGGTAGTTTAAAACATTCAAATAGATGGATCGTTCCACGTGTATAATGCAAATACTCATTTCGGCATTTAGAGTTTATGAGTTTAACAGCCGATCAAATTATTACTGCTTGCCAGTATTTAGTTGGGCTCATCTAACACCACGCAATGAAATTCAAACCATCATTGGCAGAAATATATATCCACCTAATTATCCAGCAAATCAAATGGATCCATCCAAAATTGTGGTTTTGAAATTTTGATTTTTGTACCAAATTGTTTTAGCCGTCCATATGTTTATACCCTTTCGAAAAAAATTCCCAGCTCCACTGCAAATCTCGAGAAATAAAGAAAAAAAAAACTTTTGATACCAGGTAGCGACTCGGCGTGTGAAACATATTCGGAAGCTATACATCGGTTAGCCTAATTATTGCCATAACAGGAACCCATATTGAAGCGATGTTGCTGCCACATCGTTATCGAATCTCGACCTTTAATATGGTCTGCCGATACTATTACCGCATGCTAATGCCATGTGACATTAGTGTGGGATGTGGGCTGGTCGTGTAGAATGTTACCTGGGATGATAAGGGTAACATACATATTTCGTTGTAATTAATAAAAAAATTTGAAATTTCTAACATTTTTTTCTATCATATGGGTTTCAATTGTATTGGTCACTCTTATTTTCCTCTTCCTTGAATGAACTCTGAATGGTGCGAACGTCCGAGGTTATATTCAACGCTTGGAGTGGGAAATCTAAGAATCATGTCCGTCATAGACGAGGTAAGAAAACCGAAGTGCGAATAACACGTTCGCTACAGCGAAACGTGGGCCATTGGCATGTCCCAACGGGAATAAGGTGGACCATTATTAACCCACCTACTCTTTTTCGCTGGTGCAGACGTCTTTCAACACTGATCACTCAGGCAGATTTTGCAAAACGTCTCGTGACCCTCAGAGTGCTGTGTGCTAGCTGACCAGTAAGAATCAATCTTCGCTTCGCTGTTAGAGAAGTGTCGGGATGCCGATAGAAATAATTCTGCCAGAATAGCAGCTTAGCAAATTAAGAGCATTAACTTTAGTGTGATGATTTTCCAAAATTTTGAAGGTATATAATCTCCGCTCCCTTCGACATCTTCAGCCCATACTTTATCAGCTTTGACAGAAGCTTGATTTTCTCAAAACTGCATTTTTACGAATTTGGAAAGTTCCCTTCGTTGCAATTTTCGACGAATGATGGGAATTTTTTTGTTCCGGCAACTTAATTTGGGTTGAAAAATTTTTTCAAATATTTCTCAAGGTACGTAGCAGAGTGACTGTAGGTAGATTCATAAGGCTATGGAATTACAGGAAGGAGAGAAGAATCAGATTACGCTGCGTACCCAGCGTACCTATATGCATTCTAACAATACTACGACCCAGATATTTCCGGGTTCGTGTACTGCTAGCGACAATTTAACCCCTGCAATACTGCAGAGCCAACCACCTCCCAATGCTTGCATTGCAGGGTATACTGAACGCGTTGGAATTTGATAGCTGTTCTCGGTACATAGCTAATTACCGAAGCAGATTCAATCTCCTGTGCATTTGTCTAGAACCCACACGGAAATAATGGAATTAATTTGGTCTTCGTTGGTGGGTAGAATTGATCATAGCTAAGACTAGGGGGTCTGCAAACTGTATGAAAGGATCGTAGCGGTGGATGAGCACAAACCCCTTTAAGGGGTCAAGGAGGACGGTGGTTATCGTCTTAACAGAGGAAAAGGGCATAAAAGTTTTGTGCGATTGAGAAAACGCGTGTATATGTAGGTACATGGTAGATAAGAAAAGAAAAAATGTGGTTGGCAGCTTCGCTAACATTTTCCGAATCTCGAGTCGCAATCTCGTTCGTTGAAAATAGAACCGTTAGATGAATGAACAAGTTTTTACACACTTCCGTTAAAATACGAAAATGTGTGGGCCGCGGGACTACGTAGGTAGACACAGGCGTGTCTCGTTAGTAATTATTTTTTACCACCGTCTGTTGTGACTGATACTTATATTATATATTCTGGCGAAAGATGAAAACTGAATATTCAGACTGGCCTAGAGAGAAAATAATTTCTACTGCCCCAACCCTCGTACCTGATCGAAGAATAGAGTTGCTTGCTTCTTTTCATCCCTTTATTTCTTACTCTTGTATTTTCAACTATTCTCGTAAAAGATTCTTAGATAAGAGAAGTTTATGCTGGGCTGTTTTGATAAACTTACGAAGAAATTCAATAGAAAAGAAAGATCCCATTTTTTTTTGTTTTTTTCTTTACTTTTAGCGGAATAAAATCTGCGAAAGTTTCAAATTTAAAAATACTTTGATCTTATTTCCCTGCTTCCTCTGTTTGACGCAAACAATGATATGTATATATTTAACTTTCAGATGTCGTAAAATTTCTCATAACAGAACATATTTCTTTCAACAAAGATCTTTTAGAATTTTAGATGCTTCAGAGATGGCTTCGTTGTCCGGTCGATGGGTGATGAATTATGGGGTCTTGTACTATTAAACTACCAGTAGCTTCAAACGATCATCATATGATTTACCCGAAATGAAATTTCATTATTTTTAGTCATAGACATGTGATCGACGTTACTTTGGAATTCTGACAAAAGCATCGACATCGACTAAGTGCTAACAGACGCGACGATCTCTAAGCTTTTTTGAGATAATACATGGATATATGTGTATATTTCATTTGGATGAAAGAAAGACTGCCGAAGCTGGATGGCGTATAATTGTACAGAAAAAGCGAGTTCTGCTCTTCATCTTCGACGGCGTCGACACACCTTCAATTATTCGAGTAACGAATAACTCCAGTCGCCAAGGTTCAGGCAATTCCGTATTGACGTTCAATAGACGTTCCAATTTGAACAAGCATCAGAGAAAGGTTTTGCAAATATCGATCCAATGTGAAATCAAATTATTACCATTTTATCAGCACTCATCGTTAGGCCATAAAGTCGTAAAAATTACGGATCCAGGATTATTAGTCTTCCGAAGAAAACTTCCTGCCTGTTGGAATAACATTTCTTGTATTTTGTCCAACCAACAATATTCCAGGTTGGTACACGAATCTGTAATAGGCTTTATTCCCTCCACAGCCAGAGTTATTTGAAATCGAATTACGATGAATGATGCGAAGCAGCTTCAGAAAAATGATATCAATAACAAGTAGATGGTTATAGCTTATTATGTTTCAGATTGTGGCATCGAAAGATCCGAAGTGCTCGAGCTCTTGTGGCCATCGCAAGACCTTAGCCTCAATAAATTGATTCAAGTTTATTTTCCTTCAATTAAAAAAATCTCCGTTTTCTCATTAATCATGATTACTCCACTCGCTTCTATACAATTTTAAAGTTATTCTCATAAGTAGCGATTAATAAATTCGCAGAGTCCATCAGCCTAATTTACTTCGCTTTGGTGTCAAAATTCGAGGACGCAGCGAAACACGGCTTCGGATTATCACACTGGAACTTCGCCAAAGAAACATCCTTTCCCATAAATATAAAATCGACATTCAGCATACCATACCGTCGTTACTTTTCTTTGTTATCAGATTCAAGGTGGATTCAAATCCTGGCTCTTGGCTTCTGCAGTCTGTGGGTTAATGGTATCAGAAACTGGCCCAATGCTGGGTCATTTGTCAAAATCTACATGGGACTTTTCGATAACAAGGCAGCGGCCCACATTATCGCCAGGGTCATAAAACAGGTTGAATATCGGTACGAAAGAGAGACCAATGAAGGGATGGGGTAGATTAATGGGGTGAATTAGCATTCGTCGGCGTATGCTCGAATTACACAAAGTTATCCGAGTGTCTGAATATCTGACATTTCTTTTCCCACGATCTATATTCTTACTTGAATAATACGGCAATTTATTTCTCTTTGTAATCAGAGGGCGCACGAGCTACGTGTGCGAGGGGGTAGTAGACGTACTATAAGGGTCATACATACTATATATACGTACGTGTATATAGGAACGAAAAGAATTGAAGAAAAAGAGGAAAAGTAGAAAATGAGGAGATTGGAGAGACCCTGAGAATAGAATTATCCTACATTAGAACCACCCACTCAAACTTTTATACATATTTATTATATACAAGGATCCCGGAGGAACGACGTGAAATACATGTACCTGAAATATCGAAGAATATTTTTTACCCTTCGTAAAATAAGTCGCAGAGATAATGGTCACCGATAAAAGGAGCAGTAAAATATAACATGTATTCTTGACTCCCTTTTCGACCTTTATTATAATGTAATGGTATTTTTTTGTACCCTCAAGATTTTACCTCGGTTAAAAAAATAAGGATATATTATGAGCGTCTTTTGTCAAGAGTACCGGCTGCCTGTCTTCAGGCTAGCATTTAATTAATATCCGTTTCCTTCGATATTTATTTACGTCTTCGTTACACGAACGACGGCGTCGACTGACAATTAGCTAATTAGCGAGCTCCCGGCAATGTTTCAGCTTTGTTGAAGGCTTCCTGAGCCCGGGCCACAGCTTCCTCTGCCATCCTCTGCCAGGGAGTTTGTCGAAGGGTTACACGACTGCCTTTTCCACCACAATTAGCAGACGAGTCAAGTCAGTCTGAGTCGCAAACCGAAGCGCTATTTTATTGTTAAACCAATTCAAACTACGAAGAGAATGGAGTATGTATAGAGCGAGTCTTGCGATTTGAATTCAAGCACTTGCACTATCGAGAGATTGTATGGCAGGCAGCTATGATGTTTTATACGAAAGAGTTTTTCGTCGAAGATTCACGCTTGTGAGAATTAAAATTTAACAAGCAGTTTTATCGGGTTAACATAGCCGTGGAAGGGGAGTGGCCGAAAGTGGTCAAACTGACAGAAAAAAAAAGAAAAAAAAACCAGCTAAAGAGTCACGTAAATATTGACCGAATTAGAGAAGCTCTTTTGGGCAATGATCGTTACTGTTAAACTAGCCGTTAAGCCTTATACACCGATACACAGCAAAAGCGGACAGTCGATAATTATACGCCAGGTCCCACTTAATACCCCATCGACTGACCCTAATCGGAAACCCTCCAACGTAACCTCACCCTAGCAAAAACACAACATCCCGGACGATTTATACCGCAGTCCGGAAAACCGTATCGTGTTTCACAACCCAGACAGTGTCTGGTCTCTCTCTACTTAGCCCTAAGTTAGACATCGCTAATTGCCATTGACACCGGCGCAGCTATACATCAGTCATTAAGAATCCCGCAGAGCTATAAGTACGAGATATTAATATAGGTGTATGTGTACACTGTAGATATACATATGTACTATGTATGCATCTGTTGGGTGTCTGATCTGTGAGGCAATTGAACGACGGGGAATCTCAGGAGCAATTATCGTCGAAGACCTGATTCCGAGGCGTTGAAATTGGCGAGTCGATGACTAAACGTGGGCTGCAATACGATTTTATATGTATAGGTATGTATGGGTTCATATATGGGAACTCTGGAATGGCAAGAAGTGAAATCGTTATTTGCAATGCAGCGGGCAGCGGGTCGTTTGATAGGACCGCCCGCGGAGAATAACATTTTAATCTGACCAGCAACCGCGAGCTCTGGCTACCCGGAGGACCCGAAGAACCTTTCTTCCATACGATGTCGACGCTAAGGACCTCGCGTAGCTCGTCATGCAGTTTCACCTGTATTTTACGGCCGCGTGCAGGGTCTGAAAATATATATACACACCTATATACTACCTATATATAAATAAAATATTCTACAAGTGTGCTAGACGTTGAAGATAATCATATTGCTTTTTAAAACCACCTTGTTCTTATTTTTGGGTAAAATATTCTTTGTAATTAAAATTTTAAAGGACTTATAATTTTTGTAATCGTCGTAAGAACGTGTTACCGTTTACAAGGTTGAGGAAAACGGCTGCCAAGGTTGGTCATGGTATTTTTTTTCGTTTTTTTTGTCAAATTAGCAAGATTTCTTTTTTTCTGTTTTTGTGTCTTTTCCTTTCTCCGCAACAATGTTAATTTGTTTGCTAAATTGTTAATCCCTGAGGAAACAAATCTGTTGAAGCAAAGATAAGTAAGAGTGGGATTAAAAGCAGATAGCCCCGAGGAAGACCAAGAATGAAATGGTTTAATCAGGTTGGGAAAATTCTCAACGAAAATCTCGAGGGATCCAAAGACAAAATGTATTCACGTGACGTAGATAGAGATCTCGCGAGAAAACTACGAGAAGAAGAAGAGCAGCTAGGCTTCCAGGCTGCCAATCCCCTCTATAAAAGGATCAATTTCCATATATTACGCCTCCTGGTGCAAAGTGACCGGGGCTTGAAGTATCTCCGATCTGACAATCAGCTTTCGCCTCTTCAAGACTCGACTATACACCCTCAAGTTCGAGTCATCGAAAGATTATTAAATTGAGGACAGTCAATGAAAACGTCAAACTGGAAGAATAATAAAGCATTCTGTGAGCTTCCAAGTACCTACGTCAGAACCCGTAATGGAAACACATCAACCAGCAGTATCAATTTACGGTGTCCAGTTTCTTTGCGTAGTCGCGTAGTTGTCGAGAAACATCATTTGTATCGCAGTTAAGAGGGTATACATCTTAATGGCCTCTAAATTATACGCGTTTCTATAAGAACCGCGGGGTACAAAGAAAGGCAACGAATTTTTTATCTTTTGACAAATTCAAAATTTTTTGCATCCACACGTTTCCTCATCAGACTCTCTTCTCAAAAATGGATAATACAAAATTTCCTAGTGATTAAACTCACCTATAAAATAATTTTCTGCCAAATTTTGCAACGAGATAAGGACGAAGTGCTGCCTTTTAAGTAATAGGTCAAACGTTATAAAAATCGCTACTTGAATTGCAGATTTTTCACGAAAATTTTGAGTAATATTTCGGTTTCCAATTTGCTTGGGGTCTTTTATGAAAATTTTGGCATCATTTTCGTCCTGAGGGCCCACCTCTCTGAAAACTTTCGATACAATTCTATAACTGCGTGGGAAATGGCGAAACTATTGCAGGCCTTTTCTGTTTGAGAAAATAGAAGAATTGGGCGTTGATCAAGGGAACCAAATAGCTTGTAGTAATACCATAGTATGACAATTGAAACTGATTGTGAGCGTAAAGCTTGCAGGACGTATCGCGTGTGTCCAGGAGTCGGAAATCGAGGGCATGCCAATTGGCAATATCAATCTTTAAGGTTTCCAGTACCGTTTTGGCTTTTGGTATTAAGGCGGCATCTTTGGTTGACGGTGACCCGACATTGGGATCAAAACACAACAGGGTTACAACTCAATTGAAACAAGCCTACCTGGCTGGCTCTCAGGCACACACTTGAGACTGCGAGAGTTCCAGCCTCCCAGATGAGATTGGACCGTCTTAAAAGCCGGGTCTTGAAGGTTTCTGAGACATCTCGTAAAAGACGAAGAGATACCCCGTAGAAATGAGGTAGATTCTTAGGTTCTACTTAAGAGGGTGTAGAGCCTGGTGTCGTTCAGAAGTTGAAGGAACAACACGTGTAGGTACCTAAAATATTATTCTCCGTGCGAATCTGTCGCATGCCTAGCAGTACAGAGTTAATAACACGCTCCTACGAGTATGCGGGTGGATGCAGGATACGGCACGGGCAAATAATAACACTTTTACGAGGACTCCATTCAACTCTCTTGACACCTGAGCGCACCGCCGACGTGGGGGAGCCCCACCATGCTGCACATTGTTGTGCATTCTTCGTACAATGCCTGCGCCACGACGCCAGAAGACGTACAAGAGTTACCGAATGCGGGGGCGTTAAGGTTCACTGATATATAAATCATTTTTTCTTCTTTTTTTTTTCCAGTTCATTATTTACGACACGAAACTCTTCATGGTAGGTGATCGACATCGGGTATAAGGTTCAAGTAATATTGATAAGGAATTATGAAAAAGTGACATATGTATTTCAAAATACGTAAGAGAGATGTCCATCTGAAAAAATGATTGGTTGAATTTTGGAGTTTGTACACGTCGCTACTGAAATTTGAAGTGTGCCAATTGCCATATCTCGTTTGATTTGAACGGCTGCTTCTACGGGAGAAAAAAATAAGGATTTCAACTTCTTAATGTAAACCTATATGATCCACTTAATTAACAGTAATTCCGGTAATTACATGGGTGTGATGAAATTGGTAGTTCAATAAAGTTTGATAAAAATGTAAGAGGTATAGGTAAAAAAATTTGACCAATGTGATGAATTTTGATGAAAACGTTATATGATTGATTGAACATTAATATTAATATGGACGTGAAATATACGATTAAAATATGAATCGCCTTTGCACTATGATAGAAAAATGTAAAGTGCAACTCTTTCATATCAATCCATGAGAATTAATGAATCAGTGATATTTCTACCTTTTGGGGCGGTTGAATGTAATCTATATAATATATTATATATTGATGTATCATATGTGATAAATTTCTTTTCAATTTTTTCAATGGGTCTAAGGGGTTCGACAGCTACTCACTCCTCGAATATTTTCTGATATTGAAGTTCAAGTATTTTATAACATCTAAATACATCGAGTTCCAAATTCTGATATTACGAGATCCTTTATCTCTTCATTCATTTCACTAATATTTGATAACCTCCGACTTCAGGCCACCAGCTGATAGGTCCCCTTTATAACTGGGCTGAGTTCTTGATATCGGAGAAGAATGCCTCTCTCTCCCTCTTTCAGTTCCAAATTTGAATTAATACCGAGTGGTTTTAGTGAGGTGCTGACGCTGCACTTGAAAAGAAATCCTTTGTCTTCGGATGGTAGACTCGGTTCTTCGGAATTTCGAGAAACTGTCAACGCATATTTAATGACCCAGAATTGTCTACCGACGAACGGGAACACACCATTGTATTCCTTTGAGCGATTAAACACCGCAAAGGTGCGAACTTGACTATACCTATATAAGTTTTATACATATATACATATATATATATAGCTAGAGAGAAAGAGAGAGAAATATTAAATATAGATCGATGTAAAGCTGCGAAGTCTGTAGTCTCTTATATAGATAAATGTGGCAAAAACTAATACTTCATTGCATGAACCGTGGTCACTTTCAATCGAAATAAAATTCATCCTGGTTCTGTATGGACCGTCGAGGGGTGGAAACGTGGTGTCAGAGAGGTACCGTGCCATGCATAAAAGATTCGAACCGTTAAAATCCTACGACCACTTTCATTGCCCAAGTTTATTCGGTAAATGTTTCGTTCTATACGAATTCAAAGACTAGCTGACTGCAGGGTGCCCCATAGGAACGTCTGAATTCGAGAATCTATTATGGTTTCTTTATACGAGCCATTAACCCCAGAATTTTCCACCTCCATCTCTTCGTCCTAATTTCAGGTCGCGTACACGCCGGTTTGTCAACAACACGCGAACGAGCAATGTCCTACGACCTACGTAAACATATGCTGATTTTAGGATGATAACGTTTCGGAAAAGCTCTTATAAATTTCTCCGAAAATTGAACGAAAACAAGGAATAATATTTTCCAAGAATTCTAGGTTTTGTACAATTCAGCCCTGAACCAGACGCAGGAGTCGCGGTCCATTGAAAAATTTCCTTGAAAGATGTGAACGCACAGTGAAAGGCGTATGTCTTGACTGATAAGTCAAATTCTTCGTGAGTCTTTGTTCAAAAAAGTTCAACAACAATTTGGAAATTATACCCGCAAGTCTCAGGGTGTTTGTGAAACGAGATCTTACGATCTAACGACATGGCGTGACGGTTCATGGCGTATTCTGTATGGAATATCCGGATGCTCCCGACCATGGGGAGCCTGCACACGGCTGTGAAACAAAATTCATAAAAGTCTAATCTTATTGCTCACTTTTAGCGCACCTTGGCCTGGTGGCGTTAAGCGATACCATCTTTATCTTTGGTCGTATAAGTTTTATGGAATATCGTGTATCCCCAAGAAGAACCAAAACAAGGATGAAACTACTGATTGCTTCATTTGTTACCAGCGCCCTTGGCCTCTGAATAAAAATGTTGTATTTTTTGTTTGCTTGGTTTTCCTCCTTGTTTGACTTTTGGCCCTTAATTTCATCCTACAAAGAAGAAGCTTAGTCCCAGTTAATTTGAAATTCCGTTGTTATCAATTTTAAATCATTTCGCTCACTCACCCTGTATTTACAACAACTGTCTTGACGTCTTTCCAAGAACAAACAGCTTCGAAATACCGTCGAGTTTTACCTCGATCGATAATATTACAGAAGACAGAGATTGTCAAGGTTCGAAAAGCACTAGTAATTAATCGTCTCTGCTTGATTCGCCAAAGAACCTGGAGCTAAGAAGAATTTTAGCTTCGGTATAGAGTCTATTTGATTAATGATTAGCTATGCAAATTCTCGCCAAGCATCAAACTGTATGTACTAGTAGTATAAATGCTGTCGTGATAGAACCGATACCGAAATCTTGGCACTGGTTCTTCATTTTTATTTCAATCGTATCCTTATCAGAACCCAAGTTTCCACAACCATAAGAAATCTCTGAAAAATAAATACAGTTGAAAACTGTATGGAGTAAGCTTCCACTTCAGTACCTCCATTTCTAGAGTCTCGTCGCCTGTTATGAGTCAAAATGTAATCTTGTACAGAATTCGTAGCACGACTTGAGCATAAGCTTCAGGGTCTAACGGGGTAGCAGCAAGCAAGCAACATGCCGAGAAGAGTTTGACCATAAAATAGAAGTTTGGTTGGTCTACGTCTAGCCGCAACGCCAAGACGCCTTAGGGTAAGACTGCACTGTTTACACACCCCAAGAAAATTCCTACATATCAGCTTATATACTTTCAAATCTTAATACAGTGGTATAATATTTATGGAAGTACATGAACGGGCAGCAAGTTTCAGATTGAAAAACTCAACTGCTTTGCCACTGCACCAGTAAACGTGCCTCTGCATCGTCTCTGGTTACCCAAAAACTGTTTCAGCAGACAAAATTTTAGCAACATTACAGCCTGCCCGTCTCTATTCCTCTCTTTCTCCTTTTTTCTTTCTCTCAGGATATATGGTTCAATATTTGACGGTGGTTGGAAGTCAGAAATACCATCCTTAAGTAAGCCTCCTGGGGCTTCCAGTTCCTTTCCGTATTTTCCAAATCCCGAATACCATACTTTCATATAAGGGTAGCATCAGCATCAAAAGGATTCAATTCACTCCGCTGAGCTAGATTACATTTATGTATTGATGGTACCAAATAATTATGAATATGACGTCCTTTGAGCATCTCATAATTATCCGCAGAGTAAAAACTGCTCATTTCTCTCGGCAAACTTTTCGTAATTGAATGCATCTAATGTAGCGAAATGTTTGAAAATTTGCGAGTATAAGTATGATGCGTATAGCTTGTCCGGGGATAAGTTCAGCGCGATTCGTCGACCCTGAAAATGTTAGGGAAGCGCGTGGAGTCAGAGGGAACATTGGCAAAGTTTAGGGTATTAGGTCAGCTTGAACTTTGGCCGAGCGTTAACACTTTGTCGATTAGAGTATAGTCTCTCTCACTCGACCCTACGCATTGTCTCGCTTTAACTTAGCTTCGGCGTTGATACTTTGGCAGAACACGTTCGCGAATCGCGTGTAAAGTTCCTCCTGAATAGAGATTGGATGGCATACGAATGAAGAAAGTAAACGGTTTCCCACTCTGTTTCTGAATATTTTCACCCCTTGACAACTTGGCGTCTGTAATTGAGCGCTAACCATTGAAAGAGTCGTTTCAACGGCAGCGCTCGACTACCCCTGTGCACTTTCTTCTTCATGGCACCCTTTCCTTTCTAGTTCTACTCGCAATCTCGGCAGCGCTAAGAGTCGCGGCGTTCTACTCCCATCACCGCGAATATTCGCGAGGCCAACGAGACTCCCTTGGGCCTGAATTAAGCCGCTTGTTGACACAGCTTCTGTTGGTTCCCATATTCTTTCGCACAACCAGCCCCCTTCTCATCTTCCTGGCAAAACCAACGGTAGATCTCCCTATCTTTGGTTTATTCAGACTATGCTATGATCCTTCGCCTCGGTGGAATCACCTCGTACAATAATAAACTCTTTTAATCTAGCTGAACTGATCTTCAAAGGTGTAGATATCCAGACGTGTGTTCAAATTTTACTTACGAACAGAAAACTGTTATAGTCTATAATTGACATCTCTATAATTGACTGCTAGCAATAAATTGCTAAAACAAATATGTACTACCTATCCCAATCACGACAGCCAATTACAATTTTCTAAAATCATAATCCCACGATGTAACATCAAACTGTAATCACAGCTTGAACTCAAACGATTCCTGAATCGTCAGCAAGTTGGATGCGCTCATGCACAGTTTTTTTTTTCTTGCATGTTCCTTGCCTTTGACTCCAGACTTTTGCAGCCACCAATTTACTGTTTTGATGAATTTTCGTAAGGATTTTATTTTCATATGAATATATAGAACCTTGAGTCAAACGCCATGCCTCATTGCACCTGCGAATTCTGGCTATGTTCTTAATGTATTTGCGAAAATACGTTTTGCTCACCATATGATATGTTGAAACTTTTGATCAATGAGACTTGTTCCGAAGCATTTGATAATATTTTAATATGAATCAGGCTGGGTATCGTAATAATTGAGTCGTTATTTTTTGCAATTTTAATATACATCCTTGCTTCGAGATATTTAACAAAATTTCATAATTTTTTAGGTTTGTAACAGCTGCCTTGGTATTCGCAACGAAATTATCGGATGTTAATATCAAACACGCTTAATGAGCATTTTTTTCAATCTTCAGACCCTCCTATATTTTTCGAAGCACATTAAACAAAAAAATACAGCTATCATTATCCGACGAAGAATAAAACTTGAAAATGCGAATCGTGAACTTCTATTAGCAAATCAAGAGTCGTAATATCAAGCAGTATAAGTCTTCGGAAAAAAAGTTCTATCAAGAATACATAACCCACCGAACAAAAATCAATCTCTAGTAAAACTTGGATAAAATTGATCCAGTCGATTTTCAGTGAGTAACCGTAATCCCAATCTGAATATCAGACCGCTTCTTCCGTGCGCTAATTTTCTTGATTGGATTTTTCGTACGTTAAAAAAAAGACACGTTTATGAACGAAAAAATCTGTATCGGGTATAGATAAATCTATTATACGTGCGCCACGGTAGAACGGACTTAAGGTGATAGGGAAAGGGAGCAACAATGGTTTTATATTCTCAGGCGCGTTAATATCAAGTGATCTATGACACCTGCGAACCGCTCCTTCGTCATTTTCCCAAGAATTTTTTCTTGGGGGCTTTTAATATCGCTGACAGTTTTTTCTTTTTTTTCTTATTTTTTTTTTCTTTTTCAATCCCTCTCTCTCGCTTTTTTTTCCCAACGTTCAAGGTGGGTCACATTGCAGCCTAATGGGCGGGGAGGGATATCCCCGTGCTCTGACGATGTTTGAATTTTCTGAACCTTTTTTCAATGCGGCAACACTCTATTTTAGAACGGGTACGCGCTGCTATTCAGCAAAAAGCTGTGGACGATGTTCAAGGCTTATATGGAGAGGCCCCAGTGGTGTGAAAGGGATGATAAGAGAGATAACTCACCCTAAGAAACGGGAAGAGCAGTTTTTTTTTTTTTTTTTTTTTTTTTTTCTACTTACCAACCTGCAGCTAGGGACGAATTTGAAAAAGTTTCAAGTGGAAATCATTTTATTGACCAGACTCTCAAACTTATACCGCAAGAGGCTGAAAAGGGCTGAAGCAACTGGCCGCGTTAAAGGTAACAGGTATACAGTATATATACCTACGTATACATACGTTATATATATATATATATACAACTGTTTTCCGATAGTTTATCGGCATGGAATCGTGAAGCGTTTCATTTTTATTTTATTTATTTTTTGTCTCCTGAAGTTGAAAACAATTGAATTCGAAAAACGTACGATATATATAATACGAAACTGCAGAGGTAGCCAGTCAGGTTCCAATTTATTTTCCTCCCCCTATATAAATAACACCCATAAATAACCATTACCGTAGCCTTCGAATGGCACTAGAAAAAGAAAAAAAAAACGAAACGAAACGAAACAAAAAAAGGAAGAAGAAATTTCCAGGAAACTATTTAGCATTAGGAAACGATGAGTGTGATATTTTTCACGGTCTCGGTATAAGGAGAGGTAAATAGCGAACAGCTGTAATGACAGAGAGAAAATGAGGAACTAGACGGGGGGAGAAAAGGAAAATAATAGTTGCGTAGGTGGGAATAACAGCCCTGTTTCAAGAAAGTCCTTCTAAGGGCATCGGAATCTACGCGATCCCTTCGCGTTCGGTAAGAAAGTGGCAATGATCGATGGGAAGAGCTGCAGCGTTATACGCGCGCGGCTTGCATACCGCTTTTGTTTTCGTTCTATTTTTGAATGCGTCTGCAGCAGGGAGACACGCGGGTGGCCTCCGTGTTTTCCTAAGCCGGCGCAAAATTACACACCACCCCGTCCAGGGGCCCCGCGGGACCCCGCGAGATCCTGTATATAAGACCCCGGAGGAGTCCTGCACCACCGTGGTTCGCGGTTGGTCCGCCACTTTTGGCAGTCTTATTTTTCGGCGTTCCTTTATAGGCTCCCTCCTCGCCCCTCGCCACTCAAAAGCGAGTAAAACGTAAAAAATCAGGGCCCAGAAACTCGTGGAGGGTCCTGCGGTAAGCAGACCCAAACACGAACGAAAATATATTGACCGAAGACCCAGAAGACCCTGCGAAAGTTCGTACATGCATGAAGCCTTCCAAAAAATTAACTACGCCTCACCAAGCATTAAACAAAAATTTGACGAAAAATGCGAATAGTCATCATCTTTAACGACCCAGCGATCGATACGCGAATATGAATACAGATTTTTGTAAGTAGATATATGTGCGAAAGTTTAGACAACGGGAGAAAATTTTTCGATCATTAAAAGTACCCTTCGAATAATCGAGCGTGATTAGAATGTAAAGTGAAAAATCACGGTCAGAGGGTCAGCGTCTGTTAAGACCATCCGTTTGTCTGCAGCGAAGCGGCAGCGATTGAGTTGAATCGGTTAACGAGACGGAAGATATGTTGACTTCCAGAATGCCAGCTGTGGGTATACCGGGCAACGAAATGATTATTATAGTTTACAACCAAAGAACTGCCCATTGTAGAGCCTGTGGAAGCCGCCATGTAATTTTCTACCCACTAAAATAGCCATTGTCTCCTTTCTCCGTCCCCCTTTCTCGTTTTCTCTCTCTCTCTCTCTCTCTCAAGTATTCTTATCCTATCCTCTTGTGATTCTCGGCAAATAAGGTACAGTTCAGTGGAAAAATTCATTCAGTCAAGTTTACTTCTGCACTAATTCATACGAGGGGACCAGAATCCGGAACTTTGAACTTTGAACTTTGTATCGACGCAGGTATATGTATTACGTACCTACATATAAATACGCGTGGGATGTATCTCAGTTAAAATTTAACTTTGTCAGCACAGTGAAATTACGATCAAATAAACTCGTACCACAAGGTTACAAGACTTGGTTTGGCAAACCCAATGTTACGGAAACCTGCTAAATTTCAATCGTCATAGTTTATCAGAATGTTTGATATTTGTTCAGAGATAATAAACGTATACGGTGCGGTGTGGCGTTCAGAAAGTTCATAAAATATAATTGGCTAATTATAATTACGCTATTGTTCAATGCGTACGTAAATAACTTAATTCCTTATTGCACTACACTGTGCAGCGGATGAAAACTGCTCTTCCATTGCAAAAAAAAAATTCGATACAACTGTGCAGGCTGATACAATTAAAAACTTTTTCAGTTCAGTAATGACTGCGCCATTACCATATTCATATTTCTCATTTCAGTGCATGTAGAATCTCGTGATATTGTGTAAATAATTTCATCAATTTTCAGCGTATATTGTGTGAGCAAATCATCTCCGAGTGGACTAAGTCAGTCAAGTCTATCAACCAGATGAAGGCATGAACTTTAAAGCGTTTCATTATACATTCAAAGGTATACGTACCAGAGAACTTGAAATTAGCTCGACTTTTCGTAAAAGTTCATTCTATAGCCTCGTCCCATCGGAATGTGCCGACGCGTAATTACGCGTGACTAAGCCGAGACGAAATATGAGGTTTCCCAGTCCGTTAAATCATCTATTTATCGTTGAAACGGGACATCTTGTAATCAAACGACAAACGCTATCACACCGTGTAGAAAATATGCCCTAAAACTTTGTCAAAAGTTCCGTGAATATCATCAAGCCTTCGCACTTTGAAGCAACAACTCACACAAACGTTTAAAGGCAAAAGTTTAGCGAGGTAATTTTCCCTTTTATTCGTATTTCTTCAAAAGCTAAACGTTCAGCTCACCTTTGCATAATAATTGGTCTTAAATAATGACCGTAGTCAAAGAAAATTGTAATTTCAGACTCCGATTCGCAAGTTCTGTTTTTTTTCTTCTCCCTTTCTTTCTTTCTTTGCTTTTATTTCACATTTATTTTTACTAGACGTACTTTTTTATCACAGCTGGCTTACACCGCCGTTAATAAATAAGTTATTACTTTACCAGTAGTTATTCGGATCTTTAATTCTGATCGGCTGTATAACAATATACACCGTGCACGTAGGTAGGTACATGCCTGTTATCCGTACAACATTCATCTTTCTGCAGAAATCGCAAAGTCGTCAGTCAATAAATCGTCGGGACACGCAAGGTAACCCTCAATCTCTATCAGTATAGTAAAAAGACTAGTAATTTCATTGATTTATTGTCCTTTTTTCACCTCGTTTCTACTTTTCATTGTTGTGGACACCAGCTGGCATTTTCCCAGTGAAAAGGACTCCTCTTTCCTACTCGTAAGCCTCTGATGATGCGCGATTTGCTTGAACAATCCCGCTGTTTGTTCGATTACTTATCTACCATACACCCCTACGTTTATCGGGTGCATGCGTAAGTCTGACGAAATAAATGGGATAAACATTCTCCGATTTGTTTCGATTAATGAATACTCATACGTCCAAATACTGGTTGAAACTAATTTTGAAAATTTGACATTTGTTTCGAGGATTTTAGGACCCAATCCAGCCCAACTGATCACCGATCCAAGACCGCGATCGGCACCTAAGGAATAAAGAATGTTTGAATTCCGAAAGTGAGACGGTTTCGCGTTCCTGAAATACCCGCGACTATACGTATGCGATATACGTATACCTATACTATATGCATAAGAGCCTTTGTCCAGCGGTGTTACCGGCTTGGTTAGCATTGGCTTAGCCCCGTACCTATTTAAGATTGTGTACCTATGTAAGACCCTATAAGCTATAGGTAACACGATTCAGCGTGGTGTAGGTCAGATTTAAGCCGCCTTTGATATTTAAATCGACCGCGAGACCCGACCGACCGACCACACATGTATCTGCATACTCCGCACCTTGAACAGAACCGCATGATGCATATAAGAAAAACATGAAAAAGAAGAGAACCGAGAAAAAAAGGAAAAACTAAAATCGCTATAAATGTATTGACCTACCAAACCCTGTATTAACTCTCGTTTATTTCAGCTAGTTATTCAATCATTCATTAATTCGTTTATTCGTGTGCTCATTCCACGCGTGAATTGCGGGAGAAAACGGTGCAGGTGTATCGAAGTGTTAAAAAATTCACCTGGCTCTTATGATTCTGATTGCTATAGTGCAGGGGCTAGGGGGATGTCTGCTTCGAGTTACGCGAGATATATTATAACACCGGTCGTAACTCGAGTCACGACTCACGACTCGAGTTGCCGAGCGAGTTGTCTGGCCAAGTACCAAAACGCAGCACCAACTCGTCCGAGAGAAGTTACTCTGTTAAATGACTGGGAATCTCGCGGCTGCAGAGGTGAGGAGGTGTCCGTAATGAAGTTCTCTGTAGCATCGTTAACTCCTGCAGGTTTTTACTGCGACTAACACACCAGGTTCATTTGTCGCCTACACGCGACCTTATTACCAATACAACATATACACATACGTGTGGGTATAGATATTCACATGAATATACATACATAGCGAGTACCCATACATGCAAAATCTTTAGTAGTCTCACGCGAGGACATATCCCCCTTCAGACCAGGCAGGACACCGCGTGGTCCCCCTCCAGGAGTTAAATGACTTGGTGGCACACACGCACGGTCGTCAAATAGTTTTTAATTTAGCTTCAGAATCCGTGCTGTTCCACCAGGCAAACAAATGTCGTGTTTTCCGGGTGTCAGAGGAGCCATTGTGACTCACCTGTCTACTTTTATCATTATTTTTTAATCCTAGTTTAGCCAACAATGAGAGAGGGAGAAACAAACGCTAACGAATTTATAACCAAAGTTATGAACACTGTAATATAGACATCAATTAACAAGATTTAGGTGTATGTGTATTATGTGCGACACAGAAGCACTGACTACGGGGCTGTCTACGAACATCATAAAATTACAAATTTATCGTATTTCTCTTCGGGCAAGTTTTCATTCCCCGAAGACGTGCGGCTGCTAGAGATTCCCGCAGCTGATGGCAAAAGTTGAAGACATCAAATAATGGTTCCTCCCCCGGTCTTGCCGGGGCAGAACGACAGTGATCTATTTTACTTCTTTTCGGTGTTGTACTTCTTCTTTCCCAATTATCGATTCGTTCAAATACCTCCTATTTCGTACTCGTTTTAAAGGTTGATCAGAGAATCTTCAGATTTTAAGGCGAAACGAACGGGAAATTTTTATTCAAACAATAGCTTCGTTCTATCAGTCGAATATCTTCTATCCATTTATTACACCGATGGATGCCGTGTCTGCAGAACATTTCCTACTGCATAGTAATAAAAAATAAAAAAATAAAGTGAGGAAAAAAAAAATAACGAAAGCGAAGAAAAAAGAGATAAACTAGAAAACGTAACGGTCTAAACTTTTCGAACAGATAAATTAGAAAGAAACTTCTCTACCCTTACAACCCGGGAACAATGCACTTGCAATTATTATCACGCGGCGGAGTGTTCTTATAGTTAACTGCGGTTACCTTGCACACTGAAGTAGCTCTATGCTTTCAATTTTTCCATTCTCATATCCGCTTCGATTTCCAATTGCTAGAAAAATAGACGGCATAATGGCAGGGCGGTCGGCGCGAACTGAGGGTAGAGCAAATTCGCTGGAAACAGCTTCGAGTGCATTTACTCCGAAATTCACTTTAGATTACACTGGCCTGCTGGCCTGCCACGAGTCGTTGCAGTTTTCTCTTTCGGTCGTTAACCCCGAAGGTATAAATGCGATGGAAACTTGTAATAGAAACCTAATAGAATACCGACAGAATTCATCTAGTGGTCCAAGCGTGAGTTCACCAGGTCTATAAACCAGCAATGTAGCAATTACCTCACTCCTCAGTATCAAATGTTATAGCCATCGATATGCGAGTCATTTGATCTACACGTACAATATGCTCGTTAAACGAGCTGATCCTGATCAGTCTCGATTCCATTTCCACGATTCTTAAGGAAGTAAGGAACGTTGAGGAAGCGCACAGCCGGAACGAGATAGAACTTCCCGAGTGTACCGGTACTCGCAATAACGCAGAGCACTCCGTTATTCGGTCCAAAGTGGGCGAGAATCGTTACAGAGCTTTTCGAGAGGAGAGTAAATTTTATTTGCCGCGCCTGAAATATATTGCGGATTTACTTTCCACTGTTTCACCTCGATTTCACTCGAGGCTAGACAATATCAGTGCCTTTGAAACGCGGGCGAAAAACGGATAGTCTTGTATATAGGTACTACACACATTTCGAAATATTTTATAGAGTAGGTATGGGCTTCGTGAACCTTCTCGAAATATTTTTGTAATATTTAATAATATCGTTACGGACCGGTTTTCGATTTCACGGTTCATTCCATGCTGTGGATTTTGACGGGCTAACTTGGGTAAGGTCAGGAAAGGTTGAAGGAAAGGTTAGCCAACCGAGTTTTAACATGGCAGAGAAAGATGGATGATGCCGCAGTGCGAAATTGTCAAATATTGCCACCTTGCATTCAATAGTGAAAGGTAACGAACGGTATTTCCTAATTCGAGTAAACTTGCATCAAGAAATATGTGCCTTCTGATCCCCAGACTTAAAGTATTTCGCAAACTTCATGAATTATCGCGATCTTCCCTCTGTGATAGAATTCGGACCGCAATTCGGTATAACGCAAATGTCTTAATATAGTCGCCGAAATGTCTGATACGAAAACATACAAACGTATCGATGCGGACTTTGCAATCAAGTCTATACACTCTTACTGAAATGTCTATCATGATCATTGATCACGTAAGTACGTACGTGAAGCTTCCGAAACTTGTGTATCAGACCTTCCAAATTGGTTGTAGACAAGAAGGCATAGTCGATAAACCTTAATCGTTATTTGAAAGCTTGATTCTCACGCCAACGTGCGTGCCGAATATCCCCTTATTACTTAATGCAATAACATCTGACGTTGGTATAGCTGTAACTCGTAACTACAATTCACATATGAATTTTCTCCTCAGAATCTGCCAATGCGGTGTAGTACAATCATGAGAACGGTCTTTTGAGGGACGAAGATTCGAACCGTTTAAATTCTGGAAAGGATGAAAAAGACGAAATTGTGTGAATTGACTGAGTTGCCTTTCTGTTTCTTTATCGTGAGTTAAGGAGCTATGTGAACTTGGCCCCCCCAATATTTGATATTGTGAAATTTTTCAGGTGGAAACGATTGCGCATCGTTTGCGCTTGTTTGCGCATAATTTGCTATCGTTTGCGCCGCCTCAGTTTTCGAGTCAAGAGAAAATCAAATTTAGGGGGGGTAGATTCACACTGCACCCCAACTTTGAATATCTCTTTTTTTCTTTTTAGCCATTGTTTGCGCATCGTTTGCGCACGTTTGCGTCTGTTGCGACTATTACTGTCATTTGCGCCCTCGCCGTTTTCCAGTTATGTCAGAAAGAAAATTTCGGGCTGGCCCCCAGAATAAAAATTTTCCGGTCCTTTTTTTTGGCGATCGTTTGCGTTTCGTTTGCGCATGTTTGCGCCGCGATTACCTTCGTTCACACCCTCACCCTTCTTCAGTTATATCATAAACAAATTCTAGGCTGGCCCCCCAGAATTAAAATTTGCTGGTTCATTTTTTTGCGATCGTTTGTGCTTCGTTTGCGCACGTTCGCGCCGTGATTACTTTCATTTGCGCCCTCACCGTTTTCCAGTCATGTCAAGAAATTGTTTTTTCAAAAAACGGGAACATCTTCATTACTAGTGTTGCTAACCCTCCGGGTTTGACCCGGAGTCTACGGGTATAGTAACTCAAGTTTCGTCGGGGAACGCGTGATAGTTTTCGAGATACAATATAAATTGAGTATTTTTTAGAATATTTGTAAGTTTAAATCTTGCGGTCGAGTCGCGGAAAGCTCGGAAGGGGTTGTAAAAAATCTGAAAAATACTACTTTTGGTTCCGAAAAAAGAAAACCAAGTTTGGTCGGGGAACGCGAATTCAATACTCGTAAAATTATTGTTAACAATCTTGGTGTAACTGGAATATTCCCACACAGCACACATGTCCGATAGATGTCCATAGGATATCCATAGGATAGCCATTGAATGTCCTATGGACATCCTATCGGACATGTGTGCTGTGTGGGTTAGCATCGATGTATGAAGATAAGTTCTCGCTTCGTAAGCCGGAAGTATCTGCACATAGGTATTGATATTCTTTGATTTGAGTGCCCTTTTAACTAATAATACTGGTTACTAGAAAACGGTAGAGGCGCAAATGACAGTAATCGCGGCGCTAACGTCCGCAAGCGATCGCAAAAAAAAGGACCGGGAAATTCTAATTTTGGGGGTAGCCCAAATTTTTTTTCGCGACATAACTGAAGAAGGGTGAGGGTGTGAACGAAAGTAATCGCGGCGCAAACATGCGCAAACGAAACGCAAACGATCGCAAAAAAAAGGACGGGGAAATTCTAATTCTGGGGGGCTAGCACAAAATTTTTTTCGCGACATAACTGAAGAAGGGTGAGGGTGTGAACGAAAGTAATCGCGGCGCAAACATGCGCAAACGAAACGCAAACGATCGCAAAAAAAAGGATCGGGAAATTCTAATTCTGGGGGGCTAGCCCAAAATTTTCTTCGCGACATAACTGAAGAAGGGTGAGGGTGTGAAAGAAAGTAATCGCAGCGCAAACGAAACGCAAACGATCGCAAAAAAAAGGATCGGGAAATTCTAATTCTGGGGGGCTAGCCCAAAATTTTCTTCGCGACATAACTGAAGAAGGGTGAGGGTGTGAAAGAAAGTAATCGCAGCGCAAACGAAACGCAAACGATCGCAAAAAAAAGGATCGGGAAATTCTAATTCTGGGGGGCTAGCCCAAAATTTTCTTCGCGACATAACTGAAGAAGGGTGAGGGTGTGAAAGAAAGTAATCGCAGCGCAAACATGCGCAAACGAAACACAAACGATCGCAAAAAAAAGGAACGGGAAATTCTAATTCTGGGGGGCTAGCCCAAAATTTTTTTCGCGACATAACTGAAGAAGGGTGAGGGTGTGAACGAAAGTAATCGCGGCGCAAACATGCGCAAACGAAACGCAAACGATCGCCAAAAAAAGGACTGGAAAATTCTAAATCTGGGGGGCTAGCCCAAAATTTTCTTCGTGACATAACTGAAGAAGGGTGCGGGTGTGAACGAAAGTAATCGCGGCGCGAACATGCTCAAACGAAACGCAAGCGATTGCCAAAAAAGGACCGGAAAATTTTAATTCTGGTGGGCCAGCCTGGAATTTTTATTATGACATAACTGGAAAAGGGTTAAGGCGTGAACGAAAGTAATCGCGGCGCAAACATGCGCAAACGAAACGCAAACGATCGCCAAAAAAAAGGACCGGAAAATTCTTATTCTGGGGGGCTAGCCCGAAATTTTCTTTCTGACATAACTGGAAACCGGTGAGGGCGCAAATGACAGTAATAGGGGCGCAAACGTGCGCAAACGATGCGCAAACGATGGCCAAAAAGAAAAAAAGAGATATTCAAAGTTGGGGTGCAGTGTGAATCTACCCCCCCCCCCCCCCCTAAATTTGATTTTCTCATGACTCAAAAACTGAGGCGGCGCAAACGATAGCAAGTTGTGCGTGAACAAGCGCAAACGATGCGCAATCGTTTTCACCTGACAAATTTTCCAATATCAAATATTGGGGGGCCAAGTTCACATAGCTGAGTTAAGGTGATGTTATATGTCGTACCGGGTCTGGGTTGAAATTCCGAATTTTAAAAGTTCCGAACGGTCAAGTTCGATCTTGTTTGAGGCAACTTGGAATTTTCAGAAACGTTGAAGTTCAGGACATTAAGATTCCGAAAAGTCGGAACGCAGACCGTTCGAAACTTCGAAAGTCCAGACCCCCGAGAGCCAAAAAAATTCGAAAATTTTTGACTTTTTCTCAGAACGTGAATACAAAACATAGTTGATTGTAGTCGAGACCCTCGTTACGGAAATCTATTTCATTTACATCAATCGATAACTCTGATGTCATGAATAATTGATAGGATTTAAAAAACATTTTTTTACGAAAAATAGATCTGCAGCCCGAGTCAGTGAACACTGAACGAATACACGCGTGAATTTCGAGTCTCGGACGTCTGGCCTTTCGAATCTTCAGCATTCGGGATTTTGAATCCTTGTTATTCTACGTTTCAAATTTTCTAAAACCATCCTTGCTGAAAACTGTGATTCGGTAATATTCAAAATCTGAATTTTCATGCTTAAGGATTTCAAAAATTGTGCACACCTACTCCCGATTTTTGATCGAATTCTAAAATCATGCCACGGTAAGAATATTCATCAGAACGAATTCTCCTTCGAGGAATCGTTTTGATTCAATCAAATTTATACCTTGGCATGATATTATCGAATCCGATACAAAATCACGAGTACATCATCTCTTTAGCAGCTGTGATAACTTAGTTTGAACGTGATTCTTGATTAACACATCACAGCACCGACCCCGACTACCTTTTCGCATTGACTGTATCGCTAATAAGACACAGGTAGTTAGTGCCGGCAAGCGGGAGTGAGGAAGGGGCCCAGTAGGGGGCCCAAAGGGTGGAGGATGGCCGGAGGAAAAGAGGAGGAAGCAGTTGGGCCTGCTCGCGCGCGCACCGTATACAAACCACGGACCCCACGGTGGACCACCCGAGTTCTGAGGTGAGCGCTGGTACCCTGTAATCACGGGTCCAGCCGCGAGCCGACAAACCGAACCAAAAGAGATAAAGATAAACAGAGATTCAAGCCTAAGAGTTGATGGGGGAAAGTATAAGAAGTGAACCGGGCCTTGTTAAGTATGATGTGCGACGTTCCTACACACAGACATAGCCTACATCTATACACATTACACTCGTATACTTATACAGGACGGTATCCTTGCAGGCCCGCACGAGGATTCGAGAAGAATCAATGCTATATGCACGGTGTATGATACGTCTTACGAATTTCACCTCGATAGGAGGTGAAACGATGATCGTGACTCGATATCAATGAATTATATGATTTATATGCCGTGCTACGTAATCGCGTAAGATTTATCATACGTCAAATTATTTCATGATAAGAATGAAAAGCGTCATTCAGATACCTATCCACGCAAAAACGATCAATTAATACGTTTTATTTTATCAGTGTGACGTGGTTAGCCGCAGATTATGTGTAGCAGTAATTATTTTCTAGCGCTTAAAGAGCGACGGAAAACGATATATATACCTACTCTTTGGATTCTTTAACACTGACGTGTCGAGGAGAGATATCGAAGTAGGTACTACATATACCTGCATTTACACGCCTCGGTCATTGTGACTAATGCAATAGGCGGCGTGAATCAATACATACGATTTTTGTCTCGTCGTTAATTGACGAGTTGATTTACGTCGAAAGTAGCCGCTAGTTCGTTCGTGTATTCTTTCTGTCGCAATATCACATTCTTTGCGAACGATTTATTTGCTTATTTTTTTACTTTATTCTTTCTTTTTCTTTTCTCGTTTCCTCACCTTCCTCGAAACATGCACAAACCGGCGAAGGGATCTCGAGTGGAGACTTGACTCATTCTAATTATTTTCCTATAGCTTTTAAGCGTGTGATTTAGCCGAATAAAATTCAAGCCAAAGAAAAGATGAAGAAGCAAAATGTAAAAAGGCGTAAAACAAAAGTGGGTGAAGAAGTAGCAGGTATTCCAAGTTATCTTGAATATAATTAAAAAGTTAATTTAATCGACAAGTATCGACATTTTTCATCAATACTCTACACCTAGAATCAACTCGACCTTCCTAAACCCTCTCAACTTCAGACGATGAGGTATATCAGCTGAAAATAAGCGAACAAGAACGAAAAAACGAAGAATAAGCGTAGAGGTACGTTTCCAAAATCGAAAAATCAATATCACTAGATTTCTTAAAGAGATGTAAATCAAAAAGAAGAATAATGATAACAAGTCTAACGGAGAGCCAATTGAGAAGAACTGCAGGGCTGCTGCGGGGACGGGGGCGGGAGCGGAGATGAAGCTAAAGGTGGAGGTGGAGGTGGAGGTGGAGGCAGGTTGCGCCCGCGAGCACCACATGGCGCGTCAAGAAGGAGATGTTCGCCAAGCCGTCGGTCGGAGGCGCGGAGGCATCCTTACCACGTGGTCGCCGGTCTACCGGTCTGTCGGTCGGACGGTCCGGTCCGGTCCGCCGGTCGTACGGTCGGTCGGATGAGACCACCGTGCTCGCGACAGGTGCGACTAGCCACCGCGCTCGATGCAGAGGCCAACACCATTATTATGCCCCGGTTGATGTCTCTATTCCGTCTGGCTCGTTGTTGGCTTCACGGAGATCCAGGTTCGTTCAAAGGCAGGATAGAGACAGAGCAGCGATACGAATGATCTGACCAAGTCAATTGTACCATAAGGGGTGGATGGGGGCCTTCGATAACGTGCCGACAGATACCACTTGATATTCTCGAAGAGACGATACAAACTGATCTGTCCAATTTTCACATTTCATCCTCGTAAGCTGCACCGATACATGTATCCAAGGGTATTCGACAAGAATCGTCCATTCTTCATCGCCATTTCGAAGGTGGTATTAGCAAGCTTCAAACTTCGTCTTCGAAACAATTTTTTTTTTTTTTGTCTAGTTCTAAGGGACGGAACAAAAACGACAAGTCGATCGAAACAGCTCTTAGATATTTTCGTCGAACCGTAGATCTTTGGAGGTTTAACGATGCGCTGAAAACACCAGATTGAAAGGATGAGAAGTGAGAATAAAAAATACCCGTTCTCTGTGAAGTTTAAAGCCCCATAAGCCCATTCGGGAATAGGTAGGGAAGAAAACTGAAACAGTTTACTTGCAATTAATTACTCAGCTCTTTAATTACGTGGTACTTTGGACTCGGAAGACAATACCTATAGTGTTTAGAAACGAGATCTTCGATTCTACGGATTAGGGTCGTTCTGGGTTGATCCGGAATTATTACTTCCCCGTTATATATCACGAGGGCCAATCGTAGGCTTGCGTAGAAAGTATACCGACGTCGTAAAAGGTTAATGAGATTAAAGTAAGATTCTGGTGAGACGTTGTTTCTCGGTGAAACTCGATCGATTCGAAGCTTTGAAAGCTTTTCCTTTATCTTCTTGTATTTTCGATGACCATGAAGATAACTGCAGTCTTCAATTATGGATACGTGACAAGCTTAGATTATTGGATGGTTAACAACTGGCTATACACTACGGTTGATTATGAGGTTTCTCCGACGCGTGAAACTCGGAAATTGAGCGAAATTATCAGCCTCGTCTAGGAAGGCACTCACTCTGCGTGTGCGGCATATAATGTCCCATAAAACAGGTAATGGGTTTCTAGGCCTATGGCTAAGTCATGACTACTTAGCTAGCCAACGGCTGAAGACTTGGTCGAAGTAAGACTTTGTAGCCCAATCAAGTTTCATGCTGAAGACAATAAAAATGAATTGTCAATCATTCGACACTAATTGTAAGTCACATCCAAAGCAACAACTCCTCATTTCAAGTTCACAAAAGATATCATAGAAAGGTGTACATCAGATTTTAAGATCAGACTCCTTCATCCAACGAAAAAAGCTTCTGGCGTGAGGCGAAAGGAATAATGGTATAACCAATACGAAATCTAAAAGGGAAGCTGAGCCCTGCAGTCAACGGGACCACCGAGTCCCGAAAGGGCGAAAGAAGGCTATAAATAAATGGTTTCGTTGACGCACATAGCCATACGTAGAATATACAATAAGGGCTGGTTTCTTTGATAACCAAACGGGATATGACTTTCAAGGGTGGTAATGGGAACGGATTCGGCAGTTGGGGTGGCTGCGAAAATACCAGCAATGTATTTTTTGTGTTACTTTCCTGTGTTTTTCCCTCGAGTCTAGTCTTGGTGAAAATTGGCTTTCAAGAAGGGGCAAGAGCGTGTTCCTCGCGTCATTTGATGAAAGTGATAAGACACACAAATAACTTGGAATGGGTAGTTTCTAACGATAGGAAACGCCGACCCAAATCACGAAAAACGCGAAATCTAACTGCGTCAAAGGACTCCAGGATTCGACTTGGCTTCCATCATCATTTAATCCCCAAAGCCTCGCTTTCTCATCATACAACGTATACCTATACCTATACCTACAACACCCACCTGGAACCGATATAGCGAAGGTGATCTGTTATTGAATACCATAACTGTGGAAGTAATGAAATATAACGACAGGGATGGCCGACTAAATGAGAGACTGAGAGACACGCGCACAGAGGGTTGTGAGGGTGGAGTGGGAGACCGTAACTTTACTCAACAACTCTTAACTAGCTTAGGCTCGCTTCGCTTTCAAGTGGCGTTAGCTATACAGTTTAGAGCAGCTGCTTAAGCGCGTGCTCGTCGGGCAGTGACGCTGGCGAGAAAACAGGGAAGAGGGAAGAGGTTTCGAGGGACGGGAACTATAGGAACTGGAAACTGGGAAGGAAGAACCTACTGCAGGCACGAGCCATATGCCGCGTATTCTGACCGATTTTTTGTCGCCCCGATTGCTATTAGGTCCTCAAATTTATCCTGCAGGTCCTGCCTACGCGTGGCTCCCCAAGTCCAAAGAACAAGGTAGTCAATGTAGAAGCCCCGACCTTTGGAAGCTCTCTTTGGCGATCTCATCACCTTTCCTCGATGTATTAAATCGGCAAAATTTGGTAATTGGTAATTCGATTGACTCGGTGTTGGTTCCAATATTATGTAGATCATTTTTACGATGAATAAATAAAGTGATGCGAATCGTATAGGCATAACTACGTGTGTGTGCAGGAGTATAGAGGCTGATAAATTCGGCAAATCCGTAATCGGCTTAGCCACGTCCCTTCTGAATTTTTTCCCTGTGTCTGTCTCTTTTTCTCCTGCGGGACGTCGCCGCATAGCTACGTTGGTACGTTGATTTTGACGTGAATTCGGACGCTGGGCTATAAATTTGGAGAAAATTTATTCAAACGGCTTTTATCTACCTTACCAAACGCGTCCGAGGATCGGCAATGTATAAAGAAGAGCTCAAAAATTATCCCTATATACCTCGTCCGTACCCCCTCTTGGCAACCTTCGCCTTTTTCCACTATACCGAGACGTCGAACGTCACCGCCACCAACGAAGCTATCAGCTGCCAACACAGGCAAGCTTACCAATTCAACGGTATTCTCGGTCGACGGGGCGGTGGAGCATTAAGCACACGGTATATCAGTGCGCGTAACAGGCCAGCAATTATCACCCTAACCTGAATGCAGCCCAACGTCCCTATGGAATATATATCGCATGCCACCGTGTGCGTGTCGCGGTGATCACGGTTCACCTAGAGCATGGAAAACCAAGAGGGATGGAGATAGGGAAGGGGAGAATAGCAATCGGAATAGAATAGGCACCTCTAACGTAGTACCGATTGTCGAATTGAGAGATGTCAGAGGGATTTGGACAATGGAAGTGTCTACTCCTCTGAGCTATTTGAAATAATACGCTTTTCACTGTCACTGCTTCAAACTGCAGATTGGATAGCAGAATAAAGAAAGGATCTTTTTTTCGTTGGTAAAATAATAACGATTGCATCGATCATTTGGGATGGAAATAAACGGTTACATTCATATTATGCAGTTTCGACTGCTCTTACACATGTGTTAAATGCATTATTGAAACTATTCCGCTAAGATTAATTAACGGACGACCGATTAGTTTCGCTATGATTTTTTTTTCAACGAAATTATCAGACTGCGATACCTAAAATAAAATGAACGTAGTGTATTATAATATACATGTACACTAAACGTAATGGATTCTGAGCCGGATGGTGTTCGACAATCGAAGAAACAGCCAATCGGCGCTCTGGATTTTTGTAGTCCAGAACGCTGATTGGCTGTTTCACCTATCTAGATTACACATCCGGCTCAGAATCCATTACGTTTAGTGTACAGCTGTTTGACAAATTTGGCAAAAATTTGTTAATTCAGCAAATTTGTGATTTATAAAGGAGCGAAAAAGTATATATTCCCAGAGGATTTCGTGGGAAAGAAAGTTTCTTTCGAGTATAGCTCTTTGCAGCGTGACTGGATTTGTGTTTTTCGCTAGTCAGTGTGATTTGTCACGTGGTGGGTGGCGCGCGATTACCTTGCATTTGCAATTTCACGCGCTCCTCATCTCGCTCATCTTCTCCCAAACTCTGCTACCTAATACAGAATCTTTCCGCTTCTCGTATCCACTCGTCATTAGCAGACTTTATGTTATCCCCTTTCTTCATCCAGTCGAAAAAAATGTGATTTCAGAAAATATATCGCCTCAGTGTCAATCTGGGATGTCTGAATTAGTTATCATCGATGATAGTCGACCAATTCAGTATAATAGGTCAGTGACGGAGCTGGCATGGATAGCCGAAGGGTCCAGGCTTGACTAATCGTCTTGAAAACAATCCTCACCCGCTGTGAAACAACCCAGTCTCGTTTACAGGAGAGTCACACGGCGGGGGTGGGTATAACCGACAAGGCCCGTTGCCGAAAACCTCGTTAATAAATTTCGCCTCGTTGACTCGTTGAATTTTCTCAACAAAATTGTTCGGCTCTACGGGGTACTCGATATTTATATCGTTGGAAGACTGGGGATCCCCCATCTGCAGCTTGTTGATAAAAGTCTTGTTCGTCGGACTACATCGCGTTCTCTCGTTCCTCTAGAACAAACTAAATCCGTTTCCCGGTCAGATAGAATCGAAGCTAAATCGGTTAACCATTATTGACTCAGCTGACAATGAGCGAATATCAATTCGGGTCCATGGAATAAGCAAATCGGGAATAATAAGAATAAGTAAACGAGTGTATTTCAGCTACCATAATAACGTATAAGAATATAAGATGAAGATCCTCCCGTCTCGAAACGGATTCTGCGACTCGTAGGTACGTACATCTAGGTGTCACTTACCGTTGTTGGAATACCTTGAAGAATCGAGGTAAGATTGATAACTCCGAGTGTAATAAATGTCACGAGTGACGAATAGGCGTCGCCCATATATATTTTATAAAATGTGAAAAATCCGTGCAGCTAAGGTAATATAATTGCAGTACGATATAAACAGATGTAATAGCTGCATAGCTATAGGCGTTTTATATGAAGTTCTATTATTCTTCCGCGGGTATTGTTGGAGCCATTCCCTGCGCTGCAGGTTTAATTAGATTTTCATAATAAAAGTCAGTTTTGTTTTATCTCTCTTCTGCAATAAAAATCGTTCGATATCAGTACAATTATTAACGTGAGAGACATAATACGTCGATAAATATTTAAAGTTGACGAGGTGACATCGTTCCGTGTGCAGGCATTTGATATAAATGAATTCTCATGACAAAGAGCTGTAATTAATCAGAACGCGTCATGGTTTTACGGGTAGGTTGGATGTTTTGAAATGGGGTAAAGGAAAGTATAGGTATATATCTAGCCATAAAAAATTCAACGTTGAGAGAACCGCGCATCTACTAGCTAGGTACTACATATGTGCATACGATGTGTGTACATATCTCGCTGTACATAGACCGGCATATATACATATATATATATTCGCGGGGTTTCGCGAGTAGTAGAGAAACGGGCTAGCCTTTAATACGTGGGGTCACTTCGAATCGATGAACCGAAAACGAAAAATGGGAATAAATCAACAAGTGTTCACTTCGGGGAGAGACCTTTCTCACACTCTCTCTCGTTTCTCTTTTTCTCTCTCCCCTCTCTACGAAGGGAGAAAGAAAAGCAAAAGTTATAAAGGCGGAAAATGGAATAAAAAAAGAAGAAATAAAATAGAAGGAAAAAACTCGTCGTTCCATTGAAAGGAAATGAACTGATGCGTCAAAAACGAGTCTATTGATACAGAAATTTATTTAACTATGTTGATCCCGGTCAATCCGTTATTTCCAAGTTTGCTTTCATATTCAGTAATCACAGGGTAATACTCTCCACTGACAAAAAAATATATAGTCATAGAATCATCACTCGTTGAGACACAATCTGTATTCATAGACATACGTGGCTCTAGATAAAACCACACAAGGGTTATACCCACATACGTTTCTGACTGTACCCACCCGCAAAGGATGGATATGGAGAATATGACTTGTTAACAATATTCTTTGACAGTCCCAACTTTAATGGTATTCTGTTCGTTAGAGGTTCGGTGAGAGTTAGGATATAGTGACGTGAATGATTTTAGCTGCTATTTGATCAATAGCTATGTAAGCAATGAGTAGATACCTACCATTGGTCAATGGTATGATACAAGAGCCAAGCCTGCAGACAGTGGGTTTTATCAGTATCGTAAAAATACCAGTGACATATCGTAGTACTATTATCTACCGTGATTCACTCAATTTAGCTTATCAATTAATTGCGTGTAATTAAAAAATGTCATTACATAAAACCGCGTATGGCGGTTTCGACCTGAACTCCGGTTTTCGCTTGTCACCGATGTAAACAAGACGTTTTCCACTTCGAATCATGCTTTCATGAAATGAACACGAAATTTATAACGTTACTATGTTTTCAATTCATCGTTCGAACAATAAATAATTTCCCCCTCCGCGTATATACGCTTCTGAAACATGCAGGATTCGTAAGCCTTCCCTAGTGACGTTAAAATATTGCTTTTGGTTCGAGCTAATCCTGATGGGTTATAGTCATTAATTTATAGCCTTTCAACAAATTATAATCCACATCCGTCAAGCCACTTCTACACCAAAAATTTTCCAGTTCGAAACGTTTGCTGAAAGTTTCAAGAATATCACAAAAACCTGCAAAGCAGCATGGTATTAGAAAAAAGGAAATGTGTTTTACATCATCTCGAAAGATTTATTCAGTTTTTTGAAAGAGTCCCGAGTCCCGAACGGAGTCATTTTCACAAATTATATGTGAATACTTCTCTTCTTTTCTTGGTGGTAGTGGTTTTTTTTTCTATTTTATATAACATATACATTATATTGTTTGTCCGTAGAAAAGCCACGTCCCGAGCCCTTGTTTTACGAGGGTTTGCGAAAAGCGTTTGAACGAAAATTAAAATATTAACGCAAGCCCGGTAGTATTTCGTGCGTGTTAGAATTGACAATCGCAAAGGTTTCAAGCCAGGACGACTCCTTGGAGAAAAGAACGGAGAGACTGGGGCTAAACAGTATTTTGAAACTGACGAAGACTGGACATACACCAGGAGTCAAAGTGAGAGTGAAAAGGGAATAGAGAAGGCGTGTTTTGACAGTCAAAACAGACGCGTGGCAGCAACTGGGATCATATGTCTGTAGCCGAGGGACTAAGAGCTACCCCTAAAACCTATCTTGAAAATAGAATAAAAACCTCAGGCGTAACGTCATATGTTATAAATTTTCGATTTGAAATTTCGAATTGGAAATGCCGAATCCTACCAAGACATCTTACACCGACGTTAACTCAGGACTGACGTACACGGGGTTGAAAATATCTCTTCAATAAAGCTATAGGTAGTCTGAAAGATTGCAAGCTACGGTGATGATCTCACTGAATGATCAAGGGAACCAATTCTACAACGAATTCGTGAAAGCAACAAAATGCCGAATATAGAACGCGGGTCGGAGTCGATTACGAGGGTAAATTCTTTGGAGGACCCTCCCTCGACATTTCCCGAAGGGTAGGGACGCGTTAAGAGCTGGGCACGCGCTCGGGAGGCTCGTTTCAAAACATGCCAACAGGCAGAGTTGGATACTGAGCACCAGGTGCACCGGCCACAATGCGTCTCTGTCTAGTTGGGGACGTCGACAGGGTCCATTCACAAGACCGGAAGTCGACAAACGTGCGAGCGTTCTTTCTACCCGAAACACAGGCGCGCGGGTGGATGAGGGAGCCAGAGAAAGGGAGAAAGAAAGAAAGAAAAAAGGGAAAAAATGGAAAAAAAAACGAAAGACTAGACGAGATATCAGCCTGGAAACCATACAGCAACAAAAAAAAAGGGAGTGTTTTGAAAAATGTTCTAACTTAGCTAGGGAACACATGGTGTGACGTCACCGAAGATGACTGGCCAGGCGTATATCCACCCCCATTATACACGTGGTCCAAGAGGCGACGATAATTCTGACACTCGATCCACGAGGGAGGCAAACGAGCTGCTTTATAAACGTATCCAAACGTATGTGTAGGGGTAGGAGTAGGAGTATGGGAGTGTTCATTTTGTTCCAATTTGGTTAGCTTGTCAACGTTTTTGACTCCACTTTATTATTCTCACAATTTTAATTTACATGAGTACATTTATTTACCCAGAAGCTGAGTGAGTGGGCGTATAGAACGAGACGGTGTGGACATGTTAAAATGAGCCACGTAACGAGCTCTCCATTGAATTCCCATCGTGTATCTGAATTTTTTTTTATCCAATTATATGAATTGAAAGAGAAAAATGAAAAAAAGAACGGAACAAGAAAAAATGTCCAAACAGAAAAAAAAAGAATTTTATTTCTTATACAGAAAAATAAATCCTCAGGGGAGAAGATAACAAGATCGCCAAGTATATTATATAGGGTTACTCAAAGAAATCAACACCCTTGAGCATGTGTTCAATGAAATTGAAGAAACTCTTCAAGAGCTCTCTCATACGAAGAGAAATAATATTTCAACTGGAATGTTATTGCTCTTACTCTAAGTACAGGAACTGTAAAAAAAACTGCATAAGTTACTGCAACTACTTTCGCGATTACCTTATCTGTAATAGCCCTCATAGTGCGACGTGAAATAACGCATTCACTCCAGATTTGTTAACCGCGCTGATTTTTCCACAGACATGACAGTCATGACAGTGAAATGACACATCTCAATTTTTAAGAAAAAACTTTGTCTTAGGTTTATGTACGAAAAAAAATTCTCAAATTTTATCAAAATTCCAAAGAACCTATGGTGAAAATGTCAAAAATGCAGATATTTTCAGTATTATCATTAAGAAGGTTTCATTCGTGACGGATCACACGACTTGTGGCAGGCAAAGATCATGGTTGGGTAAGCCACGGGCAGGGCTAGTATAAAGCAAGGGCCCAGGTCAGTGTAAGGGTGCGGCTTGCTGGTCGCGTGCCGGCATCGTCAGCCCCTCTGTAGCTCCGGGTGTCCTCTCTCAAATCCAACCCTCGTCGTCCTACTGCCGCGAGGCGCCTGGTGGCCAATCCGTAAATACCCTAATGGGGCTAAACTGTCGCTTCTCTTTCCTCGGTTAGTGCAGCAGGACTACCGGGTCCTCGAAGGGTCCCTACCAGAGCTACTCTACTGATCGTCAGCTACTAGGGTCCCTGGAGAAAAGCGTGAGCCCGACGAACGCCCGTTGGCAAATTGGTACCTTTGTCAATGAAATAAAAGTGGGATATATCGGCTTTAAAATTGGGTTTCATTCACCATTCGTCCTGGAACAACCTCACACCCTCCAACAAGAGGTATTCAGTTAACGACAGACCCGACCATTCGGAAGGGAAAATCGACTGCGTTTCAGTTTCGGTTTCCCCAGGTCAACGGTGCCACTTGCGTTATTATCGGACACGAAACACACCGGGTTTGCAATTCAAATGAGAAATAAGGAGAAGGTATAGGCGTATAGGCGGATCCGTTTTATTGGAATTGTTAAAAGCACATTTTTCGTACAAAAGATTGTCTATCATCTGAAGATTGACAAACGACTAAGTAATTATCTCTCTTTTTGTTCGTTTCATTTGAAGAAAAAAAATTCCCATAGGAAATGACCAGTCGCGATGAAGTGCCTCCAAATGTCAAACGGAAGGGACTAAAAACTCTTCTCTCTCCCCATAGCCATGGCAAATTGATTGTCAGCTGTTCCGACTGTGTAATTATAGATCTAACGATTAGGACAAATTATATACCGAAGGATACAACACGATAGTTTAACCAGATACCCGGAGTAACTCCTGAATCTATTGTTTCGAAAATCCCCTGCACATGTATTTTACCATCATCTGTAAAACCCTGTGCAAAAGTGCTATTCTTTTGCCACCTGCAAGATAACATTGACGACACCCACACCCGCACTCGTACATATACCTACACGTCATTTTTGTTTGCTAAATAAAAGCCACCCCATAACCATGGGATATGGTTACTAATAAACCCCGGAAATAAGAATAAACCTTTACGGTGAAAATCGCGTACCCATTTACGTCTAATAAAAGGGAATCGTCGCGATAGGGTTTTGTTTGTGGGTCCATATACACAGACATTCGTATGGCAATGAAACTGTACGCATATCTCACACTCTCGTGCACATATGCTCAATTTTAGGGTAGCGTTTACCGCGTTTCAACCCTCCATATATATATATACATACATCCACCATACGTGCATACATGTTTCATTATTTTCGAGCCTGCAGATCCTTTGAGCAGCGAGATGCTGTGAAATTGACGACTCGACATCAAATTTACTACCGTCAGAAAGTGCTAGGGTACCTACGTCGACGTTGAGCTGACTTACTTCGATGGAGCTATCAAGTGCAGGATGACACTTGGTGAAGTTCTTCTTCATTTATTCAACCCGTCAATGTTCCTAGGAGACCCGGTTCTATCCCTCTCACTCTACGGCCCCATACAGCATACGTTAAAAATCGATCATTCTCTTCAGTTTTAATTCAAATTCACAATCTAAGGTCTTGGTTATACATCCAGCCTCATTACAGTTTTGACGAATCTCTTGGAACAAGAGTTCATTAGACTTTTATGCAATAATACGGAAGGTAATCACGAAGTAAGACTAAGCTGGTTGAAATTATCCAGCTGCTTTTAGGTCATCTTTATTTCATGATATCTGAAAATTTTATACCGCTTCGAAATATATCTGTGTTGTATTTGTATACGTTATATCACTAATTCACAATATCTGGTTAACTTTGATCTCGTTTCTGTATACCTTCCTACGTTATTCCACTCTATTCGTACACAATCGCGAGTTAGTTCAGTCTAAATAATCCAACTGACGAACACTGCAGGTGATTGCAGCCAAAGCTTCGTTTCCAACTCCCGTTGGTTAAACTTGTAGTACCTACCATTCCTGAAAAAGCAAATCAAATGGAAACAAATTCAACAGAGTCGAGACTCGGAAAACCGACGTAGGGTACGTAACGTACCTACAATTCTTCGTCGAACTTTTTCCTCTTGTTTTATCTTCACAGAATGAAGATGGACAAAGGAAAGGAAACCATTACCTCGAGGTGCACCAGAAGTCTGCGACCTATACCAAATTCAATTGTCAACATTCGTTCGAGTGCATGTTAGTTTGCAATAGTCATTTTCATATCACCCTGAGTAATACTCATGTGGTTATCCCTCAGATAAAAAATAATCAATTACTCATATTTTATACCTAGACGAATATTATAATCATGTTTAACTTCGATCATTTTTGCATTCGCGAACCGCGACTTGTCATTCCCACGTTCTATATATCACCCAGGTAATAACACGTAATATTCGCTAACCTCGGAGGTTCAGCTTCGGTCTACCGCCAACGAAGAACACCTTCGAGGCTATATCACCGTAATTTCATTTACGCATTCGAGACTGCTAAAAAGTGGTACTTTCCGAAATAGGAGTCACTCCAACGTAACTCTCTCTCTCTCTCTCTCTCCGTCCCTCCCACTCTTTCACCATCTGCCCCTGCTCTCACATCTCCCCTCTTCATCGGATATTTTTCGCAATTTTTGCCACCGTTGATGCTGATGTGCGTTCCCACATTCACGTCAGGACCGAGTCTATTTAATATTGAAATTTTCACAGACTTTATGCCACGATAGTAGACATGTCGTGCTCTATTACGAAATAATAAGAAATTTGCACTTTGGCATTTTTATTGCATGAATAAACCAACTTATTATAATTAATGCGTGTTTTTGGCATTCTGCAGTTTTCTGGTACCCGAAGATCAACCCTGGGTCAACCAATAGTCGCATTGATTTATAGAACATCAAAGTTCGTATGGCAAAGTTCTTTCGCTTCGAGTTTCTTCTTGACTTGCAGTTACGAGATTCGATTTAACTTGGCCTCCAGCGACCTGCAGCCTGGGGGGTACACACAACCGACGTCCTCGTCATATGCTACCTCCTTGTACCGCAAGTTCTACCTTCAAACTATCGCGGACTGGCGACGTAATTCCCGATATTGAAAGTGTTTACCGATAAGCTCGGCGCTAGACTTCATTGCTGGCTTCTGCGGCTATACCTAACATATTTTATTGTTAGTTTTTAGGTTCAATTCTAACTTACAACATTGACAGTAATACTGCGAAACTTTTATACAGCTGTTATATTTTATTTCACATTTTATACTAAGTTTTCTATTTCTATCCTGCAGATCTTCCTTTTTCACTGCAGAACATGAGAAAAGCTAAGATAATCCAGGTACCAGTACCAGTACCAGTACCTACCTACCTCTTTCCTCAACAACGAAAAACTTTATCCCCCTTGGGTTTGACCCGCTGACAGACGTAATTGTTGAAAACCACACCCTGTAGCCACGGCGCCGGGGTCTATCAAAACTTTAATCTATCAGTATAACGAGAAGTGATTTAATTTAATCGGTTATTTTGATGACAAGGTAAAGTCCTGCAACTTTATAGCTACGGATATGAGTTTGGTCTTGTTTGGATAATTTCATTCCCAGCATAACTCGTTGACATTTTTTTTTTTCTTTTTTTTCTCAAGCATATGTATCATATACTTCTACATATATATATATATGCTATATGTATAATTGCAGCGAAATTCCAGCGCAGTGGTTGTTTACCGCGATATTGCGATATGGAACAATTGATTAGGAGATTACGCAAACCGCGACGTGAAAAGTGCGGCGCCTAAGCGGGGTCTAGACTCTAGACAGTTAGTTTGTACGATAAATAAATAGAAATAATTTATATGACAACCGACATAAATTGTATTCCAGCAATCAGATCATACAGGAGGATTACGCGAAATTCATCGATCAAGAATTGTTATAGTACCTACCTATACGAGTTATATCTTATCTTTGCTATCTCATTGAACTCTTCAATTTCTTTTCAAACTTTACCGGGTCTTTCATACACGCGATCCGGGACCGAGGAAATCTAACAATTTTCCTTAATCTTTCGATTTATTTGATCCCCTATCTCTAGTTATGTCACACAAAAAGACGCTTGATGAACCGGAGATCATACGGTATTATGAGCACAGCCCCAATGAATAGAAAAAAGAAAAATGGATGTATACATCATTCCGGCTCGATCAAATCCCTATATAATTGGCTTGATCAATGTAGGTAGGTATAGAATTATTTTATCCCCCGAAATCTTAACGGGTAAAAAAAATCCTGTTAATTCTTTGAATCCATTCGTCTTCGATTATTTTATGTTTTCAACGAAATCCATGACAATTTTTAATCAATAGTTCGTATGATTTGAAGCTGTCAAAGTCTCGTCTCCATCTGTAGGTACAATGTTCACGGCTTGAGTAGTAATTCAAGTTTTCAAACCGCAGATAATATCCAAGATACTGACCTAGCCACCGCGTGAACGGGGAAAAAAAAATATGAAGATATACATACATTTTTTTATAACATATATGTACTGTGATAACGCGAAGTTCCGCGAGATGCGGATGCCGTTTCCTGTTTATGACCACATCGCGAACCGCGAGATTTCGCCTAAAATGGAATGATCGTTGGGATGTGAAGCCTATTCGCGTTTCACATATGCGTCAAGGATAGGGAAGATATACATAAAAGTAAAAGAATTAAAAAAAAAAATCATCGGAGAACGACGAACGAAGTCTGAGATTAAGTTTAAAGAGAATTTGTAAAGCTGTTGTATTGAACGTGAATTTCTAATTCATGAGAGAAAGTACGCGAATTAACTGTATCTAGTAAATGTCTTCCTTGTTCTCTGGAGACAAGGGAGAAAAACAAGGTAATTAAGGGTCGTTATTGTCGGTGAAGAAACGTCGATTCTATAAGGGATACCGACGGATTCATCGCTCCGTCGAATCCTCTCAATTGGCAATTACTCCCAGATGAACGCGTTTGCCATTCCCTATAAGTAAACGGACAAACGAATAATAATTATATAAGAACAAAAGAACAAACATTCAATTCACCAAATTATCCGCGAACAAGTCTTATCGTTCTATAATAATGAAGATCAATATCACTTAACAAATAATAATCATTAAGCAAAACTGTACGTTATACCTCATCGAACACAATATATGCTCATTGCTCAATGATAATCTCCGCGACCACTTAGTGCTCCTAATCTTTAATAAGAACCGCGACTGCAATCGCAAGACAAATAAAATACCATAAGCAATATAAATTATAAAGCCGATAATATTCGCAATCATCGATTTGGCGGAAAATGGGGTTTTCCTTTTCTTATCATCGTCTAAATTTCAAAATTATATACGAAGAGAATAGTAAATGGCGGGACATTCGAATATTTGAATCGTACGCGTTACCGATTACGAGCACGAGTACCGATCTGAAATGATGGGAAATTTTCATTTCTTAATAAACGAGAGGCTGCAATGAATCCTCTACGGGAGAGACAATTGCTCTTGATCCCTTTCTCCCTCTCCATGTCCTTCTCTCTCTCTCTCTCTCTCTTCTATCTCTCTCTCTGATTCTCTCTTTATATCATTCTCTCCCTCTTTATCTGGCGAACTGTATTTTCGCGCGTCAAAGAACTCAGGGCGGCAGAGCGACACCGAAAAGAAGCGAATCGAGCGAGAGACAACGATAGTAAGCAAAGAGCAACTGTGCAGCGGAGGCGACGGCGACGGCGACGGCGACGGCGTGCGCGCGCAGTGCCTCGACCGGCGTCCGCGAGGAGTCGCTGCCTCTGTGGCCGGCCTCGCTCGCGTACGCGGCCTGCTCAGTCTAATTTGAACCGCCGCGAGTGTCCGACTTACGGGGCCACCAATCTTTTTGCTGTTGTCGCACGCACTCGGGCACCCACGCACGCACGGACACCTCGTGCACCGATCGAACTACCAGTTTACATTACATGCCCGGTTTAAAAAAGTGTTTGAAAAAATAAATGAAAACCTACTGGGAGAAAGGGAAAAAAAAAATCAAAAAAACCAAACAAACAAAACAAAACAAAACAAGAACAAGGCGAATATACATACATATGTATATATAGATATATGTTATATATAGGTATATATATATAATATATATACAGAATCCGAAAATAATTCACACTAATTTCTAGTCCGGCGAAAGAGAAAGAGAGAGAGAGAGAGTAAAACTACATAACTACGTACTATAAATTACTGTCGTCTGCTAACCCCGCATCGGCTTCAGTAATACTTTACTTGCTTTCATTTTTACTTCAAGTTGAAAATTAACGAGTCTCATTTTTTAATCAGTGTCGGACTCATTCGCGCTCTCATCGCTCTCGCCTTTCTATCTCTCTCTATATTTCTGTATTTTTCATTCATTTCGATCTCTATGTCTATCGATCTCGCTCTCTATCCATCTGCCGCATACGTATAGCTCTCACGTAAAACTACCCCATATGAAACTAGCAGACACTCCGATGGATTGTAATCGGTTCGAATTGGCCGCAAGCTTGATAAGAAATTTGAAAATTTCATCCCCGGTCACGAGCGTCGCCGATTGAATATTAAAAAATAAGTAAATAATCGTAGTATAATAATCTACACACGTATACGTGTGCATATACGTCGAAGTTTAATCGGTTCTTATATTTTGTCCGTCTCGATAACACGACATCGCAACGCGACCGCGACTGCGACCGCGACAGACAACGACGACGGACTATATCTATGTAGTGACAACGACAATTATGAAAATAATTTCCTTACAGTAATGAGAGGTTTAAATGAAGGAATAAATTAACGAATAATTGACTGGAATAAAGTTAAATGAAAATAAAATAAAATAGCATACATAATATAACCGCGCTTATTATAAAGCTCGTGAGAATCCGAAAGAGGGTTTGCTCCGATTTTACACTAGAGGCAGACGGTGATATTTAAATAGTAACGCTAGCGAAGGGTGACACAGCTCCTCCTAAGTGCAACGTGATATCCGAGGCGACAGTGACATCTGATGAACGCGTGCGTGCTACTGTACGCCTTACAGTGCGTGCCTTTTACATTCATGCCTGAGCAAAGGGAATGTCTGATCCTTTAATGAGAAAGATCCAAGTTTTATAGAGGTGATTAATAATTGAAAGTAAAATAAATGAAAGATTAAGAATTTTGCCAATCGGGAATCAATCGGTCTTGTTATTCGTCGATCGTATGAGACATTCGATATTGTTTATACGATACTTCGATTGCGAATAAAACTAACTAATATACGAGATAAGAAAAAGTGTCGATAACCATCGGTAACGAGATAGGAATGCATCGTGCGAATAACTGCAGTTTTGGATAATCGCGAACAACCATTTTCGTCGTTTTGTGTCATCGATTCGAGTCAGTCAGTCAGTCAGTCAGCGATTCATTGATTCATTGATTCATTGATTCATTGATTAGGTCAGGTGGTCAATTTAAATATAATATCGTACGTACGCGACAGGAAGGAGAAGGGATTGATAAAATAAAAGTGAAGAGATAAATAATCGAAAATATATAATCTCACAATGAAGAACACGGTACTACGTAAGATAAAAATAAAAAATCCTCAAGTCTGCTTGGAAATCCTGACCACCTACCAGTGGTACAACACGTCGTGAGCGAGATCAATTGGATAACGACAGTGTGTGAGAGTGTGTATGTGTGTGAATTTTCGTGAGGCGACACATGTGAGCCGACGCAATCGGATACCGAGGCTAGGAGTGTGGAAACTAAAATTGTGCGATCGTGCGAGAAAAAAAGAAGAAGGAGAGGAAGAAGACGAAGGGGAAGAAGGAAAAGAAGAAAAAGAAGCAGAAGTATAGAGAAAAAGAAAATAATTAAAATAAGGAAAAATTGATAAATTTCGTGGCAAATTTCGGGGGCATAGAGGCAGACCCCCCGTCGAGTAATCAGATTGGATAATGTGGGCATTTCTGTTTTTGGCGGGTCTATTTAGCGGTTGGTGGGGCGCTCTGTCGTTCGCTGCGCCCCCCGCGCCAAACGAAATCCCGTCTATATCATCGAGTTCGAAAAATTCACCAATGACGTCGTTAAACAGTCGTACCCAAATCAGCAGGACATTGCCGTTCGCCATAACGATCGGCAGGCGATACTCCGAAACGAATTCCAACCCCGCAGTGGCGAGCCAAAATCACTTGGAACCGTATCGATACAATAGCAAGCGTTTTCATCCGCAGGGTTCGTCCCGATCAACGCGTACATACTCGGGCACATCTTCGAGGAGAAGATCGACTCGTGAGGCGGATACCGATCACTTAGAGTCGGTCAAAAATCTCTATAAAAGTTATCGAGTCGATGATGCGGACGACGCCGACGAGCTGAATGACGTCTCATCAATGTTTAAACACGATAGTTTGCCCAGGTTACGATACGGCAAAGATATCGTCGACGACGAAGCTCCGGTCTTGGAGGAAAGTCGGGACGTTTCCGGTTCCAATATCGGGGATAGAGAGATCATCCCTTACGCGTTAAGGAGTCGTCTGCAGGAATCAAACAGTCGAGTAAACGACGTGGCGAAGTTCACCGAGTTTCAAGACCCGCCCGATTTATTATATCAAGACGGAAATCTTGAGCTGGATAACTTCATGAACTACCAGGTGACTCCTACCAGCATAAGGAACTCAGGTTTTCACCAGAATCTCGGTGTTGAAAGGGTCGGAGTATCCCGGTATGGGGATAACGCGAATGGGGAGGAGTTTGACGATCGGAAACGCGTCGTTAACAACTATCGAATAATGTTGGAAAACGTTCGGGACTATCGGCGAAGGCATAAGATCACTACGGATCCGGTTTATACCGATAATTACGAGCCGAGGACTGAAGAGGACATTGGCTACCACCCGGATAGCACCGCGTTAGCAATGTACCCCTCGGTAGAGAAGCCGAATTTAGCGCCCAACCCACACCACACTACGCAGCATTCGGATATTTTCGAGTCATGGGATGGGGATGACGCAGTTTCGTCATCCGAATCCGCGATGGAAAGACCTAGGGTTACCAGGGCTGCTATAAGCCAGAATAATCAGAAGAATAGAAATCGTACGAAGGCGAATTCCCCTAGGGAACAACGCCGTCAGGGTAGAAACAAGGAGAGAAGAGGTCAGAACTGGTGCCCTGATGCGGATATCGGTAACAGGGCTTACCTCGCGCCTACCGTATTCGAGGGTAAGGCGAGGAGCATGTCTTCGGTAAGAAAACCAGGGTCAAACTACGCGGTAACATTCGAGGTCAAACAGGTATACAAAAGTCAACCGGGGTTTCAACCGTTGGTTAAAAACGACAATGTGCGATTACACTTTAGAGATAAATCGCCTGGTAGATCAACATTGTGTGGTAGCACAGAGGCGAGTGGACAGGACAGTCAAAGTGGTATTGTAGGGGCAAATATAAAGCGAGGAAAAGTGTATCTAGTTTTTGTGAGCCGCGTGGGACCGAGGAACTTCACTATCCTAGGCGAACCGATGATTCGCAGCAAAAAGAACGCCCAGGCGGTTCAAGCCGTCATTCGACCAGACTATGGTAAGTCCTTAACCATCACTTCTTGCCCCACTTCTTCTTCTTCTTCTTCTACTTCTCTCTATACTTTTACTCTTTCGAACTCCCCCTTTCAGAGCTCTTTTTACCCGAAAAAAAAGTAAAAAGAAAAAAAAAGAAAAAAAAAACGGAACGGAACGGAACGCGGTTCGACGTATGTAGTACGCTACATACATTTATATACACTATATCGCCTTGAAACTGTTCGAGACATGAAAATTTTTCTATGCCAAGTTATCCTGTTCAAACTGCAGCAGGGCACATATTGCTGCGCGACTACACCTTGTATAAAGATACTATAAGGCAGAGTCATAATCCAAAGGCGAATCAATTAGCGTATATAAAAGAATCAACTTTGTATCAGACAGGTAGCGGAGAGTGGAGTGAGCGTATAAATATACGTTTATCCACTGGTACGTTGATCTGGTGCAAAAGCGGGTCCGCGGACGCTTCCAGTTGGTGACTAAGCCAGCCAAAGGAAGAGGGGTACGGTGGGGTTCGAGACGTCAATTATAAGGCCTTAATCGGAAACTCGTTGTTACTTCTGTTAGCTTATATATACTTGTTGTGTATGTACCTTACGGACTCCAACAAGCCGCCTTGCAGTATTCGCGCTCCCATAACTATTCGCGTATTGCTTTCTTCTGCGATACTCTGTATGGCCATACGCTGCAACGCAACGCGACTCGGGCTGTACTGTACTGTGCTGTGCTGCGCGGATTGTCTTTTATTATGATGAAAAGTAGGTTGTTCCTCTTCTCATCTTTCGATTGTGGGAATTATTTTTTCGAACAATCTATGAAACTTAAATCAGAACTTAAAACCGAAGATTGGTCTCTTGGCCTTTAAATTTGTATCATGATTTCCAACGAAAGCGTGTAATTTAACTGAGCGACACACAACACGTTAGTAGTAAAATAAAATTCAGCGACTCGGGCTGTACTGTACTGTGCTGCGCTGCGCGGATTGTCTCTTATTATGCTGAAAAGTAGGTTGTTCCTCTTCTCATCTTTCGATTGTGGGAATTATTTTTTCGAAAAATCTATGAAACTTAAATCTGAACTTAAAACTGAAAATTGGTCTCTTGGCCTTTAAATTTCTATCATGATTTCAAACGAAAGCGTGTAATTTAACTGAGCGACGCACAACACGTTAGTAGTAAAATAAAATTCTTATCCATACACGATCGTGTCGTATAGGGTTAAACGCGTGGGGACTGGACCTAATCTGACCAAACCTCGCCCCGTGCCGAATGGTTAAGGTGAATTTTGCGTCGGACTACCATTTTGCTGCGAATGCAAAATTAACCGCACGTTCATTTATAGAGGATCTGGGCTATGGCGGTGGCGGTCGAAGCAATCAAACCGATATTCCAAGTTTCCGGAAACAAATTGCTTCGTGTGTTTTAGCTGTGATTGGTTTACGTCGCCGTTCTATTACGGCGGCGTCAAATTACTATGAAAATTAATTGGTACCAATTATTATTTGTGGCCCTACCTAGGTACCTACCTACTATAACTTGTACATGAATTATACACATGTTCTACATCACCGAGGCACGATATACATATATATATATATAGATATACGTGTGTATATTAGTCTGTTACGTCCTGTGAACCCAGGGCGTGGAGCCAACGTTTCAATCGTTCAAACGTTCTTGTTGTTTCATTTTTTCTCGTTTTTCCGCCTTTATTTTGACTTTTTTTGTTCGTCTTTTTACTTCCTCTTCTTTTTTTTCTCTCCCTGTTTTTTGTACAACTTTTATTTATTTTTTTGTTCTGTTCTGTTTTTTTTTTTTGTTTTTTTTGTTTTATGCCACAATCGCGTTTTTCCACGTATGCTCGGGAGGTGAAAAGTTACGCGAGGGTGAAACCTCCTGCAGAGAAGTACCCCAGCGATAACGGTAGGAAATCAAATTTTCCCTCTTTCGAGGCAACAACCACCACCACCACCACCACCACCACCGTGGCCAGAGATAGGAGGAAAATTACTTGCGCTTTGTGAACCGCGTTTCAATTAGACAAGACTGACCCAATTAGCTCAGTCTTTCGATCAAACGAGCCGGAAACATAAATAACGCAACATTTATTCGACCATATAGCTTATAGTGTGCGTATGATATTTCGAATTTATTTAACAAACTCACTAGCTACTCGCTATACATTCATTATTCTGATTATATAAATTTCTCTATACGCAAATTAGATTAACAATAAACAATAGCGGATGAGTTACGGAATGTGCCTAACGACTTTGATATCCTGTCGAATTATTCTTTTTTTTTTTTTTTTAGAACTAGTTTTTACGCGTAACGAGTATAAGGAGGAAGGTACCATGTATTATACCCCTGTACACATATAGACGTATACACCCGCGGCATATAGAGATTACAGTACCTACCGGGGCAAAACAGGAGCGAAACAGTCGAGTGTAATCAAAATTTTCTCCATGTCTGCACGTCTGTGTATGTGCGTATGAAATTTCAGTCCTAACCATCCTGTGAAAATAATGAAGAAACTTATCTCGCGAAATTGGTCCCGGCTTAGTTTCCTCGCCAAAAATTTCATTTTGCCAAAAAATAATCTAATATTCTATATCTTCATCTCTGATTCGACCGAATGACACTTTAAATTAAAGCTTAATTTCCTCCTTATGCTAAAATCCGATTTTATACTAACCCGCATACAGTGAGGTTAGTCGAAATCGGTTTTGTACAGCCACCACCCTATGCCGCAATGAAATTTCAAATTCCTACCCTCGCCGCACACTCAACCGAAAAGTTACGTCATTATACCCTCGGAGAAAAATCTTGGCACCGCATGGAGAGTAACAAGTAAAAAGATTTTCCTGAAAATGATAAAAACGTTTAATTATCTGAAATCTGCATGCAAACTGTTCGTGATAAATACGAATTTTTTTTTTTTTTTTCTTGCTCTTTCGAATACGTTCAATCTTTTCAAAGTTATTCGACGCTGCATTGAGGCACGGCATCTGAAAGTATACGAAAACGTGTAATGAAAAAAGCACGTGTCGCTTATCGCAGTATAGGCATATGGGATGAGGCGTATAATTTATTTGCCGAAAGGATCTGCGGGCTTGCATTTCGAACGGGTATATAATCGAGAGCCAAGAGAATTCCCTCTATATACCCTCGAGCAATGGGGAAGGGATACGCGGCCGTAAGACAGGTACGCGACAGGTAGACTGGTGGACGACTCTGGGTCGAGTAGCCTACTCCAATCTATAACCGATACAACCTGTCCAAGCGGTAAATTATTGATTTCTAGAAAATTAATTAAATTTTGATAAAATTGCATCGATTTTTTTTTTTTTGGTTTTTTTGTTTCTTCTTATACGTGTTCTTACGCAATTGAAAAGCAGGGTATTTCGCTGTCGCACCTCGCCTACGTACCTAGTTATGATATGATTGAAGTAGGTACTGTTAAAGTAACACGAAAAGAGCCCAAAGCAAAATGTCAAAAATCAAAGGCCAGGGCGCGGACACCCTCAAGCCTCGTTACTCGAATTGCCATTCCGTTTATATTCCTTTTAATTAACGGGACGGTCGAAACGAGTGAGTAAAATAAGGAAAATGACTACTCAGCCTCGTGACATTGGGGGGTAGTTGAAGTCTTTTGAAAACCAGCTCTTTCTACAAACGCGTCGTGAACACACGAAGAAGCATTGAAATAACGAACAATTAGGCAAGATTTGATATGAAAAAGAAATCTAGATATATACGTACGCATAAAATGGAAATGAAATTTTTTTTAATTCTGTTCTCTTTACGGTAGAAAGAATCTCTTCACAGCTCGAAAGTTTTGGTATTCGTTTAGGAATAATTCTGACAAAAAAAAAAACAGATAAGTTTTACACGGAAAATCATATCCGAGGTAATATATAGGTACCACATATATACTTCTGCCTATAGGTCGATTCGTAACTATATAGATACATTTTTGAAAATATATTTGAATCTTCGATGCAACCTCAGATTTTATTCCAACAAAAAACGTTTTTTAATTCGTTCCCACCAGAAATCGATGAAAAAAATATTGCTAAATTGAACCGGATTTTGTGATCTGTTATTCGTCTACCCAACCTTGACATTTGATCATATTTATTACTCTGCATTCTGGAGTCGTTCCATAATGTATCGACAAATCGAAGTCTGGAAGGAACCGTGGAGAGAAATTTATCAAGATTGGAAAATACGTGAAACTTCGATTTTTTTTTTTTTTTTTATATACCCGATACACAGCTAGGAAATAGAACTTTACTATATCGCGATATTCTCTTCTATTGACGAAGATTTTCAATCTATTCTTAATTTATACGAAATTAATATTGTACGATATTGTAAAATAATTGAAAATTTTTTCATTTTCAATACCTCTAATATACACACGAACGAGAATTGAAATTTTTTTTTGTGTAGGTCATAATGTAAAATGGCTACTACCCCGTGGTTAATTTTGCCGGAATTGTGCGAGTCCCGGTAATCAAAGTAGGAACTTGATTGCAGAATAATATTTGAGTAACAAAAATCCTGAGGCTCGCAACTCGGGCAGGTTTCGCGTCTCATTATAAACTCGGCAGAAAAAAGTTCGAAACTCATCCTTGGGCGAAAAAACCATTGCTTGTCAATAACATGTGTTTCCCGGTTATATATATGCCTCTCTCCTCTCTCTCTCTCCTCTCTTACCTCAATTTCACTCTTCATTCCTCAAGGGGGAATGAATAAGTTTAAAAGATTTTAAACCGGATATCGCCCTCGAAAACTACACAACGATCATTTCCAATTTATCTTACAAAGCTGAAAGTAAATTTCCATCAAAAATTTTCTACTCAAAAATGATGAAATATTTCCTACTTTTACCAAAGTCATTAAAATTCTTCTCTTTCTACGTTAGCCAATTTCGACGTCTAACTATAGCTATAGCAGCCTTGGAAAATTCCAGAAACAATGTTCAATTTTCCATGCAATTTAACTTCCATATTTTTGTATACACCTCAACTTCATCTGGTGGGGTTCGACTCTAGTTAGTTAGTTAACCGAATGCACTTAATTCAAACTTAGTAATTTCCTCGTCGAAACTTGTGTCATAATAATTATGCAAAATGAAATAGTTTCCAATCTCTTTACTCGCGAGTTCGTGTATTTGCATACGGAATTACGCGCTCATTGTCATAGGTCTACGTACATACATCCATCCTCGAACAGCCAACTCCTGCACTACCTTCACCTACTCCCACGTAATTCCTTATAGAAAACTCTTTGATTAACCGATGCATTAATTACTAAAACTCGAGATAATTACTCCACCGTGCTAATTGTAAAGTCGCGTAACCGGTGTCACAGATCTAATCTATAAACACGCAATTCTCACAACCCGCCAGAACCACCTTTCTGCATTTATTACCCATATCCAACCGCAAACTTTATTGAATTATAATTTATTATATTATAGGTGCGTGTGTATCCTCGGAAAAAATACCTCAACCTAGATTCCTTAAGCAAAGAAATTCCTACGCTATAAAAAATAAAATAAAACAAAATCGTGCGAAACTGTGCGCTTAATTATTTCGCATATAAATATTTCAACTTGCTACTGAATTGTTGAAAAATAAAAATTTTTAAAAGAGCAAAAAATAAAAATAATTCATTTGCGGGGTGAAATAAATTCTCGAACCTATACTGCATATGTATACATGTATAGGTATAGAATACTCTTTATTGTAGAAATAAATATTTCGTCACGACCACCCGTTATAATCTCCTAATTAGTAGCGAGTGCTGCATCACCCACCCGTGGAATAATTTCTCAACCGAATCCGAATGTCTTTGACGACCCGTATTTGCTTAGTTCGCTTTGTACGCCATCCCATCTGCCCCGAGCACCCTCCTCGTCGTACCAACCAGCCAGAGATCCAACCAACCAACCAACCAACCAACCAACCAACCAACCAGCCATCCAACCAACGATCTTACCAGGGTTTCGTTTTTGCCCTGCTGACAGAGTGGAACAAATAATCCGTTTAACAAATCCCTAAGAAAATGGGACGTCAATTGTTTTTCAAGGGTAAACTTTACAGCCCCCTTTAATACCTCGAAAATAAGAACGAAGAAAAAAAAAAGTAAGAAAAAAAATTATGCAAAATGTGTATAAAATTGTCAAGTTGATAAAAAGAAAAGAAAAAGAAAAAGAAAAATCAGGATCAAATCTACTTGTGATTTCGTATAGGGTATGCATGTATTAATGGGTGTGTGCATACGTGAGGATGAAAAATTATGCGAGTTGAACGTTGTCCAAGTATAACCAAGGGGCTAAATGCCAAAAAGTAAATCTCGAAGGATTCTCTGTACCATCTGTCAGAGGGTTAACAACGAGTAATATCTTCAGTCTTTCTAGAAAAAAGAAAAAAAGAAAAGAAGAAAAAAGACACAAAAAGAAATTCGCCACCACCGAGTCTCTGCATTTGACAAAAATACATTTTTTGTTGGCGAAGATATCACAGTTCCGTTTCAAGAGTTCCCTCAAATTTGAACCTGATCGTACATTCATACAAATGAATGAAACGTCCATCAGACCTAAGAGAGATGATATTCTGATTCAGAGGTTACGGATAAATCAAAGAAAAATGAACGCAAAATTTCATCTATCATCGACGAGGATCGATAAATTCCAATTAACTCTGACGACCCTCGCGGCCTCGACCTTCCCGATGAGAACGACTAGCGGTCTAGCGCAGCCTCCCGGTCTCATCGTCTAGTCACAACAACCTCGAGTTATTGTCGGCGCTACCGGTATCTTGAGGTTTGCTTAATTCCTCTGATTCGCGGGTGAAAGAAGAAGGAGGAAAAAAAACTGAAAAAAGAAGGGATCAACAAAATAAGAGAGAAAAAATTGGGATGAGTCTCCGAGGGAGGCTGGCGACTGCAGGCGGTCGTATATAGAGTTGAAGCGCGCGTGCGAAGGAGGATAATTAAAGATACAGCGAAAGAAAGAGAGAAAAAAATGGAATGAATAAAGAGAGAGGTGAATCAGAGGAAGACGGAGGCGTTGAGCTAGTCAAAACAATAACTTTATTGCAGAGCAGAGATAGAGTCGTCGTCGTCGGTCTGTCTGCGCCGGCCTGAGTCTCGTTCAATTAAGCGTAATGCGCCGCGCGCGAGCCGCGCTGACCGCAATCAGCCTAAAGGCGACTTGAACGACGCCGATGGCGACGGAGGTCAGGAATGTCACGCGCGTAAACGGTCACTGTCCCTGACCAAAGAGGAGTCCTGCACCATAAATACCGGCAATATATATCCTTGCCCTGTTATTTTCGATCGATTTTTTTCATCCAGACTGGAGTAACAAGTTTGAGAAAGTTCTGTGCAGGATAAGACGCGGGACCGCATGCATAAATCAGGATCCATATTCCATCGTTCGTTTATGCATATATTATTCCGAGGTCGTATGTGCGTGTATGGGATGCACGTACGTACGGAAGCTCCAAATCTGAGGCTCGCTATATTCCTTCCGGGGGCAAAACTTCGTCCAACGCGTATACCTCGCTCTTCGAATGATCTCCGGAGTACTTTTTGGATCCATTTTAAATATTAAACCTGTCCGGTTCGCTCTCATGAATGATTAGGGTTCGCTTACCCTCTTTCGTACTACCAACGCGGTCGTCATGAATTTACGTACAATTTTAGTCTATTATTATATCTACTAATGTGCTTTGCATACATCAGTCGCGGCCAATTTATTCACATATCATTCGTATATATGGATTAATATATGGTGACCTGTCCAATGGTAGAAAATTTTCCAATAACAGGGTCCAATAGCAAAGTGATGATAATATACAATAATGACCTGTACCTACCTACCTACACGTATAGGCTTTGAATAATATAAAGTATAATTATCGCCGAACATCATGCTGAAATTTTGAAATCGGAGATTCCTGGATATACCAATGTTGCGGACCTTTTAGGAGTTTAATACATTGCTGGAAAGTTTCATTCCACTTCTATCATCCTTTTAGAATTCGATTTTGTCATCGTTTTTCTGTCCCATCGATACATTCATTCATAAAAGATCGCGCTTCAATCTATAAACGCGCTCAGATGCAGACTGAAGGAAATTTATTTTCCTTTCATCGTCGTTTATCTCAATGCTAACGAAGCCGTTCGCGGATAATGCAATCCTGATTCTCGTGAGCTAGAAAATTTGAAAAAAAAATCGACTTTCGATGATAATTTTTTCCTAATCCTAATCCTAATTTTGACCAAATCATTTCGGAGACAAACGAATTAGTTCAGAAAATATCTGGCGAAAAAAGCTGAAATTCTCAACATTCAAAGATGCCAGCTCTTGCAAGATGGTATAATGGTACCAGGGTTAAGAAATCTTTTCGAATCATCAATCGGTATTCATTCCACAATAAATTGTTCATTTCGAATAACTTGAAATCGAATAAACTATCGATAGTGAATCCGGCGAAAGTCCATATCGTGCGAGTATCGAATTATTAACTGACTCCATATACATCAATGTTTAAATCGCATCGGCGATATGGGTAATATAATATCACGATGCAGGTGACGAATCCTTACGATTCTCTATCGAAAACGAATCAATTCGCGATAAAATTTACGTATAAATCGATTGACATGAGTTTGTCTGAACTTTCTTCACGTCATACGTATATATGCCGTAGTATAGACTATAAACTATATATTACTAGCCACCGTTGTTTATGGCGCGTAAACGTATATGGACAGACGACCGGCCCCCAGCGTCGAGTGCACTGCGGTCTTCGTCCGACTAGACTAGGAGACCAGGAGAATTGCCGGTTTGGAATGATGCTCGGTTTTCTGCAGCAGGGAACTTTTCGAACGGTTGGTTAATACGGCCTCGTGTCTTCTGCACGGTACTATCGGCATGCGCCTGCGGAGTCTCTCGACCAAGGAATAGAGTATACTGACCATATGTATCGTCTCGGACTGCACCGGGGCCGTGAGCATAACTCGCTACTACGGTATAACGTCCGCATAGAAAACAAACTTGTTTACGTCCGAGGCAAACGAATGTACTGCAGCACTGTGAAGGGAATGGAATAGAACAAAATAAAATGCAATGAAACGATACGAAACGAAACGAAACGAAACGAAACGAAACGAAACGAAACAAAACGAAATGAAATTGCGCTAAATTTTGAGACATGTGAACATGTGACGAACAAAGTTGAGTAAACTTGCGATAATCCTGTTTATGAGCTTTAAGCTGCACATTGCTTCGGCCCTTGGCGAGCGAGAAGCACCCCGATGCAACGGCTCGCAACGATCGCTCGTGAGCCAGCGCGGTGGCGCAAATGCCCGCCGACGAAAATATTGGGTCTATTTCGAAATTCTATTTCGGTTTGTCGGCTTCGAGCTGCGCGTATGGCACCAGCGCCTACCAATTCACGATGCGACTACGCGCTTGCTGCTTTACGTTTTCAGCTATCTGCACTGGCTGCACGGCCTAAGTCCAACAAACGATAGACTATGCAGCAAGAAGAACGACCTGCGCCCTTCCGAGACTTACGGAATGACTGACTTTCCCTTATTAATGAAATTGTCGCAAAGATATTAGCTTGCAAAAAATATGAAGATTATTTAGTTTCTGATGAAGTCCTGCTGATGTAATATATAAGAGATAAAGATGAAGATTCAATGCGTATAATAAAATGCTGAAAAAATCATCATCTTTATTTCGTCTTTTTTTTTCATTTTCGTCTTCAATTTCATATCTTTCTCGACTTTCATCACTTTTTTTGGCATAGAATCCCCTTTGCGATCCTTTCAAAAGAAACGAAGTCTTTTGACTTGAATAAAAGTCCTTCGCGCCTTATTGAAAATCTAAATCTAACTGTGCAGAGTAGGGGATGAGTTTAATCTCTGCTACGACATGCAGCTTTCCGTCTGATAATAATCTTTGCCTGAAATTATTAGGAGTGAATAATCCTTTTTCTATAGGTCAGAACGTGGTATGGGTGTATTCAATTTTTCCGTTTTTCAACTATAGAATCGCGTGTTGGTCTAGAATTATATCGGCGATAAATTATTGAAGGTGTTTCCAATACGTTGGGCGAGATTAATAGCTAAATTTTCTCCCTGTCGCATAGAAAGAGTGGCTCCCGCGCGTATACGTCGAGAACGAAACACGAGCACTCGACGTCGACGTCGACGGCGATGTTCGACGCCCGACACAAAAGCACGTCACAGCAACAACAACGCATGATCCCTTCTCCCGGGAGCGATATCTTTTGTATCCTCGAACATATACCTACGTATGTGCGTTCGTGATATTCGATATTGTAAATCAATAGAACTAGCGCACGTAGAGTTATTGTGGTTCATGCAAGAGCAGTCCAATGTCCCAGGGTTCCCATTAGAATAGACGACGCGACGGCTTGCCGCCAGCACGTTCTAGCCAGAGTATATACCTACGAGGGGTGGAAGTGGGTTCTATTTGCGATCAGATGGTCCACAATCACCGTTCGTCCATGACAGATTCCCAATCACCGCGAGATATGGAGTTCAATCTGCGGTCCCATATTCATTTCCACGTTTCCAAACGATTATTGTTAGTACCTACATATACATAGGTCACAGGTATATCTACAACCGCATCTTCCATACTGCGATTGACAGGATTGGAGGCTTAACAATTATTACACGATATTCATTCTATCGCAATCGTTTCTGATAATTGAGATATTAATTGGACACACGGGTCAGGTTTTATCTGCATGGCATATAATAGACTCGACTTCAACTTAGGTATTCTTTTCCCTGTGCTATCACAGTTTTTTTTTTCTCGAATATCGATCTAGTCATTCGAAAATAACTCGGATTGAAATGAATAAGAGGAATTTTATCCGAGTTTCGACGACGCAACGTTATTGCATTTTCGAATATACCTTGGAAAACTTCAACGTTCAACTTGAGATACATTTATCTGGAAACCTATTGCTTTGAGATGTTGCATTCTTCATGTCTACGATGTCGCCAAATCTTCGCAAGTATACCTAAAGTTGAATGTTGAAAAATTTGCTAAAATATAATGTGCTTCTCTTTTCACCATTTCGTTTATGTTTCGAATAATTTTATTCGAAGCTGTGATATATAAGAAAAAAAATATGTATTTGTGATTCATTAACGTCCGTGGTCATCCTGCATCGGTTAAAAAAATTCTATAATGTCCTGCACGCATCTATTGTCATAATAAAAAATATTTCTGACGCATCGAACGATCCCATCGCCCCATAGACACGGACCGGCTGCTACCAGATCTGTATTTTATTATCTCCAGCGGAGGATAATTGCAGGTATTTCACGATACATTTAATTTCTAATTAAACGTATACCTACAATCTACGAAACCAGCACCGACCGGACGTACGGCCAACCATTGCCAAACTCCGCACAATACAGAGCGTGTAAAATGTAAAGAAAAGGTCGGTTAAATAATCAACGTCATACATAATGCTAACATTTTACTCGTCTACCCCCGCTGCTGCAGCTGTTCATCAGAATCACCGGAGACTGATTTGTCAGCAGGAAACTATTGATTCGTCTCTAATGAGGCGTGCAAATGTGCAGCGCGCCCTGCTTTGCTCGTATCACGTCTATATATGTATATGTACGTAAGGCTATATATATTATACACATATATACACGTAGTTGAATGCAGTATGGTGTTCAAAGTGCATTGGTAGTGCATTATATGTACAGACATGTCTCTATACTCTCGTGAGTCGTGACAATTGCAAGAGAAACCACTTGGCTATCGTATCGTATACGTAAATGCACGTGTAGGTACCTACATGATACATATCTGTATTATATCGTACAATGATCCGTGTACGGTACGGAAATTCTGAGACTTTGATTGCAGAACGAATCGCATGAAAAAGCAACGCAAATTTTTCCCCAACGCCATTTCCCCCTTGGGATAAGAGGCGTATAGGAATTCGCGGTGGCGGTGGTGATGGTGGTGGTGGCGGTGACGACAGACCAAGATTTACATCGCACGTACGATGTGTAATTTTTCATCGTCAAAGAATCGTGAAAATATGTTGCGAAAAATCTCCTTTTTTCTTTCCTCCTTTTTGTTCTTCCTTCTTTTTTTTTTGTGTTTTTTTATTTTTCTTTTTTTTGTTCGCGAATTTTATCTCGCTCTGGTTTCTTGTTCCCTTCGCTGTCAAACTGAGGGCTCAGATCACTTAGAAAGAAATCTAAAAAGTATAGAAAAAATTTCTGATCGATTTATAGTATATCTGTGTCCTGTGACTTGGCTGGCCCAAAGCTGGCTGTGACACTAAGTCTGCAATTCCTATTGCGAGAAATCTTTTCAAGTTTTGTCTCCCGCGTCACACTAGCGAAAAGTTTTGACTCCCTCGATACAAGGACAAGAAAGTTCTTGTTACGATCCGGGGATCCTGAATCTCTGTACCTACCTACCTACCTACGCCTCTGCAGTCTTGCCCTGAGGAAAGCGAGCGTTTTGTGTTATGAATATCAAACGGAAACTTCTTATAGATTGCCTCAGGGATTCCAGAGGCTCACTTAGATTTGTTTTGCGCTTCTGCGGATTGCATTATACAGATATACCTACTTTTTTTTTTTCCTTACCCGCAACCCCTCTTTCCACCATATAGCCAAAAGATTCGCCTCAGAGTTTCACGACAAATCTCGGCCTAACCGTCGTAAAAAAAATCTTTATATCCAACCGACGCATAGAATATTATTTTGTCCGTCACGACCACTACCAATCATTTTCTACACATGTGTACATACCTACATATATATATACAATATACATACGTATCGGAAAACGAAAGAAGAAATTATCTGATCGATTGGCAAGTTCATTGGCAAATTGTTACCTTTATGTGTATAGGTAGGTATATATGTATATGTATATATGGTTCCGTAGTAAACGTACGAATATCGGTTTGAATTTGACATGGAAATTCTTTTTGAAAATCGAAAATATGGACAAAGGCCCGATTTGAATCAAAAATCAAAGGATAAAATCGCTCAGTAGGTTCGTGCAAGGTAGCCAGTATTTGCCCGGCCTCGACATCCCTCTGCGCCACGCTATCGTCAATAACGGGATGCTTTTATCTACCCCCGTTCGAAACATCCTGGCGCAGAAAAAAATGAAATAATAAATATAGAAAAAAAGACCTTCGCTTGTATCCATGCAGCACACGAATCCATGATGTGTTTTTTAATCGGAATTCAGTTTTGCAACATGATGTATTTGAATAAATATATAACGTCGGGTATGAATACAGGCAGTAAACTAAAAAAATAGAAAAAATGAAGAAAAAAAAATAAAGAAAAATTTATTGATTCTAGCCAGGATATATGATCCTCTAGCAATATCTTTTCATTAAATAGGATACTGCAGTTATATAACTTGTTTTATTTATCGTGGACACAGTATATCGTTAGCACAATCCCATACCACATTGTCACAACATCTATGCTCATATATCTCTGGATTGAATTGACCATGCGATTGGATAGCCCATAGAAGAAGGAAGAAAATTATCCGAAAAACTGATTTCAAAAAGTGGACATTACTGGTACTTTCACATCTTTTTCTATCCATTCTCTGTGAGGGTCAGTGCCTAGATTACCAAAACTTTTTCTAAATGAAAAGGAAACATGTTTTCAATCTAACGCATGTAACTGAGAACAGTATTGCCTTCAAATCTTGAATAATTTTCGTCAGTTCAAGAAGTGGGCGTAAGAAGAACAGACACAGAGTTCGTAGGTTGTACATCGGAGTTTTACAAAATCGTTGCCACTTTTCGTTAAACCCACTCAAAAGCTGGAGGATCTTGTATAAAAATTCAATTATAAACTTGTAATCCAAAATAATCCGATTCGTCGGTTATGGCTCAGCAGGTCAGGGGTGGTGGGCGGCGGCATTGTTTTTTATAATCCTGATGAATATTAATGAATTCGTAAAACATTTCGGTGTTTCTGTATTCTTTTCGCGTGTGGCTTACTCACCGCGTCTGCGGGGGCCCAGAATCCACCAACGTGGGTATTCAAATTTCAAGAATGTGCCTCGAATGAAAAGTTTAAAGACAGTTTAACGTCATTCTCTCTTAACTAACTCCAACAGAGTCAACCGCGCCATTATAAACCACAAAGTTCTCGTTTTATGACCAAATGTCAACCTGTCTGTGTATATGCTTACTTATACATTTATGCATCCGAACACACATGTCAATTTCCACTTATCCTCGCCAAACCGAACTTGAAAAGCTCAAACCAGCCCAAATAACTTCCTGCAACGATATATTACCACCTCTATCACAGATCTACTCTTCTTACTTCTTCCGCATTGATATAGATTTCAAATGATGTATCTTCATCGTCACAACGCGTAACACAACTATTCTGAGACTTGGACCCCGCCTGGTCTCGACTTTCAGAGCATGGTGCCCTTCACCTAGAGTCCTGGTCCAATCTGCAAGTCGATGAAAAAGTTCTGACTTCAATTTCGCGTGCGATCTCTGGACAATCGCGAATACTTATTATGTCTAGGGTGCAAAAGTTGGGCTTTTCTTTTCTTCCTTAGAAGTTGTGATGGTACTTCGTTACTTCGTCTAGACTCTAGACTTTCTAGGCCATTCCCATGCGGCACGATCGTTTGTTTGCTAGGATATGTATAAATATATATTTTTTTTCCTGTTTTATTTTGTTTAAATTTCCTTCTTTTTTTCCTCATCTTCTTGTCCTGGGGTATCAAGGATGAGTGTAACAAAGTGCATTCCGTGGACTGTCACGTACGGGAATAACTTCACGCAGAGGCACTGCACGCGCGGCTCCCAAGCGACACCCAACCAATTAATTCGCAGCGTAACACTCGCTCGCGCGAAACAGCATTCCTTGCATAACCTTTTATCAGTGCCCGACTTGACAGCTAACTCCAGTATACTGTCTACATACCTTTTACTTCGAATATCTTACATTCTACGTGTATATTATCTTACTTGGCTTTCGTACAGTAATCTAATAGTCCATACCCAGCCTTCGCACAGTACACCTCTTTTTCATCACCCGCGCTAACACGGCTCACCATTATACCGCCGCAGGAACTATCCACCTACCATACCCACACATGCATATAATAATTATCGGCTTTAGGCAGGAAGAATAGTCGAAGGATGCGTGATTATCAGTAAAGAGTAAGAGACCCATAAGAGGAATCAATTCACCGTTATCCGATCGTATAATACAATCAGCGAAGGTAGACAATACTCGTGTCTATCGTTTCCTTCAATAGTGTTCAATTGAGTTACTCGCCAATCAGTCGATACCTCGGATACTAGATTTTCTAGAAATGGTCCCAGGGTAGGTACTCCACGCAGAATCTCTTCATCTGGTTTTCGGCTGAACACTCAGTATCGAGTTTATGTTATGCTCGTTCGGGTAATGCGGGAGACAGAGGAGGTTTTTTTTTTCTTTTTAGAGAGATGAATTTACTCAGAAGTATGAGATACATCTTCCTTGAAGTTAGTAGACAGTTATAAGCAGGGGATGCGAGAGGAGGAAAAAGGAGCTACCATGGCACCATCAAAATGGGTATTCTAGGGCACTGTATTCGGCTTAGAATAACGCAGCTTATTTAAGCATGACGAGCATGCATATCAGTCTTAGCAAAGGAGAGCCGACGATCCGATCTACCCAGTGGCCAGAAATAATTGTCATTCTGTGGGCGTGCTTGACCAAGGTCTTGTGTACGTCGTCAGGTATATGTACGTACACACGATGTGCACACACGCACAAAGACACGTATGGTGTACATAGCGGACCTCCATAGTGGTCATCGCAATAGCGAATGCTCGATGGTTGATGAACCTCTTGATTCGTACCCAGGTAGGTCATCACCTATAGCGTAATACTATCCCTGCGTCTTCCTTTAGACGGTAAATGATCCGAAACGGCAATTCAACCTTGGCACGCTGTGATAGCTTCGTCATTTTACTAACAAGACTTGCATATGCTTGTATTAACGCGGTAAATCCTATAACTCAATTTGATCTGCAGGGATTTACTTCCATGAAGCGAAAAGGATCGATCGATATCTTCGAATATCTATCGCTGACCTCCCGAAGCCAGAGCATTTTGCAATCAAAATATTTGTCTATCGCGATGAGACGACTGAAGAAAGTGTAATGATATGGTGTTATGCGTTAGTATGTATGGATAATCGTGCCGCGTACTTTTATCGGCAAATTGCAATGTCTTTTTCTCACGATTATCACCGGTTGTGTTTTGACTTCGTCCTTTCATCCGGTGTTCGGTTACTCTATACTTATCACAGATAGCTTCGTTATTTGCATAACATTCCATTGTCCGATAGACAGTTAGGCTGATTCGGTATGAACCAGAGCGTAGAAATCGAACCTAGTAGCCGGTGTCTCCAATTAATCTCAATTGCAATTGGCACTGAGATAGGAACGGGGTTGTCACTCCCCTTAATTGAATTAGCGAATGCTTCTAGAGCATTTGATTTCTACGACGATAATAAGTTAGTAGCCAAGATAACGAAATAAATCTCATAGCTATATTTCTCAATGAAATTATTCTGAACTACGCGGAGATTCGTCGACGTTGGTAATCACTTTTTCCCTTTGAGAGAGAAGGAAATTTTACACTCAAAGGGGTCTTCTCATTCCTGCAGTACGGTTCGAAATGTGAAGAGGTTTTTTCAGAAGCTGCTCATTCCAAATGAAATCACACAAAGACATGTTAATTTATATTCAATTAAGAAAGTACTCAAGCTACTCAACCCGTCAGAAATCAATTTGGTCACCTTCGAACTTTACCCACGGTGAACAAAAACTACGATTGTTAATACTGACAGAGGTGTCAATCAGTTCTTAAACATTGAATATTGACATTATTTCCCAAAGCTTTTCAAGGTAGCTGTTCATTCCGGAAGTTATTGCGATATTCAACCACCCTTAAAAGTTGAGCCTGATTGATTCACTGATCCTTTATATGTCGCCGTCAAGCTCTCTGCGAATGAATATCAACCACACGTCCCTCTATATTTCGTGAATAAAATAAGCTCTCAAATTAATTCATTTTTAGTTCTATTCGCGTCCGAACTGTCATTCAATAAATTGATATTAATATTTTTGTTAATCCGACCTATCGGGCATTGCCGGTTTTGTATTGATCGGGATTTTTGATCATATTCATCGTTTGTCAAGCCTCCTCATTATCCGAACCATTAATAGGCATAGGTCTGCATGTATGTACGTACTAGTTCATACATACCTGCCTGTAGGCACATCGCCCATCGTATCGGTTTCAAATGCGGCAGAGTTGCGATTAAAGCACGTACATCGTTCCCCAAGGGATCTAGCGTGGATGTGGAATAGATAAATACTGGAATCCTGTCTCATACTCGGATGCTACCTGCCTAGCACTACTAGCCCAGCACTACGAAACATTGGATTTCACACCATCCTACAATAATTTTATGACGCCACGAACGCCCTGGAGAAATCACATGGGGCGTCAACCGTTTTCATACTTTATATAGTACCTTGTTTTCTGGTGCACTTTTTACTCTCTATTGTAAGAAAACTTTTCATTTACTGCAATGTGACAATTATCATACTGTTTATCGTCGATTATTATCATTTCCTTTCTTGTTTTTTCACACTTTTCTTCATTCGCATTTCTTTCCGCGGTATCACTAACCCCCTTAGACTTGGGGGTAATGCGACTGACACTCCTAATCCCAGTTTTTCTCGGCTAGCTCATTTGTTTCTTCGATAGGATGGGTGTACGTCCAACTCAAGCAAAGTTTCGAGTCCTCCCGGGTCCGAGCTGTAAGGGTAAAAAACTACCACTTCTGCTCGTAAATTTGCACCACCTTTAGCCAGACCGTTTCGATTGTTTTTGCCGAGCTAAACCGAGTCTGAGTTATCAAGCTGGTTTTGGGAAATTCCCCTCACAGCTTTGCACACTGTGAATCCGTTGCGACATGACAAGGTCTCGGCTTCTCCAGCTATGAATAGATGAAAATGTTGAAAATTGAGTGAACTGAAAACGGAAGTAAGGTCTATTGGAGCCTGAAGTAAATTCATGTGCCGCGTCGCCGTTCCCCTAAACTCCCAGCGACTCATGGATCACAATGTCATCAGCACGGTTCATCGGGCAGCCCATATACCTAGCAATTGCTGCAGTCGTTCATTGTTGGATGTCTACAGCTTTAGCCGAGACCAATCAGGCCTCAAATATTTGCCAAAATATTCTATCGATCTAACGTTTAATGCGATTCCGCTAGTTTACTAAGCCCGTTTTCTTTAACGCGGTAAAAGCTCGGAGCAATGAATAAGCGGGAGCTCGACCACGCTGTAATAATGCTAATTCTGAGCACCGGTAATCGCGGAGTGCCAGTATTGCTGTAATTTTTCCATGCAACTTGGTACACGCTTACGATGTATACGAAGCTAGTGCACGAAGCAGCTAGGTATATACCTACTAACGTTTCTCATTTATGACCGAGCTGGAGTTGCGACTAGTGGAGTGGAGTGAAAATCATGATCCGTATTTTGCGCGTCATGATACTTAAACTTTTTGTTTTACTACTCTGGAACTCTAATTGTAACATAGCTGTGTGATTGCTTATTCTTAGGTGACTAGCGTGAACACGGAATCATGATAAAATACTATTTCCGCATGCGGTTTTCTCAATTCTTGAAATTCTTCGCTCACACTTCTTATGCCCGCAATAATTTGAGCGAAGAACGGAGTGAAAATTAACGATACAGGAAGAGTGAAACTGCCCCTGGAACTCTATTCTACGAACCAATATAATTCGCGAACGGACAGAAATACCGGGTCACCTCTCCAGGCGGAATTACGTTTCGGCGGACAGCAAAGGGGGCAAGAAAAGAGCCAATTTAAAAGATAATATGGAAGAGGAAGAGGAAGTAGAAGTGGAAGTGGAAGTGGAAGCGGAAGACGGTCAAGCAAGCAGCTTTGGTATTGTATACAGGAACTAAAGAATTGTCGTGACTTTGTGCAGTCCTCTGAAAATATTCCCTGAAAATCCGTAGCTGTAGCTGGTGGACATAAAAGAACTGGATTAATAAAAGGAGATCTCGGGCTTTGATAAAGCTCTAATTAATTAGCTAGAATCGATACCTTCTTCATTAAACAACGGAATCAACGTGAACAGTGGAAAAAAAGCAATATCGTATTCGAGGATGAATATATATCTACAATGCGAATGTGTGGGGGTTGATTGTATGACTGCTGATTGTATAACGCGAGAAGTGTTTGTAACGAACTACGAGCACATTGTAAATCGTAGTCAAGATACGTTATCTGTAATAACGGATAATTGCAATAGGTACTGAATGGCGCTTCACGCCATATGCTAGTTATATATGTGGAGCTGAATAGATACGGACATGCTTCTGCCAGTCGTTATTTATCTATCTACGAGTCTATTTTACCCTCTGACTTATGTTGCCTTTAGTCTTATGCAGTGCCCCGCTACCCCCGATTCCTTCAGGTAAGCTAATTCTGCTAAGTTACCTACCTCGTTATTAATTACAATTCATAACGAACTAACTTCATTGTTTGCAATAACAAACGACTACCCAGGGCTGGTGCAGTCCTAATAAGAACAAGCCGTTACTAGTCTCGCGTACAAATAAACCGAAATTTAATTTACGCCTTGGAAAATTATCTACTTACTAACAGCACGACTACCGGGGACACAGCTAATGTAAATAACGGATTTTCCCAACTCTACTGTACTAACATCTCTTGAAATTCCATTTCTCTAGCTAAAACACGTATACCTATACTCATACGGTCAGCGTGGAGTATAAAAGCTCCCTTTAAAACGTGCCACAGGTGACACGGGTGCCTGACGGCTGACATTAACAAGCACTTTAAATCATTCGAATTTGCCATTACGCGACTACTTTACAACCGAAAAAAGTCTAATCGAATTAGTCGAGATCAGCATTAACAGATTATAGCTAAACTTCAATTTTTTACGATTAATCGATCCGGCTATCCGATTCTACGTTATACCTAACTCTTTTAACGATTTTAATACTGAGGAGTACGTACACTGCAACGATCTATTTTTTTTCAAATAATATCGCGAATTCGAGTTCGTTTTTATTCGATTCGAGAATTTCCTGTGTCTCAACTCGAGGTCAATAATAAATTGAGAGGGCATCTCGTTTCTCCATAATAAGATCGGACGCCCCTTCATAACTGACATCTAAAGAAATTACTGTTCTCCTTACGTTTTCTTATTCGCCAATTCTCGACAAGAGTCAAAGTTGATGCGGGTCCCCTCGAGGGAGAAGAATCTTAAAGTGATCTTCTATTCACTTCCTGAAGTGTTCATATTGCAAGGTTTGGTACAAACCGCTGCGGACGTATCGAAACGAGCTCTAAGCCGATAAATCATTATTATCAAAAAATTTTACCGCGAAAAATTTACCCAAATTGCATGTGGCAGCGTGTCAAAACTTTAATATTTTTTGAAACGAGGATCATGGTATATGTTTCAGAAGCACCATCTTGCCTGATTGAATAATCCCCGTCTCTTTCCCTAGCTGTTCAATGATCTTAGCTTCGATCGAGTTTATCGAACGCGCCAGGGAATACACTTCCCATAATTTAAGCTAATACATAAAACTTCCATTCTCGTATGACATTATCAGAATCTAAGTACCGGCAAACTCCTGATATAATTATCCAGCCCCTCTTCTTGCACAGATTTCGCGAACTCTATTTCATACAAATTTCAAGCGATGGTGCGATCCGTCACACTGACGAATACGATCCAGTTTCACCAAGAATCGATAGCAATGATAAATTATTAGCTCTTCATATTCATTTGAAGCAAGTAAGATGAGAACAGTTTCCCTGAATGCAGAATATTGTTCAATCCGTACTAATTTATGATCTTTGATCGAATTCATTTGGCAACTACAATTGTCCTCGAAGATGTCAGTTATTCCTATAGTATAATAATTAAACTGGACTCTGGTTTTGGCAACAATTGTGTGACACTTGGGCTGCATACTCCAGGCGTTCTAGCTGGAAATTCCAGTAGCAGCGCCTGTTTAACGCAGCACTTTCACAGGTAAGCAATGCGCAACGGCTAGACATAACTGACGGTCCAAAATACCCAGAACGCTTTGAAACAGTACCAAACTCCGCATATGGGGCTATAAAATATCTCCACGTATGTATAATACGTTCATACATACCTCGTATATAGCTACTGTTAATCCCTGTACCAGACACATACGTATTACGACTATTAATTATTGCCCAGAACTAGCAAAAAGAGTATTGTCTACAATGAAAGAGGAGATTCTCACCTCGCCGCACAATTAGTCTTTACAAAGGTCGGGATGATACGATTAATGACACCCTCAGCGTTGTACTGCAGTACAATAATATATGATTTCACACCGATATTCATACATCTCAACTGTGCACGCTATCCGATGATTAGGATAAGAAATTAGGGCTTGCCACCTAATCCAACAATGGCTAATGACATAAAGAATAGGTAGTCGTACATATCCGTATGTCTCAAGGACCTGTGTGTGCAGTTTCCTGAAGGATTATTATCTACGTGTGTGTGCCTCTCGTTTCTTTTTTCTCTTTTTTTTTTTTGTTTTCTATTATTCTTCATTCTATTTTGGTAAATCGCGTGATTTGTTGGTCCGCGGTGGCAAAGAGGTGAATTAGGCACCTCTAGAGAAGAAAAAGGACAGAAATAACTAGAACAGTCGAAATAGCTGTGTAGTGGTAGGCTGAAAAACTGATAAAGAGATCTACGGGATTGTGATGAGCAATTTTTACAACCGGAAAATTAAAGCTTCGGGGAAAACGAAGGGAGAATTATTTTGTGATTATGTGATTAAACGAGGATGTCTTCTTTTCCGTGAATTCGCGTTGACGCAATATTTTGGCAAATAAAGCTGAAATCTCTACGGATAAAGTAATGAAAAGTCGACGTATGCACGATTTGAGAATTTTCTGGAAAATTGATATGTAATGCAGTTTACAACCGCCATCAAATATTGGCGTTAAAATTAGGGAAATTTTGCAGAGTGATTAATGCTTACCGATCAAATTTGTATCGTGATTTTGTGAACAATTTCATATCGTGTATGGATGAGAGTTGTTTTATTTTTATAATTTATTATACCCAATATTATTCGGATTGAACATCAAATGAAACGCGCTTCTCGAATCCGAATCGCTGTGTGGGTTATGAAAATTACCATGATTTGAAAATTTGAGGTAAATTTATATTGATTTGAAATATTGTTGTACCCATAAATAGTGCTTGTGTAACTGTAGTAATGTGGTACTGCAGATACGTGTTCGGAATCGTTACAAGCCGAGCACTCATTGATGAAAAGAAAATCACGTGATTGTCGTAATTAATTTAATGAAATACGAGTTAGTGAATTTTTTTACGGTTTTTATTTTTTCTCTTTTTTTTTTTTGTTGCCAAAATCATTTTTCTGTTGATATAAAACCTACCGACCCCACTTGTGAAACAGATCTCGAAGTAAAATATAAAATCCAGCCCCAAGCGTACTCTTTTATAATGCTTTCATTGTTTTATACTGGAATTCCCTGAAGCGTCAACAAATCCGTAAGCAAACGCTGGTCGTCCACCCTAGTACGAAACCCGTAGCGAAAATGTCAAATTATAAACCCCCGCGTTTAATTTTCATTCAATTATTCGTTATCTTTATTCATGTACCTCTTACTTATGCAAATGTGTTTGTTGTACTCGCGGTAGATACACTAATTATATCGAACGGTTTATTTTTTCTTTATTTTCAGAAAACCGTGCCTAATACGTATATAGGTACCCTCGTTCATTCATTTACGAACTTTTATCTTCCTTTTCGAGAAGAACTATGTGAAAACAGACTGGGATAATACCAGTAATGTTACATCTTGACTTTCCTATTTGAAAAATTTACTCACGAAATGAAAAAATTAAATTATCAAGATACATCACAGAATTAATAGTTCGCAATTTTTTGAACTCACGTATCATTATGTAAAGAAAATAAATTGCAAACGCATGCAAAGTGGCTCAAGCATCCCCATGGGTGAAATACTTGGTCTATTGTTTGAAATAGAAATGAGATACTTCCTCCATGTGGAATAAAATTCAAGCATCGTACGTAGGTAGGTATGTATTACGTTTCGTATAAAATTAAATTTAAATTATTTCTACTAAAAGATACATGTATAGTATTTTGACAAGCGAATGGTGGCATTTAACAGTAAAATCACAGTACGTCGTTACTTTATACTGCCATACTGTGCCATCGCACGGTCCTGGTTTAAAAATTTACCATAAACTCAAGATCAGTTTTCTTATCTCGATAAAATGAAGGAGAATTTTTTAATATAACGAAAATATGGTACCTACCTCGTTAATTGAACCCAAGTATGTCGTTGAAACATTAAATTGAGTGTAAACATCATATTCTTATGGCTAAGGGTTTGATTACAGGTGAAATTCGTTATCCCGAAGAGGTAATTCAGGGTTTCATCCCTCAATCGACAAGAAGAACGCAATTGAAGAGACTGTACGTTTAATAATATGGTTTGAGAAAGCACACAGCACGTGTACCTACTTTAAATAGAGGTAAAATTGCGAATGAATAAGAGATGGTATACAATGGACCAAGCATTCTCCCTGGAGAAGTATCCTATTTTTCTCCTAGATACAGACATGCATACGTGTCTTCGCAAACATTGCGAATGAAATTCAATTCCTTACACATAAATTATAAGTTTAAACTGTAAAAGCTGTTATTAAAATAACAGCTGGTTTAATGGTATCTCATACATCGTTAATTAACGACAATGTGTTACGCCTGGGTCCATCCTCACCGGATTTCAAAGAGAACCGCGTGTTGTTAATTCATCAATCCGGTATGTATGGACTATACCGGTCACTCGTGAGGCAAGCTCTCGATATTTTAGTAGGGTTTCAAGTACATACATACATAAAATATCATGACCTATATGAACAATTGGCTTTGAGCTCTCTAAATGGATAAGTATAGAATTCATGTGACAAAAATTGTTCCATAATTGTCCCGAAATAATTTCATGCATTTTCAAAAGTTAGTAAAATCGGACGAACTTTATGTCCTTTCGTTTCCACTGCGTGTAAACGATCTTCTATTGCAAAATTTAGTTTTCAGCAGTTTTTAGATACGACAAAGATACCTTAACGTGTAGCAATTGCGCAAATTTATTTTCCATCTAATATCAATTTTGATTTAATCTAAGTTCAGCTTTATTTCGTTAAGGGACCAATTACGCACCTGCACTATCCCCTGTATACATGGACGTATGAATTAATTTTCGATCTATTCTCACGCATTGAATATCCTTTTTTCTCGATTACATACATCTATCAACCTTCATGTAAAGTTATTAACGACGTTCTATCATACTTGTTTATTGTAGTTATTATAAACGAGGCAAGTCACGCCCGACATAAAACCGTGTATGCAATATTGTGGCATAAGATCAACTGCAACTGGGACAATCGTCAATGCTGTTATGATCGGTGATCTTTCACAGAAACTATTCAACTGCGTGGGCAAATGTCGTACGCATGCAGCTATGACAAAATTTGTCTGAAATACAGTGAACGTCCCGTGTTGAAAATTTCAGTTTTAACGATTTTTTCAGAATCCCATTATCTCTCATCAGGTCATCGTCTAGAAACTTCGACAGCTTTTATTGGATATCGGAGATTAGGTTTAAAAATTGACTATTTTAGCAAATTTCGTAACCTCTGACGACGATATAGCCGTCACGGTATAACAAGTAGAAGAAAAAATACCACCCTGATGATTGATAAGTACCCTTAATCGGGTCTTTGGATCCCCAGTTGGTTCCCCAGGCAGAATTTAAGAACAACCATAGAGAAGATATTGTTCGAGCAAATCTGAATTCTTTTTTATTATCTGGGTAATATTGCTATAGCTGTCCATGCTATTTGTCATTCAAATGGTCGGACTTTTTGGGTACTTTACCTTAAGCCACCTTGGATCGATGGAAATTTTTCACCCCACAGTCTTATCTATAGAAGATTACTACTGCCGTGGTGAGGGACTAATCGCTACACCGAATTCAGCGAATTAAAAAGCCTCACCCTCAACTAATAAAGCGCTATTTAATAGCCCTTAGCAGCTCTAATCATCCAAACTGTCGAGCTGATAATTGGACGAACGGAAATTCTCACCCATTACAAAAGTTACCCGACGATCATTCGTTCTGTTGAAGAAAAATTCGAGCTTAGAAATAATTCGAACACCATACGAGTTCAATAAATCCACTCTATTCCGAGTGTAGAAAATAATTGACTCAATTGATTTCGATGGGTATTTAGCTTTACTTGAGATTAATCTCGACGAAAATTCTGATGATACGATTTACTGCTAGAAACGTGTATTTTGAAGATCTGAAGTAATTGCGAAAAGAAATGTTGAATTACTGTGAAAGGGTGAAAATCTTAGCAGCCCTTGCTCGATATGGGAAATCCTGTGTGAATGCAAACCGACTATGATGCTGGGATAATAATTGAACCGTGCAGCGGTAAAGGAAGCCGGACTAAGCCAATTTACCCTCAGATGAAAGGCTCTGGGTTGAAATTAACTTTACCCGGGTGACGTAAAACTAACCCTTATTAGATGCGGAACGTTAGGGTGCCAATTGTACCGAGGTTTCGTCTTGGTATGGTTCAATCGTCTCGGGCTTGTTTCCCACAGTGTATTTCACGCAGACCGAATCTATTATCCAAAAATTTTAAACGCGTTCAAACTCAGAATTCAGGGAACCTTTCACGCATCATCCCGTACTACTACAAGATAAACTATGCGAAAGAGGGAAAATTCCTCCTTTTAGCTCATCCCCTCGTACCAAGTGGGTAATAATTCAGGATCGTGTGTTGGCGTAACAATGTTTTCTTGCATGCGATTTGCAATCCTCGTAAACTACATAAATTTCTAACTATATTTAGAAAATGACGCTAACATCTGCATCATAATTACGTATAACACAGATCACATCATAGAATATCTGCGCAAATACTTTCGAGATATAGGTCAGATTTTAATCACGTATTAGCTATCATGCTATAATATTTTCTATACGATTGAACGCGTAATATTCATTTTATAAATAAATAAATTTGCCAGAAACTAAGAATATTCAAATTCGTATATTAAGAAGAAAAAAGAACAAATATTTTATCAATAATTTCATCTTTGCTCTACCAGCAAATTATTCCTCGTTAAGATCAAGGAACCAGTTCTGTATGATCCAATTCAGAGATAAAAATCTATCGTTTGAGTAATTCGTGATATATAATTGAGTGGTAATTAAAGCTATGCCGAGTACCTTAATATAGGTACCTACCTACCCTTATTCCGGTTTTGAGATCTAATTTTGGTTGAAAAGATTTCGTTTAAGATAAGTCAAAAGGCTGCCAATGTAAAATACACTTTTTTCATTTAAAACTTTTCCCTTTTCTTATCTCGGGAGTATTTAAGTTTTCATTATAATTGCCCGGAGCTTCGTGCAGTGGGTACCACCATGATTTTATACTACATATACCTACGCAACGTGCCACTTGATGTTAAATCAAGTAAAGTATGTATAAGCTAATTACTACTGTAGGTAATGACGAATACAAAAAACAGGAGCGCGTCGAAAAATACGATGTCAATGTCATAATCTTACGTGAATAAAATTTTCACCCTGAGTCACTAGGTCGAAAAATGTTCGTATCAAATATCGAATCGCAAATTTTGCAATTAATATGAGTCTATTACCTACTGGTCGAGTGAATTCGAATAAACGCAAAATTACCACAAGCACACGTCCCTGGCTCCCAAGTGCTATTATTCCAAAAGTTTTGAACGTTTAATAGCTTTTAGGAAGGCGCACAGGGCGCGACCAAAAAGTCGTTACAACTTTTGGCTGGCACAAAAGGGGGCATTCTGGGCCGGCGACTGTCCTTGACAATTACAACGTCCAATTTATATTTTAAAATATAGCACGTGGAGCTCTGTTTCAATTTATAACTCGGTCGTTCGAATGAGGTATATAGGTACGCCGTTGTACTTTTACCCAATCGATTTCGCTGACCAACGTGGATATCTTTGAATCGTAGATTTCAAGTGCCACGTATATTTCTGTCTCGAAACGATTCGAATAAAACCGGAAGTGGTATTGCCGATATCGTCAATCTCCGAAGATCTCGAGTTCGATCGGGTAAATGGCTGAAAATATGTCTTAGGGAAGGAATAGCTATAATCTACATATACCTACCTATCCTATCCCCCCACGTAATATTGCTTCACGTTTTCCCGGATTTATATTTCTCAATTTTCTTTCGAAATTGCAGCATTTAATTCAAGACGTGATTCTGGGTCTTTTCAGTTGCCTATAACGGGGTCCTTCCCGGGCACCATGTGCGTCTATATGTATGTTCTGTTAAATATCTTCTACTAGCACTATAAATCTTTCGATAGTTGCCGGCTATACTGTGAAGGAATAGTGGTACCGCTCTTAAAATCTTTGAATAATAAATAAATAAATATATGTATACATAACAGATATTCTGGCAAAGAGTTTCAACCCCCGTTTCTAGGAATCAATAAAAAAAAAAATAATATCAAGCCGCTCGTTGCCTTCGTATAAATATTAATCCTGCAGAGTTACGTGGCGGGGTAATCAATAGATCAAAAACAGTAGTGATCCGGTTTTTGAAAATCGAAAAATTTCAGGTTGGAAATAACTTTATTTACAATAATTCTCATATACAGGTTCGTTGAATTATTCAATATTATTGAACATTTTTCGACGATAGACGTTCTGAAAAAATGAAAATAAAAATGTGAAAAAAAAAAATACCAAATTGCTTCCAGTTGATGAACTAAACAATGAAAATCGGATATTGTGGAATAAAAATAATTATAAACGAGCTGCAGCTGGTTATTAAATCTGCAGGATGAACCGAATAGAGTTCGAAGCTTTGAGTTTGAAAAAGAAAAAAGTGAAAAAATAATAATAATTCATACGTATTGAAAAATATCGCATCTATATTATGTACGCATGAGAAATCAAACATTTGGAATTTGTGGCTTTAATTATAAACCCAAGCTGTACAACGTTAACGAAATAACATAAATCGAACCTGCTAATTAATTCCGGCTTTGGCAAATAATATTAAAAAAATATATTTCTGATCTAGTAGAGCGTATCCGACAGAATCTATCCCTTTGCTTTGGCATTCGATTTCTCGTTTCCTTGCTAATTAAATTTCTAGTTATTTATTGAATATGCGTTCGTATGTTATTTCTGAAAATATTCGTTCGTCGTTGGTTTAGGAAAATCTGAACCGTGATAATAAATTTGACAAAGTATTACGCGCATGCCTATTACTGAATAAAATAGAAAACCTTGTTTTCCAGGTTGTTTCACGTAGTTTCCTATATCGATTGAAAACTGATAAAACATATGAACTCTTTGTACTGTAAGATATATATATATACGTTCTTCTTATACCGTGACAATCAGGTGAAACCGAATGGACCGATCCCCCACCCGGCGGATAATTCGTATTTTTATGGGGTTAGCCACTCGTTGCGCTGAAAAATCCCTAGGGTTATTTGGCCACGAGGTCGATGCAACAAAACACCCTGAGGATTTTCAGTGCAACGAGTAGCTATCCGCATAAAAATACGAAATCATCCGCCGGGTGGGGGATCGGTCCATTCGGTTTCACCTGATTATCACGGTATAATATATCCATCCATCCACATACGCATCGAATCTGAAACGCTAAGAGTAAAGTGGTGGCAGCCAATAAGCCGCCTTTGTCGAATCTTCCGGTCGGACGAGCCTCAGCTTCCGGTTGGCCGAGCGTGGAAAGTATGGAATACTCAATCCAGTACACCCAATATGACCCATCCAATAGCCCAGGAAACCTGCTTTGCTATTCGAGCCACGAAATTTTCTGTAGCAAGAGATTGTGTGCCGAATCCATCCTGTATTGTCCACGCTTCTTTCGTCCTTTAGGTATATAGTAGGTACTATCTCCGCGTGGAGTTTGTTGGTAGTAGGAAACTCCAAGCACGGGACATGGAACTTTGCGAAACACTCTGATCTCGACTCTGTTTTTTTTTTTTTTTCCTTCCCGTTTCTCTCTGTCTTTTTCTTGCTTCCTTTCGTTTATTTGAAACCATTTTCCTAGGCTAGTTACAGACATGGGTATGTGTAAATTGTCCTTTATTTCTCACGCGCACAAGCAGCGTGCTATATTGTATGTATTTATGTACCATTTGTGATTTATCATACCTTTCGTCAGTGTCCGAAAAAATGAGAAAATCTTTGTTTTTAGTAATTAGCTAAGTGGCAATTGCAATTATTTGGTAATATCGTTGAATTCGCAAGAGTTAAGCATACCCGACGTGCTTTGAGAACGGTGAAACAGATTAACCTCTAGGAAGCGCCATTTTGTCCGTAAAAATATAATAAACAAACACTTTCAACAGCCTAAACATTGAATGTTTCATTTCGGAATTATAGCCTGTCAAAATCCATGAAAAATATCCGACGTTAAAAGAGGCCAACTCACGTAAGAGAAGGTTCCTGACCCGGATTTGGTTGAAAGATTTTTTTAAACATAATTTTGGGTCAGAAAAGAATTATTTCCCAAGCTGCAGTTCGCCTGGAAATTTGAAATTTCAAAGAGATAAAAAAATTCGAATTTTTGGTTCAAAAACTTCGACGTCCTGTATCTCTGGGCTTACTGAACGTGACGTAACGAGGGTATATCTGAAGCAGGGAATCACTGATACGTAGAGCCGCTTAAATTGATATAATAATGATCATTATAATTTTTTCCAATTATATCTTCAAATCGGATGAATTTATAAAATAACTTCCCTATGCTGCAGTGAAATTCTATACCTTCCGTTTCGTTCTTCATTCAGCCATAGTATAGAAACTCTTGAAATGACGAATTTTAAAAATGTACAACTTTCGAAAACCTCAATTTTCAGGAAAACGATTCCCCGGATTCGTCTGTTATAACTGGAAACTATATTTCAAGAAAATATTATCCAACGTGTTGGGTTGGGAGGTCGAGCACCTTCCCTTAACAGATACATCCCTTTGAAATTCAAATTTATTATAACACTATTGGTGTCAAAAATGATATCAATATATCTGATAGACGAATCGTATGCATAAAAGATTATACATATAATTTTTGATAAGAGAAGCAGTAGGACTATTCCGGAAGTTCTCTTCTCGATTTTATATGAATACAAAATCCTTGATCCTTGGCAAGGAGAACAAATGAAATTGCATAATGGTTATAATACCTACTACTGGCCAGTAGCAACGGGGCATTGGATATCTAGATGATATTTACGATAGGCCGTCGCAAGACTGCGTTATTATTCCATGCATTTAAATGCAGAAACCAAGCGCTGGATAACTCCGAATAATCCGTAATTTTCCCCGCTTGGCTGCGTTAAGATTTCCCAACGGCAGGGGCTTCCCCGGCTTAATTTTAACACTCCTGGGAATGATACCATGTGTCGCGTTATATTTCACCTTTACCCACTAGTGACTAGGCTATATCTACCTGAGAGCCGTAACGCTTCAGCTGCATTGCCACTCCAGACTTTCCTCTGCCTTTCTTCCCCTAACCCCTCATCCCTCATCCCACTTTCCTCTTTCCTCTTCCCTCTTCCCTCTTCCCTCTTCCCTCTTGCCTCTTGCCTCTTCCCTTTTTCCTTATTCCTCTTCCCAGTTTCACACTGTATGAGTTGCCATATCGTTGCCCAGGAGCTTGGAGATAAAAATATTTAATATTTCCTCGCAGTTACCACCTTATATACTTATACCTCTGTGTATATATACAATTTTGTGGAAACTGCAAGGTTCTCGGAAACTACGGTGTGAAAAGTTCAAAGTATCAGAAGTTGAGTGGCGGAAAAGGAGCTTACACTTCCTTACAAGTGCTGTTACATCGCGATACATAAGAGGGTTGAAAACTGATATATTTATAGATCGAGGGTTTGCTGCACCAAGAAAACCGCCATTTTCCGAGTGTTGTCTCGCTTTCACATTGTCTAATTATCTGCCCCCAAGGCACGATATCTCTAATTAATTGCTTCGCGGAACCCTTTCCCGGACCCTTTAACTACAAAGGGAAAATATACCCAGAGTAAGTTGTTCTCCTCTCCTCTTGTCACGCAGCTCAACGCTCTTCAGATGAACCCGGACGAACTTAATTCCTTGTCAACGTGAGAGTGTCGAAATACTCGTCAGCCAACGGCGGCCACGTAGCAATTAATGCTCAAATTCAAAGTATAAGCGTACAAGCCTTCAGCCTCGAGCCAACCTCGTAAGAATTTTCGAATATTGCCCAGAAATTAAGGTGCCATGAAATCGGACATTTTCGAAAAAAGTTCACTCCCATCTCACAGGATGAACCCCCGAATACATTTTTCAGCTGTGTTCAAATAATGAATCCCGAAAACCGTAGATCGCGAAAAAGAATAGCAATTGAAATGTAATTCGAAGAAGCTCTGATTTTTCGTTTCTTTTTTTTCGTTTTTTCTCTTGAATTTATCTTTAGTCACCCAGGTGACAAGTGGATCGCGTTATTTTCTAACGTGATGCATAGCGATGATATAATAGGATGGGATATATTTAAGATTTGGCAGTAGGCAGAATGACATTGGCAACCGCATTTCGCGAGCGCAAGTCGTATGGCTTTTACAGGACTCGGGAGGCCCGGTGAAACGCAATACGTTTCTCTGTCGCTTTTATTCTCGAGATGAAGAGAGAGCGAGAATTTTAGTTCTGGTGACGATTTTCATCGGATATATATCCGAACGAAATGAGAAATTGGGACAGGGAGTTTCCAGTAACAACGGTAACCACGCGGTGTTACCTCGGTACCTATCGACGACTATTCTTAGGTCCAATGCCCACGGGCTCCTCCTAGGAGGTTCAGCGTGAATTCCAAGTACGAGAAATTTCATTTCAACATTACAACTGTTCGACGTATACCTAAGACTCGTTGTATATATAGAAGCATATAGATATACATATTCTTTGTTCTATAAAACCCAACTGCGACAAAGTTTTCGCCAATTTCGCAGCGGCTCGCTAAGAGAGAACCCGGTGATTCCAGACCACGCGTAAAAGTTTGACTAATTGCTGTAAGTACAATTACTAGAATTAGCGGCAATTAGCAGGGGTTAATTCGCAAGCTGTTACGTGTAATTGGCGAACATTAGTGGGTCAGTGCTAAGACGTTATGGAGGAAATTTGAATATTGGATTGTCACACCACTTTTGCACTAAACTCAAACCCTGGGCGGACCGAAAAGTAATAAGTGACGAATTAGCGCCCCAATGCTCAAAAACCTTTTTTCTATTCGTAGAGACAGAAATTGTACAAACAAATCTGGACCAGTCAAGTTTGAAAATATTTATGCTAGAGGTCTCTTTCATCTTCGGAGCTTTTTTAGCTCATTTTGTTTCCCGGGTATCATCTTTTGTCCAACCTTGCGAAATTCTTGTATCTGTTTCTACGATCGTGAGGTAAGCTTTTAGCTATGCTGTTGCAAGCTATACGCGACTGACACGATGGATTTATTGCATAGCTGAGACGTGAGCCCGCTAACCGAACGCTTCCGTAGCTAACACTTCGGATTTGAAAGGAGGTTTATTTGAGAAGTGATTTCAGCCGCTGCTCGGAACTAAGATTGATTTACTCCGTCAGCGAAAAGTTATTTACTGTGGCAAACCAGGACCAGCTTTGTACTTGTCTCCTATTATCGCTCGTCCGAATAGAGCTGCAATTTAATATCAAAATGCTGGTGAAAAACGGGGAGAAAAATTCACTCATTCCTATACAGTATACGAGACAAATCGAATCTTGAAACCACATCAATGAATAATTTTATAAAACTAATTTGCGCAAGACACGGAGCAAAGCTTATATAAATAATAACGAAAAAATGATAATTACCGGAATGATAATCGACCTCAGAATGAGGGAGAGAAATTACAAGATTTATTTTTAGTTACATACTTGGTCGCTAGCAGAACCCTGATCACCAGTGTAAAGTGGTGTAAATTGGTCGAAAAGATATATGACGATATATATCTCACTTACACTGGAAATACTCATAATACAGTAATCAGCCGATGACATCGCATCTTCAACCATCAACTTTTAACCGGTTCTCCCACACGTAATAAGAGATGACGTGTTCTCCAGATATGAAATAAAACATCAGTCTCATAGGAGAATTAATTGAACGCGATCTCTCAAATTTTGATTTTGAATCTCTCTATAGGGTGAAATGAGCTGATGATCAAACAACCGAGAAGATTTTTGAATTTATTTCCGGGAATGGTGAGAATGTTTACTTCTCACCCCGTAAAATATTAGAGTTATAAAATATTCAATTCGTTAAACTTTTTATGGGCGTTTCGATTTCCCCCCGCGATTTTTTTTGTCACACTTTTCCTCACTTCACCCCGTGGGTTCTTCCAGATCAAAATTAACCAGCGTCCAGTTCGACCATTCATAAAAAAAACTTGAACTTTCACTAGGCAATTTTGTCGCATCCTAAACCCTGAGCAAGGAAGAATTGTTATTGATTACTGAATATTTATCTATATCACGGATTAATCCTCCCATGCAACGAGTGCAGTGTAAAAATGCATTCAATGGCGATGAAAGGATGAGTTAACCTGTTCACAATACTGTATAAGCCGAGGCATAAGCCGTACTCTGAACACAATTTAACGTTCATATATACGTTCAAGCTGATAAAAAAGCTTTGATAGAGAAAAGCGTATGATATCGGATATTCGTTTATGAAATTTTACCCTGTGCGTGTTTTCTACTGAATTTAAATCAGCGTTACGGATCACCGTCATTCAACAAACTCCCATTTTAGTGATCAAACCTCCTAATTAGCGAACCGCATTTTTCATTTTTCACGTAAACTCTAAAGATTCTTGTCTGTTTTATAGAACGTCGCAAAGCAGTCGACGATTTTGACAAGTTTCATGAAAGCTAGAACCGACATCATATTATTATCGTGACGTATACAGTGAAACGTTAGAAAAAAGCTCATAGCTGCTTAAAGATATCGCTATTCTTAATGAAACATAATTAGCGTTTGGTAGTTGAATTCAGTTGTTCCTACGTCTCAAGTCTTGAAAAAATGAAACATCATTTCTATATCTAATAGAACTCATCACAATAATCTTCACTGGGATCAATTCGTACCAATTTGACAAGTTTTTTCCCAACAAACAGCGTGCAAATTGCTATGAGAGGGAACGGTCGTATTGCAGAAATAATATTTTTCATAAATGATGAAGTAAAATTAATCAAGTACCTACCTACCTACCTATAAATCTACCTACCTGCCTACCTAACTCGTAGTACAGGAATTATCGTCAAAGGGCTTTTGTGCATAACGAACTAGCTGATCGCGTAGCGTTAATTCCATTTGAGAATCTACACACCAGACACGACGTGGTTGAATACATCTCACCAACATATCAACGCCAACTCCAAGCTCCCAGTATCTACTACTAAATTAAACTTTCGACCAAGTTTCGTCTCAATGTGCTATTGCCGTGTTCAACGGACATTCGTCGGTACCTATTGCCAGACTAAGGTTGTGGACAAGGAGGCTGAGCCACCACCAATCCACCTACAAACCTACCAGTCTCTATTTCGACGCCCAATAGTTACTTGCTCTCTTACCATAGTTCATCGAAAAGTTTGCTACAATTTGAATACCAATTTCTGCCTAAGTTGCGGCCGATTGCCGTCTGTTATACATTTCGGATGGTTGGTCGAATATATTGTTATACAGACCGTTATTAGCAACGTTCACGAAACGGTGATAGGTATAGACATGTTAATTGTTACAACCTTAGAATTGTATGTAATTAGTCGAAGCTTATTAGATAGAAAGAATCAAGGTACGTGAGTGTGAATATATATACGAAGACGAAAAGTATGAGAAATATTTTGCCACAGACTTTAAGTCCGAGTTTGAGCGTTGAAACAGTGGGTTTGTTAATTGGAGTACGCTGCAGGGTGCCATAACTGTCTGAAGAACCGTGAACCGCTTCTTTGAGTCTCAACGTCACTGTAGTCAGACTGTGGTGCAATTAATTCCTGCAATTAGCTGTTGTGAAAAGACAATATTTGCCAGAAAAGTGAGGAAGGATGGAAGGTAGGAAGGAAGGAAGAAAGGAAGGAAGGAAGAAAGGACGGAAGGAAGGAGGGAATGTGTTACGTGTGGGTGTAGAGAAACGATGTCGAATAAATCAATTTAAATAGTATAATGTGATGTTTTGTGCGAAAACTATGCACATTGAGGTGAATATATTCCTGAGGTATTATTTCGGTTGCTTGAAACGTAGTCTAAGCCATGCTGTAGCATAACGTTTTAGCAACGTAGAAGCGCAAAACGGTCATTTCAGCAAACAGGCTTAATACTCCCAACAAAGTCAGACAGGTGTTCCGTGTCTCAGGGTACGCTCATTATTCAAATGAGAGATTAAGCACGACTCAACTTTGGCTTTAACCTCATCCCCTACCTCATCCTCACCACCGCCTATTCACCCTCTCGTCGTTCCCCGTTGCAAAGGACACAAGGCTTCGGGTTTACAGTCTTGGGGGTAAGTTTAATAACGTCATCCATCCGTCACGAAATCATTAATATCAACTTACGTTTCGCATTTGAATTACAAAGCGTTACATTTCCGAACTAAGTGTATGTAGGTATAGTGGCCCGCAACGAACCCACGCTCAGGTTGAACAAATAAACCTTGAATTCAATCCTCATATCTCGCTACCAGCTGAGCTTATTTCATCTTCCCTTAGGGCTTACCAGAAGATCCTTGTCAAGTACGAGGAATCCACATACATCAACCATGAATATACTTTCAAATATTAAATTAACGATATTTTATTCCTCTCCTTTATTCGCATTCATTTTTTTTTTTTTACTAGTAACATTGATAAAGGCAGGTAGGTACATAATGGTGATTTAGTTTAATGAGGTGTACGTGAATCTGGGTCGGTACTTTCATCGAATTACTTGTCGGTGCTAATTAAAGTTGTGACCCAAAGTAAGTACACGTGTGCAAAGTTCTCTGTACTTTGCCCGGTCCTTTTTTCTTTTTTTCTTCTTCTTCTTCTTCTTCTTCTTGTTCTTGTTCTTTTCTTCCTCGAAGGAGATGTTGTGCAGCTAGGGAGACGGTTACGCAACCTCTATATAAACCTAGTGATCGATCGATATTGGAACAAAGTATGGATACTTGTGCTGATATAACTAGTATCTCACTTATGCAGGGAAAATTATACGGTAACCTGTCTGCAGATATAACTAGCGTTGGCATAATATTTTTCAATCAAACAACCTTCAATCGCTGAGTCCAATCATCCGTCATTTTCAACTTATAAATATAATCGAAGTAATCGATATACCAAGTTACGTAATTTAGTAGGTACTTCCGTTTACGGTAGTCTCGAGCTAACATATATCCAATATAGTCCAGACAACAGCAGTTCGCAAGCACCCTTGCGACATTTGCCCTTAACGACTGCTATCACTGCTATCTTGGTACTAACACATCTTAACACACGATGGCCTGGAAATGTTATAAATAACGTGAAACGGCTGTTGGCCGGATAAATACCCAGAAGACTATGTCGAAAACTATTATATGTATACCCAAGGTAACGCCATACTTTGCTGGATTTAGTATACCTATAAGCAGAAGGAAATCTGGGGGAAGATAAGCTTGTGTTCGGTCTCGTTCCTCGTTTTCACCGAAAATAAATGAACGGTAAAAGGTTTCGTTTAATCTGATGAAGACTGAACTGAAATAGACGTTATCAAAGACGGACGATTACGGCGATGACATTAGTTAAAATATTTTTTAATCCATAATATGTAATGGATGGCTTAGGTCGGACATAAAATTTGGTCATTTCTTCATAAAGTTACGTCCTGGGGTAACTAGGGCAGTCAATTATTGTCAAGGTAAATGAGGTAAGCAGAGGTAACGTATGCAGCCATCAGCTCGTTTCCGTAGCAATGCGTTAACCGGAGTTGGTGTATATCAATGCCCTTTGCAGCGACTTGCAACGATTCCTTGCGACAATCCCCAGGGGAATTTCATATGCAACCTGAAACATAATTGTTGCTAACCACGCACGCCAGCCAAGGAAAACCTCTTTGATCGTGACACAGACGGGAATCAACAAAACTCCGGAGTTCGGGCCCTGTACTTTGCCATTTCCGTTTCCCTGCAGAAGTCTTGCAGGTAACGAAGAGATGTCCCGTCTCCGGAGTCATCTTTCTAAACTCACGTTTCTAAGGAGTCTAATGAAATAGTGCCGCTGGTCGGGTGCAGGGGAACGACAAGTTGATGGAGGTACCATCCGGCGAACTAGTTGAGTTTCCTATACTCCGGTTTTCTCGGCTTTTCCAGGGCTCTTTACCTTGGCAAAGATTGTTCCGATGTAGACTCTCGCGTTTCGGGTCGAGTGCTCGTTGAAATAATTCAACCGAGTAGCAGGACTCTTTTTATACAAATACATATGTATGTATGTATGTATGTATGTATTTCCAGCTCCTCGGGGCAGCGAAATCGTCAATGTATGTATATGTACGTCGACAATGCCTGCAGAGGATATTCGACAAAGAGTATTTACCTCGTTCCCGAACTGTCTTATTCCTGATCAAACTCCGTACAGATACCAATAGACTTGCTGACGGAGGAGTTATTCGTTCGTGAACTATACTTCCAATCGTGAGAACGTAAGTTTCAAACTTTTCTACAAATCAGGTATACCAGGCGCGAGAATTGAGCGTCGTGGCTCACGAGCCAAGACTTCGACCAATGCAGTGAAACTTCGCGGCTGTGTTTGCGGAATTCATGCATTCACATTTTTACAGGTCGGCAGGTATCCGATAAAATTTATCGCAGGACCAATGCTGGGTAGGAAAACTATGAGTATTCGAGCGCTGGGCCTCACTTTGTTTATTCAGAATTGGAAATCAATTTGAAAAAAGAACCAAACCAAAGATAGCCGCCTGGCTAACGGCGTTATTCGTTGCTAAAGGCATTTCCATACATTCAAATCCTCGTGGGTATCGTACCGTGGCTTTTGCACAAGCGAGAAACTCAGCGTCTCACTGTTCTGAAATTTTCACGCCCCTTAATTATCATCGTCGGATCGATATAAAACCACGATGAAATAATTCATCTGTTACTTTGTGGACCGAAATTTACCATGGAAAATTAATAACCTGGCAATCTGCAATTCTGCTTTCCTCTCGTCTGACGTATCAGCCGGCCACGTGGGGCTGCAGCTTTTGAAAAGCGATAAAGATCCTCAGTTGCTGCAAGCCGAGGTCTTGCCTATTTAACGCCAGTTGCTACACGAGACCTAAGAATATATGCTGCGAGTAAATGACCTTTGGATATCTGCATCTGAGCGTAGTTTATTGTTTTAACTTTGAGCCTGGCTGCTCCATAACTCCCGGAGCGCCATGTTTGTATTAACAATTCATTAATTTTCAGCTGAGCGGCGCTGTCCTCGCTGCACGAAGACCATAACGAATTACATCTATTTAAACACCTATTTTTAGAAGTGGTACACTTCGGCCAAGTGAGACACTCCACATGCTCCGATGATTTTCAACGTATACAGTTCAACGCTCGAAAATAACTTTATCTCTGTAGACTTTTGGTCACTACCTTCCCCGATACAGGCTAAAATATCTCTCTGTATTCGCAACTGTATGCAACCACGTGAAAATCGCTTTTTCATCATCGTCACGGGGAAAAGCTCAAATCAAGTTCCTGTTCGGTCGCTTGCGACGATGTGAAACTTCACCGTTCGTATACAAATTGTTCAAGTTAATTGAAATTTCAGAAACTCTATCGTTCGGGATGTCAAAATAGTATTTTCGGTATAATAACAGGGGAAAACGGATTATCAACAAGCTGCAACTTCGTCCTCGCATACTCAGATTAATACTTGATAACTTACTATCAATTTGGGCCTGCAAGTCAACATCTCAAACATCGTCATTGTTCACAATCAAAATCCGTTTCCTTGTATTACTTTTACGATGCATATTCAACCGGGCAGAAATGATGATTTTTTCAATCCTGCAGCCTGAGGCTGGCATAGTAATACACGCGTATTACATCTCGTGAAATTTCTCATTTAAGTCACCGATTAGCAATGGCGTAAAGTCGAGTTCAAGCACGATCGTAATAGGCGCCTCGTAGGGTATAAATAAGTCTAAAATAACTTAACTTTTTGCTAACTTAGGCGTGCGAAGCACGAACCCTGTTATCTTTGAACGTGTCGACTTAGTTGGCTAACCAGCCATGTCTGCGCACATGTCTTCACGGTGCAGCATTCGCGGGAAAACTTTTCACTTTACGAGCGAGTTGTTTTTGGACTGGGAAGAAAAATAATTCTATTGCACTAGCGAGGTCGTGGCTTACCCTAAAACACTAAAGTCCGCTAAAGTTTTCTGCGGAGACAATGCGTCTTCTAGCCCCTTGATCTCAACCTTCTACTTCATGCCTTTGTTACTTTTTACTCGTTAATAATTTACCCACCATCGTAAAACTATCACCGACAGAAATAAACTTCATGGTCAATTGTCAATTATAACGCCGGATTCATTTCCATTAGAAAAATCCTCAACTGTGTAAACTAACGAGTTGCCCCTTCAAATTTTATCGAGAACCCGTGAAAATTTGATGGTACTTTTTTATAGCCAGGTATTTCTGTTTCATTCCTTTTTTATTTTTTATTTCATTTTTATTTTTTTTTTTTATTTCATCGGTTCATTTTTGTTCCTCTATTTTTACTTTTCGTTCCAACGCATACTAGTAACAAATATTCAAAAATACCGTATCTCCAACAGTGTTCCATTTATACCATTATTTAATGTGCAAACTGCATGAATAACTAACTCTACTATGCCTGCCTCCCATTTCACGACTCGGCGGCTCGAAAACTACATTCGCAACTGTAGTTTGTACGAGAATTAGAATCACCCGCCGAATCTATAACTCTTCCGTGAAATATTTACGCATTTTATAGTTAATTAATTGATTATACTTGTATAGAAAGTTAACCCTGCAGCGTGAATCAAAACTGATGTAGAAATCTAAATCTCTAAGGTTTTTCTTGCAGGGGCGAAAAAGCAAGTCGGTAGAATTTTTATAAATAAAAATTTTTCCTGCGCTTAACGCATTATTTTAGAAACCGACGTTAGTTTGTCTTCGGGGCGCCTGCAGAGTCAAAGTTTCGGTGAACTTAGCCCATCCAACAAATTTTTCAACGCCTCTGGGCCGCGCTTCGAAAATAGAAGTGTGCCACGTTGAGTACAATACATCGGTCTCTACTTAAGGCTCATTTGAGGGCTGTTAAAATGCAGTATGTCATGGTAGACCCTACGTGCGCGTCGTCTAGCCTTCCAGAAATAGAAGCTGCACCCTTCGACCAAAGATCCAGGCCGCTTGCTCCGGAAGATTCTCAACTCCTGAGTTTCAAACGCGCTCTATTATAAAGTGACGAGTTTTCCAAAACTTGAACTTACTCATTGTCTGATAGGAACCAAATACGATCTGAATTCTGGTCAGTGAATGAGGAAAATTCACAGGAAACGAAGCACATGTCAGTCAGAAAACGTAGACGCGAAATAACGGACATGATAGACACAGTATGTTGCATGGAGTAATTATGCAGTCTCGTTCTAGACGGTACCATGGAAGCTCTCGAGAAAAAATGACTCCAGCCTTCCGGATTTTTTTGCCTTTTCATGGAAAAAGAAGCTACGCTTCGTGTCTCGGTATTCATTCATATGGCTACCAACACATTGAAAATAGACGTTATATGTAGAAGAAACCATTCTACGGATTTCATAGTCTAACGCGGTGGTTCTGTCTTCTGTTTTCCGCTTCTTCTTTCCTCAACTTCCTCTGAACTTTCGGGTTCCATAATATCGTGGCAATGTCCCAAATATCTGACCCCTCAACTTCTGTACCGACCTAGAAACTAGAAACATATGAACTAAAGGGACGAACCTTACTTACTTATACCCTTTTAAATCCCCTTTCCACAATCAGAAAGAGCGAAGGTGCAAGTATGCACATATCCAACGACTGTAGGCAAAGACACTAACCTGGTTAGATAGGACATGTGTGCCTCAACTAAAACGTGTTGCGGATTCCAAGTAGTGTGTAGAGGAAACTAATAAGACACATACAAGACTTACGTGCAACACTGAAACGTGTTGCGCCCAGGTCTCTGTGTGAGAAGCCAATCACCTTAATGATAATTTACGATGCAGGGCATAAACGTGTCTCGAGCAGAAATTGATTTGTTTACTCTCGAGCGATCCTCACGCAATCCAGCAGCTAGCCTGGGTGGCCTCAGGGTGGCCTCTGGGAGATGGAATGAACTTTTTCTACACCATCCCGCGGCTCAAATCTTCATCAACGTGGGATCGTTTCTTGCCAAGCTGACTTTCGCCAGCCCTACCTTATACTCTCCGCTGCATCATATCAGAATCAGAATCCACGGAGTTACTTTTTCAATATTTCTTGACCTTATATTCCTGCAGCGATGTATCCTGTCGGCGACTAAATTCACGGGTCAACTAATCATCGGATGTCTTTGTATACGTAAGAAGAAATTGAAGATCTATTCCTATTTAAAGGTCGTTCATCTGATTCACTCGAGCTAGTTAATTTAATTAACGATGACGCACCAACAGCGGCCCAATTGCTAAGTATAGTACGTCAGGTTGGGAGAGACTTTTAGGTTCGAAATAATTCCTAAGAGCCTTTATACCTTTATTTATAGACACGCATGCGGCAGGACTTTATAATAATTTATAAACCCAGTTTGTAGAAAAAAAAGAAGAAGAAGAAGGAAAATAAAAAAAGTAGGACTCCAACATTTCCCGTTGAGCATGTTTTTTATGTGGCACCATTTCTTGGATACGCCAAGGGGTACGCCATTCGGTTTGTAACTTACTTTTCTATCACTTTATTTATTTATTTATCCACTTTTTTTATATTTTTTTCATTCCGATATCTGGATTTATTCGATACTTACCAAATCGAAAGTTAAGCTTCGAAAGTTTATACCTATAAGAGTCAAGGATCATATCGCAGTACGATAAATTCAGACGATATTGCGATGGTTTTCCGAGTTTCTAACCAGCGACAAATGTGCTTTCACATGCCCCGAATATCCATTTATCTATCCGACCTCGTTAGTTTAAAAACAAACACACGCGATAATGGATACGAAGCCTTTGACCATCATCAATTTTTTTTCATCTATTATCTATGTTTTAGGCCACATCCCATATTATAGTGAAGCAAATACATTAAACACAGAATAAAGCATAACGTGTCATGGATAATCGCTTATGAGATTAAAGGCTCATCGAGGATAACTTGTATAGTACGAATAATTTTTCAAACTAAAACAATCGCGGTAGACATCAGTTGGTTAAAGTCTTAGATAACTCTATTTTCCTTCGTTAATCAGTGAATTTTCAAACTTAAAAGTTTACGCGAACACTCTGGCCCCGTAGGCCTAATGCTATAACAGTTGGAGTTACATTCCGCGAACAAGAACGTCAAACGGTATACTGTTTCGGTGTAATTAAATTAGACCCACGGAGCAAAACTCGTCCCTAAGGCTCGTACAATTTTCGAATAATATGCTGGGAATGTGGGTAACAACAGGAAATCTTAATTTAGTTTGAGTTGTTCAAAGTTTGACATTATTATTACTTGAAACCAAGTAGCGTCGATAATATAGTACCACCGCTGTCACAAGTTACAACCCTTAACGAAACTAATAACTGCTATCTTGTCACAGTGACAGTTTTTACCTTCTCATATTTTCTCTCGTTTACTCTCCTACTCGACTAGATATATTCTTCGTTTCGTATCCGGATGGTAACGATCTATTATCACTCGATATTATTTACTGTCAACCGTCACGTACCGTATAGTTATAGGATATCTACTTCATAATATCTGCGTAAAATCTGAAACATTTTGCATAAAGAACCAATACTAAGATAAAAAAAAAAAGTTGGTGTAAAGTTGTGGATATTTGTGGTATGGGCACCCATACAAGGGAATATATTTCGAGAAATCTTTCTGCGATCGCCCACCCCAAAGAATGACGAAAGGTTATCAGGTGTAAAAACTTCCACGTGAATAAATATGCATAATTGTTAGCCAGTACCCAGAAAAAGGTCCGTTTGAAGTTTCTGTTCGCCCGTCGAATGGATATTGCCGATAAAATATCGAACGATAGACAGCAAAACAAAACGACTATTGAATAAAATGATCGATCCGTCGAAACCGAACGAAAATATAATGTCCGTTGTTTTAATTACTGGCTATAAGAGCGTTTCATGTGAGCCAGATATAGGGGTAATTTGTATACAAATCTTGTACAGTAATAGGTACAACGTATAAGCAAACGAATGCACTTAAAGGACTTTTAAATTGGCACCACGGGCATTTGGCGAAAATAAATTGGCACCAATGAATACCAATTGCCGGGTGTATTTGTACACGCGGCAAAAAAAAAGGAACGGGGTTCGCAAGTTGCAGTTGCAAGTACTCGAAACTTCGTGTTCGCTGCAGCTTCTTGAAGCGCGTTAAGCGATTCTACCTGCTTGCTTAACAGCTATACAAAGCCAATAATTTACTTCCCCCCTGTTCTTGTATGCAAATTACCCGAAACATCGATACTTATCCAACTCGGAACTAATTACATTCAATTGAATTTGCTTAAATTAACGTTATTCAAACATCTAAAGCTCAAAAAAAAAAATGTTGAATACCTGTATGTAATTGTAACAACGAGACTCGGAAATTCACCGCACGGATATAACAACTATTCGTTATTTCATCATACAGGGAACAAAGACCCGGCTGACTAATTACTCAAAGTGATTACCCACGTAATTGGTCACCGTAGGTAGGTACATGGGGGAAAATGAATACAAAGAGTAGGGAAAGTTCTACTGAAATGACACCGAAGAATATGAGATTCAGACTTTGTCTCCTCTCGGTTCACCTAGTTTTTGAAATGATAATTACTATTACAAAACCGAAAAAAAAAAAAAAAAAAAAAATAACCAACTTTAATGCTGTCTCACCTTCCATTACTGTCATGGGTATACTTTTCTTCTCTCATTCCTGGTCATGTAACGAATTTATTTCGCCTGCCCAGTGTCTTCTTCTCCAATTTCTATGTGGATTAAATTTCCACTCAGCCTGTAATCAAACGCGAAATACGTGTTTCTATCGAATATGTAACGTTTTATTTTCTTCAACATTTTTTTCATAAAGTGAAAGAAAAACCGCCCAACCAGTTTTTCGAAATGAATTTGAGAGTTGAAGGGTTTTACAGGTCTCCGTTTCAACTTGACAACCCGTATTAACGTCCCTTTATAATTCTCTAAGTAATTTGCCACTTTACGAGAAATATTCAGAAAATAGAAAAGGGGTACAGAGAATAAAAACGTAGTGGCCTGGCTTTTTAGGGGTAGCTTTTGTGGGGTACAGGAAAGGGGCGTTCTGAGGCCCATCAAAGCCATGAAAGCTCTCAATGGTGCACGGCCAAAGCTCCCACACATTCACATCCACAATCTCGCTCAGAGCGAACCACGAATAGTGTCTGTTGGGCTCGAACCGTAGCTCTGCAAGAAATCGTTAAGGGTAGACTGTACCATCTCTATTTGCCAAGCTTTTACAATTTTGTAAACCATTCGTCAAAGTAACTCACCATCATCACTTCACCTTTACTCATCTGCCTTTCTCTCTCGGTGTTAATTTCCGCTCTTCCATGAATACTTCGTAGATCGGTGAACTCCAATGAACATCATCACACCAACGTTTTCATGGACCAGATGGAGCGTAATATGTTTCACCAGTTATATGTGTGTGGAAGTTCAATTTATTCGAAATTTCTACTTGGTTTGTGCAGAAAATACTCTTAACAGACAAATTCACTGTCTGGAAGTAAATTTTTTGCAACAATTTTAAAGGAGATGAGAATACGTACCTACTTCTTACTTTTCGAATCGTATTACATAATTACTAGTATTCCAGAATCACGTTATCCCAGAGTGAGCTTATCTCCAGACTGAAATTAAACTAAGAATCAGGTGTAATGTGGAGTCGATGTAATTCCTGCAGAGGCTACCCCATCCAACGATTATGGCCAAGCTTTACAGGATAATACGATGATCCTCGACGCCTTCTTTCCGGAAGGCAATCGTCATAAAGTGTACAATAAACGAGCAAGAAGACATTCATTCAATACGTATACTTTATCAAGCACATTTTTGATAAATTCGTTTGAATTTCACATCTATATCATAGATACCTACTATCCGTTTAAATAAACTTTAACGCCCGCTCGTCCCCTAAGTTATGGTAACATAGTCCCTTTTCCGTTCATGAAATATACAAGATGAAGCCAATAATTTTTGTCACGTAACGCAAATCTTCCTTTTTTTTCCGACTGAAATTGTATCGCGTGTCACGGGATAACGTGATCGAAATATATCAACTTACGAAAGGTGATATATACACCGATGGGGAAATAGATGTGAAAATCGCCAATAGCAACACATGCCTAAGTCGATTCCGAAACTTCAAGTTTATTTTTACAAAGGCGTGATGCGTTATATAGGCATCTTTGAAACTACTTAAGGAAAATCGGCTAGATATCCCGAATTTGAGTAGTTTGTAGATTGAATTGATTCAGCCGTTAGGTCGCAACGCATTGCAGGATTGTAACCCAATCTCGTGCGTCAAGGTATTGACTCAGCTCGTAGCTCTAACACGGGATTTCATGCAGATGCATCGGCGTCGCGCTGTCTAGTACCCGTATATACTGGATGCGGTTAAGATCCGACGCTGTACGCGTCGCGTTGTATCGCGTTGCATCGCGCTGCACTGGTACGCCTAGCCGATCCTTAGCTGTACTCATGGATAGCGTATGCAGTTTGTATCAAAGTACCAAAGTCCTTCGTACACACGCAGACTAACGGACCTGTTTCGGAACTCCGTTACGTGTTTCCCGGTCTCCGTACGTGTTCCGTCTAACGTAGCGTTAATGGAAGAGCTTGTTCCGTCTAGGCTGTAATCGGAATGCCGTCCAATAACGTCGTGCGTCGCACGAAGACATTCGGGACATTTGGGACATTCGAACATTCCCCGCGGGCTTTCCTCGGGACTCAAGACACACACACTAACGGAGTCTAACGTTAACTGCCGCGATGCGCCTGCAATCCTAACGACCACCTACAACCTTCTATCCAGGAGACTTTCGACCCCCTTTCTCTTACCAGAACATATTCCTCTCTCTCTGTCTCTCTGCTTTTCCGTCTGTCCGCAAACTCGATATGTATAGTCACCCTGAGAGTCTGCAAAAGCTTGCACGACGACGTGAAGGAAATACGTCTCAGAGAATACAATGCAGTTCTCGGTGCTCGTCGAGTTTCTTGAATTCTCTACTTCGAACAACATGACAATACATCTCAGATCATCGCATCACTAACCCCTGAGTTATCCGTGACTTAAAAGTCGAATTCGAAATCAAATTCTTGAGAGTTTAATGGTTTTGCTCATCGTAAATTTCGAAAGCTTTTATAAGGGTGATAAAGATTTCGAATAACTGTACCTACGTCCTACACGATGAAAACATTTTTTAATGATTCTTCGAAAATTTTGTCAACCCGTTTTGTTACCACGATCAAGATCGACTCGACGATAGATGGTACAATACCATGTCTACTACGGATTTTAAGAATCTCGTAGAATCCTTTTACCTTTGTTATCTTGTTAGGCGTGTCGCGCATATTAAAGTAACGCTGAGTTAACTTGCGAAACATGCTTCTCCGCGAAGACTGCGTACTTTTACAGTTTGCTCTAATTCATATAATAATATGTAGAATTTCATAGTGAATATGAGAGCAGGATTTATGAGAGTATGTAGGTCTGTATGCCTAGGTAAGAAAATGTTTTCCATTCAAGTCGCGTTGAAATAAAGGTATAGGTATAATACTTTTGTTTTAACGTCTGAATTGCGCACCTTCTTCACCCACCTTCTAGCTAACGTAGTAATTGAAGCCTCTGTTACCGTAGCTCAGTCATCATGAAAAAGAAAAGGAATTGAATGTACAACTACAGAAATTTAATGCAGCTTCACCCCTGCCATGCTCGTTAGCAACGATCACTCAGCCGTGCTCGATTATTTTACTTGGAATCTACGTATTTCGTTACACCTGGATAATCCTCAATACGAACTTATATTTTACAACGCCGTATAAACCCTGATCCAGTAATATTATAACGAGAATTGCATTTGAAATAATAAGATTCTCGCTATCTACCTCGAAATATCGCGGGGCACAATCTTCGGATGAAATTGCGTTAGAACCAATCGGCTGGAAGTTAACACATAAATATATGCACTCATAATACAACTTCGCCGACTGCATAAGGCATGTAAGCATGACGTCACGAAATACGCTTATGCTCAAGATTGCATAACCCAAATTTCTTAGGTCATCATTAAAGCTTACGAACCACAAATGCAAATATACGATCTATTAGATACTGTATATATGTGTGGAGCACATATGAAACGATCGATAGCACGAGGTAAATATCATTGAATAAATATCTCTGGCTGAACCCCTGACAAACTACGTATATAGTCTGAATTCAAGGTAGGTATACACGTATATATGTACTACGTATCCATTAAAAGCACATCGCCGATGGTTTATATTTTAAGAATTTATCACAATCTTGTCATTTTTTTTTTTTCATATATATATATATTTTTTTACCGTCGACTATCGGTCTACTTTGGTAGCTAGTTAAACCTGGCCATATAGAACTGATGACGCGAATAGTCTGCAGTAATAGTTACAGGTATCTGCTACTTGCCAAAGGGGTAGTTGTCATGCGATCTAAACCTCGCAGGAGGTCAGTCGTGTCAGGTCGTACAGTTCTCGGAACTTTACTTGGAATTGGTTCTAGCCGGAAATCGACGCTTTGATTGAAAAGTTTGAAAGCAAGAGCGAAGCCGATGCAATACGTATGTCTCCGTAATAACCAGTGTCAGATATGCATATAGGCACATATATACGTATATGGAGGCGTCTGCAGACTTCCCGAGGAAAATTCTATATTCTCGATTCTTTGAATGACATGTGCAAATATATTATATGTAAATAGGTATATAATATATATGTACAGGTACGATGTACGAATCGGTGTGAAGTCCTGCACCGGTATTGAACGGAATTATAAGTTTCCACTATTTTCGTAGGTATATATGCAAGTACCGTATCGTTATCTGCAGAAAGCACCGTGAATTCTGGCGGGCAAATTTGTTACTGGGGGCAATTTTCATGATTTACGATTCCCAGGATATCAGAGATAAATCCGCAGTCCATATTTAGAGGATTATATTGCACCCCTGGCTAGTGCCACGTTTATTTTAATTGCTATCGTATAGTTGGTGTATCGCCAATCAATCAGGACATTAATACAGTAGTTATATAAAATCCTCTAGACATTGTATAATATGCAGTTATAGGATTTGTCTTAAAAATTCTTATCGGTCATGAATAATGTATGATTTTATGAACGAAATAACTGCCCATCGGTGACATAATGTGAATCAGAATCAAAGCAGATATCGCAATGGCCAATGCAGCTCTAGGAAGCTTACCTACAATGCGGAACAATGATACAATAAATCTCAAGAGAGCCGGAGAGGGAAGCTGGTGCTACGGAGCAATTAAAAAGTGGGGCTCGCCTCGAGAGGGCTTGTTACGACCGCGCCCAAGCATTTATCATTTTTCCACTACCCTGCAGCGCCAACCCCAACTCATGCTTAGTTGAATTCCATTGTTTCTATTTTCTGCTCTTTCCAATAACAAAATCGATTTTTGTTCTTGTTTTCGTTTTCGTTTTCGTTTTTTTTTTTTTTTGTTTTTTTTTTACAGAAAAATCTGACCTCGGAACAGAGACCTCAAATTCGAATAGAAATACGCTACCGCAATTTTCGGAGTACAAGAAACGCCCTCAATTTGACATAAATAGAGTTTATGCTCGGTGGCTCTAGACGTTGAACTAAAAAGCCCCACTGTTCCAACCGAAACTTTCGTCTCAATCAAGCTGCGAGCTTTCAGATAGGCATTGCTGAGAATGTGAACGATTTACGAAACTGAATGGGGAAAATACGCGAAATCTACTTGATCCTAATTGACGAGAGCCAAAATGAAATTCAATGAGACTCGGAAGAATTTTGCGAGAATAAAAATCTATGGAAATAAATTTGTAAAACTAAACTTATATACGTTTGAAAGTTAATTTGAAACTCGATTCGCTTGTATATAGTCATAACCCATGGTCGTCGGTGCATTATATAGTTGCGTACAAAGTCGCTGGTAATACGCGCACGTGCGCTACTATTATTCAACTATTATTACAACAAAGAAGCACGCTCCAAATATGCCGTCTAGTGGTGCATTCTTGCATTGTGCGTGCCCCATTGTCCCACCCACGCACTGTTACGCGTTCGAGCACGCGAAGCTGTTTGGAAACTGGGAGTTTGTTCATAGAAAATTGCCATTTTTTCTTCTTTTTTTTTCCCAGAAATGACTCAGAAAAACCCACTCAGTTCTGAGAAAATGTGTAAACTGGCACCTCCGTTACCCCCATGTAGGTAGGTGAGTAGGTGGGTGTACGTATGTATACATACGTCGCGTCCCTCATTCGTTACCTCTGTGTGGCATGGCATCGTATCGTCATGTCGTGGCCCAAGGTAGGTATACCTACCTCGAAATTACTTTTGTGCTTTTATTTACCGGCTAGTCAAGCGCGAAACCTTTTTTCATTTGCTCAGTCACTCGGGTCCAAACACTCGAGCGAACAATCCGTTCAATGGTTCCCCTAGCGTTATTAAACTCATATTCACAACGCTTTCGTAAATCCTTGTTATAATCAGTATAGGAAACTTCAATTTTCGAATGTATAAATCGTAGCTGAAATAGCTGCTGAAAGGAATGAAATGTAAATTATAGGGAAATAGTGAAAGAATGATCGTCCTTACGGTTGTTATACAAACATATTATGTATAACTACTAATGACAGGTTGATAAAATTTGATGAATACATAAAAGAAAAAAAAAACTTTGCGAAATATACTAAATTTCTATCCATGAGCTGGTTTCCCGCATCAGCTCGTGCCGTTTATAATAAGTATTCGAAAAATTAATGAAATCACTTATGCAAATCGGCGGTGCTCGCTTTGATAGCGTCCCCCACCCCCGGCTATTACCTTCACCACCAAAGCCTGCGAACCACCGAAGCAAAGTGTTGGGTGAGCAACTGACCGTGTTAACTAGATAAGCGGCCAACCTGAAACTTCACACGCTATTAGGCAAAGCACAGTTTAGATTAAGAGTAACTTACGACCGTTTGGTGTCTGAAAATTAGAATATTTTCACTTCGACCATATATACATATATGGGTGGTTCTACGAAAGTTGGGTAACTTTTTGGAGGATATTGTACCAATGCTTTATGACGGTCAAATATTGTGTTTTAATATAGATTTGGCTGGAAATATGATGATTGTATAGTACCAGAAAGGGACAGTCACTTTATTCAGTATTACCGACATTATTCGAGTTTTTCTGGAAATTTCCTTCAGGGGACTGACAGGTCGACCAGGGGACTGACGAAAGAATACAATTCACTAAAAAATAACAACGTTTTATTATGAATTGCACAGTAGGGTTACAGTATAAGACGGACAATATGAATATTAATCATTAAAAAGAATGTTTTGATGAAATTGAAACAGAAAACAGCGTATCTTATGTGCTGTTATACAAATTGTTCAAAATTTAAAAGAAACAACTCGATAAAATTTTAACGTAAATCAACTTTTTTTATGCGCTGTAACAAAAATATGTCCACATGTTGGAATCTTCAAATGCTTATAACTATGATATTGAAAAAATCGGTCATTTTCATACGATAAATATAGCTCTTGAATGTTCTGAAATAGCCCTAATACTAAGTAAACATAAAATTATTTTGACACAGCCAACTTCAGGTATTTTATCGATTAGACATTTTCTCAACCTATGCAATGAAATTGGAACACAAATCAGTATTTCTTGTTCAAAGTAAGGATTACTTTTCGAAAACATTAATAGTCTCATCAAACTTATAAAATACCCTTTTTCCTTTCATCTGCAGGGTGGGAACTGGCAATTTTTTAATCACTTGGTCAACAGACACGTCTGCAACATCTTTTTTGTCTAATTTAAATAGAGTACCATCGCTATTACATAGTTTCAGAAAAGTCACGGTCAGTTCCCCATCTTCTTCATCAAAACGAGAACACACCGCAGCATAATGGTATTCAGTTTTTCTCATAACAAACTTAACTAAAACATATTCTCCGCTACTGTAGCTGTCTTGCTGTTTATCCTTTAAAATATCACTGATTCCCGGAACAGGCATATCTTCTTCAGAATCGGTGAACACTGCCGAAACGTCCAGACGAGTATTTTGCTTGTAATTTATAATACCCAGCTTATAATGATCACACCCATTAGGATCGCAGAAGCAGCTGAGCGACCTCATTACAAGTCGGTTTGGACAATAAGTATCGCCAGTTACCTGATGAACCAAAAGAGTTCCTTTAAAAGCAACCAAATTAGATTGGTTTTCGTTAATCATATTGTTCATTCTTTCAATTTCGCTTTCCTCAATAACAGCAGTTCGAATTGCAGGGCATCTCTCACTAATAACATCGACAAGTTCTTTCAAGTTAGTAATGTCACCTCCTGTAGCTATTACTTTATCAGCCGTCCTTTTGCAAGTCGCACCTATGCCATCCGGCGCTCCTTTGCCATGCCCGGCTTCATGGTAATTCCAGGAGAACTTCATGTATCGCGGATAAAGTTCACTCAATTTGCAGCACAGTATAAAAAACATTGCCTTATTCCTGTACTGAGTGACAGGGCCGTCACTCAGAAAGTGTAAATGTTCAACACTCAGCGGTAAAGATGCCAGCACCGGTCTCAAATGTGCCCAAATTGCCCCAACATTGTGGGACAAATTCGTTGAAATTGTGCAGTGAGAATCGGTAGAGTCTTTGAGATAGACGACTACGGTATGCAGAGTAATTTGTGTACGTGACCCACCAAAATGAACAGCTTGAATTTCCTGGTTATATTTTGTAGCAAAATTTTCCGAAAAGTCCATGTGTATAATAGCATCTTTCTCAGTTAGCGATTTTTTAAGTGATTTGAATGCGTTGTATTGGTGAACAATGTTCAGTTCGTGTTGAAAAAACTTCTGGACATCGTTCTGTAGTTTTAGGATAAGATCTCGTGGGAGGATTTCATTTTCTTCTTTCTTATACTTAGTAACAAAGCGCTCTTTCTTTGTTTTATGATCTATGATTGCTTCTTTTTTGTTTACCCACTGTTTGTATAAAATTGCTTTATTATTATCAAATTCCTCATATGGTAACTTTTTTGAGCAACACTCGGTACAGGTTCGTCCTAAGCATCTTTCAGAATAACGGTCGCAACAAAAAATTCGCAGCATTGTTTGATGATTGTCGAAGGCCAGGATTTTCGCACTCTTCAGAGCAGAAAGTTTCAAATCAATGTTTTCGTGCACGATGCACAAACATGTATCGCGGCCGGAAAGTGAAGGTGGCACAACCCAGAATGGTCGTGAACGACAGAATATCGAATAACTGATTTTTATAGGTTCAGATTTCAAAAATTTTCTATGAAGATTTCTCAATGTATCCAGCAGGTAACGTTTTTGTTTTTTTATTTTGTTTCGGGTTACAAATTCCTTTTTCCCGGCTGATTGGCGACTATTGCTGTCGTCTTCAAAAAAAAGTTCAATCATTTCTTGTAATTTTATCGTACTCTTAGTTTTTGTTTTTTCAGTGCGATTATGGCCACATTTTTTGTATGTTATAGCTCTATTTTTTACTCTCCATATTTTGTACTTATCCACTATTTTTCCAGAAACAGCACGCTTAAACTTCAACCTGTCTTGATAAGTTTTCATTTGAGAATAGTTTTCCTCTAGTTGAGTTTTCATTACTTCACCGAATAGCGCTTTTTTCACTAACTCCTTTTTTTTTTCAATGTCTTCAGCCATCTGTTCAATATTAGATTTTGGCGTTAATGGACTACGCTTTTTAGAAACTTTTATTTTATTCTTCATTCTTCGATATTTTTGACGTTGTGCACTGAGTTTTGCCTTAAGTTCAGAGATCTTCTTATCCTTTTGTTTCAGTTCTTTTAGTCGCCTTTTTCTAAGTTTTTGGCTCCTTCTTCTAGCTTCTTCAGCCCTTAGGTTTCCGTTAATATTCCGTCTATGTTCTTCAGGAGCTATTTGAACAGCCTCATCATCCGAATTAGGGGGTGTATTCTGAATCGCATAGGTGTTAGTGATGTTTTTCAGAGCTTGTTTCCTTCGGTAGGTAGATGAGGACACCTTCCATTTCTTTCGCGTCATTCTTTGCTCACGAGCCGTCATTTCTTTTATACTTTGCCTTTGACCCTTAGCTTTCTTGTTCAGGTATTTTAATCTTTCTTTTTCTTTCTGTTGTGCTAACTTTATTGGATCATTTTTTATTCTGATTAAACGGGCCTTTTCGGCTTCTCTTTTGTTTCTTAAAATTTCTTCTCTGCTTAATTTCTTTTTGTTCTTAGGCGCCATAATGACTAGATCTGTAAGAAGACAAAAAACGCAGCGGGTTGTTGATGAGCATAAAATTTGCTAATACACTTAATTTCTAGCCTAAAAGGATAATGGGTAATTAGCAGTATAGCTCTAAAATTATAGTATTTTATTACTTCAGTCAGCCGCGTATTGTTTATTTTTATGTAGAGAGAGTCCATCGATATGTGGACAGAAAAACGTCAGTCCACCGGTATCGTCGTCAGTCCCCTGTCGCCTCTACAGGCAAGGGACTGACGACAAGGGACTGATGAACTTTGTGAAAAATAGAGATATTTGTGAAACTATCATGAATATTCACTTGGTTGTTTTGTCATATTATTACACTTCTATACATCTTTTGAGACATAATAAATTGAAACCAGTTTTGTTATAAATAATAGAAAAATTACCTACCAGGGGACTGAAAATGTGTCTGGCTCCGCACGTGTTTTCGTCACAAGCACGCTGCTGGCACTGATTCCAGAATGTCCGCGTGCAAACAAATCTTTTCTACAGCTGACCTAACAGCTGACACTAAGAACTGAATCGGTGTTGAGATTGGCGCGAAATTTGATTGTCTTATTCTTTCAAATTCAGTAACGACAAGGGCCTGACGATCGAAACTGAGTACACTATATTATATACAAATTTAGGGGGGTAATTCAGCAATTTTCACTCAACATTCTGTTTAATAATGTATTTCGAATACTCATACTTCATTTGATGATGAAAGAAGTACATAATTTCAAATAATTTCAAAAATACAAACGTTAGTTTACTGATTTTTGCAGTGGTTACACGCCAGGGGACTGATGTTTTGAGTAAAAAGTGGAGATTTTTGACACTATTATCTTATGAAAATGTCACTTGGGTTGAATGGACAAGAAGAGAGGATAATGATCTTTCATTTCGTGATGGAAAATGTTCGATAATGTTCGTTTTAGATGAATTATTGCCTGAAGACATCAAGTTACCCAACTTTCGTAGAACCACCCATATATGTGGCCAAGGCAAGATGTGGAAATCGGAGATATAGTTGGGGGGCAGTGGGGGACAATCAGTCTGATATACCTGGAAACTTTCATGTGACAGGTAAGGGGTAGGTAAATGTTATCCTTGATGAGTGCAGCGTTGAGTTCTTGGGGTGATTGTTTCCTGTAAGTTATACGTAGGATAAGAAGATGGTTAATGCAAATCAAGCTTGAGTATAGAGGTGGTGGTGGTACGGTCGAAATTTAATTAACTCCAGATTTGTTCAAAGTTCGCGAATATAGGGTAGTTTAATAGTTGAAGACAACGTTGCCGCCTGAAGCGTATAAGATATGTACCCACTTGCTTGCACCGCGCAAATATTGCCGGTATCTTTATCCGGGTTCTATTGGTGTAGGGTGGTATAGGTAGGGTGGGTAGGGCGAATGTTGGGCAAATTAATTAAGAAGAATCTCAAGCCTCGCCCCGTTATCAACGGCAGCAAATTTAATCAAAGGGCATTCCTGGTCCAGGAGTTGGAATTTATTCCTATTTCCTACGGCGACCAATCACAAGAGTACAATTCCTACTCTGGCTTTCAAATCAATAAGTAAGCCGTCTTGGGGAGGAGAGAAAATGAATTTTAGAAATTGAAATCTCAATTGAAAATGAAATACTTGACGCGGTAGAAAATCGGCGGAACAACGTACGCGTAAAACCAAGTAGAGGAATCCCGGTTCAAAACTTCGAGCTTACCCCTTCCGGCGGTGGAATGAATCATTTTTACGACTAGGAAGTGATAGGATCTCGGGCACCTTAAGGCACACGTTGTAAATAAAAGTCCGAAGCGGAAGTACGGTGTTTCAATATCCGGTTCGAGTCAGCTGCCACCGTGAGCGCAGAAGGGCATGCAATAAAATTAAATAATAAAATGTACGTGATTGGCGAAAACAATGCACGTGCCACGCAATACTCTTCTTTCCGTACTCGGGGCGTACTCCGAATTGCAACGGGTCAGATATGGCCAAGAATCCGAGAAATCGCAAAGCAGAAAAAAAATTTCCGCCCTTGTTTTCGCATCCTCGGAACTTTTTGCTTCCGAAAGTGAAAGAAGAACATTTGGAATCAATTTTCCTTCTTGTTTCCTAATTTGTTAGGGTATATATGACAGCTGCCACTACGATCGGGAATCTATTTTACTGAAAATGTAACTTTCTGGAAGATAAATGATTCACGTGAAGCAGATTTTGCCATCATGAATTGAATTTACAACCAAATAGGCTCTACGCGGATGGTAAAGACACCCACAATCAGGGGGTAACACCCTAAATTTAACATTTCAGGTTGCCCCACGGTACTGCTACGGAAGCGTTGAGTTCTAAGTAACTGTATCACACCTGAGAGAATTTATGGCAAGTGCAGGTAATCTTTATTGAAACGTATAATAGAACGTGGGTTATTCTCCTGATAATTTGAAAACATACCTACCCTTACTCAGATCTCGTATAGTTTCATCGTGTTTTTCAATTTATTCCGATAAAATCTGCAAGCGAATCGTTCTTGCTTATATATTCATGTCTTTTTTTTTTATTATTATAATTATTCTTTTGTCGCATATATTTATCTGATAAACAAACTTTCATAATCCACTTATCTTCGTCTCTACGAAAAAGTCGTACCTACTACACGAAGTCCTTTGACCCGACGCGTCTTCTAGGCGCCTGTCTCCAGCTACCAGACTATCGATTCAGTCTGCAATATCTCAAAATAGTCGAAAGAAAACTCCATCCCATTGCTACGTAGATCTATCTAGTATACACGTATACTATTATGATGACATATATATATATATTAGATGTATATATGGAGCCTTAGGATTCCATCTCCGCGTACAAGTTCCTGGACGAACGCTCGCGTCTCACTTTCCACTCTCTTTGCGGAAAGCCATACGTAGTATATATTCCGAAGAGTTAGTTTAGGGGTGGGTGTAGAGTAGCTTCTTCATCTAACAAGTCTACGACTATGGGAATAATGTGATTGACGACGAAAGGACCTTACGGGACATGCTAGCCACAAAGTGATGGATGGATTCGCCTTCCGAAATCTTCGAAGAGCATCATGAACTTATTTCAGACGGACGTTAATTATACCGAGTCAAGTTTGAGACGATCTGATGGACCGAAACGTGACTTGGTGAAACGATATATATACTTGTTGGTGTACATGTATTAGATAAGTATTATATATCCTGGTACAGGTGTAAGTGTATATTGTAATTGTATACTTTAGTAGCGAAGCGTTAGATCGGTCAAATATAAGTTATCGCTTAACTAACTGTCAGAAGTTTGGACTGACAGCCGTTTTGTCCAACTCCCTTCCACCCTCGTTGTGTTTACAATATTCAACGAGTTTTGAACTTATATATATTTCGGGGTGTATCAAGTATTGATTCTGTCAGTATTTAATCATCGTGGTTTTTTTTTCTTTTTTTTTCTTCTATTTCTTTATTTTTTTTTTCCCTCCGTTACGTCTACCTTTATTTATGTTACAGGTGAGGCGAAATTACGAGGATTACTTTGTTTCAGACGATATTGCGAATCGCAAATACTATGAACACGAAAGGCGAACTAATAAATATGCCGGGAATCGATATGGAGGGAAACCTACTATATCGTATCTCATAATTTTCTCTGTATCGATCGACTTACGTCAGTTTTTTTACTCCGAAAAATGCAGAACTATTAACTGCAGTCGGAATATTTCCGATTTTTATCATCCTCTTCTCATGTTACATTTGTTATTTCATGATTCCGACTATTCATATTGTGTAGGTACCTGGACAAATCCAAACTTTCCAATTAATCAACTAAAATCTAATCAGCTCCGGGTGTATGCTCCAGGAAATCGAACATCAATCTAAATGTATGATCAACGTCAAGGGAGCATAAAAAATTCAAGGAAATATTCACATTTCTATTCATAACGACTGTGAGTTGAGTAAATTCAATCGCTACAACGCAAACAGTGTCGGAATTTTTAGCAAATGCCTGTTCACTTTATTTCAGTAATAAGAAGTTTGTACAAATTTCATGACGTCCGGAAAGCTAGTCTGCGAGTAATTATAACGTTCAGTGATTTATGATACTGATATTATATTGAATGTTCATTTTTTCACGAATCCTGTCTCTGTTTTAATATTTCCGGAAATATGTACTCGTGTAACGATCAACTCCCCTTAAATAATTATTTCGAGTATATTTCACCGTGATTATCGGATACACCCTACTATTTCGATGTAAATTTTAATTAGATATTCAGTATTTCATTAATCAGAGAATATTTATGAAGAAGCTATTTCTCTCGAAATCTTCTAATTACGCGTACTCGTATGCACTTAGCACGCGGCAGGTAGGTGGGTATAGGAAAATGAGGAAATGTTCAGTCACTCGAATGGGAAAGCCCGTGAGAGAGACAGAGACAAACCAAGAGTACAGAGATGTAGGAAGAGTGAATTAATGCGAGGATGTAGCGCTCCAGTTACCTTGATGTACGCTCCTAGCGTAGGTACAAACATATTCTCGTATCCCGACAGTTCCTGAATCTAAATTCCGTCCCGTACGTAAATCCGGAAGTTATGAGTTAGAATTACGTTTGCAATGTGTTTGTATAAAGACCCTCAATTTTCATTGAATGTTATTACATTTTCTACTTATTTTTCACCTCGCGTAAGACGTACGTGTCCCAAGGGACAAAACTCACCCCTAATACGGGAGAAAAAATTGTGAATGAAGGAAAGAGCGAGAAGCCAATAGATGCGTGCGATTGAAATAATTGCAACTAGCATATATATTTTCTGAAAACGAAATGGGAATTAGTAACGGAAACCGAAATTTGCGACTTATTATCCAACTCTGGCCTATCACTAGTTCAGCCAGATCTAAGATCCGAGTCGTTGGTCGTAAACCGCGAGAACTGATCGTGTTTTATGAAAATTTCACCCATCTTGGATTCACAGCCAGCTATTCTAGCAGCTTAAAATATTCAGACGACATTTACATCCCAAATTGAAGAAGGAAAACGTCGAGCACAAAGTGTGGAACGAATGTGGGACCCCAAATTGATTTTAAAATGCAACCACCACCGCAACTTTCTTTCTATATTATTACACCGGTTTGGTACGTATATTATTTTGCCTCCGACTTTTCGCCGCAACAAAATTCAATTCAGTTTCATAAAGATTGACGCCCACTCCTCGCAGACCTCGCTCGTATCTTGCTGCGGAAGTACTGAAAAACTTTTTTCCCCAACCACCGCACCGCGCAGACAAAAAGTTACGACAATGAGCCGAACCATGCATAGAAGTCTCAACCGTATACAATAAAGTAACTTTTCATTTCCACAAATGATATGAACAAAAAATTACATGTTTGTCCTTTAATAAGCCACCCACGCGCAGATACCTACTCACTTGCTTGGCCCGTGCATGTAGTATCCTATAGGTATAATTAATATAATTGACCATTATTCAGGTGCACATCGTATGTCACGTTCGGCGAACCCTCGCTAAAATTTTGGCGGATAATTATTGTCAGTATCCAAGCTGGATTTGAATTCCTCGGATAACGAAGGGTGTAACCGAATGCCTTCTGGCCTTGTGAAAAGGTCTTGAGATACCTATGTGTACTTATAGATGTAATAACGTGGTGATTAATAAGATTAATTATTGCTCAGAGATCCTGTGGTGAAAATTTCATTTATTCATTTCAATTGCCGTTCGTTATTACTTGAAACGAATACGTCTAAGATTCTATCGCAAAAGAGAATATTAAAGTTCAGATAAATGACCGCGAGGCGAGGATTTGGTATTCTAGGACTTCGAGCTTTCTGAACTATCAAAGAAAATGTGAGGAAGATTGTGAGTTATAAAGTTCTCGAGCTAATCATTTCTTTCTTTTTTTTTTACTTCTTTCTTTTAGTATTAAAACGGACGTAGGTAGGATAGTAGGAAGGTACCTACTATCCTCATAATCTTCTCGCTCTCGAGCTCATCCACTCGGCAGGGAAACAATCTTTTCGAGGATACAGAACCCTGCGTTGCTAATATTAATGGATACCGGATATTAACTTCTTGCTGGCCCGATTGGTATGGATAGCTTTACCGCGTTATAGCTTCACCTACTTGAGGGTAAGATGGATCGAGTCTGGCAGACGTTAAACCACCGCTGTCCGCCATGTGCTACTCGCGATAAGCCTAGTCAACGTAGAAACTACTCTCGTCACATCCTAGTTAGTAAAGCATACACGCGTACGTAAATCTATGGTGCATAGTATGCTTTACCTGTTAGCATGCAGATGCATATTAATACCGTTAAAACAAACCACACTATACTGGAATTGTTCATTCCATACGTTTTCCCGATAACTGTATGAGAAAATCGTGATTTGTAATTAAAAGGCAATCAATTGTTCGATTCTACAAACACCGGCTATACAAACAGCAAAGTAGGTATATTACCTACATCCAGATTTTAAGGGGATAGTCTACTCGAATTTCTCACCAAATCTGGGAGAAATTTCGATCATAAATATTTTCAGGATGGTCAATTTTTTTAATGAAAAAGCGTCTGTATCTAATATCAATTCAATAAATCCATTCGATGGGAATTGAGATTTTTTTGAAAATAAATAAGAAGAGTTTTCCACGAGGGAAAGGGCTAATACGTGTTAAAAGTTAAGGATCGATTTTCAGTTGAAAAACCAGCATATTTCCAGTAGACTGTCTCCTCAAAGACAAAGCTATTCGCAAAGCGGGATCGCAGGCTGGTAATTATGTGATAAGATAACAAAAGACGGAGGCACGTGGTTTGATTACGTTCGATTAAACTAATGTGAGCAGGAATAAAACACGTGGGTGGTGGAATGTAGCTAAATGAGAGAAACGTCTGCGTAAAGAAAAGTTCTACATCTACCCTCGTTCTCAATAAGTCAAGATCGATTTTGACAAATCGTGCTAAATTAATCCTTTGGCTGGGAAGGATTCCCCATTCGGATTGTCGGGAGGTTGATTCTAATCTTAAGTAATTCCGGGATTTGTCAGTCGAGCTTTTCTATCTTTGCCAAGGATCTACCAAGCCATTGCGATGAAATCGTAGCAGACAGCGTTACAAATCGTTGGAGAATTTAATTGGATATAAAAGGTATTCACGCTGCCACCAATGCCGGGCTATTATATTATAGAATTGTGCCTTTCAATATTACTGACAGGGCGGCAATGCAACCCCTCCCTCTCCACTATAATATACGTAGAATTTCTGGTTCAATGTTAGTGGAATATTACACCGCTGTCGCTAATCCAGTTATGGAGAGAAATTAATTAACCGAATCTATTCACGTTCAGGAAGTAAAGCTTGCACAAGCTCCAAAAGCTTCGAAACTCTAGTTATCGGACAACCAACAATACCTACTTCCCTTTTGTCCGTTCAATGGTATAACAAACTTTAACAAAGTCTAAGAACTTTTTCGCTTGACCCAAAAGGTTTCAGAAGTGTCAAACTATACGGTTTCACTCCTCTCGGTCGATATAACATGTCTTGCATCTATAGGGGGATGCTGCAGGGTTTGAGTTAAGACCAATATCTTGAACCATTAATATCCAGGAAGGGTGCGCACTCACCCCTGCACAGGTCAAATGCATTGTGTTACTTAGCTCGGCCTTCCTCCTGTACAATGTGCCCCAATTATTGATTACTTTACCAAGTATCTCCTCAGTTTCATACAATGACTCTTCAGAACTCAGTCTTTTACCGCGTGACGAATTACAGTTGCAAAGAACTCGGCCGAGAGCTAAGATATATAGTAATAGTAAGTATATTGTTTATCGATGAAAAAAGAAAATCGAACGCGCGAGTGCATGAAGTAAAAGACCATCCAACATAGTTGTACCTACAGTAGGTCAGAGCTCAAGAAATCATCTCATTTCTCAGTTCTTGTAGTAAAATATCACACACAGAAATAATTTTCAAATCTTGAATTTCAGGCCTCAATAATGGCAGTTAGGGAACTTGAAGTTCCCTCGACGATATTCTTGCCAAACTTTATCTTCTCAGGCAATTTAACGCATCTTCAATTCCCTAAGGACTTGGTTTTGGCTGGTTTATATTAGCCAAAATTCAAAAGAATAATACAATTATTCCAAGTGTAGTTCGGCTGTTATGTACCTGAAATTTCGTACCACCATAATGTATATAGTTACTCAGTTGGAACTACGCTTTCCACTAAGATAACAAGCGGGGGGATGCAGCTGGAGTAAGTTTTACTATGAGTACTACGAAGACGAAGTCCTCACCGTCTCTGAATATATATATGGTGAACGTTCTATACTATAACGGTAGATGAAATTCTTTATCTCTAAACCAATATTAAGTACATTTTTACGCTCCATTGAGTATATCGTGGCCATTCCTGCTTGGCAAGCAACCTTTCTTCGAACCCATTTGCCGGAAACAATGTTAAACAATTTACCGGAAACAAGAATGCTTGCAAGAGACCATTACAATTCCCATTGCAATAGACGAGCCCACCCTGGACCTCTTCTTCGCTACGAACGCGACTACCAATTTAAATAAATTATGGCCGACTTAAACACTGCCATTACTACCAAGAGCAGACTACTGCATTCCTAGCCAACTCTTTTTACCTTGGATTAGTTTTGTTTTTCTTTCAACCATCTTACCCGATAACGTTAGATTCTTATCGGAAATTTGTACCCGTACCGAGTCCCTCCTTTTTATATTTTTACTTCAACCTGATAGCTGCGACGAGAAATGGATGAATATCTTTGCAAGTTCAGTTCGATATTTATATTTTTCCTTTCTTTTTTCACTCGATGAGTGATATATTTATTTCACGAGATTTTGATGCCGTTTCAATCTCACCCCTGTATTCTACGTCACCGTTCGTGGATCACTATGGAACGAACCCCTCGAGAGTATCATATAAATTATGCGACAGAAATATATCTCGAGATATCACCGGAGAGAACGGTTTTAGTGTCAAGATAAAACTGTCTTGGGACACTTCTCCTAAGTTTTATACCTTTCTCATCCGTCCATTCATCCATACGTCAAACAACTTCCGAAAGATTCCCCCAACAATTCATAGATCCAGTAATGAATTCGAAAAAAGTCTGATAAAAGTACCTAATGGGGTAGCGAAAATATGATTTCGAAAATCGTTCTCCCGTATTTCTTACATTTCTAAACTCGTAGGTTTTACGGGGTTGAGCTCTACATCGAACATAATAAAAATTCGAAAAGAAGTTTTATAGGAAGGGGTAGCAGCTTGAAATTTTATTGCGGCATAGCTCGGTAATTGTTAACCCAGTTTCAGCTGAACTCGCTATAAAATCGCATTTTTCGATGAGGAACAAAAACTGAAAGCTTTAAATCATTTGAGAAAATAGTCGACACAATCTCGGAGCTTATTCTCCATGATTTTTCCACCCTGAACATACACACTTCCATCTGTTCATCACTCATTCGAAATTGAAATAAACCCATTTGTTTTGGTGCAGTAAAATGGTTGTTTGAAATGGTAACCGGTATGATAACGTAATTGAATAATATCTGCTTATTTTTTATTAGCCCCGTTCCTCCAGCGAATAAATCTGTCCACATACACGTGTATATGATAAGAGCTAGAGGTCTATGTATTTTACAACTAAACGAAACGGCTTTGAGATTGCGGGATAACTCGAAGTCAAGCATGTCAGTAGGCGCGAGAAACGAGGCAATCCCCTGGTCGTTGTCGAGTGTGTGACTGCCTAGCTGCCAACCGCATATCTGCTGAGGACAGTCGGTAGTTCTCACGTGGTATGTGAGTATGAGAAGCTCGACGAACCCCGACGGATTAACCGAAAAATCTGATATAATGCAATCCTGGAATATAACCGTACCGTAGCGTAGACCAGCACCAGCACCAGCACCAGCACCAGCACCAGCTGCCTATAAAGTCGAGTTTAATATTTCGCGAAAGCTCTCCGGTGGAGTACAGAAGGTACGACAGATAACAATGTTTCAACGTTTCCCTCTGCAACTCGGCGTGCTCAAGCATTCAACCCGTAATACAATGCTCCTACTAGAGAGACCTAGCCGGTGCACCATCGTTCCTCTAAACTGGGCGAAATGCAACTGGCTCATAATTTAGTTACATAATAAAGTGCGAGTAACAGAAACGCGATACTCACACCTTACTTCCCGAGCTGATACATGTAGGTAGCTAAATATTGTATGAATAGCGTGCGATTTTCACCCCCGCAATTGTCGTGAGGTGATGCAGGTATTACACTTTGGCTTGATGTTATCGATGCCGATGGAATCCGTTGGGAAAATTTATGCAATTAGCACGTATCGCATAGATTTTCAATCTTCAGGAGGTATGGGTATTACGTTCGCGTTATTTTAGCAAACGTTGAGTGGTTTCGAACCGCAGATGGATCTTTCCATGCAATGTAGAGGAAATTATCATGTCTTTCTTATGGGGTACCTTTATTCGTTAATGCAGCCACGTCACGCAACTAACATTAATTATAATATATCTAGAGGTGTACTAGTATAGATGAGAAGTGTAACAGAGGAGAATCGTGTAGAACTGCGAAGCGGTCTGTTGGGAATGCAATTTTCCTTTTCCACTAGCGACTAGCGAACCTGGGATCTCGCACCTCCAACACCCTTTTCACCGCGACCACGAATTTCGCGGTTCTATCTGTGAGTTACAATCCACAGACACGAATTCGCAATTTAATATGGTCGGTTAATGACCATAGGTGTATTAAGCGAGGTTCTTTTCAAAGTGAATTTAATCTCACTCGGATCTCGCGAAAGCCCTCTAGATATAGGCACCTTTTTTATGAGACTATTTTTATGCTTTCATTAAAAAATGTCAAATTTCATGCAGAAATATGGTATGATACCTATATTATGTTCGAGCATTTCATATAAAATGATCATTATACATATACATTGCCTTTTTATCGGTTCAACATTTTTTAAAAACTAGTATACGTGCTCGTACGGATATAAACTTGTTTACAATGCATTAACGCAGAATTTTGATCAGTGAACAAACGTTTGCTCATTTTCTTTTCCCACCAGTTGTTTGAATAGGGATCCAGTCTGCAGTGCGAACGCTTCGCAAATTGTGAAAATATTTTCATATTGTTTTCTACTGCAGAATACAGTTTTTTAATTGCTGTTTGAACGCCGTTCACTTTCTTTTTTCGACACCAGCAAACGGAGGTGGTGCAATTATTCCCCGGCATGCATCCGACACGTTTGTTCACACTTTATTCAAACAAAATACAAGAAAACTGGTATGAAGGCACCGGACGTGATATCAGAAATTTAATGAAACTACTTCTTGTCAAAATTTAACACTGGATTCGAAATCAACTACGCGATCGTGCAGAGTTTATAGACGCAAGAAACAGGACCACCTTTCTGTAGTGTTTTAGATGTTTGCAAAACTAAGTTACGAGGGGCCTATAGAAAGTAAAACAAAGTAGGGACAGAAAGGAAAAACTTGAACAATTCTATTTCAATATTTGATTGATTTTCACGAACTTCATACAGAACATCGGACTAATATGAAATTTGAAATTATTTGAATCAGTTTATCAGTTTATCGATATTTACTTGCGTTAGAAATACCAAGTTTTTGATTCAGAAATTTTCTTGGTCATTTTCAGGAACAATTTGAATAACTTAAATCGATGGTTTCGTGTGTTACAATTTTCATTCCGCATAGTATATTTTCCAGAATTTTCTTGCTCACCAAGGTATAAATACGCTACTTAAATTCCATGGCAAAGTATCTGTGAATGAGCAAAACAAAGTTCGAGTCAATCCGATTAGTATTGTACTTTCTGAAGGAGCTTTTGAACGTGGGGATTTCAAAAAGCAGCACTCTTACGAATACTGCTCAAGTATGAACCGAAATTTATGAAAGGGATGGGAATATAGCTTCGAACCGACAAAACTGATTAGACGAACAAATCAGCCCAGTAAAAGTTATGGAATTGTTTAATTTGCGAAAGAGATGTATTTTTTCACGATTCTGTCCGAATCATCCGAACCTGTCCCCCATAGACATCGTTGAAAAGACACAGTGGCCTATAACGACGAAATTGTGGCTTGTGGGAAGTGAACAAGGGTGTAGTACGCGGCAGCGCGCGATATAAAAATAAAAAATAAAAAATGACAAATGCGTTCAGGAAGGATACGACAAAAAGAACTTAAATTATTCATACGCGCAGAATCAATACCATCAGTACGTACCGCAACCTATATAGATATACATACCAGCAGGCAACAGCCAGTACCAGCACGAAGGTAGTACACTTCGAGTATGTGAAGAAACCCCTTCGGGATTGGCGGAGGTTTGGACCGGAATATTATTTAGATCCGATTCTAGCAGGAGCCTATTATTGAAGGCAGCCGGACGGCCCCCGGCAGAATGCCCGATCCACTGGGAGGCAAGGACCCCTTGGTATAAGTAATTCATCGGCAGACTCCATCTCAATTTACCCGGAATGTGGATAATACCTTCTACGGCATCCGAATTTCAGTTATCACTCATGAGCGCTAACGGCTCCTCGACGAAAAATATTTTATTACCTTGGTACAAAGTGTATAATGCAGCTAACAATAGAGTACTACCTGTACCTATGCAATGGAAGGACGAGTACGTGCATCGCACGTCTGATTCTTTCTCTCTATTTATCTATCGATTTTTATCTTGATAGAAAATTAATTTTCATTCAATTTTCCTGACAACCACAATTCGTGCGATAGTATGAATCGCTCCTTTTCTAAACCATGCAGAGTATTAAACGCCGACTCATTTTCTACTCGAACAGTGCATGGATGCTGCAATGCTGGTATGGTGCACTGTTCTGTAGCATAAATGTAAGAACGAATAACTATATATATACGATATCCCGCTTTTGCTGTATTGCAGTACTGCAGCCTTTAACCGATCTCTATATGGCCAAGCAATACCTTGACCACTCAGCTTATAAGGCCATCGGTCCTAAGTAATATCAACTTGACTCGACTTTCCGCGCACCTTTCTCCCGCAGGCAGTCTCAACTGACGAGGAGCAAAACTTAGCCAGGAAATCATTATAGCGGCTAGAGGAATATGACTGAGAGAAAACTCCAAAGTTTTATAGTCTAAAATTTAATAACGAACGTAGAGTGTATAGTTATATATTATACATTCTGTCGAAAAGTTAGCAGACTTTTCCCTGAGTCGACTTTAACTGAGATAATGACGCTCCAAGGTTTGAACAGCTTCCTTTAAGAATCATAATCTCTGGTTGGACACAGGTTTCTGTATATTCGAATACACGTTGTTAAGCCTCTTGAATCCATCATCTGTCCAAGCTAAACGGATACGAACACCCTGCTAATAGGTTTCTTGGGAATTCGATGTCCCAGGTGGTGCAAGAGGTATAAAGGTACACTCAGCGGCTGATAACTCAGAGTCAGGTTGTCTGGACGGACAGGTTTTGCACCCAGTCGCATACATATCATGGTTGAACTCCGAACTCCCTCTCTATTCTTTAAATATTAACGGAGCAAGAAGCTTGAATTATTAAAATTCAGATAGAGCAGGGAGGCTGGGTTCTCGGTGCGTCTACATGTATAACCGACTCACTTGCGGTCCTTTAACTCGGTGAACTCACGTAGACGCGTTTGTTGCAGCATGTGGCTTCCAGGGTGTACGCTCGTACGTGTCTAGTTTCGTCCGGAACTTTAACTGGGGATGTTTTTTTCCTTTCTTTCCTGTTCAGTATGGATTAATATTTTACTCACCTCATCCCATGTCCTCTGGACTTCGTGATCTTGAGCCTGACTGCCAAGAGGACACGAAAGCTCCAAGTTCGCTTTGTTTTTGTGCAAAATAAAAGAAAAGATCAACGAGTCAAACTGGAGGGTCAATATTCATCAGAAAGTTAGCGAGTAGTCAGTCAATTCGCGTGAGTCAATGAACGGTAGAATTTCTTATAAATAAGACCGTTTCGTTCAAACATTTGGAAACTACGTCTGGGACCACGAACTCCCAAGTTTATTTGGGAGTTTGTGAAAAGTTTGTATGCGAAAACTGAAAACCGGTAATTTCCGCAAGGCCGTTCTATTACGACTATGCATATCGCGAAGCGTTGACTTCTACTCCTTACTCAACCTTTGACTTGACGGTTAACGGAGCCCTCAGGCCTGCCTAAAGCTCGTTGAAGCAAAAATTAGACCCTGCCAAACCGTTATGGTAAACCAGATAATTAAATGGTTATAGCTCATGGGGTCGTGGAATGTCGGCTTCACCGCTATACACGCATCTACATCAACCTGCGATAACTACCTCTCGCTGGACCGACGTACGGACGGGGCTTCGCTTATTAAGCGCTTCATTATCTTCTCGAAGTCAAATACCTACGGCTGGGCCGTACACGCCCGTTGATATAAAGGCCGAATTCTTTCCGAAGAATTCGCCCTATTTAATTGATTGTTAAAACCGAAAATAATCCGCGTCAAATAACTGGATAATCGCGTAAAAAGTGGCACAGAGTATATTTCATGGGTGTAGAACCATGGACACGCCTATCGGTTTGCGAGAAATGTGGAAACGAGCAGCTGATATAATAACAAAATTTCCTTTTAATAAAATTTCATCGCTACTTTGGCAAAACCTCTCCGCCCTCGAATTTGAAGAGGCTTAGTATCGGGCGGGCGATCCCATCAAACGAGGTGTTCTTCGGAGGCTCGTGGTCCAGCCTCATCAAAGGAAGGAGGTCAGGATGGAACAACCGAAAGGTTTTATACCGGTCGGCAGGGTAATTAACAAAGAAGCTCTCCCGGTGATTAATTTTGCGAACACGACCCAGCAACCGGAGATCCGGGGTGGTGGTGCGGTGATGATAGTGCCCGTGGTTGCTTCACGTTCTACATTCTCATTGTCAGAACCAAAACCCTCCATCTTCCTGTTCCCGGATCAACTCCTAACTCTCACTATAAGACGCTAACTACGAAAGCGCGCTCGTCACTGTGTAAGTCTCCTTTAGACCATATTCCAACGCATCTTCTTCGTTCCTTTACCAAAGTCTGCCCCTATAGGCACGTTGTCCAGCAAGACCATGTAGGGCTCAGTACGGAATCTGCAGTGAAGAACTTACAGAAGATCTACACATACCTAGGCTGCAGTATTCCACGATTCTGCACCCCTACACTCGTACATAGTATATACGTAGAGTTACCTTCCTATCTTATACGTACATACTTAAACCCTGACTATTGCCTGCAAGAGTTGCACTAAACTCCGAAAGGTACATGTTCATTACTCTCCGCACAATGTATGTACATACGTGGTTGTATAACGACTGGATTGAATTTCTCACTAGGTTCCTTGTGTTTGGTACTGGTTGCACTATGCTGTTCTTCTCAGAGCGCAAGGAGTAAGGAGTAAGAACTAAGGAGTAATAGGAGTAAGGAGTAAGGAGCAGGTGGGTTGAGGGAGGAAAAGAGGAAGAGATGAGGAAGGGGCGCTCGGGTGACACGTCAGGGCTTTAATGGGATTCTATTTACGGGATTCGTGCCTTGGCTAGACAAACATTCAAGTCTTCCCGGTGTCCCCCATCCTCCTGCCTTGGCATTTTCGAGTTAAGGAGGAACGGGTGCCATTTCACATTAGGGAAACGCGAAAGACCGCGGGTAACTACTTAGTCGCGACTCGAGTGCGCTTCGTATCCGATGAAGTTCGTGCTAATTGGCCTCGCCGAAGTTGCCAAGTGACGCTTGCAAAGGGACGCTAGTAGTGGTTGGCTGGTTTGGCTCTGATTCTGATTTTGATCCTTTGGTCTCCGCTGTCCTCAGTACCTAACCCCTGGCGAAGTAACGTTCGCCACTTGGATCGTCAAGTATAATTCATTAATTTTCACTCGGGAAATGTTTTCGCATGAATCACGCCTCTCATTCAACTATAGCCTTCACCCCCTCGCCGTACTATAACGACTTTTCTCAAACTTTCCTCACTCTTCAACATCCAAATAGTTCCCATAGATGAAAGCAATGGACTATTTATCATTCAGCTCCTCTTACTTCAGACATCGTAAATTATAACTAGATTCTCTCGCTACAAGACAAGAAACTTGGAACTGGAATCGGAGGAAGGGATCGCATAAAATATGTATAAGACACAGTCGGCTATGGATTTTCTAGTCACGCTTTGGCACTTTTGATATTGTTCAAAATGTCTAAGAACGTGACAAAAACAATAATTTCGGGTATGTAGGTATACAAAAACAATATTAACTGATATTGTCAATTTCTTACCTAATTTAGATCGCAAGCAGCCGTAGGCTCTGGGTTCTGAGACGGGGAGCTCTTTGGGACTAATGAAACTTTTTTTGGTATCAATGATAGCTTAGGCGTCAAGGTTTAACGTAGCCTCGAGCTTTACTTAAGGGGTAATTCCGGCTTAATTACAGGTTTCTAAATGAAAGACCCTGCCTTGTGCCACGTAGACATTTTTTCGACAAAGTCAACATGGCTTGACACCTGGTTTAAAGTTTTCTACCGAACGTAATACAGATCAATATTTATCCCATCAAAGGCAGCTACCAAAATGTCGAAAAACGAGGGCCACCACCATGTTGCCAGAGGGCGGAGGAAAACAAATCGAAATAAAACTGGGGAAACAAATTAAATACGAAGCAGATTAAAGTTGGATACGGTAGGAGATGAAACGGCTATTACCTTACAGCTCGCTGCCTGGCCCAACGTACGAAATTCGTAGCTTTTTAACATGATACCGTCGCCGCGGTCGGCTTCGTTCCATCTGGTAAATGCGTTTCACCACGAGAGGGTAGCCGGAGGATATGCTTTTCATTTTCGGAAAATTTTCCAACCTTTATGTTGCTTCTGACGATGAGCCTCCCACTACTTTACTCTCTCGTACCCATCTCGTTCTCCATCTCTCACCAACAACCGTGTGTGTAGAGGGACGGAACACACTTATAAGCACAGACGCCGCGGCGCAGGGAGCCAAGCCACACTCATTTCCAGCTCTCTTACCTATACTGCAACCGCACCACCAGAAACGACGCCGACGCTAGTATTTTTCTCTCTCTTTGCGCGGCACCGTCTAAATTAGAAATCGTCCGGGCTAAACCATATCGCCAGAAGTTGCGTGAGTTTCCTGCTGTGAAATACGGCAATCAACCAGGGTTAGAGAATTGATGATTTATGAAGCTGATACCTTTTTTAGAACTGCGCAAAGTCTAGCTACCTCAAAATCAGTCAGTCAAGTTTGCATCCCGTCATCATGGGCGTACAGAGTGTTATACGAGATCTTGCCGGAAAGCTTTTGCCTGCACTAAGTCGACGATACCGACTTCTACCGTATCAGTTTACCCAGAATTTTCATAAAAACGACATTCTGGATTGACGAAAGAAAATTCGCGAGACAATCTCTGGATAGTTTAAATTGTAAGTGGATACCGTATCGGGTATACGGAAAATTTTCTCATTTTCATCAGAATCAGAATGAGAATGATTTTATATGCTATACACATATACATTCAGCCGGAGGTATAAAAGCGAGGTCTAAATTTATGCTTTGGAGAAATTTCGTATCACGTTTCCACTGTTTTTTTTAGCAAATGCGTAAAAGTCAGCTGTTATTTTTATACGTGGCAAGTTGAAATGAATTTTGTCGAAAAACTTTGGTTCGAAATCAAATTTTCCTAGAGGTAAATGTGACTTTTGTATTGTTAGACACAGAAGGGATACGGGAGTCTCTAATGCCTCGCGCGTGGTGAAACGATATACTGAAATAGAAAGAACAAAACTATATATTCGAACCCTAAACTTGAAGAACCTTTACATAAAATTTAAGATCCGACGATATTCGACCCTGCAGGATCTCGTTATTTACATTCGGAGCTGTTCAATAGGGATGAAAATTGAGCACAATTATCGAGGCTATAATTAATACTGTATAGATTGTAAATGAGGAAGATTTTGCTTTGGCGACGAAGCGGAGTGATAATCGGGCCGTCTTAATTACCTTTTCGTAAATAGAACGCGTACTAATGATCTTACGTAATACCACGGGCATGTTGTAATTTGCGTTTCATGTAACCGGAAGCCACATGGCTCCCCTTGGTCGTCGACAATAATTATCGACACTAATTAAAAAGGTTGGGATGAAAAAAAAAAGGAATTAAAAATCTAGTCACCCTCCGCTCGACACAGTTGGGGACTTAAGACGAAAATATAGCCCTCTTAAATCTCGAATATCAAAGAAAACGATGACAGTACATACCATACGGCGAAGAAGAACCAGATTAAATGAATTAGATTTGAGGGAAAAATAAAACGAGCGTGACGATGTATGGTAGGTACCTATATGACTGCCGTGTATATATATACCTACCTATCTACCTACTACTTACCAACGTTAGTTCGTCGAGCAAGCGAAGCGAACGAGGTCTAACGGGGTATTCGATAAAAGTTTTGCCGCCGGGCTTTTCCATCCCCGAAGAGCCGATCTCCTAACCGATTTATATCAGGTTTGAAACATATCTGCAGAGTCTGCCGAACGCGTAGATCGAATTTCGGAGATCGCAAGGGTCGGATAAACGGTTTAAAAGTTGCGAATATAGGGCAACGGGCTAGGGGTCAGCGCGAAAATTGAAGGCACTTGTATAAATTTTCATCTTTGGATCAACGAACCGTTCACGGATAAAAATCGTCTCTCCATCTCGTGAGATAAATATTTCGCAAAAAAAAAACGGGTTTTATCGATCGATTGACGTAATACGTGATCACGAAACATCATCAGGGATAAACGAGCGAGGAAATACGTGAAAAATGATTACCAGGCCATGAAGATATGATAGGGGTACGAGAACGCATACTGGTACAATACCTCGGTCCTAGACTTCGCCGAGGGTGACACACGGGGTGGATGTATATACGTGGAATAAAAAGACATAACATATTTCATCCCGAAAACAGGGACAGGGATATAATTTATTTTGTAACCTACATAAATTCTGCACGAGGCACCCTCTCTAGCTATTCATATTGCATTATTTCCATGGTGCCCGTGGGTCGTATATTAGCCGACGTAGGTCTTATAGATTCCTACGCTGTGCTCTAGTTGGCCCCAAAATCGCCCCGGCGTCGCCTGAACGTCGCCTGAGCGTCGGCCATTCATTTCAGACGCCAATCGCGCGATACATCTCCGAACACAATGAAAAGCAATAATTGGGAAATGGGAAATGGGAAGACGCCATCGCGCCCTATATCGTAACGAGAGATGAACGTGTTCTCCATTATTTCTGATCCTCTACTGCCTTTGCCTATTTATCATCTATCCAGCTAGCTACAGCATTTTCTCCAGTCTCTGTCTGATCTCAGTTCATAATTTTCCTCAACCTTCACATACCGCTACCAAAAGAAAGAAGTCTGGCCAAAATGCGTTCTTTTCATTTTTTTTCCATAAACCCCCTAGTCTTCTTCGTTAATATCCGAAAGAAATACTCGGGCGATCATTGACAGCAGATGATGATCATATATGAATCCTGAGTCAGCTGACAATGAGTGAAAGTAAAAGCTATTTTCATTCAATTTTGGGAAAACCAAATTTACCTGGAGATATATAGCTCACCTAATTACATTCCAAGACAATTGGAATTACAGATGCCTTGCCGATTTTGTATTCCAATTTGTTAGATATATGTTCTGCAATGAATTGAAACCAGGCAACAAACGATATTATAAACGAGACAATTTAATTAAAATAACTTTGAGCGTTGGTAGTGACATGTAAATATTTAGCTGGGAAGTTGACTCCGAGAGGTAATTCATTTGTTTTTTCCCTCACATTTCGAATAATTTACTGGGATGCCCATGCCGACTGGATATCTCAATGGTCGGGTGAAAATGGGCCACCCTGATACACGCAGATGCGTAGGTAGGTATATGGAGAAATTTATTAATAATTTGGCTCAAGTTTCGTGTTCGTTAATCTAAAATAAAAATGATCTTTATCTGCAACGATATATCTAAAATAGAAGCCAGAAATACAGAAGCAGGTCAAAGAGCCGGATGAACAATAAGTATGGAAGACACTTGTTTAATGTTTGCACTACCTACCATGTGCGACGGAATTTCGATCACGTATTATTCGACACGGGGCTTTCGTTTGTTCCATCTACGAGCCCTTGAGCATCTAAATCGTCTAAATTCACTAGAAATTGTTTAGCAGGTAGGTACGGCCTTCTTAGAGGTTGAGTTTGCGACTTAACGCACTTTACCACCGGGGGTTGGCAGACTCCGAAACGAGGCTACACCGCTCCCGGCGTTTCTCCAAAAGTCAACTCGAATTCCTCTTACTCAAAGAACCTTCGGTAAGAGGATAAAACACGACGGTACAAATTCAGATACACACATATATACGAATTTCTATGCATGGTGCGTATACGAGGAGGAACAAATCTTCCGTGAATTTCCAACTTTATCGAATGGATTGATTTTGGCCCCCAAATTGAGAAGAAATCCTAAGCCCAGACGGGTTTTGGCTTTCGAGGATATGGACAGAGTTCATCGATGCCCAAGCTCTCGGGTTTTGCTCCTCGTCCATTTCCCTCGGCTGCCCTGAGCCGAATATAGCGACAGCTACTGCCTCTGGCCACCTTGCCCCAAGTATATATATTTACTTTAAACACAAACTATACTATCTACAGCACAGTACAGCCTCTATGGTACAGTTTGGTATATGTTGCATCTGAGTATGAGTGGTATATGTACTCCTGGACCACGTGCAGCCTAGACTCTGTGATTGAGGCCTTCCCAGCACACGTGGTAACTTTAGAAAAGAACTTGACGCCTTCATCGAGATAACTGTCATCCCAACGACAGCTGTTTGCCGTTTTCAAATTAACCTATACACTACAGCTTAAGGAAAAGACATTGACGTCTCCGATAATTGCCCATAAGCTCAATTCTAATCATTCTTTATTAGAAATGGAAAAGGAATGTGTAAACAGTTTCAGTAATCAAGAGAGATAGAATGCGGAATAAATAAGATATATGACTAATATGACTAACGAGAAGTCTGATATGTACTGATCAAGAGTTGAACCCTCAGAAACTTGGAACCAAATCTTCGCAAATTGATGCTTGACCAATAACGAATATCACTTAGTCAAAACTGTACCGAATGAGCCCCAAAATCATTAGAGCTGATGGGATCATAAAGCAAGCCTGAAATTTGTGAAGGTATAATCGACGTCACGGAAAGCAACGTTTCTGGCTTCGAATACACAGACAATGATTACACTTGTCTATCATTCTCCTGCCATTTGGTGCACGTAGAAAATGATTCCAGGGAATAGGACAGAGGTTTTTTTTTCCCCCATATACGATGTAATTACTTCCGTCGTTTGACTCGAAATTACGCCTTCGGTATCGTGCCCGACTAAAATGCAGTGTTACTCTAACGGCTAACCCAATCCAGACAGCAGCTAGCTAACTGTTGTATGAGCCAAGAGTGCTCTGGATAACGTCACCCTGTCTGCACCACCGATGTGTAAATATCTCTACTCAACTCGTTCAGCTGATTATTTAACCGCTATAACTTGAGATTGGAAAGTGTGTATGGGCTACTCTCGTCAGAATGTACTTCACTTTCGCACTTGTGGCAAGTGGGCCTGTGTGCACCCTCCGGCTTGCCAAGAGGCAGTGTACGCATGAGACACGTGTTGAAGTACGGATTGACCGATAATTGAATTATTAGTTGTAGGTACCGGAGCTTCGAGCCCCCATTCATCTAAGAAATTGAAATTTTCATCCATTTCATTTGCGGGTCTACTCTGGCAATATCTATAATCCAGACGTGTTCGATTTTTTTACTCCTTCCAAAGGGGAAAAGAAATGCGAAATCCTGTTTCAAACGAAATGATTCTCCGGCAAGACGAAGGCACGTCTGAATCGAAGGAGGAAGAACGATAAGAGAGGTGAACGAAAATAGAGAAACGAAGCATAAAGGAGATGAAAGAAAGCCTTCCAGAATCGTTGAAGATTCTTAGCTCTATGCGAGCGCAAAGGGAAGCGGCGTACGAGACAAAGTCGCGGTTCAAGTCAGTCTCGTAATATTGACATTGCGTTTCACCGCAAACTCGCAGCAATCCCCGAAATTTGCTTTATTGGGTTTGTTGCTAAGTTTCCAAGTGGGTATATCTCGTATTTCTAGTACACATATACAGTCCTATAGCCATTCGCCCTTACCTTACCTCGTTACTATTGTGGACGCGAGCGGGTACCCGCGCAGGGCATGCCGGGTGTTTATTTAGCTTAACACTTGGTAATGCTTCTCACTCGCAGGCCGTTGCTGTTTATACTTTAGCCTGGAGTTGGGGCTTGTTCCCCTGGAAAGTTGCTATCCACCTCTTTCTCGGTCTGGGTATGGGTCTGGGTCTGGGTCTGGATACGGGGATGGGTCTTGGGGTTAGCGTATACCAACGACCCTAGGGTCTCGCGGGGGGTCTTTCTCTGGATCCACTACTCCCATACAGTCGACGATATTCGCGTTAAAGGTTACAACGAGGCGGGGGAGTTAAAATTAGGTTAGCCTTCCTTCCTCGTTGACTAGGATCTCCCAATCTCCGAGACTCCCTTCTACACCGCACCCTCAGACCCCGTCCTCAGTTTCGTACAGCCGTTCCTGGCATTACTTAAACCTAGATGAGTATTACGAGATCCACTATACACCTGGTTGACTCGAGTCCTCAACCCTATTTTACATCCTTTTTGTGTATCTCTCAGTGTCTTCATCCCTGCCACAGCGTGTTCAGAATATCAAGAAAAACGATTGTGAAAAAATTCTGTATGACAATCATTCTATTCAAGCTGCAGTGAACGATCTTTTAGTATTTTTCATTTTTTATTTTTATTGTCTTATCAAATTCTCATGCTTCGAGTAAATCAATGGTGTACTCGTACCCCCTTGAGGAAGTATTTTCGAAGGAACGTCAATCTTGAAGAGAATATTTTCATAACGCAGTTATACTATAGCAGTTTAATAGATTTTTAAGTATAATCAAACAAAAGTGATAATAATTTATGGAATTATCCGTTTCTCGTAGTGAGATGGGAGGCAAGGAAGAAGCTGCAGTTATCGTAGAAGAGTTATTTGAATTTTATAGTTTTACCGTTTTATTTGCTCGAGGACAAACTTTTAACATAAGAAGCGATAAGTTCTTAATAAGTGTCGTTTTGGTTTTTTTTTTTTTTTTTTTTTTCATCTTCATTCTTGTTCTGGAAAATTCGAGAACAAGTTTACAAGTTTGTGAATTTCAATACCTTGGTAAAACAAGAATTGACACTGAGGTAATTTCTGCAGTATCGTGTAAAGTGGATCGCATCTAACTATTAAAAACAATGGCTTCTAAGCCCTGAACTTTTTCCTTGATTATGTCAAAAGACTAGTGAACTGTTGTTATGAAACTGACTTATTAAACAATTCCTTTGATCCCCTTCAGAATTTCTCGTTTTTAAGGAGTGCGTATCTACCAGGGTTGAGGCCGATTCAAATCGCGATACCTTCCAAAAAGTTGTTCTTTGATATTCACAGAAAGTTTGTTAGGAAAGAAGGCTGTACAAAGGCGTCTTCGGCCCAAGCTCATGATTTTTAAATTTACGGAAATTCTTTTGACGCGTATTATAATACACCGTGAAACATTTTCTTTTATTTATCAATTTTTGTATCACCAATCACCTGTAATTGCAATACGCCGAAATGCAGTCCATCCAGAGAAATATAAGTAATTTTCACTCTTTTCCACAGTGAACTACTACTACTTTCTTCGATTGAAGGAACTTTTACTTTATTTGATGTATTTTATAAAGAGAAAAATCCCACTTTTATTAAGTGAAAAATTACTTTCTACTACGGTAAACTTTACAAAAGAGGCTTTCAAGTCACACTTTTTTCATAGAACATGGTGAAAATTACTTTCGTTTCTCTGTAGGTACTTGTGCTGTGGCTATGCAATAATAATTCAACAAGCTTTACCGAAACGTTCGTTTAATCTACGTGTTTCTCAAAGTAGGCAGAGTAGAGACGTCATGATGAAAGAATAGTTTTTTCCAAATCATGAGGTATGCCATGATGGATCTTTTGACAGTTTTATAAGAGTTTCTTGTATGCTAGTTTTTTTATGGTATAAAGAAATAACTTTTCTACTGTGATTCGATACGAAGAAAGATTGAATCTTTGCATGAACCTGAAATTTACAATTTACAATTTACAATTTACTTGTCAACTGGATGTTTGATAGCATCTCCATTATGATTGCGAAATCTATTAGTTCTTGGAATCGTCGATTCGTATATGACATTCTAACATCCCTTTCGTAGTTCGCAAAGTTTTCTCTCTGGCACTCTTATTATTCCGAAGTGGCGGCCGTATCGGTTGATTCCCCAGGTGGCTGACGGAGGTAGTCTTGAAGACAGAGAAGAAAAGAGGAAAGGATTTTTCCTAGATTTCCTTCAGGGTTGACCCATTGTCTTCTCTCCTGGTCTTTCGCAGTGTCTCTACACAAGAAACGGCAGCGTCTCATAGCGTGGCGTAGTGCTTCGAAGATCTCGATGAAGAGAAATACCTCCCAGGAGATGTTGTTCGTGCGGGAGAAGTCTGCCTCAGTCTCTAGCTACGCGATCACTGACCGTCCAGGATTTCCGATCGCCCGCGGGATACCCGGGATGTGACTTTACTCCGAAACGTTTACTATAGGTATACAACTTACCAAATTCAAAGGATTCGATCCTTGCTTCGTGCGATTGTTGGTATTGGATATGGTATACATATGAATGTGCTCTTTTTTTTCTTTCTTTTTTTCTTTCTTACGTGTTTTTTTCAAATTTTTTTCGTTTTCTTATTCCCTGCCTCCGGGAAAGCAGAGAAGTAGCGAAGGTATATTATGGTATCTGCTTCGTTTCTCGTGGCACGGTACAAATTTATCACGCCACGGCACATTTTACCAGGAATTCACACACCCGTCATCTACGGCATAAACGGTAATCTTGATAAATTGCCACAGATTTGTTAGTCTTAATGTTTGCTCGAGAGAGACAGCAAGGTAAATGTGTTTAATAAGATGTATTGAAAACTCGATAATATTGTTAGTATAAAATATATATACATATTATACTGTATAAATATACAGCCAGGGTGAGGGGGGGTAAGTAGCTATAATCGTTGAGTAAACTTGCTTTTTTTCACCCGAAGAACAATGCAGATGCGCGGTTATAGAAATATGAGAGAATTTATATTGTCACGCGATTATTTTAGTAAACGGTGAGAAACCGTTAAAAATAAATTTCACTCTATAAATAAAATATGCGAAAAATCAGAAAGACAAAAAGAGAAAAAAGAAACAAAAAAACAGGTATGACTGCAGTTTATTTAAACGACGTATTTTCTGACTGTACCTACTGGTCGTAAATTTTCGTTTGAAAAATGTTTTTCAAATTATTATAAAACTCCTGTTTAACAGTATCACTAAATTGCACGTCGCAATATATCACCTTGTATAACTTGGACAAAGCGAGTATATATATATATATATATATGTATAATATATGTGTATATAGGTACCTAAACGTAGGTATATAATTTTCACGAGCTGGGATGTAAAATTAAAATTTGTTGTGTAATTTTTTTCATTTATATTTATTATTTTTCTTCCCGTACAGCCGTGACTTTAATGCATGTACTTTAATCAAGAGTTTTCCGTCGTTGGTACAGGGGTTGAAATATATCGTATCGTTGAGCAGCGTGGCAACGATTCATCATAAACATTGTCGTTTCTTGCGCCAAGCTGCACACACCACAGCTCAGCTAGGTACTATAACATCGGAATCGATAATCGGGCAATAAGAAAAATAAAGTGTAAATAAGTCGGGGAAATCTCGCACCATTTATTTCCCGCAAACCCTGCAAGCCGCGCGCGGTTCGACATCGCGGTGAGAAAATGCGATGAATCCGATCGAGGCATTGCGATGATAAAAATATTTTATCTTTCCTTCCATCGCAATCATACTTCATCCAGGATTTTTTTTTTCACACACCAGCATCTAACTAATCTTATACTTACCCTTTTTTTTCGTAAGTGTCATATGGTAGCGCATTAACATTTTTCTACCCCTGTGTACGTGGTATTAGTGTATATAGATATATATGTGTACATATCTCTGAGTAAAAAGAGAAAATAATGAAAAAAAAAATTTATGCGTATGTATGTATGAAATTTAAAGCGTTCCGCGTAAAGCCGCCACCACCACCACCACCACCACCACCACCGTTTCGCAACGTTTTTTTCACGTCTCCTGACGAATTCATACTTGCCAACCTCATATAAAGAAAGCGCTCCTGAATCCGCCATAAACCCGTGCAAGGCTACCAGCCCTCCAGCCTCACTTCAACTTTTATTATCTCTACAATATACCCGCGATGCTACATGTATTGTATATAAATATATACACACGGCAGGCTCTCTCAAGTCCCTTACGTCAAGGAGAGTCCTTAAAGCTCACTCCACTTCTATATATTTCAAGGACGAGGTGGCTACACCACGTGTAATAAACTTTACCATCACACACCTATATACGTATACATATACCCATATACATATGTCTATAATATAAACATATTCAACTATACGTGTAATATGCGTGTACACGTTTCGCGCGTGCCCTAGATACGCACGTGTATTTTCCTCCTTCTAGAATCCAGATGAAGATATCATATGGAAAGAAGGGGGGTTGGTCCGGCTATCAATTCCTTATCATATGTGGTTTTGAAATAAAATGTGAGATTTTTATCCAGTCGATCCAGTATAGTATAATACTGCTTAGATAACTCGAAAGTTTAATCTGTCATGATTCGCGAGGTGAGAGGTAAGAACATTATAGAAGCACTAAATTATTAATTCCCATCGCCCGAGCTCGTTGAGGGATTTTAAAAAGTTGACCGACTTTTTTTTTCCTCTCTTTTTTTTTTTCCTTTGCATGGAAGAGAGCTTAATTAGCGAACCTTTCAAGATATTAATCTTCTTGTCAACGCTAAAGCGAAAAAAGTAAGGACTCAAATATTGAATTACTCTTTTACTCGAAAATATAATAATTACCGTACCTGTATCTACCTTATACCTTTTTCCCCCAAGCCTTATATGTATACCTACACGTTCTTCGGGCGTGCCTGTCTCGATGCGTTATACATTTATATACTTATATATAGTATATAATGTATATACGATTGGGTCAAATATCGATTTGTATTACATACCTCAATCTCAGTCGGGAGTCGGTTTAGTCAAACATATACCCCTGAACCCCGCTGGTTGAATCAACTATCAAACCACGTACTCGTCAGGTTGTTACATCAAGGCGGCCAATAAATAATTACAATTACCTTGTAGCCAGCTACTCAATTTCCCTTGGCAAATCTCCGCCGATATTCAGTTGACGTAACAATGATTAATCGGCCGTGAGATATTCCTGACACGTCATGCTTCGAAATCCAGGGGTCCAGGTCCCCGTGGTGGCGCAGGAACACGCGTGTAAAATTAAGTTAAAATCGGTACCTACAGTAATTCCAAACCTTTCGCGATGTAACGTTCAATTTACCGCGAGCATGTGTCAATCTACGTATGTACATGCATATATATATATATATAATACAAATTTCTACGCATCTACCCCCGAGGGAAGAACTTGAAACTAACCCTTACGTCACGAAACAAGTCAGTTTAATCCAATGCCAATGGTAGACATTCATCTATTGATAAGTTTCCTCATGTTTGCCGTCGTCCTACCCATCCTTGGAACACACTTGGCTCTGTGAATTGGTAATTTGTTGAATCACGCCTACGACGCACGTTGCGATCACTAATCGCTAATTACTACTCAGTAAATTCATTTCACCTTGATTATTATCGGGTATGGTTATACTCACGTTGTTATTTACACTCGTTGTGAGTATAAGTATTGTGAATGTTGTGCAGCTGTGCAAGGGAAAATTTGCCATTACAGTGAGAATTCGCCTTGACTAGACCTCGACGTCGTCGCGTGTTCTTAGATTCTTGCCTGATTTATACCAAATGGTACAGTGCGGAAATAGGAACTGGGAAACTCGAACACCGCAGCTGCCGCAGATGGAGATTTTTCTTATTTCACTATCGACGCAAACTCGCTCGTTAATATCACCCCGATCCAATAAACATTTATGTATCGAGAATTTCATCAATTATTGGCTCTTCACGTGAATTTCATATCCGTATTTGATTTATTTGTGAATTTCTTAGTAGCGAGGAAATATCGGAATAATATAATCCTTGGAGGAAAAAACTCATTCTGAATACAACGAATTTTGAAGTATGGAGACGTGTGGTAATTTTCTTATTCGAGCCATATTCAGAAAATTGCTTCAGTATGGTTTCAAAAATGAGCCCGAGGCATAAAACATTCACATTTATCGCATGACTTTATCAAGTTTTTATTTTCTATATCCAATCCAACAACTCCAACCTCGGTCTGGTCTGACTTTCCCGAAAGCGTAAAGTAAGGGAATGACTGTTCTCCTTCAAAGTCGTATCTGATCAGACTCTCGATTCGAACTTTGAAATATTTTGACACCTGCTGATCGTAGAGCGACTAGAGAAGTTCGGAGAGTATGGATTTATATTTTCCAGTATTTGAGACTCGAACGATTTCTCTCATACCAAAATTCTCGAAAGCAATATCTTCGATTTTATTATTTCATCGATAGAAACCTGCACCCAAAAAAACAATAGTCGGAACAGTTTCAGTTCAGAAATTATTGTGGTAATACGATGTCACGACTATTTTTTGTTTGAATCATCTCAGTCGGAGCCTTTTCTGTCCCGCAGAATGCGTAAAATGAATTTTTCAAAACAAAGTACAGAGACGTGAGAACGTGTTTTTTCAGAATTTTTCCACTCTCCGTGCACTCACGAACAATCCAATCACCGAGATCAGCTCAAAGAAAAAGTAAAAACTTGTAGCCCATTTTCTCCAACAATAAAGCTATATAAGTCCTATATAGAGGACTGAGAATATAGGATTCTACATCGCACTCTCTATGGGCTCAACGAAATTTCCAAACGATGACAGGATTCACCTTTTCACGGTCCGATCAGCCTGCAGTGAAAAAAATTATTGATAATGGCTGAAATTCCTGATATTATAAAGTTACGCTTTCATCTCTTTGTATAGCTAGCCCGAATTACTTTGATCGAAATTTTGTGCGGGTTTATTCAAAATCGCGAACGGTCAAGCGTCGTTGTTCGTCAGGGGGTTTCGCAGCGGGCAATTTGTGGTTCTCCAAAGTTGGCTGTAGAATAGGCTGTGCCGGGTCGAGCAGCTAGGCTGAAGAGAGAATCGAAATTTATTTGAGGATAAAATGTTGGGTTACGGTAAATAGTTGGCAATTCGGTTCACGTATCGTCTCCACCCACCCGCTTCCTCTAACATCATTTTTGAACGACCGAATTTTGCCGGCAGGTAAATTGAAAAATAAACCAAGTGATGTTCCCAGCTTTAACGTAGCATTTTTTCTTTTTTTTCCTCTTTCTCCTTTTTTCTATTTCGAGATGGAAAAACTCTGGATCAATTAACATAATTGATATTTCATACCCTTATAGCTAAAGCATGAAAACTAAAAAGTTGAACATATTAACATAAATACATAATTTCACGCGCAAAGTTCGATTGCGATTCATTAGAGAAAACGCGGAACTGTTATACCACGACGGGAGTCGAAATTCTAAAAAACGATGAAAATACCGTAGACCGGTGGGTGTGCTGAGTGACACGTAACTTTTAATTAAATCTCTTTTGTCCAGAATTTCCATGACGACTTTAACCAAGCCTGTCGTCCTCGGCCGAGAAATATTATTCCACTTGTATTTGAAAACGATACAGTCGACGCCCCGTGTTCGTGGATATCGTAGCTTTACAAAAGCCTGATTGGTCAGAGTGAACTTTCCCCAATTTACCAGGAAATCTCATTATCACAACCGCGTGGTGAAGCTTCTAAAATTTGTGTTCCAACGAACCGCCAATTCCGAGGCGACCACGCCAGTCGGACATGGTTAACGTAAACAATTAGCCATTACCCGTCAGTATTCAGTCTCCTGAAGCGCTATCAAAATCCTTTCTGCGATCAACCAGACCACATTTAGTTAAACAGAAATAAATTCTGCGTATCCATAAAGTTAACAGTATAAAAAATATTTTCACCGTTCAATTACATGCATGGTAGGTATATTACTTTTATCGAATCCTCAAAACTGATTCCAACCATTGTGTGAAATTATACGAAATCATATGAGAAACCGTGGGAGTGTAAGAATCCATGTTCACTTGAAAAGTTCGTTGTTTTCATCACCCTAATAAAAAAAATAAGAAACATATCATTAGCTATTATTGTGGATGTGGGTATGCCTCGAGCGCGTGATGTACATAGGTAGTACAATGTACATAGTTATGTACCTACATGCACACACGTGATGAGGACCACAAAATTTAATACAACCGAAAATTCTAACAAAACCCCCCGCTTTCGACTGGATGATGTTGTGGGAGTCCGTTTCGGTACGTCAGTTACTGGGAGCAATATAGCCAACAATAAGCTTTCAGGAGACTTTCAGGAAGCCGCTGGGATGCTTGTGGGACTCCAGTTGGTTTTTGCCTCGACCCATAGAACGGCGTCCTTTCCTACAAAACATGCAATTTCGTATAAGCTTCTCTGTTTTGTGTTACCTAAGGGTCGAAATCCCACCCGAGGTGGTGGATCAACTTTCTTCAAACTAGGATCGCTCGTTTTTCGATCATTCGTTTACATATTCCCCATAAGTGGCGATGGGCCGAGTGTTCCGTTCACCAAAAGCACGATGCATTACTTATCTTAAAATGTGAAAGTTTTTTTTATAATTTGTGTCCACTTCGTGTATCGTCGATAAAAAATTCACACCGTTGTTGCTGACTAAAACACGATCGTTATTTTATTAATTGTAATCTGGCTCGACTCGGTTTACACTTTTCACGGTCTTTGTAGTTTTTAATGATTCCCGGTGGTTCTTTTGTAATATTCTTTTATAGTGGTATAGCTGTACGTGCGCATACCTTTATGCTCACCTAGCGCTTCGTGGTTGGAGCAAACAATGGAGCAGCCTTCTGGCTACCGAAGTATTAGAAAGAATTTCTACATGATAGATCGAGCGAGGAAAAACCGATGTATACTATACATTTAATTTTCCGATTCTGATACGTTGTATAGGAAAGACCTGCCAATAAATAACGTCTTCCTATAAGGATATTTCTTTTTGACACGTTGTTGAGTATGGTAAGGAGTCCATGGAGCCGTCGCGACGTCAAAGACGCCAGGGATGCCGCTTATATATATATTATATATTCGCCAATATCACCTCGCCTATACCCTATACGCTATACCATACTCATATTCTTTCCTCGGTATACATATCTGCCTTCTATACTTATATAGCAATTCACACGTGCCAGTAGAAGCTATGGATCGGTGACATGTCTCCCTGTCACTATTCCTCCTCGTTCATTCGACGACGAAGAGGTCGAAGTGTGAATCGATACTAGAACGGCTCAGCCCGCGGCTACAACGTCGCCTCAAAAATAGCTACTTTCTACTCGAGCACTAAAAAAGCACGCGATGATAAAATCACTCAACGATACTTTCTTTTCCACTTTATGTATACCTATTCATGCAGGTTGTATATCTGCTCTTAAATCTACCTATCAGCATCTCAATATTTTCGAGTGGGTAACGGATCGTATAAAGATGTATGATTTGTGTCGGTTCGTTTTATACTCGCAGTTCTGTATACCAATCTTTTTACCTTCTGTCTAGAATTTTCCGACCTTGAAAGAGCTCTAACAATATCTAGCTGTGTGAGTTATGAACAATTATTTCGCTAATGAGAAACAGACAGCGAGAGGCAGATGGCGTTTGTTGTAATTCTTTCTTTCCCCCTTCAGTACTCGGTATTTTATTCCGATTAAAACTTTTACTTACGTAGGTACCTGCCTGTCCTATAAGTTTCTTTTTTTTTCCCCTCTTCGCTTTTTTCTTTTCAGGGATCAATAACGTGAGGTAAAATTTAATTGAAAAGTTTTAATGAGGCTAATTAATCGACTAGAGGTATCACCTAAATCAAAGAGTGTCCAAACACTCGAAGGGTCAATTCATCGCAAGCGATTCAAGCCCGGAGTGAATCGAAAGCTTTATTACTCATCGGTTCAGAAATTGATAGATTTTTTTTTTTTTCTAAGTACCCATACTGTTACGCGATATTTTGTTCACACCGTATTATGTACTATTACTATTGTTGCAGTGAGAGAAGTAACATTGTCTGAGCTTCGAGACGCAGTGGCGAGGTTACGAGACAAAGTGAAGCTTGTCTGCCGGACGAGGGGGTCACCACCCCCCAGGGTGCACTGGCTCAAAGACGGCGTGCCTCTTCACCCCAGACAAGGTCTAAGAATTCAGCACAAACGGTGAGTTGTGCCCTTTTCTGAAACCCACTTTTCCACCACCTCAAGCCTCTCTTCACTATTCTTTTTCCGGAATTATATTTTACATTTTTTTCTCTCCGTGAGCTGCTGCGTGGATCTTTGTATCATTCAGAAAAGAGAACTTTTCCAAACTAGAACTACATCAGAGTACGCTATATATTCACTTGTAGTTACCTACTTGGCACAAAGGAACCAAGCACCTATATATGAATTAATTTTTCAAAATGTGCCATATTTTTGAGGAGCTCTAGTTTGGAAACAACAAAAGCTGGTTATTGAGGGTACTTTCGCGAACAAAACGGGCTCTCGTTAAACTGTATACGTTCAACTTGCTCTCGAAAACCCTCGGCCTTCCATCAGCTGTGCCTTAAATTCCGATATCCACAACTTTTGATTACAATTTTCATGAAACCAATGATGCAAAATAAAAAGGTAGAAGAAATAACCGCAGTATCTTTAAAATTGAACAAGTTTTTACTTTTAAATCGAAAATCTTGATAAATATTCCCCTCGCTCGGGCCAAGAAAATTATAGCAACTTTGAAACATAAGTATGACACCATCAAATGTACTACTCTACTTGCGTGTGTTATATATACTATGCAGTGGCGCAACGGTATAAAGCCAGCCTCAGCACAAGCTTCGCCAAAATTATCCGAGCAAGCGAAATAGTAATGGCGCTAGCGTTTAGTAGTAACACCGACCACGAAGCATATTACTTTGCCGGTGTAACGCGGTACCAATGACTAAGCGCTTGGCAAGGATCCTTGGCTCGTAAAATTAAAGATACATCATTGGTCCAGACCATCAGAGGTGAGCATTGCCTCGCGTCATGCAGGAGAGCGTGAAATGCAAGATACCTTTTGTCTGATCTAGTTACCTACTCTGTTTCGCTATTTTTTACGGGCTGACGAATTTCAAACCGTAAAGATCAGTGCTGAAAATAATTCTCTTAGAATCTCGCGAAAAACAAACGTTCGATATTCGCAATTTAGCAATTTGCATAATTTTGTACGTATAGACCTAGCTTTCCCGTTGTTCTTTTATTTGTTTGTCTTTCTTCGCTCTTTTCGGAAAATCAAGTTTCATCGAGAACTGCCTGGTATATTTTACGAGCACTCGAAAAGTCCAACTAAACAACAACCACGGCCCACACGATTCGGCACGTGCTGAGAACAGACGAACGCGTTCGCAAAAGTTCATCGTCTTTTCTATTTTATCTCTTGTAGCTTTTGCTTCCGACAGACTCTTCATCTCTTTTCGAATCATCGCTTTCGGTTGAAGAGCGGTGACTTCGCCTCAGCCACTCTCTATTATTCTTTTTCTCTTCTTCTTCTTTTTTTTTTTTCTATTTCGCGGATAGAATGAAACGATGGATTCACGAGATTACGCCTTTCTTTCGTCCCGTGCGAATGGTAGAACTGGGTAAACCTAAAAGAAGGCCAGGACTCCGGAGCTACGAGTGTAACTGTGTCTCAATCTTGCAGTCACTTTGACCAGGAAAAACACCTTTGATGTTCTTGAAATCGAGTTTTCTGCGAAACGCCAACAACGTCGAGAACTCCCCAATGTCGGAGACGACGTCAGGATCCCGCGCGACATTTTCAACCTCGTCTCTTTGAACGTAATCTTTCTGGTCCTGGCATAGGGTACAATCAGTTTAAACCCGTAGCGGATTACAGCCGTGGAAAACGTTGTTTTGATTTTTATTAAAAAATTCTTTAGAAAAGGTATGAAAGTATAAATGAAATTCCAAAAATTGAACAACTGGTTCACGTGTATAAAAGCACCCGGTGTAACGTCTACAATTTCTAAGGCATATACATCCTGCTGCTGCAGCATATCGAGCAGCTACGTCTGTGTCACTTGTCATTTTTTGCTAGTCAATAGTCTGGGCAGAAAAAGCAACGAAGCAACGAAGTGAAAATTTAGACACACCCGGTGTTTGCTCAAGGAAAAGAAAAAGAGTTTCGAGTCTGTCGAAAGAAGTTGGTGATAAAATACTCTCCTCCGACGATATCACTGACGTGGAAAATACCATGGTGAGGAAACGTTCGAGGGAAGTGAAAGAACAAAGAATCGACGAATTGAAGAACACCCGAAGGCGATACCATAGATATGTTATTCCACTTTATGGAATTAGCAAATTACGGAACAGCCAGATCAGAAGAACTCTGCTTCAGACTTTAACTTTTTCGTTAAGTGCACAAAACCGTATACGAGCATAACGACTTTAAATTCATATCCGAATTGGCCGCAGGTGAATGAAGTCTTCTTAGAATCTATGAAATCCAGTAAAAGTCATGTCATTAACAAGATTAACCCTGCAATGCCGATTCAGTGTGATTTTTAGTAAAAGAGCAATCGTCTAGGGAAACGTATATACGAAGGTTCGATAGCTTAGAGATTGCTACCATTAATTGAGCTCGGAAAAGGAACGGAATTTTTTTTCTTCTTCCTCCTGGTCGAGGTCATAAAAGAAAGAAGCTGAGCCAGCTTTGGACTAATGCCACCTGGACCCAACTTAGACATTTTGAGGGTTGCACAGTCAAGATAAAAATCCGCTTTACATGTCGAAGTCGTTTTCCCGCTTGAATTTGAGTCAAACCGAAAAAGAAGAACGTGTATACTCTGCAGAGAGACTGCAGAATACATGAAAAGAAGACTTTTTCCCTTTTTCTTCCGGTCTTTGTGAAGAAAATGTTCTTTTCCACGCGATACAGAAGTGTTCGTTAAACCCTCATTCGAGCGAGCGTCAATGCTCGGGAATACAGATTAATGCAAATAAAATTTCAAAGTTATAAAGTTGACAAGATACTTACTCGGCAATAGCTATCTCCCACCAGTTGCGCCGATAAAACTCGTTGAATTTAATAACGAAAATTCTTTACTCAATGCCGAACCCGTGGCGAAAACTTTTTCATACCCCATCCTACTACTACAACTATTTCACCGACTGCTGCTACACCTTCACTGCCGCTAACACTACTATTATTACTTTTTCAACTGAACTTCGTTGCGATTCAGAACCGCTCTGTGAATTATAATCCTTCTGTCATCCAGCCCATCCGGTACGGTACTCGTGCTCACTAATAGTTGTCAGAAGTGACAAGTACATTTTTTTCATCCCAGCATCCGCGGGTCGAATAATCCACCTTCGATGCAGTAAAGTATACAAATGATCGTAATAAGCTATCTGTCGTTCGTGTCACGAACAGAGGATGTGCAAACCTGAAAATTGTCACTAATAATCAGGAAAATAATCAACGCACCGTGGCGTAACGATGATGTATAGTATAAAGGGTAGGTGGTGCGACGTGCAGGGTATGTTCGTGGAAAACGACGTATTAAGTCATTTTAACGACGAACGTTTCTGCTCTGAAATTTCCCATTTACTAACTGTTTCCAATTTTGTACAATACGCACATTCACCCTGATACCTTGTATATGTTTGGTATATAAAACAGTTTTGATAGCCTTCCCAAAGGGCATATTTGCTCGCAATTCATTATTGACGAACATCCGAACCTTCTCCATCAACATTCAACAACTGATGAAAATAACTCGTATAGCTGTGTACAGTTTTGCGTCTCATCCCCTAAATCCCATCGCCACCAATCGCACTTCTACTTACTCCGGGGGCGAAATTTATTAAATTTTGTTTCCGACGATGAGTGTGATGATAACAAATCGCGCCATTAGAAGAACTAATGTTTCGTGCATATCAGTGCATGCATTGCATTTTTTTTTGTGTGTACCCTTCATTAAAATGAATAGTTTTGATAATATATAGGTACGTGCCATTTGTTACAACGTTGTACCTACTCGGCTCCACTGGGCGTAAAGTTAACATCAGTCGTTGCGGTTTTTTCACGGATTTTCTGGGCAGAGTATGTACTAATCGTGTTAATTCTCCAAATGGGTCGCCCTTTATATTCGCACGACGCATTGTTATTTCATGTAGTACATACCCACCATCCCTCTAACCACATTTAATTACGTTGTTTAAATTTTCAAACAACTTCATAACCCGTTGGCATTTTTATATACGTATAAAAACATCCAGATCTTGAAACATATTTGGAAAATTCTTGTCAAGCGATCACCGTCGACGTGGCTATAGGCATAATATATGGCAGCAGATGATGTGGGATATATCTGTATAGATATATACATCAGCGATATGATCTGCGGAGGCTGTTTGGACCCTGGACGTCGCGTCTAGCTGTTCGGAATTCTGAAGAAGATCTTCACTTATCTAAGACGTATTTTCACCCATTACACGAAGAGGTTGGGCGCAAGTTTTCCACGCGAAGCATTTCCCCGTGACACTGGGCGCCGGCGGTGTCTGATCGCCATTAACAGCCAAGTTTTATCGCCTCTTGTTCGCCGGAGTATGATTTTATCGCTGTCGACTGTCGTAACAGTTCGCGATAAAGATTATAATTGCGGCGTTATCGCTTGTCTCTTCCGTGTCATCTCTTAAAGATTGTCCGTAACTTCTTACATTACGAGGAAACGCCGCAGCGGACGTCTTCTTTCCAAAAGGAAAGACCGAGGAGCTATACGAAGGCGCGACGCACTCTGCGGTAACTTAAACTTTCTGGAATAAGGGGATAAAACGAGCAAGAAAATAGGCGAAGATCATATCCTAGCGAATAAACTGATACGACAGTTTCACCGCGTCTCGGTAACCGCGGACGAAAAGTTTCTCAGTTTTGCATACCGAGAGCTCTAACCTCGCCATTAAACAGGGGTTGGTGTAGACAATGTAAATTTAATTGATAGACAACACAATATTATTGGTCATTACATTCGTCCCATTTCCGTCTGCTCTTGCTGACGGCTTTGCTAATTTCTGCTTGCTTTCGCACCTAAACTAACAACTCCCAGAGACGTACCCGTCAGCTGGTATATGTATAACTGGAAATGGCCACCCTAAGCGAGGTGATGCCTCCTCTTTCACCCTCCATGGCTCACCCGGAGGCAATCAAAACAAATCGCCACTAGAGCATTGCTTCACACAATATTTGCTCGCAAACATCACCCATTGAAGTTACCTGCCTTCTACCCCGCTATCCAAAACCAGCTGCAAGTGGATGGAACGTGAAACAAACACGGTTATCATCCTCCGAGTGCTTCCACTTACACTTACACATCCACTTTCCGTTTAATAACATTCTACTGACACGTTTTTAAACAGCTAGAAATTCGCCCAAGCGTATTTCACCATGTTATGAATTAGTAGTACGCGGGGGTTGTTGCCTTCGCTGTCAAGACATTTGGCACGATGTCGATGCAGCCTCTCAGAAAGCAACGAGATGTAAAAGCTTGGAGAAATCATAAGCTGGAAAAGTGCTTTTCAAAGTCCAAATTCTCTCTGCTTTAGACATTTTCAAACTTCTTTTAATTTCCGCTCTCTCATTATTACCATTTCATTCACATGCTACATACATATACGATAGGGACGATACCTTAATTAAATCACGGATATAAATGCGATTTCTTCATTCAACCCCATTTCATCGATATTCGATCCGTGGATTTTCGCTCCGCAATAACTGTTATAAAACGAGTATGCCTTCGGCACACTTTAGTGTTGACTAAAAATAATTCCGCAAAGCTTACGACTTTCGTGGAAACGGTCAGCTTTCCTGAGAACACGTATAGTTGAATCTTTAAGCCTAAGTTATTGTAGATAAAAGGCAAAAACTTTGCATATTGGGTATTAGAAGCACAAATCTTATCACCCGTGAAGATCATCATCTCCCGAATTCATCTCACGGATTCTGTAATTGAACCGGTGAAATCTGGTGACAAAAGAAGAAAAAAAAAAGTGAAATTAAGACGCTAGAATTGTCTGCGTATTAAAATTCCGCAAGGCTATTATATCCTCACAGTTTTTCGTGGATAATTTTGTTTTTTTATTTCTCGCTAAGCTGCGGGAACCTGATAAAAAGTTTAAGCCCCCTGAGCCCGCGTTTTTTTTTTTTTTTTTTTTTGTTTTCACACTAGATATCAACACCGTCCAGGCACTGACGTCTATCTAGCTGTAGATTATGTACACGGACATACATATTTATCTACATATGTATGTCACTAAACTGGAGAGGATTCGTATATGTGACGCAACGCGGCTAGCTATCATTCGTGGATGCGTCCAGAGGCACATAATCGCGTAACACAAGTGCGAACAACGATTGCCTGGGGTGGTCACCGAAACGCCGAGGGAGAAATCCCTCGGTCAGTAATCGGTTGCCCTTTGCAGGACCGTATTAACTTCCATATGCCCACTGGCAGGACAATTGCATCACGCAATTAGCTAAATTTACATTCAATTCACGTTTTATAAAAAGAAGTAAAAATCTACCTGAAAATCAGTACCTAGCCCTACTTGGCGCAGACGTACTACCGACCGATCAGTCAAACTGATTATTCCCATTATGCTATGCATATATACACACTGGATCAAACTTAAATCAGCATCACTCCTTAGGGCTGATAATTTTCGGGTTTAAGCTTTATTTCTTAGGCTCAGCTCTACGCACATACCTTTTATGCTCGATCATGTCAAAAAAAAGTTATGATACAGGCTGATCTTACCATCCTGTCAAGTATAATCTCTCCGCCCTCGCGCGATAGCGGGCCCCTTCGTCTTGCATTTCCATAGTCTATGCATAGTTATAACGTTTACCTTTACGAGATTAGATTTCGCACCATTCAGCTTAGCGCAAATGACGTTTAGCGGGATCATCGCCCGCGCCCTTACGACGGCAACCCCTTCAAGACGCGAGTGTCAATTTCAGCAAAGATGGTGCTTTCGCTGTACCTCCATTCCCGACTTCCTCTAAAATGAAGCCAGAAGTGACAGAGACGCGTTTCATTCAATTAGGAATAATGCCATATATTTTATTCCGTATTTGAAAATGGTATAACGGATCAGCCGAAATGAAAAGAACCTATGCGATTATAGCCATACTGAATCTACAGGCAAACTAAAAGAATATGACTGAGCCTGGGTGAACTTATTCAAAATGGGATACCCATTTGCAATTCTCTTTTACAGGACCCTACCGAATACACAATCCTCTGTGATACGGTCGTCGTCCTCGGTACGCTAAACACACAATTTGTCGCCTCGATGAAACATGCATGAATGATCGATAACTCCATGTGCACACCTCCACATACTGCAGTGCGATTAGTTTGGCACGTTCACTGTTTCGGTGACATGTTTTTATCGGAATGATTTATTCTTTTCATACATTACATGTTATAGGTACCATCAATGAATGTGAAAGGCATAATATAATATTATCGAAATGATTAACTGAATTAAAAATACGGAATAAAAAGGCAGCTTTTGAGAAGCTCGATAGAAATCAGTGCCTGGTTCACTCAATCTACTTTGTACTCTAGAAGCTTGAAATTTCCTTTAAACTTCATCGTTTGATGTGGATAATTCGCCGTTAGATCGAGTACCTTAACTTGAACCTTTCGTTCAAGTTAGACGCTCAGTTATGCACCAGTGCGTCGTTTACACAGAGGTGGCATCAGGTCTTTAATTTTTGATAACGAACCAACGATTTTCGGCAATTATTTTGTTACTCCGGGTTATTCCGGCGTCAAAGAGTAGTACGCGTTTTATTGCGATACAATTTCATTCAGAAGTTCGTAGGATCGATGCTGGGACGAACTCTAAATACCAGGACACAACTCTAAAGGTCAAATTTGTCCTAATTGCGACGCTACTTGTCTCGGGACCGGCATGGCATGGCAATTCCCCCAAACTCTGTACGCCAACATTAGCATAACCCAAATCTGCCATGGGTTTCCCGTCGTCAGACGTCCCCGGTACCAGACCGAACGTGAATGTTCTCCAGGATTTACCTGAGCCCAACGAGTTCATGTTTTTACCCGAGCTTCTCTATCTCGTCAGGTGATGAGTCGAGACGATATATGTATACAGGCAATTGAGTATAACCGCTTCGGTTCTATCGCTGATATATTTGGCAAACGAGTAACTTTTACCTCCCTAACGCGAAATAGATTTTACAAAGTGTATAATACTCTTTCAGTTTATTTATTTTACGTATTAAGTTGATCCCTGATTCTTCAGAGAACATTTTTAATCCAAGTATAACTGTCGATGTAAATTCTGGAGAAAACTGCTCACACTTTGATTACATCTGAGTCTTGATTTTCACCCGATTATATGAAATCTTGAATATAATTTAAAAAACGTATTCGGGATATACAGCTCTTTCGAAAATACACCCCTTAAAATTCAAACACCGGAAACATCGCAGAGTCTGAATCCACGCAAATACATATAAAGCAGTCGCATGAAGTGACTTATGCGGTGGCTGATCATACGCGGTGTACTACTACTGCGCGATGCAGAGCCTGACGCAGGACCGTAGTAGAGCGGACAGGCTCGACCATAGCTAATGTGATTAGTGGCTAGATGAAGTTGTGTAGGTACGAAACCCTAGCGATGAAATTCTAGAGAAAACCACGTGTCGTATATATACGTATATTCGAATTTCGATCAGTTTGGAATTCAGCCAAAAAGCTATAGCGGCTATGGAAAGCAAGATAAGCCCGTATTATGCGTTTTTCTTCCTAAACTGTTCGGCAAAGCTCATTGAGACCAGCTTGAAAATGATGTGCCTTATCGAGTAGGGAGGAATTTTTTGAATTCATAAGCAGTTGATGATTCGAGTTAGGCGTGCGGTGAGAGACGTGTGAATTTAAAAGAGAAAAAAATGTTAATATATTGTACTCTTATACGGGTAGCTGCGAGCCGAGAATTACGCAATTTCCATATCTGGCAACCCTTGAAATGCGAAAATGGAAAGAGTGAAAAGGAACGATCTCTACCCCATATTTCGTAGCCATGCATAGGTATATAGAAAAGAGAAAGGCAAGATCAAACAAGCGATTGTTAAGCGACAGTCACACGCATCGTAACAGAAAAGAGGTACGACGCGAATGGTGCGCACGAAATTCAGATATTAGCGTAGATCGCACGAAAGTCGAAACCCTAGAGGTATAATAATTGTCACGGGTTGTTATTGGCGTTTGTTGGCAAAATCGCGTGACACAACTTTTCACCCTCTACCCTATTGACAAATGTCGACGTTGTCGTCGCGGTCGACACCCGGTTTCATCGGGTGTTATAAACTTTAGCTAGACGGGAAAATTATATAACTAATGAAAATTAGCGGTGATATAGGAAACTACGGATATTAGCCATCACCTTTATATCTTAGGCGATGAAAGGAGTATATATATTTCAAGAGCCGTTTTTCGCCAATTAGGGTCGAATGGGCCATCAGTTTTAATTAATAATTAATTTGTAACGCGGGAAAGCTCGCGTAGCCGAAGGCCCCCTCTTTCCTCGGCCCCTTTTCAACCCCGCCGCAAATTTCCGGCTCGGAAAACTTTCATTACTCAAACGCCTGCGCAGAAGATAAGCGAAATGAAATGAATATACCGAAATTGCACTCTGAGTTCTCTGTTTACGAGGCAGGTGATCAAACGCGCCGACTCAACGAAAATCCAACTTTCAACTTGGTTACCTACTCATAGTCGTTACCCAGCCTCGTCCTTTCGTCCTTGAATCCCGATCCTGAGAGAGCTTCTTGTGGCTTAGAAAAATAAGCCCGAAGAAAAACTTCGTCCCCTAACCACCCTAACCACCGAAAGGCATAGGACGATGTTTATTCCTCCCTGATCCGTTTATCTCGGTTTTTTAACCTTCGTGAAAAATATGAGAGATCCCTTACGATAAGAAAACAAAGATAAAAATCAGAGCCAAAATAATACGAAAGTAAGAAAAATAACGAAAACATGCGTTTCTTCGAGTTTCTTGGTAAAAGGTCAACTTTAATACTCCGCGTCCTACCTCGCAAGTTGCTATTAGGACCAACTCCTTCAACACACACAGCCCCTTACACTAACGCGATTGTGCAAACCCTACCTGGCTAATTGTTTCAATTTACTTATTCGCCTTTTTTACCAGTTGAACGAGCAAGCTGTGACCACCAGCTACATTTCGCGCTTATTATAACGAAAAGTGAAATATTTTGGCACGCTACTGGCACACTGGCTTGTCCCACTTTATACATCAGCTACGGGTGACACCGAGGTTTCCGGAAGATTACCAGAGTCTTCCAGGAAATCACGTAGCCCCGAAATTTCTCTCCGAGTCGTTACGCACACATACACGGGTTGAAAATTTCAATTCTTTTTCATTCGCAGAATAACTTATTCAGATCTTTCTAAATAACACAGATATTTTCGTGTATACATATAAATATGATTCACCCTATTCAATAAATTTCAAATCATCTCTAAAAAATCGTAGGTAGAATTAACTCCTATGCGAACTCGATCCCTCAAAGATGAAACATCGGGCAGTATGTATGTATGCATGTAGGTATGTATGTATGTACATAGGCGAGTTATCCTACCGCATGAACCATCTGTCGTTCTTGGGTATTCGTCGTCGTTGGTAGCGATAGCGAGTCGCGGAGACACGTGAGGTAAATTTATCGTCGGGTTACTCACGCATTTCTAGCCGATGTCTCGCTAGCCAGCTCGTACCTAACCCCCTGGCACACGTATTTATTTAGATTCGCGACAAGGTCCGCACCATCTCGTTTGGTCTCCCTGTATGACTCACTGCAAGCTGCGAAGGAAAATCTCGTCGTCTGTTGGTCTCCGCGTAGCTCGCGGCCGCGGCGCCGCGACGCGCGGCGTTGCGATGTCGTCGTCTTGCTGCTGCTGTTACTGCTGATGCTGATTCTGATGCTCTTACGGGTCGCAAACGTTCAGATTCGTCGCTCGCTTGCCAAGATGCTGGTTAGATTTAAATCGGGCTGTTTAGAAAAATTGCCTCTAGAAATATCCTACCGTTGAAAATATGGGGACCCCGTCCGGGTTCACTGCCACGATGAGACCGTTTTTACGCACAACGAATTAACCGAGCTTGCTGCACACTCGCATTTTATAATTACCCACCGTGGTTTGCGCTCTCATTTACTTCGCTATACATACAGAAAAGTAAACTTTGTCCAGAGTTATGCTGTACAATCCCAATTCTTAAGAAATTTGCAGAAAAAGTTTTCAAAATTTTTATACTTTTACAAAATTTCTGTTACTTCCTATACGATTATATATAGTCATAATCAGTTCGCACGTAATTGTCAAAATGACTACCTTCTCCAAATCGTGTGACGTCTTCAATGGAAAATCTTCACACCATGAGGAATACCAAATCAATGAATTTCCTTCGAATCGTATAATCTGCAGTTTCCGAGACATTGATACTTCATCGATTACATATGTCAACCCCTCATTTGATTTAACTCAAATTTTTTACCAAATTGATAATCTGTTTGAGTTACAAATCTGTGCAGCAAGTTTATCCGAACTGAATTTATTCTTTGGATGGATATAGATAATGCATCAAACTTTGATGTGGGATCGAAGTAGCAGACCAAAAAAATATCTATCTTATAATGAACGATACAGAAATCGCCTAAGAAACTGAAATAGTCATACTGTAAAATAATTTGAAGGAACTAATGTAAAATTGTTAATATACGATCTCCTCAGTTTGAGTTAGCTAGCTGCTAGGCTGTCTGCTCGCGTTATCCTTGAAAATTTTTTCCGACTACATAATGTGTGAGTATAACTACGCTGCTTGGTGATAATTCGAGGTGATCATTTTGAAAATAAAAATACTCTCGATCATCAAAGCGGTGTGACTTTTTTCTCTATTTTCTCTCTCTCTCTCTCTCTCTCCGTATAATTTTTTTCGTTTTGTGCTAGATTCATATTTTTTTATTCCAAGAAGTATGACCTGAGTCTGTATGAGTACGTGCGTGTCTTCTTATTCCTAGAATTGTACGATTAGCTCATCTCACCTACTACTAGGCGGGTATAACCAGGGAGTTTGAAACTCTACGAACGCGTGCAGGTTGTAAGACGTCTTTACAAAAATAAACCTCGTAATCTTATATTTATTTGTTGTTTCCCAAGCCTCCTAACAACGATATATCTTCGCGGTGCATTTCTTTTCAATATTTTTCGACCGCTCTAGGATAAGAGGGGAAGAAAGAGAAAGAGAAGTTTGGGAAGAAGAGAAATGAGAGAAAGAACGGTTCCGTCAAAACAGTGAAAAAGTAAACGCGGTCTAGATTCTGCCTAAAAATAAAATGTAGGACGCAGTAGCGAAATTCAGACGCAGAGTCGAACCAATGGAAAGAATTATTATGTTCTCGAGACCGTGAGACAGGGGTAACAGTTTCCGTTTTAGCTGAACCCATCAAGTCAATTGTCTGTGGCTAATGTCAATCCAACTCATCCACTCGAAATTTTCTCTCCTTTTTCTCATCTCTGTATCGTCCATCGGTACACACTGGAATTTTCCTGGATTTTCATTCAATTTTTCACTGCAGACTCAGAGAAACACGTGACGATTGATATTGGGAGAAAGCGTCGTCTTTTCATGGAAAAAGAAAACCTCCCTACCGAGCTCAAACACTTTCGCTATTCAGAAGTTCTAACTATACGAGAACCGAACAGCCGGGAATTCTGGTGTAATTAAAATTGTGAATGGGTGCATGAAATTTCAGTTCTCACTATTTTTATTTTTTCAAATAATTAAGACACGCCTTTCAAGAGACTCAAGAAAAATTGTGTAATGAAATATCCTGCTTATAGTAAAATTCAATTCTATACATTAAATTTCGCTGAAATAGATCCAACAGTTATAAAGCCTTGCGGCAATGTAATTTCGAACTGCTACCCTTATATAACCCTTGATGTCCAGAATGTTACCGCTATGGCAACACGATTTTCTCTGCCTTTTCTGAATCTCTCTACCAATTTTTCCCGAATTCAATATCTGAAAGATTTGGAAATGATCCGAATTTGACAATTTATTCTCGACGAATCGACGGAAGGCATGAAAATGTTGCGTGTTTCATTCTTTGAGGAACGCAAATATTCATTTTTGTCTTCGGAACTGAAATAGAGAAATTGATGAAAAAGCTGTGCAAATGGCCTGCGGGAAGGTCTGAAGAAATTTGAAAAGCACCCTGGAGTGTTTCTCGCAGGCATACAGTGGCTAAAACTCTAAGGTTTGTCTGGTGACGGTTCGCGACACTTCATTCTGGCTGAGGACTATATTAGATCCTTGGTCTGGTCCAGCAAGCGCGATTTTTCACCGCTGAGCATACCGGCGCCCTATGGCTATAACTCTCCCGAGTAACTCTCCGCTTCTTTGTAATCGAGTGGTGAACTTTGCCCTGAAGTTTGTGACGCTTTTTCCCCTGGCTGTGCGGATTATATAATCATAATCGTGCGCCTCGTGCAACGAGCCAGTTAGTTGCTGACAACCTGTTGTAGTGCCTGCAGGCATGTCTTGACGGCTTAACCGACGAGCTCTAATATAATAATCAAACGGAAGACTCCAGTGGCAGTGATTGATTACGCAGTGGGTACTTCCGAACCGTCTACTAAGCTCGGTGTGTTTATAAATAAAGTGAAAAACCATACCAGTTAAATTTCCGGCGAGCTTGCAGTGAGGTGCAATCCGTCAAACATCACTTGAAGAACCAATAAATGAATGAAGACCAATCCCTCAAACCTTACTTGACTATCACTTTAGTTACCAAACCGAGTTTTCTCTATACCAGTTTGAATGGTGCAAGCCACGCCATTGATGGGTCACACTATTTATAAACCTCCCGAGTCTCTCAGGCTGGTGCAGAGCTTTTGACTACCACCTGAAGTGCATCGAGGTCACGTAAAAGCTCTTCTCCCGATCTTATAATATAACTTCACGGCTTGGAAGCTTTCTTCTCTTCTCTTCTCCGCTCCTCTCTTCTCTTCTCTGCCCTTCTCTTTTCTTCTCTCCTCGAATCCCTCTTTATTATTCTCTTTAGATCGCGAAGCTTTGTTATTTCAGCCAACTATGTATTTATACGATTTTACGCTGCTTGGGTAATCATTTGGAAAATAGTAGCCCCTGGTATCCATGACTCTTACGATCTACACGAAAATCGAGGCGAAATGAAAACGAAAATGAAAATGATAATGATAATGATAATGATAATGAAAATGAAAATGAAAATGGAAAATGAAGATGAAGATGAAGATGAAGATGAAGATGAAGATGAAAATGAAAATGAAACTGGAAATGGAAATGAAGATCATTGAAATTACTCTGGCAGGTAACCGTGCCCAAGGGACACTCCCGTCGGATTTAAAACTGTCATGAAGTTGGCAGCGCACGTTCGCATCTCCTGCCATTCAGGAAATGGCCTAAGCTGCTATTTCCGGCTGATCGCCGGTGCCAAAAAGCAATAGGGTCTTCCCTCCTCTCACTTGGAATCCGATCCCCGAGGGCCAAAGAGCGAAGAGCCCCCAAGATCCAAGGAGCACTTCGCAAAAACGACGTGACACGATCTAGCCTGAATAAGGTTATCGCCTCAGGAACAATTCTATATAGGTGTAATACTAATAATGGACAGTCCAGACGTATTCCAAATTTCATTTTATTTTTACTTGTTTCTCACTCAACTACATATATATTATAAAACTAAAATAAATTATTCACTGCAATTGCCTCGTCTAGACGTCGTCAATCAGTCAGTGATATTATTATTTTTTATCACATAACTGGAGCTGTTCAATCGATGTACGAGTTAGCGGCTGAATCATCAGCAATAAAGCTTCTACGTAATGACATAAGCAGCTCGGAGATGAAACGAATCGGTAGAAACATGATAAATTTTAGTTATACCATTTTTCTTATTTTAAACCGTAGTACTTAACAATCTGCCGATGTGATCTGCGGATCCTTCCACGTGTACACAACCCACGTAATACGGCGTAGTAAAAACCGAGAAAAAATAAATAAAAAATTATCAGAGGACATTGGTCATTCTACACGCCTGGTGCGAAGGGTATAAATCGTGAATTTTCTCTGCCAAAATTGAAGCCGCACGGATATTTGCGAATGTGCCAAACACGATTCCAAGCCATCTAGTATCGCCACGCTACGCTCATTGACCATCGATAATTACTAGTGTATTTAGCGAAAGCTTGCAAGCCAGCACCACATTTCTTTCATTTAGGCAAACGACTTGAAGTGTTGGGGTATTTCTAGTCAACTTATGTTCTAATCGTTTGTATAAATCTCACGCAAACGCACCGATATTATGTCGTTGTGGAAGAAAAGAATGTTCGATTCTACAAAATGATGGTATACTGCTAGTATTAAAAGTGAACGTTGACTTAACGAGCTGAACAAGGATGCCAGTATTTCCTTTGAGCTTTTTTTACACGTTAAAAGAACTCATCGGAAGCTCGTCGACCGCTTCGAATCCAAGTCCGAATCTAACATAACTCTGACCATTAGCTTTAAGACATTCGCGAACCTGGACGCCTGCGTTTCCCTAAATTCGGGAATCGCATGGCTCCGGATCGTTAGGTCCTTCGCGTCATCGGCCATCTTGTATGAATGGTAGCGATGAATTTCTATATGGACCGATCAAAGTACGCTGCGTGGCGTTTCATTTTTAAATAAACAATACGTCGTTCATTGGTTCATTATCAAAGTCCCGACGTTGGCTACGTTATTGTATAGTAAACCCGAGGCTAGACAACCCGTTGCGTCCGTCACGGCTGCGTAGGTCCCTCTTCACTCTGCGCCTTCTTCGCTCTCCAAATGCGACGTCTAATTTTGTACCCTCGGTGGTTCTCAACGTCTGTCTTAAACCACTAGTATAAATCCTTGAACACCAAGCTCAAAACTAATTCCAGTAGAATAGTCGTGGTCCAGTACTTCGCGATAATTATATTCCTATCAAACACTTCCTATGCAATTTACCACGATGGCAACGAGAGCCTGCAACTCATCCATTTCAATAACTATCTGGTAAACCTCAGTAACACGGGAATAGACATTGCATTTCGAGTATACTAATACGGTTGCGAGAAATTCATGAAACGCGAAATGTTCTTTTCCATGGTGTCGATGTGCAGGTGATCAGACCCGAGGTAAAAGAACAACATATACGTGTAAAATACTCGTTAGCCAATGTATGCCTGGTATGAAATAGCAATTTGATGATAAAATTCAATCCAGTGAAACATGTATGTTTTAGTTTTTATCGATAAAACGTATAACCCGCAGTTTCCGCTATTCTGGAAGAGGCACTTAAATTCCGTATGAAAAATTGTTTGAACTGTAAAGTTAAGCTGAGTTTTAAACGACGTATGACATATTTGCACTTTTAGAGTTCATTCGTGCGATGTAACAGTCTGCGGGTACTTTGTTTATGACTGTCATTTTTGTTTGACGACAACTGACAAGCGGGTTCTCTGAGAAATATATTGCGGCTAGTTTGGCCTACGTTGATAGCCTGGCCTCCGATCTTTGGAATCTTTCATATAATGGGTTTCACTTAGGTATTTCGTGAGAGACGTAGAAGCCCCATTCAACCAGCAAAGGCATTAACACGGTGAGGCAACCCAAAAGAAAACCATTAACTACAAGACCGAATTGAAGAAAAACAGAAGGGGAAAGAGAAACTTTCTTCTTTCGCGTCTAGTTTCCTTTTCTCTGCCTTTTCCGCGATTCGTGTCGCCCCTTTCTTTTTCTCTCACTTTTCCTCTCGCTTTCTATATCCCTCCCGTTTCCATTAAAAGATAAATCGTTCAGGACCCGTGGACTGCACGGAGGTCCAGTCAAAGTCACCATTAAGAATCCATTTTCCAACTGGTCAATGAGCTTTTGGTAATTGATAGCCTTTGGCCCGTTTTTATTCGCATAGTATTGGGAAAATGACTTAGCGACTATTTAGGACAGTCATTTTACTACCTCGTTAATGGCCCAAATCTGCAAATGACTAGCATACCATGTAATGCTTAGTGAACCACAACACACAACAGCTGAACTCTGATACGAGGGATGATGGCTGCTATTTCATGCGGTGGTAGGCGGTAGGTAATTCGATATTACGTCACTCCAGTGCAATTCAGGGCTTCTATATCAAATGTCGAATCTCGAGGGGGAGCTTTGGGATACTTTAATCGTAAGACACTCTGTGACGCAGCTAGGCATTGCTCTGAGTACTCAATTTAGCCCCGCGATGAAGTTAAATTAAAAAAGTCAAATTAAGCAGCAAGCATATTTAATGTCAAGTCGCTCAGAGCCCAACTTCTGTTGACTTACTTCAGTTAGTTAGGCTTTTCCATAATGTTATGGACATTTTTGCGCGGCGCGGCGCACCGCGGGGCCCGAAAAACCCATCTGGCTCGTATGACAGGACTGTGACCCAACAAATTGGTTGCAGAAAAAAATACGAGGCCAAGAACCACGGTTGTGGTTCATATTACGTAATTCTTTTATTTTTCTTACCACCAGACGAGGAGTATCTTAAACCTTGCGACTACGGTGTGAGACATCGTAGCATTTCACCGAAAGAATATAGCTTATACCAGCTGCGAGCTTTCGTTGATCTTAACTTGCGGCCACGGTTTGTGACTGAGCTTTCCTCTCGTCTCTAAGGTTCTTCGACTCATGGAATGGAAATCATTAAAGTAGCAGACGAAAAGTCTGTCTCTTCGTTTCTTTTCTTTATTTTCTTTTTCTTTTTTTCATAGTTTTTCTCGAAATTTACTTGTTCTTCGCAACACACCTACAGATGGTCGGTGCATTTCGCCGCGTTATCGTACAACCACACCCACGAACTAAAGGAGCGAAGGCGTTTTTTCGCGCGAGATTTTGCAGGCATTCACCAAAAATACCCTCGGGAGTTCGCGCGCGAGGGGAAAAATTAATTTAGCCAAACATATCGGTTTCTTTACTGGCTCCGCAGACCGCGAGCTTTGTTATTCCTCCTGGTCTTTCTCGCTCTCCATTTTTTCTGTTTTTCTTCTTTTTCTTCCTCTTTCTTATCCCCGATTCCCATTCTCGCGATCCTAAACGTCGTAACGACATATTATCGATCTGGGGTCTCGAGACAACGGCCCTTCGCACCCATCCTGTACATTCGACACGATTTCTTTCAAGTGGATCCTTTTCCCCGAGTTCGAGACTTCACCAGCTGATGCTGCAACGCGAAACAAAAAGCCTTTTCCTTTCTCTTTTCTTTCCTTCCCTTTCCTTTCCTTTCCTCTCCTTTCCTCTCATCTCCTCGCCTCGCCGCTAAGGGTGTCGCGGAATTCGTTGGGTTCGTGAACTTGATCTGTCCCTCTATCCTCTTTAAAAAATTTCGCATGTGCGCGGGAAAGAAGACAACCAGTGGCAGAGTCGGGAGTTTCTAATTTGGTGCGGTGGCAAAAATCGACACTCCGTCTAGACTACCGCCACTCCTCTGACGGTACGGGCTCTATTTATATATTCTACCTCGTTCATGATGTCCTCTTCCTCCTCTCCTTCACCGTCTCTCTTCTTTGCATTTTCTTTTTATCTTGTTACGTTTTTCAAGTCAGTCTTACCCACGCGCTGCAGAGCCCGAAGAACCTCGGATTAGTTTTCTCATTTCCTAACGTTCGAAGAAGGAATTCGCGCGCTCGATCCTCAACTTTATCCCCTATATAACTAACTGCTACACTTTTGCAATAAAAACTTGCGGATGAATAATGAAATTGCTACACCGATATACATACAGAAAAATGTAAGAAAAATTGAAGAACAGGAAATCACCAAAATTTAACTAAATTATAAATATAAATCATCAGAAACTCTTTGTCACACGGCAATATCCGACATTCCGACCCCGAATTTTCCTGTAAAGCGAAAAACTGGCGAAAGGATCGTTAAATCTTAAAGGAAATGCTTTCTGCCTCAACTCTGACGAAAGACTGTCTGAATAGTTTTAATCCCTTCACTTCCATGGCTATAAAGGTGCATCGTGGGTAGGTGCTAATAAGGACCACATGTCTTTTGACCCATCCAAGACATGATACGATAGCGTAATTCTAAAGCTCCTTAGAGACGTGGCTACGACGTATTTGCTCTCGTCTTCAGTATACACCAGACTATGTTAAAAAATGGATAATTTTCATCAGAAAAATACGGACTTTGCATTGAGACCGTAATTTCTTATGCATTTTTATACACTGCATAGAACAATCTGGAAATATGGATATTTGAGGCCAAAGATTTCGTCTTTCTGCACTCATGTAATGACTGGTTTATGATCATACAAATATCTTGATGGAATGATATCTAGACATTATAATACGTAATTTATATCGCACTGTATGTATCATTTCCAATTGGTCACGCATGCGAACATAAATAGAATACATGGCACCATACACGCGACCAATTCTATCAACGACCTAAGCACAGTTACGACGCCTCACCCCATTGACAATCGATCCCAAACTTTATTGTATCCGATTGAAGTTTCGCACCCTAAACGAAAGGGTGGGCTGCATGTTTCAAGGCTGCTTGAATACACAAAAGCTCGTACATAAATCGGAAAATTTATATATAGGTATATATTGTATACGCGTAAGAAATTGAACATAGGATAATATTTCATACCACTTGATTTTCGTACTTTGTATCACGGAAGAAGTATTTCCGTAGGGGCGCCAGCTCTACTTTAAAATACGTAAAATCCACCATACCTTAGATTATTTTAGCTATAAAGCTCGATACCCGAAAGAAAAATATACCAGGTTCAAAATATCATTTTCAAAATTCAAATTTCGTTCGTAAATATTAGAAGAAATTTCAATACTCATCATCAGTCAGTGCCACTATATAAGTCTGTCAGTTCCAAATTAACGCGTAGTGGAAGCTTTATTCTGATAAAAATGAAGTTACACTACATCATATACCTTGAGAAATATGATTCCAATTAAAATATCCGATTGAGCTGTAAAAGCTGTGAAAGGTAACGTTATCTCAAATTCATTGTGGATTCTCATTGAGAATTTGAAAGTAGGTACTAGAATTAACGAAGTGAACGAAAGTGCAAAATAAAATTACGAGTTGGAAAAACTACGATAAAAACTAATTTTTTTTTTCTACCACCTCGCTGTACCATTCCTTCAATTTCGTATCTTCTAAATCTTGAATTGACTGGATCTCTGAGTATCAAAGCTTCGTGCTTCGATTGTACCCGGCGTTATCACCTCGTTTAAGAATGAAAAAAGGGAGTGTAAAATTTTTTTTATCGTATAAGCGGTGTAAAATTGACGATATACAAAACATGAAAAATATGTTTTCCCTTTCGCGGGATAAATCGAAGCGTGAAAATCGGACCGTACCAATGCGTATTTGCGTATGTGGGTATAAAAACAAGATATACGGATATAATGCGACGACCAGCTCTAAAAATGAAAACATTTACTCCACTTGGGAAAACGTTATTGTCTGATAACTGAGGCAATCGTACCTATACTGCTTTCGATCAAGCACGTACTCGGCCAATTTTTATTTTCGTTATTCAAACCATCGAGTGAAGCAGTTGTCACTCGATGATACTTGTTTCACACGTCTAATTTGAAGATAAAACAACTAATCCACTTCGTAGATGAAAAATTTAACCGTGCTGAATCACTCAAATAACGTGGCGACAGTACAAGAGCGTTCAATTCACTCCGGTTTGATACATTATGAATAAAAGTCTTTGAGCTTTTGAAAGCTTTATAAGACTGTCTTTTTGCACGGGGAAAAAGCGGTCAACTTGTGAAGGTCATCCGGTCTGACGGGTCCACGGTAAAACCTGAATGGTTGCCCGGTAGAGAATTTATGTTATGAATTATATAGCGCCACTTCAACTCGAGTAGTTTAGGGTCGTACCCCTTCCTGCTTACCCCTTTTCACCTCTTCCTTCGGGATTGCACTCCCTTACTCACCTCTTCACTTACAACCGTCTCTATTTTCAACCCCGTGTATCGGTAGAGCCAAAAATCTTTCACAGCGCAGAAATGACCGCTGGTCATTTTGATGAAAAAAATAATAATAAAACAAGTAAAATTTATCCCACCACAAATAGCCTCCACTTTCACCCCCTCTGGAATAACAGGTGTGTCTCTGAAAATATTGACTCAGTACAACAATTGAAAAACACGTAGTTCAGCTGTTAGTACCTATAATGAATTAATTCTGCATTAACAAGCATATTTTAACACATTGAATCCACTCGAATAACATTCATGATGCTTTATCACTTTATTTCGATGCAGTTTCACCGATTGTAGGACGTTAATGTGAACAGACTCCAATCGTGTAGAATAAATCCACCCCATTGCCATGTCATATAGTGTTATAAAAACGTTGAGTTTCCTTTTTATTCGTTATACTGCGAAGAAAAAACAGAGGTGAAAGTCAAGTGTCCCTTTTCGAAGACGTTTAATGAGCTAAGCTCTAAAGCCAATTGGGAACTCCCCGATTTAATGAGAACCCTTAAAAGCGTTTTGAGTTAAAAATACAAAAAAAAAAAAACAACTTGCATCGATTCGTTCCGCGTATAATTATAATTAATTTTTGCGTCACACGAAGAACCCATCTGCTATACCTACCTCGATCGTGAATTGTAATAGTCACCTTTCTCGGTTTTCTGCTATACCTATACTAGTTTCCTGTCATACCTTCACCCCCATTATTTGTGAGTAAACGTTAACGCCAAATGTTCCTTCGTTAAATACTATGTTAAGCTCAAGGGACGTTAAAAAGTACATCCTTCAAAAAATAGCTGACTATTGGCAGGCGAAGCAGTTTGTACGGATGGAGTTTTACTGCTGAGCTTTTTCTTTCCACAATCTTCATTATGTAGTAAGAAATCTGAGTGGTGCAAAATCCGCGAATGCACTTGAAGCGGCGGCGTTTCGTGTTGTTTGCTATAGGTATATTGTTCGTTTACTCATCAGTCGCGTATTGTTGAGAAAAAGCGACTAATAATTTGTGGAGAAAATGATAATCCTCTATTTTATTACGATATCTTTGGAACACGATACCGTAATGTAAAGTCTCTTTGGCACTGGGTGTAATTCGCGAATCGCGCGAAGGAGATATTCCAGCATTTCTATCAACTAAACCCCCTGCATAAGGCCATGTTATGTTCGGATTACGGAACAGGAGCTTCTGGAGCTCGTAGATCTCGTTTGCCATCGTCGTAGCCGACGCTGAAAAGGCATCTGTAGCTCGTGTCGTGCAGTGTAACGTGAACGGCCGCTTAGAGAAAGCTCGGGAAACAACTAAACAAGGAATGAAGGAAGACAAACAAGGGTCGAGAGAGCGCTAATTAAAAAGGCTATTTTTCATTCGAAATGTAACCGTTCTAAGCCGAGGGAGCTTTTTTCCCGAAAATTTCAAACGACCCCTTCTCACCCTCGTGTACAACTCGGATATTTGAGTTACTTACTTCCGTGAAACAGACTTTCAGGTCGACAAACATCTGTCCTCGATATACCTACAGGATAGAGACAATATTTCTGCATTATTACCGTTTTCGCAAAATCAAGACAACGAAGAGAATATTCGGAAGCTAAAACTGGATATTTTTACATTCGTGGTATATCGGGTGGAAATAATTTGATCCGTAACAAAATACCAGTAAAACAGAACTCGCTTCATATTCAAATTATCGAACAGTAGAAAGTTCTACGCTCGTTATTCCAGGTGTTCCATTTTTTATCATCTCAACTTTAATACACCAAGGCAGACTCACCCCCACCTCTAAAACCTATTGTCCAATATACTATATTCATATAAACCAGCACACAATCCACTAATTCTATAACCTTACGGGGCTGATATATACCAATTCTGAACGTTGTATAAATAATGGAAAAACCAAAGTTTTTTGTAAAACTATACATAAATATTTGAAACTTCTTCCATTGTAAAATATCGTCGATAAATTCTGATAGTCAATCCCAAACCCATTATCCGGGGCCTAATTTCAAGCGAACCTATTACTCTCGAAAGTGTATCACTTCGTGATTCATGATTATACGATCAAATGAATTATTCATTGTATCTGTTGAAAGGGGGTGTCTGCAAGGGTATAATAAACACATCTATTTTTCTTTCTATCGCTCTATCTTATTTTTTTACTCTATTTTTTTTCTGTTCTCTCTCTCTTCTCTTTTTCCTTTTCATTCCTTTCCTGCACAGTGAGATAGTGCGAACTCGTACTGAACCCTGTATTCTTGTTTCTCTTTCCAGGCGGAGATCGAAAGTGGTGATTGCCTCTGCGAGGGCAGAGGACAGCGGACAATACAAATGCGTCGCGGAGAGCACCTCCGGACACCGGGCTGCCCTGGCTGCCGAACTTCTAGTCACACGCGCTCCAGAAACTAGTGAGTAACGACACCCTGCACCCTTCCTATATAACATCATGGCAGTAAATCTGCCCCTGAACTATTCTTCCTCGGTAATTTCATTCGCCATTCGACCCTTAGACGAGCTCATTTCGATCGATTTTCGTTTTTAAACCGCCACTTTCCGAAACCCTATAAAACCCCGATACCAGTTTATCGAATGCGTGATAGACGCGTTTTCGAACAGACATCGCGAAGATTCTATGTCACATTTAAACCGAAACTCAAATCGCATATATCGAACAATATATTCAGACGCTGTACGTTCCTGATATAATATTGTGCTCCGAACCTCCAGGCATACGTATTTCACGAGGTAAACACAACCGCCTTAGGTCCTTCCGTTGTGTAATATTTGGCAGACGTTGTGAATACCAAAATTTTCTTGTGTAGGTATACTACCCATGAAATCCACGTCGATATTATGGTGTATACCAGAAATTTTTGTAACTGCAGCAGCAGCAGCAGCAGAAGCAGAAGATATAGTGAGAAGTATCTGTTTTACGATCCTCACACGCGTCAAAGTTTAAAACTTTAACTCAGCCAGAGGCGTAGTCCCTTCTTCAAAATGTGTTTCAGTTTCTTTTCGGCATCGTGTGCACTTTTCACACGAAATAAAATATCTTATTTCTTCTAACAAAAGGGGTTTCTACATTGCATTGTGCTACATGCAGGGAATATATTGAAAGCCCGTATACCTCTCTATATACGAAGCGCGGACGTGCGATCGACCGCAGTTTTATTTCATTTTATTTCTTTACTTCACCAATAACAAAAATCCATAATCCTCAATCGTACGGTCAGAGATGCCAATTCATCGTAATTTATCAATCATCCACCAAACTTATCAGCCGCCCTCGTTTGCCTTTAGATTTAACGAGCTGCGGATTGAGATACCGTGATACTCGATAACGATGAAAGCCTAGATTTTCGAGTGCGTTACTCGCTTCCAGCATACGCTTTCACCGGCTTAATCATTCAGTGAAAATATTTTACTTCACATGTTTTATCGTTTTTTTTATTTTTTATCAAGAATTTATGATCTGTTCGGGTTGATTTGGAATCTTTTTTAACAAAGAAAATAACTGGGACGTAGCCATGGACGAGAATAGACAATAACCAGCAAGTGCAGTGCTCAATCAAGTTCCTATAATTGCACGAATTGCTGTTCAACCAATTCCCATCGTGTATTTGACTATGTAGGTACTGATTATCGGTATTGGCGGAAATGGTGTCAAACCTAATCTTGAAGCAGCCGCCTAAGGTTCCACAAATCGGACGTCCGACAAAGGGAAATAATTAGGACTGTGGTAGGTGGCAACGTCAAGGTTTCCCCATGTACCCAAGGGGTTTCCGTCGACAGATTTCCGACACGTAAGGGTTTGCGAAACTGGTAGATGGCAGGACGAGGACTGACAATGAGAGTGTACACCGGTATAAGGAACAATTCCTCTCAGATCCTCAGAAAGTCCTGACGAAGCTTACGCCCGCGCAAGCTTCTGTAGGCGGACAGTACGCTGCTAACACGAAGACATCCAGAGGACTAACCACACCGCGTTCAAGATCATTAATTATTCCTAGTTGGAGCGACGACAATAACCTGTTAGAGACGAGGTCGAGACGATCACCATGCTAGAGAGCAATGGGTGAGGCAGAGGCAGAGCCAGAAGCAGTGGCAGTGGCTTGTCCTCTCTTACTCTTACCACTAGCTATATAAGTGCACTTGATGTAGTTGGAATTAATTTCACCGTCAGCCTTGTCGCTATTATTGTTATTACTATTGTCGCTGTATCGTTACCACTTTCGTACTACTACTACGTCTGCAGAATATGAAAACGTGCTGCAACAGCAGCAGCAGCAGCAGCAGTAGCAGAAACCGAGGTGGTAACTATGTACACATGCCCAGCATGTACCAATATATACCTATACACACACACACACATGGGTATATATGCACACGTTATAATACCTAGCTAAAGGTAAAACATGAGAAGTAGCGCAGATGGAAAGATGCGAGTTGTATAAGAGTAAAGAAGAGGGATTGCGAGGAGGAAGAGAAGGGAAAAAAAGATGGCGATATGGCGCCCTGGCTGTTAGCTAAACAAACATGGCTAGAGGGAATCCTGTCTGAGTATGCGTTGGTCTTACTACTTGCCGCGCACCGTACCTACTACTGCAGACACACACGATCTCAATTGCCAGACAAACTCGCCACGCGCCACACGTGAAACATACGATACGAATATAGTATGTAGGAAGTTTAGATATATACCTAGTTACGTGTATAGTTGTTAGCCAGAGTGTGGTAAGACCGAGAGTAAACGTGGACCCCTGGAGAGAGTAAAACGTCAGATCCTCGCACGGTTTACGTCGTATTTTGATCGAACGTAACGACGTCACTTACCCATCCTGCAGGTCAAACTTTAAACGATTTTCTTATCGAGATTTAACGTAGTTACTATATATGCATGGAAAAATGTGATGCTTGTATCTCTCTTTCGTTTTCCTTCTTTTTTTTTATTTTTTTGTTAAGAAAATGACAAATGTCCTGAGTGTTAAGGTCTTTGTTGTCGCGCTCGCGCAACTGATAGCAAGGCTAGCATAGGTATATCGACTCCTGGAAGCTCGCAGCTCGTTTTGGGTCTCTTAAATCGTTGCATACACAATAGTAACCTGTCAGTGGGGAAAAAATCTACTTTAAGATTGCAATATTTTACCATCCTCTTGAAATATTTTTGTCATACTTTTATTTTAAATTCTGTCGCCGCTCGATCGCTGCTCACGTTATACCTTATACTACGAATAAATTATTTCTACAGTTCCATCGAATCGTCTGAGCACGTCACTGTTACAGCATCACGTGACTTGACTGTCTGCAGGCTACACGTAATCCGGGAGAGAAGCAAAAAAAAATAAAAAAAAAGGAGCCAAATCCTTCTCAAAAAATTGACGATATTATAACACACGGGGTAAATTATAGGATATTCGGTTATAAATTTCAATAGGCATTCTTTCACTTTTCTGAAAAATTTAAAAATCCCAAAAACTGTCTATCCGCAGGATTCCGCTCCATGCGTTTGAACCCAGAAGACTTTAAGATCGGCATAAAAAAAGGAACACAGAGTGAATGTGACCGAGAAAAGCAAGAACTTGTATTCATGGCCCGTTCTTTGATCGTAACTCAGACACTAATCGATATACTATCGCTTTGAGACCAGGCGATGGTATATCCAAATAGCGGAATTGATTTTTTTTTTAAAGAGAGAAACGGCGAGGGTCCTTACTACCCCCTTGTCTAGATGTATCTAACGTGAGTCTAGGGTCGGAATGTAATCTTCTTATGGTGAGATAGCTATGAGCTCTACCAACCAGACCCTTCGCAGGCTCAACGAAAGCCCTCAATTTTACCTTCTGCAGCGAACAACTCATGGCATAGCCATGAATGGCTGGCGAACTTGAAATTAGAATGCAAAATATCTCGTAAACCTCTGCATTGTACGCTTATACCGTACCTACATGCATACAAGCATTCGCGTCAAGGAGGAGCTCGACTCGCCATGAATTGGCCTGCGGTATAAGCCTTTGGAAAAAACGCATGTCAGTATAAATCGTCTTATTCTGAGCAACTGCAGATTAAATTCTATCGAATTTCAGATGCATGGATGTCACCATCAAAAAACTTCATTTAGGTTGATCTGCCCAATCGTATACATACTTCTGTGTTTCAATTCTCGAATAATTTCTGATCTGAGAACTACCCTTTTTACCACATACATTGCGCATAGACGTATTGTAGATTTCTCACAATGCGACGTCTTCAATTTCACTCACTTACTGGTATTCCTCGTATTCCCAAGACATGCCATGCCTCTTCTCTTCATCCATAATCCGTCGTTACCTAAATTCTAGCCCTGCCTCCGCAGCATCAGCTCTCGCCTTTGAAGGTACGCGGTCATACGCAAGGACCTGAAGTGCCTCTAAACCAACTCGGCAATGGACAAGGCGATGGATAGTTAGAACGTGTCTGTTTGCGACGTGGGCGTAAGCATATAACCTTAAGCCACTAGGTGACTTCGATATGCGATAATCCCGAGTCTATTGGCTACGCAAAGCTCTCGAGAAGTACCTCAGCTTTCAAGCTCTTACTCCATCCTTGAAATGATAAGTCTCCCGGCGAGTTCCATCCCCGATATACACTTTCCAGTTTTCACAAAGCTTTCAGAAGGCCCTGAATAGTATCACGCGATTATGTCAGCGTAAGGCTTTCCTTCCGCCTCTATTATAATTGACTTCATTTTTTGAGCTCAAGCTACAGCAACGATCTTTTAGAAAGTCTAAATAACTCTGAACTAAGTTAGATGGGATAAGGGTGAAAGATTCAAACTCATTATCACGTAAACAAACACCTGTAAGAGAGTCTCTTAAGACGCTGACTAGAACCTAATCTTTGTGCGCGTATTCCGTTTCAGGAATTCCCATAATTTCTACAAAGTCTACGCGCGATGAACGCCGTCGTATTCAGCTACAGTTTTCAATCTTAACCCTTCGCGTTTCCACTTTCTACCAGCTTCATTGTCCACATTCGTGGTAAACACTACGTCGAGTCGCTAATCGTGGGAATTTCCAGACGCCTGCGTCACGTTAGACCGAGTAAGGAGAACCGCGCGATAAAGGATTCATGCCTGACGCTAATAGAGCCCTGTGGATGGCAGAATTGTGCTACCGCACGTCGACCGTTGCTTTCAAATCCAGGTATTATTGTGTAGTTAGTAGTGTGTATCATATGATTATACGACGTATACGTATACCTGCGCACCGGTCGATAAGTACATTAATTTATAGATTGTACCTAAGATAGATTAGCGGGGGTGTTCTTTGACGAAACGTGAATCAACATCGACCAACATACATGAATCATATCGAGTCAAAAGTGCGAGTGACCACGGTGAATCGGGTCGAATTTTTTAGGATTCAATGTGATCGTTGACATTTTTCCATTACTATACGAATATTTGATCAACCTGAGTTTCTGATTTTTCTCCAACCCGCGTATACGGCTTTCAGCTCTATCTGTTCGCAATATTCGTTGTATAAATTCGCTACGTGAACTCCTCTAGGATTTAACCAATAACGCTAACCAGTGAACCGTTTGATGTTCGGACGGAAGTGCTGCACCTGTGCACAGGACGAAAACTTTGTTCATTCAAATTACGCATCGAACTGTACGACGGATGGCATTTTACGAAAAATTTCAGAACTTCTTTACACTAGGGTGCTCCAGAATGTGGAAATAGAAGAAACCCGAAAAATTTGAAGGTATACGATATTGAGAAAAGAAAGACAAAAAATGTTTCTCAAATTCAGGACAATATTTCAATTACTTACGACGCTGTCAGTGTACTAATGACGCAGATTTCGACACTAGAGATCTGTTCACAATATTGTGAAAATAGCTAGAAAATCGTTGAATAATGAGGAGTTGAAATAGAGCAGAAATAACGTGAAACTGAATATACTACCAGGGGATATTTTGCAGATTAAATTGATCCACTGGTATACAGCGAGAACAACGTTATCATATTCTTCTATTCGGTAGAGTTTGCAGCAAGGATTCGATTCTTCTGTTCCCCATTTCAATGCTCTACTATTTCTCTAATTTCTCTTTGCTAATTTTCTTTCAGCGCATTGTAAGAACCTCGGATTGTTTTTTTTTTGTTTTTGAATAAAAATTTGCAGTTCATGACACCGATGTGATAAACAGCCATGTGGTTCAGAAGTTTTATTAAATATGGGTGCTATCTTCCTACACTACTATAAGTTCGAGCCAATTCGCTGTACAATTATCCTGTTATAGCTGAAATATCGTATAAAGTAAAATATGAAATAAAGTCTATCAGATGATGAAAAATATTCCAAATTATTGGAAACTATTGAACTTGAACAGCTTCTGGTTCATCATCGTATATATGGTTCGCGTTTTTTTCATCTTCAACAAGGATATACGATATGACCCTATATTTTATCTACCTACCTCTCAAGCTATCTTTATTTTCTCATCATTCTTTTTAATGAACCCCTATTTTTAACCACCCAACCTTTTACACTTAATACTGATGAAACCCTTCCTTTGTTCTATATGTATGGATAAATGCGTTGGAAAATTTTCGCCGCATAATATGTTTTTAATTTGGCAAAAAATTTAACGCCAGAGCTGCGACGCGAACTCTGCATGTATACCTATATATATAGCAATGTATACATCGCTGTGTGTATTAGGCTACTTTGTGCTTCCAGCTATTGCTAGACTTGAGGTTGGAGGTCGTAGGTCGTAGATTAAAGTTGTTTAGCACTAGGGAGTTGCTGACACGCTATGCTGACCACAAGACGTACCGTAATTCTTCCCGCCACATTCCACGCGAGGTTCGTTGGCAGCGAGCAAAATGACGCCATAAATACGGAAGACAATGCAACCTAGAGGTTCTAGAGCATCGGCTGCATCTGTGCAAGGAAGTGAAATAGTTCTACGGTATATCCGGGGTCGCCTTCCCTTCCGGCGCGTTGACCAAGTAAACTGACAATGGAACAAATGATTCTCACTCCCCATTCCTCGCTGCTATGTTGTACGGTCACATTTTAGTCTTGGATATTCACCACCATACTACCACCATCTCGGTACATTTCTCAGTGATTGTTTTCTCGAGCACGTATAATGTTCCGAAGAGGCACGTACCTGTAGTTTTACACTCAAAAATAATACAGGACGACACCTGGGGGCACAATTCTGTTTTACGGTACCAGAAGAAGGAAGAAGCTCGTATTACGCTTTTCCTATACCTACCTACCTACCCTCAACCACCACCCTGCAAGAATGCTTATAACTTTTCGAAAGCCTAGCTTGACGGGAAAAATAGCTACCTTGGTATAAGACGGGTATAATTTAGGTACGTACACGCACATACACATACACACGTACGTCAGTAGGTGTGTACCTACCTTTCATACTATATGGCAAGTAAACGAACGATTTCAACGTGAGATTCGAATAACCGAGAAAAGCGGAGGAACCGAGGAACCGAGGAACCAGAACCACACTCGCCTCGTTACCACGCCGCGACGCACCCCCGCGGGCTTCGTGTCTGGAAGGCTACATACAGCTCTGGATGCGAAAACCATTTGCCATTTTCCAGTAAGACCCAGTGCTGGTTTTCTCAGTTTAGACTGACAGCATGATATTTTACTAATGGAAGTGGTTACCGCGAGCAACAAGGCGGCCACAACGCGCCAGTACGGTAGTTCCACCCCTAAGAATGACTTAAGGGCGGTTAGCGATTCCCTGTTGAAATTTTTAGTGTAAAAACTTATGTATCATTTCACCATGCCAAAGGGTGTTCATTGTTACTTCCTATAGACAGATTTTCTCGGTTCTGATATGCAGCGAGTAAGGACTTACTTTTATCACTGTAACGAACCTGTAATTTCTTACTTTTATTTCATCTTTCTGTCATATCGGTATTGTTTTATTGTGCATTACGCTTGTGCTCATTGCAACGGATCTCCTGGATGCACTATAGAATTTCAAACTTTTTTAACGTAGCTTTATGTAGTAACTTCCTTAAAACTGACGGTTCGGAGGTAGTGAGGAGGAGAACCAACCCTGTAGTGATAATGATATATTTTATACTCCGAAGAGAATGAAGCAGAACGCCAAGTATCAACGTCACCATTACCAGTACAGAAACGAGAAAACCTTTCATTTAGACTTCACCGTGCGATGTTCCACTTTTATATCCGTGGAATAACGTGCCTAACCAAGCCGAACCTGAACTTAACTCAGAAACTACCCTTACCCAACCTTTCCAGCCCTTAATACCAACGTTACCCTCTCGGCTAGCGTGCTTCGTTTGATGTCAACTAGAACCGAGCTAGAAACTGAATACTTTCACGTCATTAACAATCGTGCGATCCTCTTCTCAACCAAAACCCATGCTGGTGCACCGGACCGTAGTGCATAGTGACTGAGCAAGGCAAAAATGAAAGAGCTCTTCATAGCTCAATGCTGGTACCATCAAAGCATGCAGGCATCACCTACCTACTCTCTAACACCCGAGTATAAATATATTGAATGAAGTGCAGTCGACGCTTTTTTGGTCAAAAAAGAAGTGCCTGTCACCAAAGCATCAACCAACTATATGCAGGTAATTACTAACGAGGGTGATCAGATAGTCGGATAAATCGTGGTCTGGGATTTAGTCCAATCAACTCACACTCACTATTACGTCTTCAAACTGGAACTGGAAATCAAGACGTCTTAAATTTTTGACTACGTTGCACTCGCGACGCCATCAAAGACGAGAGTCCTGCAGGGTGATATCGAGATAGTTTTGAATCCGCGACATTCGATAATTTTATGTTTCAAATGAATCTTTTTCAACTCCTATGGGAGGCTGGTAACGAGACCGTAGTGCGAGACGAAGCGTCTCTCTGTGCTCGACTGCATTAGCAAATCTCTATTCTTAGTAACTATCGCGAAAGCAACTTTGTATTTTCGCACGAGATTCCACTCGCGATTTTTTTTTTTTATTTTTTTTATTATTTTTTGTACTTTTCTGGTAGGTGCTTTTTGCACTCTACCGAATTATTTCTGGACTTACCGTACCGCGTACGCGCTACCTCGATACCAAGCCGATATAGGCGTTATAAAATGAGGGGAAAAAACAGCTCAAGTCAGACGTATAAACCTAGCTAACGAACTGTCGCAGATCTCCTCGTTTGCGTTGTATTTTTCCGGCTTTATACCTTGACGCGTTTCTTGAACTCTTTATTTTTTATCGCGATAAATAATAATTACAGGTATATATGAGTATGTATAGGTATATCTGACAACGGAAACCCTTCTTCGTGTCGGGTTGTGCGTTATTTTTATTTTTTTTCTCTTTTATAACTTTTTAATTTTCTCTCTCAATACCGTAAGCGTTGCTTCGACGTCATAGCGATCGTTGGCACGCGAGATCGCGAAAAGATCGAGTCGTCACGGTTGACGTGACAAAGGACAATCGACGCCTGCGGCAGTAATTAGTCGACGGGCGTCGCGTCGTTCGGTCTAAAGTACGTAGTTATAGGTATACGGATAGGTATAATAGATATGGGTGAATACGACGGGGTAAAATCGATGGCTTGTTGCCCAGAATGTTACGTATCGTACACGTAACCCATTACCGATCAATTCGATTCTCATATATAATAATATACGTGTAGGTACGTTTATGTATAAGCTCGTGAGGTGAAACGGCAGAGGGTAAATAAGAGAGAGAATATGGGAATGATAAGATGAAAAGAAAAAAAAACAGAAAAGCAAGAAAAATGCAAAATGTAAAATAAAGAATTCGGCAGCTGTCGCCAACATTTACTACACGCCACTATGATAAAGAAAATTACATTGGGGAGGAAAAGAATAAGTATCTCGAATTTCGGATTCCGAGCAGAACCTGAAACCAGACACTATTAGTTCAAGTCAGCAATATCTCTGTCGAAGCTACCCTTATTGAATCTACTCTCCTTGTCGGACTCGATAAAATAAATTGTATACATAGGTATACAGCGTGCAATAGTACAAGTACCTACCTACCATCATTACTCGACATTATTGCGGTCAGTTGCGTGCTAAAAATTTACCCTCTCATTTTCATCACAGTTCGAGTAAGTAAAAACCCGCAGTCAAGCGTAACGATAAAATTACATTCGTATAAGTCTGCTGAATTTTCTCAATAAATTAAACGGGCTTATCGATTTCCATATATATATCATTGTCGCAAAAATTTTCAGGACATACTCTAATGTTCTAACGTTTTTTTTCTCTCTCTCTCTTTCTCTTTTCCAAATTGTGCCCGATACCATTTACAAATCACTCGCTGTATCAATCTCCTGAAATTTGAAACTGTTTTAATTAAATTACTTGAATATGTAGACCAGAAGAGTCCCGAGTATTTGGTAGCAGAATATCAGTCATCCTAATTTTGAACTGTTATCTTTATTATTTTATATCACATCTTACTTTGGGTATAACAGCATAGTGCGTGACAGCGATCCAATAATGGAATTATCCTATCTGGATATTCTCGAACGTTTGAACGCCCGGATAATACTTACCTCAAGTTGTTTGCCGAGCCAAAACTAGGTATAGTTGAATACGGATCGACCAGTTTGGTAATTGGGGCAAAATACATTGAATAATGAATTGTCTTTATGAATACAATTGAACTTTGGTAGATACCTATACGTATGGAATTAAAATTCGACGCGATGCCGCGGTCTATGATATACGTTTGAAGATATAAATGTAGGTATGTCTATGGTACACCTACTTCAGTTTAGGAAAAAAAATGAAAAAAATAATTCACATTTGCACGACTTAACGAGGAAAATAAGTCGACGCATATACGGGTTGTTTAAGTAACTGAGATTAAATAAGCTGTGTAGGCGTGGCTGTAGCATTAAGGTAATTATATCTCAGTTAATTATGTTGTGGCTTCCATGCCACGCTTTTAATTATGAATAATTTAAGTATACCTACCACGACGCTAAGCATTCCTCTGCTAAACTACTTCAGATTCAACGCAAGTCTTTATATCCTCGTGAAACTTTTTGCCAAGCTAATGTAAGTAGTGCTGCCGAGTCTGTCCATAATACACCATACGATAGGTTTGTTCCCCCTGCAGCATAGCGTTGTGACGAATAAAGATGAGCATCATTTTTATTTCAGTCCAAACGCGGATTTCAAAATCAGCGAAATACAATTGAATTTCATTTTCGGAGGTCTCGCGATGGACGGAATCACTCGCGCATTTTTAATACAAATATTATTTCAGATAGAAACGAGGAGATAAGCCTCCGACGCCGAAGCCGATTATAAATTCGAATTTAATCTTGTATGATGCAACAAAAGTTTGCTTTGAATTAAAATACAACAATGCTGTAAATTCAAATTTTTAAAAAAATTTCACGATTTTTGAATCAAATTTTCTTTTTATTTTTTTACCAATTTCCTACAGCTGATTACTACCGTAATTTTCACCACTCCCCAGGACGTGAGCTGAAATACAAAATTTCGGGGGAAAAGCCTGCAATTTTCCATCGCTGAAATTATCGCGAAATGATATAGTTTACTGTTTTTCAAATTTATTCACCATCTCTGGATAAACACATCAATTTCATGTGGCATCTGACGATACTTGGCACTCAACACCCTTACATATATATTATTGCTCTCAAAAAAGATAATCTAACATCTGCATTGCACCTTGAAAATTTACTGATATCTGGTCATTTGAAAATATTGAGATAAAGATCCGACGAATGACTACATCCATTCCCTGTTTAATACGAAAACACTTATTCCGTGGTTGCAAATATCGGATTATATCTACAATTTTCAGTATAGCAGAGTGACTAAATATTTATTCGACAGTTCGTGATCGCAAATTTCGTTAATTCACTTGAAATTTTCTCTTTGCTTATACCTAGTCTCTCTTCGTGGAGAATGGCAAGAATTAAGTGGAAACGTATCTGATATCTGTTATCCTAACGCCTACGTGAAAAAATAAAATAAAAATCGGTAACCGTTTGTTCGAGGAAGACATTGCAAAATAAATCCAGTACTGCCCACGCGCTTATCATATCTTTAACATATTCTAGTTTCTGATGTACAATACGTAACTTACTGCTAATTGTATATTAGCAATGATTTTCGATGAATATTAACATATACAGCTGTTCTCGGTACCAGCTTCGTTGTTTGGTGGTTTAGACTACCCGATAATCTTGATCCCACGAAATTATACGAAGCGTGTGTTACGGGAATTCAATCGCTGGGTTGAAAACAGTGTCTAAACCTTCCAATCATTTGTGCAGAATAATTTTTTTAGCAATAAAAAGTCGGCGATAAAATTTTATAAAATTTAGTAAACCCGTTTTCGCAGGTAAATAAAATTAAAAACTCGTTTGCGCATCATAATTGTTTATGTGATTCAATCAAAGTTCCGTTTTCAAAGTATTGAATCACAGAGAAAAGAGACAGACAGACGATAGTGATCAAACTTCGATAAGATATTCATAATTTGTGAGCGATTCATTTGCATAACAGAAATTAATCCTCGTCCGGTAGACCGGAATTGAAATTCGCTACTCTGTGTAAATATACGCAAATATCTATAAAACCTGCAGAGGAAAACGTAAAACAGAGATTTGGCAAAAGCTTATCCTCACGCAATAGAATCGTCACGTTTCTGCGTAGGTATATTTGATTGTTCTTCTCAAACGTTTCGTTTCACCTAAGTAATTCCTGCAGAATTATACGATACTTGCCAGGCGGTGTAAAGTTTATCAAATCTAGATATACACCAAGTTTAAATACTTCGAAATCCAATTTATCCTCAATTGAAACTTGTGAATTAATTCATTTCTCGAATCAACTTGCAATTCCATACCTGTACATTACCTACTCTCCGTTATACATTCAGTTCTCTCCTAGAGCTTAGAGCCAGGCCGCGTGTTACTGTCTTCATTTCCGATCGTAATTTTTTTCTTTTGGTCCAACTCTGCGTAATTATATTGCTAATTGTTTTATCTGCAGGCTATATTTCCTGAGCAGACCATAATATAATCATTCCAGAATAATAAATGAATAAATAAATATATGAATCTCCAACTCTCTTCTGATAAATATTTGACCAAGTTTGATTGATTTTTGTTCCAGCGACGGCAACGTGGCCTCGGCAGGAAGCTCCTTGTCCAATCGCGGAGGATTACTGCATGAACGGTGGAACCTGCTTGTTTTTTGAGACCGTCGGTGAACCAGCCTGTAGGTGAGTGAAAACTGATCAGTAAAAGATCATGAAAGAACCGCATGCTCTCTTTGAGTATTCTTCTTTTTTATTTTCTTTCATTTTTTTATTTTTTTTTTTTTTTATTTTTTTGCTGGCCAACTTCGATCAAGGATGAAGCAATTTTGTGCCAAAAGAGGAAAACGTAAACGATTTTAGGTCGGGGGCTAAAAGGAAACCCCTTTGCTCATTTTCTCTACATAGGTACATATACCTACTCCTACACTCTGTGCGAACAAAATACGCAATAAAGAATCTCCAGGAAGCGCAGAGAACAGAGGGACGACCACCGCCCAAGCCGGCTTGTATAAGGTTTATTTTCTAAACCCCACCATCTACCGAAAGCTCACCCGTCCGTAGCTTACGTACGGAACGTTTTCCCCAATTTCCTGGAGATCTCTGCTGATTTATTTACAGAAAAGATTTCCTCTTAAAAGAAACAAGCCAGCAAACGAATTCAGCATTCCTATCGCATATTGCTTTCGCTTTTGACTCTCTCTCTTTCTCTCTCTCTCTCTCATCTCTCGATCTATCTCGGTTTCTCCTCTGCCTTTGTACCGCTTTCCTCTCCCGCACTCTAATCAAAGGATTTGGCCGCGGCTTCCGACCGAGGACATTGTCACCGCGACGGGTTACCGCAGAAGGATTTATGTGGAATCGCGCTATCCCGAGTTGTTCACCGTTATAAAAACATTCAGAGTCAGATTCGCACGACGTTTACCATTATTTTCCATAATTATTCTACCCTTATCTATGCATAAGTTTCTTTTTCCACTTCTTCTTCTTCTTCTTCTTCTTCTTCTTCTTCTTCTTCTTCTTCTTCTACAGGAGGTTGAGGACTGGCTTTTTTTACTCGTTCCGACCAATTTCGGCTTTTTGCTTCCGCAAGGGAAGAGGGCGAATGCGAAAGAGGTCAGAACGCCTGGGAAGATTCTTTTTCGCGATCCCGTCAACGGGGCCACCCACCTGCTGCCTACCTGGCAGTTTGTTCAGGACTTTCAATTGAATTTAACTTTCGCCTTTGTTTTCAAATTGTTTTTACATGAAAACGGTAGGAATTCGAAACGTGAGTTTCGAGAATTATTTGTATACTTTCCCGGAAAATTTGATACTTTCATTATATATAGTATGTATAAGTTGCAGCAGCTCCCCTCTTGTTTCGCGTAATCCAACGCTGACAAGCCTTCAACCCCTGAAAAGAGGGCCGAGTAAAATTTCTGAACCAAGACGCTCCCGTTGTCTGTAGAAGGGAGTTCATTTCCTTTGTCAATTACAAAAACCCGAGTTCTGTATTTTTTATTTGATAAAATTTCGCGCTTTGTGCGAAATCTTTCTTACAAAATCACCCCTATATACGTGCTACTACTCTACTCTACTCTACTCGATCACTGTCCTGAGGTGAATATTATTAGTCGCGTAAGTGAATCCATTGAGTTGTTACAACGGTCCGTAGAGTCGGAAATCGTTGATTAAAAAAGTTCACAGTAAATTTCCATTTACGTATACGATCACCTGGGGGTAGCCAAATCTCATGTGTGATTAGACCGACGATTCTCCTAGGACCGATACGCGTCTACCAATCTATACGACGAGCCATGAGGCTTTAGCCAATCACAACACGAAACTCGGACCCAAAGCTACCTTCGAGAGCTTCCGCCAGCCTTGATTTATGCTCTGGGGAGGTTTCCAGCTGTCGAGCTGCTAACTGATCGTCCACGATTGCTGCTTCCAACTACCTTACGCAGATACCGGCGAACCTCGCTTACTCTATGCGCTATTTCTTCCCCGTCAGCTAATCATCCTTTCCTTTTGCACCCTTATAGCCACTTCCGCTACCCCCGGAAATTCTCCCCCTCTCGAGTAGGTACCTATCGTGTCGAGTGCCAAGATGGGTGCGCTCATGGTAAGAGGCATCTTTGTGAATTAAAATCACGAGTCGTTTTCAGTTTTTGTTTTTTTTCATTTTCTAATATAGGTAATGAATTTCTATCCATCATTCATGTCGTTGCAGTCATCGATTCAAATAAAATAAAATGGGTTTTCGTAAAGAAGGATTTCGCTCAAAATGCGAACTGTTTTTTGTCTTCATATCACGAGAAATAGACCGAAATTTTTGGATTTTTTGGAATTTCAATGTTCTGAAATTAAACGTTTTTTGAAAAATTGCGAAATCGTCGCAAACGAATTTGGAATTTTGACCGTTCGGAGCTTGGAAAATTCGGGACTTCAATTCCCGACCCCGAAATAGTGTGAAAGTATTTGATATTGTGTTAAATACTCGAGTACTGAAAATACCTCAGTCCTCATCACAAACGAGTTCTAAATCTGAAATTGTTCTGGGCTCGCGATTGACTGTGGTGAGAGTTATGAGAAATGTGTTTCAAATCTGGCAGTGCAAAAAGATTTGAATTATTAAGTGTATTAATAAATATTGTATACATCGAATAAAAAATTCTGGGAATTTCTAACCGCATACGAACCCGGCTGCCCCAGATCGAGACTCAGGGCTGTTGAAAAATTTAGAGGATTCGTGTGCGAAGGGTCGTCGCGGTGAGCAACAAATTAAGCTTGAGCCGCAGTCGTCTCCGATTCCCGAATGGCAAGGATTCGTTACACAAATTTAGCAGGCGGTGCCGCGAGGGATCCGGACTAGTGCTGGACCTGGGGATGAAAATAAAAGTTCCCAGGAGACAAACATCGCGCGTTAGGGCTGACAAGGGGTGACCGGGCTGGTCGCACCATCCGACCGGTCCATGGTGACCGATGACGAGGGTTTATTGGCTTTATCGGGAAATCAGGTCACGCGAAAAAGGCCGTGACACTTTTCTACGTTGCTCGTGTTAGCAAACAAACGACTATTTTCTCTTAAAAGTTCTCAAAAAGGTTCGATTCCGACTCAAGGGTTGTAATTAGAAACTGTAAAGGATTTTCCACACCCTAGTTACTGGTAGATGTTCACTGCGTTGGAACGAGAAATTCGTGTTTTCGTATTACTTTTCCTTTCCCGAAACTCGTGGGAAAACTTGTATACGCGTACACTTTTCCTACCAAAGTTTCTTTTTGTTTATTTATTTATTGTTATCATCATCATATTCTGAAAATATTCTTTATTCTTTTCTTTCGTTCTTTATTTCTCATTCCTTTATATTTTTCTCTTGAATACGTCGTAAGGAGCTCGTGGACGCCTATTGTTGTCATATCGCTCGAAAGTATGCTTAAATATAAACTTTTTCACCCTCTGCACCGCTAGAACCGTAAATCTTACCCCCTTAACGCAGGAAACCCCATCCGCGACTAATTTGTTTACGTTAGCCACCCCTGACTTGTTGACTTTATGTTCCTAGCTCTTATTCGACAAAATTACGCGACAAAATACGCGCACAGAGATACGGCAGAGTAATGTACGGGTCAATTATATTACACCGACACTTTACACAAATGCCCAAATGCCCGAATGCCTAAATGCCCAAATCTCTCGACTCCAGAATCGCTACGGCATCCAGGTTCGGCCACGTGTCGTTGGGGCTGACACTGCGATTTGTAGTTGTCACTCAACCATGAATAGATCTGAACGAAGTTTTTGTTAAATCGCATTTGATAGATCTAAATCCTGACGCAAATGGCTTCTTGGATTGGTTTTCACTCAAACGGACCTCGGGATCCTGAAACGGTCACCCGATTCGCGTTAGAATTTAAACTCCGGGCTCGAACGTTGGGGAAAAACAGAATTTTCAACTAAAATAGAATCTTCATGATCTGCAGTAAATCATTTACTATGTCTATAAGTAATGTGATGAATTCATCTTATTTCCATTAAAAATGAACCCACATCTATCTCGTTCCATGATAAGTTGAAAACCGGAGGTACAACGGTTCGAGCCTTGTATACACACAGTTATCTATGAATGATAACCACCAACACTTGAGCAAGTCCTTGAGCTAAGTGGAAATTGAAATGCTATAGCAGGAAATCCGTTCTAACTCAAGTGACGAATTTACACTCGAGTAGCAAGGAACCCTCGATCAAGGAGCAATTCTATTTGTCGCATTCCGAGGAGGGGTACGAGCCAAATAATAATGTACAATCATCCCTGACTCCTGTTTTCGTTCAATGAATCAATGAATGAATCAAGCCGTCTTTTGAAGCTCGAAATACTACATTTCTGTTCAAGAGAAGTGTGTATACAACTCAGAGATGAATTATTTGACATTTCTTGTCCTGATAGCCACTTCCTTCTTCGAAGTATCAAGTTTTCTCATTTTCTCGGAACAACACTAGCACCTACTCCACCTTCGATAAAAGATTGAAGAAAAACGATCGGTTTTAAATTTTCTAAATTCTTTGAATTTTTTTCAATCACATTACTCGATATTTCAAAAAATTGCTTTTCGATTTATCAAAAATTTGAAAATCCTATAATATTCTAATTTTATAAGTCAATCCGGTTGAGTATAAATATATAGAAGATTTATGCGAAAGAAATTCTCATTCTAACGATCGTGACGACAGTTATATACACTCGCAAGGAGACTCGTGCCAAAATTAAAGACTTAATTTCAAATAAAGATTTCTCATTGAATTATTCTGTCTAAATAAATTATAGAAGGAGCTAAATTTATTCGAGACAGTTAGCTTCCTTGAGGAATTCAATTTTTCGTTGGCTCCTGAAATTTACGTACCCCTTCAACACTAAGGTACCCACAAATGCCTGGTATAACTCATTCGCCAATTGCAGCTACTGACCAGTTATAGATGTATAGTAGGATGGGTCTCGTTGCAAAGCGCTGTGTATCTAGTTACTCGCTTTTCCTCATTGCTTATTTGTCTTTGTCCCTGTTCCTGTTCCTGTTCCTGGTACAGAGTAAAGGGTCGTGGTGCACAAGTCAACCGCCTAATGGTTCAGTTATACCAGTATGAAATAGTTCCCCGTTCCATTTGCTAGCAGTTTAGACGCTCGTTGTTGGGTTACGCTGCGAATGCTTCTGGTTTAACTTGTCATCGTAAAGTATTGTATTCTAGTTTCTACAGACTAGAGACATTCGATTATTTACGAGTTCGTGTTAGCCGCAAAATTAAGGCGCCATTTATGCAAATTGAAAAAAAAAACGTCCTAAGTAAATTATTGCCGGGCCATGCGGCTCTGTGATAACGGAATCGAGTCACACACTCTTTGACGTAAGAGAAAGTAGCGTTTTTCAAAAATATCAGTGATACCTACAAATTTTTGTAGAATCGATCCGAACCAGTTTTACAAAATTATTTTTCCGACAGGAAGTACGTATTACCGTTTCTGTCGAGAACTGCAGGCTACTTAAAATAATACCCAATGAAGCAGTGGCTATCGTCCCTAACAATTATCTACTCGCTTGTCTAATTATCCCGTTTTAATTACCAACAGTATAATTATCGGGATCTAGTCCACACTTATGATATTATTGGTATACTGCAGCTGCTTACACCGCTTCTACCTCTGGTTATTAAATATAAAAAACGACACATCCGATAGTAATGATACGTTTCGAAGCACACATTAACCGGTACAAGGGAGATAACACTACGCCGTAAAATCAATCGCGAATTATTAGGGCGAAATACTATACATATATACATTTTTGTTTTTTTTTTCTTTTGTGGAAGATTGATTGTAAGTAGTGGTAAAAAATGTGGCGAATTCTTACACCTAATCAATAATCGAAGAGTTATGGGTGAGCTGGGTTATAATAAAAGACGAAAAACTGTCTATGAAAATGAAACAAGCCATCGTCCTGCAGTTTCCAGAAGCGTAATTAATCTCTTGCTGGTCCCGCGCTACTCGCGAGCCCTTATGCCCCGTTCCGTCGTTAAGCCTCCCCATGAAACCACCCACTGTATTATGCAGGAAGCGCTGCTTCGCTGAGATAATGATTTATTTAGCTGGGAAATTGATATTAGGTGGCAGGGTACAGTGAAGCAGAGGCAATAAGAGACAAAACGAGACAGAGCCGGAGGTGGGACAGTTTTTTGACATTTTCCTCTTTGACATTTTTCCCTTTTTTTCTCCTGGCTGTTTTTTTAGCTGGGGTCAGTTTGACTGTTTTCCTTGTTATTTTTTTCCCCTTTTTTTTTCTTGTTTTCGTTTATTTACTTATTTATATTTGTTTTCCTTCTTTCTCGGGCGATATATGCTCGCTAAGTCACTGAAGGTACAAAGTGTTGGACGGTGGATAGGTATATAAAATCATACGTAATTCATGACATTCGGAAACCACGACGGGTCGACGGGCAGGAATAATAAATGGATGAAAACTCAGCTGGCTTGAATTATTAAAGCGATATAAATGAGCACTATACTCAAAGTACGTCAATTTCAATTTCCTTTTTGATCGTACCTCCGATCGAATGTATATACCTATCTACGCATATACGATCATGACATCCTTCATTAGCTTCATACGTTCTCATATTATACGTCTGCCTCCGGCTATACGGCCGAAAAAAAATGACAATTTTCTTTTTTTTTTTGTAATATTTTCATGTGATAAAATATGAAAGTAGAGTAACAAGGTAAATTCATTATTATCGCGTAAATATCGGCCGGCTATGATGAATATACATATAACGAATTGATTTTTGGCAGAGGTTCGATACGCGTACTTATGGTAATAGACAGCCTCGAATATGATAATCCATATTATAGTTTGATGATCGGCAAGTTAAAACGCGGGAGCATGATGGACTTTTGTTTATATTTATTTATCGTTGTAATTTGGCGCGTTGCATCAGATTGAAAACAATATCGTGACAAGAGGATAAACGCGACTTTTGCATAAATTTAAATTCATAGATTTATGATCAAAAATGATTTCCTATCCGCGTGTTTCACGAAACGTTGAATATTCTATTCATAGAGGACCTTATACTGTAGGTACGTCACAGCAAAAACTGAGCCATCATATCGGCATTTTAGGCGTTCAAAATTGAGCGGATTAACCTCGAGCGGAAATACGAGCAGATTAATTGCAGCTTTGAACATCTAGAATTTCATTGCTTGACGTTCGTTAACTTCGCCCTTTGTTCCTGACAGAAAGAGATCCAATCTCGCAATATACGCGACCTACGAGATGAACAGACAAGGCACGCGATATTGGCTGCCTTATTCTTTAATAACATTCCTCCTCCAACATACATGTGTATGTGCGTTATATATATAGCAGGTAAAACAACGTTTGAAAATACCGCAGTTAATGACAAAAATAAAACCGTTTTTTAAATAGGCCCAGTATAACTTGACAAAATATCCAACCGCGCTAAATATGTTAATAAATATTCCGCACCACCGGGAATAAATGTTTGTAAAATTAAATCCCTCGATGTGTTAAATTTTCTTTTTTTCCCACCCCTTTTGTACTTCTCTTCTATTAATTATCGGGGAAATTATATCCTATCAGTGTTTCTGTAATGAATTTGCATCATGATGAAGATAACTGTAGGTACCGTGAAGTATGTATACCTACATATAAATAGGTATAAATAATTTATAAAAAGAAAGCACGCGGAAATGATAAAAAATGAGATTTTTATAGGCGTAATAAGAGACGATGGGGATCATCAACTTTAGTTACCTATATGGTACATAGGTATATACCTACCGTTACATGGCGACGAACTTAGAGTTTAGATAAACGACTGGCACTCTTCTCAAGTAAAGATAAAATACTGCAGCATCTATCTAGGAGTTATCGTGCTTTAAAAAAAAAATCCTCTTTCACGTCGCCTCAGCCCTCGTCACGCACCGGGTAGACACGACGGTACCTCGATTGGTAGCCAAAACATTTGCGGCGATTTGAACTTCGGCCAAAAAAACAGCCTTTCCGAAAAGATACACCTGGTCGATGCAGACAAGCTTGTGGTTATAGGATCAAAAATAAAGAAATTTATATACATACACCCAATAGCTATGTATAAAAATTGGTCAGTTTCTTAGAGGAGGAGGTTGGTCGACGTTGGTCTCTCCCTGTGATTAAGAACATCGAAATTTTCGGGCAACAAACATTAAACGAGTCACCAGTCGCGATGACCAACCACCACTCATCATCTATCGAATGACAGTATTATGTACATCGTTGATAGATTTATAAAGCAATTTTTCTAAACGTATCACTTGCGGTCCTTGGCATGAGGCTCGTGCCGTTTGAATTGGTGAAAAAAAAAAGAATTGTCGAAAAATATGTCTGTGTCAAAAAAACAAAAAAAGAAAACATGAAAAACAGAGATTCTTTTACGCTGATCACGTATCTGTATATAAAACTCGTACTTATATCACGCAACGTTTCTCAGTTTTTCATCTAAAAAAATTACGATTTTTCTACCTATACCAATTTTTTCCTAAATATAACGTAAAAATTATATCTTATAATTAAGTTTTAGCTAGAATCGCAATAAACTTGACCCGAAGCACCGATACCTTTGATGCACCTCATAACTGCACGAGCTGGTACATGAGAGAAGTATGATTTTTTTTTTGTTTTTTCTATTCCGCTAAAATTTATCTCATTCAAAATTGAAGAGTTTATTTTCAGATTTTAGTGGCACTACTTGGCATTCATCTCTCCCTGGGTGATATACTCTTATTTTCTTACGATGTAATCGCTTTTCCCGAGCCTTGTACAATTCGTTTTAAAGACTACCTAATGTACGCTGTGGCTGTACGAATATCCTTTCCACTAGCGTACCCGTGACGTGAGTTTTATCTTTAGCCCTAAGTGTCAAGCGAGGGAGTAATGGAACGTTGACAGTGACGTCACCGTGTTGAAAATCGTCTGGAAAGCCGAAACTCACTTGACGAAAGGCTCGCTATAAGGTTAAAATAAGAAATATATATTTTATGTACAGCTAAGATCGAGTTGCATTATTTGCGAGGTAGAAATTTTCGCCAGTCCTTTTGCTTCGTTATTCTGACCGAACTTAAACTTTCCATACTGATTACTCTGCAGGCAACAATTAGGATACCCTCCGTTTCCCTTCTGGAGTAGTTAAGCTTTATATTCGTTACCCTCTCCGTCGTCTTCCTCTTCTTCTTCTTCTTCTTCTTCTTCTTTGTAGGTAATTTCATCTCTGTCGGAAGCAGGAAACATTTTCATCAGATATTCGGAGAGAGAATGCGAAAATTCTGCTTCATAATGCAGGAGAGAATCGGCGGGGTGAGTCAACCATCCAAGGTGAGGTGAGCTTGCGGCGGCACCCACGAGCACATTTTCGTCGACATAAATCAGTCTCGAAGACGCGATCATCCGAGATAATCCCTATAGATTAACCGTTCAGCCAGGCGTTCCCCCACCGTCGACCACTGCCCGTATTCCATCGGCAAATCTGTCGACGGTATCTGCGAAACTGCTTTTTCTATTTCGACCGGATTACGGCACGTGCGACGAACTCGTGGGCGCTACGTAATCGAGCTTTCACGCTAGAGCTGCGTCGATTTCTTTATTTCAATTTTTTTTTTCGTCTTTTCTTCTTGTTTCTTTAAACCTCTCACCCCATATCGATCTCTTCTTCTTTAAGTCTTTTTCTCTCTTTGCCCTCTCGATTTGTGGTTTTCGGATTCTTGCAATAATCTTCCCCTCCTAATACATAGGGGAGGAAAATAAACTGATTTCATAATTTCCCTCTTGTTTTTTTTTCATTCAGAGCGTATTCCGATGTATGACAAGGGTCGTGTATGGTTAGGGCATTATACATATAAATTCGAATTTAAGATACTTTGTACGATTACGTTTCTTTTTTTCTCTAATCTTTTTTTGGTCACCAACTTCCGTCTTTATCTTATTCTTTTCATGTTTTTATCTTTCTTCGAACTAAAACTAACCCGGTGCCTAGACGCGGTATACCAGTACGAAAATAATTCATTCTCGAACAACAAGCTATTACCAAACCCATCCACGTGGACCCGCGGTACCATATGGAACCCACTGACACCAAAAGATCTCTAACCGCCGACCCTCTAACCACTTCCGGCGCTGATCTATTTCCGTATTACGCTACAAAAACTACCGATTATACCCTTACCTCTCTTTGTTTTTCTCCTCTTCATACGTAAGCACCCAAATATTTATATTCAATCATCTATTTATTTATCCATTTAGTATTACTCCTTGCCTAAAATGCGTAACGAATTAACAGATCATCTGATTGCCCGCATTTTCTCTCAATCAAGTCGTACCCACGTTATTCACCATTTCCCTTCGGAAAACTGGACGCGGAAAATTGAGAACGGAAAACGGAAAACAGTGTTACAGCTGGTCCAGACTGACGCGAAATGTGGTTGAACCACTTCGTCAGTTACCAGTTCTCACCCCCGAAAAAGTTCAAAGTTGCGACCCATGCGGTCAAGCACAACGCTGCTCTACTCTCTCTCTATACACGCCGTTTTCCCAAATCCATACCTGAGGGTGTATAACAATGCTGCAGTACCTAAAACCTGGTAAAAACCTGTTGTATGCAGGATTCGAAAGAACATGTGTAAAAATTAAACGTGCCAATGTATTTTAGATACTTTTCGAAAGTAAAACATATTGAAGATTTGGATCAATCGTTATTAAGAGGCCATGTTTTATTCAAATAGACCAAAAGCGAGTGAAATTAGAGAAATTTATTGGCACATCGGCACCTAATGAACGATTCTCTAATTGTAAGAAAAATCGGAAAAGAATACCCAAAATTCTTTCCCAAAAAACAACAATTCCAAGGCTGAATGAATCGATTTTGGAAATCGATGATTGCGAAGAAGGTCAAAGAATTTTGAACCGTATCCAAAAACCCTTCGTGCAAAAATTCTTTCTTTTTTTTATTTTGTCCCGCCCCTGCATACAAGCCCTTAAATACCGAGGGAACAACTCCTCCTGGCACATTCACAGTTCGTTTTTGACGCGCGAATTAACCACCAAAGGTACCGGCTGTAAACCTTCATGTTCATTCACACACACACATATCTGTATATGTGTATGTGAAGCTTTATACCGAATCTACACAGGGAGGGTAATGCATATAGGTAGAGATGAACGACTTTAAAATGGGGCACTTTCAATGCCGAGAATGGAGAAAGAGGAGGCGGAGGGATCGAAGGAATAGAATTAAACTCCGGACGTTTCAGCCAGCGGGTTATACTCACGCGGTGCCTCTGATGATCGCAGGAAGAGTAGAAAAGCTGGGTACGAGGGAGATATTCAGCAATGACGATCTCTCCGTCCCCGCGGCACGGCGGCGGCGGTCCTCAATCGAATCAGAGTGCTTTTTGGCGTAGCTTCTAATCAACGCCCATTTTACTACTTAAAACCTCGTGGAATCCAACGAGCGAGAACATTTAACATAATTAATCGTCCCTAAAAAGGTACCTACCTGCAGGATAAATATCCTCGGTCATAATATTCAACCGTGCGGTTGAACCGCATTTATGTAACAATGATATCGTAGTAAGTTTTAGACGTTCGACAGCTTCTGCAATCCGTGTGTAATATATCGAGGTACGTTATCGTTATCGAAAGGCGTGAAACCCGAGCCTGTCCTAACGCGACAACGGTCAGTCATCGCTGGTTTACGGAAAACGTATGAAAAATGGACAGAATCGATATTCACCGAATCACGCGTTAAGCCACCCCAAACCACTGTGGAAATATATTTCAGCCTGTCACCGATCCTGCATAACGTGTGGCTGTCATTTTTCATCAAATACATACCCGGCGTACGTATAGGCTATAGACGTAACAACAAAATTGTTCCACATTTTGGTAGGCAGGCTATTTTCAAAGAGACATCGCAGTAAGTCCGGCTGCCCACTCGTCCTGTTTCACCTTTTCGAGTGGAAAGCTTTTATTTCGGTTGATTGATCAAACTATCCGATTGATATTTCTGCAATCTGGTCTCTAGTAGGTGATATCTTTTCGATAGTGATCTTTCGGAATTCGAGGTAAAAATTGTGAGATCCAAAATGGCGGACAAATAAATGGACAGAGAATCATAAAGTCATGATCGATTGCAGAATCGATGAAACAAGGTGATAGGCAACGCAAGTTACTGCGACGCTTTCCCAAAAATATTCTACAGATTGAGGAACATTTCTGCCCCAACTTTCGTTGTAGTATTTCAATTTTTCACAGACAAGAGCCTGTCTGCCCAGACGGTGCCGTTCGATAGGTTGCATCCACCTCGTTTATATAATATCTCTTATACACTATACAAAAGATCAGGATGAAATATAAATCTAGAAAAGCACCAGGTTCCGGTTTGAAAATTGTAGAAAGCATATCGTTCGCCAATTCGTTTTTTAATACCTACGAATAAAAATAGAAAAGAAAATCCTTATCGATTGCGCGTGCAGTAAGTAGTAGCTTTCTTGGAAGTTGAGGGGTGGATTTAAAAAGGTAGAAAATCAGAGTATAGCTAGGCGTATAATAGCAGGTTTCACGGTGAACAAAGGTGAAATTTTGGAGGCGTAACCTCCGGCCCTAGTGCGTGAACCGAGTTTTACACTTCCGTCCACACTCGACGGTGCAGTTTGTATCAATTAACGAACAATTCAGTATATGGCAGTACGAGCGACCAGGCAAAACTGTATAGCGTTGCGTTGGAGGCTAACTAACGTCGTGACACCGGGAATTATAATAATAATTCAGGAACAAAATTGCTGTTGTTTTCCTAAGTAATATCTCACCTTGTATCGCCGTAGCCATATTTATCCGGGTTCGTGGTAATTTCACTCGCCCACCCACTAGCCCAGTTCTGAATTCTCCGTTCCGCTGCAAACGAATGCTACGGCGTTAAGTAACCCGGATTAACTGAAGTAAAAAAAATGTAAGGAAAAAAAAGGAAAAGGAGTGGGTTTCGACGTAAAATTCGTAACTCGCAATTCGCTTCATTCGACAATCAGACGAGTGTTATCGCCGAAATTTCACCCTTTTAAAGAAAATTTCATCCAATTCATAGATTTTCTACCTTACTGCATCCCATGGGGGTTTGTTGAATTTTCTCGACAATCTTGAGAAAGGCCCGAGCGAAATATTGAACTATGATTTCTAGGGAATATATAGCTATATATATGTATTTGCTCAATTACCTTACGACTATACGCGTTCATGCAGAATATGAAGAATGGTAAATTGCCAATCTAAACTTATCGCAAACTTTAAAATTCTACATCTACACCCCGTTGGACGAGTCTAGACTCTAGAGCGTTAAATTATATCCCCACCCTTACAGCGATACATACAAGCATCATCATTCACGATAAAATTCCCCTCGGCTTTAGTATTTTCACGTATAACCAGTCGTTTCGCGTAATCTCTGCGCCATTTCATTTCTTGCAACATTGGCACTGATCGCACTTACCTGAAATAAAATTTTCTTGCAATGGCTAATTTTCTTTCTAGTATTATATTCCCTGTATACCTGTGTGTCTGTTATCTGTTGTTCTATTCCCCTTTCAGCTACATTTTTCGCATCATTTTGTCTCTCTCCTTCTTCATTTTGAGCAAACTGCAACGATCCTAAATTGCATTTTTCGTACACGTAGGTATAAGTAAAATTCCAGAGCTTATACCTATACCTACTTTGATGCCGAAACGAAATGAAAAAATAATTAGAAATATCATTTCAGATTGTCAAAGTAAAAACGCTATCAGACTGACCATTGGTCAAGGGTTACGGTTCAAATACGGTCAACGATCGATCTTGCCATCTAACTCTTCCGCCTGAGTAACCTCTTGACTTCATTTTTTGCGGTTTCGGTCTTTTACGTCAAGTTTCCCTCCCGCCTCTAACAGCAATTTGATTTGGACGAACGCGGACGACCCTTCGGAAAATTTAGACGTCGAAGGTTCTGGAAGCGAATAAACGAACGCATGTTATATGCGACTAAATCATTTTTATCACCGTACGGTAATTTCGTACGGTTAATCATCTGAATAAACAGGATTTCCACACGTTTTCATGAGCTACGACTATTGCGTTTCACAGAGTTATGATTCGACCGTATAAAACCCCGCGGTTTTTCGCGGTTTAATTTCAACGGAAAGGCAAATAAATGCCTTACATTGAGAACCAGCTATACCTTCCTACCCATATTTATTAAAAACAAATAACAGGGAACATACATATTTTTCGCCAATTAATAATGCAATCATATTCTTGTTTCAGATGCGCGGAAGGTTTCACGGGTCTACGGTGCGAAAACAAGGATGTCACCAGCACCGGAAGTGGGTACAGCCGTCACAGAGGGCCATTTTCCTGCAAGCTCGGGCTCTCCATCTCGTACTACTGCTAGCGATAAAGTCTCGGGGTCCAATAAGTAACCTATTGGCACCCCCCGATTAAAATTAGGACCGAAAACCGACGATAATAATGGCCCCAATAATTGGGGATTATCGGACTCTATAACTCGATCGACTTGACGTAGAGAAAGTATTCTAGAAAAAATGTTACGATATATCGATTAAGCGAAACTGATAACGGGCCGCGTATATATAAATTGCGAGATAAAATTAACCAATTCTCGTCAAATAGTCCCAAATAATCGCTAATAACGTTTATACGATAGACTCAACGAGCTTTGAATCTTGGGTCAATCGACCCGCTTAATATTTAAATTCACGATTTATAAGGACGGCCAAAAATTGCCCGATCAAGGCGAACGACGGCCCACCTGAAAATGGGCCTTATTTTTAATATTTCTACAGAGAACATACCAAAGAGCCCCCCCGTCCGAGTGAAAACGCGACCATCAACCTTCATAGCATTTCAAAAAAATCAATTTATTTTTTCTTTCTTTCGTGGATAATTTGATTTTTGTTTTTTCCCCTTTTTTTTTCTTTTCTTTTTCTTTTCTTTTTATACAACACGAAGAATCATATAGTTGTTAGAAAATCATCTCAGTGTTTAAATTAAAAAAGAGAAGTGGAAAAAATAAAATAAAATAGGAAAAAGGTAAGATATTTCCAGAAGTCTATACGAACGGTATCAATGAATGAAATTTTCAACAGTATCTGCAGTTCGAAAATCGATACGATTATATGACGATTTCTGTCTCGAAGATACATGTAATATGTGTTAATATATATTGTCAACGAATTTAGCGAGTTCAACCAATATATAGAGGCTTATCGTTATTAAACGTTTTGTCGTTGCAGCAGGTGCATCTTGTATTTATATTGAATTTTTCTATTTACCTCGATAGAAACGGAAATATACATACCTATATACTGTAACTTTTGACGCCTGGTGTAGTCAGAAACAGAAATTGAATAGAAAAAAAGGAAATATGAAATATGAAATATGAAATATGAAATGGGTGTACATACGTCCAGACGTATATACCACCTATGATGTATATATGTAGTACGTTACTTATATTCGGAATATTTAACAAGCTATTCAATAACTATCCGCATTTCATATAATTATTGTATTAATTTTGAACAAATTTTCATTTCATCACTTTATTTTCTAACTTCACCGGATCTAATATGATATACCTACGACGCGAATGCAATGCTATACGAAGTGAAACCGGGCAAAAGATTAACGATGTAAAATAAATAAAAAATAATATTTAGGCTAGCTAAAGCAGAGGTTAAGATATAGTTAAACAGAATGGATATATAAATAGGAAATACAAGGAAACTGATGGAGTTTAGGGGTTTCTAAACAAACTGCGTTTATTAAATAGTAATAAATATATAGCTATACCTATATATATATATATACACACCGCTGTATACCAGAGTCTTATAGATTAATTTTTCTCTTATTTCTAATCGAGAATTTATTTGAACACCGTATCCCTCAATATTTGATAAAATGTTCAAAAATGAAGCATTATGTTTAGAGACCCCTTAATAGATATCTAATATCAAGGGATACGCGCTGTGCTCCGCCAGTCTCGGGACCCTCTTTTAGGTTTTATATTATATGATATACATTTATATATAAATATATATTAATATATATATATACCTATATATATATGTATATATAAATAAGTGTATAAAAAAAAAAATTTTAATTTATTTATTTAATTCATTATTTTATTGATTATTGATTAAACGTCATCTTCACCTCGGCAAACACTTTTGTTGTTTACCCTAATTATGTTGTCCTTGTCATATTTATTATTTATTTATCATTTATTAAAGTTTTCAATATAATTATTTAACTTACTCTTTATTATTTATTGCTAGAAAGAAAAATAATAATAATAATAATAATAATAATAATAACACTTTGTCAATTATTATCATAATTATTATATTATATTATACATATATATATATATATAATATACATGCGCAGACACGCTCACTCACAACAAATGAAGGATTTTTGGTGGGTAAATTCATAAAATAACTTTTTATACATATTTTCATTATTCGGTAATATATATAATTACCTGGGTTCCTGGTGTTTGGATATTCTCTCTATTACATATCATACATATATTTATATAAATATTTATATAAATATATAAATTTACTCATCTCCTAAGGTAGGTAATTTTTGTTATTTTATTTATCTTTATTTAGTGTCGTGCAATTAATCTTTCCAATTTAGTGTACTAATCAAAGTTAATCACCCTCATCGTATCGACCTGACGTAGACGTATATACACCTGTAATATACGATCAAGCTGACTTGGACAGAACAACTGCCTCTTGTAAATAAATTGGCAGATCGAAGTTATCACAGCATTGATGACCCTATAGCCTGTTACCTTTTATGATTTATCACGTTAAATAACGTTATTACTATTACGTCTTATACTCATGGTGCTTCACCTAACGTCTGGGAAAACCGTGATATGAAATTTTTTTGTTCTGTTTTTTGTTCGTTTGTTTGGGTTTGTTTCATTTTTTTTTTTTTTTTTGTTTTCCTGCTACTTGTTTTTTCTCTCTCTTAATTATCGGCCAGGTGAAACATATTTCTATGGATGATTTCGCGGAGTTTCAGTTAACGTTAGTCGTAAAACATTCTCATAAAACACCGTCCACCTCGTAAAAGACGTTTAGTCAATAAAAACAAAAGTATATTTCTCTTATTGCGTCTAATCAAAGTTCGGCAGTAAGCTCGAGCTTTTCGGAGATTGGAAAACGAAATATAACAGTTCCCAGACTTAAAGCTAACGGATTATGGTTACCCCGAAAAAAAAAAAAAAAGAACTTTTCAAAACTTTTACACCGAGCAAAAGTCAAACCAATATTAATATGAATGCTAAGATATCGAAAAGTTTCTAAGTCCTGAAACACTTGGAGAATTTTTTGATAAATAAAAACTAAGATTTTACACCCGAGCTACAAAAATCATGAATGTTTAACATCTCAATCGGTGAAATGACATATCATATATTTATATACCACCTGCATCGGGTAAAACTGCAACAAGTTTTTTAAAACTGTCCGTTGTAAAATATTAGGGTATCACAATTTTCTGCGGTACGGTGAGAAAATTTGTTTAATTTTTTTTTTGCTTCATTTTTATCAAAAAGAAAACACTAGGAGAGGAACTTTTCTCTCTCGCAGTTAATTATCGTTAAATTGCCTCATTTAAGCGTGATTAATGGCCACCAGCCCTTGGCTCTAAAGCGGGGTCCACTTTTCTCTTTAACAAGGGCCGTATAGTACGCAATGATAAAACCGTATCACCGTTAAAGGAAGAGGCGAGAGAAAAACGAGAAATATCCCCGGCCAGAAAATCGCAGCTTATTAATTACCCATCGATAAAATTCATTGACAAAATCGCCGATGAAATTAGTTCGAAGTGGCGATCTACCTAGCTTGCGAGTTGCGGGCAGCCTGCACAGCGCGCGGGTATCAGAATACACGGGCCAATGGAACGGCGAACAATTAATCAAATGCGTAATTATCGAAAAGGAATCAATCGCAAGCGAACTGTAATCAGAGCTGAGTTTCCTCGCAAAAAAGCAACCCGTTTGATGACAGGGACAAGCCATTAGGCGCCAGGCGTGAGTGAAGCTACCTCTGCCCTTGCAGACCTCACTTGGCCCTCGGATCTTGGCCATCAGCCATTTCTGGCCACAGCTACTAGCCTGGGCTAGGGCCCAGAACATTTATAACGGTCAGCTTTTAGCTACGGGTCATACCTATATACCTGCTATATACCGAAATTAGTAACAACGTTGTTACTAAATTTCTGTCTAGTTTATCCGGGATTGCTGACGGCCATTGAACTATCAATTAACAACCTGATTCCCCGGTAATCTTCTTTGCAATTTAAATCTTCTTTGGTTCAGTAGCGATGCAGTATTGATTGGTCTATGAAAGTCTGCGAAAGGAGCGGAAGTTTTATCGTCTGATTACTCGCTCTATGTCGATTGGGTAAAACTTTTGGACAGGGAATTATTTTCGGGATCTTTTTTTCTTTATTTTATACCCATAGCCCTAGCACCGCAAGAAAAGTTCTGTACTTGGAAAAGCGAATCGCCAAATCGGCACGATGCAACCATGAGAGGGGTCAGATAAAGATTACGAGAAAGTTCGCCAAAGTTTACCTTTTATTGGAAAAGGGAATAGTCCGCGGCCCCTTCCGTCTCCCCTAATCGCATGCTTACCAAAAACCAACCACAATGATTTTCGAGATCTCGCAAAATCCCAGAAAACTCTACGCGCCACTTCCGCTTACGCCAGAGTTTTCCAGAGTATTACATCCTCGATTATTATACTGAATGCGTTACCCCTAAAATGATGATTCTAATTTGTGACCGCAATTTATTAATCGCCTCGTTGGAATAAAATCAGAAGCATATATCCCGCCACGATTTATTTGATTATTTTCCAATCGTCAATTTTTACCGTATTATACATAGACGCAAATGAATTTCCTGCGCATAACACGATATCAATAAAATGAATCGCGATATAATTTTCCGGTATAATAATTGTTTGATCAATTATTCAGTCGGGTAACGATGGGATGTAATTTTTTATTGCAAACAAGTGGGATCAATTCACTGATTAGTAAAAACAATCTGTTTTATAAATATGCTGATGTTTTACGATCAAAAATCAGTATGGTATTAAATAGGAAGTGCACAATGGTACTACCAGCCGTGGAAAGTGGTGCTTAATCGATAGAGTAGGCAGTGAATCACAGAGAATTTTCAATGCACCTCGCATCCGCAAGCAATTACCACTTGAATCGGTAACGCAGTGATTAGCGATCTAATCAATCGCCAATAAATCACGTGAATAGAATTCGTGCTATGATTATGCAAAGTAGTTGCGGGGACAGGAAAAACAGGCCATCGTGGTTTCGGGGATTCCCAGTTTTCTAGTATCACGCGAATACCATGAATAATTCTTGAGTGTCACGCGCGTTTCCCGACCCCTTTTTTTTTATCAATGAGCTTCAAGGTTTGGCTCATAACTCAAATGGAGAATATTAATTGATGGAAAGTATACATCTATCGAATTAATCATCATAGCATGACTGACATCAGCGGGCCATTAAAACGAGTCAAATTGGCACACCGGCACACTACTCAATTTTCATTTATCGTCGATTTTTAAGAGAAAAGCGCTCAAGGTAAAAACCACCCACATGCAAGAGCGCGAAATATATTCCGATAGACGAGGACGAGATGAAAAATCTATTCCGAAAATTCAGTTCGCTCAAATCGTGAAAATGAATTTAAGTATTTTCCGCTAAACTTTAAGATCTTGCTGCACGTTAGAATAATATGAGAGGTAAATGTTATAGAGAGATGAAAACCTTTGCCTCTAATCGTTTACCAAATATTATATTTGGATTGGATTTCTTTTAGATACCTATTATACTGTTAATTGCTGCATTTGATCTATTTTCACATAATTTGATTAACCGCATGCGCCATATATCCCACTACTATATAATTCGCAATACGAAACCTGGAACGAACTCTGTAATATAATTTCGTCGTACAGAATATTGTGAACAAAAAAAAAAAGAAGAAAAAAAAACATCTTTCGTATTTAAACGTTTGTAACAAATCCTACATTTGTTGTGAGAATGTGTATAATGTAATAATATCTCAAAGTGTCTAATACGACTATAATAATTATGAGTAACTATAAAATCACGTCCGCATCTAATAATTATCCACTTTTCGTTTATAACAATTTATTATGCTGTATGATTAATTCCATTTCATCTTTATACCCAAACTACAAAAGTGTAAAAGCCTGCAGGTCACCGAGCATGTCTGAGGAGCATGGCGATAAAGTTCTAACAAATTATAACTGTTAATTCTCTGTGTTAAAAACAAACAAAAAAAAAGAAAAAAGAAATGAACAAAACTTATCTCGTATAATTATTCTACAAATATAGGTATAATATATTAGACAGGGATTTTCACCGTACATGTAAAATTTACACGCTCATAGGTAGATAGGTAAATGTACAAGTTACAATCGCGTGCTGGCTCGAGAAATCCAGCTTTCGATGAAAAAATAAATAAATTACTTCGCGATTGATCGTCAGATTAACTTAATTCTGTATAAATTCAATATCTATAAGTGTCGAAGGCAAACAGGATAACGACGGATATATGAGGTATAAAATTCTTGGGGTATATTCAAAATTGATCATGTAGTGTATAACGTGAAAAAGTTTTTTCATTCATCATATATATATATACACCTATATGTAATCAAGCTGTTTTATAAAGTTCCGCGAGTCATAAGTCAAGTTTAAGTTGAACCAACGGTAAACATAGTTCTGCTAGACGAAAACCATGCAAGTGTGATGAAAATGGGTAAGGCGATCCGACCCAGAACTCTAGCTGTGATGTTTGACTTTTGCTAAGAAAAATACAGCGTCAAATGCGCGCCTGAACTTCGTTGCACTGATTGCGAGCGGGATGCATTTAGTTTTTTCTCTCGCTACTCAATAGACTAATTCGTTTAAATCTTTGTAGAAAACATAAATTGCGAAGAGCAATCAACTCGATACCAAGTTTCGGTAACTATACGTATGTAGCATGTTTCATATAGTGGCATGAGGATTTCCAGCTTATCCGAAAGAGCTTTAGTCTCAACATATTATTACGCCAGGCAGGATTTGTTATAAAACTATATTCCCAACCTCGGTCAATAAACATTTGCCTAATTCGATAGATTTTTCGGTCCAACAGTTGGCTGTCGAACAGTCCTGATTCTGATAAATCTAAATCTGTTTATAGAACATGCGTTTGCCGACTAGTATTAGTTGAGTAAATTTCTAATTTGTTGATTTATTAAACAAACAGATTTTCAAACTGGCCGTAACGATGGTTTACTGTTCATTGCATTTAACCAAGCTTACACTGCGGTCTTCTGACCATAGAGCTTTAATCAAGAATTTCCGGCATCATGTTGACTTTACTTTACGACTGACAATCAGCTGGAATTCCTCCTGCTATTGCATGGAAAATATTACCCAGCTGCACGTCGTTATCAAAAATCAAGCTGGACTAATGGCGTTTTAAAAAAGCTCGAGATTCCTACACGCGCGGTACAGAATGATATCCGATGACTTTATTGATGTATGCATGTAGTTACGTACATACTACATACGTACAAGTTTAACGTATTTACTAAAAAGATGTAGGTACATGTATATGCAGATAGATATAAATGGTGCAGTATGCACCGAAGTACAGCGGAAAATTATGCCGTATCACACACCGTGACGCATTGGACGTTGGCATAATCAAATGAACGGACGTCGGCGTCCGCAGGGCGCAAAGCGCGCCAGTTCGAATGCAAATTTTCCTCATTTTGCATTTTGTCGTCCCACTATGCCCAGAGTGGTTCGCGTGCTGCTGCTGCTGCTACTGTTGTACAGTTGGAAGCCCGTGCTTACGATTATACATTGCCAACGCAGTTGTCTACATTTTACTGCACAGTCATGAATACGTTACGAATGCACCGGGGATAGTAGAGCGACGAGGTGGTACAAGATAACGGTCTCTTACCATTTTTTTAAAGCCCAGTCATCCCGCAAAATTTTATCGCTTTTATCGCTTATTTTAACTTCCCATGCAACCTCGGATCGATACTACTCCGCAATGTTAACGGTTCAAGGAGGACAACTTCTTGACTTATACTCGTGGATAATGGAAACGATTTATCATATCCTTATAGCTACCCTTTCACCGATAGAGCTATTCCAAAATCATGGTCGATAAAAATTCACGTGTAATTACATGATCCGAGTGCTGAAATCTTTTGGTCATACTATCGGATGGTTGACCATCAGTATTTAGAAAAGCGCAACCTGTCCTGTTGGATTCGTTAACTTCATGACGAGTTCTGTAGATATATGTCACTGATTTTGGTCCAGTAGGTAGTACCTATATTTAAATATCTAACATTTGCACGAAAAGTTTAATCAGAACTGCATCTCTAGTCATTTCCGGTCACATGCGGTACCTTGCCACAGATTGGCAAACTGTAGGTACGATTTAACTTAGCAAACATAAATTCAGTGGAAAATTTCAAGTCATACTTACACTTTGCAGATAGCTAACGACGAGAGGAAAATGAGTCTCTACAACGCATATACTATACCTACACTAACATTTTCCGCGTGTTTTTCAAAGGGTAGTAATTTGATGCGTTAATACAGCTTTCAGAGACCATGAGATGCTTCTGCTCAGTTGATGCTGGCCAACACACATAGGATGTACTTACAAACGGGATGATATTACGAAAAGGGATGATATTACGAAACGGGATTGGAAAGGGTTGGCTAGACTCACTAGTTTGATTCACCTCTGAATATTACGACGCCGCGGCGCCCGACGTAGTAAACCGTCGCGACGTTGGTGTCATATGATGCGTACACAGACACACTAGCATTTCCCATCAACGTACCGATAATGCTTCTGCACCCGATCCAACTTGCAAAATCCAACAGAGCGTCACACAAAAGTCCAACCGACCGTGTCTGAACGAGAAAAGCGTCGAGTCATACCGCCGGCGGCGCCGCATAAATTGAAATTGTACGTTGGTACAAATGGTCCAAAAGATAAACTGCCATCCATATCCCAGATTATCGTCAACCATTTTTTATTATTTTTTCACCATTTCTCTTTATTTGGTTTTTTTCTTTCATTTTATCAGACGTATAGAGGACAAGCGCATGAGATCGTTGCGAATACCACCCGCATCTGAAAATTACTGAGTAACCATTGCTCACTAGCAGTTGATATCGAATTCCAATGTTTCTCATGCGAATCACTCTTTGGGTATTTTTATCGGTTTTAAAGTAAAAATAAATGGCTATTAAATTTCCGGTTAAAGTCATAGTAGAATCGCGGAAGCATACGGAAGTCTGAAATTGATGATCATATTATGATATTAAGAGCTGGTTCGCCAGGGTATTATAGTACATTACGTATAGCAAGGCTATGGTAATGCATATCAGGCTAAATTTCATAGCTGATTGAGGCACAGGCAGCCCATATACAATTTCCCAAAGGGTTTCGATATAATGGCTTACACAAGGTAATATAGTCTATCGTATTACAGTTACAAGCCCTTAGTTCTATATGTCTGGTGTTGAGGCTGGTTCATTAGCAGTGCACATAGGGTGACTTGTTTTAATCAGGACTACCATTCGCATATTGTATGTGACGGAGTAACATACGAGATAATCCGGATCCGAATCGTTCCCAACGACTCGCCCATTCCGCTCCGCGCAATTGTCACCTAGTCATCCCAAGTGACCTATGAACAGGCAACCTATGTCGGGGTTATTAGTACAGCCGACCTTATACCATGGTTTTACTACCCCAGCCAACCCCTGGCCTACGAAGTATCGCTTCCTAGAAAAAAGATATGCCAAATACATTGCCGGCGCCGGCTTTCTTAATTAGGCGAAACGACATTTCTAACGACTAGAAAGAGAGGGAGATATGTCTGTTACAGTATATTGTGCTCTAGATTATCCCAGCCTCGCGTAAAGTTTACGATAATCTTCTTCCTATTTTGTAGACAATTTATCATTAACTTTTACGCTCCTACTTATATATTGTCGAAATTTCAAATTCAGGGAAAGGCGATCGCATTAATGAGTAATGACTATTAGTTCTTCAATTTTGCAATTTAGGTGTTCAAATAGAAGCAAACTACCTCGTAACACGCTGCTCTTTACAGATTTAATTAGAGGTATTAATCCTGTTAATTATTGACGTTTGTCATACCATTCCGGCGCAGTCGGGTAGCACCTGGTATTATTCCTACAACATCACATCATGATTTGTAAATTTAATCTCATTTTTGACTGGTTCGATAATCCAGTTATTAAACATTCAAATTCTAGTTCAAGCTTGGCAGTTCTATTCTCGGTTCGTGCTTTTACATATGCCGGATTTTGGACACGGTATAATACCAACTTACGTTTCGTCGGGTTTACCAAACGATTTCAACATATATGTACGACGACGTTAGGACTTTCGCTAAATTGCAATCAGATACGCCTGATTATTCTTACCCTGACGAAAATTTTCGGTTTGTTGACTCTGGTCCGATTCTAAGGAAGCCAGAATCAAAACTGAAAGAATAAAGGAACATCGTCCATCCCCCGCGGAGCTTTTTCATCCCTAGATTAAACTGTAAGGAAGCATGTGCTTCGGCAGCGATCGACAAATTTTTCTCATCTATAGTCAGTTAATTGATGTAAGAAAATTGAACCCGTCAAAAGTGCGACTGATTTTCGCGCAGTAGTACGAGAGTAGATCCTGAAGTTTGTATAATCATATCAACTTTCTGATTGAATTTTCTAATTTAAGAGGTGGATAAGTACTCTTCGTTCGCTGAGGACATCTCCCTTGCCCGCTTCTAGCGCATCTAGCGGCACTGTCAAGGTAAATTGATTCGATAAAAGAAAATGCAGTTTAGTGCTTCTAGAGCTTTTTCTTTAAACACTTTGAATAACGAGATGAAGATCTGCTTTTATGAAAGTTCGGATATACAGGGTGATGTTCCAGGGACATCTCAGTACTGCGAGTCTCGGACCGTCAGGCGGCTGATAAAAATGTGCGCGAAATTATCAGGCTCGCCGCTCGACTATTAGGTAGCTATAGTATAGTCAGAATTCGATCAACGCGATCGTAGCCATGGATTTTTCTTTTCTTTTATTTCTGATCTACGATTGCGTTGATCGAATTTCGACTGTACTGTAGCTACCTAATAGTCGAGCGGCGAACCTGATAATTTCGCGCACATATTTATCGGCCGCCTGACGGTCCGAGACTTGCAGTACTGAGATGTCCCTGGAATATCACCCTGTACATGCCTGAAAAAATAAAATCAAACCCTTCGGGCGGCGTTCCCTTTTACACAAACGCACCTTCGACGGTTCATATACCAATGTCGACGCGTGCTGCGTTAATCGATCGTCGAAGCTGTCAATTATCAGCAGTTTTCGTCGCGCCCCAACAATGCAAAACAATAGATGATTGTCTCGCTGACTTGCGTGCAATTCGGATTGCCACCCACCAGGCGTTATTTACTGGTTGAGAAGCGGGCGGGTGTAACGTGACACGAGGATCGCTGGAGCGCGAGTGGTGTGAATTTCTCTCGCGCTACATAACAGATTTTCCTTTTTTTCCATTTTCGTGTTGCTGTGTTTTCGGCTAGAACGAGGTAGTGTGACGCGGTGAATGGTGAATTTAAAACTGTTGATATTGGAGCTCGGAAATTCTCGAGGGAATACAGTATTGTACAAACGTTCGAGGTACACCAGAATCGCTATATTTTCCGCTACATTCAGCATATCACGCATTATATTGTCATATCCCCGAGTCTATTGGAAATTCTTCAACTGCATGCATGTTTCAATATTCTGTCCCCAGCACTTCGCTCGAAAGTTAATTTGACATCACTTTCATTCAATCAGAGATCTACAGAAGATGGCATATTGTTGAAAGATCGGTAACCCCGACAAATGTTCAAAAAAAAAAAACCACACTATCTGTGAAGATTCATCTCTTACGTATAGATCAGCAGTCAAATTAAAAAGCAGATGTTGAAAAGTCTTGGATGAACCGCAGTCACTTTCAAAAAATTTATTCCGCGAAGGTTCGGCTTCTGAACAATTAGAGACTATAGGATAAGTGTCAATCTCGAGCGGCAGCGGTTGATCTGAACTTCTTATCGACAGCTGCAGCTTTTACTCCAACTGCATCTGACTATGAATGAGATTCTGATACGAATCATGACGTTTACCTGATTCTACTCGAAAAGAACAAATGAACAGAATCCCGTTAGAGTGTAATATAAATTCTGAGGATATACGAAGTCGAGATACGTCCGTTCATATCGTGTCTATCTGATCGTATAACCAACTGCGATGCCCGAGGAATTCGAAAGCTGGTCTTTAGCCTCTGGGGACAGAATATCTTTCTCGGTGGATCCTAGTGTCACGCTTCACCCTTATCCGTTCAAAGACTTCAAATTCTGCAACGAATGCAAAAATATCAGACGGACCAGCGATACCTGATCAAATATCGCGATCATGTATCTTATGCTTGTACCTAATCTTGACAGTCGTGTAGGTACAGAGAGCTGCAGAAACTAACTATAAATCCGTCTAGCTAACAAAAACTAACGTAATTTCTGTGCTTTTCTTTCTGCTTGCAGCTTGCACACCGGGACATTCATCGTGTTTTGTTTTATTGTAGCCTTACCTATTTCCACCACCTTTTCCCCTCTGCCCCTCATTCGCCCCTGTCTAACCCGCAATTCCCATGTTTTACCCCATGGACCTGCCCTGTCTTACGCTTTTACTTTATTTTTATTTATTTCCATTTTTTTTTCTCTCTCTCTTTTTTTGTGTCTTTACTCTTTACACTTTTTTGGTTTGTTACTTCTGTCAGTATTATTTTTACGTTTCTATTTTCTACCCCTGTCTTCTTTACTCCATCTCGCAACTCGCTGGCGCTGCCGCTGCTATTCTAAGGAGGTAAGTTTATATTTTATGATTTTATATACTGCACAACGTACTATATATAGAAGAGAATGGGAACGCTCTTCCTAATCTATTTTGCAAGGGTAAAGATGGCTCCCTTAAGTTCCGACATCACGCGCGACCTCCCGACCTCGTATATCTGCCTCTCTCGGATCTTAACGTTCAAGTTTTAAGCTCCAAGTTTTTACTTTAACTGTTAATTGGCAAAGTTGATCTCGTCAAGGGGTATTCACCTCCTACCTATTTACACAGCAAAGGTGTCTTGCCTAGCTACCGTATAATCCAACTCTCCGCAGCTTATCCGCTAACCACATATCATATTCCTATGCGTGTACCATAATTCCATGCCTCATTTCCTCAGATTCGAATTATCGAATTACTGTACTTCTCATAATGACAGATACTTATCGATTCGGTGGTAGCTTTGAGTGGGTACTTTTCCAATCTTTTATTCCTTCAAATACTTCGGCCAATAAATCTGCTATAATAGTCTGAACTTTATATCAAGTATCACTTAGATCGTGAACGAAATATAGCGGAGAGATAGCCTGAATTTTATCGCTGCTTTATACCTTGCACTATGAGTTATCAGCGCCATGGTTCACGCGTTTCGAAAGTTTAAAAAACGAAGTAAAAAAACTGTTTTACATTTTTTTTTCACCAACGTTCTGATGCGTGTGTGTAGTAGTCGGCACTCTTCCAGATTGGTAGGGTGGAGAAGTGGCTTTTCATATTTATTAATGAGAGATACGAGTCTCTATAAACAGCCGGGCTATTTCTATTTCAATTAAATCAAATTTACAGATAAACTTAACGGAACGAAATTTTCATTCACGAATGTCATGTCATTAATTTACTAGCTGTGAACGCTAGCTGCCATAGGTCTGCACCTACGACATACCGCATAATAGGTGCAGAGCGTAAACTTGACTCAATGGAAAAAGTTTCTTCAATGTACATACTACATACCTACGTAAAGCTCGCTTATACAGAACTCTATATCTCTAGCTTGGACTTTTCAATAGATTTACTTTGTGACAAAATTTCACTATTTAAATACTTCCATGAGAAACAAGATTCAAGTTCGTTAATTGCATCTATAGAGAATATTTCCTTTATTATTACATGTAAATATAATATAGGTAATGCCATTAGTTTATCAAACGTCGCTTCGTGCTGAATTATATTCACGAAAGGGTAGGTAGTACTGCCATCACATGAATTCCCGAACTTCGGAAAACATAATAATAAAATGGTTCTAATACCAATTCGTGGTGAGATAGCATGTCGGCTGCCACTTAACAATGACTGACCTTACCGGACAGCACGTCGGTCTTCGTAAGGTTACCGATAATCGTAACGCTTAAAGTTAATTGAGGGCTTAAGGGCTGACATAGATATAACCGAATCCTTATAGCTATAGGGTAGGTAGATGAACTTGATGTTCGATTCAATGTCCCGAAATAATTCCATCTTTTTTTTTCGCTTTTTTCTTTTTTCTTTATTCTTTTTCCACAGGGTTTACTCTAGTCGTCGAGGTTTCCGAGCAGTTATATACGTAGCTAGATCGCGTACCCATATACTCTTGAACTGCTGCGGATAAACCCCTCTGCCTGCAGTCTGTATACTGCTGTAACTTCCATGAGGAACTTTTTGACGTCGGTGGAAAAATTCCGGCACCTGAATCCTCCCAACATAGTTGTCGAGAATTTCACCTCAAAAGGTAAAGTGTATATTCAAATTTCCGAATTTCTACCTGTCAGTCTCTGCAATGTTTAAGTTGAAGAGAACAGCAATACATGACAGATTCACTTGAATAAATAATATCTGTACACGTATGTATTGCAGTTCTGGAAATTTTGAATGACAAATTCTTTTGGATTTCTTTTTTTTTTTTGTTCTGTATCACTCAACGGATTAGATACAATTCTGTTTAGATGTCTAATTACTTATCTGCTACTCGTCTAATAGCCGCGTAAGCTCGATTTAGATGATTTAAAGATTGTCAAAGTATGATGGTGAAATTTCTATAGAAGGAAGCTTCTTCTATATCTTAATCACATCATCGAAGGCAACAGCCGGAGATTATGTGCTGTTTGATAGCAGGTATAAAATATAAAACTCGAGTTATTTACGGTGTGTTAGTACAGCATGAATATTTCATGATACGATAGGTAGTACCTCAAGCTATAAAACCCGATGATACGAGCGAATGTACGACTAAATATTTCCTCGCTTTCGTATATACACAGTTCGATTATAAAGATGAAATCTGAACTAACTGCACCGCGTCGCGATTCTCGATAGAAAATTTTAGTGCCCAGAATCTGTTATATAGAGTATCAAAATTTGATGAAAAGGGGTTGGAGTTAACGGATATTAATACGTACTATGATAATAATCTGATACATTAATGTAATTAAATTTGGTTTTCAATTACGTAACGTTATAAAGTAATCGACAGGTAAAAAAAACTTTTACGATAACTAAAACGTACGTAGGCGTAAAAATTTTGTACAGGTAAAACGTAGGTTGACACGTAGGTGTACCATAATGTAGCCGGAAGCAACAAGTAGCGACGGTGACAGTGAACGATAAAATACAATCATATTTCCCCAAGGCTTTCCCGCATCGATGCAATGTTATACCATATCTCGCGAACTTTAACGGTACAGCGGCTGCAGTTACTCTTGAGGATACGTATTCAGAAATAGGAGGAGAACCTCTGTACTTTTTTTTATACTTTTTTTTTTCTTTCTTTCTGCTCTTTAATTAAAATCAATCGCCTCGATATTATTCCTATGATCAGAATACCGTCTGCTGAAGCATTGAACAATTATAAATTTATCATCTCCGAAACCAATATCTTCTCTTTTATCTATAAAAATGAAAATATTCATCGAGTATAACAGCGCGTTTACGGGGATCTGTGTTTACTCGATTACGGCATATCAAAGTCACAATTTTCTCATTCGATATGGCAGGAGAAATAATAACGAATAATGTAGCCACGGTGTTATCTCATACTCAAACAATTCGTACAATTGGTTATTGGAGTTTGAATTCTGGCAATACCAAAATCGCATGCGACGTACGTGCAGCATCGCACGCCATTTAGATATCGAATGCAGGGGCTATCGGGTAATACAATACGGTAAGCACTGTAAAAGTTGGCAAGGCACGTAAGACCCGAAGAGAAAATATGAATTTAATATTATAACGGAAATAAAATCCAGAGAATAGGTACGCGGTGCACCTCCATACTCCATAGCTACTGTTTGCGGACTTCCCTCTTCAAATAAAAATAAACTCGAGTTTCCCATATTGAATATGGCCCAGTTTAGCGAAATACACGATATTTATTAATCGATCTGTTCGCAATCCACTGAAACACGTTACCTACACGTATGACACACAAAAGACGAGTAGATTACGTTTACAATTCCATCAATTATTCTCACGCATATGTACACTACAATGGGTCATGATTGTATTGAGTTGTGACTCGCGAAAGCTTCCAGAGAGCTCTTCACACGAATTATAATACATAATAGGTAATAGCAAACTGATTCTGATTACCTTCAGCCAAACACTGCGAGGGACCTGTAAATAATCAATCACTTCAATAATAACGTGAGAATCCTTTCGATCGATGCTATCATATAATCATCAATCGTTATTACATTTTCCCTTGTTTCCAGATTGAGGTGAGGACAAAGGGGTAGTAGAAATGGAGGTCGTCGCCTTTGTCACATCGGATTCCACAAAAACGTCTACAGACACAATTTTCCAACGGAAGGAAGTTCGCAGCGACAGCAACAAATTTTATTTTTTTTTCAATCAAAAAAAGACACCCTCATTATTCATTATTCGTGTGAAAAAAGAATAAATGGGTGACGGAAACGGACTGCAAAATCCTAACAAATCGTAACGAGCATTTTGTAGAACGATTTTCATTGTATATCCACAACTACATGCATGCATGTATATTTTGCAAATCTCTGGGACGTTATCGCAAAGAATCGAGGACAGCAAGTTGAGTATGCTAGGTAGTAGATTCCTTATCAGCATCCCCTATTTCGTGTTTGCATATGGGGTCATCCGTCACCGTCAGTCGACGTCGGGACGCTCGTGAGAGTTAATATCTTTTGCGGGCTAGCAGAGTGAGGTAGGAAGTAAGAAAAAAAAAACGAAAAAAAAAGTCAAATCCATTTCGCCGTCGTTTAACCGAATAGCAAAACTGAACCAAGAGAAAAATTATTGTACGCAGTTTTGTCAATTTGTGTGGCTGCGAACGTCCTTAATCCTAGTTTGTGATTCGAATAATCAAAGGGATGAATTTTTTTACCATTTTTTATTATCGGAATTACAGTTTTGCAGACTTATGTCGACCGCAAATCAATATTAAGGTGGACCATTTTTACCATATTCTTCTCTGAGTGCGTTGCGATCTATCATTTTTTCAATTAGTCTTAACTTTTAATCCGTGGATATTACAATATGCAGTTTATACATCAGTGCGAAACGAATTAGGCGAGATGATTGATGATAATATACAACATTAATTTTGCTTTTGAACATTTATTTTCACATAGGTATAACGAAAAACGAATATATGGTAAATTTTACTGGTTAGATGGGACGAAATCGAGATAGGTATATGTCCAAGTCAAGTATGTACGAATGTATGTACCTACATGCCTGGTATAGAAGAAATATAGAAAATGTTACGACTTTGCTCCTACGATTTGTTGAGAGGTTTGCCCTTCGGATCTGGAGCCCTTGGCACCCGCAGACCCTTGAAAAGGCGCTTTGAATACAGAAAAGAAAAAATCGTAAAATCGTGATTTTATACGCGCGCTGAATTGGCCATAGTACGACGTGAGAGTTGGGTGTGAGTAGAAGAGGGAAGTAATCGTATTTCCTGCACCTTATAAAGTACGGTTGATCCTCCGTAAATTGTTCCCGTTTCAATTCGATCGAAAAAATATTACAACTCAGCTATTATGGCGATCGTATAATAAACCATGAAAATAAACAAATTTCCAAAATGAAAAGTTACGTAACGCTGATCAAGGGTCTTCGTTATTTTTTTTTTCAAATTTAATAAAAAAAAAAGTCATTTTATTTTCATGCACTGTATGAAAACAATTTTTTACTCGTTAAAAAAATTTACGAACGCAATATTCAGCGTAATATCAGGGCACTCTTGTATGAAATATTCCTTACACGTACGTTCACTGGTAAAATGTCACAAATTTTGACTGCAAACAAATTTTGTTGACTCGTCAAAACGGAAAAGTTGATAATTAAACATTTACATTTTAACATCACGAGTAGTTTCGAGTTTTTCAAATATTCTCGTGACACGCTATAGATTATATACGATCTGTTTGAGCGAAAATTTAACAAAAATTTAGCCACGCGAATCATTATATTTACCTGTAATATACCTGAAACACGTGAAATGCTGATATAAAAAAAAAAACCGTGAATGTACTGTATCTGTAAACCTATAATAATATACATAATACTCAAATCATACGAAACATAAAAATCCAAAATCATCATTTCAACTCATATTACAAATTAGCATGTAGAGTTATAATCAATATCTTCAACATCTAACTTATAATAATAATGACGTGTAAAATTACGCGTCGAATGCCAACAGCTCTGCAATCAGTGATAGTTTCTACCCTGATATTCTACTAAATTTCAGGAATTTACGAGCGCTAAAATCTCATCCGAATGCCTGAATTTAACAGGAATTAATTAAACCGTTCTCCGCGTGTGTATATAGTTATCACGCGGCGAATACCGCGGTATATGTATACTACATATCTGCAAGTGATTTTTGTCTTTCGTATGCTCATGAGAAACCCCCTCTACATTATATGAATTAACACACATTGAATTTAGATTATTTGTTAAATCGAATAATCGAGGTAAACAGTGTGCATATTTAAGCGAAAAATACTTTATTATTCTGTACCAAAGAATGTGATAGCGTATGATGTCCGTGCAAGCTTATTAGTGCCGCATTTATGTTTTATTGTTAATTTAAAACGTATTTATCTAACGATTTATGAAAGTCGTAGGCTAGGATCAGTAGCGCGTTGTATATGTATCATTTTATGAAATTTCACTCGGTCAGTGATAACTGTTGTTAATTTAACAAAACGTGTCAATTCTTATTCTTTCCGAATGAAATTTCTATAAAATAACGCGATGCGGTCAGCGGAAGATAAAAATATTTTATGGTATTATATTACGCGCATTATATATTAAATGGTGGAATATTATAAACCGTTATTAACATTAACTGCAGTAATTATATATTAAAAATAAAAAGCATCGTAGAATAAATTGTATAAATAAAGAAACACATAGAGAAAATGAAATAAAAATAATTAACACAATAAGATATTGTATTAAATAATAAATATAGTATGTACGTATTTATAAAAAAATAATTTAATAAATAAAGACTTCTAATTCTATTCGATTAAGTATTGTGAGGAATCCAGTATTAATATGTTTGTCATTTAAAAAAAAAATATTATGCCCACACTATAATTACAAAAAGGCAATCAACTGAATTTCCTTAATACAATAGAATTAGATGTCTATACGAGTGCAGCATCGAATGCATATAGGTATCGATGATTATATACCTAACTATAATTTATTGATAAGCGCTGTGTAAAATATTGTATATTATTTCTCGTTATTTATTTTTCAATGTTTGTACTAGAGACGCGTTTATACGATATATTATATATACATACCTATTATACAATATACATAATACATATATACTATATATATAAAGATATTAACGTAATAGGAAAATAATTGAATTTAGTCTGTGGTTCATAAATATATTTCATTAATTAATAAATTCAACTGAAATTTCAAATCATTATTGATTTAAATTATAGAATTCTATGTATATGACGTATAGCCGCAAGGCTGATGGAATCAGTATATATATTGATAAACGAAAATTATTATTCAATTTTAGATGGGTTGACCAGGATATAAATCAATATACCTATACCTACCTAAATAAAAATTTTATCAACACGCATCAGTATGGAGCCCGCGATTTTCTCATTAAACCATTTCATTCATTTGAATATTTTTAATTCGCGTAGAGAGGCCTTATGTCTTTGGAGAATCTATATTATAATATAATTCTCAGCGTTGAAATAAGATTGAAATATTTTTCAACGTATAATGATTATTATCATTATATTATAATTCGAATATTAATAATAATGAGAAAGAAAAAAAATACTATTGTGAATTAGGATGCGATCTGTTCAATTTACAATGGCCGAGGCCGTGAATAGACTGCTTTTTCGGATATGGATATAATGTAGGTAATATATATATATATATATATATGTCGAGCGCTCATATATTAATTAGTCATATAACTTATATTACTCATATGCCTTTCTCGGCCATTTAAACTTCTGTTTCAGAGTTTAACAATTAGTATAAGAAAAGAATAGGTATATATCCATACGATATGATTTTCACAAGTTTTTCACTCTAATTGACATTGCCGCTCTTTAGTAATTAAGTATATACACTATAGTTGTTCATTCGTAGTGCCATCATTCGATAAGTGTAATTATCATATATTATTATTATTATGTATCGATGATTGAATTATTGAGAGACTCTGTAATAATGATATATTATATAGGAATAGGATTGAAGTGAATGTATAGGTATACATGGGTGTGTATATGAATTATGATTGACAGTGCGAATATTTGCTCCTTAGTAAGTATATTTTTGAGAAAGTGCACATATAAAAAATATAGAGCTGCAACTCTAGCCGCACCAATACTACATTAATATTGATATTCATAAAGGAAAGAAAAATAAAGAAAACTTTATTATAATAAGTATAACATAATAACGCGTATATAATATAATATAGCACATAATATTATATAGCATATTGATGTTTCCTAATGATCTCTGTATTGGTAAGAATACGTGTAGTTATGAAATTAAATAAATATTAATAATTAATCAATTAAGTAATTAATTGAATAATTAATTAATTAATTAATTAATCAACGGCTGCAGGCTTTATAGGATATATTAATAAAGTACTATCACTACATCGCTTATTGTTATATTACGAAGCATGAGGTACGTATACGTACGCAACAAGGCAGTCCTATGAACCAAGTGCTACACATAATGATATAATATTATGTCAGTGGTTGAATTATTTCCTAAAATAATCCAATTATTGCTCATTATTGTTTGTTTAACGATTTTTATTTCATTTTATAGTTGATAATTTATTTTCAATCCCCTCCGTCCGAGGATATAGAGAAAATCTAATGAAAATTATTACCATTACCACAGGATTAATTTTCAATTTTCAATTATATTAGTAAATAAATTCAATCGAATTAGGCTAATATATAAATAAAAATTCTTACAACGAAACGTTGCTGATATACTGTTCAAATTTTAGTCAAATATGTTGAATATTTATTATTTATTCTAGTCCTATTTGCTTAACTATAATGTAATATATATATATCTAATTCCTGTGTCAAGTGTAACAGTTAATTAAGTTCTAATAAAAATCAGGTAAAACCTGCTCACTCATCTAGTACTCATCAAATTATAATCCCTTCTCCTACACTGATAGAAAGGTTTAGTTATAGTAAGTGAATCCATTTAGTTGGACATTTTTTGCCGATTCATTCCTCCGAAATATGGATTCGTTAACTATCAACGAATATCCATTTGTTACTATCAACTTTTACCCTCAACTGAATATTCGTTAACTGTTAACGAATATTTATTTGTATTAACGAATATTCATTTGTTCGTATCCAACTCTGCCCTTCGTTAATAGTTAACGAGCCTCGTTAATAATAACTAAACCTTTCTATCAGTGTAAACTTCTTCATTATAAAATAGGGGAAAATGATTGACTATAAAGTTGACAAATAATATTGTAAAAGAAAGAAAGAAAGAAAAAGAACCACCTTTATCAAAACAGTATTGTTTATTTCAATTAGATTATCGATTACAAATACAATTCGAAATTAGAAAAAAATGATACAATTGAAAAAGTATACATACTAAAATTAAAAGTGATTATGCTAGTGTTGGAAATGAAATATTGTTTTCATTCTTATATTTGTACTGATTATTGTCATTAATCGTTCTTATAGCTGACTATTGTCTCCATCTTGTGTATAGAGGTAGAAAATGTCCTCAGCTGAACCTCTTGGCTATTTGCTATAAATACTGGTTGTGTTTCGTCCCATTCGGTAGGAATATTACAATCAGGAACTGTGTACGTCAATATATCAAAAGAACAGAGGCAATCTAAGAGCGGCAAGAAACTAACAGTGCCTGTGATCTGACGTATCACTTCTCTGATTTCTTTTTGAATAGTCTTCAAATCCTTTGTCCCAATCTCTGGAAGACTCGAGTTTTTATTATCAGAATTAGTGCCGTTCGGAGCACCAGGCCCTTCATAGTCAACTTTGAAATCCCACTTTTCAAGAACCTCTTTGGTGTTTACATTGGTGATGACTAGCGTCAGCTTTTGTACTTTCTTCTGTAATAACCATTCCTGAATTTGACCTAGTACGGTGTTTAGAAAAGCCTTGATTTTATCATCAGTTGAAACTAATATCGATAATCCAAAGTGTTCGGCGGGCTCGAAAGTCTCTGGCGGATATATTCCACGCTGATAAAGTATACTGTTGATCCCATAATCTGTGTTGAACGAGAGATTCGTGGCGTCAAATAATAACAGAAATACAAAGATTGGAATAATACCGTTACACTTACGTAAATATTCAGCCACAAGCTCCGCGGAACCCTTCAGAGTAATACACTTCGATTTTTGTTGGGTTTCTGACATTTTAATAATGCTCAAATGCGTCTATCCGTAACGTCCCTTATTACATGGATGCAGTATTACAGTATAACCAATTCAACACTAAGCTTTTTTAGGTTATGTATAAGCGCCGGTAGCTTTTTCAAATAAACCAATAAACGAAGAGATACGGGTCACGTGACCGCCGTAATTCCCAATAGCCAATCACGGCTTGTGGTTAATTGTTGTGACGTCAAAAGCATGAATTCCGAAACACGTATACGACATCTTAAAACTTCGTATATTGCAAATCTGATTAGCAATTTACGGCAAATTCTGGATCCAAAATAACTACGAGAATATTACGACAATTTACGAAAGTGAACAAAGCAGAATTATTCATTCGTAATGTTCGTCGATATCGGTAAGGTCGCATCGCAGCTACCATTTGCGGCTCGTGAAGTTCCGCCTTAATTGTTAGGAGACGCATCGTGGCGCGACGATCGTCGAGCAGAGACCGAGAGCTGATTTCAGAGCGCTCCAAAATCCACCTTCGCACGCTTCCATCATGGCCTCCACGGACGACCCAACGATTTCTGCGCTCGTTTACGATTATTTATTGAAGAAAGACACATCTTTGGCTAAAGTTTTTCAGAAAAAAACAAGTGCGGTAAGTCAAAGCATCTAATAAACTCATATTTACTTACGACTTTGCCGTTATTATACGATTTATCTCTGACCGACTATTATCGCCCACGATTCCCGCACCACGTGGATAATTCAGATACCGAAATAACTACATATTATAACGCTATATTAAACTACAGAGACTATAATAGATCAGAGTTTATTTGTATCGATTCATTTTCTATACTATTCAGTTTAAATATAACATCTGCAACAATTGTCTCTCACACATTTTCGCCGACTTTCAATTATACGAACAATGCGTTTCTAACCTCGCGTGTCATGTACACGAGAGAAAAAAAAAAAAAAAAAAAAAAATTTATTCACACGCGTCGAAGGTGAATTCTATTTATGTATACTCCCAAATATACAGCGTAAACACAACATATACAATACATATACATACAATCTGTAACACTTGAATAATCAGTTACTTTTCCGAACAGAAAAAATTTATCCAGACATCGCATGTGTTCTTATAATCAATAATTACAGAAAAAGATCGGCTCGTTTAATTCAACGGTGAAAAATGTTGGATGCCTTAATATCGAAATTGTGATATTGGATTATTACTTAGTACCAATCTTTTTCTTCTTTCCATTAATTCCAGCCTGAACTAGCGAAAGGTTCGCCGACAATATTGCAAGTATTGCAGCATTTCCAGAAAAGTTCACCAAAAAAGGTGAACGTTAAAGCACAGAAAAAAGACAGCAGTTCGGGGTCGAGTTCTGATAGCGAAGAAGAAGCGCCTGCGCCTGCGCCGACAAAAAAAGTTCCAGCAGTGAACGGCAAAGCTCCTACAAAAAAGCCGGAAATAAAAAAGAAGGATAGTTCATCCGAGGAATCTTCGAGCGAGGATGAAAAACCGGCTGTAAAAATACCTCCGGCTAAAGTCGTCGCTAAAGCAGCGCCTGCTCCTGCTAAAGACTCAAGTTCGGAAGATAGCTCGGAAGACGAAACTCCGGCAAAAAAAGTCCCGCCAAAAGTAACGCCGGTTGTCGCAAAACCAACTGCGAAGAAAGAATCCTCAAGCGATGATTCAGACTCTGACGATGACGAGTCTAAAACTAAAACAGTAGCCAAACCAGCCGTCAAAACTGTGCCGACAAAAGTTCCCGCTAAAACTGTTGCCGCGAAGAAAGATTCTTCGAGCGACAGCGACGACAGTAGCGATGATGAACCGGCTGTTAAAGTAGCTCCTAAACCTGCAGCTAAACCTGCGGCTAAACCCGCGGCTAAACCAGCAGCCAAAAAAGAATCTAGCGATGATTCAGACGACTCTTCTGACGACGATAAACCGGCGGTGAAAATTCCAGCCAAAGTTACACCCGTAGCTAAGACAACTCCTAAACCAACAGCACAAGCAGCTAAAAAAGATGATTCTTCAGAGGATTCTTCAGAGGATGATAAGCCGGCTGTTAAAACAGCGGCTAAACCAGTTTCAAAGGCAAAATCAAGCAGCGATGATTCAGATTCTTCTGAAGACGATAAACCGGCATCTAAACCAGTCACTCCTGCAGTTAAAGCTAACAAACCTGCGGCTAAACAGGCGAAAGAATCGTCAAGTGATGATAGTAGCGACGATGAACCACCTAAGAAGAAGGCAGTAATTACGCCAGCTAAACCAGTGGCAAAGAAAGAATCTTCCAGCGATGATTCTGATGATTCTGAAGATGAGAAACCGGCTCCAAAATCAGCAGCCAAAGTCACACCGGCTAAAGCAGCGGCTAAACCAGCAGCGAAGAAGGAATCTTCTAGCGATGATTCGGATGATTCTTCGGAAGATGAAAAACCTGCTGTTAAAACAAACGCTGCTAAAGTTGCTGCTAAGCAAAAATCGAGCTCTGAGGATAGCGATGATGATGATGAAAAACCGAAAACTAAGGCTGCCGCTAAGCCGGAAAAAAGAAAACACGAGAGTGACGATGACGACGATGATGATGCCGAAGAAGCTGATGAGACTAAACCGGCATTCAAAAAGCAAAAGGACAACTACAGCAACTTTGTAAAGGCTGGTAACAACGCTAATGGCGAAAAGGTAAAGTATTCCGATACCTTTTTAGAAGTTTTTGATCATTTTTATTATATTATATTATATGAAATTTGGAACTATTAATCTACATGTTACATTCGTTATTGTACGATAGAAAAATACGCCGTTCAGACGTGTGAAAGACGACGAGATTGAAGTGGATCCAAGATTGGGCAGTAATACATTTGAAGCAAAGGTAAATGTTCGGAAACAATTGAGTAAAAAAAACAAAGGAGAAACACAAGGTCAATTACCATCCCATGAAAGGTTTATTATCAACGATATCGCGTCTAAAGCTCTCTGTACTGCTTAAACAAATTGTGAAACAGATCGATTAAAATGATCATATTCATGGAAGTTTTTCTTTTATAAAACAATCTTTCGTGACCAGCCTCTTCTCAACAGTAAATTATTGTTCTCTTTGCACTCATGTTTCCGTGCATTGACCAAAAAATTTTCAGATGACTATCTACAACACGAATGAAAACAGCAATGCTAATCTCATCAAATTAGATATTGATATCTTTCATGCTGGCTGACCTTGTGTTTCTATTTTGTTTTAGGAGAGCCAGGATGAGAAAGAAGCCTCAAACAACGGTAACTTCAGGGGCGGAAGGGGTGGTTTAGGATTCCGCGGGGGTAGAGGGGGAGACAGAGGTGGCCGCGGAGGTTTTAGAGGCGGAAGAGGAGACGGTGATCGCGGTGGTTTTAGAGGAGGTCGTGGAGGTAGAGGTAGCTGGGGTGATCGCGGTGGAAGGGGAGGAAGGGGTGGCTTCAATGACGGCGGTGGTAGAGGCCGAGGCGGTGGAAACTTTGGCGATGGAGGTGGTAGGGGTGGCTCCAATGACGGCGGTGGTAGAGGTCGGGGCGGTGGAAACTTTGGGGATGGTGGCCAAAGGGGTGGTTTTAGAAAATCTTGGGGTGGTGACGAAGGTGGACGAGGAGGTGGGAGGGGAGGAGGCTTCAGGGGTGGTAGAGGCGGTAGTTTTGAAAAGAGAAATTCGTTTGGAGATACACCAGCTCAAAATAAGAAGATTACTTTCGACGATTGAATGTAGGGGATTAGAGAGGTGAGATCTGATCTAGAGTTAGAACTTCATTAACATATAGAGAACATGGATATTCAAAAATTTTATTCTAACGTAAACATGGATGATAACTGAACAAAAGAACTTTAAAATCCTCATAGACTCAACCAGTGATTCTATCTCATGAAAAAAACATAAGATTCTGAAATTAATGATTTCAAAATCTCTTTCTATTTTACTCATTTCATACTTGTACACAGTTTTCCTTGCACCCACCACACTTCTTAGTAAAATTTCCTAATAAAATCGTTGTGTGTGAGTTACAGATAATTTAGAACTTTAATTGAATACAAAAGCTGTATCTAACAATTATTCTCTGATCAATCATCGAAAATGGGTTTCATTTAGAACAAAAATCGTCCTTTCAAATTGTTTGAGAATGTTGCATTTTTCGTCTTGGAAAAAAAGTTTAGAAATTTAAAGATAAAAAATCTCTCTACAACTACTGATTGAAATTTTGTTCTCGTAATTTCAACAGAAAGGTGCCCGTGGCTCTTGGGGGGAAAGAGCAAATCTGGACCTAAAACACACACGAGGAAAATCTTTCCGCCATGAAAAGACGAAAAAAAAACGTGGCAGTTATCGCGGTGGTCAAATCGACATGACCGTTAATTCTATTAAGTTTACTGACTATTGAGAGATCAAGAAGAAACAAAAATACTAATAATATTGATAATAATGCGATAACATTATTCCCCACCAGATGATTTATTTTTATTACACTCAATAGGTATTAATTTATTGCCTGCTCTGCCCTAACGGTTTGAAATTATAACTGATTTCATTTGCGTCTACAACAGTGTGTATTATCATTTGATTCCAAGTCATAAAGAATATAATAATATTTAGCTTATTATTTTTTTTAAGCTAAATTGACGTTTTAAAACAATTTTATCCAGTCTGATGCAGAATTATTATTTGTACATTGTTAGAACGGGATAAATAAATAGCAAAAAAAAATAAATAAAAATTCCTAAAGCTATTAGGAATACATTTAAAAGGATAGTATGGTATATTATGATGAGGAGTATGACAGATGAATTAAAAAAAAAAACAAGAAACAACTTTTAGACTAATATAATAAGTACAACAACTTTCCATGTCGCTTTGTAACTTTTCATTTTTCAATAGATAAGGTAATAATCTATAAGAGAAAAAAAAAAAGAAAAAAATATACTATGATACGACTACCTATTGAATTAATTATCTCCTTTCGTATATTCAGATAAAACAATTAATAGTAATGAGATAATAAAGACAGATATTAAATCCTACACATACATACATATATACAACAATCACTCTGACTATTGTTAATTTCTAGTTGTAGTCATATCATATTAATGTTGAGATATAAATAAACCTATGGACATTATCGTTTTGTATATTATACGTACATATATATCACTTTGTATAAGAATTGTTTGAATGTGATGCGATTTAACTAATCCATTTATGATAAACACTTGATACTTATATCGATTTCGGAAAAATTTCATTCATATTTTATCACCCTTAGATCCACAATTCTATTATTTATAAATTAAATCATTTATTATAAATTGGAATTACTGAGTTCTGGAAATCGGGAAAAAGTGCAAAAAATATTACAACAACTTTGTGCATTCATAGAGATTCTTTATTATACTGAATCGCATAGAAATTTTTATACATCGTCTATTTGGTGCCTAAAAAATCGGGGAGGGGGAAAGGAGTGGCGGGGAATGGCCTTATTTTGACTAAAAAATTCTAAAAATCTTAAAAAAAAAAATCATAGTAGCCCTGTGTTTTGTATTTTGAAAACGCTCGTTAGCATATCATTATTTGGGACGAAATTTGAAAGAGTCAGAGATTTCTTTAAGCGTGAATTACGCACGAATGAGGAAGAGGGAAAGAGAAGAGTCGTTTTGCAGATAAAAAGAAAACTTTCGAAGCAGAATAGGGGCCATATTCTCCCTCCTTCCCTCTCGGTTTCCCACCACTTGCTCTTCCAGCAAAGAGCAGTTACTTACAATTCTACAGTCAACCTCTGGACATCCACCTGTAAAGACAGGTATTCGACCTCAAGAAACCCAGTGTATAGTGACATGTATCGTGTTTAAAGTTTCGATTTAGTTTTAATAATCAGTAGTTAGATATTATCTATTTTATATATATATAAAAAAAAAAAAACAATAGTATAAATATGGTGCCTAAGATAGCCTCGTTGATGGTAAGTATCGTTCCTCTATTTAAGTTCATTTTTTTTTTCGATGTACACATTTTCAAAATTATTTTCAAAAAAATTTCCCAGAGTTTATACGGTTTTAAAATTCTTCTATACTTTCAATACTGAGATAAATCGATGCCAATGATATTATACTTTTTGTATCGATCAGAATATAATTTGATTTGAAAATTTGAAAATTTGAACTCTGAATACTCTTATAAAAATTCATCGTTAATTATTGATTTGATAATAAATCAATTTCTGAAAATATATAATACGTGTATAATAAACTTCGATTCAGTATCCAATTATTATCAGTTTTTAAATATCTTAATTATATTTGCAAATTTCTATACCAATGCATATATTAGCGGCTATTACTTCTCCGAATCGGCGGTGAAACCGTTGTAGAGAAATACCGATGTTACGATGATATTATCATATTCACATTATTATCAATTAATTCATATATGCAATTGATCATTGAGAATTTATCGGTTGTTCATATCGTCTATAAGTAATCTTTAAATATCAATAATTCAGTCATACTATGATTATATATACTGCCTATTCACTATTGTAATTCGCGCATAGATCTTGTCATTTTGGCATTCGATCTGTGTTCGAAAAAAATTAATTCGACATCAAACGATGACCTGGAAGTGTTTGTAGATTCCATCTACAAATCCTAATCAGTTATCTTTACGATTGCATTTTCTTAACACATGTGTGAATGCGATTATTAATTTTTTTTTTTTTCGTGTAAATACAGACACATAGCAATTTAGATATTATCTACTAAAACATTGGAACACAGTTAATTTATTCACGAAATTCTGTGCCGGAAACACATGTACCGTTATCAGACGACGTAAGACATAGGCCCGTCATATACATACATATATGCGACAATTAAAATATAAAAATAAATATAAAAATCAAAATCACTCGAGTACACATGCACGAGTCTAAAACTGGGGACCGTAAATCTGAATGAAAAATTATTCTCTTTACAAAAGATTATCCGGTATTATAAGCAATTAAGGTAAAAAAAGTAGGTATATCTATCGAATTCTGAGAGATCTTTTGAATCGATTGATTTTTATCAAAAACTAGGGTAACTGGTAAGACGTGACGCGATCAAAGTATCTTCAGAAATAATCAGGCTCATATAATTTAAAATTAGTCGTTTCCCAGATGATCAGAAGTTCAAGCCATTCTCACGGGCATCTTTTGATCGTGATCTTGAAGCGAATCTTGATGATCCGTTAGTCAAGATATTCTCATTGTTGTGTGAACATCACACGCCAATTAGACGTTTACGCATTGTTCAAGGCTTTAGTTATACAATTCATTCTTCTGAAATTAAATGAAATAATATAACTATCGTACAAAACAGTACACATGTTATGGTGTTAGTAATTTATCTCATGTTTGAGTATAGAAGAGGCGTACAAAACGGGGTAGTCTGATTGAAAACGAAGTACCAACGCTTATTCAGCTCACAGTATAAGTGTCGTTATTACTATGGTAGAAATTTGTTCTTGTCAATCAAACTAGAAAAAATTACAATTTATTATCAAGAATCACAAAAACTTCAAATTTTCCTAATAATTTGTAGAAATTCATAGAATTCAAGCAGCGTTTTGAAGTACTTGAAAATTTTACCAATGTAGAAAGCTATGCTTGTATCCTTATATAAGGTGGTCGTATACATATACATAATAATTTATTTCCGTATACAATTTTCAATGATTCTCAATAATAAATTACGATGTCCAACAGGATCTTTCCACGAGAACTAAGGGGACACTTAATTATCACCATTATATTGCGTTAGTGCCTGAAATCCTGGAAAGAATGTTCCAAGGATATCATAGATCGCGATAAGTGAACGTGAGCAAGATAAAGTCCTCCTGTGATAATTGCCATTCGTCACCAAAAAGGTCAACGACCATTCAAAGAGCCGGGCTCAAATCGCGCGCAATGCATTATACACGTGTACTAAGTTCTATCGCTAAATTCGCTATTTAGATACCTACACGAATTTTTCAAAGCTAATTATCTTTTACAAAGTTCTAATTTCAACTGGTTCGACGTCTTGAGAGAAAAAGAAATACGGCAGCAACCGAAATTTCAGTACTAGTGAAATTACCTGTTCAACCGGGAGCTTGAAAAATTCTAAACTGACTGACCTTGAAGGCGTATGAAATACACGGACTTATGCATGTGTATTTCTCTAAGTTCACTCTAAATATCATATCTAATGTGGAGATATAATTTTTTCGTAATTCCGATCACCGCAAAAAGTCACGTCTTGTTAAACTTGAAAATTACACAATTGTAATTGACATGCTGACAAGAACAAGGTCAACTAGATAGCGATCCGCAAATACTATCTTTAACTCTTACGTTTCACTTGCTGCGTATTCTTTGATTGAAACGTATCTACGTGAGACCCGCCTGTTGAATGTATGTCCCAGTAAACGAACACGAATTGAAACGAATTGAGTATGTGCAAAACGGAATTAACACGAATTCAATAGAATTTAAAAAAATTGCTAAGAATTGACACACAGGTCTTTTTAATTCCATCTAATTCGTATTAATACCGTTTTCCACATACCCAATTCCTTTTCGTTTACTGGGGTACTACTTAATTTATACCAATATCAAAATACATCGAAGATTTTTGCGGATAACTTTATTAGATTTATCTTTGCATATAAACGACATATGAAATTGCCACAACTTATAACTAGGCAGACGTATAAATGCGGTATAAAGCCGGCTGTAGACCGCTTTCACTGACCAATTTAGCATCGTGGTCGTCTTCACTTGTAGCCAAACGCGTTGAAAACATACCGAGCAATAATAACGGAAGTTATGTGGCTCGCAACCCAGAAACCCCGAACACGTATGGTCTATGTCACGATGCTAAATAAATTGATTGACATTCATTACCATAGCATAGCCATATAGCCATGTTGTAAATCATGCAGGCTCCATATAAGTTAGCCCATCATACATGCAAGTCTCTTTGTTCCAATCGAATGGCACCGTATCATAAATTTGGAAACGAATTGGTTGATCATCGCGAATGGAAATTCTTTATGCATAATGCACGTGCACGTATACATATTGTATGTATAGACGCGAGTGAGGATTGCATGGAAATCAGTAGAAATGTGCGAATACGACGTGTAGAGAAATTCGCACTTGGTCTTGACCTTCGAAGAACTTGCGCGGTCCGAGCTGGACATACCTATAGATATACCACGATCACCTTTGGCACACTTTAAGAGTAGTTTGTGAACATGAATGTAATACACGTGATATTGTCTATCCACATTGCGACAGGAACGTGAATATCCAATAAGTAGTTCACTAAACCGTGGTCCAATTCAATTCGTGTGAGTAAGCAGCTCGCCTGAATACATTAAACGAAACATTCCTCAATTTTGTCACGATGTGGTCATTTTTATTGCCTCGTGATCGGTTCCGCATTCTACGAATCATGTTATAGAATCTCGTGGAATACTTAAAATTTCATCAAAACTACTATGGAATTTGAACTGCACTTCGTTAGAATCGTTAATTGAAATAGGAAGATGAAACGGTTGTCTCTCGGTGCAGTCGACCAAGAAACACACTGATTGTGACAAGTCAATCGTAGTCAAACGAGACGAATCCAGATTGTAAAAGAGCATCGAATATCAATTTACAGTTAAATAAATTACGAGATACGGTATGACGACGATAACTTCATCGCATGAATGACTTCGGATCTGTAATAATAATCAGTAAGGTTGATCGGCGGTTACGGTTCCGGAAATGACCGGTTACAGAACATCGGCAAAGAGGTCGGACATAAACAAATAATTATTTGATGTCCGCGATTGGGTATAAAAATATTATAGAGTAAAAAATATTTCGTAACATCGGCAATTCTCTACCCGTGTCGGTGGAAAGCACAGTACTATTTGATATTTCCGTTATGTTCCGTTAATCAAATATATTTAGCGCCGCTACTCAACTTCATGAAATTTTCTTTCCCTCTTACAGATGCTTAGGTACCTCGGACTAATTTTTGTCCTTACAACGATCTCCTTCGTATCTGGAAACACCAAATGCGAGGGTGGTGGTTTGGGGCTGAAATATGTCTGGGGAGATGCTCTCACAGACTCCACCGACTGTATAGGACCCACTAACGTGCAGTATCCGGCGTAAGTATATTTCAGCATATTAAAACAAGCACATTCATGTTCAAAAAAAATATGAAAATTGGAGTGAAATCCGTGTATAGCTCCCCAACTATAACAGAAACCGGATACCACAGCGTCCCAATAAGTTCGCATTTATTTGCAGAGCAGCAATTTCCCGTAGCTTCAAGGGCCTCTGGGCAGGAAGTAGCCGTTCTGGTCGGGCGTATCAACCGCAAACCATTGATCCTGAAGTAACGCGAAAGGCACTGCTTCACAATTACAAGGCAGTACATGGAGATTATTCGATTGGTGCTACAAATTCCCGGAATGGTAAGTCAACTAGCTTCTAATCTTTAAGCCGATGATTTATCTCACCAGAAAACATCCCGTTGAATATTTCGAAGACTTTCTTTGCCAATTCAATTAACGGACTCCAGTTGCTGCAGAAACCACTCGTTTAAATGTGTCAATGATCCCTAATCACCTGCTTGGAAGAAACTCAAAGCTCCTCGAAAAGATGATCGAAAATATGTACAGACTTTGCGTTTATAATTAAACAAGGTTCAACGACATTACTGTACATGAATTTATACACCGCGTTATTTTGTCATAATTTGTGACATTAAATAACGCGAAGGTAGTACCTACCCAGTGCAATGTGGGTTAGCGGTTTCCCACAATTATTCGTAATTCAAGTAGCGTTCGTCCATCCGTCTTTTACTCGTATTTTATTCATGCCTCCCTGTGCAGAGCAATAAACTATAAGATTACCGACTCCATGCGAGTATCGTGATAGAGATTAAAATATTTCTACACTCACGTTGGCTCAATAGCTTAGTTTATTGTTTCATCATAAATCATAATGATCTCGCAGAACTGTTTAATGATACGTCTCATCGGTTCAGATAAAGTGGGCAAGTAGCCATTAGCCCTTATTCTGCCCCTCGAACGGTCATCATTTTTATTACACTCAACAAGACTCACGGAAATCTGTTCAAGTCGAACAATTTGACCTGAATTGGAAATTGGAGATAATAGAAACGCATGATACACCTTATACCTCTCGTTGCTTATAATATGACGATTAACTGCACGGAGAGTTTTTCCTACAGAAATAAAGATAATTGGTGGTTCATGCCACTCCAGTCGCGATTACATCTGTGTATAATTATCCAGAATATAACGAGACCAATGAGTCACGATTTGCTCTTTCTTAAGGCAAGTCAAATTATTTTATGAATTGAGACGTGGCGTGGAGGCTGTAGTTAGTTAATAAATAACGAAATAGCGAAACGTAAGTAGCTGCTCTTGTATATCGGTATATCTCTTTGCTCCGGACCGCAACCTTGAATTATGCAGCTGTCCTTATGACACAGAAACCCGGTTTCTGCATAATCGATATATACCTTATACACCTATATTTCCGTCATATATATCTTATTTAAGCGATTCCAGATCCTCAACGCCCACGTCTTTCATCAAAACTAGTCAACGATCCCACGAATGTTAGCCACGCGGAGTCTTCCGAGCCGTAGTAGGTGTCGTTTATCACTTTACCTGTGTAACAGATTCTCAAGGTTCGAAAGAAATAATGAGGCTACGTTTTATGGCTGATTTTGAAGCTGGTACCGTTGAGAAATTTATAGAACTGGAATTATAGCAGCGATCAGCTTTCGCGTGATCTCTTTGGTCCAATAGTAAATGAAACTACGTTATTTTGCTCTCATTTGTCCTAATTGACTAAAAAGAAATGATCAACCGGTTCCGGAACTGCAGTTTAAAAATAAAAATTTATACCACATGTATAAAGCAACGTGCATAATGCAAGTCGCACATATACAACACGTTATCCAACCAATACAGTTACAAATTCACCCATCACCCGGTCACCACGATGCGATGTAAGTACATATTCGTAACGGGACAAACTTCCCACGACGCTTCCAATGCCAAGTGTTTGCCTTCCAACGGAATCCTGGCTGTAGGGTACAGTTTCCAAAACTACAGATAGCTAATAATCGTTAGTTATATACTACCGCATAGATATCGTACCGAAACCTGCCCATAAACGGTTTCTCGATATTCGGGGCACGTGTGGATATAGAAATTGCTCAGAAATCATCTGCTGATCTCATTTTTCATTGGAAACTGCAAAACGGTTTAAACCTTGAATCTGGCATCCGTTTTCAGGTCGCGCCTTCTCGTCACGAGAAACCTGCGGGTCACCAGCTAGACTATGCAAAACAAGGTACAACACTACCGCCCCGATGTACGGCGTGAGCTTGACAAGCGGTCAACCAGTTACGATCGTACAAAAGTTTCCAGATCTTCTGCAACAGGTTGTCTTCGAAGTTTGCGAGTAAGTAATAAGATTTTTACATTATTTACAACGGTTTACCAGAGCACATCAAGTTTCAAATATATATAGCGTGCGCGTTAAGCTCGACCTAGATCCATCCAGAATCTGCGGGTGCCAAATAATTAGCAAAGACGCAAATATTGGCGTTCCAATTCCCAAATTGAAATTCATTCTATGACTCACGAGTTTCGGTCAAATTTGGTGCAGTGGGCCAACCGCTTACCTCAGGGCTGTGCCCGCGCGACATAGTCGTTCTGTCGCCTTTTTTTTTGTTTTTTTTAGAAATTTTTCTTCTATCAGGTAGTCGAGTCGCATCCTTAGAACTCTGAGTCAGTCAAACTCTGGGCATGACCCATGAGTAAAATATATCGAAAAGAAATTTCGCCGAAGCAATAATGAAGCAAAAACGCTAACTACCGCTAAATTTCAAACCGCAACATCCGATGATCGTGTATTTTCATCTGAACTCACCGGGTCAAAATATTCTCTAGGTCGTCTATACGGGTCTTTCATTAAATATTGAACAGCAGCCGAGGTCCGGGCGTGACACCGGATTTCTATCCATAGATTATAACCGTTATGACCGCGTCTTTTGACCAGAACAGATAGACCCCAGAATGTTGAAGAGAAGAGGATTAAAGGAATGGGCGTAGCCTTTACTCAAGAACAGAAGAAAAAAAGGATGTTAGGTAAAAATTCTTCGTTATGTTGATCCTTTGCTCGTTTTTGTTGCAGGTCTAAGGAATGCGACGTGGTCCATGGAGAATGCACTCAGACCTACGTCCCATACTTATTTCTAGTGATACCATTGGGTCCGGTCACCCTAACTGGTCAAGATTACGTTTTGGTTGAGAGCGGATGTATTTGCAAGCCGAAGAACTCACCTGCAGGTAGCGCTTCCGAAGCACCAGCGATTCCCAACTTCTAGACCTAAATATCCCAGTAATGAAATACATATAATAAAATATTCCTTGACCTCTGTCTCTGGTAGCGAGATAAACGATAAAACGCTGCCATTGAAACACGGGAAAGTATATTGTTCGTGCATCGTATATATATTATACCCAAAACGGGTGAAAAGATAAATAAATTTAGATGTACGTAGGTATGTATGGATATATGCATCTACTCTATATATCTGCAGTCGTAAAGAATAGAAACTAAAATCAAGAATAAAAAAGTGTAAAAAGTGAATCTAGCCCGGAACCACTTCGTAGAATCTGGTCTCGGAATTCGATCTGGTCAACCTGACCCGTTCACGTATGTCTCAAAGCCGGTTTCTCGTAGAAACATACATTGCTCATCATCTATACACACGCACACAGGTAAAACATAACACAACACACACAAAAATCGGGGTAGTTAAAATAGCCATCATACACAGAGTCTCTGAAGGCATGTATACGTTATCCTCATTAAACCACATTGCAGCCTGGACTCAGATTAATGTCTTCGTTGGCCCCGTTTCAAAGCTGAAGAAAAAATTCTTAAACATGTTAGGGTCATTACAGTATACAATCAAAAATGCAGCAAGTGCAGCAAAATCGGTTAAATAAAGTAACAAATCAAAGGCCTCCTTACAGCACTTGCAGCATCCTTGCTACCGTTGTTTTTTTTTTTTTTTGGGGGTGGGGGGCTAGGGATTCTTTTTTCTCTTTCCATGGATATACGTAATATCTTAGTCATTTGAGTATGTGAGTGAAGATTCACGTGTCGATGACGAGATTCTCGTTGACCTAGAAAAGATCATTCAAGGTCTTCCGTCGCGCGTTCCTTCAATAACATCGATTTGTGCATACTGATTGGTGTAACGGTTAAAACGTCAAGAACCGAGTACGGTGACTAAAGAGAATAGCCAGTTGGCCACACGGTTGTCCCGGTGGCCCCTTCTTAGCTCGGCATCACAACCAGCACCCTAGATATTAGTAGATATATTTCTCGCCGTGTCGGAAAACCGGACTCGAGGATGCGGCATCGGGTTGGGATTGGTCGTATTGGACGTATTGGACTTATTGGACGTATGTATGTATTTATACGTGGGACGTGGGATGCCCGACCCAGCCACGGACAAACGAACAGACGGACGGTGACCGAATGGACCGTACCGTGAATTCCGATGAGTGGAGCGTACCGTTACTTCTTTGCGGGATTTACCTCGCTTCGTTCACCGCTCAGCATTTACTTCGCTCTTTTATATAAGCGAATGATGGTTGAGTTAAAGAAATGATTATAGTATATGTCACTCTATGATCAGATGATGACGTACTGCTGCAATAATTAAACAATTAACACGACGGTAGATTTGTCAACCGTATAGTTTAGCAATAATAAATCATACGCCTTCATTAACTCATGTCGCATTGCCATAATAAATATATATATGGTTTTTAATTACGATAACGGAAATCGTTTAATGTACTAAATGTATGTGGCACGTTGCGAGTTGTTGACGGTCAATAGGTGACAAAACTGCATTCAGGTCTGGTGACGATTTTTGTAAATTTTTCATTTTTCAAAAAGCTATTCTTTTTCTCTTATCTCTTATAGTATGCGAAGTTCGAGTTGAAGCTTCGCAGTATGTGGAGTGGGTGGTTATTATTTGAAGATTACATATTAATTATATAGGAAATTTAGCACGATTACATACATGCATAATATATTATGTAGAATGATAAATTTACTTTCAAGACGATTCAGAACAATATGTAATACGATCATCGCATGAGTGAAATGGTAATACACCTACATACCTATACGGTTCGTCGTATTTTGCGTAAATCGTTTTATGAATTAATCATCGGCTGTAATGCATATATCATAACTACATAACATTCAACTGATTTTCGTAAAACTCATTCATCTGTAATTATAGTTAATTATTACAGTAGTTTTTAGTAATTATTTATAATTTATTAAACAGTATGTATTGTATAAATTGTGGACTTCCTTCTCAGCCTTCAACCCCAAGTATTACTTATACCTAAGTTTGTGACATACTCAGTGTAGCCTTACGGAGTTTATCGAACGTCGTTGGAATAACAAAATCAGTCTCCTCGCAGAAAAAGTCTTTCAAAAAATAAGAGCTTACATAGGGACAAGGAGTTCATCGAAATACTAGAGAAGCCTGCAGGTGGTAGAGAGTCAACGCAGGACCCTCAGGTACGTGGGGATCCCAAAACCTATTTCATATGGCATGTAATATTGCGTGCGACTGTGGCAATCGATCGATTCGAAGTTATACTGGAAAACCTAATCAGGAAAAGTCTTTTTCCCTCAGTGGGTAGATACATACTACATAATTGTCTATTTTGTGACAGCATCTCTGCACTTATAGATCATTTATATTGCGACGGCTGTCACAGACGTATCTCGATAGCACAGCCCCCGTGTGAAACTTTTGACCCCGCGACAGGTGCCCCTACCCTAAGTCACTGTTCACGAGCCAAAGGGATGCTAAATAGTATCGCCATTTCGCGATCGAATCGATGAACCACTTTCACCGCAAACACCTGTACTACGGCTTAATGTTCTATATGCAATCTCAAGTTAGAAATCAGAAGATAACATGCGGGTTGCATACAACAAGATACACAGATGTTCGCCAAATCGACAACGAGGTGGCAATATTATTTCGCACCCTGTTCGCTCAAGAGCACTGACCTAGGGCAAACGCACCTGTCGTAAGGTCAGTGCCCCTTGTGGCGTCAAAGAGTTTTTATGGGAGCTGCGTCAACGAGGTACAACTGTGACGGGTGTGACAATACAAATACTATGAACGCGGAAGAGTTGTTGCAAAATTCACATTTACGATGAAATATTCTACTTGTCTGATATATATACTGGTTTTTTATAAGACCGGCCTTCCCAGTCAGACTGATGTTATTTAATTGAGAAACTGGAGTCTTTATCCAATTTGCAGATATGTAGATTCCACATACGACAGTATCGTTACAGTTTTGTATACCTACATAGTGGTGGTGGTATACTAGCTAATGATGATCTACTAGACGATAAACTCCACGTGAGTTATGTATTAATCAAACTTTCTGACCGATGTTTATGCAATGAGATTTTATGCTTGTTCTGTCTTTCGATACAATAATGCATGTGAATTGTTCTAGAGAGGATTGCTGGCTGAACCGCTGTGGAACAGCATTTGGTCGCAGACACGGAGAAAAGTGTAACGTAGATTTTCTCATACTCATATAGTAATTACGGGATATACTTCCAATATGACACTTGGTATAAAGTATAGGAACGATCGTCATATTGGAAGTATACCCTATAATTACTATATGAGTACCTATGAGAAAATTTACCATAACTTTTCTCCGTGCGGGGTAGTGATTTGGAAGCTGTATGATATACCGATCGGCTACAAGGGATGAAGGGATATTACATATATGGATTTTGCCGAATGTCAGAGTAAAAATAGTAATGTGTTTTATTGATTGATTGATTGTTTTTATTGTGTCCCAGATAGGCAGCACAGCCCGTTTATACTTTGCGATAATTAACACGTTTATTTAGAGAAATAACAATACTCGGCTGTGATTCAGGTAGTGCATTTAATCTCCTATTGATAATACAATAAATATAAACAGATGAATGATATCTACGATTATCTGTTTTACAATACTTTACAATCTTTTTGCTTTTCTCGGCATTGGTGATTTTCAAGATACTTTAGGGCTGCCTGTAATAGACACAATATCCAGTCCTTCCGTTTGCAGATCTTTGATAGCTAGCTTTTACACCCTTTCACACCCCTAACTCCCGGCCAGCCGAGCAAGTCGAGGCACTGGTCTGAGTTACAATCTGTCGTACGCAAACAGTTCGCATGATGGTTGCGCAAATGAGATACAACTCTGAGTCCCAACAGGCATCCCAATAAAAATTTTCCAAAGACAGAAACGTTGTAACAAAATCAGCAATATACTCATTGTCGGATATTCTTCTTGTCTAGTTATGAAAGAAATTTATTAAATAATCGTGATAATATGAGACATATCCCTCTGTTACAATTGAATGCACTTCTCTCAGAGTCCGAACATCTCCGACTAGCACAGATTCCGTTCCAATTGCAACAAACGAGTATTTATACAACTCAGTCTTTGTACAATTAGTTATATGAGCTAGTGATTCATTGTAACACGTATGTGATTCAGATTATGATAACTTATGTGCCAGAATTTATTAAGTTCATGAAGAGACTCGATCAACTTCAATGTGTAATTGTATATTTATTTTTATGAAAATATTATAAATTGGACACGATTTTGAAAATTGATTATCCAATGCTTTATTATTTCCCACTTTTCCTTTCCTCCAACTCGCTATTTTAGGTACCAACCAAGTATAGTAGCTGGCCACGTATGCATGTAAACAGTTACTTTGACCCGCCAAAAATTTCAGCACACCTCCCTGGCTCAGATGTGATTCTGACACCAGGAGCATTTTTCGACTTCAAATTTTAATTATTCTGATTTGGACAATTTCAAGATCGAAAAATGCTCTTGGTATCAGGACAACATCTGACCCGAGGAGGTGTGCTGAAATTTTTGGAGAGGGAAAGGAGTAGTGTATGGATATAGGCATGCATACGCTGCTTCATGCACGTCGCTCTATAGTCGATGTATACTAGCTATTCTCGCAATTTTTTAAATTTTTAGTCGAAAAATACTCCTGGTATTAGGAGAACATCTGACCCGAAGAGGTGTGCTTAAATTTTTGGAGGGGGAAAAGAGTAGTGTATAGATATAGGCATGCATACGTGTTATCATGCACGTCTCTATATATAATTAAGTTAGTAGCGATTTTCAGCGTTTTCGAAATTTTAACTCGAAAATTGCTCCTGGTATCAGGAGAACATCTGACCCGAGGAGGTGTTCTGAAATTTTTGGAGGGGGAACGGAGTAGTGTATAGATATAGGCATGCATACGTGTCTTCATGCACGTCTTTATACAGGGTCAACTCTCAATTAGTCATACAAACCTACATTGGGCGATTCCTCTTTGAAGAGGAAAAGTAATAGAAAAAAATTCAGAAAAGAGAGAGTGTTTTTCTAACTTTTTTTTCGACTTTTTTTCCATTACTTTTCCGAAGAATCGTTAGTGTATCGATATAGGCATGCATACGTGTCCGCATGCACGTGTCTATATATAAATAAGTTCGTAGCGATTTTCAGCGTTTTCGAAATTTTAACTCGAAAATTGCTCCTGGTATCAGGAGAACATCTGACCCGAGGAGGTGTTCTGAAATTTTTGGAGGGGGAACGGAGTAGTGTATAGATATAGGCATGCATACGTGTCTTCATGCACGTCTTTATACAGGGTCAACTCTCAATTAGTCATACAAACCTACATTGGGCGATTCCTCTTTGAAGAGGAAAAGTAATAGAAAAAAATTTAGAAAAGAGAGAGTGTTTTTCTAACTTTTTTTTCGACTTTTTTTCCATTACTTTTCCGAAGAATCGTTAGTGTATCGATATAGGCATGCATACGTGTCCGCATGCACGTGTCTATATATAAATAAGTTCGTAGCGATTTTCAGCGTTTTCGAAATTTTAACTCGAAAATTGCTCCTGGTATCAGGAGAACATCTGACCCGAGGAGGTGTTCTGAAATTTTTGGAGGGCGAACGGAGTAGTGTATAGATATAGGCATGCATACGTGTCCTCATGCACGTCTCTATATATAATTAAGTTAGTAGCGATTTTCAGAGTTTTAGAAATTTTAAGTCGAAAATTGCTCCTGGTATCAGGAGAACATCTGACCCGAGGAGGTGTGCTGAAATTCTTGGTGGGGGGAAGGAGTATAGCGTATTGATATAGGCATGCATACGCTGCTTCGGAGTGATTTTTCTGGCAGTTGATACCTTTTTTCGGAGTGATTTTTCTGGCAGTTGATACCTTTTTCGAGGAGTCGTTTTTGACACCATCAGGTATCAACTGCCAGAGAATTGACTCCTTAAAAAAAAGGTATCAACTGCCAGAAAATTGACTCCTTAAAAAAAGGTATCAACTGCCAGAAAAATCACCACCTTTTTTCGGAGTGATTTTTCTGGCAGTTGATACCTTTTTTCGGAGTGATTTTTCTGGCAGTTGATACCTTTTTTTTAAAGGAGTCAATTTTCTGGCAGTTGATACCTCATGGTGTCAAAAACGACTCCTTGAAAAAGGTATCAACTGCCAGAAAAATCACTCCGAAAAAAGGTATCAACTGCCAGAAAAATCACTCCGAAAAAAGGTATCAACTGCCAGAAAAATCACTCCGAAAAAAGGTATCAACTGCCAGAAAAATCACTCCGAAAAAAGGTATCAACTGCCAGAAAAATCACTCCGAAAAAAGGTATCAACTGCCAGAAAATTGACTCCTTAAAAAAAGGTATCAACTGCCAGAAAAATCACCACCTTTTTTCGGAGTGATTTTTCTGGCAGTTGATACCTTTTTTCGGAGTGATTTTTCTGGCAGTTGATACCTTTTTTTTAAGGAGTCAATTTTCTGGCAGTTGATACCTCATGGTGTCAAAAACGACTCCTTGAAAAAGGTATCAACTGCCAGAAAAATCACTCCGAAAAAAGGTATCAACTGCCAGAAAAATCACTCCGAAAAAAGGTATCAACTGCCAGAAAAATCACTCCGAAAAAAGGTATCAACTGCCAGAAAAATCACTCCGAAAAAAAGGTATCAACTGCCAGAAAAACCACTCCGAAGCAGTGTATGCATGCCTATATCTCTATACTATTCCTCTGTCCCGCCAAAAATTTCAGCACACCTCCTCGAGTCAGATGTTCTCCTGATACCAGGAGCAATTTTTGACTTAAAATTTATATAACTCTAAAAATCGAACAATTTTGAATCGAAAATTACTCCTCGTATCAGGAGAACATCTGACCCGAGGAGGTGTGCTGAAATTTTTGGAGGGGGAACGGAGTAGTGTATAGATATAGGCATGCATACGTGTCCTCATGCACGTCTCTATATATAATTAAGTTAGTAGCGATTTTCAGCGTTTTCGAAATTTTAAGTCGAAAATTACTCCTGGTATCAGGAGAACATCTGACCCGAGCAGGTGTGCTGAAATTTGTCGTGGGGGAAAAGAGTAGTGTATCGATATAGGCATGCATACGTGTCTTTATGCACGTCTCATTAATACTAGCGATTTACAGAGTTAGAAAAATTTTAAGTCGAAAATTGCCCCTGGTATCAGGAGAACATCTGACCCAAGGAGGTGAGCTGAAATTTTTGGCGGGAAAAAGCAGCAGTGTATATGCCTACACATCTCTGTATAATAGGTATACATCTCTAATAGCGTTTTCCTAAGTTGATAAAATTGCAGGTAAAAAAATTAGCCTACATTTATGCATTTTTAAAGATTCCATATCAACATGGAAACAAAAAGTATTGATTCTGACGCAAAATGGATTATTTTGAACTTGTTTTGATTAATAGTCTTAAAAAAAATTGACTGATTGATTCGCCTGACCGTACTACAACCGAAAAGCACACCAGTATAAAGAAGCAGGGTTTTTTTTTATTTGCGCTATTCTACCTATCTATCGAAAATAGTTTTCATCGCCGCCTTGTTGACTAAGCTAATCTATTTTTTTACGTTGTACAGTCTCAATTCAAAACAATAACTGCCATTTATTAACAAAGTATATTTATTTTTATCAATATCTATAAAACCAACTATTCATTATTTACAATCTTTGAATTATTATTCGTATTAAAATAAATTATTCCATATTTCGTAAGCACCAAATTAACTCGTATTATTCGTAGTACACCCCGCAACGTAGTTGTACCCACACATACATATACATATTGCTACAAAGAACGAGGAATAATGCGATTGGACACGAAAAAGTACATTATTATCACAAATATCTGTTCTTGATAATAATTATGGGAAAATCAATGAAAAGCAGCCTCGACAAATCATTAGTTTCGGTTCCAATCAACCAGACAACGTACAAAAAAAAGATTGTTAAAAACTCGGTGGTTTGACATAGATTATATGTAATACAGTGTGAAGTATGATTATGATATTTTGATTAAATAATTTAAACAATTTAAACATCTCGCTTATAGTATTATTACCGACAATTCAATAAACAGAGGACATCATAAATCGACAGAAAATAGAAATGAAAAGTATAAACGTCTGAAACGATTCAGTTATATTCAACAAATAAAATAAAATTTTCTAAACATTTGTACTAGTTTTATGTTAGCAGCTTGTTTAAACGGTACAAGATTTCCTCAAACTATTTCTCTATGTATCCCCTATATATTCTTAAAAATAAAGACGAATGGAAGATGAAAATTTGGCAATAGACTGGCAAGTTGGACAGCGCTGAGAGTTCTCTAGTGACATTGCCAGACATCTGCCACAGAATACATGCCCACAACGAGTTGCCATTGGTTCACGGCTAGCGGACAATGCCTCAAAACAGATAGAGCAGGTCATTATTTCTGGTGTGCCAGTGAAGGAGTTGTTGAAACAAGGCAGAGTTGGGGATTTAACTTCATTATTCCTTTTTTTATCTTTTTTAACTGCATCCTTGCGTGTTTCCACAGTTCTTTCTTCGTCTACCCTGCGCTCATTCACAGGGTTGGTGACAATAGTTCTACAATGATAGAATACTTTTGATTTTCAAATGAAAGACTGAATGTCCGGTGCTTTTTCATCAGTCACTTGCTTCTATTATTGAACAATAATTAATGTATGATGTGACTGAAATTCAATGAGGTAATATTCTAGTTGCCCAACTACACTATAGTGTGCAATGAACAATTGAGTATATTAATGCTAACAACTAATGCTAACAATAATATGAATCGACCCTTAAACTCATAAATTTTCCTGAAATTTCAGCTTTTGAATATTTCTAGTCTCTGTGAGTATCCTGTGTAAGACTGAACACGAATAATAAAGTTTAGTGAGTAATATTCTCTTATATCGTAACTGTTTCTGTACACATAACATTCCGAGAGAAAATATCTGCCAGGAAATAAAACCGAATCATCAATTACACTTTTGATTGAAAATTTCAACTTACGGAACTGAGGTATGAGCTTGTGACTTTCGTTGTCGACTTTGAACACGAGGTACCCCTTGCGTAAGGTCAATTACAGATGCAGTTGAGCGTGTTTGGTACCGGCGTGACATCGTTTAGTATAGAATAATTTTTCAATAACTAAAAACAAAAGAAATGAAACAAAACTGTTAGATGAATACGTGAATATGAATACTTCATCAAACTATTCACGTGTGTAATTAAATTTCTCGAATTTATTAATTGATTGTTAATTGATATTGAAAAATTCATTACAGACATTTAGAGTAAGGAATTGAATTTATTACACAGTGAACGTACTTTGGAGACAGCCTACAGCGATTGAACTTACTCAGACAAAAACAAACAATCTTGACATTGACATGTGTCAGAAGTTCGTTGCTATGGATAAATAGAAGACTCGATACAATGATGACTTTAAATTATATATTACCTGTATGTAGTACTTCGCCGATAACGTAAAATCAAAGAACATGTGCCATAAAATATCGGCCACTTCGTTACAGACGAAAGACAACAGTTATTATGTTTATTGAACAACTATAATTAGAATTATGAGAGTGCGATCACTTGCGAAAAAAAAAATACCGGCACTTGTTGTAACTTGCACAATGCACGCGCTTTTGACAGCGTTTTCGAATGACAAACGGGGAGCGGAACGTTGTCGTAGACTACCGAGGTCAAATGTGTGGATGTATACAAGGTTGCGTTGCGTCGCGCGTCGTAGAAATCTGGAAGCGAGAGGTTGAGCACTGATTTGATTGATAGTGCGGTGAAAAGTTCGAAACAGAAGCGGGATATTTGAAATCAGAACTTAATAAAAATCAGAAAATGATGATACTAGCTGTAATTTTAGTTTATACACATGAAATATACGATCATAGAATAAAGAAGTATATACTAATATGATTATTATCATGATGCGGAAATTATTGATAGACTTTATTGAAAATATCGTGTTATTAATCCAACCATGTTACAGTCATTTATAATTTTTTTGAGCAATTAAAGAATAATGTCATTGTACAACTTATCCTGATAGTTATGAGTAGACATCAGTTGCAGTTGAAATTAAATTTATACGTCAATTTTTAAAAATTACTATATTACGTTCCGAACTTAACTATGTATAATTTGTAAAGTTTGAAAACTGGAAATGTTAGATTAATATAAAAATTACTATTCGTTACATCTGATCAAAAACATGCCCGTTATATCTATTATACTTTAAAACGAATTGGTATATTTATTTTCTCAGAATTTCTGCTCAGAATGAACTGAAAAACTCTAGAAATAAGTTAAGTTAAGTTTTTAAAAAATTGACACGGCCAATCCGTTTTAAATTATACCACAATCACATTACAATCACATTGCTTTACATTACTGTACCATACACAATCAACTTATTATATAATATCTCGCAAATAAATTATTGGTATTAATTTTTATTCATGTTAACATCCTAGATTTTATTCTATAATCTTAACGGGGTACTATATCTATAGGATCTATTGATACCGTTCAATCCGACTAAATATGTGGTATCAACAAATTCAACAAAGATTTCCAAATCTTTTGAATGTTGCTTGAAATCACGCCACACTAAGCCCTGTCTCTAATCAATAAAAAATCACAAAACCCCGTTTAATAAAACGAATTATTCTACAATAGCGAATTAATCAAACAATAAATATCAAATTTATGTCCATATAAGCTTTAATAATATAATTTATGTATAATATCATATGCAACTAATTAATAAATAATATGTAATATCAATATATTAGCAATAAATTACAGATTTTTACCGAGATATATGTTATATGAATGATATTCCGAAAATGAAATTTCCTCATTCAAATTTCAACCCACATTTTGGACATTTGAAAAGTGTTTGACCGTTCAAACACTTGTAACAAATTATATGTCCACAGGGCAACAACGGTGATTTTTTTATATCTTTAATCTGAGCTACACACGTTAAACATTTCTTACCATGAAACGACTTCTGAAGTTTATTTTGAGATTTAAACATCTGTGTTTGAGGCTTGGGTGTATGAGATTCCTTTGAAACTGTTGACGAACGGCCAGATTGCCGGGACTTGACATTTTTTGAAATTTCTGCAGTATTCATGAATTTATTTGCCTTGCTGTCCCGTTCCCGCGGGCTAGTTTCACCTCTCTTCCCATTTTCCTGGTACAGATTTTTCTCCTTTACCAAAGGATTGGCTCCATTTTTGGTACTCTTCCCACACTTATCTGCAGCTTTCTTTGTCTTCTTGTTTTCCATCCGCTGAATTGACTTCGAATAACAGGCTTCTCTCGGCTTACAAATATCACTAATCGGACTGTTAACAGAATTTGTTGACGATGTAGCCATCATCCCGGGCAACAACAGCCTAGGATCATTGATTGCCGTTGATGTATCGGACGTTTTTGATCGATGAAGTTCTTTTTGAAGCATGCAAGCTGAAGATATAGTTTCAATTGTTACAAAAAGAAGAATTTAAATCTTCTAAAAATTGCGCAACATTTATCAGTTGCAATGATAATTACTTTAGTCAAATTCTGAAAAATGAAGACTTTGAATTTGAACAAGACGTCGAAGAAATCGATCATATTTTTATAAAATACAATAATACAATACCTGCGAATGGTGGGGGCTGAGATCGAGGATGAGCAACGTCTCCCAAAGCTTTAGCGATTTGCATGCAAGGCCCCAGCATCTGCATTGCTCCAGTGAGATGCTGTCCAATTTCACCATAGACTTGTTGCGTTCTCTGTTCGTTGGAAGATTCTTGCGAAAACCAATTTTCAGGAGGTACTGACAGCCCACCACGACGTAACACGTCAAGAGCTTTATATGCATCTTCTCGAATTGGAATTCCACCGATGGTAGACTGAATCCCAGCTCCAATTAGGCTGCCGATTATACCACTGAACAACCCGGTCATTTCTTCTCGATTTTAACGTAGCTTTAGTTAAGTTATTAACTAAAATTTTCCGATCGCGAAAAATTAGATTGATCGGTACGGCGCAAATAATTGTTTGGAGACTGTTACTATATAAATGCGACCTTTGACCGGCGTATTTATATTTTTCGAAAATTGGATTTTAGAAGTACGCGACTCTTGGTGATGGAATAAATTCCATTTACAGACTCAATGATCAATTCAGATCCGACCATGAGCACGGCGAATAGCAAACTGACAAATTCAGCCTACAGAATAACTTAAATGACAATAAATAGTTCAGTATAACATAGGGTGGCAAAAACTTTAAATCTCTCAGGCACTTTATGATATTATTGTCTAATCTTCGGATTAAGAACTGTACATTGTATACATGTTACGTAGGTACATACAATGAGAAAGACGGATATTTAGGCCTTTAAAATATAGAACAAACGTTGATGTAGCACAATAATCGTTATATTGCATAAACAATTACATGCATGCAGTGTCAATATCACCTATCAGATCTCAGTCCACCTTTTCCACATTTCAAATTAGGTTTCTGACCGGTCAATTACCTCTGGCAAAATATATGTCGACAGGGCATCAACCCTGGCTTGTATATATATTTGTGTATCTTCTTACTTCGCGGTATCACCTTGTGACCGTTGATGAACAACAAAACAAACAGTCTTTCAAATCGTTTAAGGTTCTTGCACTATAAGTAATCATCATTGTATGAACTTTTTACTTTCTTCGTATATTATATAAATATAATCGCATAGTATAGGTATAAATACGTACAAACATTTGAAATGAGTAATTGCCGAAATTCATATGGCGCGTATAATAGTGGTAGTAATAGTGGATTAAAAAGAATGCTTTTTATTCATTATAAGTACTCATTATGTTAATCAGTACAATTCAAACTATAATATTATTAGACTATTATTCAGTATTCTCCAATATTGCAATGCATTCTAAATCTTAAAATATTGTTGAATCATAGACATAATAAGTGGTATTATAGTACGTGGTTTAAATTTATAGAAAATTTCAATATTTTACAAGTACTAAATTGCAAAATAGATTTAAAAAATATCGTTCACAGTCTACTATGACTCAATATTCCATATCTATGTAATATATCATATCGTATTCTGCACATTCAATGTTATATATTATATTATAAATTAATTTTATGCTGAAGGTTTGACAAAAATCACATATTCCGCGCGGCCTATACACTAATATTTTTTAAACTTATCCAACTATAATCTTTATTGTAACCGATTTAATGCAAAACATACTATATTATATAGATAATAGATCTCATTTAAATTAAGTACTTGAATGATAATTTCCCAAAAAATCTTGAAACCTAATGATATAACAAACCACCATACTACAATTTAAATCTTCAATATATTCTAAAAGTAAACTTTTCTCAACTCCCCAACATCCTTGCGACAAACAGGGCACAAGGCTTTTTTCTTTCTAGCAGCTTCACATACATTTTCAATACATTTCTGACAAAATATATGACCACATTGAGTAGCCATTTTAACATTACTAGATCTCCGAGAGATAAGACTTTCCAAACAAATCGGACAGGTAAGTTTCAGCCCAGCTATGCTACTAGGACGTGAACGACGATGCACCTCTTGCAGACGAGGATTAGTTTTGCGTTGATCATCCCCGATGCGAAGTCGTGCTGTTTGGCATTCCAGTAATATCAACCTTTGTTGTTCTATGAATTCGGGAGAATTCAACAGATCTTTAAAGCGTATGAAAAAAAAAAATTCATCATCAATAACAGCTGTTTGATTTTGAATCTTCACGGATGAAAAGCATCAAACGATCATTCATAACTATTACTCAACGTTAATTATGCAATTCCTCACCATTTGTACGAAGTCTTTAGTATTTTGACTATTTTTAAAACGCTTATACCTACGTATAGATATTTGAGACGTATGTTACCTTGCATGGAAACACTTTTTCCACTGGTCATCGAGTCTTCAAAAATCGGATCTTCGTCCTCTAAGATAGAATCTTCTAGGAGTCTGTCATACGCTAATTGCTTCAATCGTAACATGATGTGCAAGGAATCAGCCGGAAACCTATTACCCTGAGTGATAGTGATTCGTTTTCGGTCAGAATATGACTTTGATGCGTATTACACCCGAATAATGACAATTCTTATTTCGTTTCTATAAGAGACCTTAGCCAGGTGTTTTGATCACTGATTACACTGTGCTGTTTCAATGTCAAGTACACTGTTATATACCCAATAAGCTCGTCGATTTGGTTGAGTTTCATTGGTTCGTGTGATGAAAAGCTTCGTAGATTTGAAATTACGATTCAATACACATTTCGCATAAATTGTTATGAATTTAAAATACATACATCCGAGGAGAATAAATCACGTATATACTTTTAGTATTACCAAAGTGTACATTTTTTTCGGTAATACTATAAGTAATTTCAATTTTCGAAATCTCCGTGTAATAGATATAAGAAAAATAAAGTATAGAATGAGTATTTCAAAACATGATTATATCTGTTAATTAAATGAAATACTAATAGATAATAATTCCAAGTAGTTAATCCATTATTTAGAATAAACGATTACCCTATTAGTATATATAATATTTTAATTTATTATATTTCAAAATATTGTACATTATTCGTAAAATATACATTTTATTTGTTTTTAGCGGACGTATTATTATATACAATATCCAGAGTATAACGAATATTATGTAGAAAACATAGATGCATAATAATTAATACGTATTCCGAATTACCGATTACGTGATAAGAGGAACGAAAAGGATTTAATCTCAATTAAATTATCCTTTAATCTTGTTCATTATTTCAAGAAATAAAGATAATACTTACAGAATTTTTCTACTGATTGCTTATGTTTCTTTTTTTTTTTTTTTTTAATTTTTTAATTTTTTTTCGAATCACGTAATATTTATTTATGTAAAATTATATCACGCTGGAGTTGCTATAGATTATATGCATCTATGTTAATACTGAATACTATATAAATAGCAAAAATGTTACAGAATATCTACAATAATTTTTTTAAGAATTTCTTTTTATCTTCATATTTATAAATATCATTTAGAAACCTGAACCGCTAGCTAGGATATGTATTTTTTCTAGGATTCTTTTTATATTAAAAAATAGGCACTTATTTATAGCATATTATAATCACATGTTGAATTAATGAATATTTCGTCTATAATAATGTAAAACTGCAATATTGTTAAAAATATTTATCAGGAATTAATTATACCTAATATTAAAAATAGGGCGTTAATAATTTTGCCAGATTAAACGCAATAGCTGTTGAATTCAAAGCCTGGCGATTTTAGTGAGTCATGGAAGAACTTAAAACTGCATTTTATATATATACCTAATATAAAAGAAAAGAAAAAAAGAAGAAAAAACTTTAAAGCGATTTAATATCTAATATAGGTATTATTAGTTAAGTGCTATTCTAGGAATTTAGCATGAGCAAGTCTATAAACGCAACTAGGTATGTATATTCGAAAGTAGAATAAATATAATAATACGATAAGGCTAAAAATGGCTTTAAAATAATTTATTCTAAAGATATTAAGAAGTAATTGACTATAATTCTATACTTATTGATTAGGAAAAATGTTATCAAGGCTTTAAAAGTTTTTATCTTATAGTTAAGATTGATTGATTATCTGCATATACAACGAATATTAAAATTTCAATAATTTTCTGATAAATTTCAGTTGTAAATATTCAAAAAATCTTTTACACACACACATATTGCTTTTGAACAGCGAATATTTAAAGATTTTCTATGTATAGGTATGGTAATTCTTTAAAATTATTAGTTATTTATTTTATAGGCACGGCATGGACGGCTGTCTGCTTTACTGTGCCACATAGTATACAGAAATATTGCTCAATCATTTCTATATTACCTATTATTAAAATTTTGTTACTTTACCCTCCTGGCCCAGCACAGATTTATAACTTTATATACTTCAATCATCATAATTAGAATTCTTAGACTCTTCTCTGACTTATCATTGTCCAAATCTACTCATATGTATAAATATATAACACGTCTATGTTAGAAACAATCTGGGTATAAATTATTGCGCCAAGAAATCCTGAGAATTATGCAGCATCTATACATATACACATGTTTTTCTCTCTTTTCCAACTTTCCTTTTCTTTACATTACAGCTCAATTCGAAATAAAAATATCAATACTTTAGAGCAAGAGGCGTGCTTACGTTAGTGGCCTCAAACTACTAGACTTTTTTTTTCTTTTTCTTATATATTGTTCTCTAAAAATATTTTCAGAGTAATTAAAAACTGGGAAAATAGTTTTATACCTCAGGTAACTTATAATTATGAATCGCTTTTGCTTTGACTACCTTTGCTGCGATTACGTAGAAGAGCGTCGGTCAAAGAATATGTACCTGGTTCAAAGACTGGCGGATATTCTAAGCCAGGATAATCTGGGGGTGGTGATGTAGGTGGCGGAATGTACGGCAATGTTGGAGGCGCCAAGGAATTTCTGTTCGAATTCGATGACCTTTTTTGAGTATGTCCTGTTGTTGGTATCGACTAAAATCAGAAATTTCGTATTTATATTACAAATTGTACGAATAGCAATATTCTGAAAAGCACATTAGAGAATTTTTTAAACTCTCTAGCATTAGGCCTGCAGTTTTGAAATGAAAAATCTTAAATTTTGATGGATGTATGTGATTTGCAGAAACGAATCATCGAAAGATTATACAGATCTCAATTATCAAGTCTAACTCCGGGTGATTTAAAAATCCGGAGGTCTACCTTGGGGGTATTTGTCGTTGGCGTATCTGGACTCCAGTCGCTAACTGAGCTCGTTGAACTAAAGCTCTGACTAAGTGTATGGGATTGGCTCGTTCCGCTAAAAGAACTTAAAGACTGACTGATTCCACTATCTCCGGGGCTTTGACTTCCAGAACGATTGGGATTAGCTTGATGTTGTTGGTTTGTACGTTTGTCTCTGAAAATAGCTCTGTGCAATCTCGGCGAACCTGAAAAGAGAAACTATATGAAATAGGGAAGTGCCTTGATTTACATTGATTCAAAAAAAAAATGAGAAAAAATGAGAAAAGATTAGTTTTCATTCATTTCAGCTAAAATTATATACCCAATAGTGTTTTTTGGTGATCTTTTGGCAAGTCCAAGGTGTTCGGCTTCTGTGGGCTTCTGCTTCCAAACAAGCTTTTAAATCTATTAGTTTTTTGAACGTGTTCACTCTTGTCCAAGTGCATTTCGAAAGCTGGCCTCATACCGTCTTGTTCAAACGGCGAACTTGGTATAGGCGGAGGTTGATATTGGGCGACATTTTTCAATCTGTTTTTATCCGAAGTTGAATTCTTTTTCTCATTCCTTCTCAATGAATCCATCCAATGTTTGTCTGGCGTAGAATTATCGCGTCTTCTATCTATAAGGTTGAAACTACCTTTACGTGTTACAGCTGCTTCTTTTCTAGCACGTTGTAAAGTTTCCGATGTAACAGGCGATGCCAGGTCACCACTTGACCCAGAATATCCTGAAACAGTATTTTTTTTTATCACAATGACGCATAGTTTGAATATTATAGAGATAAATCCGTCCTAAGAAGTGGCAAGATCTTTCAATAGAAGGTAAAAATCTCAATTGAAACCAATCAACTAAGAGTACCTTCATTTCTGATGAGCCTCTTGGGAGCCGAATGTATACCGGCGAGTATTTCATTAGAATCGGACACCCTTCTGTTGTAACTGTCGCTTATTTTCGAGCCGTATTTAAAATCTTGTTTCAAAGAACTCCTTGGCCCATACATATGAGCATTTTGTCCATAAATAGCATCCATCTGTCTGTTATTGGAGCTTCGAATAATGTCTTGCCTATTGTGAAACGGTGAATTTGACTCTATCACACTTGGTAAATTCTGAGCATACAATGGGTCGTTGTGACTATTAGGATAGTATACGACACCCTCCTGGGGTCTAGACTTGTGTGAATGACTATCAGGCTGTTTTCTGTAACTGTATGCCGGCTGTGAGTGTTTATTTTTGCAAACAGGAGTTTCATTTGAATATTCATTGACTCGATTCGGGCCGTAAGGTTCTTCGCCAGTATGACTTTGGGTATGATTTTCGTCAATATTTCTAGTAAGTCCATAAGAGGTACCGCTACTATTCGATGATGTTTCATCCCAGTTTCTTGAATGCCCATATATAACTCCATTTGTTGGTAAAACATCGTCAAAATTCCTTGTTTGACCATATATAACTCCGTTGTTTGATGATATGTCGTTAAAGTTTCTATGTTGTATATGTACATGATCACCGATGAGCAGAGTGACGTGAGGAGAGACCGATCTGTTCCCTAATTCTTGACGACGATCTTCTTCTTGATGAGCCAGCATGAACTGTTCTAACGTAACGAAACCCTGTAGATCGTCAGGCCTCCTACTCCGACTGCTATGCGATCTATGCGTAGAATTTTTCAATAATAGTTTTAAAGTATAAATTCCTGTTTCAAAGAAATCGGTCAATTGTAATATTTTATCCAGGTTTCATGTACCTGAAAACTAAATCCTTTATTTGTGCATTATTTGGGTAATCGGCGTACTAAACATCCCCGTTCACATTGTATCAGAATGATGTACATCAGTTAATTAATATACTACAATCTATGCAGAGTTAGTTGCCTAATTAAGTTTTTCTATATTAATGAGTTCATTTTTTTTCTATACCCAAAGAAAAAGTTTCATGTAATAGTCTTATGCAACTAAAATCCATTGATACCATAAAGCTGCAAAGCTAATAGATTTTCTCCTGTGTTTGATATTTCACAAATTTATTTTTCTGACTACAGTAAGAAGTTTTCCGAAGCTTTAATTCATGCAGTAAATTAAGTTTCTCCTCAAACTTACCTATCGGCTATTAAATATTAATTGTGAAACTCGTTAATGACATGCAAAGATTGCTTTATAATATGGTTTACGATTAATGAGAAATTTTATCACATATATATTTTATTAAAGTTAAAGTTAAATAAAACAATCTTTATATTTCGGAGTCTTTTGGGTCAAACGTGCACAATATGTTGACATACAAAATGAATACACGTTTAATTCATTGACGATTTAATAATTTATTACAACAGGCTGGACATGTTTGTAACATTATTATTGTCTTAACTACGTTTTTGTTTTTTAATAAGAATCCTATTGTAAAATTAAGTTTTGTTAATACTGAGATAGCACCGCAAAACCATGCTGTTTTTATACTGTGTTGTTGTTGTAGTTGTTGTTAAATTCATAAGAAAAGAAACTATAGGCAATATTATTAGAGGACAAGCCGTGACACACACCTTTCTTCGTCAAAGAATTTTACTGATTTTCATTACCTGTCTGATGTTCGTCGATAATCACCCATGTCATGACTACTTGGCACATCAGTTGCACTGTGAGACGAACTTAGTCCATAAAACGTGCTCCCAGCTACGGTAACTTGCAAATCAGGAGAATGTGGAATCAGATCTTGTTTTCTGTAAACACACAACGTCAATCATCAAAAATCCGTTCATTAACAAAAATGATCAACAACCAGATGATATTAACTTTCAAAAAAGAAATTTTTACCTATTAGGTGTTGATGTGGGCAGAACTCGTCTGTAACTTCTAAATTGAGCTGTTGGTACAGGTACATTTTGATTTCTTGCTCCCAGAAATCTCAAGTACTTTCTATCGAGGCTGGCTCCCCCCATATCTTGTTCTTTAAAGCCAGATTCTTTTTTACCAAGTTTTTTCAACGAACCAAACTTCTTTTCCAGGTTTGGTTTATCAGGTGTTGAACCACCTTTAATTTTGGCTTTATTTTCACCGTCACTTTCGTCTGTTTCGCTAAACAAAGCGCTTGTTTGACCGTGACTTTCCGCTCCTAACGTTGCCTTGTTTATCGCATCCAACCAAACGACTAGAACATCGTCTGTGTCAGCAGCGAAGTAGAACACCGTCCCTGTGTGGTAAACTTTGAAAGCGTACTTTCTAGACTTTACTTCTGTTGCTTGCGACGCAGTAAACCCTGTCAGAGCTATTAAACAGTCTGCTTTCACGCTCTCCTGGGTCTTAAACCTGAAATAAAATGGCAGAAATTTTTAGCAAAATGTTTTACCCAACAAGAACAATTAATAAATTTATTATAATTTTATACCTGTACAAAGATGAACCCTTCAGAACAAACCACGCTCGTGCCCACGCACCTCCGGCCCCTCTACTTCGATGAGTCAACCATCCTTCCAGATCTCCCAATCCAACATCTTTGACGGACACGTTTCTTCTCTCTGCAAATGAAAGTTAGAATTAATGTATGGAAATATGTTAAGTTCCGGGCTCGTTGTTCGCATACTTACTAGCTAGTAGCAAGTTCCGTTTTCGACTACTTCGAGGACTTGACCCAGAAGCTTTACTAGAACTTGCGTGTAATCCTATACTACGAGCGACCATCATAGCTCTATTGACAACACCCTTTTCTGAGCTCTTATCCTTTTCTAATGTCCGTGGTTTTGATTCGGGTGTGTGCAATTGCCTCGAACATCCAACACCGTCGGGTGAATCCATGTTCCTTGACGTGTTGTGTTCCATTCTGTGCTGTTCCATTAATATCGGGTTTGCTGTACTATATTTATCAGATGGTGTTTCACAGCCTTCGAATAAACTCTTCTCTTCCTTAAATTGTCCCTCATAAATTTCTGAGTAGCCATAAGGATCCGTTAATAATGTTGGCTTGTAATCTCCAAGCGGAGTATTCGGCTCGTCGATAAAATCTGTTGACTTTTCAACAAAATCGCTATACGTTTCGATTGATTCATTTCTTTGATAAGCATCCGAGTTATCGACTTTGGATTGATTATCAAGAAACGATTCTGACTTCTTTAAATCTCTTCTAACGCTGGGCCTATCCGAAGGTATCGGTCTGTCTTGAACCTCCGGAGAGTTAGAGATGTTTGTTAAATTTAACGGCGCTGGTTTAGAGAAATATTTTCGTGGCGGAGGTTCGGGAGGTGTTGATCTCTGCTTTGGCTCAGGTTTAGTTTGTGATGTTTTAGAGACGTTGTTACTTTGAATACTAGTTACAGAACTTTGTCTTTCCAAAACTTGTGTATTGCTGTTGTAAGAATGCTCATGAGTTTTGTTCGTTTCAACAGAAGAATTATGTGCGTTAAAATTGTGCAAATTCTCAGCGCTCCTAGCTTTAACTTGTACCAATTTGGTGTGTGCTATCAAAGCGTGATTTATAGTTTCTAAAATATCTCCAAAATTTTTGATAGTCGTATCTCCTTCGCTACTGCTACCTACATTTTCATTATAACTGCTTGTGGACTCGGATTTTTCTACGCTACTTTCATGACTCGACGTCTCATAACTATGTTGGGAATTGTTATTAGTATGTAGATCTACGATATCTTTATTCTTGGGCTTCTTATCGTCTAATGAATAACTTTCCTTAATGGTTTCGTTATCTTTTGTTAATTCAGCGATATCTTGAATACTTCCAATATTGCTTTGGTAATCTTCGATACTACTTCTATAATCAACGTCGTTTATTTTGATATGTACAATGCCTCTAGCCAAATCTATTCTTTCAGGCACCCTGGAAATATTCGATTTCCCATCCACGTCAACGTTTCGTATATTTTTTTCAATGTTATTTATTTTTTTAGCAACATTGCCAACGCTCTCAGTTTCATAATTTGATAAATTTTCACCTGTGTTATATAATTTTTTAATATCGTTATCTATCATTCCGTCATTTGTAAAAGATTCAGTCTTATTCAAACTACAACTAGAGGCATTTGAAGTTAAGCTCAATTTCGAATGACTTTCAATGGTGGCCAATTTACGTTCCACAAAATCATTCTCAGTCAAGTCATACGCAGGTGTGCTATAACTCTTGTCCAACTTGCCTCGTTCTTTATGATGAGCGCTTGGTTCGCCGATTTTAACATCTTGTAAAATACTAGAGGTAGTTTTATTATTATTTGATTCATTTGAAGGCACTTGAGTATCACTTGTATTAGAGCTAACGTTAAATTCCACATCCATAAGTCTATTTTCCGAGTAAACAGTATTAGTTTCAAAAGAAATGCTCTTTTCTGAATTCATTTTCGGCTTTGAATTATGATTCAATTTCTCTTTATCATCGGCATGGGTATTATCAACTTCCTCTGACTTATCCTGAAACTGTACTTTCCTCTCATCCGCTTGACCCTCCAATCTCTTTTTTCGTTTGCCTTGTTCTATACCCAAACAAGTTTGCGGTCTTATATTCGAAGGAACGGTATCTAGTCCGTGAGCGCAAGAGGCAGCCTTGTCTCTTAGTTGAAAAGTCGTGTTATGCTCCTCTTTTAGTTCTCTCCAAAATTGCTCAATGTCTACGCCATGTTTTGTTGTTGGACTAGCACCAGTTATGGTAGCCCGTCTTTGTACCAAATTTCTTGGCTTTGAAGAATACAAACGATTTGAAGAAGGCGGCTCAACTTCACTGTCCGAATCGCTGCTGTCCGACGGCAGCGTGTCTAAGGTAGTAACTGTGTCTGAAATGCTCGCAGGTTCAGGACTGGGTATCTTTGGTATGTGCCTATTAGGAATCAGGAAAATTGATATGTATTAGAATCAGAACAAGAAGCACACAGGCGTGAAATTCAAGAATCGTAATCGAATGGCTGAAATCATATTCACCTAGGTAATGGCATTGTGAAATCTGGTATTGTTAACAACTCTGGTCTTGGTGACGGTAGATTATGCTGCCATCGGGTGGTATATGTTGTTTTTTTATTGCTCGGTAGCCTGTAGGGTTTTATATATATCTGACCATAGACCTTAGTGTGTCTTGGCCTTCGTTTTAAAGTCAATAAAACTTCGGCAGGACTCTCGCGGAATAGTTCCAACACGTTTTTCCTTTCCCAGCCAACAACGGTTTGATAATTCACCTGAAAATTGGATTAATGCAGATATTTAGTGATCCGTATGATGAAAATAAAACATACGACAACGCTAGTTAGCCAGACTAGCCAGAATATACCTGAACAATTTCATCGCCTTCTTCCATTTTGCCACACTGATGAGCGGCAGAGCCAAATTTTATTTCTGCTATTTGATGAGCGCCGTGAAAAGAAGGTAAGATGTAAAATCCCTGAATAGAAAAGCGTTAATTGTAAATATTATTGAAAAGATGTTGACGAGTAAAGAAAATTGAGTCCGATTTTCAGAGGTATTATAAATAGGGAAAAAAAATTCTGTATCTAAAGTTTGAAAATATCATAAATACTGGTTGTTGGTATATTATGTTGATTTTAAGTAGTACATGACACAACAATGGGGTGGTTTGAAATCTTAAATACACACAAACTTCTATTCTTACAGAAAATTGAGTGTGTACAATGAGTGTTATCTCCAAGGGAAATGACAATCTTACTGGTATTTATGTCTTATCTAAAAAGGATGTAGCAACGAGTAAGTATTCCTTGGTTTGAAATTTATTCATAATAACAACAAGCCTCGTATCGTCAGAACTCATACATCCAGTAGTGAATGAAGAACACATTTCATCGAGTACAATATGAATTGATGTAAAATGAATTTGATGGAATAAAATAATGAGAATGAAATATTTTCCTCATTTTTATTCTAATTGATTGATGATTCCCACTCTATATATTTCCTCACCAAATCATCTCCTGGCCTTTTTTTCAACGTAGCTAAATCCAGACTAGCGGGTTGTAAGATCATGGGATCGGCAACATCTTGTATAATGTAATCAGCCAATTTAGCAAGCTGTCCGCAAGTAGTTCTTATCTCCTCGATGGGTCTCTCCGCGAATCTATCCCGTTGAGCGCAAGTTGCCATTTCGATAGACAGTTTCAATAATTCAGCTTTTTTATCGTTATATTCAAGCTGTCCGCTAAACGGCGATCGATCTAGCCAACAGACCAAAGGCTTGACAGCTGTAACGACGGAAGCTACGTCGGATAAAGTCTGTGTTGTGACAGGTTTTGAGTCAGTTTGTCGTGACAATTCATTATGCAGACTGTGCGCTTGACAAGATAATCGTAAGGCGAGAAGTTGCAAATTTTCACGATCGAGTTCATAGTGAAAATTTCTGAGATATTCTACAGCTTCAAGAATGATTTCTTGATGTCCAAGTTTCACAACTCCAAGATGCTCCAAATCTTCTGGTCTGAGATTTAATAATTGTTGACCGTTCACACCATGGTTCATAAAGCTATGAACGTACGGTAATACGGAATTATCTAAACCTGTGGGATGAAAATGTAAGGAGAAAATAGTCGACATGTTACATCAAAGAATCTTAAATTTCATCTTTATTTTCTATTCATTTTTTGACGACTAATAACGCGCATTGGTGCATATGCATGTTCCTTTTTCGTAAAATAATCGTATGAATGAATGTTTAATATGACGTTCTAACAAAGGCATAAGATAAGAGGGAATAACAAATAAACGTCAATCACGTTCGCCCGCGTTCTATAAATAAATTATGTAAATAGGTGTGTGTGTGTGTGTGTGTTGTGTATGTGGGTATAGGTTCCATCAATGGGTTACGCAATTAGTCATAGTGAATGAACGAAATGATACTTAAACTTCAATGCAGTTTGTACGTAATAAAGTATGACTGGTATGAGGGAGGGAGGGGTTAAGGGGGGGAGGCGTATACAGGAAATGGATTTTTCGTATGTAAAATTAGTATGAAATAAAAGGTTATTTGTTGTAAAAGAAATTTTCTGTACCTTATTTTATCACCATTTTTAAATATATATATTATTATAAAATGATTATAACTATCACGTACCTTTTAGCCACTCACACACCTGATCTGTCTTCCATTCAGCAACATTGACATACGCCATGGTTCACTATTCATCTCTAACTAAAGATTTGTCCAACTCTGAAGATCCCACGATCCCCCCAAAAATTTTATACATACATACATTCGCCACGAATAGTGAAGGCGGAGGTTACCTGTTGTATTTCAACCATATTAGTTCAGTTCTAAAAAATTCCTATGCGGGGCGCCAGGATCTAATCTGTTTGGTTGAAGTATCACAAGATGGCGTGCTATGTGAGCGCGGAAATTTGGTAATGATTTGAATATCTGCGGAAATCTTTTGATCATTTCTTGAACAAAAAGTACAGCAGTTTTGTATCAGAAATTTAGGTTAAATAGTTAAGAAAATAATAACAATACTAATTATAAGGAAATATCAACCATAATTAATAGATAAGGATCTTGAAATTTCAACTATAAACGGGACCTCTCAGAACTTTATAAGTTATTTGGGTAAGAAATAAGCAAATCTTACTACGGGCCTGAGCACGGGATTCAAATAGTTAAATTCCGGAAGTGCGGTCTTATTAGCGTAGTGATTTGAAGGAAATCAGATAAAGTGAAATAGAAGAACGACGGAAAATAAATATTATTATATATAAATGATGTAACGGAATAAATAGTCAGATAAAAGAATCGAAATTACTATAAACGGGACCTCTCAGATCTTTCTAAGTTATTTGGGAAAGAATTAAGCAAATCTTACTACGGGCCTGAGCACGGGATTCAAATAGTTAAATTCCGGAAGTGCGGTCTTACTAGCGTAGTGATTTGAAGGAAAACAGATAAAGTGTAATAGAAGATCAATGGAAAATAAATATTATTAAATTTAAATGATGAAACGGAATAAATAGACAGATAAAAGTATCGAAATTACTATAAACGGGACCTCTCAGAACTTACTAAGTTATTTGGGAAAGAATTAAGCAATTCTTACTACGGGCCTGTGCACGGGATCCAAATAGTTAAATTCCGGAAGTGCGGTCTTATTAGCGTAGTGATTTGAAGGAAAACAGATAAAGTGAATTAGAAGATCAATGGAAAATAAATATTATTAAATTTAAATGATGAAACGGAATAAATAGACAGATAAAAGAATCGAAATTAAACCAAAAGTTATAAGGTTATCAAATAGTCTCCTGAAGGATTCGACTACATGTCCGAAAGGACGATAAGTCATAAAAGGATGAATTGAATTGAATTGTATCAGAAATTTAGGTGAATAACAGAAATTAGCTCCAATGATAGCACAAGTCTTCTTTAAAATTGTAATCAAATAATTGTAACGTTAAACGACTTGAGACTTACATGATGAATGAGGTAGTATATTTAGTTTATATAATTTAATTTAATTTAACAAAAAGAATTTCTTTTCTCCAAATTGTGATGAGTGAAATGTTGTCTTTGAAAATCTGTAATTTTTAAACGGATATCTACTACTACTACGTTTTTTGTATATACATATTTTTATGCAACGCAAGCATGTTTTACGCGTTTTTCATGCTCGATTTCGGTACACAAAGTTGGCGTTTTAGAGACAGTTGAGCGGATCTGCGAATGCGCATGCGCACAGTTCACTTTTGGCTACTTTTGAGTCCTAGGAGTTAAAAGTGGTCTCTAACGTACGCGCCGTAGCCTTCAAATCGCGTTATGCGTTGCTATGCGTGTATGTCAGTCGACTTTGTGTACCGGATCGAGCATGAACTTGTAAAACATACTTTTGTTGTATAAAATATCGTGTGTACCAAGGAGGCGAAGGTCTTTTACGCCGAGCGTATTCGCAATACTCGTCTTCGACTCGTCTACGACTCGTATTGCAAATATACGCTCGGCGTTAAAAGACCTTCTTTGCCTCCTTGGTATACAATATACTATTTTTTGACCGAATTAAGGACCGAATTACCGTAAATGATACAGTAATTACATAGATAATTTTCGGACATCAACTACATGTTTTACGATTAGTTGTCAGTCATTAAAAACCAATAATGGATTAATTTTTGGAGTAATTTTTGTATCAAAGTTTTTACAGATAATCTATACACTAAGTTCATTACAGTAAAACGATAAAATCTACCCTAAAAGATGCTCGTGATTAAATCAAGAGAAAATACTTATTGTTATGAAATATTTCATACTATGGTTTTCACAATATCTAGTAATTTACATTTTGTATTAGACTTTGTTAGTCAGATCGAGCGTTGTTTAATCCTGACTAAATCTTCACACCAAGTCAAGGTTCTGCAATCTAGAGAACAGGAAAATAAAAGAATTGTACAATTGTACATTCAAACGAATGCTAATTACCTAATTAAAATCTCAAGAACATATTTCCTTTTTTTTTTCAATCATTCAATTGTAACTTAGATTATCGATGCAATAAGTTATAGCGTTTGTTTTCACCTTTTCATAAATCTTTAGCAGCTTGTTCCGGCAGCGCAAATTGCATACTTAACTGAAGAAGTACACTGACTTTAAAACGCTGTTTAGATCGAAGGCACCTTGTTTTGGGACTTGTCTTAGAACTTTATTCAGCTTCAGTTTTGTCATCTCAGTGACAGAACCATCATCACACAACTCACTAAAATGATGAAAATAAATTTTAGATTTCATATTGGTTCAATATACTATGTATTACAATTCATTGAATGATTTTTCGGCTGAAGCGTGCAGCTCCGTGGCGAAAACCGCATTCATTAATTGATAAACTGAAATCATCATATCTCCACGATTATACAGGATGAAAACACACGAACCTTTCTTTATAACTGAATTTTTCAGTGAGGAATTTCGAAAGATCTTCGAGAATTGGTTCAGAGTGGAGGGCAACGAACTCTTCACGACATATCTAAAATAATTAATGATTTTTTCAATGTATAAACGATTTATCATACAATGAGTCATTCAAGTTATTGAAAATATACATGAAATGATTATTTCAATACTTCAAGTATTCCGGCCTACATATTCAAATATACCTTGTTCATTGCAGGAACGGTACAGGCATGAGTCCAGAAGCAGTCATGGACAGAGACAAATGTGAGTCCAGCATGTTCGCAATGCAAACTCGTTAGCATCATATGACTAGAATCTAGCGAATGTATAAAATTCGGTGGAAAAGCATTTTTCTGTTTCATGACGTTTGGCCTTCTGCAATAAATACTCACAATGAAACGTTTCTTTCGCTACGCTATCAATATGTAGATAATTCGAATGTAAAAAAACTTCTCCAATACATATATCATTAGGAGATCAATTCGATTCTGAAATAAGTAGCTCAAATTCTATTAATCAGTTATCCAACGTACTCAAACGTATCCATTGCGAAATTTTGAGCTGGTTTAGACCCGTTTACATGTTTGACGCTTTTGTTATATGGCTGTACAACAGGCAGTCCCAGTGGTGTAACCCATTCCATATTCTGCCCACAGACAAGGGCAACAAGTCGAGCACAGTCAGTCAACCAATCTTGAATTAACTTTGTGCTAGTAAACATTTCCGTAAGACTTTGAAACGTTTTGCTAACTAAATAATGACTTCCTTGCCATAGATATATTTCGGGGAATTCAATTTCTGTAAAATATTCATTGAATTACAGTTAAGTATGTTAAAAATCGTCTTCCGATCGAGAAAACTAAGTTTGGGAAACATCGCTCTCAAACATTAGATAGTCAATCTATTGAAAACCGCGGGTTACAATAGTGAAATAAGTCTAGCTCACCCTTCAATTGTCTGGCGATTTGAAGCCTGGCACCAAATCGTGTTACTCCATAGACGGTGGTCATCACAGTTTGTTTGATAACTTTTCTTTTGATTATGCCATCTAAAGCTTCGGCTATTTTAACACCGTTATTCACATCCTTTATTCTTTCCTTTTCTACCTGCAGGAATAAACATTCTTTAATTCGGAGATAATCTCAAATGAAATTTAATATCCGAAGATGAATTATTACCAGAGCAACAATAGAGCTGTAGACATCCTGGGGCTTAGGAGATGGAGTGAGATTAACACTTTCAGCCCCCTGCTGGTCTCTGCCAAGTGCAGCGTAATGTTGCAAACCGTTGCAACTACCATCTTGATGTATGGGAAACTGACTAACATACTCTGATGGATTCGGGGATTTCAAAGCTTCAGCAATTTCATAACAAGCAGCCAACGTCTGCCATGGCTCCTCTGATTCTTGCCACCACTTCTCACCCTGGAATAGGAATGAAAATAACAGATCAGAATGGAAAGCAAATCAATTTTTTAGAGATTATAAGTTGTCGATTGCTGGATAATGAGTGATTCAGTTCATCCAAATCAGGGAAACTCACAGTTAATGGATTTTCTGCACTATCCAAGATTTTAGGTAGCATTTCGTTCGCATATTTAAGACGCTCGCTATTTGCTTCTCGTTTTTTAAGACCTGTTAAATTAATGATATGGATCTTAAGCCAGTCAAGCCCATCCGGTCCCAGTGGTTTTCCTAAAGCAAATACCATCAGAGAACGTGCGAGGTCAGAACCCAAATGATTTACATGTGGAGGGATTGGATACACGCGACCTCTGAAATCCATACTATGTGGCAGCCAAAACACTTGGTTTTTGTACTATAACAGAATAAAAAGTCGAGATACACATTATTAGTTATTAAATATTTTATGAATTACATTTAAATATATTGTATGAATATATCCCTTGGTACTTTGCTAAGCACAAATATTTCAAATAAAAGTGTTGATAGACTTTCAATATTTGAATAAACCAGAAGTTCATTTGCTGAATTAGCTTACTAACATCAAAATAACTTACATGATTAGCTAAAGACAGCCTATAAAGAGCTTCGCACCATAACGAGTACATATCTGCCTTTTTTTTCCTCTCTTTAAGTCTGGCTTTTGCAGCAGCATTTCTCTCTTCGCTGGTAGCATTGAAATCGATCTGTGCAGGTGCCATGGCATGAGACTGTGGCTCCGGTATATCCAAATGTTTAGCACCCCCAGTTTGAAATATCTAGAAAGAATTGACGAATGAAGTATATTCGCTGAAGATATATATGCTGAAGGATAATCTAATGATTCATGAAATTATTATAGCCTGTAGTAAACATCCATAAGCTCTCACCTTCAAAGCTATTTCCAGAACAGGATTATTCACCTTCCAAGGTATACTGCCTAGTTGATTTAAGCTGTCTAAAACTGGGTATAATTGTTGCGGCGGTACATTATCAAGTCTTTCCCATTGTTGGACCTAAATTAAGAATGAATATTATTCGCTTGATCACCAGGATATGTATTGAGTTTGAGATCATCCAGTTCATATGAGAATTCACAACATACAGCGTGGTAAGACAATCTAATGATTTTTGCATCTGATATCAGGTAACCACCGTTGTGAATAGTATACCAAGGTACTGGTGGGCTTATAGACGGTAGCTGCGCAGGTTCAAAAACTAATGTCTCTAGCTGAGCATCTCTGTATATTCGTGCTAAAGCTGGATGAGGTTTTACCTGCAAAATAACATTCTTTACACTCGTTTGGAAGTTACATAAGTTGGAAGAAGAAGATTCGTAAGGAAAGTTATGAGAAACCGTATCTAGAAGCTTTGAAGCAGCTTGTTGATATGCAAATTGTAAAGCTGTTTGTAAGACTCTAAGATATCAGATCAAAGACAGAAGTAAACTGCTAGTATAAAATGGTTTATACAATGAATCAATTAATTAATCAATTAACTATTGCGATTGAATAATTACTGGCAATAAAAAGGACCTATAGCAGAAATTAAGAACAATTAAAATTGTCGGATGAATGGTGAGTCGTTAATAAAGAAAAGTGATAATCCATATTGAGATACGAAAGAACATACAACATAAAAAGAATAGCGAATGGTTGATGAATTGGATTACCTCTTGTGTGATCAGGTATCGATTATTTCTGAAGACAGGATAAAATGCCGGCAATAATCTCTCAGTTTTGCTATTCAACTTTGTAGAATTAATGTCGATCCTGATATCTCGCATGATGATGTTGTACAAAAATCTACCAATACTCAATAATATAGTAGTAGGCCATTGCGTTACTTCTTTGTCTACGGTAGGGCCTTTGTGACTTTCTTCATGGAGAAGATTTTGCCATATAGCACGAGAGTTCATTCCCTCGCATCCATTCAAATAACGATCACAGTACTTTTCGTATATTGCTGATATTTTATCACGCACTCCGTTCTTCTTTTTCATCTCTATCTAATAAGGTAATAATAACAAGTTAAAATTACCCATATATCGATAAATCAGATACGTAAATCATCAATTTACACCAGAGTAAGTTCATCGTAAGTTTTCATCAGTATTTCTGGAAAATCTTTTTTACCTGATATCTGTGAAATATCTTTGAACCAAGTTGTCGAGTAAGAGTATTCAGCGAAGGACTGAAAGTCTCTGAACCAGTAGCTAGTGATCTAATTTCGTTTGAAATAGCATCGATGTAATGATGCTCGTTGAGAATCTTCAGATAAGGATATATATTTATTGATCTCTGCAACTGACTCCCGTTACTATATTGGAGTTTTAAAACAGCGATATCTCTTCTGAGAGCCTCGCCTATAACTTTTTTCCACACTTTCTCACTTTGGATAACTTTTTCCCTCTGTTCAAATCAAAGCAAAGAATTATGATACACAAAGGCTATCAGATCAAAGTAAAGAACAATTTTTCTTCTACATTAAATAGCTAAGCAATCTATCTGTAATATTTGAATGTGATTTTTGGTCGATAACAGCGAAGGTAAGTAACAAATAAACGAAATAAATCTTACACAGTGTAAAACTACAGGCGTAAGTTCGGCATTTGCTGCAATACTTTTCACTTCGATTTGACCCAGTGATTCCAAGTTCATTTGATGTCTGCTCAATTCAGCCAATTCCGAAGATGTGAATAGTCCTTGAGCTGGGGATGTCGCCTTGCTTGGAGTAGCTGATATTTTATGTAAAAGATGGTTATTGTAAGATGTATCTGGTGGCATATATACCACTTTGAAATCTGGGTCTATAATACGGATTCCTCTTTTAGTCATTTCACGCTGGTCGTAGACAAACGTTGATTTGTTTAAAATATCATTTAAACTAATACCATGCGCAGTCATTTCTGATAGAATAGAATTCAGGAAATCTGAAAAGTAAAAATATCCGTTGATTTATTGGAGGGAAGAACCATTCAACTAATGCCATAAGACTAACAGAATTTCAATACATGTGGTAACTTTGAAAATGAATGATATCTAATATAAATTGATGCAAATTGTAAACCAGCTTCTCCCTGAATAACAGTTTGTTCATACAGTATGAAATGAGGATTATTTACTTCTGTTATCTTGGCTATTTCCCAGACGTCCAACACACTCCAAAACAGCAGCATAAGTTTGTGGATTAGGTTGGATTGAATCCTTACTTATGATATTCAAAATTTCTCTGATTTTGTTCAGGTTGCCAAACGAAGCAAAACCATGTAATACAGTGTTGTATAGGACTACATCGGTAACCTTTGGTGAATGTCCAATAAGATTTCCTCGATTGCTATAGTATAATAAAGTAGATAAAGCCTGAGATGTCATTCCGCAGCTGACGCACACATCTATATAAGAATGCAGATTGCGTTTAAGACTCTCTTGTCTACCCTGACGTTCAAGCTCCTCGTATTTTACTTTCGCAACAGATTCTTTGCGTTTTGCATTCATAGCAGTTTTCGATTGTCTCTCTGCCTTCCTATAGATGAAAAAAGATTTTTTAGTATAACTTAAATCAAGTTCTTTCGCAAATATATCATAACTATTCAACTATCAAAAGTATTTGATACTTTTGTGAACCAAATATCGTCAACTACCTCGTGGCTGCAGTCGTAGGTATAGCCTGAGAATCAAGACAATTTTCGTCTATCAATTCCAGGGGAACATTCCCCAAAGTATTTAGAACCGATGCATTTTTGACCAGTGTTGTATGATCCGATGATCCCAACACCATAACGTCCTCTTGAATCGATGTTTCATCCTCTGGTATATTGGTCTGGATTCCAGAGTTGTAGGAATTTAATTCAAGAATTGAATTCACCTCTTCCTATTGAACGAAAGAAAAGAGATTATCATCAACTCTATCTCAGAAAAGTCATCCAGACATTATCGAAACTGAGATTTAATGAGGAATAAGAGACAATCTTTTTTCTTCTATATAAAAAGCAATCGGTTACCAACTGATCTGAGAACTATGAATTCTGAAAGATTCAGCTTCAAGAAGTAGGAACAATTTTTACTGATTCTGTATTTTTTAAATATCTTTCTTTGTTAAATACTAATAAACTAATTAATCTAAATTATAATTTTATATGAACAATAATCAGTACATCAAAAGCAGTCTGTTCGATGTCCAGCTTGCTAACGACTCCAAACTTCTCTTGATTTGGTAGTGTATTAGTTTGCTGTATCTTATGCAGTTGGTCCAAACTGATTTCTGGTTGATTAGCAAATGTCGAAAATCCAGCAGCATTTGACTTCTTTATTTCAGCTTTTGTATTTGTTGTTGTCTCATCAGGTACTGCATATAAAAAAATTTCATAAATATTTGGACTATTTTAATTCCGTTTTATCAACATTATCTCAATTCTAAGTACCGCCCCACAGCCTTCGGCACAAAAATTTGCCAGAATTTCAGCGATATAATTTTCAAATGGTGACGAATAAAAATATGCCCTTAAAAATCTGTAAATTTTACACGAATGCGTACTAAGTACTTTAGGTAAGAAGTGTGCGGAGTTTCAGATTCAGAAAAGAGTTAACGCGATAGAAAGTGAAGAATAACCCCAGAGTACTGAAAATCGTGTTATTTACATTGAAAAAATTCAAAGGCCTTGGGGCAGTGATTATAATTGGGATAGGAACCTGGGAAATTATTTTAGCATATATTTGGAGACATTCTGACCCATGGGTGCATTGAAATTCGAATATGACCGAATCAAGAACCAATTCGATTAATTAAAGCAACGAATTGAACTTCATAGCAAACTGAGAAGAAAATATCAGAAATCTGAATGAGTGAGTGAAAACAAAACGAGTGTAGAATGAAGACAATGGGCGTTAAATGTTTTCATTGATTTCTAACAATGCTATGTTCGAGTTTACGTAGAAAATACTAGAAGACAGAAAGCAGAGAGTAACACCGGAAAAATTGACTATAAATTGAAAGTGACTTGAAGATTTGCTGATATAGATATTTAAAGAGTATATTGTAAGGGTATTTTAAATGAAGAATGAAAGCGGTCACGGAATAGTTATATACCTACATATTAAAATACTAAAAATAAATACGTACATTTAATTCGATTGAAATGATTGAAACTGCAGAAAGAACAAACTTGGCTGGTTTGTTGTAGATTAATATGCGATGTCGCGAGTTGCAGATTCTGAACAGGCAACGAGTACCGTCTTAAAAGTCTGTACATTTTGTCGATATCAATACTTCTTACTCATATTACAAGTCATAAGTTGAAATTATAAACTACAGCAGACCGTTACCAGACCGAAAGCACAACACGTGAACCAACCATTTTGGGCACGAACTAGTCGGCTATCAGAGAAAGGCGGAACATCGATACCGACCGAGTGTTTAATTATTAGATAATGTCGCCGATATCCACCGAGCGATGTGGAGCCATGTGCGCGGCACCCATATCACTTGAGAAAGCTAATTTTTATGCGATTAGGAGTGATTTTGGGAATTTCTGTGGAATTTTCACTGAAATTATAAGTAATCACTGCTAGAGATTCCTTTAGAAGAATCTGTAGGTTCCTCGATAAAAAGGGAATCCGTGGTTACCAGCAACCCTCGTGTTGGGTTGGTATGGTAGGAAACTGTAATGATGACAGCATGTCGAGACGCTTGAATGCATTATACGCGTGTTTTGAAACCATGGTTTCCGACACGCTGTAAAGAGCATCTAAATTCTGGATTATGATTACCGCTGTATAAGCTATACTTTTTTTATAGGTTCCGCACTCACATAGAAATGCCCTAATCAGATTTTTCCGTGTCTACCGACATGGGGATCTAGAATAGCGTAAAAAATGCATAATAAAAGTAGCGGTAGGGAAAGTACTATTACTTCACTCAGTGTGATAATGGACGTTTTACCAACGCTTTGCGTGGGTAAAACCCCCATTTTCACACCTGGTAAAGTAAAATTTTGTACAATACTCGACGGAAAAACTTCTTCTGATCTCGTGTGATTGCAAACCTCACACTCGTCGGAAAAAGTTTTACCGCACACGTATCGTCATGTTCTATTTCGATACTATTGCGAAAATGTTGATTCTCGAGAATCATCTTCTGCACGTGTATCGGATTTTGTTTTTCAACACAACGCGCGTTGAGTTGAGTTTTATGCACAGCATGTTGAAATAGTACTTTTCGATACTAGAGCGAAAGTGTTGATTCTCGGACGAGTGTGAAGCAGATTTTCGCCCGAGCGAAGCGAGGGTGACAATCACACGAGTCGAGAATCATCTTTCGCACGTGTATCAAACTTTATTTTTTAACACAACGCGTGTGTTAAGTTGAATTTTATGCACGCGAAGCGTGCGTCAAATTGAATTTTGCGCACGCAGTGTGGAAAAATAATTAATTATAGTCGGAATTAGTCAGAGCGCTGGCTATTTTACGCCGGTTACCGCATAGGTATATTGGCGTTCTCGCATTGATTAGAAACTAAAGATTGAATTTGCAGGGGCACCGAGCTCTGAAGCGTAATATGATTCAAAGTCACGTCAAAAAAAATTTGACAATTGTATGACTGGCGTGATAAAAAACGATATATTTGATATTCGTAAGCAATAGGACCTTAGCTCTTGAGCACACGTTTAATAAATAATTTAACTTCCAGTTTCGATTCTGCGCATTGTTGATCCGAAAACAAGTCAATCGGCAATGCCGGTTATCTCGTGAATTAGATATCATAGTGCCATTATAGGGAAATATGTACTCTTCTTCTACTCGATTTCTTGACCGTCGAAATCAGTACGTGGTTATCCAAGAGTCAAGACACAGCATCCAGTTCTTCTTACAGAGTTAAACCCTGCAGGACGTGACGCTCTAGTAATTGCTTCTACAGGCGAATATATCTCTATATTGTTTTTTTTCTTACCACCAATGTAAGTATAAATCAACCCATTGATATAACACATAATTATTGGAATATTTGAACTCTTTCAACAATTGGTAACAACCAAGGCGAATTATTTGACGGACTGCGAATTTTCAAATATCTGCGTCTGCTCGATCATCACGAATCGCTATTGTTGATTATACAATAGACCGGTTCAAAAAAATCGACTCTTTTTTTCAATATTCGCATTGAAATACTTTCGCGGGGCAGGGGGGGGGGGGGAGAGATACCTGTTAAAAGCAGAGCCCTTAATATTAATATTTAGAAGTCGCTCATCGCGGATTTCTATTTTCCATTTGAATAGCATAGATTTTTTTTTTTTCATAATTTTGTAGCTCACAAACCAATAAACAAATCCAAATGACTCATACATATTTTCATAGGGAATTCAATACTCTACAAAAAGTGTGTGAAAAAAAAAATTACAAACAAAAAAATGACATAAAAAAATAGTTGACTTAACTATAAATCGAACTTTGAGCTTGAATAACTTTGGAAGGAGTCAATTTATCAAAAAATGATAGGAGACAGTTTGTGTAGAGTGTTCAATTTCCCATGAAAATATGTATGAGTCCCTTGGATTTGTTCATTAGTTTGTGAGCTAGAAAATTCTGAAAAAAAAAATTTCCTATGCTATTTAAATGGAAAATAGAAATCCGTAATGAGCGACCTCTAAATATTAATATTGAAAGCTCCGCTCTTAACAGGCATCCCCCCCCCCCCCCCCCCCCCCGCGAAAGTATTGCAATGCGAAAATAGAAAAAAAAATGTAGTCGGAATTTTCGAACCGGTCTATTATACAACTTAGTTTGAATGTAATTGTCCACTCATTCCATTGACTTTTCTTTAAATTTAATTTATCATAAAATAGATAAATTCATAAATGTGATTGTTCATAATTCCTGTGAAAAAATTTTGAATAAATTAAATACCCGAATGTGTAGGTCAATAATTGAAAGACTTACGTAGAAACTCTTTTAAGCTTTGAATTCAAAGAATTACGATCGGTTTTTTTTTTTATTCATTTTTTCCTCCTTTTTTTATACAGTTGGTTAATGTAGCTTATCACACGAATTCTTCAATCGGAGAAGCTTTTAGTAAACAAGGAAAAAATCCGTATCAATCGGAGAAATGATTTAAAATTGAATAACAATTCAACGAATGATGACCCCAGTATAAATGATAAAAATGAATATTTAATATTAAAACCACTAAATCATAATTAAATATCATATGTAGAATTAATTCCATTTTTATTTATTTTAATCTCAATTTGCTAAAATGTATTCATTTCATTCTATGCTGCAAGTAGGCGACACAAACTACTATTGCACCTCCTTGTATCTAGAATCATTTCGCAGAGAGATTTTGCTACTAGGCCAGTCAGTCTAGACATTAAAAATCTAAAATTTAACAATACATAAGTCCAAAACCTTTCAAACTTTGGTGAAATGCATGGTGCACCTAGAAAGCACTAAATCTCATTTTGCAACATTCTTCAAATTGAGGAACATTGTCAAAATTGCAAAAAAGTGGAATTTCGCGATATTTTCGCTAAGAAAATTCCAAAGGTTCTGCAAACTTGATGTAGTCTTCATATTATCTTACGTCACGTATCAGATTTGCAACCAATTTCTGGGTACGGAACATCTTTTTTTATTCAAAATTAATGTTTTTCCGTTTATAAAGTGACGAAGAAAATTCCAAAAGTCCTGCAAACTTTACAGATTCATCGAAATAATGTCCCGAACAGTTGCATAAATTTGCAACCTTTTTGCGCTAACCGGAACATGTTTATTTATAATTTTTTTTCATTAGCGGTCATTTTATCGAGCAGGGTGGTCTCGACAAAATTCCAAAAGTTTTCAATTTTGTTTGTTTTCTATTGTGATGTTTTTACGAATTTGCAACCCCGCAATCGATCCGGAACCCTTCGCAATTAGCAAAAATAAATTTTTTGCATTTTTCTACCATCGACAATATTGCAAATCGAGCAGATTGTTCCAATTTGGGACTAATGACAGTATTCGAATTTGCAATCTCGCACGCGATCTGGAACGATATATTTATATCTTTCCGCGATCATATGTATGTGATATACGCGATCCGTAATACATAAATAACTGTATATGATGAATAGAACCGTGTAACTGGAAAATTTGCGAGACATATCCTTAAAGTTTAGAATGTGGTATGGAAACTTTTTCATTGTATTAAATTAAAAAATGGTAAGTCGGCAATTGCAGGAGAAACCGATTGGATTTGAACGTTTTTTGACTTCGTATTTTTCGAAACTATTGAAACTTTCCTTACATGAAATAGACGTGAAAAAAGCCGATACGTATAGATATATTGATAGAGTCCCTATTGGCTATTAAATTTCTTAGTACATGAAAATACTCACCCATATTGCGAAGATTATCCATGGTGACCCAGTCCACTCTTATCTATACACACTAGCTGATTGAATTGGTGATATACTACAGTTGAGGGTCCCCAATGAGAATAATGCAATTCAGAATTGAATAGTATAATATTTTAGATGTGTGAGAACCGTTTTCACCCACATCTAATATACTTGGAAGATCTTATGAATCTGTTGATTAATGCACTACAAATACCTAATTAGATCACTCGTTTAGTTTCAATTTTCAGATCCCATCAAAGTCTGAAAAAACTGCCGAATATGTGGTCTGCGGCGTCAGGAATAGTAGTGCTGTTTCTTTATATGAACCCAACGCCTTCAGAAGCCTTGTTGTATGTATAGTTGACTCTATTACATGATTGAGAATATGAGAACTACCTTTTTCCTGGTACGGATTGAGTCTTCAATTAATCTTCATGCACTCTTTACATGCAGATATCTTTTCTACTACATTCTTCTTTGTGTTAAAAAAAAAAAAACATTAAAAATCAATCATATGCATAGATTCAAGTATTTTTTTTCTATAGCTTAGACTATATTTATACTCTTGATGGGGTAATAATATTCTTTTAATCGCCAATTATGTATTGATCTTACAATACCCAGAATATCAGAAATGTTAAAAGAATCTACTGTATCAAATGAGGAGAATTCATATTTTATTTGAAACTCTCTTACTAGTTGTTGGGATGCTGTACTACAACTGGGAGGAGAAATGCGAGGTTATCACCAGCAAGAGTACCGTTTGAAGCAGAATTTGATAACATCTGTTGAAGATTTGTCCAGGAAAGTATCCATGATAAACGGATTTGAAGCGCGCTTATCACAAATTGAATTTCAATTACTTAAACTTAATCAGCTCAGCTCGCAGGTGAGCTTGAAGCTTTTGCAATAGTTAAGATTTTTGACAATCATTTTAAATTCAGTCCCATTTAACAATTGAACATTAAGTGCTCCTTGCGTGTATTCCTTAGGGCCAAAATGTTTCCTCAAGCGTTCATCTTCAAGTTGTTACAGTAATACTTTGAAGTAATTTTAATAATAAATTGTAAAGAGTATATCAGACTATAGGATATCTCTTTCAGTCGAGCGAAAAACACCACGATAGTCCCCTCAATTTCACTGTAGTCTGAACATTAACTATGAACGTAGTTGGTATTTTCTTATGGTGTTCTAAATATATTCTTGATATACTATTTTGCTATCAGAAACGTTCTGTACAAAGGTAAAAGAAACTTCCTACAGACCTTACTAGCAAATGTTTTGAATTGTTAATATTACTCTGTTACCACGTATAAGCAAATTCTTTTAGTTATTCATGGTTGGAAGCGTTTTGACTACTTTATGTACTATTAGCGATGAGCCATTAAAATTAGACATTAAGAATGATTTACAAGTCACCTCCCATACAGCACACATTTTCGATAGATGTTCATAGGATATCCATAGGATAGCCATGAGACATAGGATGTCCCATGGATATCCTATGAACATCTATCGGACATGTGTGCTGTGTGGGCTTCATCATAATATACTTTATTTATCCTGGTCTAGCAAAATGAGAGAGAAAAGACTCAGGTGCAGATGACTAAAGGGTCGAGACAGAATCTAGAGAATAGTATAGAAGAACGATTGGGCAGGATTACAAACATAATCACTGAAATTAATCGGCGCGTAGAACCAGACATGATGTCGAAGCTAGACAATACTGAAGCACGCTTACTTGAAAGAGTTGCACGAATTGAGTCTAGGCTGAATAGTACAGCTATTAAGAATGAAGGCGAGGCTGCCATACAAGCTGAGAAACTACAGACCTTATTTACCAAAGTAAAGCTTCTTTGAGTGTACATTTATTAGTGATTTTAAAGTAAATTGATTTATTATATGGACATGCATTAGGCAAGCTGCATCTAAATTCTTTCTGTGTATATTCGTTGAATATAATATTTGCTAAGTATAAATTCGTAAAGAATGATGAAAGATAGTTTATAGCAATTGCATGAGCTTGCCATTGAACCAGTATTTTGTCCACGTAAGTTGTTTACCTACTGCATTTAATGGAAAATCAATTCCATTAGACTTTATTGCCAAAAATGTCGGGAGTTTTACAGAGATTTCACATCGTTTGGTCTGTCCTAATAGTAACAATTCTATCAGGTGTTTGAATTTGAATGTGTAAAACTGCTGAGCCACTCAAGTTTGAAACGAGATAGTTACCATTATGCGTCTTTGTCATAATACTTTTTCCCTGCCATACTCTAGATCGATGCAATAGGAACAAGAATAAATCTGCGGACTGGGAGTTTGATAGGAAGCTCGGAAAGACGTCTAACAACACAGCTGGAGAATATCAAAGACACAGTCACTGAGATCAACCAACGTGTAGAGCCAACTGAACCAACCCCAACCACGGAATCTGTATCAGCGTCAGACATCATATCCAAGATAGACAATACCGAAGCACATTTCATGGAAAAAGTTGCACGAATTGAGTCAAGTCTGAATACCACAGCTGTTAAGAATGAAGAGGAGGCTGCAACGCAATCTGAGAAACTACAGACCTTATTTACCAAAGTAAAGCTTTTCTGGACGCACTTAATTTAGTGACTGTGCAGTCAAGATTTATTACATCAACATGTATAAGGCAAACTATGTTCGATTGAAAATCAATCTCATTTCATTCACAAAGATATTAGAAGTTTAACAGGGCTCTTATGTAGTATGTGAATATGAAAGAGTGCCGAGCTGTTTGAGTTCTAGACTAAGTATTGGTTGGATTTCATCTCTATCATGATACCTTTGTCTTTGTTTTACTCCAGATAGATGATAAAGCAAGAACTCAAAATCAAAATACTGAGGACTTGATAGAAGACTTGGAGAAACGTCTGAGAACACAGCTGGAGAATATCAAAGACACAGTCACTGAAATTAGCCAACGTGTAGAGCCAACTGAACCAGCCCCGACCACGGAATCTGTATCAGCATCAGACATCATATCCAAGCTAGACGCCACAGAAGCACATTGCATAGAAAATATTGCGCGAATTGAGTCCAGGCTGAATAGTACGGCTATTAAGAATGAAGGCGAGGCTGCCACACGAGCTGAGAATCTACAGACCGTATTTACCGAAGTACAGCTTTTTTTGATGCACATTCATTAGTGACTTTCAAGTAAATAGATTCATCGTATGAACATGCGTTGGGTGAACTGCACTTTTTCATTTTACTGACAAAGATATCGGGAGTTTGCAGGCCAAGTAATTCTCGATCACGTATGTAATGGCAATATGATATTCGTTATTTTCTCTACACAGGTACAACATGTCGCTAGTAAACTTGGGAGCATCGAAAGTTATCTTGAAAGAGCTCAAAAGGCTGCCAATGAAGTGGAAGAAAAACATAAAAAACCAATGGTTGACGTTGGGGCAATTTGCGAAGAACAAACCAAGGCACTCGGGAAAGTAACAGTACTTGTGGAAGACACACTGAATCGTATTCAAGTTTTACCAAGGTAAGGGTGATATACAGCTTCTATCTCATCCCATGTTTTATTCTAGCGAATAGTAACAGTAGACTTTGGAAAGTCAATAGTTTTGTCTACATTTCAAAAGTATAATACAAAGCAATTGAGCCCCCGCATCATAAAAGGGATCGCGCGGACGAAATCACATAGATTGTCACTTAATTCTGAACATAATATGCCGATCGGGAAAAAAGAAGTAAAAAAAGGTCAATTAAAAAGTAGTGACTATTTGTTAATTCATGACCTTGTTTTTTTCCGATCGGCACATGTTCAGAAGTGACAATACTTCTACGTGATTTCGTCCGCGCGATCCCTTTTATGATCGGGGGGCTCAATTATGGGACACACAATCATGCATGAACAAATCTGATATGTGTAGCATGTGTTGCATTTCTTTTCAGGACATTCGAGGTTCAGTTACTGCACAATGAGACACAGGCAGCTTTACAAGAAACTAGAGATTCTCTACAACGTACAGTGGACGATAGAATTATTCGGGTGATGAATAGCGTGGACAAACATAATGATCAAACAAAAAACACTATTGAAAGGTTGAGGTGAGGAAGAATGGATTGAAATATTCTTCATAGAAAACTATTAAGCTTTTTTGCAATTACCGAGTATTATATTGGAAGAATGTTTGAACTGGAGAACGTGTTGGCAATAAATAGCCAGTAGTATGTAATGAAATTAATCTAAATCATCGTGTACTCAGAGTATTTAAAAACGTAACAATGTTCTTGAGAAACAGATTGTAAGATGGCATTATTTGATGTTATAATAGAACTGATCTGGCTACGACTGCAAAGAATGTTAATCAGACATTACGTGAACTTGAAAGCGGGCAAAGGGTAATGGTTTCAACATCAGATGAAGTCATTTCTTTGAAGAGAAGACTTCAATATGGGATCAGTGAGATTACTACGAATGTTGGTGATTTGATAAAAAGCCATGACGCAGGGAACGAAAATTTGAACAATAAGATTGACAAAATTTCAAATGATATTATAGACAATCATAGCAAAGAGCTGAAAAATTTGACACTCAAAACGGACGAAGGATTGAAGCAGGTAACTTAATATATCATAAGTCGGCTACATATATCTTTCAATTTCGAGATTACGTTCCTGTCTTGCGAAAACTTTGACAACTTTGATCTCGAATTTATTTCAGATTTGGAGACAGATAGAAGTGCTGTATCAAAAGATCGATACGAATGGCGACGCACTAGACAAACTTTATAAGCAGAGTGAAATTTGTGTCAACGCTACAATTCCGACCATCACTGGTATGAAAGACGAGGTACTCTACCACACCTTTGATACCAACTATTATGAAAACGCAAACGCGTTGTATAAGTCTTTTGAAAACTATCTAGTTTATCCGCAATTTTCATTACCTATATCTTTCCGATCACAGCCCGGAAGTGAATCAATATCTACAACTACGCAATGCAGTGCATTGTAATTATTATAAAACGTGAAACTTGTTCTTTCTAATGATTTATGTGCTCATTCATAGGTTGCAGTGATGCAGTTACACGTGAACGAAACGGAAAGCAATTTGAACTATTTATTGCAACAGCGCTCCTTGATGACCCAGGAATTCAATACGATTCAAAGTAACTTGAGGAACGTATTGAGCGACGCCAAATCTGCGGTCAAAGAAATACAAGAGAAGATTGAAGACCTGAAATGTTCAGGAAGGCAAGAGAACCTTCCTAATTTCAATGGGGAAATTAATGAATCAAACCATCCGAAGCCCTTCGGTGAAGTGCCGATACAGTAGACTTATATCTTAACGCATCTTTTATAATAAGATAACACCCATGTTGAAAGCTCCAACAGTATGTATTAGTAGAGATGAAATTTTACGGAAAGAAAGAAAGGAACAGAGATTAGTGATTATTGTATATGGAGATCCAGTTCACTCGAATTCGAATAATCTCCCCTCACAAAGTAGCAGTGTGTCTTACGTTACATCCTTTGTCTGTGAATTTCGAAAATTCTGTGAATTTGAATATCAAATTGAATAACTCAACCTTTCATAAGTTAACAATTTCTCAAGATATTAAATGACCCATTTGAAATGAGAATTCCTAGTAGATTTTCATATTCAATCGTGAATCGTAACGAAATGTAGCTGCACTATTTCGAAAATATTAAAAGCCAATGAGAATGTATAATACAAGAAAATCAATGGAAATGAATGAAAATTGAAGAGGTGGATGGAACGAGGGCCTAAGTTAATTCGGGCTCTTTTTCTCCAAAGATTGTCTTATCACCTATGAGTTTAGAGATTTTAAAACTAGGTTGCCACACTTTGTTGCAGATCTTGAAGCTTATTTCGATACCTCCGCGGAATAACCGGCTATCTCAGAAGTTGCTTGAAAAAGCAGCTATCTCAGATTTTACTTGAAAAAGCGGCTATCTCAGATTTTGCTCGAAAAAGCGGCTATCTTCAAATCATGCTAGCGAAATTTTACGTCAAAAACGTGAAATTATGATTCAAAAGCTGAAAAAACAGGTTGGAGCAAAAGCCCAGACATTATAATGTCTGCTCCAATCTGTTTTTTCAGCATTTGAATCATAATTTTACGTTTTTGACGCAAAATTTCGCTAGCATGATTTGAAGATAGCCGCTTTTTCGAGCAAAATCTGAGATAGCCGCTTTTTCAAGCAAAATCTGAGATAGCTGCTTTTTCAAGCAACTTCTGAGATAGCCGGTTATTCCGCGGAGGTATCGATTTCTAGTATATAATCATATTGAGATATTACCTATATTACATCTGTCGAATATTCTAATCGACGTACGAAGTAAGATTAGTTGCGAACTGTAAAGAAATTTGTTACTCCTTGCAACGCAAAATTTTAAATGATATTATAGGCAATCATGGCAAAGAGTTAAAAAATTTGAAATTCAAAACGGGTGAAGGATTAAAGCAGGTAACTTAATCTATGATAAGTTGGCTACATAGGTATCTTTCAATTTCAAGATTATGTTTCTGTCCCGTGAAAACTGTGACAACTTTGATTTCGAATTTATTTCAGGTTTGGAGACAACAGCTTATCAAAAACACGATTGAACGTGTGCTATATACCAATGTTTATTTGAATAATGGTCATTTTAATTTTTAATTTACTTGATAATACTATATTATCCAATTGCTTGAATTAATTATTCCCTGGGTACTTTGCTTTCTTTTTTAATTCTTAATTATTTTTAGTTACAACGGCTCATATAATCTCTCTGTTAGGATTAAAAAACTATGTAATTTTATTTCAATATAAATAAATTTTTATTGCGTTAAATTCAACCCTTGTACTCATGACCCATTTATTTCTTACCTTCAATCGCATGACTGGGGTATACCTACTATATGCACCCCACGCTTTTCTTGGTCATAAAACCGGTTTTACGTGGATAAATGGACTTCATTATACATGAATGTCTTCGTTTTTTTCGTAAGGAAAAGCATGGTGTGCGAGCAATATGATTTAATCAACATTTAATTAGTGAAAAATCCATTTAAAGACTGCCAAACAGAAGATATCAGCAAAAACCTCTTTATTTCCAAGCTCGTGCAGGTCTTGAGTTCTAAGGCTATTACTGGAAAAAATATTTTTGTTCTTGAGGCCAGGGGTTCCCCCCCCCCCCCCCCCCGCTATTGCATTTCTCAAAGTTCTATGATTTCTAATGATGAATAATAAACTTGATAGTCGTTATTGGGATATATACCGAGAGTATTTGTGGAAACGCTTCATAGAGAAGTAAAAACGTCTGCATAAAGGCAACTCAGAACCCAAGCATTAGGTTTCATTTCGCATATTGCGTGCCCATTGGTTAGAAACTAAAGATTGAATTCGCAAAAGCAGCGAACTCTGAAGAGTGATATGATTCAAAATCACATCAAAGCAATTAAACATTGAATCACTCGACGTCATAAGAAACTATATTTATTTGTTGTTCGTAAGCAATATGACCTTAACTGCAATCGATTAATAAGTAATCTAACTTTTAGTTTTAATTCTGCGGATTGTGTATCCGAAGACAAGTCGTCCGGGAATACGGGTTATTTCGTGTATTAGATACCAGATGGTGCTATACGAAGATACTCTTCTTCTATTCCATTTTTTTAAAAGACGAAATGAGTGGTTATCTAAGACACAGCATCCAGTTCTTCTCACAGAGTTGCAGCCTGCAGGACGTTCCAGTAATAGCTTCTACGAGCGAATATATTTCTATATTGGTTTTTTCTTACCATCAATGTGAGTATTAACCAACCCGTTGATATAATACATAATTATTGAAATATTTGAACTCTCTCAACAATTGGTAACAACCAAAGCGAATTATTTGACGGACCGCGAATTTTCAAATCTTTGCGTCTGCTCGATCATCACGAATCGCTATTGTTTATTGTGCAACTTAGTTCGAATGTAATTGTCACGTTATTCCATTGGCTTTTTCTTAAATTTGATATATCATAAAATAGATAATTGTGATCGTTCACGATTCCTTAGAAGAAATTTTGAATAAATGAAATACCCGAATGTGTAGGTCGAACGAAAAACTTACGTATAAACTATCTTGAGATTAACATTCAAAGAATTACGATCTTTTTTTTATCCTCTTTTTTCATACACTTCGTTAATGTTGCTTATCAGACACATATATACTTTGATTGGCATGTCTTTTAGTGAACAAGGAAGAAATACATACACAAATTTTTTGTGATGATACAAAACATTGCATAGAAAGTCAAATCCAAATGACCCTAGTATAAATGGAAAGATGAAGATTTAATATTAAAACCACCGATTCATAATTAAATATCATGTAAAATTGATTCCATTTTATTTCTTTCAATCTCAATATGCTAGAAATGTATTTACTTCAATTGGGATTATTTTTTAATGCTTGAAGAAATATCGTTCAATTTCAAAAGTAAGATAAAAAAGAAACAAAAAACATTCAATAAAACCAACTTTGTGAATTATAATTTTAACACATTTGATACGATATATGTGTACACATATAAGAAACATATCAAGTACTATAATATATAAAGCTGTCCTCAATGCCTTCGAGACTTTTACCATGAATAAATAAGAGCCAGACAATAATTTATCTATACCTCAAGCACTACGTCGTGTATATAAAATAACACAGATGCCTTTGCAGCAGCCCGCACATGGCTCATCATAATGTATCAAGAATCATTTCATTCTAGTCTACATGTGCAGCTTTATGCTGCAAGTGAGCCACACAAACTACTGCACCCTCTTGTATCTAGAATCACTTCACAGAGATTTACTTCTTAGATTTGTTTGTTCCAGAACAAATTCTCTTGGAATTAGTTTTGGTTGTCTTTGTTTTTCCAAATTCTTCAATACATTTTCGTAAAATTTTCATTCTCTTATGACCCATTATGACGATATAGTATTAGAAAAGCCTCTTGAACCGTTAGATAAATTTGACTTTTAACTTGTTATATATAACGTATCACCAACTAGTTTAGCAGTTGAAATCAGAATATTGAGAATTTCATTATCTTTTATGAATATCTACTGGGCTTTCTAAATCTTTGATGTAGCAGAGAGTGTAGATATATTGATAGAGTCCCTATTGACTATAAAATTTCTTAGTACATGATAATACTCACCCATATTGAAAAGGTTATCCGTGATGACCCAGTCCACTGTTATCTATACACTAGCTTATTGAATTGATCATATATACTAAAGTTGAGAGTCCGATTCGTTGAATCACGATAAGAATAATGCAATTGAGAATTGAATAATATGTTATTTTCGATGTGTGAGAACGGTTCTCACCCACATCTAATATACTTGGAAGATCTTATGAATTTGTTGATCATTACACTACAAATACCTAATTAGATCACTCGTTTAGTTTCAATTTTCAGATTCCATTGGAGTCTGAAAAATACTACCGAATATGTGGCTTGCGGCGTCAGGAATACTAGTGCTGTTTCTTTATGTGAACCCAACGCTTTCAAAAGTCGCTAAGTATGTATAGTTGATCATATTAATTAAAAATATGAAAACTATGCAATACCGTTCATAAGTTCGGAATCACCTTCCGAATTCTCGATCGAGACAGAAAGTTGAATATCTCGGTAAAAAAAAATCGTAGCCAAATGGTCCAGGTGGCATTTAAAAGTAGAACAAACCAGCTTTATTTTGCTTCTTTTTTCAATTCTCCACGATTTTTTCCGCACTCGGTAGATAATTTTGAACATGACCGTTTTTGGCGGTTCGGAAGGTGATCCCGAACTTAAGTTATGAATGGTACTGTATCTTTCCTGGTACGGATTAAGTCTCGAATTCATCTTTATGCATGCACTCTTTACATGCAGATATATTTTCTACGACATTCTTCTTTGTGTTAAAAAAAAAAAAAAACATTAAAAATCAATCATATGCATAGATTCAAGTATTTTTTTCTTATAACTTAGACTATATTTATACTCTTGATGGGGTAATAATATTCTTCTAATCAGCAATTATGTATTGATTTTACAAAACCCAGAGTATCAGAAATGTTAAAAGAATCTACTGTATCAAATAGGGAGAATTCATATTTCTTTGAAACTTTTTTAGTAATGATGCAACGATTAAGGATGCTATACTAAGCCTGGCGCGAGTAATACGGGACAATAGTCAAAGAGTAGACAGGAGCCAGGTGCGAGAACGTCTAGCGAATGAGAATTTGAAAAAATCTATTGAAGATTTGTCCAAGAAAGTATCCATGATAGATACGTTCATGACGCGCTTCACAAAAATTGAAAGTCAATTATCTAAATTTGAGCAGCTCATCTCGCAGGTAAGCTTAAAGCTTTTGCAATAGCTAAGATTTTTGAGAATCATTTTAAGTTTAATCCAATTTAAATTTCAAAAATCGAACTGAAGTGCTCCTTGAGTTTATTCCCTAGGACCAAAATGTTTCCTCAAACGTTTATCTACAAGCATAATTCACGTGCTGAGACTGCTTAGTAGTACATTATGCCTGAAAATAATATATCCTAAATGTCTGACTTAATTATCCTCTAATTCTGATTAATTGGAAAATAATCTCTGGAGATCAAACTACCAGAATAAAAAAAGGCAAACTATTAGCATGGAGATTAGGTATATAAATTCGTAAATAATAATGAAAGATAGTTGTTAGCAGTTGCATAAGCCTGCCATTGATTCAGTATTCTTTTCCCCGCAAGTCAATTTATGAATGCGTTTAGTTCGTTAACCCCGGTGCAGTAGAGCAGTCAACGTCAATGAATAGACATTATTGTAGTTAGAAATTTGAAGGGGACCGAACAGGTCTCTGTACGTTTCGTAATAATAATAAAATACACTTATTTATAGAAGTACACACATTGATGAAAAAAAAAAATTATACAAATATATTCTCAAGTAGTTGTAGTAATACGTTGAAGTAATTTTAATAATTGTAAAGAGTATATCAGACTATAGGATATCTCTTCCAGTCAAGTGAAAAACACCACGATAGTTACTTCAACTTTACTGTAATCTATATATTAGCGATGAGCCATTAAAATTAGAAATTAAGAATGGTTTACAAGTCATCTTTACCATAATATATTTTATCTATCCTGGTCTAGCGAGATGAGAGAGAAAGGATTCAGATGCAGAAGACTATAGGATCGATACAGAATCTAGAGAATAGTATGGAAGAACGATTGGGCAGGATTACAAACACAATCACTGAAATTAATCGCCGCGTAGAACCAGACATGATTTCTAAGCTAGACAATACTGAAGCACATTTACTTGAAAAAATTGCACGAATTGAGTCTAGGCTGAATAGTACAGCTATTAAGAATGAAGGCGAGGCTGCCATACAAGCTGAGAAACTACAGACCTTATTTACCAAAGTAAAGCTTCTTTGAGTGTACATTTATTAGTGATTTTAAAGTAAATTGATTTATTATATGGACATGCATCAGGCAAGCTGCATCTAAATATTTGCTGTGATGGATCTTTATACCTTCATTTTTGGCCCACTTTAGCTCGATGTAAAAGAAAGAACTCAAAATCAAGGGACTGAAAATTTGATAGAAAACTTGGAGAATCGTCTGAGAACACAGCTGGAGAATATCAAAGACACAGTCACAGAGATCAACCAACGTGTAGAGCCAACTGAGCCAACCCCAACCACGGAATCTGTATCAGCGTCAGAAATCATATCAAAGCTAGACGAAACCGAAGCACATTTCCTAGAAAAAGTTGCACGAATTGAGTCCAGGCTGAATAGAACGGCTATCAAGAATGACGGAGAGGCTGCTATGCAAGCTGAGAAACTACAGACCTTATTTACCAAAGTACAGCTTTTTTGGGTGTACATTTTTTAGTGACTTTAAAGTAAATAGATTTATTACATGAGCGTGCATTAGGCAAACTGCATTCAGATCTTATAAGTTTTACAGGACTCATGTGTGGTCGTATATTTAATAATAACGAACCTCTCATGTGTATAAACATTTGAAAGTACTGAGCCATGTAAGTTTCGAACCAACTATTGATTATAATTCATCTGCATAATAATACTTTCTTCTGTCCTACCCTAGATCGATGAAAAAGAAAGAAGTCAAAATCGGAAAACTGAAAGTTTGATAGAAACCTTGGAGGGTCGACTGCAAACACAGCTAGAGAATATTAAAGGCACAGTCACTGAAATTAGCCAACATGTAAAGCCGGAATCTGTATCAGCGTCAGACATTGTATCCAAATTAGACGATACTGAGGCACACTTCCTCGAGAAAGTTGCACGAATTGAGTCCAGGCTGAATACTACGGCTATTAAGAACGAAGGCCAGGCTGCCACGCAAGCTGAGAAATTACAGACCTTATTCACCAAAGTACAGCTTTTTTGTCTGTACATCAACCCAGCTGCATTTAATGGAAAATCAATCCCAATAAATTTTATTGCCAAAAATATCGGAAGTTTTACAGAGTTTTCAGATCATTTGGTCTTTGCTAATAATAACAAATCTCTCAGGTGTTTGAATTTGAATGTGTAAAACTGCCGAGCCACTCAAGTTTAGAACGAAATAGTTGCTATTATGCATCTTTGTCATAATATTTTTTTTCTGCCATACTCTAGATCGATGAAAAAGAAAGAAGTCTAAATCAGAGGACTGAGAATTTGATAGAAAGCATGGAGAATCGTCTGAGAACACAGCTGGAGAATATCAAAGACACAGTTACTGAAATGAGCGAACGTGTAGAGCCAACTGAACCAACCCCAACCACGGAATCTATATCAGCGTCAGACATCATATCCAAGATAGACAATACCGAAGCACATTTCATGGAAAAAGTTGCACGAATTGAGTCAAGTCTGAATACCACAGCTGTTAAGAATGAAGAGGAGGCTGCAACGCAATCTGAGAAACTACAGACCTTATTTACCAAAGTAAAGCTTTTCTGGACGCACTTAATTTAGTGACTGTGTAGTCAAGATTTATTACATCAACATGTATAAGGCAAACTATGTTCGATTGAAAATCAATCTCATTTCATTCACAAAGATATTAGAAGTTTAACAGGGCTCTTATGTAGTATGTGAATATGAAAGAGTGCCGAGCTGTCTGAGTTTTAGACTAAGTATTGGTTGGATTTCATCTCTATCATGATACCTTTGTCTTTGTTTTACTCCAGATAGATGATAAAGCGAGAACTCAAAATCAAAATACTGAGGACTTGATAGAAGACTTGGAGAAACGTCTGAGAACACAGCTGGAGAATATCAAAGACACAGTCACTGAAATTAGCCAACGTGTAGAGCCAACTGAACCAGCCCCGACCACGGAATCTGTATCAGCATCAGACATCATATCCAAGCTAGACGCCACAGAAGCACATTGCATAGAAAATATTGCGCGAATTGAGTCCAGGCTGAATAGTGCGGCTATTAAAAACGAAGGCGAGGCTGCCACACGAGCTGAGAAACTACAGACCGTATTTACCGAAGTACAGCTTTTTTGGGTGCACATTTATTAGTGACTTTCAAGTAAATAGATTCATCGTATGAACATGCATTAGGTGAACTGCATTTGATGGAAAATCAATCTCATTTTATTGACAAAAATATCGGACGTTTGCAGGCCAAGTAATTCTCAATCACGTATGGATTGGCAATTTGATATTCGCTATTTTTTCTACATAGGTACAAAATATCACTAGTAAACTTGGGAGCATCGAAAGTTATGTTGAAAGAGCTCAAAGAGCTGCCAATGAAGCGGAAGAGAAACCCAAAAAACCAATAGTTGACATTGGGGCAATTTGCGAAGAGCAAACCAAGGCACTCGGGAAAGTAACAGAACTTGTAGAAGAAACACTGAATCATATCCAGGTCTTGCCATCGTAAGAATGATTTACAGTTTCTATTTCATCCTATGTTATATTTTAGCGAACAGTAACGGAAGGCTTCGAAAAGTCAATCGTTTTGTCTACATTTCAAAAGTATAATACAAAGCAATTGTGGAACACATAACCAGGCATGAACAAATCTGATAATCGTAGCATGTGTTACATTTCTTTCAAGGACATTCGAGGTTCAGTTACTGCATAATGAGACACAGGCAGCTTTACAAGAAACTAAACATTCTCTACAAAGTACAGTCGACGATAGAATTAATCACGTGATTAATAGCGTGGACGAACATAATAATGAAACAAGAGGCACTATTGAAAGGTTGAGGTGAGGAGGAATGGATTGAAATATTTTTCATAGAAAACTGTTAAACTTTTTTCCAATTACAGAGTATTATATTGGAATATTGTTTGAACTGAAGAACGTGTTGGCAATTAATGGCCAGTAGCAATAAAATTAATCTACAACACGCGCAAATGAAAGATCTAAATCATAGTGTACTCAGAGTATTTAAGAAAGTAACAATGTTTTTGAAAAACAGATTGTAAGATGGCATTATTTGATATTATAATAGAATAGATCTGGCTACGAATGCAGGGGATGTGAATCAGAAATTACGTGATCTTGTAAGCGGGCAAGGAGTAATGGTTTCAACATCAGATGAGGTCCTTTCTTTGAGGAGACAAGTTGAATATGGAATTGGGGCGATTAATACGAATGTTGGTGATTTGATAAAAAGCCATGACGCAGGAAACAAAAATTTGAATAATAAGATTGACAAAATTTCAAATGATATTATAGACAATCATAGCAAAGAGCTAAAAAATTTGACACTCAAAACGGACGAAGGATTAAAGCAGGTAACTTAATATATCATAAGTCGGCTACATATCTTTCAATTTTGAGATTACGTTCCTGTCTTGCGAAAGCTTTGACAACTTTGATCTCGAATTTATTTCAGATTTGGAGACATTCAGAAGTGCTGTATCAAACGATCGATAAGAATGGCGACGCACTAGACAAACTTTATAAACAGAGTGAAATTTGTGTTAACGCTACAATTCCGACCATCACTAGTGTGAAAGACGAGGTACTCTACCACCTTTGATACCAACTATTATAAAAACGCAAAGAAGATTATTGTTTTTTAAGTCTTTTTTAAACTTTTTATTTTATCCGCAATTCTCATTACCTATATCTATTCGATTACCGCCCCGAAGTGAAACAATGAGTACAACTACGCAATGCAATGCAGTGCATTGTAATTATTCTAAAATGTGAAACTCGTTCTTCCGAATAATTTATGTGCTCATTCATAGGTAGCAGCCATGCAGTCAAACGTGAATTATTTATTGCAACAGCGCTCCTTGATGACCCAAGAATTCAATACACTTAAAAGTAACTTGGGGACCGCATTGAGCGACGTTAAGTCTGCGGTCAAAGAAATACGAGAGAAGACTGAAGACCTTAAACATTCAGGAAGGCAACAGAACCCTCCTGATTCCAATGGGGAGTCTAATAAATCAGACCAAAGCGGCTCCTTTGGTTACGTGGAGGCACATTAGACTTATATCTTGACATATCTACTATGATAAGATAGCACCTATGATAAAAGCATCTACAGTATGTATAGTACTTTCTTTCCAGAGATTGGCTTTCTTTTCCAGAGATTGACTTATATCTTATGAGTTTAGAGATTTTAAAACTCAACTGCCACATATTGTTGCAGATCTCGAAGCTTATTTTCTAGTATATAACTCGATCGACACGAGGCATATTACTGTGTTCTTCTCTGGAATACCATTCTCGACTTAGACCGTTGTTCCATCTAGCCCTTAAATTATAACTAAAATGAAGCTAACTTTAGTTATCAATAAAAATGAAGAAATAACTCCATAAAGAAGACGGAAGTATCAGACTCTGGCAAATACCATGCACAGAGTAATTTACCACTTGATTTCTTGTATAATCATATTAAGATATTACTTTTATACTCTGTATGCATCTGTTGGATATTCTAACTTGACGTGTGAAATAACACTATTTGCGATATGTAAAAAAATTTCTTACTCCTTGAATATTGATCTAATAAAAAGCATATTTTATATATTTCGGAGTATACTTTTGCCAGGCGCACTAAAATACAGTGCAAATATTTTTACCTAATGTATGAAAATATGAAATAAGATTTATAGAAGTTGAGGAAATACAGACACGTGAAACAGAGTCAACTTTGTTTAATAAGTCCCCCCCTAGTATTATAATAATACAATAATCATAATAATAATAATAATGATAATAATAATATGATACAAGTGATAATAATTATCCATAACTTTTAATGATTATGTACCCGAGCATTTTTTCTAGGAAAAGCACTCTGACAATGTTCGCTGTCTTCCATTCGGCAGATATTTGATGAAAGTTTCAAAACCTTATTAGGTATTTGCAATTGTTAACGTTTATTACAATAATATATATCCAGTAACTCAGGGAAAGAGTGCTTCAGACTTTACATTGACATTTCTCTATCGTATACTAGATTTCTTAAATATTTCGAATCCTCAACCTGCATTGCGAACCAATCTCATGCGATGGAATAGTTTTTTTTTTTTATACTATATTATAATTTCGTGGAAGTATGAATAGCCAGTTAAGCAACAAAATCGTAGAATAGAAAAAGTAAAGGCAAGAAAAAGATTTATTCTATATTTTTAAGTGAAAGATATGAGGTTGAATATTTTCTGAAACAACCATGGAATTGATAAATGGGTGAAAGATGTTTCTCAAATTAACTATTAGGGAAGTTAAACTTTGATGAAAAAGAAAGCCGGTATGAGGCTGAAGGAATGAGTCGATGGTTTGGAAATAATAAAAAAAAAATGAAGTTGTTCATAAATTACAGTAAACTTGTGTAATCGTCAAGTTTGTCAATATATTTGTGAATTATTCAAATCTGAGACACTCTGCCTGTTGTAATATTTTTTGTATAATATAATAATTTCTCTATTGGGAAGTACAACGTAGGCGTTCGTCTACTTTAGCAAAGGAATTTAAACTATTCAAAGTAGGTGGTTCGACTCATTGGCATCTTATTTATTGGCTGGCTTTAACAGAATCCACCTATTATAAATAGTTCTTATTTTTTCCAGCTATGTAGAATACTGAATTATTGGACTTCCCAATACCCAGATAACTTACATGTACAACCATTGTTGCAGTGCATATTAATGATATCGAACTAATATTCTTGGATATGGGACGACGGTGAAAAACCTTGTGTGCAATTATTTCTTACAAATATAAATCATATCCTGCAACAAGTGTTGTGCTGTATTATCAACGATGTTCAATTTTCGCGTGAAATGAAGTACAAGAAGATGGATAATTTCAAGAAATTTTCAATTGTGAAGTACTCACTTTTTTTTTCAATGACAAGTTGAAATGAAGAACTTCCATAGGCTGGTTTTCCATATTGGAGCTAGGAAGGACTCGAGGAATTTTCTCAAAACTTTGTGATCCATCTTCGAACACTTCACCCAGAAGTATCATTTATTGCATCAAGTATTGATGTTTGCGCGCATTAAAGAAGGTACCTTGTGATGAGGTCATATTATAGCGCCATTGCAGCCAAAACAATTCATCAGTTTGTCTTCGAAGCTTGAATGTGGTAAATCAAACTTATTTTGTTATCTGGGCATTATATAAATATACATGTAGTACATATACATGGCGATATATGTATGTATTGTATGTAAACATGTATATTTAACTAGCTGCATGTATCTATACACACCAGGGCATACTAAAAAACTCGTAGACTTTTCTTCAACTTCGTACCATCAAATCTATTCTTATTGGCAATTAAATCCTCCCCATTCAAGGAAAATAATATATTCTATCATTTAGACTAATTATCTGTAACTAAGATTCCATAATTTCAAGAATAAAGGTGACTAGAAAATGCTGTAAAAATTATTCATTTCGCCCCCCCCAGTGAATGGAATTTTACAAGAAAAGAAAAAAGAAAGTAATCTGGAGCTTGAGGAAAAAAAATTGTTGATGAACTGCCTCTAAGAATGAACTGATATTACTCACAGGGATTATTTTTTTTTTTCTTTTTCTTTTGACATAAGTAGCAGATTTGAGAAGTGTGAAATTAAAAAAATATTTCACCTGTTTTTTGGCACGCCTTAATATTATGTATACATACATATAATTATGCATACATATGATTACGTAATTTAATATTATACCAAAAAAATATATATGCAAATATTTGTATAGTTTAATATTAATTTAGTAGTACTGTTTTTATTGTATGTGTTCTGTGTCGTAGTGAAAGTGACGGGCTGTTACTTGGCTAGTGACAAAATTATGATTCGCCACGCGAATCACATTCTATCATTAATATAATTAAATTTAATTTATTATTACTACTTACTGTATTTTTTTATTATTTAACTTACATTTCTATATTTATTTTAATAATAAATTAATAATATTATTAATTAAATAACAACGCGTTTCTTCCTATTATTTATACGACCTGCACTTACAATCGGTTTGGACGAACGTGTTTTTTTAATTATACGAACCGATAAGGTAAAATCGACGATTAAGACATTCACGGGCTCTAAATACAGAGACTAATCTACTCGGATCGTCAATCTTTTTTTAGTAAGCCAAAAAAAAACACAATCATCCAAAATTTGGTATCATAATTTTACGATAATTAAAACTTTTATTAATAAATCTACTAAACCCACTATATTGTCACCTTCCAACGATTTTTGTGTATCATATCTTTCCATTTTGCCTTTTCTTCTTTTCGCTTTTTATTATGATTTTTCAAACGTTATTAAAAATTCTTTCACATCCATAAATTGCGCACCGATACTTCTCTTCTCATGCTCTCTTTTGCTTGCCAACTTCCATATGTACAGCAATTTACTTTGTTACATACTAGATTTAACTTATACTTACTCGTTACGTTATTTCTGTAAGTAGCAAGTTTTCTTTAAAATTTATTTTACGAGTTTCAGGTCCGCTGTATCTCGCTATGGTTAAATTTTGCGCAATTCCAAGTTTATATGTTTCTTAGCTGTTTCTCTATTTTCTCAGAAGAAGAAAACGAATGGTAGAAACTTGGTAAGAACTTTTATTACGCCTAATAACTAATTGTTATTCACAGGTAGATCTATAGGCTTTCAATTCATCCTAGGAAATGGTTTTTTTCTTTTCTTGTTTGTTTTTTTGTTTTTGCTTTTTTTCTTCTCTTCTTAAACATACATTGAAATTGAATAAAATTTAAGCAACGTACCAAATTTACATCTTAATTTTTTAACGATTTTCAAAAAACCATCTTCTTTCACCTTATATCGAAAATGTTATTCCTATACCGCTACATGGTAATTGAAGAAAAGAAAAATAAAAATTTTTAGCATAAAATTTTCATCAGGCAATGATTAGCTCAAATTAGATTCAGATTATCCGCGAAGAATAAATGAGTCAAAGATTAAATGTCGAATAATTTATCTTATTTATGATAACAAGCTATATACATCCCAATTGCTATGAAACAGTACTAATTATGTCAGACAGTGAATATTTACCACTGGATGATAAATTTGAAAATGATCGTGCCTGAATAATCATAGTGACTCTACTCGTCTCGTTGTACTCATGCAAGTAGCTTGCATCGTGTAAGTTCCCTTCTAAAAATGGGTGGCGCTTACAAATGTATTTTGGTAAACGATTGCATACGGATCAGTAATATATCTATGATAATGGTAGCTAGCTAACAACGATGGAAAAAGAATTGTCGATCGAAAATAAAAATGAGCCCAAATATTTGTTAGATGATAATATTGCAACAGCTGTTGACTGCGGATTTAATTAAAAACTGTTCATGTACAGATGCAGAATTATTTAATAGAAATATGATTATTCCCTGACGACTGTGAGGGTGAATAATGAATAAATTTTGGAGTTTTTTTTTGTTTTTTTTTTGTTTCTCTTTTTTTATATAAATGGGTAGAATTGAATTGAATTAATGAAGATTATTTTCTAAAATTGTACAATTATCTAGACGAAAAAGCCCCTCAATTAATTGCTATTAAAGCCATTGGACATCTTAATTCTTACACTATAAATTAGCTTATATTATAAATTTGTGCTTACCTACAACTAAAGCTATTTTACATCCATGCCGATATATTCAAAATTTTATAGAGCACAGAAAGACCACAAAAATATACTCGTGGCTATGGCAATGAAAACTATGACTGATGTGAGTCTAAAAAATCAAGAATCTCATCCCTGAACTAAAAATTGACAAACTTCGATGGCTACATTAAGTCTAGGTTTCGAAGCCAATATATCGACATACTTTGAATATCTTGATATCTTTTAACAGATAATTGTCATTCTTTTATGACAATGTGTACCATTTTCTTTATCATATACTTTGTGCCGATTTTTCTTTCTTTATTATTATTATTATTATTTTATTTTATTTTTTTTTCTTTTTCTTTGGATTCGTGACAAAAATTATTAATAGTTATTTTTACATCCAACTACTATACAAGTGCCTTGTTGCAAACATACCATGGCAAATTTTAATTACCGCGGATACAACGAACCCAAGAATGATTATTTTACGCATTTATGTCAAGATTGTGACTTAAGTTTGGGGCAGCTCAGAGTTTTTTTTTTTTTCAAACTCCAAGATATGGAATGTTATTTATGAATATATGTAGATTGGTTTCCGAGCTTTTTCAAGGACCACTCTCAACTGATTTTTATATCGTTATACCGCTCGGACGTAGATTTCACACACTGCCTACTGCAAAAGTTTCTCATCGGATAATTAGTTTTTTAAACGCTGGCTGGGTACTCGAACACTGGTTTCGACAGAAATAACATTTCAATTAGTTTGAACCGATGAATTGGGTAACGAATAGCTGTTCGACCAGAATTCATATACCCTTCAGAGTCAAAAGATTCACAAAGTTATTATTATTGCTCTTATTTGAAATATTATTAACCAGGGATACCAGGAACTCCTGTATTGATTCCAGCTCAAAGTACAGCAACCGAAAGCGCTTATTTTACAGACGAGAAAAATTTGCATCCTAACTGCAGCTGCGATGTTGTGTTCAACATCTTAGCCATGAACATTTTGAGCTCCTCTAATATTTAATTTATTATATATTTTTCTTTTCAGATTTCATATGGGCTGTATTATCATACTTTACGTTGAAGCATTTCCAGTAATTGTAATGGACGACCATTTATAATATATACGAGGAGAAAAAATGGCTAATACCGACCATTGGCGTAGGGGTACTTGATAATCCGTTCAAAAACTAGCGAAGGTCTTAATTTAATAAGGTCGTTTCACCTTGACGCAAAACTTATAGAAAAGTAACAAATTTATACGATAACCAGCATGGAATATAAACACCTATCTACCTTTTTCTGTGACGCACAAAATTTCACATTTTATCAAACATTTCCAATGCAATTTAATCAACAAAGCGTCGGTATTTAAATTTCATTTCTTTCTTCATTAAAACCAAATGATTCAAACTATTTTTAAGCTTATTTATTGGCAGTAGTATAATAGTCTTTAGTATAAATACTAGGCAACAGTTACAAGAACTATAGTTTCGAGATAATCTTGAGTAAATTAAATAGTCAGATCAATGGAATTCCAGACTTATAAAGATAAATATCGCATGAACGATATGGACCGATATTCTTAGTTCCGATTTCGTTTTTGATCTGACGTCTCATTTTGTGATTCAGTTCTGGGCCCAAATCGGAAAAATAAACTGTAAGCACGATAGAATTAGAATCTCCTGAACTAAAGCTGGTGTGTTCTGATATTTTGATATATGACGAACTCTGCCAATGTGTTATAAATTTTGCCATTTTATTTTTGGCAAACCAACTTCCTCTCGATTAATTGTTCTGTACGAATTTCCTATAAATATGTAACAGCAGGTCTGCCAGCTAACTGATCTTTGCTAGAATTGCATTGGTAATGTGTATAATATAATAAGACGACCAGAATAACGCTGCTTAGGAACAGTAACTGAAATAATGCTACAAGAAAGAAATTTGAACATTGGACACATGATACCAGAACGCGGCAGGTTAGTCTTAACTAAGAGTACGATGCAAGAATTTTTTCTACAGATCCAAAGAGGTAATTGAAATTTCCATTCATAAACACCGGAAGCATATATTTGAATAATCGCAAACTATTTGCCATCCAGGTCTAAGTTTCAACCCACATTAAGTGGATTGACCCTATTAATAAGACGCAATTGCATATTTATATCATTTAAATAATCAATATTAATATCACAAATTCCTACTATATTAAATGCCCTGAATGAACTAGTTTTTGAATCTACTAATAACGAGTTCCGAATCGTGTGTCATTTTATAAAAGGAAATTTGAATTACACTTTTATCTCCGTCTAATCATTTGGGTATCAGTTTTTACTTCGCGCTTCGTACTCTCAGATTTCAGCTAATGTTAGGCGGCTGCTAGCTCGAATTGCTAGACGTGGAAATGCGCAGCTGGAGATTGCTACGCCGTCGGCGGTGAGAGTGGTCCTAGCTGCTAGTAGACGCGATTGGGCTAACAGGGCTCAAGGGGCTTCGCGCAGAGTCCCTTAAGCAGCCAGTTAATGTTATTACTAACTTACGACTTCCTGCATGATCACGATGCTCGCAAAGCCAGACTCCTTGCCACGTACCCAATGCGAGCTTCCCATCTGTGATTGGAATGCTTAACGACGAACCCAGAAAACAGGCCTTCACGTGGGCAGGCTGAAATTTAATTAGAAATGTAGCAGCCTTTCGTCTCCAAAATATCAATCGTGTTTTTCTTTTTGTTTTCTTTTATCATGATTCCTTCCCTTGAAAATTCCCATTAATATTTGAAAGCGGAATACTTTCACATAGGGAAGTGAAAACATTTGGCAAAAAGTTCGACCGGAGTAAAATACAGAATTGATGATAAGAATCTCATGGTGTTAGATGTTCGAAGATGTGTGAAATTAAACATTTCTTCAGTTTCCTAATTAAAATGATCAACAAGAACGAAAGCCGATCACTTGCCTGATTCAAATTTCTTAGATTCTGATTCTGTTCAATTATTCTAGAGAATAAACGGAGCATTTATTTTGTTACAAACGAATTCTTAACGACCCCAATAAAACTCTATCTAAAGACTCAATCAATTGAAAGTATTCGAAGGAACAAATACGGGAGCAAAATCTGCATCGAGCCTAATTTTCAAAGACTACAAATCATCAAATAGCAGAATAATGGCCGTATGATGATATCAACGAATACCCACCATGTCGTCTGGGCCTTCGCAGCTGTGCCTATAAGGCATTCCCTCGGGGACTATTTTGTTGAGCATCATTTCCATGTCGTCTCTAACGTCCGGATCCCAGCTTTCATTTAATGCTAAACTAGCCGACGTGTGAAGGACTGAAATATTTTTTAATCAAAATATAAAACTACGGTCAATTCTGGAAACGGCTTACTACGCTTTGGAATGACGAGTCATAAAATAATGCAATGAGACTTATAGATCGGTAGGAATACATCGATTGACATTCGACGCTGCAAAAAATGGAGTTTTTCTTAAAGCTAGTTGATTTATTAGTCTAATTATTTATTTAGGTTAGATGTATGGTTGGAATTTTTCGAATTCAATTGTGACATACGTACTTTGTATGTGACAGAGGCCTACGGAAAATTGGCAAAGTTCAGGAATCTGTCTGAGAATTTCTTCGGTGACGAGATGTACACCCCGGTGTTGAGGCCTGAGATTAATCTTTTTTTGAAACCAGGCAGAGCCAATTTGAATGCCCCTGTTAGAGGAGGCCATATTCTTGGCACGTCCGATTGCAACAAGTCAAATTTTATTTATAAGAAATTTTCACCAGACGGTAAATAAAGAAAATGATAAATCACGATAGTGCACTGGCGGTAATCATCTCCGTTTATCCGACTATACCGAAGGGTTTTTAACTTTATTATTATTTATCGTCGATTCGGCTATGAGGAAACAAACACAAGCCACATCTTTTTTATTCACTATTTATAAAATCCGTAGTTTCTGCGGCCCCGATCGCACCCCACGGACTTGTGAGATTATGACAAGGTTAGAAAAGATAACGATTGACTTGACGTGCACCACTCCTCTTCAGCGCACACATGCAAACCGATTCTGAATTCCACTGTTGCCAAAACATCGAGTATATATTTATTTTCACACCGCGTTTAAATACGCGTTTAAATATCTCGACGACATATCGAAGCGGTTCAATATTACAGGTATACAAGTTAAAATGACTTGTTAATTATCATCAAAACTGCTAGGTATACACGTTAAATTACATCCATCATTTTGAGCCGAGACGTTGCAGCCACTGAGAAGTCTTTTCGTTTCAATGAAACCTTAAGCCCGATTTACAACTCGAACGACACACACCCACGCGTAAAGGTGCCTTTTCATTTGACGCTCAACGCACGTATTATGGCGTCAAGCGTGAAATGAAAAGGCGCCTTAAAGAACGGCAGCTAATTGCAAACACAGGTGGAGGAACATACTAGTTAGCCTTACCTATTCAAAAATGTTGATGTAGTTGATTGTATTCGTAGGAGTACAATCATCGGTATAAAACCCACGAGGAAAACGTGAAAAGTCGCAAAATACCTGCATGTGTATTATATTTCGCACAGCAATCTGTAGTATACCAGTTTGTATAGTAATATTAGAAAAGTGAATAGTATGTTATAAAGCAATATGGGAAGTGGAGACACAGCAACTGTGATAAAAAAGTTATCAATTGACAGTAATGATATTAACGAAGAATACGGTCCGAATTTAAAACTATTACCAACAAATGATCAAGTTAAAGAATTGCAAACAATATTACGTGACAAGTAAGTGAATAGATAAATTAAATACTAAATAATGAATGCCGGATACAAAGAAAAGCGCATACGGTATACCGCGAACGAAGCACATGTCATCGACATGTTTCGATATCTATGTATAATTTTATTATTTACAGGAATACTACAAGGAGCGATTTTAAATTCTACGCAGATCGTTTGGTGAGGATATTAATGTAACATTGACTATTTTTATTATTTCCTAACTCAATTTACAGCTCGCTACGCCTTTAATACCACTATTATATCTATACCTATATAGTCTCGTGAATGACGACAGTAAATATGCGCAATAAACTAGAATCACTATCTAAAAATTACAAGAATATGAAAAAAAAAAGTAAAAAAAAAAATTAAAGCAAATATTTATTACTATTTGTATTTATAAACATTCTTTGAAGTCTCACAATTCAATAACTTGTAATAATCCTAACTAATGTCTATGAAAATATTGATTTCAGATCAGACTGGTTATAGAGGAAAGCCTCAATCAATTACCATTTTCAAAATGTACCGTGACTACACCAACTGGTGCCAAATACAAAGGACTCAAATATCAAAAGGGTAATTGCGGTGTGTCAATAGTTAGAAGTGGAGAAGCTATGGAACAGGTATTTTTTCAATTATATCAATTTCATTTATTATCATGTAGATACGTATGTGAACAGCTTGCAATAATTTTCATTTTCATTTTCATTCTTATTTTTATTCTTATTTTTATTTCAGGGACTCAGGGATTGTTGCCGTAGCATTAGAATTGGCAAAATACTGGTTGAAAGTGACGTAGATACTCACGAGGCAAAAGTTGTTTATGCTAAATTTCCTGATGATATATGCGAGAGAAAGGTTCTCTTGATGTATCCAATAATGAGTAAGCATAATATCAGTATAAAGAATTGATATTTTTACAACTGAAACTATCACAATTTTCGAACAAAATCAATCACAATCTGTTCGAAATATTTCAGGACTTTGTACTTAATATCATTCAGAATTGCGTCATTCATTGCTGAGGGCACATACATGTTCACTATTTCAAAGAAGGGTAGATAAAAAATTTTTTTTTTTTTGATAAAGATTTTTCCAATACTTGTAATGTTATTTTTTGTTTTTCTTACTAAAGTGATAAAAAAAAAATTGGCAAATATGCTAATGCCAGAGCCAAACACGATGAATAAGATTTTCTGTGAGAACTATGTTTTCCTTAGACAGTAACTCTATTATTAAACCTACTGGAATCAAAGCTAAAAAGTTATGAAACGTTGGAAGATATTTATAGAACTTTACTATATGAGAAAACACGTAAAATTATGAATCAGTGAAATAATGTGATTTTAACATGTTTTCTTTGTAGAATATATTCAAATTTATTTTTCCTTCATTTGAGGTCGATTAGTTTAATTTCTAATGAAAATCAATTACTCATGTGAGCTTGAATTTAGAATCTGTATACTTTCTTCGTTTAATAGTGAGTTGATACAAAATAGACAACTGCTAACTCACGAATTATTTTCTTATCTTCAGGTACTGGAAATACTGTGATAAAAGCGATAGCTGTATTAAAGGAACACAATGTTTTAGAAGAAAACATAATTCTTTCTAATTTATTCTGCACACCATTCGCTGCCAAAACTCTAGTCACTGCCTTCCCCAAGGTATGTTTTTTTACAACAAATAATTGGTGAGAATTCTTAATTACCTTACATTAAATTCTTTTAAAATAAGTTGCAAATATCTATACAACGTACACATACCTATATAAGATTCACTGCATTTGTATATTCCATTCCCCAGAATACTTTTTTTTAGAATCGAATTATTTTGCTTCGATTTAAAATTTCTTTAAAGAAAATGATTTTTATCTTTCTATATTTCAATTCAATATAATTTTCGAACATTCTACGTATTCAGATATTTATAGAATTATAATAATCAATTATCCATTGAAATGAGCTGACTTGAATGAAGTTGGATTGCACTTTGCAGATGAAGATCTTGTCCTCGGAAATTCATCATGTCGCGCCGAATCACTTTGGGCAAAAGTACTTTGGTACGGATTAAACTGATTAATCTTCTTAGAGAATCAATTTAAGTTAGGATATATGAAGAAAAAGAAAAAGAAAAAGAAAACAAAAAAAAAAAGAACGCAAAACCTAGACTTATATGTAGACAAAATGAACTACTGGTGGCTCCAAAATATGATGATATTTAACTGACTAGTTTACCGTTGCTGCCCTAATAATTGATACAGTGCTACCTCGAAACACCTTGATGCATCAAGGTTTCTGACCGCTTTACTAATATCTTTTTCATCAAGTAAAACTGAATCTAATTGGTTATTTAAATAGTCCATACCACATGCATACCCTGGTAGTTTCATTTTCGTCAATAATTATAGAACAGTATAGGTCGCACTACTTTTTTGTTAGTGTTAATGGACGTGTGATGTAAATTAAGTATCAAAAAAAAAAAAAAAAATTCTGGTACCTTTATTAGGACCATGATTGATTATATTATTATTTTGATTACGATCGCCTATATGCTGGAATTTTTACAAGCTGTTATGATTATTTGTATAAAGAGGAGAGGATCCCATTTAGTATTAGAGAAAGCTAACAGACTCCCATTAGGGAAAATATAAAACAATCTATATATCACGAAAAACGCAAATTGATTTTACACAATTCGTTTCAACTAAAATGAAAACATGCATGCAACCCGTTACTAGCGATCAATTATCGTCGGAATATTTTGGCTAATTTTGTTGCAAATGTACAAAATGCTTATGCTATTTTCAGTATTTACTGATTTCACCGAATTCATTCTGTTTATTTTAATCCTGAATTGTCAATAAGATGTTGCGGACATAGTCATACTAAAAAAGCACCAGTAACATCGGAATTTTGTCAGTTCCAAATATAAATGATTTTTACACTTTCAGAATGGTTTTCAAGCTAGATACTGAGAATCAGTGTCCCAAGTATTTCTTTTGATAATTTCTTTTTTTTTTTAACAGAGACATTCTCCAACACAAATGCACGATTTTTAGCTGCTTATAGTAGCACTTTACAAGACTTGAAAACAATTTTTTGTATCAAACTCGTATATTTTTTTTTTCGATTAAGAAAATAAATGAATCAACAATCATTAACTTAACAAAGTAAAACTAGTACTGGCACGTACGTAGATACCACTTTGTTGATGTGAGGCTTAATTTTAACAAGAATTTATATCACATGTAATATTCTCACTGCTACAACTTTATACAACTGTAAATATGGCCTATTGATCACAAAACACTGTATTATCTGAAACCAGAGTTCTATCAAAATCTTTTATAGTACCGCAAGTGCAATAGAATACAATACAATTTTTTCTAAATCAGTTTACACAATATTCTGAATAGCTATTTTCACAATTGCACAATGCATTAATGTAAATAATGTACTTTTACCAATACCGTTAATTTACAAATGATAACATTCTTCACAATTTTTCTGGAATACTGCCGTAGTTGTAAAAACAAATCTATGTACAACACATCGCTTGTTGCTTATTATGTTTATGTTTACAGTTTCAAGGAAACTCAAAGTTTTCTAATATATATAATATTTATTAGCTAGCTGGTTAGTAGAGGTATACATGTACCTAATCTCTATTTTAATTCTCTACCTAAGCATAACGAAAACAATCGCATAATCTGTTACGAGTAAAGAGAAATTTATTGAAATTTAACTTTTGAAAAATTATGTTTAATTTTTTGACGATATTAAATGTTAAAAAGTTATTAGTGTTTCTTCTAGCAACGGCCATTCAGTTTTTCGTTGGTTTTATGCCTAAATATATGATACAGTGCTAATCATATGCATAATGTCCTGAATTGAGTCTGAATTCAAATGAGACCCGGTTAAATCTAAAATAACTACCTAACTACGTTTTCTTTATTCTGAGGATTATTTTTTCTTTATATAAATTAAGATAACGTATATTATTTAGTACTTATTTACTATTTATTATTCTAAAGGTACATGTACTCAAGAACTTGTTGATCGATGTTAAATGTCTGCAATCTCATGAAGAAAATTAAATTGTATTCATAATATTCAACCCTAAAATATAAAATTCAATTACTTGAATAGTGGCTGACTGATTAAAGCATTTAATTATTTAATTTTTCTTTTCTTTTCTTTTCTTCTGTCAATTCTGGCAATAGTGTATTAGCATTACACTATATGCCAAAAGACTGCTAAAATTAATTATTTTAAAAATCCACATTTTCGAGCAACATTTATCAAAACTTTATCCACCCTTTGGCTCAAACTATATAACACTTGCTCTAAATGTACTAAAAGAATTGTTTAGTGTTTAGTCAGATCTTAGAGATAAGACATATATAATACATAATTATAATGTTTGAGTGTCTATCCCATGGCTTTCATGACCACTTTTCTTTGATACTGCAAGTTCTCTAGTACAGTTAAAAATTATTGTACTTTCCAATATACGGCTTCAATATTTTACCATAAAAAAAAAAAAAAAAAAAAAATATCCAAGAAACACGCGCAAACGCATAATATTTGTATAACACTTACCGATTTCTTAGTTCCTTAAGTATTTTTTAAGGATTGAATTTATTTTTATTTATTCAGAATGTATTAGGAGTAAGCCTATTAGTACTTATACAGTAATTATCTTTACCTAGCCCAAGATATTGTAGACTAATGCAAATGTACAATGATAATTTTACATTCACAGTAATATTGCATTCAATATGAAAATGAAGAAACGTTTCTTTTCTTATATTATTAATTTTACAACCTTATGCACCATTCAAACTGTTGTTGCAACGTTATTAAAATATAGTATTTTAATTTACTTCACGAATGAACAAAGTATCTTTGAACTGATAATAGATAGATAATGAGAATTTATCCGCTAAATTCGTTGCACCAGTTGTTGGATGCTGTGCCTCCAATAAACTACCAAACTTATAAGTAAGAAGACAGATTGCACGGTTGCATTAGTTGAAATGAAAGAGTGAAAATCATCTTTAAGCACATACACGCATATACTACATATGAGCCACTCAAATTTATTGTGAATGATTTTTAATAAAAACAAACTGTTTGAAAAAGACGTAATTTTATTTATTATTTTTCATTCAAGTTTGAAAATAATTCTTGTACGCATTCAAATTTTCCTTCATTTAACGCGCTATAGATTTTCAGTCAATTACCCGTTCTCGTTAGACTGTTTACGTCGAGAATAATCAAAGATTTTTTTAGCTTCTCGCGATCAATTAAACTGCATCATTTTGAAACACATTAGGAACTTAATGATTGATTATTTTCATTTTCAATGATAAAATAGAGGAAAGAGTGTTTGATATTATTCTAATTGATATACAAAACGCAATCTTATCTGCATTTACTAATCGTCAATTATAATCTACGATAGAATCGAGTTTCTCACATCTTGCCTCAAGATAACTTTATCCCAATCATTTTCATTTGAATAATGTATTTAAGTTTTCTCGACGGTAAATTAGATTTAAGATCTCATAGATTCAAAAGCCACAATAATTATAGATAACTTTGATTCAGAAAAGACACATGTTCACAATTGACAAAAACAAGTTCAAAATTGTTGTTTTCAGGCTGTTCGCATCATGGTTTGATGACGGGTCCTTCAGCGCATCAGTGAAAAATTTTTGAAGATCCTATTCGAACCATCTGATATTTTCATTCACAATTTATTACACGTTATGAAAGTAGTTTCTTTAAGAAATGTTAATTGCAAAAACATTGTCAGATATTTGATGAGATGGTCAACGAATTACATCGCATACAATATATCGCGAGTATACATATATTCTCCCATGTGTAGGTCATTGCTATACCGATTAAACGCCATAAATATATATTCTAATGCGTAGATTATGAGTAATTAACTATTTTTCAAATATCAGAGAAGATAAACATTTCAAACATTTCATGAGCTTTGAAGATAGCTGTGCCTATATCTATACTTATATTTTTTATATGATTATAAATTTTGATAGTAACAACAATGTCTCATTATGTAGTCTTATATAGCAGATTATGTATTATCATAGATCCTATACGAAATATATTTACATCATTTAATTTCCTAGCTTGAAACAAACATGTTCAGCTATTATAATCACAAAAAATTAATTTAAACAAAGATTAAATCTCGTATGGGTTCTAAATTGCCCGAAGTTCGTATATATATACCATGAGGATAATAATTATATTTTTTAGCACCAAAACTCTATAAACATTAATTTTAAATAACAAACTATATGAAGTCTTCGAGTTACCTATATGACCTTATATTAGAAAAATGAGATGATTATCAAATTAGGACAAATTCTAAAAAAACTGTAATGGGTTGACTGAGATATCCATAATCAAATGAAACAAATTAATTACTAATTATAAGCCTTGTAAACAAGTAAAGAAATATTTCCTAGAGTAAAAAAAAATATAGAAGAAAAGTCACTGCGTAGATTAACAAAAAATAAAAAAACGTATGTTAAAAATTGTATATTTTATTAAGATTATGGATTAAAAACACCACTTCAATTTTTGACAGAACATTTGAATATTCAATAAATAACATTTAATATTAATTTTTGTTCTTCATGACTCATTATGTATTAAAATGTATTTTATATGAGTTACAAATGTGGCCTTTGAACTATTTCGATTAAATATATATTCTGTTCTTTGATTTGAAATTTTACTCTATTAACAAAATGAACTTGTGATATGGTAGTCACGATTAGACAATGTTTTAAAAACAAAAACCGCTGTTAATGATATAATTCATACATAGCATGTAACAATTTTTCATATAGTAAATAGATATCAAATGTATAATGAATGTTTCTTCTATAAATTTAAAAGACTGACCATTTTAAAAAGATCTATAACTGTACTTGATCTATAAATTTTCAGTGTTTAATTAGAATTTATATATTGCACATTAAGCCAAGATGTATGTTTGAAAAGAATGCACATGCGTGATAAAATTATTGAAAAAAGTGGCTTAAAACAAAAGGAAGAAGAATAAAAAAACAAGAAAAAACAATAGCAAATAAATTGCAAGTGAAAGAAACATCTTATCCTATATCGTATAACATAATGAAGGAAATGTCTTAACGCTCATAACGCTCTTGTGAATGAAGTATTTTCAAAAAATGTCATATAGGCCTTTAAACATATTGAATGAATCCTAAAATGTTATTAATTATTTATAAGTAAAAGATTACTACATTAAATTACTATGTCACTTTTGTAAAGAATTACTAAAGCTATGCTATCTCGATGTTTTAAAATGAAGAAAAAAAAGTATGTTAATTATCTAGATAAAAATTTACACAAAATTCAATTATAAAATATTTACGAACATGCAAAATCTAGGCGAGTTGATACATGAGGTGATACGTAATATAAAATCTTTGATACTAGCGATAGCGCCGCAAAGAGCGGTGCTTATTTTGATGCAAAAATCAACTCTAGTTTTTATAAGAAACAGTGAATGACTTTTGTTTTCTGAGCAACGTGATTACTTCGTTTATAGTAAATATATACTTTAGGAAAAAATATTTAATTTAACATAAATCCGCAATTTATACGCAACAATATAGTAACTAAAACTTTTCAATACAAGGAAATTTTGTTAAAATAGCATTAGCCTCACATTAAATTTAAATTTGTTATCATAGCATTAAATATAATCAATATTTTTTTAATTTCTTTAAAATGTATCAACATCTTATGTATAATGCATGTATAGATAATTACTGTACTGGCAAAAACTCATAACGGGTACATAGCTCAGTAGAACTTTTCAATATCCAATTAGATGACTTACGCTGTAGACACTTTCGAATACAGAACCAAGTAGGTAATATTGATATTATACAACGTTGGAACAAGAATGAGAACAATCGTTGTAACGAACAAACCAAAGTATTTCCTTAGTTTTTAAAAACACTATGTATCAAAATGTTGTTAAGCTTACCAAAATAAGCTATGCCAAAGTTATTTGATGCAAATAAATTTTGTTGTTTAATGTATATCATGCCTTTTATATTTCATTATTATCTCATAACTCTCACAAATCCTTGTATCGAATAATTCAAATGAAACGTGGGTAAGCAGTTTCAAATAGTATTCTAAGGGGTATTAATTTTTCTATAACGCTGATAGTATAATAGCATTTTGATTGAAACCTCATCACGTAGAGTTTAAAAGTAGGTAATCTAACTTGTTTTTATTTTTATGTGTAATAAATTGACAATATGCTTCTAATCCGAATAGTATGTAAAAATGAAATTCTCTTTATTCTCTTTTAAAGCCCCTTTCTCTTTTAAACAGACGCATAAAAACTTGGCAATAAATTCCTCTGGCCTTACCTGCTTCATAAGCATCATAAGCATCTAGCAATAAAAGATCCCTCAATTAAAAATAAACGACATTTAAATATTCGTTTGTTAAGGTATTCCTTTAAGACAGACAGACAGTGTTGTGTTACCTATCTATTCTTCCTTTGCCTGATCATCAGATTTTTCTTCATTTTTATCAACTGAATCATCACCCAATTCAGTACTATCTTCTTGTGTGTCTTTTACTTCATCTTCGCTCAACTTAGGCGCCTCCAATGATTCGTTCGATGCAGTAGTCTCATTCTCTGCTACCTCAGGTTCATTCGTTTGAGCTTCTTCAATCGGTGTAGATCGCCTCTCGTCAGTACTGAGAAATGATTTAAGAGAACAAAAACCAAGTTATTCGAAATTATTACAAATAAGATATCTCTTTAAACTCCAATAAAATAAACACCATGAGAAGGAAATCAATTATCGAAATATTTCTATTTTCATTCTATTCATAGTCTCACCTTTCTGGTTCGGTCGTTGCGGCAGCCTTTTCTATAGAGGGCTGTAACAATGAATGAAAATTGATCAAATTCTTGTACACAATTTAACACTTTCATTTTTCTAATAAGAATAAAATGTTTCATACATAATTTGTCTTATTGAAAAAGTTCAGTTTACAACTAAATAAAAAATAGTTTGAAATGTTTTCTGTAATTGTTGATACGCACCTCCCGACTGGATGTGTTTCCATTCTGCTGAATGTCTTTGGGTGGAGATTTGCTTCCAAGTGTAATTTCCGCAGTGCTAATCACAGGTGTGACTTTAAGAAACTTTTCCAACTCGTCAATTTCATTTGCCAAATCGAATTCTTCGTAATCCTAGAAATGATTAAGCTTTATAAAGAAATTCAACGATGATATGAATGAATACAATCTTTTCTAACTGGTTTAAAATTCGAATTACAAAACTCGATTCAGCTTATCTCTAACTAAATAAATTGGTTTAACTACCCCGCAGTATTCATCATCGTTGAATAATTGCGGTGGCAATGGATGTTTGCTATCTCTTGCGTTACTTTTACTCTGCATAAATTCCTTGTCCGTTTCTTTACCCGGTTCTGTAATATCAGTTACTTCATAAGGAACATTTTTACTCTCCAAGATCATCAGTACTCGTTGCTGCCTCTTTTTCACCTATATAAAAAGAAAAAGTTAAAATTTATTACGTACGACAATTTTTATCCGTAATTCATTATCGTTATCATCATCTTTTCGACAAAGAAGATCATTCTATAAGATAAATAGAAAATCTTAGATTCAGAAGCAACTGGGGTTATTTTAGATTTCGAAAAATACGTTCTTTTGTAAAACTAATTAGATTCTGATCGAATGAACTACATAAATTTAATGGAGTACACATAAAAAAATAATACAGTTATGATCAGAGGCTAGAATGTTGCGTATTATTTATCGAAATATAAAACCGAGATTTCTTGCTGATAAAAAGATATTTGTATGAAAATTGAGTCACTGTTTGTGGCTGATGATGATATCATTTGATGAAAATTATGTTCTTGGGTATATAGAATATAGAAGATTTTGTCTTTGTCGTAAAACGCAAATTGAAGTGTAGATTAAAAAAAATAAAAATTAAGTATATGATTGTAATTGGCAAATAAATTACATTCCATTGTATAACTACGTCAATATACGTAGGTATATACGCACAGATAGTAGTATAATGAAAATATAAAACCGGCTGAATAAATTCTAGATATAAATGATGATAGCGATTATTTATAGTAACGAATTGGCATTTGGTGTATATTGTTGAGTAATTTGATATATTTGCGACAAGTATGTATACTATAATGAAATGTCATAGAGCAACACTAATCTGAATAGGCACTGCCCAAGGTCTAGTTGCCTTTTGTGTACTACTCCGTTATTCCGGCACTCACTTCTTTATTTCCGCTAATTCCTGATATGTAGACTTTTACAACCATCGTTACTCTGTTTTTTTTTTTTTTCACTTTTAATAAACACTATCAACACAATAAATCGGGTATTATTTCGCTCTTTATTAATTCGACTCGTAAATATTTAAAGTACGTTGTGAACAATTTTAGACAACTGCAGCTTGCTTGCTGGTTATGGGCTGACGGTGGAGCTCTACTCCAAGTCCACTAGCTCGCTCTCACTCGTTCGTTTCTTTCCCTAGAATACTACTACGTCACGGCATAGAATAACTAAAAACTATACAATCAGAAACTCATGCGTATTCGGAATAATTTTTTTTTCACCGTCGTTGTCTTTCGGCAACGTACGTTAAGCGGCGCGATTGGCAATAATAAACAACAATGAATTATTCTCCCGATTGCAGAAAAGAGGGGCAATCGTCTGTCCCCTATCTATCCGATATTATTTCATCAATGCTCTAGCGATTCTGTATTTCTAACCTGCGATTTCTGTCATTCTTTATTTTTGGTCATTCTGTGCTAGCGTATTGAGATAACTAGGCGAGAGTGCCTCGCGGCAAAGATGTTGGGGTTTGTCTTATGCAATCGTATATTAAAGTCTGGAGTAAATGACAGAGAACTCTGGATAAAGAGTTTAAACTTTTCTTCCCGAGCCGCAAATCGTGTTTTTTTGAACAGAGGTTCGGCGACCAGTGTTCATCTTCGAGGATCACCTATTTCAGTAACTGGAATCAGGGTAATATTTATAAGCTAGTTAAGCCCATTTCATACACTGTACAAACATTTAGGTTATAAATTCTTCATTCATCGTTCTCAATGAATTGATAATATGCAGCAACTTTGAAGGTTAGCTCATAATTTTCATTACGAATTTTTTCATAAATTTTACCCATATTTATTCACATTGTAATGCAATCAACATTTATCAATAATAACGAGTAAAAAAAGGAATTTTTTGTTCATTCACTTTCGTAATGATAGAATAATCAAACGGTCTTAAAATAGCAGCGCTAACCATTTTCAATTAACAGAGGTAAGCTGAGTTGTCCATGATAGCTAGATTGTAATCGTATTATGAAATTGTTCATATAAGACTCTTGAGAAATGATTTTAGATCCAAGGTTACAGTGACGAGGATAATTCATCAGTTTATGATTGACTATTGCTTTTTTTTTCTATCAAAACGTTCTATTCCTTCTACAGATATAAATAAAACAACTTGAATAGATGGGTCGTGTGTTAAGAAGACGACGTATAAAGAAGAAGCTTTCCTCATTACAATCAGAAAGCGAGGAAGCAATACTCGATCGTTTAATAGCCTGGATGCGATCCAAAAACTGGTCCCAAACTTGCAATATAGTTTGTCATAACTTTTTGGAAACTGGACGAGGCTTGAAAGCTTTGAAAGACGTTAAACCTAACGAAACGATAGTCAAAATACCTAAAGATTTATTAATCACAACGTTGAACGTATCCCAGAGCTACATTCACCATATATTGATAAATCCTCAGATATCTGATGCTCAGAGTGTCTTAGCAGCATTTTTAGTCTATGAAATACATCTAGGAGACGAGTCTGGGTGGAAACCGTACCTAGATTCTATCCCCAAATCATTCAATAATCCATATTTTTGTAGCAATAAGGAAAAGAGACAATTGCCCAATTACATATCAGAAATTCTGAATGTACAATCAGTGCGGATTAAAAACACGTATCTAACTCTTATGAAAGTTATTAAAAATGCTTGCAAGATGGAACATAGCTATAAGGACACTAATTTAGGACAGTACTTTAAGAAATGTAGACATTGTGATACAACTTATGATAAAATTATTACATTTTCTAAATACCAGTGGGCATACTTTGTTGTTAATACAAGAGCAGTGTATATTGATCATGGGGAAGGTGAAAATAGTTTAAGGAATGATAATTTAGCTCTAGCACCATTTTTAGATTTGTTTAATCACAGTTTTGATGCATCTGTGAGTACAGGTATTATCCAAGATCAGAGAAAGGCAGAGTTTTATCAAATTATTACACTGAAACCCTTTAGTCAAGGTTCACAAGTTTTTATCAATTATGGCCCTCACGACAACATAAAGTTGTATATAGAATATGGGTTTTTTATACCCAATAATCCATTGGATGAAATTATCTTTGATATCAAAGATATTAACAGATGTATTAGTCTGTCCGAAGCTCAGTGTAATTTTATACTCGATCATGGATTAGATAAAAGAATGGGATTCAATTCAAGTGGTATAAATTATAGCGGAAAAATGACGTTATTTATCGCAGTTACTAAATTCAGGAGGAAAGAAGAGTGGCTAATGAAAATATATGGAGACGATATCTGCGGCAAAGAACTGATAGACATTTTTTCATTAGGTAAAACTATACTGGAAGTAAGGAAAAAAGAGCTCATAAATCAGTTGGATAAAATGAAACAGCTAGGCAAAGGGAGCGATAGTTTCGAAATTGCTTGTAGCCTCGTAGAAGAACACATTCGTATCGTAGAATATTCGTTCAATAATTTAACTAGAAAATCAAATGTTTGAGAAACGTTTATACCAATTATAATTTCTCATTCATTAGACGATATTTCAATATTTGTACATCTCTATACTTTCACTTACGAAATAAATATTTAAAAATTAAAATGAATTATGATTACAAAATGTCCTATTCATTCAGAAAGAAGCAAAGTAAAGATATCGCTGAAAGTTTCTGCAAAGGTTGCCAAATGATCATACAATACAGTATCAGAAATACACATCCAAATTTTAGTTGTATTCAAACTGTTGCGATTAGACCCTATTTTCAACAATCATTAGAGAACTGATCTTCTGTTATTTCCTAAATTCATACAATTGGAAAGCTAGAGGGTTGAATAAAGACTAATTCAAATATTGGTATCGATGATTACAGTACTGCAGTGGCAATGTCATCGATCGAGCACAAAAGAAGAAAAATGTACCACAATCTAAACCTGTGGTCACACCGGTTAAAATCGCTTCTGTAGTGACGGGTGTAACCGGTGGTAAACCAGGTCAACAAAAAAGGAACTGTTTCCACCCTGGAGCGTCGAGTATGAGTAGAGAAGCCATAAGCTTTGAAGACCGGCCTCCGGTTACTAGTCAAGAAATGATTAAGGGAATGCTGAGTTATATTTGGCCGAAGGTACAAGGAAACATTCAATTTTTACTTTTGTAACATGAAAATTCTTCCATTATCTAATTTCTTTCCAGAATTAAATATTCTTTGATTTATCGGAGAGAGAAGTCTGCCTCTAGAATTATTTAGCTAAAAATTGTAACTTCCCCGTAGGACGATCCTTCCATTAAGCAAAGAGTCCAATTGGCAATGGGATTGCTGGTTGGTGCAAAACTTTTAAATGTTTGCGTGCCATTTGTGTTAAAATATGCTATCGACTCATTGAATAGCCACATGGTAGCAGCTGGTAGCGATCCTCTATTGAGTATGACGACTGCTCCTGAAACTGTAGCAACAGTAGGAACATCTTTGCTTATCGGCTGTAAGAATTGAGAGCTTAATAAATTTTAAATGAGTGTAATTGAGCCTTAGAGAAAGAATAATGAGATATAAATTTCACCTAATTTGAAACTCATTTTTTGTTGAAGCTTTCAGACATGCAAAGTCCGCAAGGTTCTTAATTTCATTTTTAATTGCTACACAGATGGTGTAGCTCGTGCTGGCGCAGCTGGTTTAAACGAGCTAAGAAATGCAGTATTCGCAAAGGTAGCTCAACATTCTATCCGCAGAATAGCCAAGAACGTATTTCTTCATTTGCATAACATGGACTTGGCGTTCCATCTGAGCAGACAGACCGGTGCACTGTCTAAGGTGAGGTAATATCAGGAGTAAGTCAAATGTCTGACTTATTGCTAGATCATTCAGATTCTATTGCATTTAAGACTCGTTCAAGCAATGCTAATCCATGAAATACAGACAATAGACCGAGGCAGCCGTGGTATAAATTTCGTCCTCACCGCAATGGTCTTCAACGTAGTTCCTACGGTGTTTGAACTCGCCTTAGTCAGCGCCATTCTGGGCATTAAATGCGGCCCTGAGTTTGCCGGAGTTGCACTTGGATGCGTAGGAATATACACAGCTTACACCCTCGGTGTTACTCAGTGGAGAACTAAGTTCCGAGTTTACATGAACCGAGCAGAGAACGACGCTGGAAATAAAGCAATCGATTCTCTCATTAATTATGAAACAGTGAAGGTAAAATTGAAAATGGATTATGCAAGATAAGAACAAATGTATGCTGAATTTCGATCGGTTTTAAATGCTCAGCATTCTTTTGCATTAAAAAAAAATCATTACCATCGAATGGTTTGAAATATATTTAAAATAACACCTTCTATACATCTTTCAGTATTTTAATAACGAAAAATACGAAGCTGAACGATATGACTCCTCGTTGCAAAAGTACGAGGCAGCTTCGCTAAAAACTAGCACAAGTCTAGCAGCGCTAAACTTTGGACAACACGCTATATTCAGTGCTGCTTTGAGTTTGATTATGGTATTGACCGCGAAGAATATAGTCAACGGTAAAAATTTCCTGTTCTATTTTAGATAACAACAATTCTTGAGTTATAAATAACACACTTTCTGATTAAGACTATGTTAGAGGTGTTGAGCAATGATTGTTCTTTCCTTTTACATCAGCACATAATTAAATTGAATAACTATTTTAATTATCATTTAGGAACGATGACCGTCGGTGATTTGGTAATGGTAAATGCATTGCTGTTCCAACTATCTGTTCCACTAGGGTTTTTGGGCTCAGTATACCGGGAAGTGAGACAAGCGCTTATAGACATGCAAACGATGTTTACATTGATGACTATGGACAGTTCCATCAAGGTATGGCCTTGTCGATGAATTAGAACAATATGAATTGTGGACTCTGCCTCAAAATGATCAATGTATGCGCAATTGGAAATTTATTATTCAAATTTGGAATTTTCAGAGCAACGCAAAGGCTCTACCTTTCCAAGTGACACCAAGCACTTCGGAAATCACTTTCAAAAATGTCAATTTTCAATACATTGAGGGTAAACCGATTTTCGAAGACCTAAGTTTCACTATTCCAAGTGGCAAGAAGGTTGCTATAGTAGGTGGATCAGGTTCAGGGTGAGATTTGAACACTGTTTAGCGATAAGAGTTCTGTAAATAAATTACAATTATAACAAGGTGATCTCTTTTTTGTAGTAAGTCGTCGATCGTAAGATTACTGTATCGATTCTTTGAGCCCCAACACGGAGACATATACATAAATGGTACAAATGTCAGAGACGTTAATCTGGACGACCTTAGAAAATCAGTAGCCATTGTTCCGCAGGTAAAATATACAAAGTATTCCAAGGAATGAAGTATGAGTAGACTAGAACCAGTCTGAAAATAAGTAAGAGGTATTTTATTATAAGATTGGTTCTAGCATTTTCAAAAATTACAAGTGCTATCAGACTGAAATTAAATCCATGAATATTTACAGGATTCTGTACTATTTCACGATACTATCTTCTACAATCTTCATTACGGAAATCTAAAAAAAACTGAAGAAGAAGTATACAAAGCAACAGAAATGGCCAATTTACATACGTCAATTCTACAATGGCCTAAAGGCTATCAGACACAAGTTGGTGAACGTGGATTAAAATTGAGCGGTGGAGAGAAACAAAGAGTCGCAATAGCTAGAGCAATATTGAAAGACAGCCCTATCCTGGTATTTGACGAAGCAACATCATCCTTGGATTCAATCACAGAATATGTAAGCATTTCAATTTATATTATCGATTCTATTCACGGAGGAAAGATACTATTCAAATTATTTCTCCCAACTCATTTTTGCCTCAGAATATATTGGAGGCCTTAAAACGTGCAACAGTAGGACGTACTTCGATTGTGATTGCGCATCGTTTATCGACCGTTATGGATGCCGATGAGATTTTAGTCCTGGATAGTGGAAAACTAGTTGAACGTGGAACACATAGCGACTTGCTAGCTACACCAAATTCTCTGTATAGTAGACTATGGGAAGCTCAACATATGGGCATGACTAAGCAGAAGAAAGATGATAAACTCACAAAGCTGGAGGCCTAAGAATCAAGATAAGAACATCTGCTATTGCAGGAAGAGAGTTCAGTATGGATATTACATGTATAAAACCGACGTCATCTTAGTATTGCAATAATCATTCATCCTTTTGATAGATTAAAGTTTTTCACACTAATGTTCGAAGCAGTAATGTAAATAATGTTTAAATTTTGTTCTGTTGTAACAAAGATGGTAGTGTTTGTAAAATCAATGTAAATAGTTGTACAGGAATTTAACAGATACGTCTTTGTGATAAAGGGGTTTGTTGTTCCCAGCTATACCAAACGTTCTGGTATTCTCTGGCCAAATAATGATCTGCAAAATCAGATATAAATTATCTAACAAAGGAGAATTCTATTTTTCATAATTGATGTAACTATCAAAATTGATTGATAACACTCATAATACATTATATTCAAAATAGATTTAAACCTTTGGGACAAGAATTAAACTTTCAATTCGTTGTTCCAACATCAATCTTGACCCAAGCCCCTTGATTAAACAGAAAATAATTGTTCATAGTAATCATTTCGTTGTCATTATGTTGTTGTTATAATATTGCAATGTATATTTTATAGTTGTAAGACTTGATACCGTGTTATCTAATGTATCATAAAGTTGAAGGTAACATTAAATAAACTCATTGTTATATAATTATGACTTATAGTATTCTATTTTTTACATTCCAATGAAGATCAGAACATACTCAGGCACATTGGTGTTCATTCTCTCTGATAATGTTATGCTTCATCGACAATCTACGCAAATGTATTTTCAATCATTATGTACATAGTTTTGAAAGATATCCTAGCTGCGGAAGAAATTATGACTGATTTTCTTATCATACTTTTGATATATTGGCATTATTCGATGCAAGGAAGCGTTTAAAAAATCAATTATTGATCAATACTTAATGCATGTTAGTACGTTGCCGGGACAACTCTTTAAAAACAATCATGGATGCCAATCAGCCAGCAATGTGTTTCTGTCAATTGCATTTATTCTGAAAAAAAATGTAATGTCCAAAAATATACTTGCAATGTAGAAATTTAATTATCAACTTATACTTTGTCGCAAAATGCAAACCGAAGTGCCGGCACTACCTGTAGTATGCTCGGATGGGTGTAAGCGACTTATTAGGTAAACAATAGCCATTGGGTATATTTTATATTTTATAATCTATTGATTTCGTAACATTAATTTTAGTCAACACTCTGTTGAATTTTGTTCGCATAGCTTTTCTCTAATAATTTTTATTCTCATTTTAAATTTATTTCATTATGAGTTGAGTCTTGGGTGTGTTTTAAAATTTATTACATGCACAAAATTGTGGAGGTATCTTTGCTTTAGATTTACTTTCCAACTTTTAGCTTCTATATCATTTCGATTGGTATTTCTACTATTCCTAGGAAAATTGGCGAAGAACCAAGGGTTGCAGAAGCCTCAATAAAAAATCAATCGGCATGCAAAAATGCAGCTATTCTTCTAGCAAAAAGAAAGCAGTTACATCCGTTGCTTGGTTTGTACACATAATTCATTTAACGCTAGATTGTGTCTTTATAAACTTCAGAAAATATTAAAAAGACGAAATATGCAGCTTTCAAACGAGCGGCAACAAGTGCGAAGCAAGAATTCTGATATAGCAACAACTGCTTTATGTTCTCTCAGCTTTACTTTTGAACTACGCTTTTGTACCTTGGCAATTTATACTAGCACCCTTTTGATTAAACTAAATATGCACTACAGCTATGATATATATTAATAGGCGGTCCGTATTACAAAAACAGCGCACGTGTATACACTCTCGCTGAGCCCGCTAGATCTCTGGAAAGAAATCCTGTAGGGCAAAGGGTTTTATCAGCCAAGATGTTGCGTGTCAAGCAATTACAAAATCAATTGACTGATGCACATTACCATTTGAATGTACGTCAAATTCTTCTATTTATTTGATATTCACTAGTTTTGCAATATCTTGAAAGAATGAAGTTTGTCTTAAATCACTCCGTACAGAGATATATCAGTGCGGGTGTGTAAATAATGAACTTTTTTTAGGAACTAGCCAATGAAAACAGGCTTTTAAAGGCATTGCAAAAAAGACAAGACTCAGCACTGCAACGTTACGAAGGAACTACCGCCGAATTACCACGTATCATTAACTCGCACCATGAAGAGCTTAGAGTGCTTCAAACTAAGTATAAGAAATTGAAAGCTCAACATAAAGATACTTGCGATTTGTTGAGGGACAAAGAAAATGAGCTACATGCTCTCCAGGTATTTATATCAGCATGAATAAGACGGAGCACGTCAAATTTTGTATCCGTATTATTATACTTGATTATTAACGCGTTGTACAGGCACAGAATAAACACCTTTTGCAATTAAGCAAAGATCGAAATTTAGGAGAGAGAGAAAAATTACAAGGACAAGTATCGGATTTAAACCACAGGCTCAAATTACAGAACGAAACCATTCAGGTACGTATAATTTCTTGTGTCGTTGAATCTCACACGTTTCATTTTGATATTTGAAATAAAATTCCTATTATATTTTCTGTTCTGATAGATGTTGCATAGAAAGTTGGCACTCGAGGGTAAAAGTTTAAAACATCAATTGAACAACGAAGTGGCTAAGAATAAGGCAGCGCAAAGACATCTGAATAAAACTATGGAAAAACTGAAGGGTTTGGAAGATTTATTGGACAATAGAGAAAAGAAGTTGTATTACACTGGCCAGCTACCGATATTTGGCAAACGTAAAAACGTGGCCAGTCAATCGCTTACGAACTTGGTCGCTGATGGAAGGTAATATCAGTATGGAATTTTTTACGATATCTTATCATTTCGAGGCACAAGGGTGTGATAATCCAATTCAATATTTATAGCAATGTTACAAGCCTCATGAAGGATGTTAACAGAAATAGAAATCTTGAAGACCACGAACCGTTAGACAAATCTTTGGTAAGTAGTTCGCCGCTTATGCGGCCAAGTACACGTTGAATAATGTGTTTTCGAGTCTATTTATTCCCTGATGTTTTGCAAACATGCTGAAATGACGAAAATGTTGAAATTTACAGCCAACTCTTGCGGAATATGAATTAAACGCGAATCCAAAAGTTAGCGGGACCAGTGCAAACTTGACGATGGATTCCTTGCCCATATCTCCAAAAACTGAAACGATGGCAAGCTTGGATCAAGTCCGTAGATTTAGATTGCAGAAATCTCCTCACACTCAGAAATTGAGTGCCAGGGATAGATTAAGAGAAAGAATCAATGAAGCAGAGTATGAAGATATTGAAAATTCGGAAAAGCCCTGCAACTCTGAAAGTGAACATTTTCAAAATCTGTACACAAACTCGGATCAACAAGATGTCAGCGGGTATGACACAGAATTATTGAGATTTGAACAGGGTTTGGAAAAGAGTAAACAAGAGAGTGGCTACAAGCTGCCAAGACAACTTAGAAAAGAATTTGGCTACTCAACTAGCGATAGTGAAACAGAAGACGAAAATGTTCACCGTACAGACGGAGAACAATATGAGGAAACAGATCCGACTACTACGTCAAAGGAATTGCATTCAAGGTTTGTACTTTTTATGCCTTTATATGATTTACAGAAATGCAAAGAACTTTATCAATTATTTTTTCAGATTGACCAGCAAAGTTTTAGATACTATTGAAGGCAAAGCATTAGGTCATGAAAAGGAAGAGGGAAGACCGTTTACTGAAGAAGAATTGGAGAGATTTGTGAGCGAAAGACTTAAGTTCAAACGAGAATCTATTATGCAGGATTGTAAGAAGAAAACATTTAGTAAAGCTGAATGTAAGGCTGAAATGAAACAGCTTAAGGCAGCTATTGGCATATCTGAAAGCGATTCTGAGACTGATACTGCATCTGGATGTAATAAAGAACAAGAAAAATATGATTTTATTCTGAGGAATGCACCAGATGATTCTGAAAGTGAAAATCTAAATCATCCCATTGAGGATTTCTTCAAACTTGACGCCAATAATCGATCGGATTCAGGCTCAGATACTGAGAAACCAGTAAGAAACAAGAAGTCTAAGAGTTTGGATGCAAAATCTAAAGCCTTGCATAGCCCAACTTATTTGAAAACTATAAACGATGAGATACACTCAAAGTCACCGGACAATAAATATGAAAATGGAAAACAACGCTTGATGGATATAACTAAATCGTGGAGTGAATTGCAAGAAAAGATTATGAGAGAGCGTGAAACCTCAGAACATCAAATAAAGGCTTTAGAGAGTGGGCTGGATGATGACATGATAATGGTAACGAAAAATGTACAAAAAATTGATAACGAGGAGGTAAAGATATTGTTGAATAATACAAAGCTATTATATACACCGCACGGCAGCATGGATAATTTGAAAAATATCGAAGACAAATTATCCGAAATAGATAAACAAGGTAAAAAGTTTAAACAGCCACGCAGAAATTCTATTTCTCTAGGGAATATGAATTTGGTAATTGAACCAATTGAAAATATAGTAAGAAGTGTACAATTGTCTGGTAAACTTGATGATCAAGAATCACAATCAAATGAGTTGAAGTTCGAAGATAGAGCGCATGAACAAAGTGAAACTTTAGTGGACAAAGACTTGTTTGCGTCGGACTTCGGTGCGGGGGACAACTACACATCTAATATTGAAAACGAATTGATCAATATCGATGAAACACAAGCTGCGCTTCAGAGTATGGTATTAGAGACTAAAAAACAGCTAAATGAAAGTCTAAGATCGAGGTCAAAGCCCAACGGTTCTGCGAGGATTGATAATTTGAAAAAAATATCAAACTCTACTCAACAAGAATTAGACTTTCCAAAAAAAGATAAACCTGTACAGAAGGAGACTTCGTACAAGGAAGAAATGTCTACGGAAGCAAAAATGATAAGTTATAACAAGGAGAAGCTACTAGCTGCAATGAAAGCTATTGATAATAATGAAAACGTTGAGTTCGTAGACTTGCAAAAGTCCCAGAGAGGAAATGGGAGCAGTAGATCGCAAATAACAGAAAATCTCTATCGTGGTGTACCAACTCATACAAAGAAAAAGGATGATCTTATAAAAGAATTGTTCGGGGATGGTAAAGGTGATACTAAAACCAGAAACGGATGTACCAAGATGCATTAAGGGTAATAATAATTAAGCGATGGGACCTAAAGCACAGAAATTGAATTGCTGGTTGCAAAGAGAAATGCTAGAAGAACGGAATACATGAGTATTTGGAGATGTGTTTTTACTGACTGCCAAAATATTGAATGCAGCTACGATAAGAACATGAATAATTCAAATCGCGCAGCATGGACATTTTTGAATTCAAAATATACACGTTCATATAAAAAGACGTCAATTCAAGTCTTACTACGGTATTCTATGAATATTATATTAATATTCCAACCAATAGAATATAGGAATGATTATTTAGTGATTTTTTTATCTGAACTCTAAGTTGAAAAAATTATATTTGTACAAAATGTATGTTTTCTATCAGTGTACAAAGTGTAATGTCAATCATAGATATATATGATTCACCGTGAATGGACGAATTAAAATAATTTCTTAATAAAATCAATATTATTGTTGTGATAAAGTTATGAGGATTCGATAAACCATAGAAAAATATCGACCTTAAGTTATACAATATACATACATACATAATAAAAATACAAATTTCTTTATTAGAATATAAACAAGTCGATTACCTCATACTGTGGCATGTCAAAATCAATGGTCATTGTATAGTGTCACACACACACACACACACGCGCACACACGCATAATTGATGTATTATTTACATACGATTACTTAGAAATATTTCAACACGTTATACGCGTTTCTTCCACTACCATATAATATAAATATTGAGTTAATATAATAAAAGAGAAAACGCCATATCATTGCAGATGTTAATGACGTTCAATAATACGTATAATGCCCACGAGTAATGTTTACTATTATAAACTCTTTGTTGTCATTTACAATACAACATAGGCATTCGAGTCTTACATTATTCAAACTTAACAAAGGACGGATTTTTGTCAAACTGATTTCTGGGCTAATTACTTCTCAAGTTTTTCTATTAAATTCATAGAACTCTTGTCAAAAATCTCCCATTGCTACAATAATATTTGACAATGCTGTTCTCGCATCACTTTCTTCAAAAACAGCTAATACCTCCATAGCACACTGCGAGTGCTCTTTTTGCAGCTGCTTTGTCAATTCGACTCCAGGGCCTGACACGATGATATCATGTACCTGGAAGTTATTTAAACACATTATTCACCGGTGCTTGATCAATAGTTTGAAACGTATCCAAATCTATAGTGAAAGTGAACGGTAATTAGACAGAGAAAACTCTCCTGAGGAATATACCTTTGTGTAGTCCACGTTATGAACAGATTCGAGTCCCTTATCAATTTCAGTTAAAATTGAAGGATCGTGTTCAATATGAAATATGACCGGTGCTGAGCATAAACTAAACGGTACAGTTTGATCTTTGCCAGTGAATGGCCCCAGGTCCAAGCATGCCTGAAACATTAATTTGACAATCATAAATACTCAATCAATGCAGGGAAATTAAATTTTTCAATAAATAATATCCTGAAGAACAATAACGGATACATTACTAAGTCCCATATGATGATGTATGATAATTACCTGCCAGGCAAGAGCCAAATGTTTGCCAAACTTGTAACCCTGCTCCTGTATTCCATCGCTATGACCAGCTAGCTTCAAAGTCCCTTGACAAGACTTTCCAAGCAAAGCACCAGCGCTGAGAACATTCCTAAGCGTCCACTCTGTAACGGCATATCCATTCCGGTCTAATGGCGGTATTGACGGCAGTGGATTATTCTGATTATCTCTTCGGCCAACAAATTCAGCCTCTGCCAAGTCACGAACTGCACTTGACATTAGCTCCACAAGCTGTTAAACCAGGAAATTTTGTAGTAAACAATTTCGATGGAGCAATTCTTTCGGTATATAAAAATAGACTGAAGAATACCATGCGCATGTTATAGAAAAATTTACAGCTCATACGTGATAATCAGAATTCATTATATTGTCAGGGTACCACATGGTCGAATATAAATAAGAGATAATTTGTAGTTTTCTGTACACACTAAAATCTTACATCTTGATTTCTGAGCGCCGCTAACTCAGCACAGCTGTTACCAAGCAGATAATCACCACTCAACAGTGCAATTTTGTTACCAAAAGTCATGTCATTCATTTCAGATGCCTCTGGATAAACTCCAGGTTGAATATTGACCAAACCCTTATGCACAAGGTGACTGGTACGTATCATCTCCGTTACTTCAGCCAGTGCTCTTTGACTGTAACAAGAATTTTATTCAAAAAAATATTCCAATACATATGACTTTCAATTTTTCAGTGTGCTTTCACTTTGAGGTAGTAGCTAACTATATGGATTGAAAAATAAAATCAGCCATGAATTGTCTTTCATGGAAAAGCGGTTTTAATTCTAAACAGGAATGTTTTTTAATCCGAATGAACATAATGTTCATAATGTCTCCTCTTTCATTCAGCTTTCATAACAGCTTGATTAATATATTACCTATGTAGGACTCCAGCGGCCTTATCCTCCTCCATGTCATCGACACTCAAATGTCCAGCTGCTTTAGAAATTAAAAGTACTATGAGGCCCCAAGCCTGCATATTATTTCTCCCATTGTATATGAGGCTCCTTTGAACAAAATAACAGATTAATTTTCGCCGTGATACAAATTCCTGATAATCTGACTTTCATTTTCAGCGGATATTTTTTTTGGGAATTCAATTTAAACAATTTTGGATTTCTCTCCTACACACCTAGAACATAGTTATCATTTATTTTATTTAGCAAAATAGGTACTTACTTGGCAGTTTTTAACAACGGATGATTCGAGCCGACTAATTTTCTCAAATGAAGAGCTACGTTGGCAATTTCATCGCTCAAAAGCCATCTCAAGCTTAAAAATGATGTTGGATATCCGACAATCTTTTCAGCCTCAGAAACAGCTCGATTCCAATCAGGTTTTGGATTGGTAGCAGCTTTAGCAGCAAATCTATTCACTTTAGTTTCGTGAAATTTTTTCTCCTGCACACTTATCAGGTTGTATTTATTATATAATACAGATGATATAGCGTTACTTTTTCTCAACAATTGCACGGCTTTATTATTAACAGACATTTTCGAAGATAAAAATATTTCGCAAAATCTATACTACTGTCCTTTTACACTATAACACTATAATGAAAATTTCTCTTCACACTGTCACTTGATCGTTGCGCTCAGCTACTTCTTCCTCACTGGTTTATCCTCACTCTTCAAAACTTTCTCTTCTGTCCTGATTTCCAATTCTTAAGTAACCCAATTCCCATCAGGCACACAAGCTACTTTAACTAGTACGTATATCTACGGATAGGTATGTACATGCATACAGCATACTACGAAAGGCTGCCGCCGCACTAGAACCAACTATAACCCGGAAAACCACGCGTCTCTATAAACTATTTCCTCTCGCTATCGGTAGGATGAGTGTTCTTTTTCTCGACAATCCTCACAGTAGATTTCGCACGCATCGTAATGTTTACACTTTCTATCAACTGATCGATCATCACGTTTACAATGCGAATAACGCAACCGTAATTAACTAACCCTGTAATGTGAGTCGATTGTCTCTGCACCGTTGGTCATAAATTCTTGGGTTCTTGGCTATTCGAATGAATGCCTACAGGCTATAATAATAAACATCTAATGAATTTCATGAGATGTGACACGAGTTTTAAATACAGTCCGACCTCCGAATAAGAAACCCGGCAATAAGAAACCTTCCCCAGTTTCTCACTCGAGCGCTTCCCCCACTCCAAGCTCGGATTGCACTTACGTGCGAATGAGAGAGAGAGACAGAGAGAGTGAGTCTGTGAAGAGCGCACGCATGGTGGGGGCGCTCGAATTCTTGCAAAACCTCTTCCCCTTGGGGGCTTTTGGTTTCTTATTTGGAGGTTGGACTGTACATCAATTTATTAATGATGTTTCATTATCGCGCGCATACACGCTGCGCAGGTACGGCTAGCTCATTGTCATCACATGTTTATTACTACTTTAGAGAAAATTTCGGCATTAATTAACACGAATAGGTAATTACTTTTCGTATTATTAAGAATAGAATATTTGACGACGATTTATGAACGTAATAAGCTATGCATATACGGTCAGTGGTACGGTGACCTTCAGACCTATTATGACATGTGTGCGGTTAGGACTCGTTCAAAAAACATTGACATCATTTTTGCGAGCCTCTAGCAGAGAGAAAGAAAGATGTTTTTAGTTCTGAATTTATTTTTTATTCAACGGAATGAACAATTACAGATTCCGGGGGCAGCGTCAAACTTATGAGTATTGACTGAGTACTTAATATAAATTACTACTAGTGGGTCTCAAGTGGGCTTGGCGTTGCAAATAATATCTGTAATACCGACTGGAATTTACAGTTCATGTATCTGCGAGATGACTCGTGAGGTAAATTCAGATTGATGATAGTAGGGATCTTAGATACTCGCAGCCACACTGTTTTCGTGCGCCTGTTATTTCCCTACCGAATAGGAATGCGGTCCGATTTATAAATTGATCCTTCTTTATTCGCGCGAATTGACAACGCCACGCACAATTCGAGCTCATTTAGTCAGCTCACAAATTTACCCAGAGTGAGCTATCTTTTCAGTCAACGGTATGAGACATCGAGCGTCTGATCGCAGGAAATTTATTCTACATATCGCCACGTGCTTAATTCAGAATCACGCTCCGGGATCTTAGGCGATTTGATCACCGTGCTGCCCTCTGCCCGGGCGTAGTTGGAAACTTTTCTTCTGATCCGTTTTGTCTTGCCGGCTAAAAAGTACAACTAACGATCATTCGATAATCGATTATCGCATCTTTCAACTAGGGTGAAGATGATCGTAAGATGCACAAAGGTAAGAGGTACCACCACCCATAATTTATAGTCCCTAATTATTATCAGTAACGTTCGACTCGGAGTAGCAGCGGGTAGTCGGGTACGCGATTTACTTTCCTTACGGGTGATAAGTCTTTAGAAGAAGAAGAAGCGATTTACTTTCCAACGGTTTCTCTAAATGTGAGTATACAGTATCAAATACGAGTCGCGATTTTCCAACAAGTTTTCGAGGGCTAATCGAGGGCTCAATCAATTATCGTATTAGAATCAGTGAAATCAGTGAAATCAGTTGACGGGTTGGCTGAGATTAATATCTGATAAAGTCGATCGGGCGATTGATATTTTTTTTCTCGTTATCATAGTTTTATTTCGCCGGGAATGGTGAAAAAACCTCAATTTCGCCGCATAAAAATACGATACAAGTAATTCGATCGTCATTTTCGTAGATCAAATTGGCGGTATATCGCGACGCCAACTTGTTGGCGGCCATTGTCCAAGCTTGACTTGGCGTCGGGTGGTTTTATCTACATATTGGTATTTTTTGCATAGTTTAATTTCGCCGTGAAAAAAAAACAAAACAAAAAAAATTATTCGAATTTTGCCGTACGAAAATCCTATACAATTAGTGAAATCGTAATTTTCGTCTATAATTTCGGTTGGAAAACGACTCTGTCTTGTCGGCGATTGGCTTGACTCGAGTCGGAGCGCCGCGACGGGTTTTCATTCAACTATCGAGGTATACCTATATATTCCGAAATTCGAATGGATTGACGGGTAACGATCATCGCGTCATCAATCCGCCCGCAATTTTCCGGTAATATTCATTATTTTCCTCCCGTTAATCTCAGTGGTTAGTTATTTCTGTACATATACATATGCCAGACGGATGTACACGCAGAGATACGTAACAGTGTCGATTAGTGTGGTTAGGTAACAATTTCATCTCAGTGAAAATTATATCCGAAAGTATCAATTCGTCAACATACCTATATATAGGGCAGCAAGCCGCAACGGCTGCTATGGCGCCATCTCGCGGTGGCTTAGCGAAATTTTATTTCATTATTAGAATACGTTCGAATTATTTGACACATTCAATTACTGTCGCGTATACTTATCATTTTTCAACTAGTACGTAATTATGTATTCGGTAAAAAGTATTTCGGATACTTTATACGCTGGAGAGTGTCTGAGTGTATATCGCAATATGGAATAGAGTGCAATTAATGCAATGCTACAGTGAGTCGAGTCTTATTCAAATTTTAATAAAATCAAATTCGTATTCATGGTTCAAAGTATATTTTTGTCTTTCAATTTCACCCATAGTATGATATTCGTACATATAATATAATCCAGTGTGCATTTGTGTATAAATTCATCGATGGTATGATCATTCATGCATATAATATAAAGTGCATTTGTGTATAAAATTCGTCGATGGTATGATATTCATACATATATTATAAAGTGCATTTGTGTATAAATTCATCGATGGTATGATCATTCATGCGTATAATATAAAGTGCATTTGTGTATAAAATTCGTCGATGATATGGAATTCATACATATAATACGATTCTATCAATTCTACCCGTACGTTATTAAATATGTATACCTACATCTTTATTTCACCCGCACTAATCAAGTGTGTCCTCCCACGCCCTGCCCCTGCCCCTGCCCCCTGCTCCAAGATTTCTTCTCCAAAGGATTACATTTCGAGGTCGACGTCTTGCAATTTCGATTTTCATCCTTTACCGTACATCTGGAGATCGACAATGGTGAGTCTCGCATGCAATGAAATATTCCTCGGTTAATTTGCCGATCTTACGCTAATATGTTTTATCATTAGCGTCGGCAGAAAGACCGTTGTATACGTCTACGCACTTTACTATATCTGTTTCTCTATTTTCTCTATCGCGTAGCGTGAAGGTCACATAATTGATTTCGCATACGTATATGTATAATATAATATATGTTTATGTTTCGTATTTTTTTCAATATTAGATCGCGTTTGCCTGAATTTTGAAAAATGATTTTTTTTTTTACCTAACTTTTGTCAATGAGGCGATTATTGTGGAGTTTTCTTAGCACTAGAGCTTTACAAAAATTCTGTTTTTAACAAGAAGTAGGGCAGAAATTAGATGTATAGGGCAAGGGCGCATAGAGGGACTTCATTCCGCGTCTTTGCTATACAAATAACTATCTTCTAGTCCCCATAATTTGCAACATATATATATACAATTCATTAAATTAGAATTTCAAAAAGTAATCCCCCTCATGGTCATGTCTTCTAATTTCACCTTATTGTGATACTTATTTTATCCTATAATCAATTCCATACAAAAGTCATATCGTAGTATATTACAATATATTGAACACCTTCTCATATCAGTAAACGAATAGGATCTCGTGACTTAATCCGTCCTCCCCCTACAGCCTACATCTGCATCTACACAAAACATGGAATTGTAAGTTATGACCACGGTGTGATTGACGAGGACTATATATGTGTTGGTGTGGATGCCTAGGTTTTGCTCTGTTTAAAATTCGACGATGGATACCAACGAAAGTAGAATTTCGCGCGTGTTAATACGGGGGGGGGGCTTGGGTGCGAAACGCGTGCGGTTATAGAATATATTCTTCGCGTTCGTCGGTCTTGGGATTGAGGCGTAGAGCAGGCAGGTCGCGATAATTTAAGGACGTCGTATTATTTCTATTTTTTCACAGCGTCAAATGATTCGCGCGAGTTGGCACCAAGATTTATCAGAAACTCGTGTCTTTCAGGAATGAAATTCATTACGAATAATCAGATCGTTTCGCTTAGTACTTCTACATTTCATCTATCAATATATATTTTTCATCAACTACTTCTATCGTTCAAATTCACCTAATAGTAATCGTTGTGTAATTAATCGCGTATGTAGCACGCGGTGCCAATCTCGATTGAATCATTTGAATGGGCAAAACGCTTCGCTGCATCTCTGTGCCTACGTGGGGGTACAGAGGTCAGGGATGCTGCGCTCGAAGAGGACGCCGACCTTCACGCTACTAAACTCTCTGCTTTATGAATGCTCTTTTTTTTCCTACTTATTTCCTGTTCGTTGAAACGAACTTAAAGATGTTTTTTTTGCTCTCTTATATCTGATGTATTATTTTCATGATCAAAAAACCAATAATTTTTTTCAAGCACTTCTACCTTACCGACATTTTTGTCGGTAAGAGAGTATCTCTTACCGACATATTTGTCGGTAAGAGAGTAGATTTCTTGAGTGGTAGAGCGGTGCGGCTCACCGCTCTTTATTACCGTCCGAGCTTATCCCAAGCTTCACGGGGCCACCGCAAAGGGGCAGCACGCGTACCGTTTGTCGTCTAAAACGACAGCGTGATATGTATATCTAAGCGCGGGACTTTTCCGAGCAGCTAGATATGCAGACAACAGAATAATGCAATTGTAATACCATTTTACAATGCTACCATGAAGTGCTTACTTTCCGAATGCTACGGAGCCGTTAAAACACGTGCGTGGTCTCGGGGATAATATTAATCGGTAATGGCAACATAGATCCAGCGAGTTTCAATGTTTTTCACTCGCTTCCTGAATATGCTGCCAGAATTACTGAGGGGGCGCTACTCGCTAGCTCGTTACGAATTTTAGTCGGTTCACATTTTCACAAAGGCACGAGTTCATGCCATGCGTGATACGTAGCGTTGTGCGTTTCACCGGTTTTACGTATTGTTTGATTCTGGCGAGGGTAGCGAGACAAAATTACAAACAATTTTCTGTATTTGTTGATCACACCTCGTCACTGAACGATCAGTTCTCTCCGTCCCTTTCCCGGATAAGATCTTTTTCTTATAATTCAACACTATTCAACTACGCTACATCAAATATGCCTCCGAAGCGTGGAAGACCCGCAAAGTCAAAGGTTAGGCTTACTACTTATCATACGTCGTGTAAAAAGCATAATGTTCTATTCGAAAAGAAATTACTGTATATCACTGTATAATCGCATTCATAAATCTAGAGGCGAATTTCACGCATAAAATACACGTATAACTTTGATATCAATTGAAAAAAAAAACTTCAGGTATTAACTTCCAAAAACAACAATTCCAAAATCGCTAATTCCTGTTCTGTAATTTTAAGATTTCATCGAATTTTATTTTTTCGTTACAATTTGGGCACAATATTTTTTTCTCGGTTTAAAAATATGTCGCATTCTAATAAGAGAAACGGTTAATTCCTAAATATTAATGCGCTAGACTTTAGTAGCTAAAATTGTATCGCTTAATCTTTGATGAATTGTTCGAAGAGAGGTTCAAAAACTAAGGCTGGGACTTCGCAAGTTGCAGAACAAGAGAGTACCGCTAAGCCTCAGGCAAATAAAAAGACTAAGCGTAGCGAAAATGAAGATTCAAACGATGAACCAGCGGCAAAAAAAACTAAATTAGAACCTAAGAAGGCACCCATGAATCAAACAGAGTCTAATTTAGATGATATCGACTTTGATTGTCAAAAACAAAATGAAAACGGTCAGAAATATAACTTGAAAATATGCAGCTGGAACATATCTGGGATTAGAGCCTGCATTAAAGTAAGATCACACGCCAAACTCATTAATCATATCGCCACTTACATTAGGCACACTTTCATTCAGGAAAGAAATCTATTTTTCTATTCATTTTTTTTTGTTGCAATTTTTTTTGATAGTTTCTAGTTAATTGTAAAATAAAAATTTATTCCAGAAAAATATGTTGGAATATCTTGAGAAAGAAAATGCGGATATAATTGCACTTCAAGAAACAAAGTGTGACAAAGATAAGCTACCCGAGGAAGTAAAGCTTCCCGGTTATCATGAACATTTTGTCGATAGTAAGAAAAGCGAATTTCAAATATTTATAACTGCTTTCAAAGTTTTCACATTAATTAATCAAAGACTTATTTGAATAAGGCAAGAAATCTGGATACTGCGGAGTAGCTTTATACACAAAAGAAAAACCTCTGGATGTTAAATATGGGCTGGATCATGCGAAACACGACGAAGAGGGTAGAATAATAACGGCAGAATTTGAAAATTACTTTATAGTTTCAGTCTGTGAGTTCAATTCATCCTTTTTCGCAAATTTAAAAATTAGCATATTTGAAATGAACTTTTTACCAAGTACTGAAATTTTTTTAATCTATCAGATGTACCCAATGCTGGTCAAAAGCTGGCCACTTTGCCAAAGAGATTACAGTGGAATAAGGATTTCAAAGAATTTATTGAAAACTTGGATAAGCAGAAGCCAGTTATTATTTGCGGTGATATGAATGTCGCTCATACTGAGATAGGTAATAATAGAATTCGTGAAGTAATTTTGAGTGAATATTAACGTGGCATTTATCCGTTGCTGAATTATTTCTTACCACAGATTTAACAAATCCAAAGACGAACATGAAAAATGCCGGTTTTACCAAAGAAGAACGAGAGGGTATGACTGATTTTTTGGATGCAGGATTTGTCGACACATTCAGACAGCTATATCCTGATAAAACCGGCGTTTATACATTCTGGGCATATTTTAATAATGCTAGAAGCAAGAATATTGGATGGTGAGAATTTCCCCCACTTGTTTTGTTTCTGAAGAAACTGAACACAAATTTCTGTTTTAGTATTCGAACACTCTATCTCCAAACTGTTGTTTCTTAATTCCAATGATTCTGGAAGTACATTGATATGATATAATTGAAATAGAACTGTGAATTCAGATTGCTAACAATGTAACTTCTTTTCTAGGAGAATAGATTACTTCCTGGTATCTGAATCAATAAAAGACAACGTCTGTGACAGTGTCGTCAGAGACAGGGTGTACGGCAGTGATCACTGTCCGATTATACTTTACATAAACTTGTAAGCGGGTATCACACATTTTCGAAAATTTGTCTGTTATAATTTGGAAGAAAATAATATAAAATAAAAATTAAAGAATAATAATAATAATGCGGATTAACTTGTAGCGTTTGTTTGTTTTTAGTTTTTTCTAATAAAAACCAAATAATTTCTCTGAAATTTTTGCGACAATTTATTCTATTCCATATATAAATTTGAGAAGGGTAAAACCGCTGTACTTCGTGCGCTTATCTGTTAGATAGTTTCCAAAAACGCGTTTTTTTCTTTCGTTTTGCTTTTCGCTGAGATGTAATAATTGAATGCTAAACACCCTTGGAGTTATTCGAATCTTGTGGATTGTTTTATTATAATGAGCATACAATATTATCCTGTACAGTCATCCGATATAATATTATTTTATTATTTATCCTATAATTTTAATTAATATAATATATCAATCAGATTTTTGAGGATTGGATGAAACTGATTTGTTTTAATCTTCTCCTGCTGGAATGGCGTCTTCAAGTCTTTTGACAAACTTGACTCGAATCTCTGTTACACTATCATTTTTTAGCTGATCTTGAACGAACCAAGAAGCTACCTCCATTTGTACCATTTCACAAGCTCCTCTTAGTACGCCGGTCAATATATTACAATACTTTAAATTCAAACAATGATCTGGTAGCTCGACAAACTCTGTTAAAGGATTAGTTTCAAAACATAAAGAGAACGCATCTCCTGCTGGACTCCAGTTTGTTATGGTTGGAGTTATTCCCAAAAATATTTTAAAACCACTTTGAATTTTCTCCGCGGTATCTCTGAAGTCGTAACAGCGACCCGACCCAGTACGGGCTAGGAAATCTTCGATCAAACGAATCCCCATGTTGTATCCCATCCTTTCAAGCTGCTTATTCACGTCCTCCACATTTTCGTAATCTTTTAGAAGCTGGGTCACCAACGCTCCGTAAGTTAAAGTAAAAAGTTCCGAATTCTATAACAAAAATATTGCAACTATGATACCATAAATTTTGAACACAATTCAATTGAATTTTATTCGATCTACGAGTAGAAGGAGTAGCAATGTCTTTTTTTGTTGAGCTTTTACAACTTTGAAGTAACTGCATCAGCAGGTACCGTTATTTTGGTGAAATTACCCAAATTTGGGGACTGCGTTGAAGATCTAGTAAGAAACACTGTGTTGTGTTTACACTTACCACTTTTTTTGCATCGAGTCTCGCCCCCGTTCTAGACATTATTTTATACGAAATAGATCACTGAGGTATAAAGTTATGGATTTTAGGTTATGTTATGTTGTCGTTCAACGTTCAACGTTCAACCTGACAGCAGTCGATTAATCTGTGTGTTACGCCTCCGATCATAGAGCATGAAATGATAGGGACTCTCGCTGTTTATCGAAGTGAGGTCTCACGTCTGTAGCATGTGAATTCATCTTATGATACAAAAATTTGTAGTTTTTTTCTTTTCCAACAACTGGTAACTGGCTGATCGGTAATAGCGCCAGTTATCGACTCCCTTTCACACCACCTCGCAGGAAAGGAAGCCTTTTTGCCAGCAGTACTAGATACTCTAAGTTATTTCGCATTGAACACGGCTAGAGGGCAGTAGCGTGGACTAACGCAAGCTACGGATTATAGAAAAACGGAAAATGCGAAGCTGTTTGAGGATGTTTTTTAAATACGGATGCTTTCGATATCAGCGAATTTGAATTTTTGAAAAAACAGATTGTATAATTTGGCAATGAGTCCGTTTAATATGCGTTAATTTTTTTCAATCCGTGACTAATGTGAGGAATAAAGTTTCTCTCGATTTTTATATCTTTGAATTGTTGCACTAAAATATAAAATTGAATTAAGTCTGTGAACACATTCCAGGCATTTCAGGCTTATCCATTCTCTCATTCAATCCTTTTGGCATTACTCTCTTAAATCGAAATAGTGACAATAGTGACTATTCACTATTTCGCAGTGCAGAGTAGATCACTAATTCAAATAGTGGTATACTTTGCACTACTAAATATTGAATAGTCACTATTTGATAGTCGAAAGTCACTATTTAAGAGAGTAGAGATCAGCTGCGAATTTGCCGCGAATCTATAACTCGTTGATTAATACGCGCTAGACAGATTTCCGAATTCAAATTTTTACGATTTTTTTCACTAGAAAAAAAAAGTTCTCTTACAGGTTTGTGTTTATGAATCCGAACTTTCGCTGGTGGAAGAAACCTATAGACGTGATAGATAGTACATCCGAAAATAGATCGAGACGGATCCAAAGAACCGATTCACGTCCTTTCGCTTTTCTTTTTGAATCGGGATCTGTGAGGATCGATACAATCTTATAGTTGATGCGCATTTCAACTCATATTTCTCATCCAGGGAACTGAGATTTTGATATCACTTACTATCGTATCATTTTAGATAGGGGGTAGGGTGAGATAATTGAGGAAAATGAGTTTCGCCGGACAAACTAACATGAGATTACCTCATGTGGCTGTTACACATAAGTCTCAATTATGTATTTCGTGTTACATGTAGCAAATATGATTGTAACGAAACACCAATCGAGTTTTGCAACGGGAGAAATGGTATATGCACAAGTCGGATGTAACATGACACTTGGATATCGTATTAACTTGTTTGGCTACTATTTCTTAAAACCTGCAGGCGCGCGCAAACGTATTATCACGAACAGGTCGACGCATACGAATCGAAATATCATAAGATTTGAAGGATTTGATTCGGCGACAAGAATATATTTTTTTTTTCGTTCAACGTGGTTTTATGTTCTCCTTATAGTTTCAGCCTGTGTCTAACTCTGCTCTCGTTTGCTGCATCTCGATACAATATTACAATCACTATATCCAAACAAGGCTGAAAATGAAATCGAGGTCTTCAAGTTTTTACACTTCACGTGATAGATACGCTAAGAGCTTACATTAGTATGCTGAAAATTTTTTATAACAGAAGGCCTTAAACCAGCCTTTAAATACTTGAACGACTTGATTGATAACTATCATTGCCAAAATTGCTTTTTTTCCTTCGTATTTCAAGCTTATAAATATTCATCACACAGCTATTGCGGGTTAAAGTTATATCTATATGTGCGATCAATCGAGGATACATTTATAGGCTCTTATATGTGTCATGTACCTATATGCAAAATTTTCTGAATTTTTGATTCGCACTGTTAGCTAAATGAATTATGATAGAAACGAACTTCATTGCTTTCGCAAACCGACGAAGAAACTTCCCTTCATAATAAAAACTTGAATATAAATATGATAAAAAATTATGATAACTATATCGTTCAATTTAATAATGAATAACGTAAAAAATGTTGCGAGGTCACGCCGGATTTATATCTTGAAGCATTTTTATTTTATCTCTACTCTGGTATTATGGTAATACAGTAATGGCCGGGAAACACCTACGAACTTTTCAAGTTCGGTCCACGCGGCTCTCAAGCTAATGAATTTTGACAGTGTTGATCTAGCAGATCGTACATCCTGAAAATCACAAGGTGGCATTAGGCCGGATTAGCTGGTGAAACAATAAAGATTAGATGGAATTGGGGCCAAGCGTACGATCCAGATGAAGATTTGCTCTCCTCAAAAATCTAGCCCACGGTCACAGGGGATTAGAGTCCGACTTGACTGACGCCTAATCAAAATTGTAACATCCGAATATTTGGGATTATAAGTTTTATAAGTTGGTGGATATCACAGCGTCCAGCGTGTTTTCTTTTTTTTGGTCGAGTCTTCATCTTGGCGAAAAAAAAAAAACTGGGACCATAAACGGGACTTTTTTATCACCAGAAATCAGTAATAAGCAATAATATTAGTCTTAATGCCGAAAGTATGCTTTGGTTCAATTTCCGGGTATATTAAGCCGTTCTAATCGATGTTATTTGTCATTAAAATTTACGTGATTATATTTTAGGACCCAATTGATCGATCATTCCTCTGCAGGAGATAATAGAGTTCCCAGTATCCTGTATTATAGATTCAGTATAACTAGTCCTCTGGCTGTTTCTTACACGTGTTATAAGACTCATTATAGAGTCCATTGGCTGAAGTGGACGTCATTTTCTCTGGCACTCAGCATCGCATGAATAGGAATCGTCAATAAAAATTGAAAGTATATTATTTGCTACTGGGATTATGTGATTGTGGGCGCCAAGCATGAGCACTGTTTATGCAAATGATATTTGTCTCACCTCGACTTAATTCGCACGTCATAAATTTGATTCAGTGTATATGATCGCGCGGTAGTTTTAATTCTGAAAATAACCACGCCCATAGAAACCAAAGAAAGAAAAAAAAAAAAACAACCATATGGGTCTCTGCACGGGTGTCACCCATCCATAAGGTTAATGGATAATTGCACTGTCAGAGACAGCCGGGCAGAACAGAAATGACTTTCTAAAATTTGCTTTTAACTCAGCGGCTTAATATTTATAAAGACCAATTTAGGCTCAAAATTGTACGTTACGCAAGGACCCAGGCGGTTTGATCTTTCGATTTAAAACGTTCGATAAATCATAATAACTATTAATTTGAATTTATAATTGCCATGAGATTTCATATGGTGGTAGGACGTGAGTGTTTGTAATAGCCATATCGTCACGTGACAGTTCAAGAAGAACAGAACAGAAAATAAAGATTCACATATAAAAACAGAATTCAACAACGGCGCTGAATTAGAAAACTTGTGGTTCTTTCATTAGAGATTCATTTGGCCTCTGCAGCATTAGCAGATACAGTTGTATTCCCACAGAGCTATATAACCATACTAAAACCTATTACTTACCTGTTTCGTTTTATGTACAAATTTTAATAGAGAAAAATTAATCTACGTGACTTTGGTTTGCGGTTCCATATACCGAAAGTTTACTTTGATTTGTTGATTAATAACCGAGTAAATAACGTTACATTTGTCAAAGGCTGACCAATTTGTCCAGCTATCGTCATTAAATTAATTGCCGGCTTGGGGCAACCCTCGCCGCTCTAGTTCCGCTATCAAATTATATTTATACGTTAATATTTTCGGCCATGTGGCTGAAAAATTATGGATTTCGGTCAGCGATGAAAGAGCAATTTGACAATTAGTCAATGTCCTCGAAGGCTAGAGATATTTCCAACCAACATTGGGCGAGAGTAAAGAGAGACCAAAAACAATTTGCATAAACTTACTGTACGGTTTACGTCGATTCATGTCTAATTAAATCGCATTCAATTATTCAAACCACTACTTTCTCGTTCTCTTCCGCGTTCAATTTATCATGGATCTAGGTATATCAAAAGTGAGTTGAATAGTATAATTTCGTAATCGAGTTCGGAAATTTCCTTGAAGAATAAATTAACAGTCTTAATCTCCGTCCTTTATTATATTAGAAGGCCAACCTCGAAACCCCGATTCTCTCCAATTTTCCATCTCTTCTGATCTTCTCGGTGAGTTTATATACAGACTCGGGGAAGCTCTCTTTTACGGGACTGCTACCCTGGTCCTGCATCAGGAAGTGTTTCGAACGGAACTAATTCCTAATCCTCCGTGACGAATCGGAATCAATTCAAGCTTTCAACTGCACTGAACGAAATCTTGTCCAGAGTCGACCGAAGATAGAGGTACGAGGAACGAGAGCTAAGCCATTAGGTAGGGTGGAGCTTAGCTTTCACCCTGCCCTAACTCGACTCGGTTTCGAGGGCTACGGGTCCCGCAGACCTCTTTGCCTCGTATGAACCTCTGGTTCCCTTGTTTATTATTATTTCATCTTCAATTCCTCGCCCATTTCCTCACACGTGCTGTTCCGATTTATGCTTTGAATGGATCCATCACGGTATACGGTTCGTCGTAAGCCGTGTCTGGTAGAACCGGTATATTCAGATTAGGACCACAGAACACAATGGACCCATAAACATTAATATCGGGAGCCCAGGATGGATTTAGAGTCGGTTAATGCGGGGCGATGGGCTCGACGATTTTCAACGGCGTGTCAAAAGGAGAAAATGAAAAAATCGTCACGCTGCATTTTGATCAGGAAAACATGAAACGGGAACGCGTGGTGAAAAGCTATCCAAGTCATGATGGAAAAAGGGATGAAAAAAAAGTCCAACGTCTCCGGAGTCCGGACTCAAACCGTTTGATACGGTAAAGCTATATCTATACTTGATCCTCACGCTTGATAAAGGTTTGGTCTTACGTTAATACAACTAATTAGTACACCCGTCGAAGATCGATGTGCCAGTTCTTGTGGCACAAACATGAGTCTGACGTTGCCTAATCGAAGCAATATGTATTGCAGGCTTGTGACGCAATCACAGTCTACCAATCTTGAATCAAATCCTGGATGATCCAGTTTAAGAATCACACACGGCTCTGAATCTTACTTTCATCGATTTGCTCACTTAAGAGAGTGTCATGAGATCGCCGTTACTCGTCTATATACCTACATTGAATTGCGGTGCACTGCAGGTGCAATTACATCTAAGAATATGCAACTATCTGTTATATGTCGTACACAGGCGAATTATTTGCTTGCAGTATCACTCTCTAAATCTGAATCAGCCGAAACTACTGACAATCAGCGAATAGTCGCTGGTTTACAGCTAGAAGTATGCAGCTGATTGAATCAGCTGATCAGCTGATTGAATCAGCTGCATACTTCTAGCTGTAAACCAGCGACTATTCGCTGATTGTCAGTAGTTTTGGCTGATTCAGATTTAGAGAGCAGTCTCAGACCTCAGTGAACATAATATTTGACCATTGATCGTTTTGATCACAAATTCAAAGATCAAGAAGTCAATCCTCGTGTCATATTCAAACGATAGTCATAGGGATATAAATTTTTGGTAGGGTATTTTCCAACGGATAAATTTTCATGCTATTATTAATTGAATTTTATTAGCAACGGGGGCAGTAGATGGTTTTTAAACTGGAAGCAACTTCGAAGAACAGTATTTACGGATTTCGATATAAATGGGAAAGAAACGATCGAAGTAGGTAATAATAGTGGAGTTTCTCAATATCGCGGATAATTCGAACACTTTGCGGATACCTCGAAGAGATAGCATCGTGTACTCGATCATTATATCAGTAACACTTACTCTGCACGTTAGGTTTGTACACACATACACCTACTAGATGCCATGGAATATACCTACCAATGAAAAAGTGTAGCTTCGTAAGTTGCGGTGTGTTGTTAGAAAGGAGAAGGGAATTTTGCCAATCGGAAACTTGGACAGGTGCAGGCAGATTACTAACTCTCATCATCTTAACGAATTGGTTGAAATCACGTACTCTATCGCCGTTAGCAATAACACGTTGTAGATAGTTGATCGTACGATGATTACTCTTCGATGATAAAAATACCCCAGACGAATTTATTATTTATACCAATAAGTTGTGTAGGAACAACTCTTGCCGCTGAATTTTAATAATTTTTTTTCTTCCTCGAGGATGACATTGAAGTTTGCATCGTTGGAACGCAACGAAATTCGAAAAAATAAAAAAAATTAATAAATCGACTGAAAATGATCCTGCTGGCTTTAAAAAGTGAAAACAACTAGAAATAACATGAAAACAATAATCTTCCCCCGAATTACGGCACCCTTAACAGGGGGTGAAATCCTAATTTTTTTATTTCACCCAGAATTATGACATTGCTTGAAATTTTATTTCACGTAAATACTCTTTCGGATTGATAAAATGCTAGAAAAAAATTGGAAACCACTCCGACTTCCGAAACCCACCGTTAAACGGAATTGAAATCTTTATTTTTTGATTTATTCTCTATATTATATTATTTCACCCAGGATTATGACATTCACCAAAATTTTATTTCACGTAGATACTCTTTCAGATTGATAAAATGCTAGAAAAAAATAGGGAACCACTTCGACCTCCGGAACACTTCCAGAAACGGAAGTGAAGTCTTTATTTTTTGATTTAATCTCTATATTGAATTATTTCACCCAGAAATATGACATTCACTCAAATTTTATTTCACGTAGATACTCTTTCAGACTGATAAAATGCTAGAAAAAAATAGGGAATTATTCCGACTTCCGGAACCCACCGTTAAACGGGAATAAAATCTTTTTTTTTCCATCACACTCGGAATAATGACATTCACAAAAATTTTATTTCACGTAATTATTCTTTCGGACTGATCAAATGCTAGAAAAAATTGGGGAATCACCCGGACTTCCGAAACCCACCCTCAAATATGGTCGACGCTAATCAATCGTATGAGATACAACCTTGTGAAAGTGGTGAGCAAGTGCCTGCTCAGATTATCCAACAGCATGGATCTAGTAAGATTTCCGATTTTACGAGTAAGTATAATGTAGTTAAAATCGTTGGTGATGGTAATTGCTTATTCCGTTGGTTTTCCTATCACGTTTACGGAGACCAGGAATTCTATGCCGACGTACGGAAGGAAATCGTTGATTACGTAGTCGACAACTGGTCCGATGAAGTTGACATGCTTCGTAGTACATGCGAGGAGGAAGCCGTGTATGAAGACCAAGTTGACTACGCTACGAAGATGGGCTCAAACAGCACATATGGTACTGACTTCGAAATCAGTATCTTCTTCAAATTGTGGGAATTTCCTGTTGCCATTTTTCGCAAGGTACAAGAAGATGCAATAATTCGCGTAATGGGCGAAAGTAACAATAACGCGGTTGAAAACAGAACTTTGAATCTGCTGTTTTCCGGGGCACAACGTCATGGTCACTGGGAAGTACTCGAAGAAAAGACCGCGATTAAAGAGCTATCTCCAGAAAAGAACGGTGCCACGCGAGATGAGATCGACGTTGCCGGAGTCGATAATTGTAACGACGTTCTACCAAGACCTCCGAGCTGGGAGGGCTCGGACATTACACCAAAATACGAAATAAGTAGTGAAATCCTTGGCAACTTTGAGGAGAGTAAATATCGTAGGTCAACAAGTCCATGTTACAGGACGTCCGGTAATGGAAAATTGGAAAGCAGCGACAAAGAAATGAAGGAAAAAGATCCTTATGAATATACAACGAGCAGCGAAAGCTCTCAGAATCCAAAAGTAATAAAATCATCCAGTAGTGAAAGCACATATTGTACTGACCAAAATGACGAACCGCAGACCAGCTCCAGTGAAGTACAAGCCAAAGTACCGGAAGAAAAAAAAATCAAGCGGAAAAAAGTGAAAATATTTACAGAAGATATTGGCACAGTGGAAATTCCTTCGACGCATTTCAAAACTGCCCTCGGATATAATGACGAAGATAGAGTTCGAAAGGTTATTGAGGATGTGATGTTGTACACTTTGAAGTGTACTTGCACATTAGGTTTTTACGGATCGGTGAGGTATAATTTATTAGATTGCGTAGCATATGCTAAATGCAGAAAACCAAATCACGAAATATCAATTTCGCATCGACAAGTTAGAAGAACCCCTTGCTCGGCTTACCGTATCGAGTGACAAGAAAATCACGATCGTTCACGAAAATAACCTGATTGCTGAGACTTTTCGCGTGCTGAAAGGCCAAGAACGAACGGAATGGCAAAAAAATTTGAGGCACCGCAGCGTAGTGGCTTACCTTACCGAAATTCAAAAAACAATAAACACGGAAATAAAGGACGATGGACTCATGCAGGATCTCCGTACATTGCGCGTGGTGTATAAGGCAAAGTCGGAGGAGAAATGCCAAGAACGATTACAATTAAAGTCATCTGATTTATCCGATCTGATGGAATAGTGGATCCAAGAGAACGAAAAAAAAGATCCTTTCTTGAGACATGTCGGTCTACCATTGACGGCCATAATGTACACTGAAGAAGACCTTAATGTTATACATCACGGAAAACCAACGGTGCTACACATAGATGCAACCGGATCAGTCGCCCGAAAACCGCAAGACTTGAAATGTAAAAAAATATTTTATTATTGTATTATAATGAAACATGATACAGAATTACTCACACTTGCTCATATGATAACATCCGAACATGGCGTTGCATCCATCAGTTTATTCTTGAAAAATTATAAGTATTTCGTGATGAAATGTGGTCGAAAGTGGCCGATTGCAAACGTCATAACGATCGACTGGTCTTGGGCGTTTATACACGCAATTTTACAGGAGTGGAATCTTCTGACCATTAGAAATTATTTGCATCTCATGTACGAATTCTGTGTCAACAACGTACTACCGCCAAAGAATATAACGATACTAAAAACATGTTATGGGCATTTCATGAAGCGAGTGTCAGAAACTATACGCAGAGAATTCCAAGAGCATATGAATATTAAGTCATTTTTATTAGAATGTGTGGGGCTTATGGCTATATGCCGGAATATTAGGAAATTGGACGAAATATTCAAACACTTTGCAACAATATTGCTCACCAAAAGTGAAGATACGTCTAATGATAGTATCATTGCTTTGAACAGCATGTTGAAAAAGAAGCCAGAGGTCATCTCTAAAATTTTAAAGGATATCGACGATGCAGATGGAGATGAAGAAAAAGATCCAGAAGTGGACAACTCTGCATATTATCCCACTGATGATGCTACCATTTACAGGAGTTCTCCATTTCACAAGCGATATAACGCAATAACTTCAGTTTTGCTCCATGAAATTGAGAAAGAAGGAAGCAATATCACAAATAAGTACTATGCACCAAGATTCGTGGAGTACGTAGTCGACAAATACATGGCTTACGCTGTCTTATGGGTATCTCTGGATTTAGATTTAGTTGATCCCACGATATCACGCATCAGTAATGCATATGTAGAAAGTGCTCATAAAGTATTGAAAGAAATAGTTTTCGAGCGTACTACAAGTTCTTCGATCGCTGATAGAGTGAGGCAATTACGAACGGCGCGAAAGGATACAATGGCGAAAATAATATTAGATGTGCGCGTAAAGGGTAATCAAAAATCTCATCCGAAACCAAAGTACCCCGAAACCGCCTCAAATCCCCTTGTTCAAGAAAGTTGGATGCGAAAAAAATATAATAAACGGAACATGGGACATTTGGGAACATCAAAATTACAAGATAGATGTGAAAAGATTTTTGAAAAAAAGACTACAACTGATGTAATAAGACTAAAAGAAAGCAAACCCGATGAACACAAGGAAGACATAGTTGATGAAACATCGGAGATATTTTACACGGTAATTCCATAGACATTACAGAGTTTGATCATGATGATAACGTGCACAGTGGTTTGGCGGATGAAAATAGTGAAACAAACAATCATGAAACACATCATCACCCTAGCAAAGACGAAATGCTTGATAAGACAGAAACACAGGAAATATTAGCGGTGAAGCAAAAATTGCCTGAAACAAACCTACCAAAATTTTATAACGGCTTAGTAAAATACACAAATTATTACATGGCATTAAAATCGTCAACAGTTACAGTTGGAGTATACCGTTCAAATGACGTTCTATCAATGAACGAATTTCGATTAACGACGAAAGAGTACGCAACACTGCGTGATTATATGTGGATAGACGGAGTCGTCATAGATTGTTTTGTAGCTTCAAACATTCACGAATGGAACGATTTTACCTACATATCGACAGACGACATGATATTTATTGTAGGTGATTGCAGTGGGAAAAGAATTTCGACACAGAGAAGAATCTGTGAAGTGACAACCGTTATAAAAAATAACTTACTGATGCCGTATCTGTTCGAAGGTCACTGGCGATTACTAATTGCAAATATTGAAGACAAAAAATTGACGTTAATGGATCCATATGAGAGTACGAGTGATTCACACCGAGCTATAGAAGCATTCACAGATTTCATAAGCTATTGCAAAGCCGAATCATCTTTTCGTAAGTTGAGGAACATCGATTGGCAGGTAAACTCCGAATCGAACCAGCGACCACATCAAAAAACGAATGACGGCCACAGTTGTGGAGCATACGTGATGTATTACATGGAGTGTTTGGGAAATACGAAGCCATTTGAGATGGATTTCAACCCTTATAAATACCAATCCGAAGTTGCTCACCAGTTACTATTGAAATCAGAGAACATGGAAGACACGTGCTTGAATTGCTTCACCGTAGCTGACTCAAATTCAGTAAAGTGCGAAGTGTGCTACCGCAAATGCCACGAACAATGTATATTCAAATCGAACGCAAACACTGATGACGAAGAAGAAGAAATTAAAAAACGAACCAAACGGAGAAAATTACTATGTGCGACGAGGCCAGAAAAATTCCTATGCAAATTATGCAGGAAACGCATTCGGAGTATCCCGTGAAAAAAAAAACATGATTATGTGACTGAAAACATTTCAAACGGGAAGAGAAGAAATTTTTCAGAGGAAAGAAATATTTACTTTTGGTCAGATAATAATTCTGCTATTTATAGCACCAAAAGGCTGCATGGCGCCATCATATATAGGCTGCTTCGCGCCATCATATATAGGCTGCTTTGCGCCATGATCTAAGGGCTGCTTTGCGCCATTACCTGAAGGCTGCATTGCCCCATCATATCATCGTGGTTCTTCGTAGCCGAGGACCTGGACTACGAGAACTACGAAGCCGAGGACCTGGACTACAAGAACTACGAAGCCGAGGACCTGGACAGCGAGAAATACTCAGCACCAAAAGGCTGCGTGGCGCCATCATATATAGGCTGCTTCGCGCCATCATATATAGGCTGCTTCGCGCCATCATATATAGGCTGCTTTGCGCCATGATCTAAGGGCTGCTTTGCGCCATTACCTGAAGGCTGCATTGCCCCATCATATCATCGTGGTTCTTCGTAGCCGAGGACCTGGACTACGAGAACTACGAAGCCGAGGACCTGGACTACAAGAACTACGAAGCCGAGGACCTGGACAGCGAGAAATACTTAGCACCAAAAGGCTGCGTGGCGCCATCATATATAGGCTGCTTCGCGCCATCATATATAGGCTGCTTTGCGCCATGATCTAAGGGCTGCTTTGCGCCATTACCTGAAGGCTGCTTTGCGCCATTACCTGAAGGCTGCATTGCCCCATCATATCATCGTGGTTCTTCGTAGCCGAGGACCTGGACTACGAGAACTACGAAGCCGAGGACCTGGACTACAAGAACTACGAAGCCGAGGACCTGGACAGCGAGAAATACTCAGCACCAAAAGGCTGCGTGGCGCCATCATATATAGGCTGCTTCGCGCCATCATATATAGGCTGCTTCGCGCCATCATATATAGGCTGCTTCGCGCCATCATATATAGGCTGCTTTGCGCCATGATCTAAGGGCTGCTTTGCGCCATTACCTGAAGGCTGCATTGCCCCATCATATCATCGTGGTTCTTCGTAGCCGAGGACCTGGACTACGAGAACTACGAAGCCGAGGACCTGGACTACAAGAACTACGAAGCCGAGGACCTGGACAGCGAGAAATACTTAGCACCAAAAGGCTGCGTGGCGCCATCATATATAGGCTGCTTCGCGCCATCATATATAGGCTGCTTTGCGCCATGATCTAAGGGCTGCTTTGCGCCATTACCTGACGGCTGCTTTGCGCCATTACCTAAAGGCTGCTTTGCGCCATTACCTGAAGGCTGCATTGCCCCATCATATCATCGTGGTTCTTCGTAGCCGAGGACCTGGACTACGAGAAATACTTAGCGAACGACCTGGACTACGAGAACTACGAAGCCGAGGACCTGGACTACAAGAACTACGAAGCCGAGGACCTGGACAGCGAGAAATACTTAGCGAACGACCTGGACTATGAGAAATACTTAGCGAACGACCTGGACTACGAGAAATACTTAGCGATCGACCTGGACTACGAGAACTACGAAGCCGAGGACCTGGACTACGAGAAATACTTAGCGAACCACCTAAATTGATCCGACGCGGGCACTGCTCGCCTTACACTCTTGAACCGGCCCTGTCTTGGTCCATCATAAGCCCTCTGATTGGTCGAATAAGATCTCCTGTAGCTCCTGAATTATTAGACCCTGGGAGTTTTGGTAAAGGAACTTTAGTCTTAGTCGGAGTGGTTTCCAATTTTTTTCTAGCATTTGATCAATCCGAAAGAGTATTTACGTGAAATAAAATTTTAAGCAATGTCATAATTCTGGGTGAAATAATACAATAGAGCAATTAATTGAAAAAAAAAAGATTTTATTTCCGTTTAACGGTGGGTTTCGGAAGTCGGAGTGGTTTCCAATTTTTTTCTAGCATTTGATCAATCCGAAAGAGTATTTACGTGAAATAAAATTTTAAGCAATGTCATAATTCTGGGTGAAATATAATAGAGCAATTAATTGAAAAAAAAAGATTTTATTTCCGTTTAACGGTGGGATCCGGAAGTCGGAGTGGTTTCCTATTTTTTTCTAGCATTTTATTAATCTGAAAGAGTATTTACGTGAAATAAAATTTCAAGCAATGTCATAATTCTGGGTGAAATAAAAAAATTAGGATTTCACCCCCTGTTAAGGGTGCCGTAATTCGGGGGAAGATTATTGTTTTCATTTTATTTCTAGTTGTTTTCACTTTTTAAAGCCAGCAGGATCATTTTCAGTCGATTTATTAATTTTTTTTATTTTTTCGAATTTCGTTGCGTTCCAACGATGCAAACTTCAATGTCATCCTCGAGGTTCAATTTTCGTCTTATTATATTACTCCACGATTAATCAACGTGTCAATATTAATCGTTTTCGGGCCCGTAGTATTACCTCGGAGAAATCGCATACTTGATGGAAAAATATGGGATTGGGTTACCAGCAAGGACAAGCTTGACGAAAAAATATATCATCAGCCTATATATTTCAAACAGCAAATATATAGAGGATAGCACTTTGTTCAAGAACATTCAGATTTCAAATTTGACTATCATCATTTCGCGAACTACTAATGTGTATATATGTACCTATGTGCAGGTACACTAAGAACCCACTGATCGGGTAGCCAATATATCATAAGTCCGGTTTACAGGTATAATGGACTGAATAAATTTCGAACAAGATTGTTTACTGGGTTGAAACACGGTCGACAACATTAAGAACCTTGTAACCGCGAACGTCGTCGGTCAAGTGACGCAATTTACGTAAGCGCAACAATTGAAATATTGATTTTCATATGCTAGAAGCAAAAATGAGACTCGAAATATCAGCGTTCCGTGATTCTAATATTTTCAAACGTTACAGTTCTTATTGTTGATACATACGATTCCTCTACAAATGAGTAGGTATAACAAATTTATTCATTCATGGTATTGTTTTCGGATTTTAGCTGAAAAAAAAGTTGATTTTTCAACAATTGTGTACGTAGTACTTAATCAAGAATACTTAGAAATTAAACGGAAGCTGAGAAACTCGCGAAGAGTAATATGTTTGAGATTTAAGGTTGCGCAAAGAGTCTGTCGCTTAATAGTGAAACAAATGAAAATTAAATGCAAAATAGGTTGAGCAATAAAGTGTAGTTTGGAGTTGGGAATAAATAATACGACGACGACGACAACGACTACCAAAAGCTACTACCACGCCCTGAATATTTCTTTTGCCCTGCCCAAGTGGGTACCTGAGTTTAATACCCGCCCGTAATGTTCGCCGGTGTAAAAATATAATCACACTGAAGATAATTAAATCAGTGAATGTATAAAAATAGGTCAAAGCAGTGCTAACTTAAACGATCGCCTGTCTGATCGCGGTAATATATATTTCGTGTATATGTTGCACTATTAGCTGAACGTGAACCTGGTCAACTTGAGGAATACTGAAATGTTAAATCCTTACTTGGCACGATTTACATTGGATTCGTTCTGCAGCGAAAGGTGTTTATTGAGAAAACAAATAACAAAAAAGAAAAAGAAAAAACTCTTTCGATTTTCGAGTCAGCGAGTCATATACTAAATAAGCGAGTATAAATATTATCAGAGACCTGGTCATATATGCGTAGCGTGTTTTCTGAGGCTGTACCAATATTATCATCTCAGATGTTTGAAGAAATATAGAAATTTATGCATAAATCCAACTCCGGCTACTGTATCTTTCGTGGATTGTAAACCTACCGAAAGATAATATCGAATAGGGATAAGATTTCGAAAATATTTATCGTCATTCCGAAAGGATACGCAGTTATTGGTAACTCGTTTATATTCTCATGTGAGAAAAAAGTCGATTTCTATATATTATATGCGTGAAAGAGAAGCAGAATTATTTGCAGCGTTCGATAATTATTATGTCTTGTTGAGCGTCGGAGATGGTAATAACGAGAGTGCACTGGTAGATAACACCCTGTAACTGCATTTACGTTCCTGCATGCATTTGAATCTTACAGTGTCGTAATAATCCGGCATTTAATAATTTATTGCAGGAGAACGGCAATGCTAAGAAATTGCAGTAGGTGCTCTAAGGTCAAACTTTCAGCTGCCGGTAGGTATATACGAAAGCGTTTCCCTATGCGAGCTCTACTGCACTGCAGGATAGCTGTAGGTATATTAAACGGTAAATATTACCTACGCGTTAAAAGTAAAAAAGAGTCCTTGCCGGAGCTTATACAGGCAATAACTTGGACTGGAGAATCGAGCAATGTTCAATTCCTTATTCTGCGAGCTCACTTATAAACACTTTTAATTTACTCTATCTCGCATACATGTACATACGTATAGATACAGTACGTATATATCCCTCCACAATTATACAATATCCACGTAGGTATATATGCAAAATCATTATCAACTACATACGAGAGCCTCGAGTCATTGTTACGAACACGTCGATGATATTTTCCCGGCATCTACCACACCGCGAGAGAAATGGATCGTAAACTGGCAAGTGAACATCGATTTGCAACAGTACCCAGAGAACATACTCTTGCAGGACAGTCGTTAGCTTAGCCTACGCATTGATGGGTTATCCTTAAGGCGATTGCTTGTTATTATATACACCATAGCGGAGTATATTTCTTGTGTACTCTTCATGGCTATTGTAGTATTATTTATGCCTATTGGTAAGCGATAATCTTCGTATATCGCTCACAGGTAACTCCAGATCGAGCATTTGGACGCGGTTCATGCAGACGTTCAGAAAACATACCAATATGCTAAGCCATATTCATAAAAGACAAAAGTGTGATTTAAAGTTCGCGATCTATGAGGGATGCGATCTTTGCTCGAGATTGAACAGAGCTGTGCGCGCGTGCGTGCATGCGATCATGAGTGCGTGCAAGCACGGTGATATGTGAGGATATACCTACCTACCTACGCGAGAGCGTGCGAAAGAGTTGAGCTGGCTTTGTGGAAGGCACGCGAGACTCTTGGACTCTATAGCAATTACACTGCCATCGCTAAGACCCGTTTACTCGCCATTCCAGCAAAGCTTACAGCTTTGATCGTTGACTATAATCACTTATGCAGGTTATTTCATTCCGTATAAACACTAAGAAATAGGATTTTCTGCATCATTAAAGATTACCTCGTCTATACGACACGACCTAAGTATGATCTATACGTGTTTAGAAGTAATATTTGTGTACAATATACATATCGATTCATAGCAGTGCTATTTGAATGACGTTCGACCTACTCGTGACGAATCATTCCCGAGAGAATGCTTCTCTTTATCGTTATGGTATATAGGTATATATATCTACCTACCTGTAACCATAAATACAGATATAGGGTATATACAGGGGTATATAGACACACTTAAACCGTTGCTGTAAACTGTAAAGTGTGCTCATAGCCTGGAACTCGAGGATCCGCCACTCTCGATGCAGACTGCTAGTGCTATTGCATAATTCGCACGAGCTATAACATCTAATAACATGGTGCTTTGGTAATACAGGTAACATTTAGACTTTACACAGGTGAACGGATGATGCCACGGACTTTTACGCGATAGTTGGACGCGACGTGCCAGATATATACAACTCTGTGTTACGTCTAGTATACTTATACACGTTAAGAAAATGTTTTTTTGTTTTTTTTTTAATCCATATATGAAATTATTGAAAGCCAATTCTTGAACAGGAATCAATATTAAACCCTTCCTTATTGGTAAAATAACGTAATAATTTTTTGAGGCGTCGACTGTGAAATTATCCGTTCTAGAATTTACTCTCGAGTTACCTATACCGGTAGCAAAGTTGTTTTATTTTAGCGATTTTATCGCCGACTAGGATAGTCTGGTTATCAACTGTACAGAACTTGGTTACTGAAGACCATCGCGCTTGGGTACATTGCCCGTAGGCATTCCGGTTAATGGCGATGCTGTAATCTTTCCGCTGCACTAGACGGAGCCAGATATATGTGCCAGATGCACAGTGAAATTTTTTTCATTTAACATCTCGTGTCTACTATTACCTCACCGAAGATCTCTTCCGTAATCCATTGCTGCCTGCTGATCCCTTAAGCTTCCGTGATCCAGCAGCAATCCTTCTTTTAAATTTATCGAGAACGTTTCCCGTATGTGAAGGCAAGAATTCATCTTAACTTACTCGCTCAGACATAATCCAACGAATTTTCAACTACTAAAAACATGCTGGAGTCTTCATATACCCGTAGTTAAACATTCTCAGTTATTTGAAATAGATCGAGGAAAGAAGAATTCAGCAGATTTAGTTTACGTGAGAAAATAAATCTCGTACCTACTTCATAAGCTACGGATTAAGCTTTGGTATAAGTATATCGTGCATCGCGGTATACCCACTTGAATTCATAATGCTTATGGGTGAATTAATTTTCTGAAAGTGGCAGCAGCGAAAGGACAGGAAATAGCTAGTGCAAGGATGCATTCCAAGAGACCGGGGACGAGGCGTGAGTAACATTCGTGCAAATTTTCCAACCGGCTGAGTCCAGCAGGTGAATTTAATTAGCCAATTAATCATTACCTTCAGAAATTACAATTAAACGCACTTGTCTCGATAAAGAGAGAAGAGCAAGATGATATTATAAAGAAAGCAAAGAGAGAATTGAAAAAACAAAAAGAAAAAAAAAACAGTATAAGGGTTTCGCAGTATTCTAAAGCCTGCGGTGCATCGTCGCAGGTATTTTCTTTCTCCGTATAGCTACACAGCGACTGTATATAGTAGGTATATAGTATATAACTGCAGAGAGCGTGCAGGCAATGAAATTGTTCGATAACTGATCGTTAAAGGGCACGCCGGTAGTCAATCATCGGATAATGCGATTGAGTGTAAAAACAAATGACTTCAATGACAGTGATTCCTGAAGTATAAAGGAAGGGAGGAAGGAAGGGGTATATACGGTGATCAAGTTTATTTGATCGTAAGAATACGAAGCAACCAACCCAACCATATGTTTTATCGGTGTGTTTCACCAATTTACGAGCGGTCTCCCTTTAAAGATCAAATCGTATAAGTACGTTCAAGTTGATTGATGGACGTAGGACCAATGTGAATGTCGCCTAAAGAAATAAGATTACAATTAAGTTAATCTTATTCTTGATCGGGTTCTCTTTCTCTGAACAAAAAATTCATTTCACAACTTATATACAAGTTGTACTACCCTTTTTTTTCTAATTTATTTATTTTTATCCTCTATGTCATAACGTGACTACATACATCCTGCGCTTATTCCCTCGTTCTGAAAATTAGACGAAAAAAAAGAAAAAAAATTGGCATTCGTATAGTCAATCATGAAATTACCGGCTGATTCGTACTCAATAACGTATAATTTCTGAACCAAGAATAATTCCCTAAAGAATTTGCATAGCTGTTCTAAAGGTGCGGATCCAATGCAAGAGATGAGAGAAGGTTGAAGATACAGATAGAGATAGAGATACAGATACGAAAACGAGGATCATATACAATAAGAAGGTCGCATCTCTGGGAGGTTAAAAGACTGACAATAAGAGGCTGAGATACTGCGAGAGACGTATACGGTATACCACAAGACAGAATCCCAGTCTCGTGTAACTTCCTAGAGCCATCCATCAGTTAGATAACCTTTAATCCGGACTAGGTTGGCGTTCAAACTTTTTGTAATTAAATTAACAAGGAAACAAGAGAAAAATTGCGCCTTCTTATTTAGCAGCCGTCGCACCTCGTTCAGCAGTGCAGACCTTTGGTTTCCTCCTAAAATATAACAATTCGTAAAAAACTACTGAATTATTATTGGCATAAGATTGAACAATCTTTACTCTATACGCGCAAAACGATAAACATAGATTGCTCCTGTCTCGTAGCCATACACGTGTCCGCGTATAGGCGCCGTTGAGGCAATCTATAGAGAGAAAGATAAAAGTGACATAATGCGATGCTTATTAGTATAATTTATCGTAAGAGGTGTATAAGCTCCTTTCTCTAACAATGAGAATAAGAACTAAGCACAGTTTTATCAAATTAGTCGTATTACATCGGTTTAATATTTGAAGTGGTTCTACTAAGTGAACATACACGTACCTATACATATAACTTAACCATTAGGTAAGTGAGAGATAAAATTTTTGTGAAAGTATAGGTATAATTTAACGACCCATTTCTAGTAATTAAACTCGGAAGCCTTGACTGCGATTCTATTCAGATCGTTTTATTTTTATAATAAACTGTTGCAGATAAACCGCTTTTGGGATGAAATCGTTAGAAGGAATGGTTAGAGATCGGGAGCGTTGCTATAAATCGTCACGTTGTTTTGTAAAGAAATTCATTCGCGAAGTACTGCAGAAAATTTGGTAATGAAAAAAAACAAAAAATGAAAAAAAAAAGGCAGAGAATAGCGGCGTTTTCACTGCTTACTAATAAGACAGTCGAGCTAGTGAAGTCGGAATTTATTGTTCGTCAGATAGAATTTATTACTGCGGGAATGGTAGGTGGGCCGATTATTTGATAGCGGTTTTTTTTAAACCGTACAGACTTTCGATTTCCGCAATAAACCTTCGATATTTATTATGCGCTTGGACCGGTTGCTCTCGGCATGTCGGTGCATACGATCTCCGAATTATATCATGAGCCCAGATCGGTACAATCGTTAATAAGAACAAACGAGGCATGGCCACAACTACATATGAAGGAAAAAAAAAAAAAAACTAATTATTCCTTGCGCTGGTTTTCGTTGACAGTCGAACGTCGCCACGTATCGGACATCGCCGTTCCATTGCCAGACATCCGATTTTAGTTTCATTTTTTTTTTCCTCCTTTCAAACCTTGCGGGATTTTGTCATGTTAAATATTAACGACGGCTATATCATCGCGAAGAATTTACACGACTTGAAATAAATCGTTGTTAATATTTCGAAATATCAATCGACGAATGAATCGTCACACGAATATACCCACATACGTATAGTTCCTACCTATAATACACGATTATAGAGAGTTTAAGAACCGGATAATCGTCGTGTTCGGACAAAAGCGATTCGACAGTTGAGGCATACTATCGTTAATTTTATATCAAGATATTCGCCAATCCATCACCGACAATTTTCAATATGTCTCGTGTTATAAATTAGTTTTCGAAAGTATAGAGAGTCAGATAGGGTTCAAACTCGTCGTTTTGAATTTATGCCGTAATTTCACGCGAGAATAACTTACGTTGTTCCTCCACTGCGCACTTGCTCAATATCTACCTATATATTAAATATTTTTACTCCACCAACCTCCATACATCGCCAAGGCGAGTGAATTTGCTGCACGACACACGTACGTTACAGCTCGCGTTACAGGTCTGCTGCATCCACCCTGAACTGCATCTTATAACTTACCTACCTACCGGACGAGAATATCAATTTTATATTCAATTAAAAATTCTTCATATAAAGATCATTTCACTCAACCGAAGTATAATTAATTTTCTTTAAAGAAGTATGGGGGTAGATATATACATATATATACCTCTGTACCCACACCGATTATACCATGTATATTTATTCATATATGCATATACGTACCTACATACCTGCGTGCCTATTCGTGAAATCTCCACTGTTTCCGGTTTAAATAAAACCACAGGCAGCGCTGAGACGATTAGGCGTACCTATAGAATTATCGACGCCATGGTGATTACTAATCCGAGTCATAATGGAAAATTAAAATATAGAAGCAGGTTACGTTATTTTATGTTAAGTAGAATCTGTTTCTTGGATGAGAAGGTGCAGGTAGCCGCACCTATTCTGAACGCCAGGGCCCTGTGACGAATGAGCGAACAAACGAATTAATGAATTTAAATTTGAAACCAAAAGATTCAAAACCCGTGCAGGCTCATTGTTCGCGATCACAGGACAGAAAATGGGCGTACCACATACCCACGTTTTTTCTCTCTCATTCAATTCTACGTTTCATCTCTCGTTATACCGGCTAAAAAATTCTTATCGATTTACACCCGACATCAAATCGCCGAAACACGGTACATAATTCCCGTTTTTTGTACATCTTGTAATTATCTGAAATGCATGCCTGTATCTATAGATGACGTATGCATGTGCAGCTGAGGCCTCGTAAGCACGTCATGATGCAGTAGTAAGCCTGTCTGTTCGTTTATCCGACCATCCCCGCCTGTTTGTGGGATCGAGAGTGGTGTACCTACTCGAAATGTCAAGGTGCTGAGAGTGAAAGGTCTCTTTACGCACATTTCATGCAAAATGAATTAGCCGATGTCTCGTAATTAATTAATCGGCAGGTTATTTTGAGGAGTAGATCGACCCGAAGCTTGAAAAACTGGTTCGAGGAAGAGAGAGAAAAAATAAACGACTGAATAAAATACGGATTTTTAATCATCGTCCTTGGCGAAGTTGCTCCGATGAGTGGTATATCAGTTCCTATATACCCTCGCGAAAATTCTCTTGTTTTGCACCGGATGCACTCGGCTGATCTTGTCCAGTATCATTTACTCTAATTGCATGTTAAAATTGTTTGCCTATATTTATTTTTCTCCAATTTTGTTTCATAATTTGATACTAAATTATCGTCTCAAAGTAACGGTGTGCTGTAATTGAAATTATACCGTGAATATACTTTGGCCTGGACTTTGCGCGTGATCATCGAATATCATATTTTACTTATCTAAACTTATAACCACATTATAAGTTTATTCAAAGCTAGTAAATGTTGTTCACCTCTCGATACGAGTTGGGAGCCGATAAACTCAATATGTATCGCCACTTGCTCAAATGTAGGAAATTGGTCTTATAAGTTAAGTGTTTTATTGCGTAAATACAAATGATGGTCAGCGAGGACGTCTTCTCAAGTTAATGTTCGAGCGTGGGACTAAAATATATTGAAACTGATATCTTAATATCTACCAGGCAACATTTCTCTCGAAAACTCATTCAACGCTAACAGTATGACACTTGTATAGTGTCATCAACTTCGCGAGCAATATTTCAATTATTTCTATATTCTTGTATATTTGAGTTAATGCAATTTCAAAGCTGTTCTATACCGTCACGTCACGCGTGGGTTTACTGATTTATTTTTTTGACAGTTTATTTCTAAAAGTCAACCTGGGCTTGTTTCATTTAGTGACATTTTGCAGCCCGTTTATTTTATGCAAAAAATGTGTACGATATAAAACGCGAAAAAAACTAAACTAGGACGTTCGTTACATAACACGAAACTAAAATAAAATGAAATAAAATAATAACCGATAATATTCGCTTCAGCCTGCATAAATTTGATACCAATACCAGATAAGAATTCTTGAAAATCGCCGGCGCATATGATAGATGTATATAATTAATTATAGTACCTAGGGATGTAAACCGAAACTGGTATCGAAACGGGTATTTATCAACTCAAACCGGAACTGGAGCCGAAACTTAATTTCTGGTGCACCTTATTAATTCCCATAATAAATATAGTTCGTTCTATAATAGTTTTCATAAGTGGAACTGCATATCACATTTGTTATACCTATACGTGGCCAAGAGTTCCTGGATCATTGAATGTTGAATCGTTTATCCGGCCTTCGTAAAAAAAATTTATATAACAGCTGTGATAACGATTTCGCCACTTTGAATATGTTACGTTTCAGTAACCAAAATCGATAATCAGTAATTGACGTGATTTTGATAAATGTTACGTAACTCTATTCGTAACATGTTCATATATAGAAAAAGTCCTGGAGACCATGATGTAGAAAAACGAAATACATGTAACCAAGGGATGTGATATTGTAGCTTGACCTACGATACGCTCGAGGTAGATATAAAGGCGAAGAGCACCTAGCTGGTCTGTAGTTAACAGATCCGTTTTTACTCTAGACGAAGAACCTGCAGGTCTGATGAATGTGACAATCTTCCGTGTCACGACATTCTTAAGCTGCGACACTCGTCAGCTTCCCGGACCATTTTCTTGAGTTAATTGTTGCGACAATTAAGCCGGTGTTTTATTAAGCTTATAAACGAGAGGACTCGCAGAGCATGGGAAAAGGTGTCTGTTCGTTGGTTTGCTGGATTCTTTCATCCTCGGTCTTTGGTCTCTGGTCCCTGGACCGTCACATGGTGTGACCATACCACAACCTTGTTCCAACTGTCGAGGCTGAGAATATAAATTAAATTTTTAATTAGGTTCTCAGACTCTGGAAATCTTGTTCATCTCTCAGGGTGTTATACCGAGGCATGAATTCGTCAACCTAAACCTAAACGTACGCGGCCAACTCTCTATCCTATTAAAGCTTATTAGAAACCTGTTATTTGATTTGCTAATCAAACGAAATTAGAACTCGATAATAATTCGATTAAAAATATTTAAGGCTCAGACCGAGATGCCTTTATCACTTTTACGGTGATAAAACTGTTATTCTAACTAACGAAGTAGCAACATTTACGATCGCCATCAATGATACGATCTTCAACTTAAGTAAATACATATTTAGTTCGGAACGTTTGTTTGCAATATTTTACGCAATATTTTATACAACTGAAATCCCGGTCTTTTCGCAATTAAGGAGTTAAATTCTTTTGTGAATCAATACAGCCGGTTCAGGGACTCAGGAGGTCCTTAAAAGCTGATCGAGAGAGAAGCCAGGCACAAGGTTTCGTTCGAAATTTGCATGGATATAACATATGGTAAAAAATGAAATAAAATAACAAGCGAAAGGACACCGATATTTATATTTATATCAATGTTTATACGTTTTCGTGTCAAAATTTATAACCCCTTGTCCATATAGGCTAAGAAAAAAATGAATCACCTTGCAACATCTCGTATCCATAAGCGTAATACCTACAACATATGTAGAAACGTAATGGCCAACACTCTTGGGCGTGAAATTAATTTAAGGTCATAAATAAGAATTCAAATTATTACGAATTGGCATTTGCTTACGCGACGATACGTTAATATTATTCTATATTAACTCGTTTGAACGGGTTTTTTCTTTTTCTTCTTCTTATTTTTCTTCTTCTTCTTCTTTCAAATCTTTCGCAATCGTCACGATAACATTATGACTAATGTTGCATGGCGTGTGGCCTGTGACCAACTGTGTATATACGAGCCAGCGAAGTTCTCAATCATCGGATACTTACGCGTACGTATACTTACGTGAAGAATCCTTCAAGATGAGAAACGATGGTTAAGTTACAAGCTCGTTTCTCAGGCGACATATAGCATCTTACGTTGCCTTCGCGGTCTTGTAATTTGGCCCAAGGTGGCTTAAGATGTCCCAGGGACGAAGGAATGAAAGAAAAATATGGGAACGTAGAGCTTGGCTCGATTATTATCTCTTATCTTATTATCTGAGTAGCCAGGTACTGAGACTCATGGAAAGCGCCTCTGGTGTGCAGCATCTTCCCGGAGAGTCTGTGTACCGCCGGTCTCTCGTGGTATACTATAGTTAGTTCCGAGAGCGTGAACCTGTTCCTTAAAAAAAAGTAAAAAAAAATAAAAATCTGAAAAAATATATCTCGAGGGAATGTCAAGTGGCGCGTAAAAAGGGCCGAGTTCAGGTTAGTTACCAGGTAATGAGCACCGAGTTATGGGATGCATTCGGTAAAGAAGCTCACCTCACCTCCACGCTGCGATGTGAATTAAAAAAGGAGAAAATTCTCACCACACGATCGCGGGGATCTTAAGTAAATTTAAGACCGTTTATACCATGGCATTATTATTTTTTTTCTCCGGGTATAACTATATCGGACAATTGTACTTGAGTGAACCTTGCCCCCTCCGAGATTATATTATACAATACTTAATTCTTTTGTACGAGACGAGTTGAAAAAAATAAAATTGTTTCCGACACACGCTGCACAGCCATCATCAAGCCTTCGTGAAATTGAATGAAAATTCACGTGGCTCTGCCGCCGAAATACGTGCCTCACGGGTTAAAAAGTATTGACAAAAAAGTTGCGAGGAATTCGGTCTACAAGTACGGTTTACTTCGTGGTAATGAATAAATTAGTCCGACTTGCGATTGGCTTGAAACGAAACTTCATTTTAATACTATATAATATATATTGCACAAAGTTGATCCTGCTCACAGCAGACAATACCCTATAAAAAATTCTTCACGGCGTAGCCTGTTCTTCCTTGATTTTTTGCTCTATACAATCTTGCATAGTGTCTTTCAAAAATTTTCGGCCAATGCCATATGTTACTCCCAAAAAAAGAGAGAAAAAAAACCACGTTGCAATATCTCTGGCTTGATTACGCGTGCAGGTAATTTTTTAAGTTATTCACAAAAATTACATTCCTAGAAATTAATTTAGCACCATCAAGATCTCCTGTGACCCAGATTTGTCCCTCAGAATATATGGTCTTACGTTATTTTGATGGATGAATGGGTAGAATTTATTCTTCAACATGAATTCTGCATCATTTTGCGACAGAGAATCAACGGACATAATACGTGGGCGTTGCCGAAATGCAACCAACGCGAAAGTTTCGCGGGCGCATAAATCAATTCGAAAACTGGAATTGGCCTGCTGAATGTTACATGAGAGCAAATATGGTGCAGCTACTGCCCCGAGGCTCTCTCACCTCATTGCATTCAAGTTTTATCGTTTAGCAATTCGTTGTTTTCAATACCTTGTCACTTTGGACGTTAAAAGTTTCCACTTTCTGTATGCTTCATGAGTGCTTACTACTACTGATCCTGATTGTAAAACAAGCAAATAATTAATAATATATCCTTTGCAAGCAGACTCGATCTTTGAAATGTCATACATTATTACATCATCGGAGCAAGGCATGCCATTTTAGTTTTTTACCTGGCAATGGAGATACGATTTATTATCTGAAGCTTGTGATTAGCGCTGCATGACCCCAATTTATGAGATAGTTACTACGTAATTTTTGAATTCACGAGAAGCTTTATTCAGACGATTATTTCATAGCAAAAACTCTAATCGAGCTCTCGCAGGAGTTGTTCATTATTCTAGAACGAAGATCCTAAACCGATGACGTGTACCTACTTTATTATCCCGAAATAAGTTTGAAAAAATTCACTGCAAAATCTAATTCTCCGCTTTCAAAATGTAGTGCCCAATTCCAAAACACCCTGAACTGTAGCGTAGTTAAAAAATTGCGTATGCTCGTTGAGTAGGCGAACCAAATTCCGTCTTGGTTCGTTCTTAAATTTCACAGCGGTAATAAACAAGTTAATAAATAATCCAGTACATCCAAGAGCAGTTACATTAATTTTATTTAGGTATATGGTTATATTTCTTCTTCTCAAGAATTGACCTTCACTCAAAACTTAAGACCGTACCTTTTACCTTCGATTGCAAATAGTTTCAGATGTTATAGAGATCAGAACCTATCAATTATCGGAACGCACCCATCTCGTCGTTGTTAATGGTGTCGTCAATTCTTACCAAGGCGAATATTATTTCGTACACATTTTTCAATTGAAATATATATTATATCATATACAGCTCTATAGCTCCACCTATAGAATATTTAATTTCAAACGTAATCCTGTTTGGTCCGCTTCGTTGCTTACAAAAGTCGTCGACAGTCCAGTATCTACAAATCATGGACCCGTAAGTCTGTTTCTTTTTTCTGAATTTTTTACGTATCGGTATAAGGTGCTGTAATATTGCAAATCGAATACTTTGGCCTTCGTATCCTTGTAGTGATTGTTTTTCCATTTGTCATTGTATCTGCACATCGTGGAAGAGCGTGGGCGTACCACATCCGGTGGCGCTACACTGGCGCTAATTAATTTCTTTACTATCATTAAAGCACATAAGTTATTTTAATACTAGTCGTTAATACGAGACAATTATTCACGTAGACGTTGAGTACTTTGAAATCCTCAAAGTTGAAGGCGTGGACTCTGAAGTAGTAAGATAATTAGTAATTAAGCCAAGGTGAAAACATGAGTAAGACTCGTTTGAGGAAAACTATGCGCAAAGCAAACACTATATTCAGAAATTAATCACTTCACATTACCAACAAGAAAGGTCCCGCCATATGCCAAGATACTCGAAATATAGGAGCGCCTTATACATATGTTAATTTATATGTGATGAAGAAGGTTACCTATATTTATTATCTAATTCTGTACAGAAGCACACTGCCTTCCGAGATAATTCTCAATTGACTTTACATACAGATCATTGTAGCACATATCCAGATGCATAGTATAGAAATTGACGAAACCCCATAAGGTGCCGATTGTAAATTAAAAATAATAATCAATCACTATAATGCTCGTTAAAGTACCGATCGATAACCCTGTTAACGAGGGATGTCAGTCAACTGAGAAGAGTAGAATACCAGGGAAGCAAGATTTACATTGTCGGAAGCAATTTTCTCAATGAGCCTGTTAAAGTTTTTTAAACTTGTGACGCCTTGTTCAGGAAGCATTTACCACCCTGAAGAGGTGGCTTTATCTCCTTTCAGGCACTTAACTTCGGCTCTTATTCCTGTCTATAATTAATTCCCCGCGTTGCAAAGTCTGGGGAGAAAACCTCGAGTACCTACTTGCAATTTTAAATTATTTTATATGTTCATTGATGAACCACACACTACTACTTAGAAATGTGGCGAGTTGTCTTGTATTGGAGTAGTGTATCGAGAATCACGAGGTACAAATTCATCACTCGAGGTATATCTATCAATCAGTCGAGGGACTTTCTTTCGATTTGGTATACAAGAGCGTGTGTATCTTGGAAAGTTTCACCTCAAGTTTCATTCAATCGAATTATTGTAGCGTTCGTTTAATCGATTTCGCGATGATGAAGAAAAAAATTTCACACGTCTTCCACGTTTGGAATTTACCGTCGTATTTTTTATTTCAACTTCATTTTTTTTCTTCTCTAATCTTGATACGCATCAAGGTCGTGAAGTTTTGGTTTATTTAGTTTATCAAGTACATCTTTTCATCCAAGGATTTTTACTCTCAGCCTTGAAGCCTCGAGATGAATTCCCGGTACAGGATCCAGTTGTTCTTTTCCTTTGCTTTATTAACCAACAACCGATCACATATTACTCAAGGGATTGGCCCATTTGATAGAGACATTGAATATTGATGCGGTGCTCTATACTCATTGTATTCTATATTGGTATAAAACGTCAAACTAACAGTTCATTCATATCCGTGCAATAATTTTGCGTCCCTATCACTTACCTTGACCCGTTTAGTCGGGTTTGATCAAAGTATTCCCAAACAATGCGCTATATAGACTGAGGTCAGAAAAAAAACGTTCACAATTTTTTCTCAATTTGGGTTGAGTGCGAATAATATTCGCTGCTATGCAGCTATAAAAAAATCACTCATAATTATAGTATCAAGTTTTTATAAAGGAATTAATGGTTCGTGGTGTATAGAACCTACGGCATTATGAGAAGTTAGCATAAACGAACACAATTAAAGTGTAATGTGCAATTTTTATTTTTATTTTTAACGTTAGCAGTCATACATCTTTCCATTACCAATACCTTTGAAATCCTGTTTCTATTATTTTTATCTTTCTTTTTTCTTTTTCTTTTTTTTCATACGAATGAACAATCCGTGCTAAGTCATCCTTGTCCATCATTTTATTTATACGCAGAGATATACGTTCGTGCCATTTGGATGTGTTACTTATCTGATTCAAGTAACACGAGCAATCATCCCTATCTCGATCTTGATATTACAACATGTAGTTTCACTTTCCATTCATTTTTAAGAATCGCGTAACTAGAGGAATTTAATAAATGTTTCCGATTTAATTCATAATCTATTCAAACGGTATTAATTTAGATGTAATACCTACGTCCGAAAGTCTTGGATAAAAATTTCACGATATGTTATCCTACTATGGTTACCTGTCAAATTACCAATGACATGGTCGATTAATTATTTCTCATCCCGCGATCGTATGAATTAACTTATATTCAAGATTCTATCTGGTATATGATTTTAGTTAGATAATAATTTACGTCACTAGAAAAGAGGAAAAAAATAAAAAAATAAAAATAAAGAAAAAAATGTAATTAGTGATACAGGATATTTAAATTATTGGTTATTAAATTTTAAATTACCCAAGCCTAATCAAAACTATTTCCAGTGCAAAAAATAAACTTTACGATTCATTAAATCGAAAATCTTCCAACCCGAAGATCTTTTGGGTCGTGGTAACTCCAGTTAGTCATATTATACACAGTTTTTAGCGTTGAACGCTTACAAAAAATCTCAGGCACTTAATGCCGATTGATTTTTATTAGCTTCCAATTATCTTATGGGTACATAGTTGTTTGTAATTTCGAATTCCCAGCATAGACAGCAGCCAAAATTTATGACTTGCATTATATACCCGTACAGTAAACGAACCCGTTAGCTTCTGCCCTGAATTCTACACCAAGTATGCAAAGCTATGAATTTGTTCTGCCTCAATTCTCACCATGTAGACTTGTAGACAAACTGCAGCCATCGATAACGATCTATATATAATATCAGTATTGATATTAAGTTTGAGCTCTGGTGCAGAACTATAAAAAGTGAAAAAAATATATTTGTCGTTTTTTTAGTGATTTGAAAAAAATTTACCTATCTATACCACTTTTATTTTAACGGGCTGAATTGTCAATTAACACATCATTAAACAAGAAATTCCTGTCCATCTGTAAACGAGACGTGTTTGCATAACTATGATGAACCACGAATCCGACTCGCTTCTTCAACAAGTTTCTCAAGTCTTGATCCCTGGAAGTTTACGGCAAGGATAATCTCGAACTTGACTGAATCTATAAAAATGGTTACTCCATTGTTATAAATATGCTGAGCTTCTCTCTAGCTAAGGTGGGCGTCTAGGGGATGAAATTCTTCGTCGTTGGATATTTAGTTTCAAGACTTGTTCTAGTTTTCAAGAATCAGGTACTGCGATGTTACAAATGTTCTGTGCAGTTCGGATAGTAATACTTCTCGAACCGCAGAAATATATGTCCAGTACGTCCGCGTCGGTTGAAAATAGGGGTAGGTCGCATGCACTGAGAGAAAGTTTTTTTTTGCATTGTAGATTTGCAATAGACCGTAATTTGTCTATTCATTTTTTCACAGATCGCATAACTACAGGTAATCCCGTGATTATATATTCCAAGTCGTGTCAAGTAATTATTTCCGATGGTATAAGGTTCAGTTATTTAAAATTGGGTCTTTATAGGCCACACATATTCCAGTTCGGACTGGTCATTCAGTTACGCAACGGTTTACGTAATTTGCGCATCCGTTTTTAAATACTAGGTGTATAAGTATCAACATGGAATTAACTGATGTTAGGTAAAAAATAACCAGCTCATTTCAATCACCTAATATTCAGATTGCCTCGAGAGTAGGTATCTCATTTGATGTAAAGGTTGCACGTTACTCATAAATCATTGACTTCATCTTCAGGGAATTCATCATACAGATTTCAAATTGTAGAACTAGCAATAAATATTATTTTTACATAAGGCCAGAATAACCTGTTCTAATGGCAGTGATTTTATAATTCCATTGCCACGAATAGCAGTACGTTGCCATTGCAACATAGGTATCTATACCTACATGTGCCACATAAATATCCACGACCACGCGAATTTCATCCAATTCTATACGTACACTTTCAAATCAACATAGTACACACGTGGCATCTTTCGTTTTTGGTTCATATCTAATAATTGGTTTCTTCTCTCTCTCTTTTTCGTTATATAACTTGATGATGACCAATAAAATGACTTTTGTACTTTAGCGCATATGTGTGCACAATGTTATTTAACGCCTGCACAAATACGAATATATATATTCCACTCACACGTCGTTATAGAAGCCGCGTGATCGCTTATAAGCTCTATAGATATAGTACACGTTTTGACCTTGATTTCTAGGGTATTTGAGGCTATATTGGATAGGTTATGAACTCGGGCCAGTCTATCGGTCTACGTATCAGCCGGGTGTCTGCCTGTGCTTAAGAATGCCGTAGGCTGTTGTCAGTTACGTTCGCTATTAGATACGAGTTCACCGATGTGTGCCGTAATCGTGAATGTGATCGGAGAGAGTTACTAATGGCAGCTCATCCATTCATCGATCTGTTCGAGATTCATCTCCGTCAATTCTGAAGGTATTCCATGATCCTATATTGAACATTGTATTCGCCTATAACAAAAAAAAAAAAAAAAAAAAATGGCAAAATTTTATCCAGCTGAAATTCTGCTGCAGTTATTATCTTTCCTATTATTTTCTATGAGATCGCTAAGCCTTTTGTTCGACGATCGTTTCGGTTTTGTACAGCGACGTGATCTAGATCATTTTTTTTCGGAATTCTTTACGTCAATGAAACGATGGGAGATTAGGATTAGGAACATCATGGCTGTTACGTTTACGTGAAACTGTTTCTTTTTTCCGCTCAGTAGTTGATCGGTTTTTAACGAATCACAATCGGACAATCTGATCAATTCGTTTATTATTGACGTTTTTGCACGCTATTTTACCTTGGGTTTTGTTTCGGCGATGTATAATCACCTGCCGTTGATGAATTAATTTGCATTTTAATGCCTAGCATGCAGGACGACTTCCCCTTGTTTTATGCATAGCCATTTTTAAACCATCTAAGCACGACACGATGCTGCAACCTTTATCGTAGATAGTGTTATCCTGTATCTAGATATAGATTTGAATATCTAACATTTGATCGGGATACACCTTGTAGAGTGTGTTCATTATTGATGTCGCGCTAGTGTAGATCTACCGATAACTTTGCTTGTATAAATCGATGCTGAAGTCTGGCTATACATTTGTAAATCTATTTGCTTTTGCTGCTGCTGCACTGAGTGACTACCGTGCTATTAAATTACTTATAAGAACTAAATCACGATATTGTTGTTCCTCTGGTTATAATACTGGTGTTCTATGCTCCGTCAATGTTTTATGAATAATGATTAATCATTATCAGATTATTTTTATTTTTTAAACCCACCTACTCATCCTTGAACACGTCAGCGAATCGAGTGTGTTTAATTACTTTCAAACTGGGGTCTTGTCAGTCAGTCACTGTGGATTGAAAAAATATCGCAAAAAAATTAGCTTTGTTAATCTGATTAGCCTGGATTTACTTATTATTAGACGAAACAATAACCGGTCGAGAGAAAAAACGCGGATCAATACGTTGTTTCGCAAAAGAAAATTAGATTGGAATTACACCACATCCTGCAGGCGTTTATAGGGGTTTCATGGTACATTGGCATGGCAAAGTGTCTACCAATTGCGGTAGTAATCTTTGTTTCGAGTAAGTTCGTTATATGACGTTGTGAAATGATAATAATTTACTCATTACATTATACATCGTAGGAAACTAATCCGCGAGTTTTTAACAACTAATTACTATGGCAGGACGTTGCACAAGCTTTAGATTTGTGGCTGCATCGTGTCGGTGGGCGACATAATAACTGTTTAGCATCGAAAGTAGACTTTTATAACCGTTCAAAACTTTTAGGGCAGAAAGCGAATTGAGATTACATCAGTCGATCGGTGAATGCTGCTGCGGTAATTGAGCGATCGGTCAGTAGCTTCGCAATCGACACCTTATGTGCTTGTCTCGAATCCTGTTTTGGTTTTTCTTTTTTATACAGTGATTCGATATTCTCTTGAATCCTAACTTTTTTTTTTATTATTTCTTACTTATTTTTGCCAACAAACTTGTCGAATTTGTAAGGGAAGCTGATTGCTTTGACGACGTTATGATTTTGTAACCCACTAACAGGCTGCTTCTATATCTGTCTTATACATCTAAATTAATATTATCCTATAAATAAATTTGCATCGAAAGTGACACTGGGCTGCAAGGAACTCTCCCTTGACACATATTAACATATTCGGTCAACACACGATAAGCTGGCCTGACAATTGAAGTACCCGAAAATAATATATACCTATATCTCCGATATAATAAAAGCTAGACTGCTATTAATTTACAATCGCCATAATTAATCAAAGGGGCCGCTATTACCAGACTTCTTAATCCAGTTGTTCGAAATTGAGATTGTGGTATAGGTACGTACCACGCCTAGATATATAAATCCAGGAACAAACAGCATACGAGGCTAAAAAGCTATGAATATCAGATCAACGCGAAGATAAAAATATGGTACCGACGACTCTGGCCCCATGCAAAAACTTGTCATCGAAATCGAAACTCGGAGACTTGTTTGTCTCCACCCCGGTTACATACATGTAGGTACCTAAATTCTAGTCTGCGGCAATGAGTCTGTGGAACAGTATGATGAATTAAATACAGGGTTTGTTCTGCGCGACCGAATGTCTGCGGATATTCAAAAGTTGCAGTTGTCAAAGATTGATTACTTATTGAGAGAGATGGTTGTCTCAATATTTCATACGTGGAGAGAGCGAATCAAGATTTCCTTGAATTTATCAACGTCTGACATTCAACACGAATTGTTATTCGATATTTTTGATGAAGTGAGCCGATCGTATAAGGGGAATTATTATTGTACGACTCTTATCTTTGATCCAGCGTATGCGACTGTGTTATCGAGAATGAAAGAGCCAAACGGGGGAAAAGAGTGAAAGGAATCGTATTAGCTCCCTATAGATTTCTGTATGAAAATTTATTCCCGTAATCGAAATAATCAATTTCACTAACCGAACGCAACATTTCCGTATCTTCTTCTCTACATCGTCGATGTCTTCTTTCTTGCGATTTACTCCAAGCCCATTATCTACTAGCGAAAGAACTTCGAACAGCGTCGAAGTGAAGTACCGATGTAACGAGAGATCGGCAACTAGATTTATATTATTAGGGTATTCAGCGTATAGCCAAGACTCGTAAAATAGGTATTCTATGAGATCGCCTGACCCACTTTACGCGACGTGGTGAAAGATGTGGATACTTGAACTCGCATTTAATTGATAACAAAGATCTAATTAGTGGGTAAGCCTCCTTCTCCACTTAACATATATTATTCAGCAAAATTTCGTTCCCAAAAACCGGAGTGAATGTCCTCTTGCCACCAATTTTTTTGGCTGAAGATATACGAAAAACTGTTTCTCTATTTGAAGTAATTTAGCTCCTCTCTGGTCGTGAAATCGTCACATTTTGGTATTCGCCGTATTCATGTGAATTAAACGAGACACACAAATCCTGTTTCCAGGTACGAGCTGGTAGGCGTAACATATTCGGTTTTTTCAACATGTTTGGATTTAGTTTCTTTTTATTCGGTTCCAAGTCATCGCTGGCACGTTCTTGATCAATCATTACCTTTTATTCCTTTCTTTTTTCTTCATCGCTACAAGTTTGCTAATGGCGATGAGGACTTGGGGACTTCCTGATCAATCTATCAAGGTTTTTTGATCAACCATTAGATCGGTAAGAATGCACCTACAATTTGTAAACCGAGACCATAGCTTTCGTAGCAGTAGGGTTGATATATAATATTAATGACGTGGGTGTGCATGGGCATATATGCTAACAGATCTCGTTTGTGGGCGTAGATACAAAGCGCTGCATATATTATAATTCAACATTCTTTACCCACACATAAACGCGAGAGTAACTCGCCGCCTCGGATTTGACATGTGCATTACAATACACAATGTGCTACGCCGTTGGACTCAAGTGTGAGACTGTAATTACGGTAATTGCATTCTGGCGCTGTCAAGTATCAAGTCATGTCACGGAGAGCCTGTATGGTTAAAGATAGTTGTTATTACTATCCGTGAAACCAATATTGGCTGTGAAGCCGAGTGTTTAAATAACAAGCTTGGTATAATATACATATGATGTAGTGAAGCTTATATATTGAATTGAAATTTTTTTTTTCCATACGATTTATAAGAATTGCACTGTTACGTGGATTTGGAATGTGTCTTTATTAGACTCTCGACAAGAGACTGCAGCAGTATAAGATACGATTTACTCGGGGTAATAGTTTTCCCGTATAACATCGGACTCATCTCAGCTAGACCGCGGTTCCGTAATCTGATATACGTACACCTGGAAAGTCTGCACGTTACGCTTCGTCAGTAAGCAGAAATCTACGACACCGAATGTTCTATGTTCAATTCTCGACTTCCAACGCTAGATGCTGTTTAGATTTCACGATGCAATCGTGCCCTAGCGCGTATCTACGATTTATTATTATTATATGTATTTCATTTGCAACAACCAACTCGCTGGCCTATCATCATCATCATCATCATCATCAGCGCAGCATCCTCGACACCTTCTTGACGCCTTTGCTATTACGTTACAACTTACAACTAGCTGGAAATATTGCTACGGTTGTCTCTTCTCAACTGCCTGCGTCTTTTCTTATATACGTTACGTAGGTTAACAGGTGAAGAAATGATATCTTGGTACTGTAATAAGATCGCATCTAGCACGCACTTCTAAACCTCGTCGAAATTGATTACTTGTAGGTATATACCTTCATATCTTTTCCACCTTGCATATATCCAAGAGAACGGCGAGACTAATCCAGCTGCAGTACTTTGCCTTACACTGTTGGAATTTTTAATTATAAATGCACAGAAAAAGTTTCGCTTGATTTTATCCGGAATGTAAAAAAAAAATCTATGAAAATGAATAGCAAGGAAGTTAAAATATTCAAAACTTAACGTTTTGATGGGGTCGGGTGCCGGGAATTTATTTCACAAATTAACTTTTTCAAATTTCATCAGTGTAAGGTATTTTGTTATAAAAAATGTTATTAACACAAAAATCAGCGATTTCTACCGTTAACGATTTTGGATGTGAAATTTTCAGTACAAGTATTCAAACTCGGATATTCTCAAATTATAAAAAAGAAAAAAAATCATCTTAAATCATAAAACTTTCTAATAGATTCTCAAATTTTTTTACAACCGGGTCACAGGACGTCATTTTCTTCTTTCTTTTTTTATTAGTATCTCGTTTGCTCCTTGAGAATATTTCGGAGAATTAAACCTCATTTGATAAATCATCATACAAACCAATTTGACATAAGAACGTTTTCTTCAAATATATTTAGCAGAAATTGCTTGCCTCTTGCCCAGCTCTTTCATCGACACTCGATTTATCAAAAGAACATTTCCGCGTGCTCTTTCGTAAAATCACACAAATTTACATGCGTCAGTCTTATTGTGGATTAACGAAAAATGTCGAGATCATATATAGGATGAGGAGGAATATTGTTGGTATAAGTATGTGCAAAAGAGAAATATATAGGTATAATAGATAAATTTTATATTCTGATACAATTTTCTTTATTTTCTTATCAACATCGACGAATGCTTCATTTCATAATAGTATTCATTTAAAATATATATTAAAATTCGCTGCAATATATTACATATTTCGCCAAAACTAATTATATTTTTATTACTTACATATATGTACTATATACAGAACGTGATATATTACTATATTTAAATACTCGTTTGATCGTTGATTTTTCTTAATATGATATAAATTCGTCAACTCGTTATCACCAATAATGTGATATTATAGCCTCCTACGTCATAGGACTTGTATAAATTTTCTCATTAACCATATAATATAAAGTCGTCCACAGATAGATAAATAAATTTCATGTGTTATTATACGACTTTGTATAAACCTACATATTCCTAATATACATCCAACTTTAATCACAATTTCTCAGTATATACTTACGATTCATATGCCTTCGATTTCGCTAAAATGAACGGCGAAACGGGCCGTCGACAAGGACGAGTATCAAGATGAGAAGGCGACACCAGGCCGAAATCCATCGGTTCCGACCTTGCTCACTATTATTGGAAATCGAAGGTGAATTTTTGAATTCGATCTCTTCATTGTCCCGTTCATAGTATTACTCGCACTTGCGGCATTGAAACAGTTATACCCTAACTAATTTACAATTATTTTTTAAAAACACATCACAAACATTGGTAAATATATATTACCTACTATATGCTTGAGGACGGATATTAAAACCAGACAAAGTTTCTACAAGATATACCGCAAGGTACGTCTAACGTTAATCACAGCTTCGAATTGCTACGTCTTAGTCATCTCTGAGGGTAAACTTCTAGAAGATAAAGGCGTCAAGACGCTAGATTCTTGGTCTGAGTTAGGCGGTGTTAAAGCCGCGGATGGTGTCCTCGGACCAACCCGATTCAATGTTGTAAGAGCTTCAATTTCCCGTGAACTCTGACCCGCACTTCTCTCGCTGCTAGTCCCAATTTGATTAGAACCCGGGTTGTTAACGGCACACTTTTTGAAGTGTGTACGCATGTTGCTACTCTGGGAAAACCTGAGCCCACAATTTGGACAAGAATATGGTTTTGTACCAGTGTGGTAATTCAGATGCGTTTTTAGATGGTGTTTCTTGGTGAACGCCTTAGAGCACAAGGTACATTGGTAAGGTTTAAGTCCGGAGTGTAATCGTGTGTGTAAAGTCATGTTCGATCTGTCGGCGAAAGCTTTATGACAGACCTGACACTGATAGGGTCTTTCGCCGGAGTGAGTTCTCAGATGTTGTTTCAATAACATTTTTCTCGAAAATGCTTTACCGCATTGTTCGCACTGGTGAGGTTTAACCCCGGTGTGTATCCTGACGTGCATGTTGTAAGCTACTCTCTGATTAAAGCTCTTCCCGCACTCAGCGCATGCGTATTCTTTGCGGTTCCGATGGATCTTCATGTGTGAACTTAAGTATCCTCTGTCATTAAAGTATTTTCCACACTCGGGACAGGTGGCTGCAAATTCTCTGGTACCCTCATGGACGCTGCGGTGATACTTGTAGTTTCTTAGCTGGGAGAACTGCTTGCCGCAGTCTGAACACTGGAAAGGTTTCTCTCCTGAGTGCGTCCGTGCGTGAACCTGAAACAGGTGAATGCGTCGTTCTCTGTATCACGTGAGTATATAACTTGACCTCCCGCTGCTAAACGCATACAGAACCGTTTCAAGTATCAGCGCGTGTTTGAATCTAATAAGCGCACTCGAACCATCCGCGTGATTCACCATATTGAAACGCATAAGTACGCATATGCAAATTACTATTTCGATAACGCAAAGTGCTTGATATTTCATCGGAGCAGAAAAACGATCTTCGCTTTAAACTGCGCCGTTATAGGAAATCACGAGAGACTCATTTCACGAAATTCGACTGCATCGATATCCAAAACTAAAAATTCGTTCTTCCAAAATTTGAGATTGTGATAACTCACCTTTAGAGATGCTCTAGTGACGAAAGTTTTTCCGCACTGTTCGCAGCGATGTTCATCAGTGGTGATTCCAGTCCCAGTCATACTGCGGCCTTGGCCTCCATCAGTAACGGAGGGATTGTTGTTGTTCGAATCGCTCTGAGTTAGTAGATTGTTGGTTTTATCCCCCAAAGTGCAAAGAATTCGTGGTTCTTCCTGATCAATATCGATGTTCAAGTTCGCTGAATGATTAGCTGGAGGTTCGCTGCTCCTCGTAGAATCGCAAAGCCTGCTAACCGGATGTGACAATTCCGGTTTACAAGACGGTGGTAGGCAGTTCTGTCCGACTTCGACGGTTGGGTGGGGTTGTATACTTTTCAGGGTAATCGGTACAGCAACTGAATGCCCTGGTATGGTGTTGGAAAGTGTAGGAACACCGGGTGGCGATAACGTGGGAGGAGAGTTTTGGTTTTGATAAAAATTCTGGTTGACCCCAAAGCTGACCGGAGCCGGTCTGATGGGTTGAGGACCAGGAAATAGCATTTGTGCTCTGTAGAACTCCTGCAATTTCCTTTCCTTTAATCGCAGTAACTCCATCTCGCTTGGATACGCGATATTCGCTGTGTTAGGAACTTCGAATCCTTGAAAGGCAACAGAGTTTCCGATCGGCCTCGGGAACTGATCGTTTATAACGGGCTGACATCCTGGAGGTATCGCTGTCTCAATCCGCGTTACATCCGTCGACAAGAGTTGCTGCAACCTTCCATTAGGCTCCTGAAACATAATGTTGCGGTGATTGATGACATAAAGAACAAAGAAATGAAAAGAGGAGGCTGGTTTGATCTTCAAAGTAAGTCGCGGTAAGTCAAGCACCGTTAGGCGTTTGAATAGAATTTCTGCGTATGGATCAACCGTAGTTTTTCTTCCCCGAACTCTTCGCTTTAACTCGGTCAGGCCAACGTGGCTCTTTTATATAGTATCTTTCCTTTTTTTCTGTTTTGTTTAAATTGGTGAATAGATACACATACAAGTCTGTAGGTATCAGGTGTTGGTGACTGGCCGGTGAAAAAGACTTGAATACACATATAACTTCGTGAGAAAATCTATTTCTGAACAGATTTATATGGTCTAATAATAATGAAGGTTTCATCCCTCAGGTCTTCAATATAATATCATCGATACAACAAATAAGCTATATATCGTACTTTATGTTACGAGCAATAGATTTTCTTTGCTTTTAATAGTACTTAGTTGCATGTGGTAAAGAAATACCAAAGTTTATGACTTTATTATACATTTCCTTCGTCTTTTGAATGATTCAAGAAGTTTTGATTACCAATTAGCGTTGTCGCGCTAACCGTCGTTGAAATATGGTTAGTAATGAATAATGATAATTGCTGCAAGCCAGTTTGACGCAAAGAATAAACATACCATGGCGGGCATAGATCAAACTTAATTTAATTAGCACCTCGTCATTTTTTATGGCTGTATTAATGATGGAATTTTCTAGAACAAACAGGATTTACGATTCTCCAGTGAAACGGCTTGCAATTTACCGGCTAAAGTCCGAAAGTATTTTATTTCCTGCAGGTTACGTCGTGCAGGGGACATAATTGGTATAAATGATCATTTATATTTCGCATTGATTCGTGTCAACGAATTTACAATCATTTAATTAAGCTAACCGGATTATTAGCTCGACTCAGATGACAGACTTGAAAAATTGAAGGATCGGAAAAAAAGCAATACATATGAAATGGACATTTCGACGGGGCTGCAACTCATCCGTGCCAATTAAGTAGATTCAAATCATTCAAACTGTCGGTCATTTAATGAGCCGATATTTTCGCTTTCTAATATAAAGACCACTGGCGAGGTTCGAGCTCGAAACTATGTTGATTAAAAACAGATCTCGACTAATAATCTTCGCCGGAAGCTATATATTATTGATTAAATAGATTCACTATCGGAGACGAATCGGTGATACCTATTTTGAAAAAAGCAGAAAATATGATCATGGTGGATTTCTACATATTACAGGCTTCAGTATCGGCTTGCTAAATATGTCATACTTATAATTACTCGAACAGAAGTGAGAACTATATCGTTATCAGACGGGGCGTTATATATATACCTATAGCCTTCGCCAGCAGTTTTCTAACACGGTTACTACACGTCCGCCTGATTCCTAATTGAAATTCGAGACACCTTTTCACGCAACAAGACGAGTTACATTTCACCAATTTAGAATGAGCCATAGTAAAGTTGTTTTCTATTTTTCGTACAATTTTTTTTTATTAATCAGGCTCGTTTCTTCGAGGCTAAGACATCTCATAATTCTTTCTAGAACTCCTCCACGCAATGTATAAGCAGTTGCTCAAAAGCTAAAGAAAAAATATCGGTAGCTAATAGGTCCAGTTCAATCGAAGACCATTTTTGGGGCTCGCTTCTTCTTCTTGAACTCGTAGCTATAAGAGTGCAGAGTTCACATATTACGTATTAGAAAGCAGCATGAAACAATGTCGGTTAACGGTAGCCCATAAGCGTTTTTTAATTTTGAAGACACAAGACCTCCTCCTTTCAAAAAATAGTCGAAGAATCGCTCTGGGTATACGGGCACGAGATTTTATAGCTAAACTGATTTATTTCGCCGAGCTATAGCGCAGCTGTTCTACTTGGATCATTTTTCTGAATATCTTTTGATAGAATTCCCCATCGGCTTAAGTACACGTTATCTGATTTTGCTCTCGGCGTTTAGATGGTGACGTCTGATAAGAACCGCGCGTTTATCTCTAAGCTTTATCTAATTTACCGAGTTATTTCTATCGGTTAGCAGTGCCTTATAATAAGTTCGCAAGCTAATGCGACGTCGTATAACACCACACACCTCGTAAAGTATCTACAATATTCGAATAATCAACTTCGTTAGCGTTTATTTCTAGACCTTCTACACGACCAAGTGGCGTTAAGAGTGCCTTATTATACGCGGGCGAGTGTCGTACAGGTATTTCTTGATGTTTGAAAATTAATTTCAGACTCTGAAAGCAGTTGATAGATCTGCTCGCATCCCCGCAGCGTTTGAAGTTTATAAATTACCGTTCATTCCAAAGTTCTACTTGGCACGACTTTGTTGAGTCGCTTGAACTCTAAATATCTTTTTATACTCGGTTAATTGCAACGCTGGAATAAACCTGGAAAAAGGTGTCGTGCGAATAACAGCTGACCTTAGGAACGTGGGTAACCGTTTGCCGAGCACGACTTAGAAGTCTTCTTCGTACTGTCTTCAAGTTTCTCGCTCGAGGCCGCTCTATACCCTTGTTAATCGCGTGAGTTGCCCGAAGTCGAGTTCTTCAGGGTCGCCCTAACGGTTAGCTTAACTCACAATCAGTTACCCAAGCAACGAACGCTCGACATTTCTGCGCCAGGATGCCGCTGGGTGACCTGCCCGATCGGAAACAGGTCTTTAACTTGTCCCCAGCATGATTGAAAACGCGTTTTATGAAAAACGACAGACTACCTAGGTATCGTCTATACGCTTATATAACGTTCCCCGGAGACGGAGACCCCGGCGTTTATTAAGACTAAAAGAACGTACACTGCAGAATTATAATTCGCCAACCTGTAGTAGACTTTGATGATAAAGTGGAATAAATCGCTCCGGCTAGACCGAGGAAACCGCGATGACACAAGTATGACGTAGATTTACGCGTGTGCGTCACATCGAATGGATGTGTTATTCGATAAAATAGATTTTTATCATATATTTAAAAAGCAATGAATAAGAGACATTATATTGGTCGACAAGTTAATGAGATTCTTAAATCCTGTTGATCTTTATACAAACTTGTAGTCGACATGTCGTACATGTACAGTACATAATAACATCGCTAGAAGGATGCTTATGAGAAAATTGACCGTTCATCATGGTTCGACAAAAAATTCTGCCTCAATTAATAATTATTTTTTATAGATTATCATGATGTTTTATAGTCGTGTAAACTGTTCCTAACAACGTTTACACGATGTACACGACTTCCATCATTAGTACCATATATCTGTCAATTGGAAGAAGGGGCCCGATTCCATAACGAAGAACTAATATCTATAACCGCATCTCACTTTCTTCGTGATAGGATATGTACCCGTAATTCTTCCGATCTGACCAATTTTTGTTTCAATTCTTCAAAAAATAAGTTCAAAGATCAATCTGTTGCGGTATTAATCGTGCGGGACCTGGGGCAGCCGTTTGCCCTCTCTTCTCCTGGACTCGTACTACTGATGCCTAATCGTAAGTGCTGGGAGCGATACTTGAACTCAGCTAGATCAATGGCAAGGAATGCATTCAACGTTACATTTACAATGAGTATTGATGTTAATTAGTTTCGTGTACCGGTTCTGAGAGAAGTTCATGCTATTTAGTCCATATAGAGCTGCAGGTGCTTCAAATACTCGAACGTCTCTATAATTTGAAGTACATATACGCGCTTTGCATTTAACCATTTTCTTACATGATAGAATATAGAATGTATGATCTACAGTAGTGTTTACTCGAAAAAAATGTGGTTAGCACATATACGACGAGGAAAGCATAAGAAATTTACGACTTTTTCCTCAACTGAGAGTTTTATAACACAGCTACAGGTTTTTTGATTCGACCGAGCATACAATCTGCAATTTGAAGAGTGAAGAACCATTTTTACGGTACATAGGCAATGGTACTATAGAAATAATGATGAATGCCCAGCGGAGGTTGTAAAAGTAGATCAATGGCGTAGGATGAATCAGAACTATAGTTCACAACTCGATTCTGCTCTCTACCGCTTCACATGTAATCATAGGCCAACAAACTGTGTTCTCTCTTCTTGTTTTTCTATACGGAAAGTCAGTGTTAACTTTAAACGTGGAGAAGTGATGATGGCGAATGTGTTTGAGTGAGAGTGTTTGCAGAGGTTTTATACAAATGCGTATAGTATAGTACATGACTTCCTATACGTGTCTAAGCATTGGTGGCTGATCAATTTTCGTCCAATTGTAAAACAGGAAAATTACAGCTTAAGTGCGTGTGAATACTGCAAGCCATATTCTTCACCGGTTGCGTATCTTCTCACGTAGATACTTTAGAAAGGAAAACAAACATCTTTAATTTTATGAATCGTCGAAAGACATGATAATTGCTATTGCCTGCATACTAACACTTAAAGCATGCATATTTTACTGCTACGAACACAATCTGTCTGTAATTATTAAAGCTTTCGTGCTGATATGGGTCAACAAATCGCCGAGTGGACTAAAGGTCGAATTAAACTAGCGAGCAACCAATACCACTGTTAACCTGTATCGAGTTATAAATTTATAATCAAAGATATCGCCATTTAATGGCCTCTAGCTTAAATTTGAGGTGGTTACAGCCTCGGTTCAGGAACCCTCTTTTGAAAAATTAACGCACTTTGTATAACTATACTTGAAAATTGTGGCCAGCTTCTAATGAATGGCAAACGTTTAAGGATTATGACCGATTAACAAGAATTATGCTATGACTTCTCCGCGTTAGCAGCAATTAATCTCTAAGATTTTAATGATTATTTCAACGAATTATTATAGAGTCACATAAGGTTACACACGCGGGCACAGTAATTCCTAACAACCGACGAGCCGTGGCGCACCGCAAGCTTGTCTCTGTACGCACTTAATTGACTCACATGAATTATTGTAATTTATTCATTGCCCATGGCACACAATAGCTAACTGGCTGTGCACTTCATCACGGTTGACACTCACACACTAAGGTACATACGTACAAGTCACGCTCAAGTCTCTGCGCCTTTCGCGAACAGTTGCATGGACTTTGACAAATGGTTGTTATCCAAATGAATTTACTAGCAAGTATATTTCTATCCCTCGTCGATCACCAGATTTCCCCAAAGCTATGAAACTCGGATTATTAGTCAATTGTTAATGAAATGTTGGATATAAAATTCAATTTTTTGCACCAACAGATAATTAAATCTTTCCATAAACCTCACGCACAGATTTCGTATAGTATGAATTGATTTCAACATTCGTGAGACTGGATTACAAATTTAGGATGTCGTGTTTGAGGATCGTAAATTCTCGTATGTAACATTCGAGAATCGGGCCGATGGTATTTCGATTATTTTTTGCTTCACAGAATTTAGTTGCATTCAAAATTTTGCTGGCAAATCAAAGGCCGTGACCTATAATTCATTTTTATATCGAAACGCCTCCAGATCTAATGGCAATTTCAGCTATTTGAAGTTTTTAAAAAAAAAAATCGCACCGCTCATGGTTCAATTATATTGATAAGTCGTTAAAATATAAACGCAATGAAGGCCTTAAAATGACTCGACAACTACGGCAATGACAACATTTATTAATTAGCCAATGAATTCAAGGCCTTCGTGTAGCACGAGAGCCGCAATACAAAAATTTGAAAGCACAAAAAACTGCAATTAATAATTGAACGGTTAAGACTTAAGATGATGTCTACAAGCCCACCTCTTGCGTGTCTTCATTATTATTGCACGAACACAAGCGTCCTCAATTCCCACAATTATCAGTGACATCAATATACTTTCTTATGTTGCATTACGATCTAATATTTGTTCACTTCTCAACGAGATGGTTATTTTCGAAATAAAAGATTCTGTAAGCTGATACGACTGGATATGGTTCAGCTTCTATTCCAATTATTCTAAGGTTCATACGTCGAACTTCTTTCTAAGTGAAGACGAATATCTAAACATTAAATCAAACATATGAGGAAATGATGAACTTACACAATTGTCGTGATGATTCTGCACCATCATGGGTTGCATCTTCGGTGAATGGTGTGGTCTTGTCAGCTGTCGCCAAGGGGATGCCGTAACATGATTTGCCACGTGTTTTCTGGGTGGTCTCCACCTACAGCAGTTCTCTCTGCACGTCGAGTTCACTTCTCCTTGAACGTAATTGAACTTCTCGGTAGTCAGAGGTTCTGTATGAGAATTTTGATGCAGTGATGGTACCCTGAGATCGAATAAATTCTCCAAAATTTTGCTTGGAGCTTCGTAATTCCTATCGCTATCAACTCGTTGATCCATTGCCGTAATAGAAAACCGGTCCTTCTCATCAGGAGGGGACGTTCTTCTGATATCACCCGGTAACACAACTTGTGACGGCGACGTCTCTGCCAAAATGACTCGCTTATCAGCCTCAACGATCGATCTCTGCGTCGAATAGTTAACCGAACCATTGTTAAAAAAGCTTTCGACATTCATTTTGTGGTTCTCAAATCTTGACCCTCTGAGACCACCGTCTAGTTTGGCTTGGGGTATGTGGTCAGCGATAGACCTCGGAACTTTGCACAAGTTGATCGCCGCTGCTTCTTGACATCCGTCCACCGTCGTCTTAGGGTCTATCAACCTCGGCGAAATCGGTCCACTGTCAGGGTGCCCAACGGTTTTCTGATCCGCGTCAATGTCGCGTTGAGGGTGCAAGTTATACCTTGTGCTTGGTGTGGTCTCCATCTTATCCGGTCGTTTAGATGTGCCATGATCCATGTGGCTTGGGGTTCTTGGGAGGGCGTGATCAATCTTCGAATCTCTAGGGTAGCTCTTCAAGCTTTCAGAACTATCGTGCATTTTGATATCACGGTTTTGCCTGGAGTCGTAAGAGTTGTAGGATTCGATGCTGGCCTCGTGTTCTTGAAACCAACCTCTGTACGAAAGAAGAGGGTACTGATCACACTGAAGATAAGTTGTATTGAATTTTACATCCTTCATATCTTCTGGTTTACAGTCTTCTGTACACGTCATCATTTCGGGTAAGGGGGGTAGTTTGACGCGAAGAGTTTGGGCAGCTCGCAAAAACGCGTCTAATCTTGGCCGCGCAATAGCTGCGTTTCCGGTGTAGATTAATCCCAAAATTGCAGCGAGTTCAGGACCTTCAACTTCGGCCAGTATCACTGTTATAGGTTCACAAAGTCCTGCTGATCTGCTATGCGCCAGTAGCACCTCCTGAAAGCGAAAGTGCGTGTTATTAATTAGCACATCGGTATTCTGCAAAGTTCCTAACATTTCATTACCAGAAATAAAAAATAAAAAACATTGAAGGTGTAAATGAGCCCCAGGCTTCTCGAACCGATAGTTAATTACCACGTCAAAATTAGTTCTTCAAAATTGATGTATGTGCAGGTGATGAAAAAACGGATGAACAAACACAAGTAAACGGCCATAAATAATAGTCAATGAAAGAGATTGAGATGTGAAAATGTGAATAATACAGCTGTTACATTGAGTCTGGAACAAAAGTTAATGTTCAGAGTTTTGCATAGCCATCGCATTAATGTTGCAAGATGTGCTCTGCACTCGTTGTCAGTAAAGGGCAGCCCTACTTTTTCGAACAACTAGTTTGCAAAATACGTGCAGCGCCTGTTTAGAGCCTGAACAGATCAGCACTGCAGGTGGTTTGCTCTCGGACATGCTACCGTCTTGGCTTCTGAGCGTTTCCTTTTTCTCTTCTTTGGAAAGAAAAGAGAAAAAAAATAATAGAAAAAAAAAACGAACAAAACGTACAAAAAAAAAAAACGAAAAACAAAGCGTATAGCGGAGGCAGCATCTGTATGCGATGCAGTCGACGCACGCCCATAGATTGCATCTTGAACTATAAATCTGGTGACATGAGAAATGATCGTCCTCTCGTTTCGCTTTTGGTATCCAACGGTTTTAATACCGTAACTACATCGGCTCGCGACCAATACAAGAGTTTAAAATAAAATGGAATCGAGGTTCCTGATTCTTCTTTTTTTTTTTATTACATATGGACCCCGTATATCACTTTGGTTTAGGTTGGGTCAGGTCTTGGTCTGCTATTCGAAACTGTTTCGACGCTCTGACACGTGGAATAAAAATCGAAAGATAACTTTCGGTGAGCGTAATGGAATTTTTTATTGCTGCTACCCCGGGGTAAAAAAACAAACTTTTTTTTATCGCTACAACGAATTAGACGTGCAAAGATATATGAAAGGTATACAGAGGTATATTACGGTCTGTGGTCGTAAGAGAACAACACATTTGAAGGAGGACTCATGACTACTACCTACCACCTATACGTCCAAGACGATGTAGAAATATAGAACAAAGGTTTTTATTACTGTGGATAGAGACCGAGGTGATACTTCTGATCGTTATCGGCGGTACCTATCGTCAGAAAAAGGAAACTGAGATCGTTTTCACTCGCGTAACGAATGTTCTACATCGTATATTAGTAGTTAGCTGTATCGTTTGAAACGTAACTAATTTTTAAACAGACTTTTTCGAGTCCGCTTTGAATGAAAACTAAGGTGAAGAAATTATGTAGGGTTATTGACAGCTCAAATAAATAGGTGTCCTCACCCATGAACGAGCTGAATTCCATGGGCTCGATTAGAAGATACAAATATCGTTTGTGACATCATTTACACTTTCATAAATTATTCAAGATACGCTTAGCCAACACGTTCTAACTGAGATTAATTGAATGAGCGTTGGTAATTCATTCATTTTAGACTAGCCTCATAGAGACTCTGTTGAGATGGGAGAAGAGATCTATTACAAAGTATTCATCATATTAGATCAAGATATTTTGGTCAGCCGATCGTAGCTAGGCGAGTATGTTACATGTGCAATTGTAATTTAACATCCAATTCTGTACTGCAAAAGCGAAGACAAAAAAGCAAAGGAAAATAACCATAAATCAATATATGGTAGTCTTCCGTTTTGTAGAAAGTACTAATCAATGACCAAAGAACTCTTTTCAATTATTCAACGGAAATCTGATAGGTTTTATGAGACTTGCGTCTCGGCGATGACAGAAAGGGTAAAGCGATTATCAACGCTCCTCCGCGTATATAAATCAGTAGCAAAGTTCTTACTGAACTGAGACTATGTCCAAGAACGATGATCGTAAAAGGCTGGGTCATTGCCACTATGACCATAACTTACCGTAAATTGCAATCCTCGGATGGTGTATTTTCCAGAGCCAAGTTATTTTAGTCGAGCTTTTTGAGCGATTAATCGTGAAACTTATAGACTCCTCAGATTTTATTCAGCAATTTATATCGTTTATAAAAAATCGCCCGAGGACAACGTACGGCGTGAGGCGAGTTTCTAGGAGAGTCTTCTACCCATATTTTCACATATACAAAGAGAAGTCACCTCGTCGTGGATGTATTTATTTTACAATGATTATCTCATTCGCATAATTTATAACCACGTTATACGCCCACATACATATGGTACGTGAAGTTAGGTTAATGTGTTATAAATAATCATAGAACATGGTCAACGGTACGAGTAATATCGGTTCGCGTGCTCTAAAGATTTATTGCAGCCCATCAATCACCAGCTCTCGAAAATTAACCGTTCGCTAATCCTGACCACCACTCTTCATCTTCATCGTATACTACTTTTACCGGCGATTATGAAGTGGAGGAAGCTGGATATGCGGGTAAGGAATCATATAAGCACAGCAGCTGCTGCAGACACAGTGAATAGGGACTGAAAGTTCACGTGTAAACGTATGTAAGACAAAAACTTCAATCAAGTACCCAAGTTAGCAACGTTTCTCGTTATAGTTGAGGATTAACCCTTCTACCTAATTAAGCGGTGTCTAATTATAAAAGTCATTCTCTGCTGTGAATGAGAAACCTGTCCGGGTCCCATAGGTAAATGTAAGAAAAATTAAGGTCGTAGGAATCGTGAAATCTTGTCACTATTCATGGCCTGTCTTTAAAATACTTATGGATCGACCAACACATCTTTGAAATTCTGTACCACTTTTTCTTTTTATTTTACAAAAATTTGCATAACTTAATTACATGTTTACGGTTCGAGTAAGTATGTGTTACGATCAAGCGTGTGGATGTAATTTTTGTAGGAACACGATATTTATAACGTCACAAAGCAAACGTCCGAGCTCTGTATAGTAACGCCACATTAACATCAACAGCAATAACGTTGAATTGCCTGGATACAGTTAGATAGGCGGTGAACTGGGAGTAGAGATTCTCGTGTGGGAAAGATGTTGAGCCTAAGATAACCGTCTCACTGCATCGTTCCTGAATTATTCAAAAGGTATGTTATTGAGACTTCTCCGTGGGGCAGTTGGCGATGTTTGTGTTCGCGTTATGCCAAAGATTATAATAGATTTCTGTCTAATGAAGAGTTAATCAACCGATCAGTTAATTATGTAAATCACGTTTATTTCACGCTAGCCGACAGAACAGCAAGAAAAAGAAATAAAAAACGTAAAAAAACAACAAAAAAAATGGAAAAGGAAGAACAGGACTAACCAAGTCCTGTGATGTTATAAAAAGACGGCGATTCAATTACACACAGAAATGATACGTGTTTGTAGGTGCTACACGGTCATAATAATTAAAGTAGCGCACTAGGGATTTCTCAGGAATTTTTTTTTATAGAGGAAACTGTCTGATGGATATATTACCTTTACACATGTTGGTTTAACTACCATTTCGTTCCGTTATTCCCATCGAATTCTATTCGAATAGAGGTCAGAGTTTTCGAGATCCAAAGGCCTGGGTTAAGGGTTATACGAATATGAAAGGCTACTCCCCATTCGTATCCAGTTTTATTACCGGCAAATAGCTACCACGATCTAGGACATCTTGGCTACACGAGTAAAATATCTCGGGCAAAATATATACACCGAGCAATATCATCCGTAGAAAGTCTTTCCTCCCAATGATCCTCAATATCGGTTAATAGCGGTTGCGAATAAGGAAGAGCAAATTGTAGGTGTAGTTGCTCTATACAGGACCGCCATGGCATTCGGAAACGGGAACCGTTATCAATTCGGTTTTAGATTATGAGTTCATTAGATACGCTTTGGAGAGAGGCCGACAATTATTCTTGGTTTGCCTCTCTCAATAAAACCGATATCTCATCGTTCCGATGTACACGTGCTACCCTATGCAGAGTCCAGACTAACTGGCAATTTAATTCAAATGACTTCACGCAGCGCGTCGGATTATTTTGAAAATGAAAAGAAAAAACAAAAAATAAATTAAATCTTATACAGCATAGGAGACTTTCGGATGATCATGTGATCTCCCGCTTCTGCAGAAGGCATAAGGCGAATAATCGTAACTAGCGAGTTCATTGATTTGGAAAGTCAGAATATCATCAGTCAGGTGAATTATAGTGATTCGCCGGTTATTCCTGACCTCGCCAAATTACAATTCAGTCAAGTTTGATCGTGGGCCAGAAGTTGCCGAATAGACTTCTCGAGAAAAAAAGTTGTGGAATGACTTTTACCGAGAGTCAACTTAACTGTGCTTTGGTTAGCTCGATCAACAGCTGTTTTTTTTCATTTTTTATTTTTATTATTTCTTTATTCGATTTTTTTACTTTTTACACAGATTTATTAACGCTCTTTAGCTACGATCTAGTAATGGAAATCATTTTGCTCAATAAGTTGCTGATCAGTGATCACACATTCGTAATCTGAATACATTCCAACCAGTTCTATAGAATCTGGGACTCCGGTTGGTAGATAGAAGTTTATAATGCGATCGGTTATTCCTGTATTTTTTTTTGTTGCCACCATCGACTTTTCTCGCCTCCAGACCGCCCACGCATATTTATCTCCGAATAACTCTTCATATCGATGAACAATTGGCTTGCTCAAGCAGTGATATGAATATTGATAGGTATAATTAAGGTTAATCACGGTCCATCTAAATCCAAACTGACTAATGACGTTTAAAGCCTGCCCCGAGATCTGGCCGTATTTAGTGATCAATTTTGAAATGCTGTCTCGTTTCTCAGAGATCAAGGTCAAAATGGCAACGGTCACCGCTATAAACCTGACCCAAAAATTGGAGACGCGTTCTCATGGTTCAAAAGTGTCGGATGAAATCATGTCTGCTATGTCCTATGCTTCTTTTTTCACATCTCTCCGAACTTTCGTATTGAGAAAAATCGTTAACCATTCATACGTTTCATAACCGATTGCTATCATCACAAGTGAAAGAATATCGAGAATGATAAAACGTCGTATTACCTCCAAATAAATTTCTCTATCATTCGAAATATTCTTCTTTCTTCTTCAGATTCCCTTACAAAGATTCATTTCCGAAAGAGTCATGGTGTTAAGTGAATCATATGAATTCTTGACCAATCGCAATAAGAGAATAAACATGTCAGGGATTGAATATCCTTCTTTTTTGTTGTTCTTGCATTCTTCGTTCAGTTCAGTTCAGTGAGGTGTTTAGGGGTACGATTAACGGTTCAAATTTAGTCGATATTATTTAAATCTGATCTCTCGACAGATTGTAACGGGCCCTAGTTAATTTAACAGGCGACTAGTCTGCCATAAACATATCTATAGGTATGTGTATACATATACCTGTGCAGCTGAATTATATATTTTATGTGTCTGGAAATTGACTATTTCATTCGTATGATGAATGAAAAAACGTGATAGGCAACCACGGCAGGAACATTTACACGCATTCAATTACATGTTTTCGTTAATTAAAATTGGTAAATTTTATCATTCATAAATCAAGTTTCATGCGGGTAACGGACGCTTGACTGAGTTAACATATTGCAAAAATAACACGGCTAATTGAGGAAAACTTCTTCGGATTAAATGCTGACAGTTTTTAGTTTTTAGTATGACACAAATCAACTACTCCGGAAGAATAATTCGATCGAAATGTCCGTTCGAATCTTTGTCCGAGTTCCTGGTGACCATGATCGTATGCCAAGAAACCGAGATCATAGATCAATTTTAATGATTCGTGTGTGAACATCGTTTTAGTAGACACAATTGTTTCATCAGTAGGTAGGTAGGTATATCTGTGATTCCCACGTGGCACTATATTTTTTTTCTCTCGGAAATAAAATACCTCTTAAATTTAATGATCAATAAATTAAGACTGTTGTGAAAAGTAAACTTTTGACCCGAAAACGTAGAGGCTGACTCGGGTGTGGCCATAATACAGACATACTTATAATAAAAATTCAAGAATCTTTCGCATTAAAGATTCGACATTTTGTCTGTCAATTGCCTTTAGTTTACCTACTTGTAATTTATAAGTTTCAACGTTTTAAACTCACGAGTATAAGTGCAACATACATGATTATGCACCGTGAAAAATTGTGGAACTCGCATTGTTTGGTTTTGATTCCGGCTCCTTTGCCTCGGGCTTCGTTTCAATCCCACGTTATTGCGTTGACCAGCGAGCAATAAAATCGTACGTATAGTATAAACGAACTACGCCCATAAAACATGAGGCATCTCCTTGTGGACCATTGTGGGCATCGGTTAAATTAACAATTTTAGGGCCCATTCATGCCGGACAACGGATTCTCTACGGAGTCAGTGTGATAATGAATGTGAAGCACACTTGCCAGTACCACGTCGATGATTGACTATTGTTTAAGTTACTTCTAACCAATATGCGATTAGCTGTTGACTCTAACACCATTTCCACTCTTGATCGAGAATTTTTTGTTCCCATCACCATGATTCAACCATTGAACCGGGAGAGTTATTGTTCCTCTTGATTCATTCCACTTAACAACCGCTAGCTGGTGATCCACACAATATTTGGTCACGTTTCGAATCAATTTATAAAACAGTTTAAACATTATTACGTTCGAATATTTTCATATTTTCTTTTCGAATCTACCGTTACTTATAACCAGCTATGACGAGATACAATATCGATATAATATCAAACTCGTAGAGTAATCAATTTGTTAGGCTTGTCAACCCGCAGAGACTGCAGACGTAACTTTGAAAGAATTTAGTTGAGGACATAAAGCCCCGCCTTTGTGCACAGGTGTGTCGGGTGGAATCCGCACAGCCAGTCTTTGAATTTCTAATCGAATTCTTACGTTTGGCACAATTACATCCAAACCGCTAGACTTCCGAGGGCGTGTTCAGATTGGCCATCTGGTGGAAGCATCGATGTAGACCGAGATGGAGAGAGGAAAGTATTCACGTTCAAAGATAAAACGAAGTGGGCTCCTGACATTCACGATCACGAGACGATATCGAGTGCTCATCGATGTGAAATAAAAACATTGACAAGTCTTGGAGTCGTTCGATAATTGGTCAGAAGATTCTATTCGCCCGGCTGCTCTAATCAAGTTTAACATGGAACGCGAGATTATAAAATTGTGGCACAAACCAACGATACAGTCGTGCCTCTGCCTCCACAAAGATTCATACCTACAACTACATAGAATTTGACAGATGACTCGATGCGTTTCACGTTGGCGTGTATTCGGGATCTAAATTTCTGATTAATCAACCGTGACAAATTACAGCCTCGCGTGTGTTGAGTACTGCTCAGTTTCGACTTATTTCATCAAATCATTAGAGATACTCCATCTGAATTCTAGCGACTGCAGTTGCTCGAAGATAATTCCTCTGAACACACCGTGTACAGGCTGCGTTCTCAGATGCCTCCGGTATACAATATCCTCTGATTAAAGGCTCTTTTTCCGATTCAACAAATACCGTTCCCACAAACTTTTAATGAACTATCATCAGCACTGCAGACAGACTGAATGTCCTACTCTGCGTTAGCGTCCCTGCAGTAATTCCACATTCGCGATTTCTAAAGCGCGCAAACTTGGTATGCAGCACTCAATCCCTCGGTCAGAGCGTTTCTTATTGGATCAACAAAACCGCGGATAAAAAATTCGTTAAGATCACAACAATTATCGTAACGCGTTCTCTTTCCTCTGGTTGTACAAGTGACAACTGTCGTAGGGTGTAAGTGGCAAACCATTTGCAGCATACATTAATTGGTACTGAGCAATCTTACAGCAACTCTACATCGTCATGGTCATATACGCCTGTTGAAACCTTTAATTTGACTTTTGTCACAACTCACATGGCATCTGATACCACAATACTACAATCTCTAAGCTAAACTGTATCTATGAGTAGCCAAAACGATTCGAATCGTTGAGCTAGCAATGTGCATCTCATTGTCAGGTAACAGCTGTATAATACCGAAATTTTTTTGTCGAAGTTATTTACAGCGAGAGTGGTACAAGTGTTTACTATTCTGCATAGGTCAGTGTTAACAACAGCTTTTTTTTTCGCAAACATCGTCACCTTGCTTTCTTGATTTTTTCTATACCACCGCGCATGATCGAATGATTGACTATGCGTACGCAGAGCAATCATGCAATAGATTGTATAAACGGGGAACTCACTTGAAGGTAGGGGCTCGCTGCTGAAAGTACTAGGCGATGAGCGAGGAACCTCTGGCCACCAGGACAGCACAGGGCAACGTCGGCAAATCTTTGGGATAGCATTGCTTCCCTCAGAAATTCAGCGACATCCGGGGCTCTCCCGGATACGCGAATAAGTTCTCCCATCATTATTCAACGGTGCGTGTGCACCGCTCGATCATGAGTTGTATATTTTAATCCAGGTCTTTATAGACGGCTCATGATTGATGAAGCCCTCAGGTGTTGGCTTAGGTCAAAGATGTGCCGTTTTAAAGTCATATCAAGTATCTCTTCTTGCAATTTAACGCTTTAGGCTATCGTATTTACACGTGATTCGGACAGCGTCCCGGATCAACAGTATAGGCACTTAAAAACAGCAACTTCCGAAAGATACTTGAGTAAATTCACAGCTAATCACTGGTTGTAGTTTATCTCAACACAGCCACTGTAAAGTTGAATTAATAATAACAGTGTGATATAAATGAACACAACACGTATTTTTCCAAAGATCCGTAATACTAGTTATAAAATTTTCGAAAAAGTTCAAGTGGTCAGCAATCGGTACGAATTTGCATAATTTCATTTCTTTGATTGATAAACCATCATAATATATCGTATCAAGTCTGTGCCGTTCCGTTCCGTTCCGTTCCGATCTGATCCGACTCGATCCGTTCGCACGTTAATCTATGGATCAACTAGTATCGCCATAAAGCTGGCGGAACTTAAAAGGACATCGCGCACGTGGCTCACACATATCGGGAGGTAAAGGAGAACGGAGCTGTAGTAAGCTGGGGATTTAAGTCCCGAAGAGCCGCCGGACACGGTGTGCCTCGCGACAGGGCAACTGCCACCTGAGTGTACCTCAGGTGAGCAGCAGTCCTCCTCTACTCTTTGCAGCCTCTCTCAGAAACTCAGAAAGAACTCCTCCCATATCTGACTCCCCACCACAATTCTGAACTACTGGCGTTGGTATATCTGCTCTTCGATAGGTACCCATTACCTCCACGGTGGTTGTGTTGTTACCTGTTGCCTGTTCCTTACTACCTCGTTGTTACCGCTCCGCACGCGAACATCATACCCCTGGATCGGCTGTTTGCCTGTACCACTTCTTTCATTAGAACTCCTCCTCTACCGAGGTATGATACCACCTGTAGAGGTCGGAGGTCCGTGGGGAATCCCCTCCACTTTATACACGATAAGACCTTCCCATGTTCTCGCTCTATAGTACCGAAGCGTTTATATACGGTTGATGAAATTCCATGGAAAGCCTTATCCAACATGTCGAGGCGATCGATCCATACCAACTTAATCATCAGATTCCCACAACTTGCTTAATAGACTTGAATATTTCTTTGCAAAGATAGCCATCGCTGTATTCCGTCTCTTTAAACAGAGTGCAGGTGAATACTCAAGTAAGTATAATCAAACCTTCAAGTTGGGATAAAAAATTCAACGCGAACCGTTCAACCGTGTCGATGAATGCAAAGAATTTTGTCGATGCATAAACCCCGCGGTTTACCGTGTACCGTAAAATGTAGCCTCGTGCTTTTGTCACAGTTCGAACTGTCGTGAATAGTAAATTAATCGTGTGCCTCGCACCTGATACAGTGTGTAAGTATATTATACTGTAGAACATTCGATCGTGTAACATGCAGTGGAAGTCACGTTACCGCAATTGATCGTGAAGAGAAATCGAATGATTATCTTCGTACTTTTGTTGTACTGCGCGGTTATTCAGACTGCAAAGGGACCGGGCACTTCTTCTGATCGTTATTCTAGGTAAATGGTGGACCGCCAGTAGATCGAGAATGAGATTAGGTGTCCAAACAAACACCGAGAAGCATTAGGTTGTACTTTCAATTTCGTTGCGGTCTTTCGTTGACCACTTCTTTTGCCCGCTGAGAACTCGTGTGTTTAATGCATATGGCATAGCACTAAGTACGATCGGCCTCAACTTGACGTTAACCATTTATCATTTTTATACCTCGATCATATTCATTGATGATACCAGAATATTTTTCAGAGTTTCATTTCGAGTGGCACTAATCTAATTTATTATACTATTACGAATGCCACGTCAGGCTATCATGATCGTTGCAATGTATAACCGTTTTGATTATGATGTGTATAATATGCTTGAAGATATTACCTCACTTGACGCGTTTATTACTTCTGTAATTAGACGATATTCTCTATCAATCATAAATGTGATTGCTGTATCTGACAAATCGTCACTGTTGACCCTCAGCCTTCTAGCGTGTTTCGAACGAACACATGTGCGCCTATATACGTATCGGAGGATTATCAAGTTCAACGAAAGGCAACACGGTTCTCTCGAGGTAAACAGGCAATAAACTATAAACGGGCAGTGTTATTTTCATACTATCAGAAACTAACGGTTTCGTTCAGAAATACCTTCAAGGTATCGATACCTAGTTTATGATAATGACTGTAGTGTTCGTCTTGACCTGTCTTCGATTTATCGATTCTACAGGTTCCAGTGGGCCTAAACTGTCCGATAGAATATTTACTGTCCGTTATACTTATATGCACAAAATATTTCCTCGTTTTAGAAAGTGCGACGAAATGGTGCTCCCTACGTTCATTATTGTGAGATATGCAAGTCTGGATAAAAGTCTGCGATAATATAAAAAAACGATATAAAAAAAAAAAAAAAATATTCTGATCTAATTTCTATCCGATTGGAGCCGATCAATTCTCTCGCTGGTTGCTTCAAGGTTGTTCAAAATGATTTTGAAATTCAGCGTTATGTTTTAAATACTAGCCGCGAATCAATGACTGGCTTCATTTTTAGTTCGATGGACTTTTTTTTTCCTTTTTATTTTCGGTTTTCTCATTATTCTATTTATCCAAACGAACTGTACCACGTAAAAGTAGCACTAGTTGAGGCACTGTTAGTTTGTTAGCAAGTCGTCCTTACGTTTTCCGATCTGGTTATCGATGCGATGTTATTTCGAGCGTGGCCTGTCGGTACCGTTTCACCCACATTTCAAACTCACGCCTTACTTAATCTCGGACTTCTTCCGCACATACCTACGCAAAGGCAATACGTCATTCTGTACATGAAACTCAATCGATGATTTTCAGTTCTATACATGAGAGCCTGTCACTTGGTCTGTCAGCAATTGAACGTAGTTGATAATATTATTGGAAAATACGAGTAAGCTGAGCTTTGAGAAAGCCTTCGCCGCGGTAAACCAGTTTCCGATATCTCTTGGCTTATTGGGCTGATTTATTTTTAATTCCAACTCCTGTATTGACCGAGTTTGGATTCGTATGTCTATACTTGATATCGGGGTGCCTTTGAGAAGGTAGCGTAAAGGAATGATTTTGGTGAGAACATTTTTGCATCGAGCCAAAATTGATTGTATTACGGCCACAAAACCCCCGACTATATGGTTTGCTAATTGTAAGTGAAAGAACAGGGGACTTGATGCGAAAGGGAAATTTTACCAGCTGAGAATAATTCAACTGAAAGTTCACGCTGAGTTTAACAAATAAATACGCCTTGGCTTTTTAGGTCGGGTAACGAAATAATAACTATAATTTTGTAGTATTATTTTTGATCGTTAAGACTGATTACTGTGAATCAATTTCGACTAATGTTTACTAATTATATGGTAAAACGAAACTATTAGCGGTTTGAAATTCAATTGAAATGTCATTGTTAAGCTAATTCCGTTGTACCGCATCACCACACATTTCCATCTCCTGGCAAGATACCTGCAGTTAGATTATAAACTGCGCTATAACCTATGTGGTCTGCGCCCCAGACGAACAAGACAGAAGTAAATTTCATGGCTAAGCTTTTCGTCCTTTATTGTCAAGAATCTCCCGTTTTGTTCACGCAAAGCTACATGTGGCAGCTTTACAATTCAATAGCAAAAAAGTAGAGGCGACAATCGGGCAAACAGATTGGAAGCGAATTAACACATGATTGTCGATTGTGTGCAGATATATGAACTCTTTTGTACCGTTGGTTGCGACGGTCTTACGACACAATAAATCGTTAGCTGGGATTTGCCTGTTTTTGCGAATCCCTCGGACACCCAAAGAATGATAATTTCTTTCGTAAAGGAATAAAGGTGGCAAAGAAGGAATGGAAAAGAGAAAGGAAGAGTTTGCATTGAAAATATCTCGGAATCATTCAACAGTTGAACTCTCCAAGCTACATTATTCACTGCACCATTTCCTTGTGCCTTCTTCAGTCGCGATTCAGTTCAAGTTTATCAGAGTACAAGAAGAATGGCGATTAAAAGAATACAAATCATGTATTAAATCGTTAGATACATGAATCGGCGAAACTGAGCGAAAGGAATGAATGAAATTTTGACATTAATTCCCAAAAAAGGACAAAACGTAGTCGCATAATTGGTTACGAAATATTTGCACTAAGCCTCGCGTGGTGATTTATCATTAATATGTCGTATACCTCCCACGGAAGCAGCATGATATCATTATGAGCAAAAAGTCAACCCACTTGGCAGTGTCTCTATAGTCGATGAAAGGCGACTCTTAAATTGAACACTCGATAACCGGTGTCAATATCAGTCAATTCTCTGTCCGCGGGAGCTCCTCGTGCAGGCGTGTAAAATATATACATCAGGAAAGTTACATACGGGTATACGTTTACTCGATATGTTTTATTGGCCAATGAAATGACAACCTTTTACAAAGTTATAGAGCATTACACGAGGCCTGAACCTGGGATTATTTTAAATTCAAATTCCTGCCTTTGGTATTTTGCAGGTCGTTTTTCCTCACGATTCTCCTCTTCAACTTTCTCGTTTCGTTAAAGCTGTTCAGACACTCTATTATTATCTTAAACACATCACCTACACTGTTTTCAATTGCCATCTCAAGAAGGGAGTAGAGACTTTCGAGTTGCTGGCAACTGTAACAAGTAGTCAGTGCGACAATCCTCTGCAATAATTCCATAGTTTGATTCTTTGAAAGGGTTTCAATAACCGTTCTTAATTTTGGCTCAATTATTGTCACATTCGACGTCAATCTCCGTTTCTTCGAGGCACCAGCCTCACCAGCTGCACTATACTCTCGTTTCAGAGCAATGCCTGAAACAGGGTAGAAACCAATTACTTATTTTTTTTTAATTATTTATATTACCAAGTATAAAAAGCCAGTCGTGTAATTCTGAACTATCAACATCAGCTGTTCACCGAACTTCCGGCTTTGGAAAATGTTCATTAATATCGTATGCCTTTAGCGTTTGCAAATTTCTAATGCATGCTTACATGGCTGTGAACCGATACTTGCACCATTTCACAAAGTATATTCATTAACCGATCGTAATGCACGCTAATGTCTGGGTCTTAGATATAAACCAATGATGTCTACAAGTATAGGTACATATGCCGTCAGTCGGCTTCTGTGGTGCTGGTAATAGCTTTAAAGCTACTATAACCGAGCATTAGAACACATTTAACCTGTCACGGCAGTGTGATTGATTTTTTAAATTCTAAACTGACATTCAACTAACAGACCATGTCAATATTATAATACGTACTCGGTTACTGGTGTGCTAGACTGACTTACCAGACGGCGATGTTGACTGGATGGATTGAACGCCACTGACCATTACCTTACCGTTTATCTCCGACGAAATTTTTCTATCTGGCGTTATTTCCACCACATCTGTTTTCGCTCACATATAATGAGAAAAAAACGAAAATACATAAAACGCTTGAAGCGATGGTGATTATATAGCAGATTTTGTAGAGTACTTAACGGTTATAAGCAAACGTGTATTCCTGAAAAAATATGGACTGGAAATCGAAGAATGAACTGAAAAAAAGAGCCCTTACGTTGTCTCCTTGTAATGCGAGAAAAATATTTTCAATAAAGAAAAAGCACTATGGAAAAAATATAAAGTAAGTTTCGTGGCCGCAGAAATCATTGCACTTAAAGCTGAAGCACCGTTATCCACTAATTCATACAAGCAGTTATATGATTATAATTGAGGGACTATATTACGCCTCTTTACTATAGCATGACTCCATTGAATATAGTTTTTTCATGATTAGTAAGTGGTAAATATGTACCGCTAGAAGACTTTTGCGATGAATCCTCAGGTATTGACGTTGTTGAACTCGCGGAGAAGAACAGTTGTTCGAAGAATGCTTCTCTTTCTGCGGTTTCTGGCGCCCTAATTTCGTACACTTCACCCTGACAGTCATTGTACAGAGACTTTATCTGTAACAAATTTGGAAAGAAACGAATTTCGACAGGTCTTATATAGGAAGTCAGTCACACTTGAATTATCCTGCCGTTTACTACATGGGTCTGAAAAAATAGAAGCGTCACGTCGCACTTGTATGAAACTGATTCTCTTCAGCGCTTCGACCATTCGGCCAAATTTCAATGCTGAAAAATACGCTCGTGGAAATTGAAACTTCGTTTTTCTACTCAGATTGTTCACAGGCTTCGACACCTGAAAGATCACTCGCCAATAATTTTATCCCAACTCGTGTTCGACCCAGAAAACTAAAGAAATTGCACAGCCATGACCTAGACGATGTAGGTGATGTAGCTGCCTCATTATTAGAACAAAAAATCTCTCGACAATTAGAGCGGGATTGTAACAGTTCAGAGAAGAAGGTTACTCTGAAATGGAGCTGGTTCTAAATGAAGCTGTCATCCGTGTCGAAATCATGCTTTTCTAGTTATTGATTGCTTATATTGTTTTGATGAATTGTTTTTGTGTGGGTCGTATTAGACGGAAGCGTAGTAGGTGGTAGAGAAATGTGAGAGATTAATGTCCTGAGGAGATTGTGTAGACTGGTTTCACCTTTGTATAGTCCCAATTACCAACCTCTTCGGGAAGCTTGGCATGTGGACAATTGGCGGTTGTCAAAAATAGCATAGTCACTGTCCTGTCAAGTCCACGCATCAGAGAAGTAAATACGACGCGTGCTGGTTCTTCGACGAGTTCCCACCATGACATGATGTCTGGGACGTATAGTATGGACGGAAGAGTATGCCGCGCCTCTTTAACCCGCTTAATTAACGAAAATATTACAAGCAAAATGAGAGATAAAATCACGTGAATAGAATGGAATAGAATATACATGTAATTGCTGTATCACGCCTGAGGGGATTCTTGTACGAGCGAACCTGAATTATCGCTTCCTCGGCTGCTCTTCCAGTGACTTCATACAACGTTGTGATATCAAGAATATGGCATGGCAGATGTTCTAGACTGTGTAAAATAGCTGGACCAATATGTCGAGTTTGACAATTGCACTCATTTCCGGTAAGAATTAGCCTAGGGCAGCCAGCTAACTTCAATCCAGCATTACCAGTGCTAAAAATGATTGAGATTTATTCTGAGATAGATCCAAACAGAATAATAAATGGGAAAAGTAATGGATAAATCGTACTCATTAAAGATCGCTGTGATGAGCTGAGACGGTACTTGATTAACGGAGTTTCTAACACCAAATAGACAAGTAGTAAGTAGTATTGATGGCTCACGTTTTGTCGGAAGACAGCATTCCCTGCGGACAGAGAACTTGGAGCCTAGACATCACTAGGGAGAAAGTTTCTTCAAGTAAAGGTCGTATCTTTGCTGTCAAACGTTTCACTGGTGACACTGCAATGCGATGTGAAGCCGGAATGATTCTCTGATGAGCTGTCAAGAAGTCCTGCTTGTTGACCTACGTTTTAGCAAAACATATTTTCAAAATTCTTCCACACGCACGTTCAGTAACGTTTATTTTCTCACCAATCCCACGCGTTACTTGATTATACGATTTCTCGATGTATACATTTACGCGCAGCACAGTGATTTTGGACAGATTTGTGATCATAGCATGTAATCAACTCGAGGCTAATAATTATGCTAACGGTTGGACAGAAGACGTGGCTACAGGTTTGAGAGACGCAAAACTGGCAATTTAGAGGCCTTTCAATGTGTGACTTGATACTTTGAAGTTTCCCTCTTAGCGACATGGCAGAATGAACGGTTCAGTGGTTTGAATGAAAATTCTTACTTTGAGAAGCCTGCCGTTTATACGGTGTCTTCCTTTCGATGTGTAAATTTGTGGGTAATTCCGCCGAACACAGCACATCACAGCTTCGGCGCAAAGCGCTTGTAGATCGCTACCGCAGAATCCAATTGTCTTCGAGGCAATATACGAGATGAATCTCTTAGCTGGTTTCTGTTTCCATTTATTAACGTGGACCTATAATCAATGAAGCGTGTGATCAGTAGTCGATTGAGGCATCTTCAACTTTTTATTTATCGAATCATCTTCGCGGTAGGTATTATAGCGATAGAAACGAACGGGTCCTTATTTGGACATCATATCCATTTATTTGTCTGCCCTCATCTTCCAATCAATGTACAGTGTGTACGCAATATTTCCTTTCATAAATATGAATGATGATTGTGAAATTTCGTTGTGATTTATGCTCAGGCGTACCTCGTGCTACTTGTAATAATAGGTGGCTAAAAGTCTGCTTGAAAAAAGCATCCGCACAAAATTTCATTCACGTGGGAAGTTATGCGTAGTTCAATTTCATATCCTCAAAATTTACATGCGTATTATAGTGTATTATTCTTGAATAATTATTAATATTTCAACTTTCGTTGACTGACGTGTCGAAGAAGTTCTGAAGGAATGCTCCCAATCACAAGATTAATTTCTCATTACTTTTCCTTTGAGATTTGAAATCTAGTTGAAAATCGGTCGAAGGATCATGCTATAGTAACTCAACTGTTGAAATGAATAATTGGATCCTAAAGATAGCGGTTTGGCATAAAATTAGTCCTCTTAGAATTGACGTCCTACTGAACAGAGGGAGATTGCTATCACTATTCTACGAACCATTATAAGGTGAATAAAGAGTATGCAAATTTATACCGATAGTATTTGTATCCTGGTTTTGAAACATGGCAATGGAAAGTACAACTCCTTGTCGAACCTTCCCGGTCTACGAAGGGCTGGGTCTATAGCTTCGAGTCTGTTAGTCGCCCCAATTACGATAACTTCGGAATTGTTGTCCAACCCGTCCATCAAGGCAAGAAGGGTAGACACAACACTTGTGTGAACGAAGTCTTGCCGACTGGACCTGACCGGCGCCAATCCGTCAACCTCGTCGAAGAATATGATGCAGGGTTTTGTTTGTTTTGCCTGGTTAATTGCAAGAGTTGCAAATAAGACAGGTCATCCGTGTGGAAATAAAACTAGTTGATCAATCAAAGGCAATTGATAGAATCACGAACGAAATGTCCATCTTTGAGTAAACTAGGTAATTTAATCCGTTTTCTCGGTTATTTATCTTCCGTTTTGGCCCCGGACTGTCATTCCCAGTTGTTAACATGACCACATTGATGAATACTTCGAGACTCGTACTCGATGTCGCAAGAAGTAAATCAGTTAGCGAACTAATTGATACTTCACTCAAGGAGCACTTATACACTTTTATATTATCGCTCTTCGATCCTCTACTCACGTTACACTTGGGACGAAGAGAATATATACGCTGGTTCCATTTAACTAGCGTTTAGGACTATGGTCTCAAGGCTCATCCTAATACTACGTAAAAGATCAAGATTTCTCGGTGTCAAATGCGGTGTTAAAACGAGTGGGCCTTACTACTCACGCCCAGGAGCCCAGAAGTCTTGTAGAGATAACTTAAGGTGTCAGCGTTCGATAGCGTATACTATATCAACACTTTGTCTCATGAATAAACTATGCATAGCAAACACTGATTTTCTTCCTAAGCCATCAGGCTCTACTTCATTTTCATAACTTCAACATTCATCGCTAGGGGACAGTCCAGGATCCATCATCCACGATATTAAAATAATTTCGATAATCACGTGCTAATTAGTTCAATGAGTAAGTTCTCGGGGTCTTAATGTACCAGCAACGTAATTTGTTCCACATTGTTTCCAAGACATGATAATATGTTCACTCTAGTATACTGACGCGTATATTGGAAATTGGATGCTGTTTTTGCCCCATAAACTGCTGATCACGTCTCGTTATATTTACGCAGGTTTCTGGCCAACTGACCCAAATTTGTTCGATTGATTATAAAAAGTGATTATTGTGAAAAAAAGAGACTTTATTACCCTGAGAAATATGTCTCGCAGTCTTTTCTCGCTCTCGCCGACCCATTTGCTCAGACAATCTGAGCCCTTTCGTGATATGAAGGAAACCTTACGTCCGGCGTTACTGCACTCCAGGGCCAAAGCACCGGCCATGAGAGTTTTTCCAGTTCCTAAGCAAAACGCAGTTAACCTTGAGGTTAACAAATCAACACGCAGATGTGAGATACCAATTTAATCTCAAAGCTGCACATATACATGAGTTCCGTGGCATTTCATCAAAACGAGTTACACTGACGGATCATACGGTAACGATAATTACTCATGTCAGTTTCTGCAGTACATTAGGAATTCGTTTCTCGAAAGGATAAGATAAGCGTTCAACGGTTAAAATTACCAGGAGGTCCGTAGAACAGAAGCCCACGTGGTGGTTTTATGTTGAACCTAACATAGATGTCTCCGTACATCAGTGGGAACAGAACAGTTTCTTTGAGGATCTGGATATGGTTTTCCAGGCCACCAACACAGCTGAAATCCTTTATCGTTGCCATAGCTGATTGAAAATATTCAGCATTGATTTAGTGAAGATAATTAAAAATTCTTTATTGCTAAAGTATCCCTAATATCATTGTGTCTATTATTACTGCCTCGTCGTCAAGGGATGATTAAAGATCACAGTTCTCGTTCAGAATTTAAATTCCGACAACTCAATTTCCTACTGAAATTTAATCAAATTTCTTTATACAACTTTAGATTTTTGATGTCCCGCCAATCTTCTATGTAAAAAAAAAAGACAGATCTGAACTTTTTCATCGTGGTTTAATCGCTGTATTCAGTGTTGGGAGTCAATTGTCGTATCTGAGGGTCATGCTCCGTGGAAATGTTCGATACCCCTACTCCGATAAATTTGAATAATGCTTAAAAAAAAAAAAAAAATACTCACGCTGCTATTATACCGAGTCTATTATGCGATGCACAGTAAACATCTTCCGGAACATCTAGGGAAGTGAAGGATTAGCGTTTTAAAAATGTATAGTTAATAGTAGACACGTGATTGCCTTTAATGTATTCTCGATTATCTTTTATATTTAAACTTATATTACAAGTACATCGTATAAAGACACGCATCTTGTAAGCAATCAGGCCTGCTTAGTTACGGCCTACCATATACATTACACATCCGTCCGTCCTTCCACCGGCTTAATTAATATATTCAGTTTAGTCGAGCTACAGCTGGTATGTAGGTACTGTTCCAAGATCCCAACCTGGAGTCTTAGCGATGCAGATACGAGTACAGTGCAAGGGAAAGAGAGCCGTACCGACAGATAGACATGCAGACATGCAGACAGACAGACGGACGGACGGATCTTAATTGCAACTACCTTCTACGCAGAGGTCTTGAATTATCCAACGGATACACGTGCTTGTGTGTAACGTGAGTATGTAATTCTTTGAATGGAATTGCAATTAAATGCAATATCCAAGCCACGAAAACTTTGCGATCATTCATCTGCACATGTAAATGAGGCAAATACTCTAAACTAATTTATGAATGACCAACATCTGACCTTACCTTTTTCTTATTTTTTTTTCTCTTTTTTTTTATAAAAAATAAGAAAAATCGCTGCTTCAAGGTCGCTGTTTTATTTCAATCGCGAAATTTGTGGTGCTATTAATTGTCAGATCTCTGTTCCACCGAAGAGTTCGGCAGTTACGACAAATTATCTGGGGAATTTGGTTATTGGTCCATTCATCTTATATCCAGGTCTAAACATCTACATCGGTTCAGTATTCTTGGTTTAGAATACTGAATTGTTAATCGAAAAACTACAGATCTTCGAATTGCGTCACCACTCGATGGCCATAAAACTAATTTTTCTATAGTAGCACAGCCTTCGTGTAACCTTTAAGTTATCTTTCGCTCGTAACTCGCGCGTAGGCGTTGGTAGATCGGGATCAATACATTTCCTTCAATTCCAGGGTGGCTGAGAATTTTATATTGAATCGAATAATGCCCCAGATATCTTCAATCAAAACTTTCTATACATTAAATGCAAAGTTAACCGGTGCAGTTTTCGCTAGTTAATTTAGCAACCTGGAAATTGATGAGCGTTCCTATTATCTAATGCTTTGCAATTACGTGGTACAACAAACCGCACTGTTCATTCTCTAATAAGCATTCGCCCATTGTTCTAATATCCGATTAATTTCATCACATGAATCATTTACCTGTATATCTATGCATGAACTATTCAACAATGTCAGCCACGGTATTTAGGTGTACCTACGTGTATAATAGTTGGATACGTGTATAATTGTACGATAAATATAGGCAAAGGCATCTGTATACTTCAAGATCGGCGCAGTATACCTGAGGAAAAAGTTTTTGACTTCAGATTTGGCAATTAGGTCACGATGCAATCAACGATGATTAAAAAAAAAAAAAAAAAAAAAATCAGGAGTATGGACATAAAACCATCGTTTGCGAGAGGTCAAATAATATTATATGCCTTATAGTGGATAGATAGATAAATGTCCGCATTCCAGTTTGAATTATGAGCTTCAAGTTTTTTCATTGAGTTGGAATCACCTGGAGCATAAGTTTACGTAGCGGTAGAAACGATTTATTCTCCATCACATCCGCTGTATCATCGATTTAAGATGTCTACTCCCGTTCCCTCGAGAGTTGAAATATTACGCACGTTACTTGGAAAATTCGCGACCAGATAGAGTCCAGTTTCCAGGACTGGGTAACATTAATTGAAATTATTCCATCTCAAATACATATTTCAAATGTGAAATGGCATTTTGTATCTTACATTTTAAATAGAAGTTCGAAAGGCATTTACATTTTACATTTCAAATGGTAATTTCTATCGATTTAACCATTTGCTAATAGGAATAGAATTTTATTTATGTCTATGGCAATATAGGACAATATAATGATGAGCTGCAATGCATTAGCTACATGCGATTACGCGAAAAGCTATTAGGATTTAAAAAAAAAAGCTGCAATGCATTACAAAGGTCTGCATTTTTAGCTATAACAGAGAGTATACAGGAGTATCTATACTTGAACAGCTAGTGAGAGTAAGACTAGATTAGACTACAACTAACGAATGCAAGCCGGAAGAGAAAGAAGAAAGAAGCAAGCTAGGATCGAGCGTCCTCAGTGCTGAGCAAATGCGCAAACAGGCCGTGTTAATGAGGCGAGCGCGGGCGCAGTTCTGACCGCAGCAGGAAGAGAATCCGAATGACCAACGCCTGCGGCCGCGAAAGAATTAAAGAGCGCATTGGTGCGAGAACACGGGGTTACAAACGCACTTCTAGGTGCACACGAGAAGGGTGGCCGTCAGCTGGATCACGATCACGAGCAACAAAAAGGAATTCGTGAAACTATATTCTGGACTTCCTGGAACGTTTACGAGATGTCTGGTGTAGTCCAGCGAATGCAAACTCCCCAAGATCTCAATACTTTGCTGAAGTCCCAGAGAGCTCAGCAATGGGACGTCTGGGCGACGTTTGTGCGGCAACAATGTGCTGTGTGGGATATTTGTTGAAGCATTTTACATTTTCTATTCCAAATATGTTTCGTAAAGCATTTTCCCCGGTCCTACCAGTGTCTCATTAAAATTCTGAAAATTAGAACACCACAAAAAAAAAAAAAAATGAAAAGAGTCTCTCTGATTATCCAAAATAGCCATGGAGTTAATTTAACATCGCTGACTCATGGGATCAGCTTTGTCAAACGATCTTTATGGCTACAGCAACAGCATTTTTCTATTTGCTCAACGAATACTAAACGTTTGACGCCAACGAATACTTACTAAACGTTTTAAAATGTGTTTGGTACGTGACGCCGAGGAACAGTTTAAGAGACAAATTCTCTATTGCTGAAATCATAAAACGTAAATGTCTACAGCCAGTCTTGTATCAGTCGATAGATGAAATTCGAGCCATAATACACGTGGTTTGATTGAGACAAATTTATTCAAGCTCGCTACAACTTCGATTACAGTTTATATGCACGCGGAGATCTATCCGCGTTCTTTGGCGGTCGTTGGCTCTGCGTATCGTGTATCGTGCGTGAACTCCTCTTTTGTGTGACACAAATTACAAATATCTTTTAATTTCCATCCGGAGTCAAAGGGTGAAGGATTTAACAGTCATGAATCACGCGACTACGCCACAGCTTCTTATTCTATCTCTATTATTATTGTACTTGCAATTAGCTCCGTATGTATCTATATGTACCTAAACCTTCTCCTAAAGATCGAGCGTGTTCTTAGCTCTTTAATGCCAAGAACCACCACAGGTTTTTCTCACCGCATGACTCAAGAGAAGAAAGAAAAAAAAAAAGAAAAAAGAAAATGAAAAGCTCTTAAGTTAGCAGCATGCGTGAGTATTGGGTGCTTGAATCTTGATGAAGAATGACCACAAGCTACAGTAATCGTCCCGTTAGTTTTCATGAGGGTAGATCTCCGGCCATGACTACGTTGATGTCTATGTACTACTACGTATTTATTTATTAAACTAAAAAGAGGGTAGAGCTCGAGCTCGGGATAGGTAGGTATTCGTGACAAACTAGGGCTATTATGAACAGTCTTCTCAGCTCGATTAAATTTACTCAACACTAGGCCGGTTAGTATGCCTGCTAACTTGGTCTTCAGTTCTAGTTTAGCGCAAGTTGTTAGTCCCTGTCTCAAGTACTTGTGAATATAATACAAGTATCTGAATCAGCCATTAGCTATGCCTCGTCTTTTGCCATCTGCATTTGTCATGTTTGCAAATGTCATGTATCTCACGTCAGTTCATTTCATCATCACATTCTGGTTTGTGAGGTAGTAAAAATTATTGTTATAATTAATATTATCTCGAAGCATCTGATTTGCTTGAGACTTTTATCAAGCCATAAATCCGCGTTTCTAGGCGTAGAATCGATATAACTTATCCCTGTAAAGGCTAGCGTAACCTGGGCTTAAAGTCGATGAAATTGAACGCGAGTGCTCTCAAGTCTCAGGCAATGGAAATAAATAGCGCACGCTATCAGTCGTGCAGCTGACTTCTCGCATTCGTAGGAAACCTACGTCTTTTTCTCTTGTGAAATAAATGCCGCTTAATGGCCGTTCCCCATATCACAGATTGTCGCGTGAGAGTTTATTTCGTGTAGGTATATAATTATGAAGCTACATACTCACGCACGTACACGTATTTTTTTTTCTGTACATCCGTGTACCAGTGCGGTAGGGTACCTACCACATGGGGTGAGAAAAAAAGTACAAAGTTACTCAACAGTCCTGTTTGTCGCTAAGTATAAAAGGTAAATGAATGAAACATGAAAAAAAGAAATGCTTAGCACACACACCAGTGCGGTTTTCTGCGCGACATCAGCGTACATTTGCCAGCTAGAGTTGAATCAATTTTTGGAGCAAAATCTATGAAATTTAATTTCGAGTGATATATATATAACCACGCACTAACACCGTACACTCAACGGAAGTTTGGACAGTATGAGTAAGCAAGTCAGATACACGTCAAGCTATTCATTGTAAACGCTTCTCCAGAGGCCTGTAACAAGTTACGCTGTCAGTCTTTTAACCAAGGATATGCGTGAGTGTTTACGTATACCCACATGTGGACCGTGAATAATGCTCGTCATCCCTAGCATGAGATTATCAGCTAGAAAATTTAATAAAACTTGGGCCGCTGTCTTCTTGTGTAGAATAAAGTCTTGATTAGGCCAATTATTGTCGACCGTGCTTGTACGATATATGAGAGTGCCGAGTGTACCTGCATAGTATACCTATATGGTATGGCAATGCCTTAATGCAGCCAGCAACAAAAAAATAATTATTCTCGTCGACCCAGAAAAGTACAGTAATTCTATCAACGATAATTTTATGATCAGCCAGAAACAATTTCGATCGACTTCGGCATACATTTTAGCAATAAACTGAGAATCTCGTTTGGAACCTATACGACGTATGATATTATCTGCAACTTATACGAGCAAGTCATCATGTTCGCATTTATGGTAATCAAACATAACGTATGATAACTAAACAGTTCTGATAATAATTGTTCCTTCAATCAATGCTTCTTTTCCATGATATGCAACATGATTCTTTGTATCATTGATTATCGTGATCTTATTCGCCGTCACCTGTGAAAGTCTGCGTCATGGTTCTGATCTGCAGTCGATTTAATCTCACAAAATGTGATCTTTGCATAATTGATCCGTCTTCGAGCCACCCGAACGTAGTATGAGTGTATGTTGAAAATCAGATTACACGTATACTTCGGTAGCTCAAGCTATCAGCATGTCAGTATCATGTAGGTACTTTGCTTTAGTTTGACGTCGAGGCATTTGAAGCACATTTATAAACCGACTACGCACCCTCGGAGTCAATTCAAACGATGTTACTTTATTCATTAAGAGGCGTGACCCTATCGTCTACTCGATCTTTTTTAGATCTCACTAATCACTTGATACGTTTTACTTTGGTACTAAAAGTAATCATTGGCGATGGTATGCCTTTCACGAGCGTATAACGACACGGTATACAACGCAGGAGCACTCTGAGGACCTGGATGAAGTGTGTCAGTCACAGCATGACTTGACAAATGCAATTCAGCGCGTTTTACCGAGCAAGTTATAGCCTCATAAGAAGTGTAAGTGACTACATGGCACTTTACATGAGCAATGTTCGCTTGGATGAACCTGGTTGAACTTAAAATTAGTCTCGCGTGTTAACAGTTTTTACTCATGTAGATATAAGAGCAAGTCGCGTGCAGATTTCTGACAGCCAAGGTGAATCAATTGCTGATTACCTCAGATCAATAACTGTCATGGTAGATTTTGGTAGCTCTTTTCATATCCAAGACGCGTGTGAACGGTATAATTCTATCTTTGGCACAGACAATGATGGCGCAAGAAGATAACCAGAAAAGGTTCCAACCTGACCAAGACCAGTCTTATAGCCGCGTGTACATCCATTCCTTTATTGGCCCTTGCTTCCATGAGAGTCTCTTGCTTGCTCAAGAAAAAGGCAACACTCTTTCGATCCCGTGAGACGAAAGTGGATGAAAACGAACGAGACTGGTACCGATTGACAGAGAGAGAATCTACAAGACGAATCAGCTATCCTCGGAGAACGTCCTGAAAAATTCATAGAAAAGTCGGATCATCGATGAAAAAGGATAAACCTCCATGAATATGCCGATCGATTCGAAGTCGATTGCATTTGCAAGAAACCGCCTCATGGGATAAAAGAGTTAGAAGTCCACTGATCATCGGACATATGGTTTCGTCAAGTGGAAGACGAGTGGTGTGCCAACATACTTGGTATTTTCAATAAAGAAAAAGGGATATGTAAGGGGATATGTACGGCTGCCATACAACGTTCGTTATATCCTCGGATACCTGGAAGATACATCGAGCCCGAAGGTGTAATGGGTATGAGGTAGAGGTTGGCAGGTTAAAGTGCCAGTTAAAGGGTTCGTATAAATAACGCTAATTGACACGCAGAGGTATCCAAAGGATTTCTGCAATTTATCGCGTGCTCAAAGCCTGTTATTAAATCCACTATTTTAAGAAGTTGAATAAATTTCACGAGTCGAACAAGTACGACTTCAATCCATTCTTTTTCATAATTTAATTCCAAAGCGTCACCCTGTATCGATCGTAAGAGTAAAGATACTCGTTATATCCGGCGTCACGCTGGAACGACACCGCAAAAAAGGATTTTTTTAACTCTTATTTGATAAATTTCACGTCTCAAGACAGAAAGTGTGAAATTCGATTTCGTGCCAAGGCGAAGTAATGCGAGTTCCTCTCGGAGAATGAGACAAGTTCTGTGGGAGTTGGGCATCCGGACGTCTTGGAAACATGTTCCGTTACGAGACGCGGGGGAAATCACTAGCAGGCAGCGCAACGGTCAAAACCAGTTCTCAAGATCTCGCCAACGTCCGGCTACACGCAGATATATAAATGTGAAGGATCAAACCGCAAGGCTGTGCCATTTATGGGATATAAATGATGCGAAATATTTTGCCAAAAATATCAAGGAATCGAGATTACATCTTTTTGAAATGTTGAGCTAGTCGCCATACGTGAACATGTATGGTCATGACTGATGGCTCACAAAGGCTGAGAATGATGGTTTGTTTTCACGCTTTTTGCTATCCCAATAAGGCGAGTAAGCGCATATTGTTTTAATTTGGTGAAAAAAGCCGGATAAAAGAAGAAACTAAACGTGGAACATGCGCCAGACGTTGAGTACACGTCATATACGTATGGCACGAATGCATATACGTTGTAAATCCATATACGGTATAAAAGAAGATATATATCTATAGCTGTAAAGCCTCGCGAAACATTGCGATGCGGTAACTGGTAACAAATTACAGTGGCTTTACTGTTAAGACAGCCAATCAGCTACCACCTGATGAAAGAAACAAGCAACTCCGCAGGAGCACGTGCGTTGACATGGGACCAGTATATATTCCGATATATTCTAACGTTTGCGACTCCTTTATGGGTTTATACATATTCTTCTCATGCGCCTGGTGTCACTAGCTTTAATAGACTGGCAAACACTGAAATGAATAGAGCACACACCGTTGCTTCTGTACAAACATAGCTACTCTTATTTGTCACAACTCCCTATGGCATTTTTTCTATTCCCAAATATCTATTCAGTCGGCGGCACGTCGCCCATTTGCATTCGAGACCTGAGCTCAGACCGTAGACGAAGGGTCAAAACCTCGGCTTTGTTGAAGGATGTGATTAGGCTCGTTAGAGCACGAATTCGTTTACTATGAGTCTCGACCATATACGAGGTGAAATTTTCAGTATTTCGGAACGTAAAAACTAAGGAACCCGTGTCGCACCTTATTACGCCATCGCCGAAAGAACACCCAGCTCGGAGTTAAGTAAATCGGTAATATGGAACACGTACGTGGAAGCTAACTAATTTTCTCTAACAACAAGTCAAATACTTTGCTTCGCTTACAAGTCGTATAATATTTCTGTAGGATTCAATACCGGCGAACATCTAACAATACCTCGTCCTATTCATCCCAAATATAATTGCGAGACTCAACGATTTAATAGAATCTGTTCGGTGCTATACAGACAAGTTATTAGCTTAGAATTTATTAGAAACTAGATTTATAGGACTTCTTCATTCCACCAGAACGTTCCACCCGATTTATTGATTCGACCATTCTATTTTATGTTCTCAGGCCATATATCATGTATGTATGTACAACAGTTCCAAGCGCCTACAGGCTGTAGAGTAGATCATTTTTTATAGTTATAATCATATGGACAGCATCGATTTAAACGATCAGCAGCTTTATAAATGCTCATTACGCTCCTTTATTAATCCTCAGATGTGAAAAAAACGTTTCACTTCTTGACAAAATCTACTGTAGATACCTACATGATACACGCCTGCTCTCGAATTAATCAAGTCCCAAGTTGTAAGTATGCCTGAAAGAATGTCCTCAAGGTCCTGTGAGAATCTAAATCGCATTCTGCTGATGGTCCTTTTCTGTATATTTACACTCAATTCTACGGTATAGTCGGATTGGATTAACGCGTTTGAAAAAAGGTTTACACGGTTAATCTGCATCTCCTTTGCACTTCATTTCACACCTTATGAGTATAAACGATCACAGATATCCATAGTGGTTTAGATTTTGTTGACACGCTGATTAATACGTATATTACGATGAATGAATACACAGCGATGGTGAAAGAGAAACAACAGATTTTTAGATACACTGTACTTATATATAACAACGTGATTAATCTTTTATACTTCCTCGCCACAAGGCATACTGGAAATGTTTCTTTCTAATACCGTGAACCTGAAAGAATGGCAAAAACTATATTGGAGCAAATGTTTAGATGAAAGAATTGTAAAAGGTATAGTATTTAATAGCAATCAAAGATGCCCTACGGTGGTCTTCGATCCGGACGAAGATTGGATTAGATTATTTCCTGTTGAAAAAATATATCGTCATCGCGAGAAGAGGAATGAAAACATTCTTATTTAGTATGAAATGAAATACAACGGGATATTCGTGAAAACGCGATGAATCACAACAACGTTCAACGACAATTCGGGGTGCATAAATTAATTTCTGTTATTCAGGTATTTCAAGTGAGACGGTGAAAATAAATCGAGAGAGATTTAATATTTTAGTTGTAATGGATACACGAGAAAGATTTTTCTGAGTATGATGCATCGATATGTGTGCAGCGAGTGATTGTCCTTGAAACAAGACCCCGATATCCAAACTGCATGGGTACCTTGAGATCACGTAGGCCTCAATGAATACTTCGCACGATTAGCCTTTTGTAATTGAAAAATGAGTGGTTAAAAATTACGAGACTCACGACGTTTCTCATATGTCGTGACAAAAATGGTGTCATTTGCTGTACGGGTCAAAGTTCAGCCAAAGTTCCTACCGAATAAATAAAAGAGAACTCCTGGTCACTAGGCTTCTGCAGTAGAGTCAACAGAGATTGGAAATTTCTCACAAGTATAAGGTATAAAGCGGTTGAGAAAGTGAGATGATCGATAATAGTCCTTCGGTGATAGTTGTAGAAAAAATTTCTGTACCTAGACATTATAATCACCTGGAAAATGAAGAGGATACATCATTTGTCAAGTGTTGTAAAAAAAAAAGTTCCCATATGCCACGGATCAAAGTTAACCGTTAGTCGCGCTATACATACATGTAAATGAAACGTATAACGTTAGTCCGAGATGGCCCTAGTATATGATTAATCTTAATTAAACGATGGAGAGAGTACCGTTTTCTTTTCATCATCCGTTCTCTAATCCTAATGATGTTGATTCAGGCTATCGAACAATAGTTTTATTCAAGATCGGAGACTCGTACACACTCGAGAAGGCCAAATCGATTCGAATTTGCCATTATATTACACCTTCACAATGAGGTACCTAAATATACTGAAACATCTGTCATGCATGGGTGCGTAGATGAGAACGTGAACAACACGTCCCCTGGCCTAAGAATGAGAATGTTTCACCTGATTCGATCAGGTAAGGCTATAGGCATGGTGTAAATTATAAGTTACTTGCTATACGACTGTGATTCGCTTTTGTTCGATATTCACATGTCGAAATGTCTAATTGATAAGATCTCGGATCATCGATCTTAGATGTGGTTCAGTTGAGGCCACACCGTCGATACTCGGGTTATTGGCCTTCTCCTCGTGCAATACTCTTATATGTACGTATTTACTGTCTTATATTTATATTTAATTACATTACGACTACCGTTTACCCCCTGGGATATTGTCTGAAGGTAAAAACTACATCATGTACATTTTCGATCCTTTGATCCAATTCCCAGGGAGCGTATAAGTTTATCAGGTATTTGAGGTCGTGTCAACTGTCCAACGAAACGGGGTAAAAACAAATTCAACCGCGTGTAAGTTCGCCGCCCAATTAGCTATTGCCTGAAGGGGACGTCTGTCGTTTGACAATTTCAATTATGGCTGTGGATAAGATCGCTGCAATGTACAATACATGTACCCATTTAAATTTACTAAATTTGATACGTTTTTTTGGGATGCGATCTGTAGGTACGTAGGTATATATTCATTTTATGGCGATGGTAAAAAATTTTCATGTGTAATTGAAATCCGTAGTAAATTTATTACTCATGAATTTTTAATACTTCATGCGAGGAGTTCTGCACGCACAGCATTTTAACTTAGTAGGTTTGATTACGGGTTAGGTAATTTCAAGGTGATTATTACACCTATAACTACACAGCGATCAACAAACTTCCTAACTCAGTCTTTAACGTTAATCAAAAGCCTCCCTGAAATTAAACCGCCAATATTTTTTATCACGTACCTATACGTCGAGATTCTCGTGACCGAAAAGTTCAGAAACGTCAAACGAGCGTCAGGAAGATATCGCAAATTGATATTGTGTGCTGCGATCATGTGAAGGAAATAATTGGGAATAGTCAAGTGCATGGGGATTAAAAACTATGATGCAATTTTCTTAATATTTAACACAAATTCTATATATACCCTAATTTTTCATAAATCTGAATAGAGTCTACCGCGCAAACAGTAATTTCAAGTAACCGAATACAAGATTATCTTTCCAGTCACGATTTCAATCCGTTGAATTTGGATGTTGGGATTCAAGAAACGCTGCAATAAATTTGACCTTAGTTAATTACTATACTGTCTTTCGGTTCGTAATAAATCACGTGAAAAATCGCGATGAGCGCGTCGCGATCAAATCTATAAATCGAGGAACTATTGATTCCTTATTAATTACATTGCAATGTGTACTAAATAAGTTCGTACAATCTCTGACACAATTTTTGCCTGGGGTTGATGACTCGTTGTTTATTTACGCTCCTACAGTCTCACGAACACAATATTTGATCTGAATTTTGAAAATAACGTGTGTAGAAATGGTGGACGTGGTTGCATTTATAATTGTGAAACATTTCGCGAAATATGATTATTCAGTACTACACAGAGTTTGCCTCGTAGTTTGCACAAAGAGAAAGCCAAGAATTGAATAGTTCTTACAAAAATGAACGAAGATTAGTTGAAAACTGGTTTTAATGAATTCAATCGTTTCCTAAGTACCCAGCAATTACTTCTACCGAGTCGCCCGAGTGGTTTATTGCTTTTTAATCACTAGTCTTTCCAATAATCGATCGAACGTTGCAGTTCTATGTATTCTGCGTGTTATTTTATCGCTGAAGACCGATTGACCTTAGAAATTTCTGGGTCCTCGGGACCAAAGTTCCCCTCAATAAATATTCTTTATTCCCCTCAAATATTTCGTTAGACAACTTGGCCATACCACCTTACGGATATTTTCAATATTTAATCCAGTATCAATATAATATCTGTGAACCGAAAATTTGCCTATAAAATCTACCAAATAAGCAATCTGAGCCCGTTACACCTCTTTAAATCAATTCTAAGATTCTTATCGTCGATTTCTCTGAATAACTTAACTTTTTCCATCACCATATTATGTTGATTTAATTCTTTGCGTCATTTGAATATATAGAACCCGAATATCTTGTGTATTGCATTCATTTTTCGCCCAGATTCAGTACGACTGTTTCATCGTTAGTTTTCATTTTAACAACGATAGTAGTCTTCTTTCCCATTGTCTTTTTAGACACGAAACTTGAATTCCTCCGTATTTTTTTTCAGATGCTTCGCGAATGCAAATTGGGTTTCAAAACTTTGGGATTAAAGTCACGAGCAGAGTCGTTGTACGTCAAAAAATAGAACGGCAATACGGTTGAATGTCTGATTCACAAAAGCGACTGCGAACGACTCTTCGTGGTCTGACTATATCGTTTCAATCAATTATCACATCAATGTTTTATTTCTCAGCGCAGGATAGCATGGCAGATTCGTTCCTGAGCTTGAAAAAAAAAAATCAACTCCATTTAGTTAGTGATTTTTAATTAAGTTTACGACACGAGGATCTATGATAGTATATCTAAATAGAAATAACCGATAGGTGATGGCTAATTGCTGATGGCTGATGGCTGATGGCTGATGGCTGATGGCTGGTGGCTGATGGCTTGTTTAACATGTCATGAATCTTTCTACCATATATATAGCTTCTATGACTCTCCAATTCTTAACAAGGCTACCTGCTCCCATTCAAATAATTAACCTCTTGTTTAAGTCACATAATTAAATCAATTGACTTCTTGTTTGGTCTATCAGATTCTTTTACTTAGATAGAAAAACGTAGGAGCTTAAATGGTCACCGCAATGTCTACAGTGTTTTTTTTTTTAATAGTATTGACAAATCGCTAGCTCTAACACTTTTGGTCATGAATTTAGGATCAAGTCGTAAACTCTGCTGCAGCAGACTCGATGGTAGACTTCAAGGATTCAAAGTCCTCGAGTTTAGTCCAAGGGCAAGGGAGTAGCGAAAATGTTTATCGAGGATTAGGATCGTATCCCTCAGGGAGTTCATGCCACCAGATATAGAATGCCGTGTGTGGCGGGTATATTGCTCGTTGAAAATATTGAGGGCATCTTCAGTCAACTCGGGTGCTTTACATGGTCGTAACCATCAATCTCAAGTCGTAAAGCTGACAATAGAAATCCCATAAAATGACCGGGGTAACATGGAACTCGTGTTGGTAACCTGGAGTTGGTTGGTCGTGGACCCCCGGCCATATCCCAAGTCGTAACAAATTCCGATCGCTTATTACCACACCGAGGGGCGTCGTGCAATCTAAACACACGGAGGGAGGGTTAAGAACACCCTGGCATAAATTATATGGGTCTTTCTAGCAGGAGAGCATATACGCCCGGAGATATCAAGTTATGAAATGCTGTATCTCCGTTCACACTGGGAACTTTTCAATGGTATACGATGCAAAATTTGAGCGTTGCATTAAAGCGACTGCTATTACACTTGGATAAAACTTCTGCCTTCTGTTGCGCAGGGATTATCGGGGGTCAGGATATGTGCGTATCCGTTCCACGTTGCAGTTGGAAGAAGTCCCCATATGCATATTATCGCGTAGACAATGGTGGTTCAGATGATATTAATGTGCGAAGATTTGAACAGGAACTAGACCGATTTAAATATTCAAATACCGAGTGTCGACACGAAGTTAAATCGAATTTGAATTAATCTTCGAGTTAGTGACGAGGTATGTGACTAGGGAGGCTTTTGTTATCTTAATTAAAATTTTAATCCTGTGGTTTCATTCCGGTTATGCAAACCTAGTATTGAAATCTCAGAGGCATTGTCACACCTCGAAATTCCCATTAACTCGTGGGCTGGAAATTTTCAACGAAACGATCCGAGGAATTGATAATTGTCAAGCCAATCTAACTTCTCTGACACGAAAGCCCCATCAACACTTGCGCGAATTCAAGGCGTGAATATTTCGATCCTCTTATTGGTAATGGTCCATTTATTACAACACAATCGTATGTATGTTCGCAATAGAGAGTAAGTCGAGTTTATCTTATCTAATAGCCTGAGGACGAGGGCCGAAACGAGAACAGGATCTCATCGATAGACCTTTCGACACTCCATTTGATCCGCATCGATCATCACGTCGTCAGAACGTGATGGTCAGACAGTGGTAGAAATTCCGACTGAATCCGATAACGTCGTACCTCTACTCCTCTTCCTACTTCTCATATACATACGATGTTATCACTCGCGGATGCGAATTATGCAGTACTAAAAAATATTCAAACATTCAATCCTGTTACCTTTATTCTTTCTATAAACGAAACAGTATATTCGTTTTTAGATCGACATAAGAGATCATCGAATTTCTCTCATGGCTTGCATGTTCCAATTGTATATTTATACGATGTCGAAAGTTGACGTTAAAACAACAAGAACAACCCATCAAGTATACTACTGAGTATACTCACCTGTAGCCAAAAATTTTTTAATTTTTTTTCCATTTCATTTCATTTTGTACGAAGCGAACGGAACCCTCACCGGCAGTTCTATCGTTCACTCACTTTTTTCTCGGTTGCTCTTAACGTTCAATTACTTGGTTAATAGCATAGTCGTTTCTATACTGTATACGGTAAGCCGAAGATAATCACATTCGACCCGATTCTTTTGTCAGTCTTATCCCACCTTACGTCTCACCTTATAGCTCCAACGTGCGCTTATACTACTACTCCACGTCCTTGCCCAAACTGCCAGTGAAATAGCTGATCATTTTATTACTGATATAGGCCAAGAGAAGAACGTACATACCAGCTCCAAAGGATCACTCCAACAAGTTGGAGAAGTGAGTATATTTTTATACCCTCATTCTCGGCCGAACTTTATAGTACAATATGTATAACGGTGGTATGAGCGATGAGAGTATGAGCTACACGCGACGTTGCTGTCATTTGGCATGTATAGAAAACAGTTAAAACCGTTCTTGCCTCGAGTCAGATAGTAGTATAAAAAGTAAGTAATCATTCCTTTTATTGTCCGAATGCTTCGATATGGCAGTTGTTAAGATATAATTTAACCGTTAATGTTTAACTACCGTGCTACCGAATTTATTTTACCTTGTATAGTTTCGCAATACATATAGTGCAAACTGACATGTCTTTAGTCTATAGATACAATTACAAGATTCATATTGCTGTTCAGTTAAAGTTTAACGTCGGGAGATGCAGCGGCTGTATATCCGCGAGTGAAAAGTAACCACGCAAAAATTCACCGTGAATTAATTAGTCGTGTCAGAGGTAACGGGCAACAGCTATCTCCTGGTATAATTAATATACGCGATTAATCGAACCGTGATAGATTCTATGGTTATTTTTACACTCGATGTTAACCTTGTTACCCTTGCGCGTTCGTGCGAAAGACTCGTGCCGGATTCAATAACTCGTGTAACAAGCAACGGCGCTTAGCTTACAATTAGTAGTGAGTAAAATCTAATCACTTGTTGAACCGCGTTCTCATAATCGCTAGCTAAGCATTGCTTGAGCCTAGTATCAAGCCGAAGAAAGCCTTGAAAGTATTATAAAAATGTATACCACATACGTTAGTTACAATACCAAGTGTTCCGCAAAGTCTTACTCATTGTCAAGAGTTGGGTATGATCCAGTGCCTATAGCTAACGCATGAGTTTTTTCGACGTTAGGCTGTGAAAAATCTCGCACCTAAAAATGTAGACCAATATGTATTCGAAATTTGTAGAACAAATAAAAATCGAGAGATGAGAGGACATCAACGAAATCCACAATCGTTCAGTAAATATACAACGGGTGTTGGATTTTGATAGTAAATTTTTTTTCGTATAGGTACCTACATATATCTATCCTTTGACCTCGTACTATAATGTGCTACGATCTACGTGTAGCGCAAATAGAATCTTCCGAAAGAAGGGCGCGTACGGTATAATCGTATGATATTAGATCTAGGAAATCTAATTCGTCATGCGATTAGATGGAAGTCACGTTTCGTCTTGATTCTAGTGAGATGATACTGCACGTTTATACTCATGTACAGATTTCGTTTCATCTTTTTATTTCGGCTCTTGATGGAAATGAAAAAATAATAAATCGCGGTATGCATACTTATTACATATACGCTGATCGACCTTTAGCCTTACTTAGTTTGAAAAACGTAACAAAATGTGAACGCGGGAAATGACGATGAAAAAAGAACGGTGAAAGCAGAACAAACGGAACTACGTGTACCCGATGGAATAAAAGTAAATTTCTACTTCAAATAAATATGCAAATATCCATCATCTAGTGAAAATTTCGACAAAAATACCGTAACCCTCGAGTGCTTTGTAAATAGTAAGCACACTCCTCCTGTGTCTTTGACTGTGTATTTTACCCACACATAATTCATACCCGAATTCTTTACCGTCTGCTTCTATGATAGAGAGCTAATGACTTAGTGGGCTCGTTGCCGTCAAATCATGACCGCTCAAGTTTGAAGAAATTATCTCCAAATGAGAAGTCAATTTTCAACCGTTATATCAAGGCACAGATTTCATAGCAATAGACGAATCGAAAAAATATACTCATCCACCTGGTGTGGTTTGATTAATTAGATTTGATTAATTAGAACTTGACGATTTAGTTGATCAGCGCCACTGGAAAAAAGTCAGACAACTATGTATACCTCTAATGTGATAGGTTTGTAGTTTGTACTTCTTAGAGCGTGAAAGATTCTCTTTTGTGGCCACTTTGAAGCTCATAATATGTATATCGAAGTTTTCTTCGGTGCTGAGAGTCCATATCGCGGAATCTTTTGGCTCGACTAGTCGATGGTTACAAGTTTCTGGTTCAATCCGCGCTCTCCTATCACGTAACACTTATCTCTTTTCTGATACATTCCGCGTTCAGGTTTGTCGTGAAAATTTCCGACTTTCGCTCATATATGAATATAGGTACGACCCGTGATCGTCTCTCTGCACTTATTTTTGCGATACAAAAACCTTTTCCGGTTAGTTAATGTTGAGAAAAACAGTAAAACCAAATTCGACGACGTAGGGTATAGGTATATATCTTCGATCGATCGTCGCTGACAACCGTCTCAACAGTTCGATATGGTGCAGGAACTTTCTCGCGATGACTTTCGGCCGTCTTTTCTTTGCCGGAGTGAAATCTTATTCCTTTAAAAAGAGAATTTTAAACGGTGAACGCCGTTGTCTCCACAAAAATCAACACACAAAGATTAAAACCGTCCTGTGGAATCGATCTCATTGCGTCACAGGTTAATCCTGCTCTAGAAAACAATGTAGGTACGCCTTTCTTAGAAACTGCAAGGCCTAGATATAGTAATTTCAAACCTCTTTGGTATTTTATAATTATAATTAATGGGTAATTATCTCTATCCCAAGACCCGATCTGTGATCTATCTATCGGAGATTGCAATTATTTCGTTGCGACCAACGTTTAAGCTAACCGCAGGTCTCTTGCTATCTCTTTGTAATTTCTATAGTTTTCTCAACTACGGAACACCGAGATCGAGCTGCACTCTTGCCCAGAACCGAAACCCTCTCTATGGCTTAATTTGAGATTTGCTGTCTCTCACCCTTCGAGAATATATGCCACAGTTATGACTATACCTGCAAATATACCGTAATTACTCAATCATCACGCCTCGCGATTACCACGCAAATCTCGTCAATCTAATTCTGGGGAAAATACAAGCCGCATAATAATCCACAGCTACCAGATTGAAACAATACATCATTCGCTTTTTTACGGGTTCCTATCCGTTCGATTAGTCTTTATTACTTGTGGTGATAATAATTGTATTCTGTTCTAGTGATATAGACTATAAATTGTACGATTTCTTATTTTTCCTTATTCACATTTCCAGGAAACTACATTCCCGCTTGTCTAGATATATAGACGTGTGTCTGGTTTCCAGTGAACGCGGTGAAATAAAAAAAAAAAATAAAAATAAAAAACTGAACTGATGTAATGGACACAATTGACTAAAAGTAGCTATTATGTAGTGAGTTAAACGCAATATATTTCACTCAGCATAGAAGTAGATTGACTAGAGTATAGGAGAGTAGGTAATGTACCTGTCATGTCATAAAATACTGTGTAAAATGTTCTTATCGTAACTATTATATCGTCATGGCGTTGGCTACGAGAACGTTGGTCAATCTTATGGTAAAATCTTTCGAGAGGCTGGCAAAAATTGATGACCCATCAGGTGTCGATCTTAATTTCAAGATCACTCGTTGTTGCATAAGATCCAAGAACCTTCCGCGGTACCAAATGAATATGATTGATCTACGTTTAACAGAAGCTAATCGTTCGTAGTCTCAGTTTTGACAACTTGTAATTAATAATAATTATCACGTTACTGCTTTTTATTTGCAGAAAAAAATTACCCTTTATTACTGTACAGAATGGTTACTTTTCTTGAATACAGATTATCGATGAATAGCTACTCTTTCTCCCCGCGTTCACCGATTCATTCTAGTTCACAAAGGTTTTCTGAACAATTACGATTCTAATTAGATAAAGAGGTAGGGCCGGTGCGGTAACCGTGACGACCCATCTAACGACAGCTCGCATGCCTCTAATCGGTTCGGAACAGAAGCCGCACTTTTATACTTGGTATACGGATAATCACATACCCATGCGGCTCTATACCTATCTATACTACGACGCGAAATTCTTCAGAGGTTACAATCACGGAGTTGGTAGGTATAGGCGGGTAGGAAAGTACAAGAGAAAAAGGGAAGAAAACGAGTGGAAAAACGGTAACGCATAGCAGTCTACCAGTCACTTGAAAATTAGATCGGTCAGCTCTGAATTGCTTTGGCAGGTCTAGCATTAGAACGGTTATGATTGCATCCAATGGAGGGCTCGTCAGCGTCGATGTGTGGCAACGAAGAACATATAGAATTACGAACAGTATTGGCCTGCCCGAGTTTACCTGGACTTATATCAGTCTATCTAGGATTATCTGGGTCTACCTGAGTCTACGTGCAGGTTCTGATTCTGATTCGGCCTTCGTTCTCCAATGCACGCTTCTCCCATGAGAACTACGCTTTCTCGATTATATAGTTTTCCTCGCACGATTCAACATCGAACGGAAGCAGTCCCCGAAGCTCGAGGCAGAAAACCAATAAATTTCATCCAACTACCTGGTTCTCTGTTGGTCAAACACTGGGATCAGGATCTTCTTCGATATATCAACGAGTTGCCGAGTTGTTTATCTCACTCCACATACGGAATATCACCTACATATGCATGGTACAAGACTGTTAGTTTGAAATTATCGTATTGTGATAAGAATTCGTTGTGATTCGTTTAATCCTTCGAACAGAATGACCGACACGTGGAGTTTATTCATAAGACGAATTGCCAATTAGTACTACTAGGAGCTGGGGAGGAAGTTGTAACAGCCCTTGGAGGCGTCGAGGCTCGTAATCGGTTTTAACGTATACCTCGATGGAACTCTTCACCGAGATACAACCCTGGCCACCATGACAGCTGCGACACGCTGATGGATTGATGGCACGATTATGGCCTCCATTGAACTGCCAGTTATCCGCTTACGAGCTTCTAAAGAGCAAAGATCAAAGCGAATGATTTATCCCGTCCGCATGACTGCGTCGGCATTTGTATGCGGGCGTATATATGTGCACTCAAATGCGCGCACGCCTTCATCTAAGCTCGGCCCTGTTTCGGACTGCAGAAGGACGAAATAATTGAGACGTCCGCGTCATTCTAATACTCGACTCTGACGGATTATGCGACATTGAAACCTTGCCGGATATAAATTAGTGCGATTAGCAAGGAATTTTCTCATTAAAGATAAATCACTGATACATATTGAGCTGAAAAAGATTGTTTCAAGTGTCCAGCCTCCACCTTACGTATGCTGCGTTTCAGAGCATATGAGTAACATTAAAAGGTCTTCCTGCGAGCCCAAGGCACAGAGTTCACATGCCCATCCGTAGCTGGTGAACATCGAGAAAATATACGTTTCTAAAAGTTTCCAAGTTCTGTCATGGACCAACGCCATTCATACGCTTTTTTGAGCGAGCTGATTCGTCGATTTCTCCCCATACTTTTCTGCATAGATGAAATTCTGAATCGTCAGTTCCCACCCTCGTCACGCTCTAGTAAAATTATAACAACAGACTCTTCTTTGTCCGTCTAGGGCCGTGACTATCACGATTCGGTAATCAAACAATGGCCGTTGTATAGCCATGGTAGTGCAAGAGGCTAAGGGTTTTCACCCCTGATCTCTGATGCTAGCCTAGTACAGTTTATGGGTTTTCTTTTGTCTAACACGCAGTTTGATTAGCATTTAGCTCAGGGGGTGTTGTGCAGGGGTTTGTATAGTACCCACTCCCTTACATCACTGCAGGTTTTCTTTTAGAGTCACGCCTGTATTGGCGGGGTGCCCTTGTACTAACTCTCATCTTTCGGTTGATGCTATCCTAATACAGTTGGCAAAGTTTATTTTGTCTGTCTTAATAGTTTCGTCGAAAATCGCCCGTGAGTATGCTCCCTTGTGTGTGCACAGGATTCGTCGAGCAATGGTCGCAGTTTCAGCTGATAATATTCTGCGCGATATCAGTTTCTTGATGCTAGCCTAATACGGTCCATAGTATCCCTTTTGTTCTGAACCGTGCACCGATCATACGATCAACGAAGAGCTTTGATCTCTCCCTTCATCCATGGAATTCGCGATATTGTTCGTAAACGTCACTCTGCCATGTCACCCTGTGCAAGATGATGCTGCCCTAGTACAGTTTATGGAGTTTCCATTGTTCTTCCTGACAAGTTGATTAGTGGTTAACTGATGCCGCAGGTTCGACGCCCTCTTGTTTGCTGAAACTATTCATGGGCAGATCCGCATGCTACGGACTATTGACTGCTGGTCAACAAACCTTCGAACCCCGTCTCTCTGATGCTAGCCTAGTACAGCTTGTGGAGTTACCTTTGTCAAGCTCAACGGGTTGATTGACGAGCGAGCTATTGTGTGTCGTGACTCGTTCCTCGTAGATTACAGGGTCGAGCACACCGCATCTTTATAATTCAGACCGCATAATACCAAGCCTGAGAGTATAAGTCTAGAATTATCCTAACAGCTAAAAGTGTCGGAGTTGAATTTATAATATGATATGAAAAAGGCTAGGATGACTTTTGCCGTTCGAAAATACACTAAAATATTATTTATGACCGCCGTTTGTTGGATGTAGTAATATTATTACTAGGTATTAGTTGTTTCATTGCAGGCTTGCGTAATGGTTTGTATATTATCTTGATGTTACCTCGGCTTTTAAATTATAAATATATCCGGAAACCAGGTGACCGGCGATGCTGTAATATCTTCTGCCACCACATCTGTTTTCATAATGTTTTCATAATTACCACTACCCAGCGAATATTCCAACTATAATTACCGATAATCAAGAATCTAAATTATCAACGTGCCAGCTGACTTCCGCCAGATGATTCTTTCGCGACTTTTGCCCTAAGTCTGTGACTCAAAAACGCACAACGTATAGGTATATATCCACCGTTTCTATTACCCTAAACAATGATTTCTGTATTATTCTGTTTCCCTGATCGCTCTTATCGCATTCCTATTCCGTTCCTAATCTCCTGGGTAAACTGTCTCATCGCGGTGAAAATAACTCATGAATTAGTTGCGATTGAGCGGGTATAAAAGAGAAACGACACGTGGAGGGTAAGGGCATCAGGACAACGAAGCAGGTAAATCCAAGACGGTGCCGTAGTTCGTAAACTACATATTCAAGGAAGTTATCTTATCGTCAAATAGGCAATCATAATGTGTGCATAGAAGCACTTTGTTCGTTCTATACGGATGTGCCCGGAAGTAGTAAGCGGCACGCTGAAGCACTAGGGTACCATAAGAAAGTGTCGTCGCGACGCGTCGGTTCGGAATTTCTACTGACTATGACGATTTCAGTCTCGTCATGAGGCAGGGAGATTAGACGTCGACATCTGCTCAGGGGATGCAGTCCTGCTACGTTTACGACAGTAGTGACACACTCGCGTGGGTGTGGTACCGTTCCGTTTATCTTTATGGTATATTTATTGAACATACCGAACGGTATTTGTGGACGTTTGTGGAGCCTCTAGTTCATTTTATACCTGCCAGCGGCTATATTCTCCTGGTAAGCTCGCGATGCGTTCTGCACCATCTGATTTATAGCCTAGGGCACAGACCAGGAACTGAACATGCTTCGCCTTAATCTGCCTCGTCATCAATACGTGTCATCTTCACACCTCTCTCCTGTGATTTATTGTCAGTTTACTGATAATTATTTAAGTAGTCGAAGAATTAGAATAAAATAAAATCAGTAGACATATAGGTGGATTATTATTAAAAATTGTGATATTATTATTGATCCTGTTTTTATAACTATACTACTTGAGATTGCTAATCAAAGGTACAACGTCCGAAGCCCCAACAGAGTCCTCTTCGCCTCTCTTTAGGCTCACTTTCCTGATCAGCAGATCCGGTGAAAAAACTATCAGTACGATAAACTGCAAATAATGGCTCATCTAGTAGCATTTCAGCAGCGGCAATATCGGCTCGTATTTCTGTGATGAGCTCATCTGAAACGGAGGATTGACTCAATGAATATAATTTTTTGTGATAATTAGGAGTTACGAAGTGTTCCAAAATGCATAACCCATGTTATGAATGCATCATTTTCAAGTATGATAACGGTATTAAAATCTAATCGCAATTACCAAATGAGGTGAATTTTTTTTCAGGTCTCATGAAGCCGAGCACCACAACCTTCAGTTCTAATCCATAAAGGTCTGCTTGAAAATCATGCATTATGTGTGTTTCCTGAAAGGAAATGAAGAATATTGAATACCTATTATAGTATTAAACTGAAAAAAATGACAATTTCAAGAACCAGGAAGCTTGAACTATGTATTGTCAAATAAATTAGCACTAGATCGAAATGAATGTAAGTTAACGTGATCGTCTCATGCGGACTTCTCTTATCTCTGGTGATTCCGTATCAATTAAGGTCAAAGATTGTCCCAACTAAACCACGTATAGCTGATTAAGGCGAAGAGAACTGCCTGTGCAAGATTCAAAAGCAAAAACGTTGAAGAATATGAGAGAGGTTCACGTTCGATGGCCTCAGGTTAGAAGAAATTTAAATTACATGGTTTAGAGCTGATCGTGCGAGTATGTATTGCGATAAAAAAAAATAATCCATTACTACGATTCAGTTACACAGTAGAACAGTTAATGTTAACGTTTCATTATCACGTAAAGACGTTTTTTGTACCTTTCATCTCGTGAAATGTACACGTACCATCGACTTGTGAGTATTTTGATACGAAGGATTCCATCCTATGTTTATCACCATTTTGTGAACTTCTCCGTTATCGACGGAAGCCCATCCACAATATACTCCGGTGTCAATTTCCTTCGGAAGTTTTTGCACTGTCTCTTCCGGATAATTTGCTGTTGATTAGATCGATAGATAAACGCGAGGAGCTCATTAGGCGCATCATTGTCATTATCATAAATGAATTTCTCCACGGTCATTGAAATATTGTTGAAAATATTTGAGGCAAGTACACAGTGTGGTAAAAGGTGAGGCTACAGCTAAGACAAACGTCACTTGAATTAACGATAAATCAACACTAGTTTATAAATTGTAGATTAACCTGTTGGGATTCCTAATTCCTTGGAACCTCGACCAAAGCCTTTCACTATTAAGCCGACTGCAAAATACGGTAAGCCCTCTTGAAACATATTTCTTACTTGTCTAATGTAACAGGTTTCGTAGTCGAATGAAGATGGCGAATTACAATCGCAGGTTTCATCGGACCGTTGCGTGACATTACGATTTAGATTAGAGTGATTACACCTTCTAATCATCGATCAGGTAGAATACATAACAGAAAATAATTGAACACGCCCATTTTTTTATTTTATTTTTTTGCCTCGTACTAATAGACTGACAGATAACAGCGATGAACTTTTTTTTATCCGCTTTAGATAAGCTCGAGAACCAGCTATTTCGCATAGCGAAATAATATATCATTAGGAATCTCAGTACTGAAAGACATTTATTTAAATTTTACCACAAACTCCGAGGGGTGAATCGCGGGGGAGATTTGGTGTACAAAACGCAGGAGATGTTTAGGAAATCGTGAGAAATAAAGGGAGATAAGTGCTGGGAGATGTTCGGAAATGACCAAAGATCTTGGAAAATCTTGAAAAATCAAAGAAATGTTAGGAAAATGTAGGAGGAGATGTTGGGAGATGGGAGATGGGAGATGGGAGATGTGGTGTACGTGTTTCTACCTCGTGATTTACCCCTCGACAAACTCTCTCGCTGTATGGTGCGAATGGGCAACTCCATAGTAAAACACCAACTCGAGCCTCATATTATCCTAGTGAATTTATGCGCGAGTTATTTGCACCCTTGGGGCCTCAACCTTACTCAGTTTCATTTCATCTACAGCCATTCGAGAACTTTATCATTGTAACTAAAAGATAAAGCGCAATCACAGAGTGGTACTGGTGGTAAATGAAGACCACCCCCTGGATGTTTATCGTTCACTTACAAATTCGCATAGACTGATAGCTAAATTTCAAAATTCGATGGCAATCAGAATTTATACTGTCTGCATTATGTGCGGCAGTAATTCTTCGCGGATTTGTCGATTATCTTAATGCAAATTGATAGTATAGCTTTATACATAAGTATAATGAGACTTGCATGAACGAATGACCTCGAAGTGTAGTGCAAGGTTGGATAATTGACGGTCAAATTTGATTTAGTCAGAGACTACATATATATCTTCGAAAAAAAAAAGGAGAAGAACTCATAGTTGAGGTTCGTCATTTCTGCGATATATTTACAGCTCGTCGACCCAGTTATACTAATTAGCAGAAAGCAAATAAGATTCGAAAAAGAAAAGACAGAAAAAACCGAAAAAACTGGTAGTTGGAACATGCTTCGGTGCAGAACAGATCGCCGCTCAGGTTTAAACCGCAAATTACGCAATATCCCACCCAAACTCGGCCACGCAATTAATCCGGGGCTTAATTATACGCGATGTGAGTACAGACGAGCCTTACTCTGTTGCCTTTTGGCTGGAAACATAAATACCTGCAGTCTCTCCGCCGTGGCTGCCGTCATTCCTGCTGTTCACGTGACATTTCAGATTTCACTTCCACTTGCATGTAACGTAATATTTATCTGTCTGGACTCAGGTTCTTCGTTCGTTTACTCTCGGTACAAAGAGAGATCCGAAGGTAGGTCTTTAAAGTTATGACAAGGCCTGGACCTGCTATAGGGGAAGGGGGTAATGCGCCCAAGACTTTTGATGGATTACAGCATGGGTTCGTCTCGAGGCTACAAGATGCAGTTGGCCTTGTTTCGCGATTAAAATCATTGATATTATATCGCTCCGTTTCGTAATTCGTACTTTATTCAAATAAGCTTCATAGTCATTGCATTGAATAAGCACCAACTGCAGCATGTATAGAGATAGCGTTTCTTTTCTGATTGCTACAGATACCACGGATATACACCCCCTGTTCAACCACTTACACAATTATACTTTCGCCCACTATACCTATACGTAATCATTCTGTGTTCTATATAGACTCTAGGCCAATATTTTCCTCATACTGTAATCTGCGCTCAGTTGCGACAGCTTTAAACATTGAAACTTTTTACCGAATGGCTTAATACAAACTCTGCCCTTTGTCTTGCAGCTGGACCTCCCGCTGTTCAAAGGTTCGTGCTGAACCTATATGCAAATTCCATGATCCTATATATGGTCACGCATTGAAGTGTATGGCCGTACATCATCGCTTCGTATTCATCTGTATTGGTTCATGGTATATTGCGCTTACTTTAGATTTACTCATCTGTAGCCGAATGTAAAATGCAAATTTAGTTCATCAACACTTGTAGCGTTGTATTTGCTGAAATAAGCTGTGCGTAAAAAAATTCCGGACGCATTCTGAAATTTGATTCACGATCTATGGGACAGAACGCGGAACTTGGTTGGTCTTCTGACCTTTCGAGACGTTCATAACAATTGCAAATTGAATATGTAATGAGTTATTGTGACACCTTATATTGCGACTTAAAACTAACAGCATATGTATATATGTGAAGATAACATATATGTATATTTTCGGCGCCTGTAACTTCCATTTAGATAAAAAGTGCATTAACTATGACCAACAAGAGTCTCGACGAGACAATATTCCTCGTTATATTCTGGGTATGCTTTTAACATTTTTAAAACTTATATCTGTACATTAGTGGGTCCCGATTTAATCTTTGGCCTGTGATTTATTGGAAGCTGAACCGGACATTTTGACTGGTTGCGAAAAAAGGCAACATAGTACTACCTAGGTCTTATCTCACCGCAAGAAAGTACTCCGAATTGATACAGGATGGACTAAAAAATACTCTAAGCCAATTAATCTATCCAGTCATTCAACTAGACAGCCTCGGCCTTGGGTGACACATATTATACTTAATGCATGTAAATCCCTTTTTCTCCTCTGGGTCCGAGAACGGCTGCACACGGTTACATACATAACGTGGTAATTAGTTGCTCAACAGTAAATTTTATAATCTAGAAAAAATATCGCCGGTGAAACTTGGCGATTAATGCATCCGAGACCATCCATTCAATCAAAACTATGTTCCTCTATGATGATTTGATACTTTCTTTGTCACAGAGTCATACGAGAATTTCACCTCCGTACATGCATCTATAATACACGTTTGAACTAAAATTTATCTAGGTTTCGATTCTAGTCGGCCCACACTGGTCTTCGTGCCACTTTATCATTGCATTTAAAATTTGGATCGATGGCGACGTTACCTAATTATGAATTTATTTTTAGCGATACGAATATGAGAGGCTAGGTAAATCAATCGAATTTTGACATAGGGGTACGTGGGCGATCTTCAGCCTTGAAAGACTTTTGCCGTACATAATACTCGACTATAACTCTGAAGAGAATAATTGCATTGATTTGCATGGGGATTCAGGTTCTTGTTTTTGATTAATCATTTATAAGAGGTTTACTATACAATTCTGGATACGTGGAGCAGCTGTACATATATGTAAGTACACACGTATTCTAGTGTGAGAAAAGACAGGAAAAAAACTAAAGAGTAGTCTCAACGAAGCACGAAGCGATATTTCTTAAGTGCAGGCTTACGCGCCAGTGCGAACTGACCCTCACGGCCTTTGCACTTTTTTAATTACGACGAGTAGCGAACCACCTTTGAACGAGATGATGGCTATCGCGCAAGGCTCCTGCTCCTGCTCTTGCTCCTGCGAGGATAACTTAGGGTACCAATAAAACCAAGTAAAATTAACCGCCTAGAAACCTACCTGCAATCGGGAGATTAACGTCGTTTCTTACTGCCGTGAATTCATTATTGCCTTATCTACGACCCAGGTCTTGTAATTATATCCGCGTATAAGCACTGCGGGCGTACGGCAGCGAATCAATTTACCAGACATTTTTTTTCGTTTTTTTTCCATCATCTCATCTTTGATAACAAAATGGATAATAACAAAAAAAAAATTCAACCGAGACAATCGCGTTGGGAGAACTGAACCGTTCGGATCATCACAGCTCGGATATTAATTTCGATCCAACACCGCGACGCTAACTACTCTCCATAACTGCACAACTATTCCCTATATACGCGTCATTAGGTGCGTTGAGTAATGAAACCGGTGTGTACAGGGTGGTCCAATTCGTTACCCCTACCGAACGTATATGGTCATTGGTAATTGTGAAAAATTTATTTCATACAGATACGCACAACTTTCTTCTGCAATGTGTCGTATTTTTACTATTATTTTAGATTTATTAGATTTTAGTTCTCGCGAAGATAACTAGCTGAATATGTTGCAAGCGGTTAATGTGCGACTTCGTAGTTAGAATAGTATATTGTTTACCGAGCGAGAAAACAGTCGATTGCGCGCCGAGTATGAAGGTGAGCACCGAGGCGAAGCCGAGGTGTTCTCAACTTCATACGAGGCGCCAATGACTGTTTTCTCCGAGGTGAACATACTATTTTCTTCAACAGCGGAGCGGAATCAGCGAGTTTCCATCCGCAAACGAGGACCGGCAATCGACTGGTTTCCATCCTCATTTGCGGATGGGAACTCGTTGGTTTCCCTCCGCTGTTGAAGAAAAGTGTTTTTCTTCTAGTAACTTGAACGAAATTTACCGTAAGGCCAATAATGTGACAGCAATACTTGAAATCGCAGCGTGGAGTATAACGAGCTAGTATGTACTTGAACGGTTCTCGATGATGGAGCATTGCGACATAGCTGGACATTATTTGACCTATTTTCATTCGCGGTCCATTTTCTCCTCTACTGTATAAACGGTCAGTTCTAGTGAATAACAGAAAATAGAGAGGAACTTGTGTCTAATTTCAAACATGTATAGTATGAATTATTTGCAAACGTAAGAATAATATTTATTAATGTCAACTGGCAAATGCATCATCATCTGTGAAGAGGTATCCTGATTAGCAAGTCAGTGGGCGGACGCATCGGTCAGATTCGCAAGACGCCGTGTAGATAGGTCTCTTCAGAAACGAGACCAGAGTCCTTTACCTATTTCCCTTCAGGCTATATCATCGTTATTTCATTCAGTTTCAAGAGTTATTAATTTGCGGCGTTTTATGGTAGCGGTAATTACGACCACACATAGTAACTACCTACTGCAAATTATTGTTCGAGTCCTTTCATAAAGCCTGACACCGTTGGTATAGTAGACTCTGGGCCTACAAATATATGATATACATATGGATGTAAAAAACAAGTAATGCCAATTATAATAAACTGTTATAAAAATTACGGTAGATTCACTTGTCGGAACCCACATTCTCTGACACAAACGATAACATGTGCACATTACGATTTTTTCTCTTGATTTCTTCATACGAATTTAATAGGACCCAGTAGCCGGATTTATAATTGTCATTATTGAATGAATGAATTGATAAAAATAATTTCTTTTACCACTGATTGATGCTTTAAATTTATGCCCATAGAATTCGGGTTATGCACTTAGGCAGGCGGAAGTGAAGCGCTATATATATGACAAATGACAGCAATATTTTATTGCCAATCTGGTAGCAGACCGAATTCGAAGCGTATATAATGCAATATACGAAATTTATTGAAGCAAGTTATACTACATTTCTTTGTCACGTTAATGGATCCGTAATTATTATTATTTATTTATACTGACCACTCCACGGCACGTGCTGCGCTATCTCAGCGCATTTATCTGTTACGCGCTTTTACACTCATCGCGTCATACGCACCCCGGAGACGTGTCAGATTTTACGGGCTGGAGATTATTGAATCTGTCTATATGAAAAATAAAAATAAAAAATTGATCTATGATTGCGTTACTTTAATAGCACTTAATATTCCGTTTCTAATCGACGGTATAAGATCCGCGATTATTATTTTATTTTCAATCGACTTGTCTATGATCGTTTCACGCCTATACATATATTACTAATAAATTGATTTGCTCATTTCTTGATATTCGTCCTGCTAATCAGTCGCTAGTCAGTTTCGCTTATTTTTATCAAAATCTAGAATCGATCTTCGTGAATCTTGCAAAATTTTTCACCTCAAGATCTACCTCTGACCTCCAGGGTCAGCTCAGTTCCATATTGGATGGAAGATTTATTCGAATCCGAAACGAGAACCAGACTCATTAGCATACGATGGCCGAAAGCACTTAAACCACCTTTAAGACTACTTAAACTCTTTTGAGTCAATCAATTCCTTGGAGCCGTAGGTATAGACCATGACCCGCAACTGTCGCAATCTAACTAATTATTGACAAATTTTTATTCCATTTTTTTTCTAACCCTAGATCGATATGTCTAAATTGTGTCACATGGCATTGTCAAATATAACAATTGTGCATGATCACACCTCGCATGTGTCAGCCATATGACAGTAGCCACAGTCCATAGCGCTAAGTAGTAGATTAGATAGGTGAGTACTTCTTGGAGTTGATTGACGCAAAAATTACTGAGAGACGTTGAAAAAGACGCTAAGTCTTTGTCGCTGTTGCGGTATAGAAAGATTATAACGATAGCTGCAAACTCAGTCGATGTAATAAATTATAGAAGACAAGTCGCTAAAGGCTTCCAATTTATTCTATATGCTCGAGGTAGGTATCCCTAACTACGCATTCGTTTTTATTTGTTTATTATCAAAATTATTACTAAGAGATGATTGTAGAATTAATCCGATATGATATATCTACATACAAAAATAACTACCGTTGACAACTGCTTTATGACGACTTTGAATATACGAGTTGATCAAAAGGAAAGATTTGTTCTCACGCAAGTATATCCTACCTATTTTATTCGTATAGAAAACGTAATAAGTTTAAATCGTTACGAGTGCAAGTAAACTAGGGAAAGTGAGCTGCAAAACACGTGATCCGACTCTATTATAGTAATTCTACAACTCCGTAGGCAAGGCTTAGCGTGTATCGATGCATTCCTATAAATTATTCTATCTGATTCGTTGAGCTGTAACGGATTATTCACGTGAATTCCTATAATCCTTACATATTATTTCCAGGGAAATAATTATCGTTGTACATATTTTATGGTAACGAAAATTTGCAGTAACCGTTACCTTGTCATTCGGTGTACAAAAAAAAAAAAAAAAAATAGTGTATGTTAGACGCATAACAGAAGGAGTTATAAAATATCGACTTGGGAATGCTCATATGGACAATATTTCCAAGAATGAAACCTTACATTATGTACCAACTTTTTGCACCCATGCATAGAACTCAAATCATGTTCTATAGCTTCGTGGGGATTAATTGTTTCCGAAGATTAGACTGCCATTTTTTTTCTTCTTTGTTTTTTCAATCGCTGTATAAAGTTGATGAGTATAGGAGAAGGTCGGGGGCGGAAGAAGACCGTTGTGGTCTAGATTCGCGAAGCGATTAATCATCAGCAAAAAATTAATGAGTCATCAGGCTCCATGAGGTAATGAGTGTACTAGCGAAATGGGAAACAGTAAACGCTTTCTATGACACGCATAGAGAGAGATTAAAACCCGATCCTATCAATAGACGAACTCAAGAATCACACTTGTATATCTTAATAGATGAGGGCGATTAATCAATTGGAAATTCCCGTTTGTATAGATTACGATTATTGGATAAGAGATAAATTGATATATTCCTATCCATGTACACAATGAAATGAGATTTTTGCGTTCATTAATAAAAATAATTGGCATAAGTTTCACTTGCGCCAACGTGATTCATCGCATAATGTCTAAAGCGTGAAAGGTATACAGCAGGTGACTAGGCGGTAGTTAAACGGAATCGTTCCGTATAACAAGTTGCTAACAGCTAACTATAAAGTAGCCAAACATATACCCAACTGCATATTCGGAATAATTAAATTATTAGCATACACGTCTGACTAATAATTACCTTACGCGTACTTATCGTGCATTTCTCTTGTTTCACTACAGACTCAGAATGAATACCAATCGCGAGGAAAGCAACGTTCCCATTAAACAGGTTATTCGTTTGGTTCTATCCTAATTGAAATTTTCAAAGTGCAAACATTAACCCCTTCGAGAGTTAGATTATTAATTAATTAGCTCCTCTAAACGTATCACGCCCTGGTACAGAAGATGAAGAATACGTTTCATTACTTGTCTACGCTTCGGGTATTCAGGTACTCCCTACTTTTTGCGTGGTATCTCACGTTAGAAAATAGCATTAACGTATATATATATATCAAAGTTTTATTGATAAGCAATCAATTTTTCTAAAGTATTCGCAAACTCGCGTACGCGTCAATAAATTCTTCACGTGATTAATGGTGATAAATACGTGTCAGCTTCACACATTAAAATTTCCCCTAATTAGCGCCAAACTTATTGCAATGCAAAAAATGCGTATACAGTAGCAATATCATGGCAACAATACACCTCCTACAATGAGTGGCAGAACCAGTTTGAAATTAACTATCTCCCATAATGTATCCACACGTATCTATATGACTGATCGATTGGCCTGATAGCAGAGCCCGCGTAATCTTGGTTTGGTAATATGGCACTCGTCAAACTTGACGGACGAATTCTGCGTAATAGCTGCTTGAAATAATCACCATTATATTTACACTTCATGCTATGTGAGTGACTAAGGAAACCTCGTCAATTTATCGAGAGATGGAGGTTCTTTGCGGGGAAATGGGTGAATTGGTATAATTGAAAGAAAATTGTACTTTTGATTAAAAAAAATACCTTTATCCAATCATATAATATGTGAAAAGCGTGCCATATAAATATCTAGAGACAATAAGAAGTATAGGTACTATGGTCGTTGTTGTACTGCATTGTTATATTGATCATTAACATTTTGAATTATAACCACCAGCCAAATTATGTATCCTAGCAGTAAGGAAAAAAATACGATGTTCAGGAAAACGATTAGAATAATTATTGCGCATCTTGATGTCCGAAATCTAGAAGGAGGTGTGTATTGAATGGTTGTGGGTAACGTTCCTGGTGGAGATCCGGGTGGAGCGCGTATCATACCAGGATTACCTATAATATTAGGTTTATAAATTAAGCTGGGAATAATACGAGTATACTATCAAAATTAATCACATTTACGTCTCGTCTCGCATTGATGGTGAGACAAAACAAGTGACAAGTGTCATTGTGGCATTGATAATTATTTTTCAAATCCGAACTGTACTTTTTGCTTACCCTACATAAGAAGACGTGAAATCGAAAAAGCGTCAAACGTAGGTACATATTTTTTTGTAAGAAATGTAACTGTCGTAATGATTGTTTGATATTGTCATAATTTTGCGCGGCTATTGCAGTAGGTAAGCATAATATTTAGTCGTTGATATCAATAATATATCGTGAACAATGAAGTCACAAGGATGAAAAAAATGTTCGCTACTTACTTATGTTGTTGCCCATCGCAGACTATTTTTTGTACTCTATATACTGGATATCGAATGAAATCTGCTTTGCGAATAACAAACTGTGAGCTAAAGACAGCAGTGCGCAGTGACGATTCAAACTTATCTCTCGATAGACTGTCAGTTTATCTGAGGTCTCATTCATTCATATGTGACGAATTCTGTTGACATTAATACCCTTATCGCAGAACGAATGGCAAAACGCTACGTCTTTCATATCTTCGCTGTACTGGGCGTATCTACAATTTATTTCAAGTCCCTTCTGGGCGTACAAAAGCAGGACCATAAAGGGAGCAGGGAACCAGGATCAACTAGGAAGCCCTAACGCTACCCCATACCAAGTTTTATGGTACAAAGGCCCGAGGTGGCACCCTACAAAGCAAGTTATAGGGTCGTCAATCACTCCCATAAACCTGACAATGGAAACACCATAAAACGAATAGGACAACATAGCATGCATCTGGTCTTCAAAACGGAAGAAGTGGTTTCTACTACCTGCTAACATCTACGATTCATCTTATGTTTCGTTAGATTGCTATAGGGATATAAATTTCTAAGGATGTAAATTTTGAGGTAGCGTCGTCAATGCGTTAATCTAATAATTGTGATAAGAAATATTCGATAGTGGATTGATAAAGCGAGTATTATCGCGATGTCTTTTCGTCAGCCCTGAATACTCCCGTCAAAGTGGGATGGTTGATAAATGAAGTAAGTCAGCATTCCTATAAACTGCAGCTCGCATTGTATATTTTATTGCAGAACGGTGTTCTTCACGATTTTTTATAGATCTTCGATAACATAATGATATAATCACAACTTTTCGCTATCTTTATAGAGATATTATTCTTCGACTGTCGTGTAAACGGTCATTGCGATTTCATTTCTTTAACGATCGCTTGAAAGTCTCATGAAAATATGCTGTGGTTCAATCTCTACATTAGTCAATGTAGCAGCTACTCCTTAACTTGTAGCACCTGCCAGCATCTGTAGATACCAGTATTTACGTATAACGCATTGAACAGGCTCATGAGATATGGGCAAGTATCATATGAACGCATTTTCATGTCCAGCTGATTCCTACAAGGCAACTGCTAATTGAATGGTTTCCATTTGTGGTAGAAGTCTGCAGCGACTCGGGGACTGCGTCGGAATTAAATTATTCATTATTTATTACCATCGTACCATTACTTCGGATTGGCACTTAACTCTCGTAACTGGAATTAAAAATCTTGAATCTAATCAGCGATTCGATCATTTATTAATTAATTTTTGAGGCGCTTTAAGTACACGTAGTTATATATACCAACTATAGGTACTGGTCATTTTATACAATCTTTAAAAAATGCGTTAAATAGTACTTAAAACTGGTAGCATCTTTAATGCTTCCTGTAAATTATGTCCAAGCAATTCCCCATATAAACTGACATTGTGACAAATCTTATTAATTCGTCTATAATTTGTCCGAAAAATATCCTTCAAAACAACGAAATGAAATCAGAATTTTTAAAAAAATTATTCGATCGATTGCAACAGCGAATCCTCAACCTTTTCATGAATCTATTACAAGATTAGATAGCTCTATTATCCGTGCAATTATTATTCCCATAACGTTTCAAATATAACAAGAGCGAAGTTGAACGTTTTTTAGATTTTGATGCCACGCTGTCCGGCATGTGGATTCGTACAGCTGAATGGCATAATATTGTGAATAATACAGAAGTAATCTGAACCATGTTTAGATGCCGGAATACACTGTAAACAGTAATTAACCGCAATCGTTTCGCGTAACATGTGTTACTAACAGCTAAATCTAAAATAGCTTGCGAATTCGGAATAATTCGATGATCAACATACACGTCTGGTTAATAATCACCTTACGTGTATTTCTCGCGTATTTCTCGTGTACGACACACCCAACGTGAATACCAATCATATAAAAAGCAGTAATGTTCCACGGAACAGGTTATTTATTCGCATCTACCTTAATCGATATAACGAGAGTTCAAGCTTTGGCCCGTTTTAAAGATAGACGAATATATAAACAGCTCGTTCAACCGAGATTATATATTAAATTCACTGACAATATCGGAATCGATGGTTTTTTTCTTCATCATTTGTTGAGATTGTCCATGAACCAGCTGTCCGCCAATAAATTCTTTACGTGATTGATGGTTGTAAACGGGTATTAGCTTCACAAATAAAACGCAATAATTAGCATTGGAGTTTATTGAGAGATATAATTAATGCGTTACAGTTGCAATATTATGTGCGTGTAATAGACTTATAGCAAATTGACAGAACCAGTTTAAAATCGACTATATACCTTCTATATCATACCTCAACACATATTTATGGCTATTTATCGATCCGCCTGATTTTACAACTCGCGTAAACTTGGTTCGATAATTATTATGGCACACGTCAATCGTGATAGACAAATTTCGCATAACAGGTACTTGAAACAACTACATACATACTTCTATATTTATACTCTAAAGTATGAGATCAAAGTATATAGGTAAACCTTGCCGATCTATAGAGGTATGGAAGTTCGTCTTTTAATAGATTTATTAATAAAAAAGCTGCCAGAAAACTGACGGCAGCAATAAATTGTAACTCGTAATGTTCTTTTGCAGCATCTGAAAGAGCTCAGATGGTGATCGTTGGACGTCTGCATGAGTATCACTCCTACAGTGTGTGACGATTCATTGTATTCCATTTCACGTGGCTTAACAAACTTCGAAGATACCAGATCTCTTGTCAGAAATATACCCAACTAGTAATAAATGTTCAATATCGTCAAGTCTTGAGATTAACAAACATTTAAAGTCCATCACCTGATTACACTTTTGTACGCGTCTATTGCAGAAAGGACAATATTTGCTCGTCAATTTGGATGATCAAATACTTTATTTTACTACATAGCAGCGATTATATCGCAACGAATGAAGTCACGTGATGAATAGAATGTGCCACACTCGCGTATGTATACTATACATGATATTACTCATTTTATCAAGAGAACATATGGTGTAAAATAAATAATTATAGGTACATCTAATAATTCAATTATGAAACGACGAGCAGTAAAAATAACATTAATCTTATTCTAACTGCCATATTAGTTCCTCAAGGGGTCGCATTAGCCTACATTATTGCCTTATGCTCTGTGAGAATATTAAATGGAAACTGCTTCAGGAGTAATGAGTTGCCAGGACAAGAGCCATCTCCTCATTGATGATTGATCCGCGTCTAATTTCCACGAGCAAAATCAGACCTGCAGAAGTCTCATTTGCGTGACTAATTAGCAACTTTGTTTCTATTATCGTACAACTTGACTACAAACCGGTTCTGGTTTAAATTAATTTTAACGAGAATAAAGAAGTAATTATGTAAATACGTCTGGTGAGTGGGCATCGGTCCAGCTGTCCGATATTGATATTATGCAGTTAAATCATTCGTCCAAGTTTCTAATTAAAGTTCATCGCCAGTTTATCTATAGTATGTATTCAAATCAGACATCGCCTTTCTAGAAACGAACGGCTTGAATATCAAATATCGCACACATTTCGATTGGATATTATAATAAATAATTCGCAATGGGATTTATTGGACGTGATAACGACCTTCGAAATATATAAGGAATTATTTTCATAGAAATCCTGCCTCGGCAGATTCATCTGCTTATCAAAAATTAAAATATATTAAATCCAGCTTCTCTAAACTCATTTCATGTATTTTTAGCGTTTGGTTAAAAGTTTTCTAGTCATTTATTTCGTAACAAATAAAAAATATCGCCTATGTCCATTCGGGGTCCTTCATCTCGAGCTTTTTACCAGTTCATGTTCATACCTAGTATATCTTTAAAAATATCATCGGTAACAGTGAGCGCGTGTATAAATTGTGGTCGAAAGTCGGTCAGCAACTATTACCTACCTGCATAACGGATAAATGAGTTTTCTATAATCGAATGGTAATCTAGAAGCATTCCTCGCAATAACCAGATGCAATATATCGACCGAGATATTCTGTGTTGCGAAGAGATTTTATCCCCAACTGCATGTAACGAGGTACAGGACCTATGAGAAGTTGGCGCGTAAAAAAAAAAAAAATACAAAAAATACAAAAAATACAAAAAATTAAAATATAATAAAGTCACAAGCCAATTTTACGTAGGTGTAGCACGGCAAAGAGAAACGCTGACCCTAACCTTGGGTAACAGTACCTGTCGTAGGTCAGAGGTCAGTAGCCTTCACAGCGTCGTATGGGGGCTGTATTGTATGCAATCTCGAATCAGCAGACACAACGACGACATGCGAGTTGCATATAATAAAGGCATATAATAATTTGCTCGTCTCGGCTTCGGTGGGTTTCAAGGAACTCTAGTGCTGTCCGTAATGGGAACAATATCCAGTTTTTCCATTTGCAGGCCTCTCATTCATCTGAGACTATAATGACAAAAGTTTGTCAATTTTAAGTCCTGAATGGTTTGTTTTAATCGGAAATTGATGCTTTTGCTGACCATTCGGCATGAGCCGAGAGCTCAGACCGGAACTTTGATGGTTTTGTATCAGTTTTTAACTTGTTGTAAAAATATGAACAATTAGATGTTTGAATGAATAAGATTTGTGATTATTTGGTAGTTGAAACACTTCAATAAGCTTATATAACATGACGTCCAGCGAAATTGGAATATCAAGATCCAGGACTTTCCCTAGACTCTCTCAGGTCTGAAGAATTGTGTTTCGAGGATGGTTTGTTCATGTGATTTTTCACATCACGCGGTTCAAGAAAAATTAATTTCCAAAGCGATCCAGGTTCCTATTCCGACAAGAAATGTATTCTTGGATCGCGCGAGTTGACACCCTCGAAAAGTTGTTGCGCAAACAAACACCCAGTGAATTCTAAATTCAATTTATCTGTTATAGATCGATTTATCTACTCGCCACCTCGCCGAAGCAGGTGTAAAGGTCCGCCTTATCATATGCAATCACGGGTTAGGAATCTCAACAATGTCATGCGAGTTGTATGAGGCAAAGCGCATCAATATTTGCGGCAAAGGTGGTTCGTCAGTTCAGCCGCGAGATGGTGATACCATTTGTCCACTCGTTGGCACGACAGCTGAGAGAGTTGAACTTGGGTAGCAGCACCAGCTGTGGGTCAGTGTCCAGTGGCCTTAGGGGCACTCAGGGGCGTCAAAAAGTTTGTATGTGGTTACGTTGATGAGTCTCAATACAAATTCTCCGATAGGAAATCAATGAAATTAGACTCTGTTAATTGTAATTGGTCCATATTTATTTTTAAAGAATAATTAGGATTTACGAATTGTATATATATACATGTCTTCGGCGATGAATAATATTGTATCGATGCTAGAGTAATAAATTTCCAGATATACCAATTACCAATTGCTTCGTTATTTTCCGTTTTCCCATCCCTGTGATTATGCGTTTCAAATAAAAGAAGAAATTGCAAATTAGATTTAATGCATTTTCAGCTAGTTCAAAAATTTGCAACCACCTCTTTGGATCAGATGTTCTTCTAATACCAGGCGCTATTTTCGATTTGAAATTTTTCTTACTCTGAATAACGCTAGTATTAATAAATGAATATATTACAGACGTGCATGAAGACACGTATGCATGCCTATATCGATACACTACTTCTTTCCCCCCACCAAAAATTTCAGAACACCTCCTCGGGTCAGATGTTCTCCTGATACCAGGAGCAATTTTTGAGTTAAAATTTCTAAAACTCTGAAAATCGCTAGTATTGACTGAATATAAGACGTGCATGAGGACACGTATGCATGCCTATGTCTATACACTCCTCCTTTCCCCGTCCAAAAATTTCAGAACACCTCCTCGGGTCAGATGTTCTCCTGATACCAGGAGCAATTTTTGAGTTAAAATTTCTGAAACTCTGAAAATCGCTACTAACTTAATTATATACAGAGACGTGCATGAGGACACGCATGCATGCCTATATCTATACACTACTCCATTCCCCCTCGAAAAATTTCAGCACACCTCCTCGGGTCAGATGTTCTCCTGATACGAGGAGTAATTTTCGATTCAAAATTGTTCGATTTTTAGAGTTATATAAATTTTAAGTCGAAAATTGCTCCTGGTATCAGGAGAACATCTGACTCGAGGAGGTGTGCTGAAATTTTTGGCGGGACAGAGGAATAGTATAGAGATATAGGCATGCATACACTGCTTCGGAGTGGTTTTTCTGGCAGTTGATAGCTTTTTTTCGGAGTGATTTTTCTGGCAGTTGATACCTTTTTTCGGAGTGATTTTTCTGGCAGTTGATACCTTTTTTCGGAGTGATTTTTCTGGCAGTTGATACCTTTTTTCGGAGTGATTTTTCTGGCAGTTGATACCTTTTTTCGGAGTGATTTTTCTGGCAGTTGATACATTTTTCAAGGAGTCGTTTTTGACACCATGAGGTATCAACTGCCAGAAAAATCACCCCGAAAAAAGGTATCAACTGCCAGAAAAATCACCCCGAAAAATGGTATCAACTGCCAGAAAAACCACTCCGAAAAAAAGGTATCAACTGCCAGAAAAATCACTCCGAAGCAGCGTATGCATGCCTACATCAATACGCTATACTCCTTTCCCCCACCAAGAATTTCAGCACACCTCCTCGGGTCAGATGTTCTCCTGATACCAGGAGCAATTTTCGACTTGAAATTTCTAAAACGCTGAAAATCGCTAGTGTAACTGAATAGAAAGACGTGCATGAGGACACGTATGCATGCCTATATCGATACACTAACGATTCTTCGGAAAAATAATAGAAAAAAATTTAGAAAAAAAGTCGAAAAAAAAGTTAGAAAAACACTTGCAATTTTGGACGAAATTTACTGCTAAATTTGAAGTTTTTTTTCGACTTTTTTTTCGACTCTTTTTTAAATTTTACTCCTCCTGTGTTGTGTGGGGTGTTTCACCTATTGCTCATTTTAAATACAGAGTCGAAAGATGGGAAAAGATCAGTAAAATAACGAGGCAATTATATATTTGTATATCTCAGAATTTATTACTGTAATTGATACAATATTATTCATTGTCAAAGTTATGTTTGTGTGTACAATTTATAACAGTTTCTGAAAAATAAATCTGTATACGCATATCGCAATTCATAGTGTCTCCTTATTCATCGCCTACCTGGCATAAAAGTTATCAGGATACAAACTACATTCGTATTACAATATACCTGCTACTTATTTATCAAACTGCTTATATTCGCTTATAATATACCTACTACCTATAATATAACTAATTTTATAAAGTCTTAGTTCAATATACGCTCGCTTGTTGTAATCGGTATCCTTGCTGAACGGAGATGTTCGGAATCCGGTAAAAACTTATTCAACTGTAACAGAATGACGAGTGGAAACTTTCTGTGGGATCCAATAATACATTAAAATACATATAATTTTGTAAAAACTTCCAAAGCTTAGTCACCCTCATTAATAATCTCTGAAGTATTGTGGAAAGTACTCAGAGTCTGCAATTTGTATATCTATACAGAACATTTTCCGAAAAAATCACAGCCACTACGTGTAGGTTTTCGCCATAGTCGATAAAGTGGAGAAAGGAACACACGCTCTCAAACAACGTGGCTGCGAGTATCTAAGGTCCCTACGATTATCAATCTGACTTTACCCCACGAGTCAGCTCGCAGATACATGAAACCGTAACTTCCACTCGGTATTACAGATTTTGTTTGCAACACCAAGTCCACGTTAAACCCATTTGATCGGCCCAGAAATTTACGCAGAGTGAGCAGCTGTCTTTATATTACTCAGTCAACGACGCAGTGTCGGTCAGACGATAGTAGTAACTGCAGCAACTGGTCGGGCAGTGAACACTGCTGTGCAGGTCAGACGACTGCCGGTAGAAACCGCTACTCAATGCGTATGAAAATCTAGAATGGGGCAATAAATCGGTTGAATATCTTTCCTCCATTAGCTCGCGGAAAAACTCATCCCCCAAAGATGGGCAACACGAACATTAAGAGAATTTTTTCGTATAGTTTATTTATCAACTTCATAAAATATGATGGGCATACAATACCGTGTGATAATGAGTTACGGTATAAATGTAATAACGGAGTTGAATAAAGATTATATTTGATCTCCAGTCGAAGATAACTGCAGTCGACATCGCATTTATTATTTTCAGCGACGAATTAAAGATGTATCAAAAAAAGGTCCTGTTTCTTCATAAGTATGTGTATGCGTGTCTGAAAAGGCGAGCTATACCGTGATTGCTGCAGCCATATTTCCGAACCGTAGGTACGGAAGGTCAGCGATAAATTTCGGGTTTATGGGCGTCCGCTGGTCGTGTATCAAATTGGGTAGGATAAGTGATAACTACCACGTAATCAACCGTAATTTATCGACGGAGAATTTCGATCCGAATTTATTTAGCATTCATTTCATTAGTTGCGTTCAAAGTCCATACTGAAATTCAGACGTAATTTCTGCGCACGTAGACTTATAACTAACAGCAATATAGACGAAGATCCTTCAATAGGATACAGCGACTGCAGACTATACTTTCAATTTATCGCCGTGGGAAAAATACTGCGATGCTGGTACTTTGACGGGAAAATAACACTGCGAATTAAAATTAAAATCCTTCGTTGATTGAATGATGGTGAATAATCTTGCTATTCAAAGATTGGTATGGTCTAGATCCCTCATCATTGACCACAGAAGCTGAGAGAGAAAGAAAAAAATGCCGCAGAATGGTAACAATTTCGTCGCTTTAACAACGGCGTCAACCGCGTAGGTCGCAATCGTAGACGTTTCTATACATGCACGCAGACACACCCACAAACACCTTCTATCTACAGAGGCGTAATCATCAATGTATATGTAGACGTTCACATAATATGATGCATAGGTATATACATACATACCATGGGATAGGCAAGCAAGCAGGTCCTATTTGCTACACGTACGACAATACCGCTTATGTGCAGATCGCCCACATTTCATGAATGATTCATTCGAATCACTATTGCCAATTATTGCGCGAGGTCATCCAATCAACAACCAAGGTCATTTTGGGTCGATGGAACACAAAATTGCACTAATCCTTATACCAATGCACGGTTTTGTTGTAACGGTATATTATCCGGCATCGCTATGCTATATTCACATGTATATACATATTTCCTGCACACCGTCCTTCTCTGTTCATGAGTGGGATCCGTGGCTGAGAAAATTGAAGTGTTGGAATCTTGAATTATCTTAAATGTTGAATTAATTAGTTATTATGGCGAGGCAAAGTACTGCATTCTTAAGGTTTTCTGAGCGGGAGTGACGTCATTTATGCCAAGGCCAGCTGATTTTGACGTCATCGTAGAAACTTCAATATCAAAACTTGTTCATCGTATTATCATTAGTATTCGTATAGACCCTTGAACGCATAATTCCCTTCAGTGTCAATAGTTTTAAGAAAAAACTTTTTTCTAGAAAGTTTAATGAATTTCATGCAATATTACGATCACTCATTGTAATGGTGTCTATGATCATATTTCAGGGGATATTTATAGCTGGTTGTTCGATAATAAAACAATTTAGTTTTTATATCGTCAAATGGAAGCTGTCACTCCTTTTTATTATGCAAGAATTCCAATTACAGATCAGCGGAACTTTGGTGAAAATTATTATGATATAAGCTGCAAAGCTGCTTGTATGATAAGCCCCGGATTTGTGACATTCATCATTTATTATAACGGATGATGAAAAAGCCGATTACATATACTTTAATGGAACGAATCATTATTTGTTCGAGATCAGTCTGAATCTTACGTATCGTTCTCGTCATCGCAGTCATATTTAAAATTAAAATATGATGAAAGCTCTCGATTCTAATATCTCGTCATAGATATAGCGTGATCACACTTGGCCGATTCAACTTAATTTTGTCATTTCATATAATTGAAATCAGAGGATGAATAAATATGTCGATTCAATCCTCGTATATTTCACGCTTGGAACAATTCTCGGTTTAAGAATAGTCAACCTCTCCTGAAAAATTAAACATTTAGCCATTGTTCAATTGCCAACAATATTCACGAACAATGCATTACATTCATATAATAAACTTCGTCTCGTTGTAATACGAGTTATTCTTACATATACGTCATATTAATAATATCGAATAAAACTGCCCATCCCATATATTGTACCACCGTGAATATATTCTTATTACAGTACATTCAGTCGTTGTGATAAAATATTACAAGACTTATTCTTGCGATTTATACTAATCAAGCTGCATTTGTGGTCTGACTATCGACACAGCCTGTTTTTTTTTTCTTTTTTTTTCGTTTTGAAACAAGGAAACTCTGATCTGCTGATGAGAATGGTATCAAACACATAGCGATTGAAAACGCGATTCAAAACGCAAGAAACCTAACAAGCTCTGTATTTCGTACAGTGCAGAAACTAAAACGTTCTGTATAAGATGAAATTTTTGACTAAAGTAATCTGCGCTCCAGTCTTCGTCTATGAGAATTATCGAATCGTCTATATTTACTTGTTACTCTTGTATGACTCATATACAATATGTAATTAATAACAAGCTGCAAAGTTGCAAATAAATTTTTTTTTCGTTCGTCTAACCGCGCGCATGCGTGTGCCCCGACTCGGAACGACACAGAGTCAAGTTTCGCTTACCGCTCGCAGTGACGATTTGAATCTCAACGCCGTTACTTCGCAGTTCTGTCAGCGGTCAAAGCAGCTTTTCGACCATAACAAACATGGCTCATAGTGAGTAACTCTTCAGATATTTCTTTTCGAGTGTTAATTGATTCGACCAAGTGTTAATCGAGTAAACATTGATCCGCTAATTGTTAGATATTATATGGATATTTAATTTGTAGTAAGGCGAACTGCTATGTACCCATCCGCGGTCACCCGTATTACATGTACATGTACACATACCTAAATTCCAATCGTATAGATCGAGTCAAATTTTTCGAGTCGTAGACCTCGGATTGTTTGCACAGATGGTCCGCGTAAGCGTATGATAGAGGTATATTTATAAGCTCTGGAACAAAGTATCACTCGAGTATGTAACATGTTATACGAATTTTAAAACCATGTTCTATTTCCAGCCGGCTTACGTAACGGTTTCGGTATTCGCTCCGCGATGAAACGGGAGGTTCACAAATGCTATTCTAAATTCGATGATTTCGATATTTTCTTCGTCTATATTCTATGTCGATGAGAATACTCGGCGAACTGTTTTTCTCTTCTGCACTAGCGAAAAGATATCAATATTTCAGTCGATCTCGCAGCTTATTGCGTCTTCGTCTTCTGTTTCTATACTTTCAAATAATCCGAGGTGACTTTCTGCGTCCTATCACCTTATCGGCCCTCGACCTGTACTTAAAGCTGTGTTTCACGAAAACGCAAACTTTAAGAATGCGGGATATTCGAAAATCACTAGATTCTCATTCCGGATAGTAACCGCTAAATATAGTCAGGGCGGGGCGGACGTTCGTTAGGATGCCGGTTTGACAAGCCGGCCGGCATTCTGACCAACGGAGCTCCTCCACGACCTTCGAGATCGTTTACGACGCAGCAAACAACTTGGTATTCTTTTCACCTCGCTCATCACATAACGACGTAGGTTTTTCTCCGAGCGGTATTTACTCGAGGCGCCCTATAGTCCGCGTAATACGATCTCCAGGATCCTAAGTATCTATAAATATATATATGTATATGCAATAAATTCTGCAGCAATAAGTCATCTTATTTTTCACAGCCCGCATTCTGCTCGCGTTTTGTCATCCACACGTTGCATTACAGCTATACGACGCATTTTGTATCTACGCGTGACCCCAATTACCAGAAAAGTTGAGCTATAGCTGCTCGGCATTGTAACAACTAACGATGATAATTACACAAGTGTGTCACGTCACGCGGTCTATTCTCGCTGGCTGATCTATCTATACGGTAATAACTGATTTAATCGAAGCCTACGTGCAATTCAGATGAATTCATTTCTTCGGAAGCGTTCGTTTCGCTATGTAGATTTCTGAAAATACGAAGGAAGCCGCGTTCCTGATCAACGCTGGAGTTATTTATACGTATGGGTATAATAATCTTCCGAGAAGATCTTTCGCTCTGAATTATCCCTGCGAAGAACATCTATCTTAGAAATACGTATGAAAATTCATAAGTATACGCGAACTATAATGAAATAAGATGATTTACTCCGGAACCGCGACGTAAAATCCCACGAGACCAAATAGAGGACCTGTTTGAGCACGGGACCATATCTCCTGCTGACGTGGCGTTGACTCGTGTCTAGATACTTGAAATTGTTTCCGCGAGTAATTTACCTTTATACTGCCATTCGCTAGCCGTCTGCAGTGTATGTTCCAAAAGTTCGTGCCGGAGTCAAGATTTGAAAGTCGTTTCCGGACTCTATTTCACATGATCATTCGTTTTTCCATTTTTTCTTTTTCTTTTTTTCTTTTTTTAAAGATTATGCATTCAAATGAACTCAAACGAGTTAAATCGGACGCAGAATGAATCCTTTTTAATACAACCAACTATTTAAGAGCTTTGAAAAAATTGCCTCAACCAATGCGTTACGGTTATTTCAAATACTTGAAACAGTACTATCAAGCGGGTTCAATAACCTTGTTGCCTCTGCAAGAGGCGCAGCAAAAGTACAGTTAATTCAGTACGACATTTCTTTCCCAATGAATCGCCGTTCTCGGTGTCGATATTCACAGGTAGGTATGACTTTACTGAGTGAGACGATTACGAAGTCTAACAAGGCATGTGAATTACGAATAGAATAGAATTTCATGAAAACAGTATATCTATATGCATACGTCTCTTGTATTTGAATAGTTCTATAATATAGGTACTCGTCGGCATGTATACTATACAAGATTACGTAGGCAGATATGTGAGGTGTATGATTCCTATATACCGCCGCATGCTAACGATGGCTAATTACCACCTACATATGAATCAGGGGTTTAAATATAGCAGATACAACAATCGACCCTAACTGCGTTCTTGTTTATGCTCGCCCTTTAATTCCCCGATAAGCAAAAGGTCATCTAAAGAAACGGGCGTACACCGAGAGAAAAAATTCGGTATATCCAACAAAATTTTTTTGGTGGGCAATTTTAGTCAATTCAACAAATTTTTTCTGTTGGATTGACAAACTGTTTTGTTGATATCACCAAATGGCTGAGATTTGCTCGTTCGCTACAACAAAATTATTCTGTCACGTAGTTTTTATTTGAATGAACAAATAATTTGTTGAAATAACAAAAGCGGTGGAATATATTCAACAACACTATTTTGTGTATTCTGATTTTGTTGGAAGGCCGAAATGTTTTCTTGATTTTACATGGTCATGTACATTACTTTAATATTTTCTCGTAAGGCGGCGACCATCGCTTTCGATATTCTCACGAGTACCACTTATAGGAGCTGGTTAGTATATATAGTGGCAGAAGATCTCCTCTCTAAGCGTCGCTTAATTCCTGTATTGGTTATGTGTTGTAAATATGTATGTTGTCAGTATATGTTAGTCCCCCTAACGCTGATACTATGTTAATTGATGTAATTTTCAGATACTGTATTGTACTTTGTAAAACTAATCAGCTTCAATTCATGTACCTACCAGTATTTTTTTGGTTTTATGAACAAAATAAATTTAGTTGAATCAACAAAGTAATTTAACTGATTTGACGAAACATTCGTTGATTTCACCAAATGCTTTTGTTAAATCATTCTGGTGTATTTGTTGATCAAACTAAATCAGCCAGCAAACAATGTTTGTTGAAGCAACAAAGCATTTTGTAGACTGTATATCTACCAAATTTTTTTGTTGATTAAGCAAAATTATTGTTGATCCCACGATACTTTTCTCTGAGTGTAGAAAGTTCTCTTGGTTCTCATTTGAATAAGACTGTTAGACATTGAGCTCGTTATTTAACGGAGTCAGATCACGTATGGATTTTAGAAAATATATATAAGCTTGAGAATCGCTGTTTGGTGAACATTTCGCAACGTTATGGATATAGCAATGATGTAATAAGCTATCACTCTACGTATAACTACATACTTGTGTATACGCATATATATGCGATCTGACGTGATGACATTGGCAACTATTTATAAAACTTACGTTCATTTAACGCCTGTCTTTTATATTCAGTTTGTGATCGTGCCTACCTCTAGGTAGTATAGTCGCCAGCTGAAATTTATTCCCAATTAGTAGATCTATTTAATTAACTTTTTTGAAAAACAGGCCGGCTAGTATATTGATATAACGTGGACCGGCAAAATCGAGTAACAATCCATTATCAACGGTCAACCAACGAACCAACATAATGCACGATAACATTTAGTCTTCCATCGAAAATTAATGGAAATAATAATAATAATGATACAGTACAGTGCCGATTTTGTACAGTGGCATTGGTGCAAGATAAAATTTTCCGGTTTCTTAGTGATTACGTGAATGTTTTCAACATAGGTATAATGGCTATTCTCCCGGAGAGATATTCTTTACCAAAAAATCTGTTCGTCAAAACTTTAATAATAATATTGATTTTCTCCACGACCGATCTGGGATATCAAATTAAAACTTTATTCGATCACAGTGGTACATAGATGTTATTTTTATTTATACAAAAATATAATTCACCGATTTTTTAATCACTGCATAGGTACACGAGTATTTCGAATTCGAGAAAAACGAGGGAAGAAAAACTTTCAAACTATCAAATGTATTGCTTATACCATATTTGAAAAATCTATTTCATTACAGTCAAATATGATGTTTTAATATCTGACCGGAATCATGGGTTACGCGCACTTGGAAAAATTTATTTCAATTGTTCTTGGTGCGACAACTGAAGTGTTCCGCACGCTGATCTCTTACACATATCTAGTTAAATCTTAGACGGTCTTATTCGTCGCTGTTATTAATTTAGTAAGAAATAAACTTTAATTAAAGCAGGATTTGGCAGAAACAAATTAGCTAATGGCTTGTATATTTCATCTTCCCATATGTAGAGTCATGACTATATGGCATAACATGCAGTCGTTATGTCATAGTTTATTTACACACTTTTCGAGCAACGAAATTCATGTTATAATGCAGAATTACAGTATGTACAGGAGCTGTGAACGATAACCATCGGCCTCGTACAATATCGAAGTGTTTTTAGCTATTCCATTACCTCCGACTTGTTTCATGTTTAAATTTACCCGAATGGGTGGATTGCGTGCCGATAGAAGATCGACAGTACATATGATGAAGTAATAAATGTAGAAAATCAATTCTTATCCCTCATTCGCGCGCACGTCCAGATGCCCTTAGTAGACATTGTGGATAAAGAATGTGTGCCAAGAACTTAGAAACCTGAGCTTATTGATCTTTTAGCGTCCTGCATCACTGCCAGATAACCTTGTCTAGAGGATATGCCGCAGGATTTGCGTCATCGGCGTCGAGGCGTCTGGACGCCAGTAGGGCGACACAGTTTCCAGACGTTGAATGAGTCATTTTTGATCTATTTATTAACGTGACGTTACGATCTTCAGACACTTAAAACTCTCATAACAAACAAACATGTTTTTGAAAACATTAATTGGGAGCATACATACTATACCTATAGTATATATCAGCATAGAAACGATGTTACCGAAAATGGGGATCTTTTACATACATGCAGATTTTAATAGTCTGCAATCTCTTCATGTGGCTCAAACGCCCTGATTGTAATTGGTTTAAAATTATACACGTTTATCCCGAATGTTTGCGCGATAATGGGGAATCATTGTTGCAAATTCGAAAGATGCTGCGTCGCGTACTGAATACCCATATCATTTTATTGTTGTGGATTACATAAAACATAGTTTTTTTTTTCCATTTCTAATTTCCAGCACTATCAACTGAAGACAGGCTTCAGTATAACTTCTTCCCCGTATCAGGTGGTCAGGTACAATTCCGTGTCCAGGCTGGTCACGATGCCCACGTTGCTCTTACCACGGGCCCCAGTGAGGGTGAGCCCATGTATGAGGTATATAAAATAAATCATTTCGAGAATGATATTATATTGCTAAAAACTGACGATAAGTTATAAAGCTGAAAGGTTACTGATAACCCGAACTTTCTTGTCATAGGTCTTCCTCGGAGGTTGGTCTAACGCCAAATCCGTCATCCGTAAGAATAGGGCAAAGCCTGAGGTCGCCGAGGCTAGTACCCCGGGACTTCTAAGCGATGGTGAATTCCGCGGTTTTTGGATTCGGTAAGTTCTTCGTTAAATTGAAACATTGCAGACATCGAAAGTGTGATTTTATTAGACAGTACATATTGAATTATCGAATCGCTGGGATCGGCGCACTATTCTTGGTGTTACTTCGACGAAGCAGCATTGTTTCTAATTAGACCGATTACACCGGAAGTCCTTTGCGCCAGAGGATTTGATGAGCGATTAAAAACAGTAATAATGGCTCGTCAAAAGCAACGATTTTCTGCTGATAATCATTTCTCCATTTACCTTATTCAAGGTGGTACAATGGTACCATTGATGTTGGTAAGGAAGGCGAATCTTCGCCTTTCTTATCCTACAACGACCCGCAACCGTTTGGAATCGGTTATTTCGGCGTATGTACTGGCTGGGGAGCAACTGGTGACTGGGTCATCGAAGGTCAGTATTTTTATATAAGAAAAAAAAAAAAAATTATCGTCTTTCGTACGATAAAAGAAAGTATACTATACACCCATACTGTTAAATTATTATCTGCAAGCATTACAGCACTTAATTAAAGTTGATTTTCATGCCTCGTGAGTAGATTAATTCCACGCTCAATTTTAGTTTCACACAACCCAAAAGTTTAGATTCGAACAGCCCCAATACATGCTTAAGTTTTCTGAGTGAATATCAAATTTGTTCATACATAGCTAGCAGGGCTGTACCTCTTCGTTTTATCATAATTAATTTATATTTACATCATTAAATCACAACAGCATATCGAGCTGTTAGTCTTTAAGGAAAAAGTAAGTTTTTTACAGGAGGATTCAGTTGAATTGTCTAAATTTATAACGGATAATTTATACAAATACACAAATGATATTGACACAAAAAATTTTATTGACTTTCGGTCGAATTTCCGACGGTGACCGGATCCGGGTTAAAACTACTTCATGGTTGGCGCAGGCAGGTGTATAGCCGGTTATTTTGGCGGTACGTAACGTACGAAACATTGGGATTACATTTTTTTTGACTTTCGTCTGCAATGAATATTATGGAGTGTTTAGGTTTGGTTTTTCTGTTCTACGACTTTGTGTTGGGTTTACTTGATATTCAATGCATGAACACGTTCCCAAAACACACAGTTTAAGAATTGAGAACAATACCTTTACACTTTTGCATCCTGTATAATTTGTTATACTTTATGTTTGTCTTGTTTCAAATAAACTACAAAATTCCTCATCTGAATCAACCCTAATTCTAAATTCGAAGTATTTCCTCAGTCTCATATGGTGCACTCGGAATGAATTCAGACGTCGTGTCGTTCTACGTGATGCGAAAATTAAAATGGCATTTAAATCATATAAGAATATAGCCAGTCGAAAGGACGTTACATACAGTATATACCCTAATTTACATATTCACACCCAGATATTAAATTCTATACATATACACGCAGTAGAATTGAAAAAATATCGACAAGGTCACCATTGAATAATTTGAACGGGTCAAATAGCCGATAAAAATAATAACAATATCAATATTAACAATAATTTGTTGGTAAATGATGAAATGACTGTCGTCATTAAAGAAATGATGATAGGGGATACGAAGACGATCATATTGTAAAGGTAAAAATTTGATTATATATCGATAGAGAATTATAGAAAGAATGAAAATCAAACCGCTGACATTATCGAGGTGAAAATTGTAATAATTATAAAAGAAAAATCCTAGGCTTCGGTGAAAATGAATAAATTTTTAATTGAGGAACTCGTTCCTTCAACAAGGTCATGGTCCTCTGAAAACTGCCGATCAGCTAAAGTATACTTTTCATCCTGTGAAAAGTGGCAGTGTTCTTATCGAGGTCCAAGCAGCAAGCAATGCCCACGTTGCTCTGACTCGTGGAAAGAGCGAAACATCTCCGATGTACGAAGTCTTGTTAGGTGGATGGAATAACACGGCCTCCGTCATCAGATACGATCGCAAACAACCGGACAAGGTCCATCCTCGTTTTATCAGATTCCTTATTTAATGGATTAGGTGTACGTGCCATTGGATTCTATTAGCTGTGCTATTTGCCGCACATACTACTTATCAAAATTACTCGATCTTCTAACTTAATGTGATCTAAAATTGGAAGAATTTGAGTTCCAAATTATCTTTCGCGGCATATTTCGTCCTCGTTATATTCATCTCAATCCCTTGGCACGAGTTTCATGATCTTTTTAAAACAGAGTCTCAAGTGCACACGATTTTAACAAAAAGTCTACAACACCCGGGTATAGGTTCGCGTCGAAACACCAAACCTTCTATCGGCCAGCCAACGCAAGAGCTTTTTAATCTCTTGGCTCAACGGACATATCGTTGTCCGTTCTGGAAATCAAAACGGGCCTCTACTCATGGAGTGGCGCGATCCAAGTCCTTTCGCCATCACCTACGTTGGCGTTCGTACTGCATGGGGTGCAACGGGAAAATGGAATATCCGTTTCGACCAGACGACAGGAACATTTCCTGCACAGCCTCTAAGGCCTCCACAGTCTATAAGGATGACATGTCCGATTCCCTCGCAGCCAAGATGTGAATTTATAAACAATTATATCGTTCATAGCTCGCTATTTTTATTTAAACAAGCGCAAAATTACTACATACCTATATATGTTTTAACGAATTAATAACTCGAGGAATGTTCAATCATGTGAGACTTGTTCCATGCCACGATATTGTCTTTGGTTTGATTTGACTGTCATTTAATCTCATTATTAGATTAAACTTCACTGACGTCAGTATACCATATATATACAACAAATTATTTTTAACATTGAGACAAATGGCGACATGTCGTTACACATACAAAAGGTTTGATCGACCCCCGGGCCAAATTATAGTTATATTTTTTTGATGATTTTATATCAATTCGTATTGCTTATGCGGGTTGGAAGGTGAATGGGAAATGGACGTTGAGTTTTGGAAATGTGATTTTACCTCGCTCTGGGAATACTTTGAAATTAGAGTAATTATACCCTTAAGCAATTCCTATGATAACATCACGCCTTAGAAGAGCTTTGCATATCGATTGACATGTTTCTATTGCTTTAACATTTGCTATTGCTCGTTTGATTTGGTGCTTATATTTTAACAGTTTACGCGGGTTATAGAGAAATTAGAAAATTAAGCTTTTTCAATGCACAGAGCTTATCAAGCTCGAGATTAAATCGCAGACAGTTCAAGTACAAGACGACCGTGGTATATGGTATGGTACTATTGAGTGATCGGACTATTTCGGAATAATTAAAATCGCCAAAGCCTCGCTGCTGCTTACTGAACTCTAGACCATATCATACTTTCATGGCTGCGTATTCGGAGCATATAACAAAAATTATAAAATACTAAAATGCCTTGGTCAATATAATCTCAATTCGATTAATTTGGTGTTCAGTGCTGTAAACAATTTTCTGTTCTTTCGCTGTACTTTGTAAACTCACAAATTTTTCTTCACTCTCACCACTCTATTTACACGAACTTTATTCTATGACACGATTCACACATTTAACTTTTATTTATTCGTGTGTGTGGGTATAATTTGATAATTTTTTTTCGCACGAAACGATCCGACATGCAACGACTTCATTACCTCGGTTTGTCTTCGTCAAATTTTGCACATAATATATATACTTATATTTGTCACATAAATCATTGGTAATGAGCTAACAAATCATCGTACTATAGGTATAATGAACATTAATATTTAAATTACGTTCGACATCCTGCGAGAGGACTGCCAAGATTTTCAACCAAGAATTTCTTTCAATTATCAATTATTTGGATGCTAAACATGTATTATACATACATGTAGTACATATCTACGTGCATGTATACGTCGTAAAGGTAGTCTTTTCATAGGAATACGAAAAACATTATTAATTATTCAAATTGTTAATTGTGAGCTCCATCCTCATTTTTAGTCCTGCTTGTTTCCTCGAATAATATCACAATAACACAATGAGTATTTGAACGTGAAGACTTGAATTTGAAACGTTCCGAAGTTGATTTGTGAAAGTCTATTTTTATATCATACGCTTTTATCCATTGTATACAGTCTCGCGTTTTATCTTTTTGTTCAAATCTGAGTTCATTTTGGTTCAAGTTTGGCGAAATTTTTCGAGTTTTTTTAATTTTTCATACGAAAATTGACTTTTATCTTTTAATTGTTTACTGATCAATCATCTACAAGAGATTTTCGAGTATTTATACTTACATTTCAATCGTATTTATGAATTATGAAATTATATTTCGGAATGTATCGGTACAACATTCTATAGACTCCCGGTATCCAATTAAATTGACAAACTGTTTCTTGCTTTCCAAGTTTGTAACAACCCTGTTCACACCCGTGGTTATGATAGTTAATGTTCGAAGGTTTCCATATCATGATTAATCAACTTAACTGAATGATTATACTATTGTTAAACATGCGGAATTAGGAATTAGGAATTGAATTTTCTCCTTTAATCACAGATGCCCCACCCGCATCGGCACCCCTTGCCTATACTCAACAGTCTGGAAGCGTCTGGGTTGATGCTGCCGGTGGAAATGTTCCCCCTGGTGCCCTGGCTGGAGGACAAGACGGAGAAGCTCTCTTCGTAGCCAGAGCTCGTCACGAAGGAGCCCTAATTCCTGGCAAGCTAAAACCTAGCCACAACGTGTGCTACATTCCTTGGGGAGGCGCAGAACACGGCAAGCCTGAATACCAGGTGTGTAAAAACGCAAATCGCAATATGAAATTTTTTGGAATTTCAAATTTTCCCGATTTTCTAATTTTCATATCCTGTTTCCAGGTGCTTGTCGGTAGCTCTGGTACGTGGGTGCGAACTTCGGGTGCAAATATTCCTCCCAACGCTCTTCCCGCTGGAGAAACTGAAGACGGAGAGCCGCTTTTCGTAGGGCGTGTAAGCCACGAGGGAACTTTGAGCATTGGAAAAGTTCAGGGCTCGCACGGCGTGCTCTACATTCCTTTCGGAGGAGTCGAAGTCGCTTTTCCCGACTACGAAATTCTCCTTCAGTAAAATTCTACTGCTGAAGTTTGATGTTATATTTTTTTGTATCCCTCGCACACTAAATATTCGCATTTTATAAATAATAGCGCACTAAATAAATCTCTCTGTTTTATCTGATGTTACGATATACCTGCGCGGCGTATATCAACTCCCCATAATAATATATACTAGACAACGAATTTTCCATAATTTAAAGTCCATGTAAGAAATGATATATCAAAGAACAGTTCGAAATTGAATCTCATATATTTATCGATTGATTATATTCGACAAAAATTCGTTGCTTTAGTCAATATATACGCCGCGTGAATGAAAATGTTGGCTTTTGCATATGAAAAAAAAGAGATAGTATATACAAGAGCTGGAAGTGTGCCTTGAGGTAGTAGTTACACCCCAATACTACACATAATAGCTACGCAATAAATTAATTATGCCTATTATTTTCAGTCACCCACAATTCCCACCATAAACAAATATTATTTAATAATATATTATATATTAACAAGATACTGTATACACACCTATGTATGTCTCTATCTTTCAATATACCTTATTTCGATAAAGCGCAAAAAATCAGATGATGCTTGTATTGTTATTATATAACTGTTGTTTTTTTCTTATTTTTCTTTTTTTTCGTTTAATTTCCATCTTTTCAAAATATGTCGATTAGGAAATAGACTTTATAAGTGTAATTGAATAAAAGTACAAAAAAAGCGTACATAATATTATGTTTGTCTCATCAATTATTATAGTTCCGAAAAAAAAAAATTCTCATCTTTATAATAGGTACCTATACAAACTTTATCCAACAAGAGATGGAAAAAAAAAAAAAGAAAAGAAAAACTGTATCATTTCTATTATACGTATGGTAAGTATAATATACTACATATTATTATTATTATGTAGAATGTATACTTTCGCATGTATGAGAGATTCATAATATTTATCTCACGCCGCTAGTATTAGCCGTCTCTGACCTCTTGTACATGAATATAAAATACACATGCATGTAAGGTAGATGTGTACACATTGTCATAGAAATAATATGAACGAACGTCGACTGAAATGCATCCGTCTTGTATAAAAATGGTAAGTTTATGAATCATAAATCCATATTTTGTCAGTACAAATCTAAGTATCTTTACTATTCGCCCGCGTTATAAATGATATAAAAAAAAAATAAGGTAGGTCATAGTATTTGTTTAAAAATATTTACAACATTCCCGCGCATATGACATTAGAGCGAACATAACCTATAATAAGCACGAGAAAATAGATTTTTTTTTTCTTTATTCAAAATATTTATCTTTATTTAATTTTTTATTTTTAAATCACCTTCACATCGCACATGAATCGAATCGTTTTTGATTTTATTTTCTAATATTTAGTGGCAAATAATAATCAGTGTAATTTAAATGAAAAAATATATGAAATTTTTCACCCTGATTACAGATCGTATTTAATTATCCTATATTTTGCAGCCAAGTGCTAAAGAACCTTCATCAAACCCGATTGCGACAATAAAAGACACAGACGTTCGTGATCAATCATGCAATAGAAATGATCTTATTATTATGGCAAATGAGGTATTTGGTCATTCCAAATGGAGTCATGCCGTAACAAATCAAACTCTAGGTATATTACTTTGATAATAATTCAATTCCACTTACTTTTCGTCAAATTTTTCGATCCAGGTCCGCGCGATGCGTCTGTATCTAATTATAATTATAATTATAATTATAATGGTTTTCAGATTTTGTAGAGTACATCACTGGAAAATACTACGTCGGCTGTGCCGCTTTTGTTAAAGTTCAATTAGCAGATGGTTCCTTTCACGAAGATATGGGCTACAGTAATTCTGAAGCATCCAATAAAGGCTTAGCTATTTATTCAGCTAGAACAGTGAGACTGAGATCTTGTTAATTTAAAAACGAATATGTAACGTTGGTGTAATGGTATCCCGAAAATTATAAACCAATAATTCCTTTTCGTCTAGGGATCAATCACCAATGCTTTGAGAAATACTTTACTGTGTTTTGGGGGCTCTATATCCACGAAGATAAAGAATTTTGTTAAATCAAAACCCGATGAGTCAACTTCCGTAATATCTGCTATTGGAGAACCCCAAGTAATCGTCATTCCTAAACCGAAAATTGCCCCACCACAAGCGCAGTCTACTCCACAAAAAAAACGTCCATCAGCTATGTCTGTTGCCTCTGTTATATTAGAGGATAATAATCCAGGTATTTACGTTATTGCCTACAGTATAAGATTCTTTTCTCTTTACTTCCGTTCCAGGCATGTGGTTCTGTAATATAATACATTTTCTTGATATTATGTTGTGATAAAGTTTCGTCAATTACCTTTCAGCAGATTCGTCAGTGAATAATAATGAAAAGAGACTACGTTCACCAAAATGTATTAAGCCGGTGGAGAATGAAGCGCAAGTTGATAAAGCTGGTGAATATTTGAGCATATTATTTACAGAATAATCTATCACGTTTTTCTAGTAGATATGGTTGTATGTTATAATCTTGTATCTTTCTTTCTTTCCTTTTTTCAACTTTAAAGTAATGACGGCAGAAGAAGAAAGAAGATTAGAGAGAAAACGCAGGCAAGCTCAAAAGCAAGAAGAGTATAGAAAACTGCTTAAAGAAAAAGAATCTGCTGAGAAACCAAATCCTAGATTCTAGATTCAGTATTGTAATAGTCTTATTTAAGTATAATTATATCCAGCCCAAAAAAAGGTTGTAAGTTTGATATCATTTTGTACGTAAATTAGGTGTGTTTTACTTTTTAATATAATTCATATAGTGTGGGTAAAATAGCATAATATACTATACGTGCTGAGTAATTGAATAAAATTATGATATAATGTACATTTCAATCTTGGGACTAATATAAGTTCAAAAAATACACATTTTTTCCTCCTAAATTAAAGAATTGAGTTTTTTTCACTAACCTATACAGGTGCATGCTACCTTGAAGAAGCTAAGAATAGCTTTCTGCTTCCCAGTATTTTCAATACTGTACGAAATTCCACAAGGCACAGTAAAATGTCCATAAGTGTTCATTCGTACGCTGGTTTCATCAATTGTTACTGTTACAGTACCCTTCATCACACAAAATATCTGTAACAATTAGTTAAAGATAAATTGGGAATAAAAATCTACAACAAATCGTTAGAACAATGAACAAGCAATGTTTCTAAATGATAGAAGTACCACGTACCAAATGATGTTGATCCGATGCGCGACTGTGATTGATAGCCTTACAACGCATCTCTATAACTGCACTAGTTATAATTTCCATAGCTGTATTCAAGCCTGGTAATATAACGCAATTTTCAGAGTCTGGTCGCAGCTGTTCTCGTGAATGTAATGCAGGAAAGTTCATCACCCAGTCTGAAAAGATAAAAAAACGAAAATGTTACGTTTTGCTGGATGACGTAGTGGTGTTTCATCATAATTACCTGGTTTTATACGTCTTTTACTCGTAGGTCCGTCTATCGTCGTTCCAGTCCCAATAGCAGAAAATCTAACATTGGCTTTTGACCTGGTATTGACTATCGATTTTAGAATCGACTTCCTTCTCCTTTTTGTTCCACTTCGTTCATTGAGCTTTCTTTCAGGCTTATGAGTATTTCTCATATTTCCAGAAACCTGATTGCTCTGCTCAACTTCTTTTTCTTCAGACTCCATCTCCGCAACTTGTACTATTCCTGCTTCACTTTTTGTCGAATTCTTTTTCTTTTTGACCGGTAAAATTCCAGAGTTGAAATCCACGTCAATTTTCATCCTTTCTCCATTCCAAAATTCCAGCGGCTTACATCTTTCCCTGTTTGATCTCCTCACTGTATTTACGTCGTCTGTGTTCGTTTCTTTCACATGTTGTTCTATCGATTCAACAATTTCGTTCTGACTAGAATCTTTCGACGGCTTATCTCGCTTTAAATTGCTTTCTCCTTCCAAGGGTTTCTTCTCATTTATGTCCGTCTTTCTTTTTTTTCCTGACCGCACAGCAGGTAGATCGTTATTCAAATCTGCCATAATATTTGGCAAAGTTACTCTACAACTTTGCGATTCGATGATTACCGATTTTTCCACGGAAGGTAAAGTATTCACGGATTTCTTTTGTCTCTGTGAATTCATTCTCTTCGAAAATCGTTGACCATCAGTTGATGATTTCGGCTTGTTACTCTCAGTACTTTTGTTCTTTCTTTTATTCATTGGTTTATTTCGTTTTTTCCAAAATTCTTCTTCTTCGTCAGAATCCATTATTTTCAATTGTTTCAGTTCTTTGCTTCCCGATTCAGAGTCGATGTTATTCGACGGTGAATCTACCTGGACATTACTTGGTCCTGAAAAATCTTTGACGAGCGAAATTTTCTCCATAGATTCAGTTGTCGCTGATTTTTTGTCTTCACAGTTTTTATCATCTTTGGTTATAGGTTTTTGCAGAGTAGATACGATCGGGATACTTTGCGTTATTAAAATGTGAGGGTTTGGAATTGCGTCTGAACTATTTTCTACTGGTGAAGCCCATTCCATTACGGATTGCTGTACTGTCGTACTTTTTATCGGCGTTGATGTTACTATCAAATTTTCTTTAGTTTTAAGCTGATTACTTTCTCCAACGAACCTTCGTTTAATTATAATAATCGACGACATTTTCGAGCATAAATTTCGTCGACAAATATCGCTGTATCACTTTCGAGAAATTACTATTCACTTGTATCAATAGCGACGCCCATTCCTAACCTCAAAGATAACTACACTACGATTTTCCAAAAACTCTTAAATCGCGATAATTCCTAGTCAGCACTTAGCGACTGGCTGAAAAGCTCAATTTTCAGTCGATGACTTTCCAAAAAAATGAAAGCTATCGCATTTTCACGCACAATTTTTAGTTTTTCGAATACATTGACGTCGAACCGCAGCTTATGGATCGATGTATTTGTAGGTTATGTATGATAAGCTTCTGCTCGCTTGACTCATGAGTAGCTAGTACTCTGGAATTAGTCACGCACGTGGCATTGTTTTCGTTGTTGAATAAAATTGGAAAATATTCAACAATGAGTGCTGGCGATTCTACAGAACAATACTTTAAAAGCTACGAGGATTTGGAAGTAAACAATTTCAATATCCTGACCTGAATTTATATTGAATATTGAATATATTTACCATATTCTACACGAGAATTGTTTACAGATTCATCAGCTCATGCTCGATGACAAACCACGGACTCTTGCGTACAAAAATGCGATATTTTCATGCCGTGATAAAATAGAAAATAAAATTGTTATGGACGTTGGAGCTGGAACAGGTATACATAAATTTTGAAATACATTAAAACTAAATTTGATTTGATAACTTTGAGTTAATCTAGACTTTTCTCTAACTTATTTTCGAAAATCTTAGAGTTCCAATAATATTCCATACCACATTTTGGATCTAATGAATATTTGTAACCCCAGGTATTCTATCGGTATTCTGCGCACAAGCAGGTGCTTCAAAAGTCTACGCAGTTGAAGCAAGCCAGTTAGCTGAAATAGCTGAGAAAGTAGTTGTCGAAAACAATTTTCAAGATAAAATAAAAGTCATTCATACCAGAGTAGAAGATCTGGATATCAAGGAGATTGGAAAGGTGGATATTATAGTATCTGAATGGATGGGATTTTATTTGGTCCATGAAGGGATGCTGGATTCTGTACTACTGGCTAGGGACCGATTTCTCAAAGAAAATGGTCTCCTGTTTCCAAACGAGGCCAGGCTCTATGCTGCTCCTTGTGAATTGCCCTATCTTTGTGACTTTTGGAACGACGTGTATGGAGTCAGTATGAAGTAATTAATTACATTCGTTTATTTTGGTAAATTACCATCAATAGGATTGTCTATAATTCATGTTAGTAAAGGTCTTAAAAAATTTGAATGAAGATTTGAAAGATTTCAATTTTTTTAGATGTGTTGGAATCGAACAACGACGAGCGAAATCGACAAAGCCAGAGGTTTTATCTTTGTCTAAAAAGGACCTCCTTTCAGACGGCAAGTTGCTTGTCTGGTTGGATTTAAATTCTATAACATCTTCAGAGCTTGAAATTATCGGGGGAGAGGTGGTGGTTCTTCCGTGTAATCGAGACGGTAAATATCAGGGAATCTGCGTATGGTTCTCAGTCTTGTTTCCTGATGGTTCAGAATTATCAACAAGTCCAGAACACGAATCAACTCATTGGAAACAAACGGCGGTAGTATTGCCAGACAATATAGAAGTCGAGAAGGATGAACCAGTTGCATTCAAGTTGGAACTAACAAAAGATTCTTCTAATCAAAGAATATATAATATGGAATTAAGTAGGCTTGATGCAGAAGAAGTAGATCACGATATTCCTTGTTTCTGTCGTATGACTAAATGCATAGTGACAAAAGCCTATCTAGACGAACATCCAGGTCTTCAAGATATGGAAAATGACGTTTAATTTTCGTCAGATGAAAATCCGAAGGAATTTTTGTTATTCTTGAAAAACAAATATAGAAACTATACTGAATAACATACCCATGTGTTAAACTTTGTAATTCATTCCGAATTCGTTGTAAATAAATACCTATAAAGATATAAGATCATTGTAGTACATATTTTGTTGTGTATCAATAGACGCGTTTAATGCTTCTATTCAATTCCTAAATTTGATAAATTGAATCTTCAATTCGAAAGATGTGTGTGTGTATTTTCTTAATTTCATATCGTTACGACTGCAAAGCATTTGCTTTTTTGTAACCCAAGTTGTCTATATTAAGGCGTAAATACTGCAGTCGGTAATACAGCAGATGAGTGTTTGTTGCAAACTATTTATCACTTGATCGGTGTTTAATATTACACTCGACGAAAATTTTACAAAAAATAATGCCAACGCGCAGTTGGTATTCGACTGTAAAACCAGCTGACGTGTTTTTTAACTCTCTACCTTCATATTTCAGAGGTTATGAAAATCTGTTTAGTTATTTTAGAATAAAATTAAGCACGGTGAAATGCGGTTACAATAATAATAACAATAATAATAATAATAAAAACAATAACAATATTAATAAAAATAATCAAAATGCGAAAGATATCAATCAGTAATACAAATGATGGGCAAAAAACAGGAAGGTAAGTGACGTTTGTCAAAAGGTTATGTTGTTAATGTTAACGTAAACAGACCAATTAACTAAATACGTATTTCTATCCATCAAAACAATGGAAATCTCCCCAAATTGCATCTCAATAATTTCTTTCACGCCCGACCTATTCTTAGCTAAGATATTCCGTCTTAACCTCCATAAATTCACAACTTCGTTCTTCTTTATTCGTATTATATATTTTTTAGTCTCGATTATATTTTTTTTTTATAGAAAAAAAAAAAAAAATATGTAGACAAGTAATTGTTTCAGGCAGACCAGCGTATACCAGCGTAGTGGACAGAGAGAAGGTTCTCCCCACTATGTACTGCTATATTCAGATGGAGAGAACAGCGGAGATGAGGAGACTATCCCTCTTCGTAAAGTATCAAAAACTGAATCAACTCCCCGAAGAGTTGAGGTGATTAAAGTACAGCTACAACCTGAGGATACCTTGCAGGCCTTGTCTCTAAGATACGGAAGCACCGTGAGTAAATTGTTTTTCCCCTCTTTTTTAACCAGAGAAAGTGCAAAAAAAAATAATTACTCGTTTGTAAGCATTGAATAAATATTTTCTGTTTGAGGCAATAATGTTGTTGTAACAGAGAGAATATTTTTTAATACGCAGTTATGTTTTGTTTTTGTCTCTTTACAGATATCTGAATTGAAGAGGATCAATAATATACATAAAGATAACGAAATATTTGCACATCGTACAATAAAGGTTCCTGTAGTCCCATTCTCGCTGTTGACTGAGACATTGAATGAATCAGAAAATTTGGATCGCGAAGGAGAGGTCGGAAATTTGATAAACATTGAAGATCAACCATTGAGCACATCTAGAGAAGAGCAGATTATAAACTTAATAGCTACTCCAGTATTGCCACTGCCTTCAAAATCTGATTTCAATTCTACTGTATTGAATTCTCTAAGCGAACCATCGACATCTTGCAGTGGGGAATCCCCGGAGACCTTAGAAGAGGGAGAAAGTGACCAATTAATTGCACCTAGTGAGAGTATACCGAAACCACATGTTACAGAAACTTTTAGATGTTCTGGAGCCGATGGGGGACTTTCGTGGGCACAACTTGTTGGGTGTTCTTTGTTTTTGGGATTGGCAGGACCTCTTATTATATACCTTTTATGCGTCACCGACAATACTTGGAAACATCATTCGACCGTGGGACACTAGAAGTATTTTATCATGACAATCGAATTAGGAATAGACTGATTTTTCATAAAATTGGATATTTTTCTTGCTTCTATTTTTGCTGGTGCAAGTCAGCGACATTATAAAATGTTGAATAAGCCACATTGTGTGGATATTGATTCAATACAGGCAAAGATCTCGATCTGAATGTCAAAGATGTGATATTCAATTTTTTTTTTTAAATAGTCTTATACAAGTTTTGTGGCAATACAATATCTCTAACGAATTAGTATGTAGGTTTAATTATAAGTAGTACGATAAATTGTTCGCGGATTTTATGAGCTATTGAAACTATTCAATTATTTACTTCAAGTCACAAAAAAGAACTCCTGTTAATTTCATAGAATTTTTAACGTAGAGAACAAAGTATTATTCGTAATATTCTTTAAATGAATGAGCAGCTCGTTGCAGCAGAAAGGTTGTCCAGTTGGAGACAATAATCAACGTTCTTATTATGCACAATTATTTCTCTGAAATTTCTCATATAACTTGACTTTCAAACCAATGTGCCTTTTTTTTGTACTAATGCAACTGGTATGAGATAATAGTGAATGAATTTCTATACTTACAGATATTATACATGATGTATGTTACAGTACCCACTTCGTAACAATTTAGGGTTGATTTCTTTTTAACTGGGATCCAAAATATTCATGAATATTTTTTCTTTTATATGGTGGAAGGAGAAAATTTGAATTGTTTGTTAGACTGTTCCGGTTGGTCTATAAAACAGTACATCATATATCACAAGGGCTCTTTTTAGATATAAAAATGTTATTTTTGTAACAAATGCACGATTTTGGCGTTTTTTTTTTATACCTACAATCAGAGTCGATAATAGCCGTTTTACGACTAGCGGGCAAAAAAAAAAATCGGCAGCGATTGCCATTGAAAATATACTTAAAAAAAAAAAACGCAAAATCTATACACTTGTTACAAAAAATATGGTGTGCACCAGGGCGAGGGGCTTAAATGACCCACTTCCCGCCCTTGGTACACAATATACTATAGTGTGGTTGTGACCTTGTGATGAGTATACCATGATGTCCATAAAACTCTATTTCTGAGGCATATTATAATCGAGTGTCTTTAGCGCACTAATTGTATATTAATCGAATTGTTGGACATAAATCTTGATCTATTGTTAGTTAATTAAATTTGAAAAATATATTTTTAGATACGAATTATCGTTCTTCTTTATCCCCGCACTTTATTTATACGGTATTAAAATACTTTCATCAAGAATACGAGAAAGAGTGAGAATAAACAACTCTTTCCACTGAGAAGTTGAAACATAGAAATCTTCTGAAGTATAAATTCACAAAATAGTTAGTACGTTATTAGTAGAATTTAGTGAGATTTAAATAAATTTAGATTAGGAGATTTGCTGTAAACGGTGACCAGTTTATTCCATCAATTTACAGGTTTTAAATCTTTATTCTCAATACATCCAGATGCTAGTAGTTCGGTGAAATTTTCAATCTGGAAAAAACAAAATGAGATATAAATTTATAAGTTAAATTAATTAATTAATTAATTAATTCTCTTGGTTCTGAGTTAAACGAAGACCATATATCATAATGATACATATGGAATAAATACAAGTACATAATAGCTCAAAGTTTTATACCTACTGAAAAAAATCCATCACTGTCTGCTAGCATCCTGTAAATGAACAATAAATTGTTTTATTTTTAATTTTTTCTCAGAAAAAGATTTAGCGTAATATTGAAGGAATATTTAAGATCAGTAAACGATAATTGTCGTTCAATTTGTATTCAGAAGACCGTCGTTAATTTCATCATTTGTAGATAGGAATAAATGAAACGAAAATTTTAGTGAAGAATCATTTTTTTATCCGTATTGCTGGAATACTATTTCACCATTAAATAGAATGATCAGTAACTGTGAACTGTACTAACCAGATGTGTTGAAGATTGACGCAGAATTTAGTACTTTTTGAAACTCTTCTTAGATCCAGTTCCCTTGGAGACCTTGAGAACATTGAATCTAACGGTTTTGCTGAGTGGTCGGCACTCGCCAATAGTGACGACATCACCGATCTCCACATCTCTGAAAATCAAACTCATATAAGTTACCTAATGTAGAAAAAAGAATTTCAACCCTGAAGGCTTACAGTCTTTTAGCTAGAGAATTACATTTGTTATTATCATTGAAATCAGTAGACGATAAAAGATACTTCAATTTGTATTCAGAAGACCGTCGTCAATATCATCATTAAGTATCATTACTATTATCAGAATATAGTAATTATATACCAGTAATATCACTGGTTTCTATATATATGCTTCATTATGCTTAAACCTATTGCCTAATTCTTATCAAAGTTTTCAGAATATTGAATATTCATATCAGGGTTTATATTTGCATAAAAAATATACATGGCAAATGATTTTCTAATAATTACCTGAAACAGGGGCTCAAGTGAACGCTCATATTACGATGGCGTTTTTCGAATCGATTATATTTCCGAATGTAGTGAAGATAATCCCTGCGAATGACAATCGTACGTTGCATTTTCATTTTCTGTACAACACCGGTCAGAATACGTCCTCTGATCGAGACATTTCCAGTGAATGGACACTTCTTGTCGATGTAGGTGCCTTCAATAGCCTAAGTTAAAGAAAAAACGCTATTCCTTAACTGGAAATGATTTTTCAGTATTTGAAGCCAGATATCACCGCTTTAAAAATATTTCTACATATTCCTCTATGAATAGAGGGCAAAGTATGCATATAATAATTACATATGTCTTCATTTTGAATTTTTTCAAGAACGTATTTGTTAATGCAATGTTTCAAAACCTGATTCGAGATAGCTTCAAGAAATACACAAAGCAAGAAGAAAAAGCTGAGACTGCAGATGAAGTATTGAGATTCTTTAAACAAGCTTGAGTTTGAGTATCATTCAATAGATGATTCACACATCATGTTTCCCGAATACTATTAGTTTATTAATCTATCCCCACCACCGTTATAAAGCAATTAAGTATTCCCATTATATAACTATATGGGTTAATATTCATGTTAATAAATAGAATAGAGATTGTAATCAAGCTTAGCGATGATTAAAATCTAATACCAGTAGAATACAAGGATTATAAATCAAATGGCGTTATTTGTGTGCCCAATATTCATGCATTCATTACACTTTCACGAAATTGATCGATGTGCAATTTCAGAAAATCCCTAGACCACCACCTTTTGATTTTTAATCACAAAGTTATAAAGATTCCCATGAAATATCCCTGAAAACATTTAGATAGCGATCTTAGAGTAATGATATTTTAAGAATGTTAAGTAAATGCCATTACTAAACGTTTGTTATAAATCGGGAGATGAAACAATGGAAAATAAATTCAAAAATAATGTGAAAGTTTAGTTGCAGGCAATTTTCTCAATATTCTTAAATACACTTGCGTCGCAAACATGTAGTTAATGAAAGCACTGTCAATGGGCGCACGTCAAGACCAACAAGCCACCACCGATTGAAGACGAAGAGCGATAACCAGGAAATAACGATGTTATGTTATAGCTTTCTGAAAATCTGTAACAAACCTCGCGCGGAGTTTTAAAACCAAGTCCGACACTACGACTCAACCTAAGTGGCTTCTTCTTGTGACAAGCCTTCCTGTTCAGGCTGACCGTGGGTTGTTTCTGAAAAGCCTTTTCGGTCTTCCCGAAAGAAAAGAAAGAAAAAACAACATTAGTTCATTTTCTTATGAATTGCTCACCTCACGAGGTGTCTTAAAGCCAAGCCCAACGCTACGGCTATACCTCATAGACTTCCTACGTTTTGGCCCGAGACCTTTCTTGCGATTAAGAAAGATCGTCGGTTGACGCTGGAACGAACGCTCGTTCTGCAAACATTTATTATATATCAAAACGCTTTGAGATAACGAATTTTTGTCTACAGGAACCACCTAGACTACTGAATGAATTCTTTTGTATAAATCTGGATAAATTAAGTGATAAAATAAAGTAAAAGAACAGAAAACCAAAGATTTTTAGCGGTAATGTATCTGGTTTTGGGATCAGTTGAAAATTTCATATCGCTTGCATATCAGTAGACGATTGTGTCATCAAGTGTTGTTCAGAAGACCGTCGTCAAATATCATCATGTTGCAAAAATGTGTTTTCTTCTTTCTTTTGTTTTACACAAGCGAAAATCGCTGCTTAAAGATAGGAGAGGCATACTCTATTGTAATTCGCGCAAAATAATTTTGAGGTAACAAATTATTGCCTAGAGAATGTTAGACATGTGTCAAGAACCTAGTGACAGACGGTTTGTGCTTTTCCTCGTATTTTTAATATTCCTGAACGTGGGATTGACAAGGATTCTCTCAAGGATTAAAACAGATTAAACTCTATCTCAGAATAATTTAAATAATAATTAAAGAATTGCAAACTGCATTGTAGTGTTACGAGTGTTAGGTGGGGTATGTAACATACATCGGTGAAAGTAACCTGAAATTTTCACAAACATCGGACTAAAAATTGATAACAATTCACGTAGTTGAATGTGGATTATGATTCGATTTTAATATACACGAATTTAGACGCATAATTGATCGCCAAATATCTTAGCATTAGAGAAAAGACAACATGAAAAGACGCGAGGTCCACGTGTCTGTGGGTATATGTTTTTACGATTTTTCCTCGCTGGAAAGGCTCGGTGTAATGTCCATTTTGGAGTAAATAAATGTGGAAAAAAATGATACACGCTTGAGAAGTAGAAACTGTTTTAAATGAATAGGAAAAACAGTGGAAGTTATCGTTCTAAATGAGAATAATTACGGGAAGCTTACCTGATCCGCCATCTTGTACTAGTGAAAGAGAGAATAAGGAACGGAAGTTCACAATCTCGATGTCTGAAACGCCCAAACGTGGCGCTAGGTGTCTTCCTTTCATTTTACACGACATTTTTAAATCTCTGAAACACACGGACACAAACAACGACAATGATCGTTCATACACGACGTTGTTGATTCAAGAATGAGATTTCTCTACATTAACTAGTCGAATATTGTAGGCGATAGACAGCATCATGATTTATTATTTCCTTTGATTAGATATCGGGAACTACACTTTAGCCGCATGATCGCGTGGATTAAATATCTGATAAAAAAAAAACAGCTGACAGAAATGAATTCGATATGTCAAAGGCGGCGCCCTCTGAGTCTTTTTTTAAGAAGTGTGAGGCTCAGTCGATAAATTCGAGAACTGAATAACTCGGAGTTACCCTCGGAAATTTTTTCACACGCGATAATGTAGAGCATGATATTTTCACGCATGTATCAAATTTCGGCTTTTATTTTAATCAAAAATGAAAATGATTAAACACACAAATACCTCAGTTTATAATCTTTTTTTTTTATGCACATAGGCGATTCGAGGTATCTTCGTTCGCTATTTAATAATTGCAATGAGCATTTTGCCACTATATGATAGTGCAGCATACAATACAGAATTGGATATTTCTAAAATGTTATTCGCTTATATCCAGCTTATAGTATGCATTAAATTTAGTTTACTGCAACCAATTTTGTATTACGTTGCAGAGGAATAAAATTCTATGAATAAATTGTAAATGAAGTCCTTGAAAACCCGTAGACGTATCTATATATATATATCACGGGGCTGTTGGTTAGAGCGTTGCGGTTTACTTTAGAGACAATTCGTTTACTTCTTGTGGTTGCAGTCTATGGAGTTTCGACAAGCCGCAGACAACGGTCGTACTTACGAACATTTAATACGACAAGTGCGAAGACATAACTCACAACAAAATATTTATAGACGGTTTAAGAATAAATATCACCAGCTTGTCCCTGGCGAAAAGGAACAATACAAATTTACACGTTCATTTATAGTAGGAGACATGAGATTCGAATGAATACATATTTCAGAAAACTGCGACTACTTTCTCACCCTTCTTCCTCCCTTCCTTTCTTGAAAAGTAGTCGTTGCGCCTTACTATAGGCAACTGGCGGACGAGCCGATAGACTCATAATGAACATTAATTAATTAATGTATTGATTCACAAATCCATTTGGCTTGCAAAGTAGTGCAACCCCTGCAGTCACAATTTTAGGAATTATATCTTTGTTTGAAAGAGATGTGACCTGTGGACCACATGCATGACTTCTGTGTTGTTTTATCTATTGATCATTCCTGAAGAATGATTAACACTGATTCACCGAGGTATTTGGGACATAGAGCCTCACTTGTCCCATCAATATATTATTTCCCCGAATTCTGTGTGTCTTTACTACTATTAAACTATGTAAACCATAAATAAAGAAAATTGTAGTGGAAACTATTAGAACAACGTGAGTGATCTACAGGGTTGAAAAATTGAATTCTTTAAGACTGTTTCAACATTTCAGTTTACACCATTTTTCGGCATGCCGTCTTAAGATCATTATTTTTTACTGTTTCAATAATTGAACGTTAAATATTAGTCCAGTCTACCCATAGCCAAGATACCTACCGCAGAGTCAATGGCATCTCGGCTTATCGTTGCCCAGCGATAACTAATACCATGAATCTGTAACATTTATTGCTGCACCATCACCTCTCCGGCTGCAGTACAAACGGCTGTGCGCTCAAAGACATAACTACAGGATATTAAAATTTCTTCTTTCTTACCTTTTATCAGCAAGGTCAACTTCTTGGTGCCGCCTTGGTCGACTTTCATTTGCCATTTACAGCTCTATCAGAAGATATTCAGTAGTTTCTATATTATATACTATTACAGCGTTCTCTTCAGATATACAAAATCTATAAATTTTTCGGGTCATTCCCATCGTTATTATTATTGCATCATATTACCCACCCATACATATATGTATATGTATATGTATCATGAATTTCAGCGTAGCTTGATGTCCTATTCCAGCTACACGCTAAAGTATTTACCGATCACCGCGATCGTTTTAGCGGTCAGCATTCTGATTCATTTATACAGAATTTTGACCATTATAAGTGGTGAGAAAGACAGATCAGAGGATTGCAATTCGCGTGAATTAACAACTTCTGTAGAATCCTTTCAAAATAAATATGTAAGATTTTCGAAGTGTATTCGATTTTTCAGAAATCCTTTTTTCAGATTTGCTATAGAAATTGGGTTACTTGTGAATCGCTGAGAATGTGCTGTGCGTCACGTATGTCGTATAAATGTGTAGTAGTATACACACATGGATTATAAAATGGCAAAGACTTAAATATATCTTGTTGCACGCAGGTATATTCACCTTACGGTAAACGCTCGTCTCGGAAGCGCCTGTACCCGAGGCTCAAGCCTCTGGCTATTTTACGCGAATTAACCCTGGGGTCAAAGGTCCGAAAGATTCTCTAACTACGAGTAAGTCGTATAAGTATAGAGGCATCTAGGTTCTACGACTTCACGCGTACCTTATACCTACTGGTATATCGCGCTAAAAGTCCACCGGACATGAGACAGGCTTGAGGTGCAGATAACGTGAATACAATATAGCTTAATCGAGTCTCAGACCTAGAACAACGACCTGGTTGTCCAGATAGTCAAGCATCGCCTATGGGAACAACTGAAATCCACAAGGCTGATTAATGACGACTTGACATGCGCGGGTTGTAAGGCTGTACCCGTCCCTGTCTGCAATGCAGGGGATACCTGCATGTCCCGAAGCCCTTTGCGCTGGCACTTACTTGAACCTCTTAAGTCTTAACGGTAAATGCGACTCCCACTGCAAACACATTACCGATCATGAGACTTCGGACGTCTGGGCCGCGACAGACAAGGGTTACAGAACGAGATGAGGGTGCGTTCACACCGCAATATTTTATAAACATGTCTTGATTAGTTTAATTATGAGGAGATTTGTATTATAGAGAAGTCGATGAACCGATTCGACCACTACTCGCTTAAAAATAATATACGACTGCCACATTCGTCCTCAGTAATTCAGTTTTCTGGTAAACGGAATTAAGGAAAAAGATTTGCCGGTCACGAACATTGCGCCAAGATATTACAATCGTATAGTGCAAATCTGATAAGCTGACGTTCAAACTACATGTCAGTACAAATTGAGAGAAAAGAGATGAAAAATATAGTTAGGATAAGTACCTATACAAGTTGGGACTACAAGTATGCTCGTAGTTGGGATATTCGTAATATTATATTACCTTTTCTTCTAAACTACTTATAACGCAGTATTTGTATTGCGTAAACGTTATTCCATTGAGCATTGGCGTTTTTGCTATAGAGGGTCAATTAATTTCGTTCACTTTAGCCAATTTCATAAATTAGTAGGTAGGTCAAGCTAACGCAAGGTAGCAATTATCGATGAAGCGGTTTCGGATTCAAGGCATCATTTCTATAATAAAGTGTAGTTTTCGCAAGTCCCGGAACCTCACAATTTCCGCGTACATGTTTGTCCTCGACCTCAATCCCTTTCTTATAAAAAATGAATAAAAAATTTGAAAAAAAAATCTCTCCGGCCGTTGATTAATAAAATTTGTAGGCATGGGCAGCCGCAGGAGTTCTTGGGAAAGATGTGATGCCGTCATGGCATCAGCAGAGCGTTTGAATAATGCAGATACATGCATAGCTGAAGAACGCGTTACGCCTCACCGGGCAGAGTTCGTAGATATACCTACAAACTGTACCATCAGCCACTATGGCTGTTTTTTTCACTTCTTTTTCGAAGTGAGTGGTAGCCTAGTATATAGTACTATGCTACTTCCCAATTCACAGTGAATAGTGGAATTCTAGGACAGAATATAGTTAAGAACAAACAAAATTGCGAAGACCTCGATCATCAGACAATGCTTCATAGTTACGAGTTCAATAGCTGATGAAGTTACGAATTTCGCGGGTCCGCATATATTGGAAAGACACTCGTTGATGTTGAGTGAAATTCATGTCAAATATTTCCATTAACAGCGTTTTCATACAGAGAAAATCAAGCCTGATTTTGACTCTTGCGTGTTGCGTTTCAATGAATGATTTCTCTGTATCTCTTACCTGGAAAAAAGCTGGAATCGACTACTGCGAATTTACTCTGGATTTGAACGCGCGTATTCAGTAGTCGAGGTTCATTGTCAAACTAGGTCAATTACGGAAATGGCGCGGCGTGATACAGAATTACATGTATTGCAAACAGCAGAGAGCTGCGTCATTTGACTGAACCGTAGTTTTCCCCAATCCGTAATTCTCGCGAATTAATTCTCGGTTTTCCCACACTGTCGAACCCCCACAGATCGTCAAATTCCTGATTAGCTGGATCCGCGAACTGACCGGGACGTTATCCTGAATCATCAAAAACGGCTGCGTAGTTGCATTCTTCGGTGGGACCAAACGAGGCTCTAGATCGTAACATAATCAGTGAAATGCACTACGCAGCAGTTTCGGTTTGCTCAATAATTGAAGAGCAACAATTCCAATGTTGTAATATCGGATTCAAGATATTTGTAATCAATTCCACATACTGTTTTCAATTAGTTGATTGAAGTCATTCATCTTCGGAGAAGCAGCACTGTCTTGGGTGGTATCGATACCTTGCCCTTGCATTCTTCTTATTGTTGTCTGTGAAGAAATAATCGATTCCGAAAGGCACGGCGGGATTGATTTTAACTGATACAGGTATCGCGTATAGATTTTGATTGATGACACCATTGATTAACTGCGCGATATTATTATACTTACTATAGATTCAATGTTTGCGATGATTGGACGTCGGTCATTGGTCAAGGTGTTCTTCCAATCTTCCGCTTCTAATGAGACGCTATCATACAGCTGCTCACATAGTTTCGGAATGTTGATTCCTGTTCTAATAATAAGTTTCTTAATCACGCGATTAAGGTATTGCCATATTCCAACTCACAGAGTTGTTGCGGTCTTCATAATTACTCGATATCTTTATACTCACGTTTCTCATTTCCTCCGTGTCAATTACTCGCATAGATACCTACAAGGATAACAACAGTTTATTCTTACTAATAACACACAGCCAAGTAAAATTCGATGTCCTTATGTATAATTAACACTGGTAAAAATCTAAATATAATTATATATCATCACCAATCGTTAATCGACGTACGAACCTTCAACTAGTATCGAATCACTCGATACAGTACTATTGATTGTCCGTACTCCTTGGCTCCTTTATTCCTACATCATACAATTTGCAGACTTTCGCTCACCGAAGCCTACGCTTCGGACTATAACAATAACGAATAAACCTCATCATCGGAAATCGAAAGTAAGGTAGTACTACATACTTACGCCTGTTTGCGGCCGATGGTCATATCGGCAAAATTAATCTATGCGGTTGAATGAACGCATGGGATAAAAAGTTGATTTTCAGTTTATTGTAATGTTTTTTGTTAACAAATTTGATTTAATAACATATGTATCTATTAGCTGGTATACAACTGCTAGCTAGATCCTTTGGTGCTTGTTACCTACGCGTCCTTCGCGGCTGAGTCTTCTGTGAGACCACTACCTTGTTTTTGCTTCTATTCATGGATCGTGTATGGAAATTAGTCGTTCGAAGGTATTGACGGTCATTGAACAAGGCGTCAATCAACTATTGGTTGGCCTTAAGCCCGTATTAGGTGATACCCCGAGTACTATATGTAGTACCCATACGTATGGACGTATTACACATAACTATTGTGTACAGAATATTTTGTATTAATCATTATCTAACGACGGACACTGCCCACTTCCGGAGCCGTGACTTTTGCCAAGGCCTGTAATTACTAATTACTGATCCCGCCAGCAATTCTCCGTCCTCGACGCGGATATGCTCAAGACGGAAGATCTATCCGTGCGGCTTAGACATGACGGCATCGTCTTCGTATACTTCATAGTTCTTCGTGCCTTTTTCCCACCGTGATTGCTAGTCATACCTCGGTCAACTAGGGTCTATCACATCTTCTGTGACCTAGGAATGTTTTATTTTTTATTTTTATTTAAGGCCGCATGTTAGAATTCTGAAATCCGTATGATACGATCGTTGAGACGTTAACTTGAAGATTCTGCATCTTAATTATTCCTTCTGCAAGAAAGACGTGTTTGCAGAATGTTAATTCGGTCAACTGCATAAATATGCGTTTTTAAACGTGTAAGAATTTAACGGACGTTCGTTTTAATCCGCAGTTTAAATTCCGACGTATGATTTATCGGATGTATTTCTGTTCACGAAGAATTGATACAACAACCAATGGTGATTATTATTATATCGTAAAAATGTGCAGTAAGCGCATTTATAGTGACGCGGATCACAGCTGACTGTATACATACATAATATGGCTTTGATAAATCATCAAACAAATTACGAAAGTACTATATGTCAATTTGCCGAGATCCTTGAGCTGCATATGTAATATGTAGATATTTATATAAACACGAATGATTTCAATTCGGTAAATTCACTATCATCATCATGGATATTCTTGTACGGATTACGTCACTCCATTTGCGTGTATAAAAATACGAAAAAGCGTGACCACGCCAAATCTTTCGTATCGATCTGAGCAGGATAAGACACACACAGTAAAAATACTCTAATTGCTATATATCATACATCTTGATTCTAGCTTCGAGAATCTATAGCGGTGCGTCAATCACATTCATCGTTACAATAACAGTTTGAAATTTTCTACAAGAGCTATGAGCTGTCCCAAGTTTTTGGTACTTCTTTCATTCTTATGCGGAGATTCTATTCGTGTGAGATACTAATCGTCAAAATTCTTCTGATATTAGGCAGCGTTTGGAACGCAATAAGTTCGGGAAGCTGTAGAATTCGCAAATACGTACATTATCCAGATTACATTTTCACTTTGAAAACCAACGACACTAATTACTCGAAGTTTTCAATCAACTCGTACGTAAACATGATACAGATTGACTATAACAATTGCAGACAGAGTATGTTGAGGTAAGTTCTAACAGCGCCTTATGGACCGAGACACGGTACGCCGCAGCACCCTCGTAAGTAACGTGATGGCATCCGCTTTCTATGCAGACAGCAGCCATGCGTCGGACAAACACCTTTGCTGCAGGCTGGCCCCAAGGGTCAATGTAATTTTTCACTACGGTTTAAGATAAATTATGCATGAATTGTGGCCGTAACGTAGTTAAATGCAATCCGTATAGACCAACTCGTCCTCGAGGCGAGGTTGTTCTGCAGAGTTATCGTAAGATTTTGTCACATTTATGATAGTATAAGCACGCGCCGCGTGTGGCTTATTATAACGGAATAGTCGCATGTTAAGAGTTGGGTAAGTTTGCGTATTATAATATAATAAGCCAGGTAGGTATAATGCAAACGGCGGGATAATAATTATTGATAATCTTCATTAACGAGCTTATATTGGCCAATAAAATCCTTTAAATTATAATAGACTTTCGTTCTATTGGCCAATCCTTTTACCCCTAAGGGGTTTGAGCTGAAATATTAATTGCCATAGTATTTCGTATCGTTGTAAGAAACGATCTTTTTAGTGTTTAGAGTATATGCATGATAGGTAATTGGAGGAGGCTAAAAGTGCCAAGTTCAGAGTCGTGTCGTGTTGTAGTACATGCGGTAAGTAAGGGAGCGCGAAATAAATTCAGAATAATTTCCGCCGTCTCGAAAAGGGCAGCCCGTGTCAGGGAGGAAGATTCCCTCAGCAGCACGCCTTCGTACCGGGTCAAAACCATTTCCATAATTATCCCACGATGGTATAAGACAAGGAAGCGATCACACAGAAGAAATTCTTCCGAACTCGAATGATGAGACGTTGTACGCGCTATATTTGCAGTAAAATTGGCATCCGCAATGATGTACCTTGAAGACGTACAGCATTACCGTTCACGGAAAATCACGCTTCGTTCGGGTGTGATGAATAGAACATTTTATCACGCGATCTAGGTATAATACATGTACACACATGTAATATAATATATATGTTCCTTTTTTGGATAAATAAATTATCGTTCACCAATAGACTCTATAGAGCTTATGTATCCCGAGGCGAGGCCTTGTATGCCAAACTTAACTACATTGTCTACCAATATATGATACAGCTATTGCATATAGGTAGGTATGTAACTATACTTGAAAATTTTGGAATTAAAATCTACATCCGGGTTATGAATTGATTCTTTATGAGATTTCTGCACCCGGATAGTATCGTCTTAAGATAAATATAACTATATGTCTTATACCTATAATATGTTACGGTTATTGCGCAAAGGTAGGTAGGTATACGTGTATACCTTATCCTATAATCTAGTTCACTTCAGTCACGATCGGTTTTCGAAACCTCTGCGATCGTTAATTCAGTCAATTATCGCAAATTCGTTTCTCGAAAGATATCGTAATAAATCTATTGTCGCGATTCAATCCTCGTCGTACATTACATACATATCTACCCTCGTTTAGATATTTCCATTTCGAAATCTGGTTCGCGGCTTATTGTACTCGCATCTGACCACAAAGAGCGATAATTTTTGTACCCTTAATCAATCGATCAAATCGATTTAATTCGGCGATTGAAAAATTTCGCCGATCCGTTCGGTATTGCCTATAGGTACTTTATTAATATACAACTAACCGTATCGAATATCGTTGAGATTGAAATTGCGTAGGCGTGTATAATACCTTTGCCGTGTTGTACCCTTATGCTGTAAGCTGTTACACTCGAACGTTTTTAACCGAATATTGTCGGAGATACCCGATCCAGGTGCGGCGTTGTAGCCGGTTGTCGCAACTCTCTGGAGACGCGGGTTTTACAGACGGTGGAGTCAGTGTCGCGCCAGTCGTCGGTGGAGTTGGTCAGTGATCTACGTCAGAACAGGGCCAGACAACATAGAGCTGTACATTACAACGATTATAAATGATGATAATTGTTAATTAATAAAAAAAAAAAAAAACAGAAAAAAAAGAAAGAAAAAAACCAACAGTGTTAAAGTGAGTTTAAAGTGGTTCATCTTTGTTTCATTCAACAGGTTCATCGTTTACCTGGATTACCTGGATAATAACGCGTTTTAAGGTGAGTTCAAACATCCGATCAGTATACATTCATTTGAAATTTTATTCCATTGTTACCATGCGGGTGATTTAAAAACCTGGCCTCTTCAGATCTCCAATTATTTTCTCGTGTCCTTTTGAAAATTAAACTTCATCGAAACGATTTCAGAGGACAATGAAGGAGCTGACTCTCGATCGATAATCACTATCTTTTCGGAGTCATGAATTCAAAGAATAATTCATAGATCGATAAGACTATCGTTTGAAGAGATATGGACATGGGGATAATAATCAATCGATTATTTTCTATATATGTTATCGAAACTGATTCTATTGTTATTCATTCTGAGCCTGTTGATTGCCAATCAAACTAATGCCTGCACGCAATATAGGTATCGCGTCATTTTGGGGTAAAGACGAGAACTCTGATCAGCTCTAAAACTTTTTTGATTTTATTGATGCTGTACGTATGAATATGTGATAATTTATGCAAATTCTAGGTTTCTGTCATCTAGGATTAGTTGTACGGTTAAATCTATTGAGAATTAAGATTCGGGACGCGACCGATGACGAGCTTGGACATAGGCGATTTCGAAAAATGAAATGATAACGCAACTGTCTGCTGTCGAATTCTGAATCACCAGAGAATGAATCTGTTCAAGATTTGTGAGTCATAGATAAGAAGAATCGTCAGAAAGTTTCAGGGAAGAATTATTCTTTCGTTATTATAGATAGAAGTTGTAATATAAACCTGTAATGTAAATCATGATAATTAATTACCTGAGAGAAATAGAGACATCAATACACTAGGATTATCTGATACGTTGAGTAATATTGTCTAAACGTCTTTGTCAAGTAAATGGATTAGATTTCTCTAATCGAGTCAAATTTCTTCCCATCAGATTTAACGCTAAAAAAATAATGAATAATAATGAAAATCATCGATTTATCGCACGACGCGGATAGTCATAGTTAGATTGATTAGTTTAATCTATTAAGTATGCCACTTTCCAAAGTGAAGCTAAGATATTCAAGTATATGTATTGTTAGGATAAGAAATGTGCCTTCATTTACTCCAAAATGACCGATTGTATATTACCTAGCTATTTTATCGTCAGATATAATATTTTCGGGTATGCAAGTATGTATTCAGGTACATGTACACATACCTACGCCATGCACAACGCGAAAAGTAAAGAGAAAACTTTAATAGCAAAATGTTCGGTTGCGTTATTCAACTTACCATTTATATTCGTGTCCATTAAAAGAGTCCCTTTTATTGTCACTTGACCGATAAATTATCCTCTGTAATTACACCTGATAAAAAAAAGGGAAAAAGAAAAAAATTTACGATATTGTTCAGTCCTCGTCTCAGTTCGTTTAATTTCAATTTTTTTTGTCTTTTTTTTTTAAATTTCATTTTCATATTGTTAAAAAGGTATGTAGCACATGGCTTTTCCGGTACTTTAAACCCATACGGTTATACAGATACATACCTAGGTGAAGGATTGAAATGATTATTTGATCGTTATCCGTTGAGCAATCAATCATTATTCGAAGTGGCAGGTATGCGTGCGTGATGTGATCGAATGGTATTGGATGGAATCTATTCACGTGCCAAGAACTCCTCTTGTAAAGTGGCCGATGCTCCGTTTCGCCTAGTCTCAACTATTGGCTTGGATAAATTGGTGTTGAATCAAGTGGATTTTAACAGTCTTAGCTAGTTGTTATGTGTTTCATAATTTTCATATGGTTTAGTTCACACAACTATAATATATCACATGTATGAATATGTGTCGAGACGCAGCCGCAGCACGACGAGGATCTTATAGAAACTCGTATCCGGTCAATTAGATTAAACTTGACACATTTTATTTTTCTGAATAAGTGTCAACTTTCTCGTTTAAACAAACCATAAACTTTATTCTATTCATGTTTTATTATTCAGCGATATTACCTTCACGTGTATTACACAGGTAGGTATTTATATATACTTAGTACTTAACTATATGGATAGGTACGCGTTCCGTATTTTATAATTATATTTTATATCCATCAGGAGGCTGTAAATACCATAGAAAACCTCGAGTAGTTCAATTATTACTCTCAACGGATAGGAAAAAAATGTTATTTGCAAAAAGGGTCAACTTTCTCGTTCAGATAAACGATAAAAAATCATTTTACCAACGAATCGCCTATGCCTACTTATCATTTCGTCATTTCACGTGAGTATTTTTTCACCTAGCATTGAATCGAACATTAAAAATACAAGTTTCTGTTCAGAAATCGGCAATTTTCTATACATTTAGCTCGCACGCGATTTCGGAATTCTTTAACTTCTCTCCAAAGATTTGAGGATTTTAGCCAATATCTAGTTGCGGCGGTCCAGCTGGAGTCTGCATAAAAGTATTAGGTAGACGCGGTGAAGTGTGACTCGCCCGCGTCTTGACACTTCATCAGCGTTCCACGCTAGGCTAAATCCCATCGATAGGTAATAGAAAAACCCCGATGTCTCGGACGAAGGAAGGAATAATGCGATAAACTAAAGTTTGTAGAAATTCTTATTTTTCCACATTTCTCTTCATTTTATCCCATATCTTTCTATTTATAGCGGATTTATACATTTTCAATTTCCTTAACGTACGTTCAGCTAAACGTCTGGTTTTATGCGGGTAAAAGGTCGGATCCATGACTTCCAAACTTCAGAATAAAAGAAAAAACATATCTGATAATAAACCTTGAAGACGTTTCTTCACGGTTTTTGACCGTTGAAAGAACTGCTTTTTCAATCGACCGATTAATGAAGCTATGAATCCTGATTAATTGACGCGTCATTCCAGTTTGCCCGGTTTTTTATACGCGTGTTATATACTAACCCGAAAATTCTGCTCCTTCACGACGAAATTTTACAAATATTTCGACTCATTATATGATTAATGCCTATTAGCTCTGGTCCATGAGATTTGGTAATCGTTAGAGTTTACAGCTCCTCCTCATCATCATAACTGCATTATACTGCAGGCACAGCCGTAATCTTTCCAAATTTAAATTTTAAGAGTCTCATCGTTGTGCATTATGAGTACATGCAGAATTCGAGTTACTCAAGCAAAAGTACCCACAGTCTGCAAAATTTGACCATGTATAAACGAGCGATTCGATGATTTTTACCGCGTCGAGACGGTGATTATGATAATCGTATGATAATAATTTGTTGTACCTCTTGTAGCCACATTATTAATATAGCTGCACCATACACAGGTTTATTATTCTCCTGGTTTACTCCTACGACCTAACAACTCGCAAATTGCCTATTAATTGCTAGATTAATTATTCCCCCTTCGAATGGGAGGGGGAAAAAAAGAAAAGGAAAAAACAAAGCCCATTAATTTAACGAGTGCATTCTAATATTAGTAATAGCTTTCGCTACCTTGATGAGTCTCTGGTGCTTAACTCGCCAGTGTATATCGTTTCATGCTCCTCCATATGTATAGTATGCAGTATTTGCAATTTAGTATAGAAAATTTCTCGCACTTTCTTAGCCGTATGTTCAGAGTCGCGATAACGAACTTTATGGCCGAACTTAAAACAATTTATTTATTTATCTATACATCCTTTTACTGGCTTTCGAGAGGAGAAGATACCGGAGCCATCCGGTTGAAAGCAATGTCTGAGACCGTGTCAAAAGGCTTCTCGACACTTTCCTAACGGCTCGATCAGCATCTGCTATTATTTTACGTCTTATATATGTAATGATACGTTGTCCACGGAGAAATCGAGGCCCGGTCGCAATAAGTAGACGTTAGTTCTATTGTATGGGACTATTAGGCGACTCGCGTGTACTGCACGACACGTGTACCCACACACCCACGAAATGTGTACATAATATGCACGCATATCACATTATGTCCACATATGCCGCTGCTGCAGTGACGTATACCAAGTCGACCGGATGGCATGAAGAGCCTATTCCTCTTCTTGGAACTTGGAAGACTGCCTTGCTCTGTCTTCTCCGATACCTCCAGAGGGGTTAAACCTCCGAGGCTTCACCCTGCATAAAATTTCCGATAGAAACGATAGAATCCGGGTACAAAAACCGTATACGGTATACGGTTTTTATAGGATCCGGATACAAAAACCGTATACCGTATACGGTTTTTGTACCCGGATTCTATCGTTCTATCGGAAATTTTAAGCAGGGCATTCTACAAATTAGCCTCAGCTACGAGATGCGTACATGTAATATGTGTCTGTTCATGTGTGCAGCGTGGTACATCACGGTATACATGAAACGTTAGACACGGTACATTTATCAGTGGTGTAAGAGTTTATCCTGTAACCTGTTCCAATCATTGACAGTTTACTTTGAAGCTCGTGACATTTTGTAGGAAATGCGCATATTTATCATCCGGGTGTTCAGCAGCTGTGCAAAATCGACGATCTTTGATGTAGCTCCAATTTATACTGTCTTTTTCTTTTTCTTTTTACAGACATTGAAAAAGGTTTGGAAAAATTGACGTAAACTAATCGTGTGATAGGTATGGATATTCGGATAAATCGTTATTTCGAGTCTATATACGATGAAGAATAAATGGCTCTTTGCTCATAGTCATAGCCTTGCGGCTCAATATCAGATGAACGACCTTAGCGAATGGAAATAAGGAGGGATTAATTATTCAAGCTTTGCATTACGGATCGTTGCGATTATCCAAAATCTCTTATGTTTTCTGTCGATCTGGTAGGGTTTCGCGTATATTGAATGCAAATTCGCGTTCTATCATTCAGGAATTCGTATTTATATAATGCGAAAGGAGGAACGGTCTTTTTTTGCTTTGAGCCTCGCAATTGAATTACAATTGCAAATACTAAGAGCGATTCACTTTTATATTGGCTTTTGTGAAGCGATATAGATCGGGTATACATAAATAATTGTACCGAGAAGAAGTGGGTACGGAGAAAATGAAAATTTAAATTTATAACGCCCTACTAAAATCACCGACGTCGATCCGCGTTACATTTATCGTTTGAGGTTTCAAAGTCATTGCGCAATTGACTTAGGGTCCCGTTTGCAGGTCAATATGACACACTTTCACATATCTGTTATAACAATCATAATAAAATTCGAAACGGAGTGACTAGAGATATACTTGAGAGTCACGATGAGGATCGTTTCTGGTTAACAATAAATTATTAGTTCATAGTACTAATTATAACTGCACTTTGACATTCGATAGATTTTTGAGAATCATTGTAAACCAAAACAGCCGAAAAAAGAAGTCAAAGTTCTGGAATCACTTACCTATGTCGTTTAGGTATTCGTTAATTATTTTTACGCCATAGCCGGGAATCCGCTTTGCGAGGTCGTCGCTGGTAACGGAATCATTATCGACGAGGCAGTGGTAAACTTCTGACATGAAATTACAAAATTACGAAGAACTGAGGTGAAAAAGATGGTTAAATTGAAAACCTGAAAGGCGTTTAAATTTATTAATTATTTTGACGGCAAGCGAGAATCCGTCTTGCGAGGTCGTCGCTATATAGTATACCTAACGAATTATTATGGGTACCCATCGACGAGACGGTAAAGCTTATGACGCGAAATTACCAAATTACGAAGAAGATCGGGTTAAGAAGATGGCAAAACTGCATCTGTTGCAAAAACAGCCAATCTCTTCGTTATTTATTTCTTATTTTTTCAATTTCCTTCAAGTGCCGGTTACACATTATAATGAACTACAGCTCTGCTAAATTTTCACCATTCAGTCCTAATTACCTATCCAAAAGCCTATCCGAATTCTTTTCCACACAAAACGAAATTCAGAAAATAACTGTCACGTACCGCTCAATGTAGCACAGATTTTGTCATGTTCATTGTCGAGGCCATGCGTAGTGCTGAGCCATTGAAAGCTACTTCTGGAAACCAAATGTGGCCAACAATATTGGATTATATATTCAAATTGCGAGCTGATTGGAGGGCGTAGATTAACGCTCCAGTTGCCAAGAAATGTCAACCACATAGGTATGCACACACATACTATACAGATATCCTGTATATTTCTGTGTGTAACTGACGAGGTACTATAGCGTAGGTGTATATGTAAAAACATTGGCCACAGGCAAAGAGCGTCATGTCGAGTCAGAATATATCTGAATAGCGTGTTTCCTTCTATCAAACACTATAAATATAACACCTTGTTTAACACATGCATATGTACCTATATTGTACTTTTTCTATAGCATTGATCTTATACGACTGAGAAAGGTTGCATGTGCCAGCATAAATATCTACCCTGATACCTATTACATACGTTCATAAGTTGGATGTCACCAAAGGGATTTGTGGTCTCATTTTCACCGCGTTGGTATAAATCTATAGGTGTTCGATTAATCGTGTATACATCGATTCGAATTTGTGTAGGTATATGTGTGTAGAATGTATATTGGGTCTGTGAAGATGTAGTATAAATAGTTGTGTATACCTAACTGGCTATAAAATTATTACTCCTCTCGATTTGAATTCCTGTGTGACAATTTGACGAGTCTTATAACGGATTGTAGAGGAAAATTAATAATTCATATCTCTGAATTTATAACGACATGGATTGCGTGCTGGTAACATAAGTATTTAAGTTGATATACCGGGGATAATTTTTTACCCATATTATACTAACTTGTCATTTCAGTTACCATGGGATATAGCCATACGTAGACAACGTGTAATAAATGTGAACGATGAACACATTCGAAGGATCGTCGTGTATTCATCTGGCACAATCCCTCGTAGGCTTATTCGAGAAATATAATAACACTTCGGCGTCGACATCAAGTTTTAAAATTTTATACACTAAGAGAGAGAGAGAGAAAGAGAGAGACACGTGGAATAGGATCTTTCGATCTAATTTAACCATAACTTTTGAAATTAGTCCGCGTAATATCACCTCGCAAACTGTATATGATCAATTCCAATTACCAGCTATCACTCAGAACGATACCTCCAACAAAGTAAAACGTTTATTTATAAGAAATAATGATCGGAAATTATGTCTGACTTCTATCGATATACTCTGCACGTGTAGTTTCATTCGCGAAGCTGCAGACCATCAGGATGAATTATTTTATTCAATTTGAACGCTTCTAGATATATCTATGAGCGTGGGACATTGGCGCCAGGCTCATAGTCCTCCGGGCTGCGTGTAATCCGTAATTTATTGAAGAATACGGTTACCTATACCAATCGTTTCTCGGACGAAACAACCGCGAATAATCGGTACGCGAGCGCGTATCTTCTTCACCTCTATACCCAGATACGTATGTGTCCGAGACCGTTTCCGTGTGCAGTCTCTCTATCTCTATACTGAGGTGCGGGTAATGATCGTTATTACTTAACAGCTTTCGAACCAGCGAGCCGCCACCGACTAGGAGAACGAACTCGTGACCAATTCTACTCTCTCCGCACTTCTGTACTATACATATCTATCTACTTCTGCCCCAGTAACTTCACCCGATACCGTCTGCAGTTACCCTACCTATATGTATACCACATATCTCTGGACATTGATATCCATAGCTTTCTGAAACATAAAATCCAAATTTCTTTCCACCATGTCGATGAGAGACGATAAAACGATCCGAATCTAACGATATCTGAATACCGTTGCCGGAAGTGGGTCACTTAAAGCACAATTCACTTTTCGCACGAATCCGCGTGCAGAGTAAAATGCCGGAGAAAGTAATTGGCAACATGGCGACACTTCCGTTCCGTTAAATTCAAGGTTACTCAGCGTTCTGCAGAAGACTCAAGGCGTCACGGTCCAGAATTTTTATTACTCTCTAGGTAATTTGGACAAACGATCACGCAAGTTTCTAACGTTACACGCTATTACCTACTTGTAACTTTTCATTCAATCGAGCCTTTCATCGCGCAACACATCAGATTCCGTTCACAGAAGGTACGAGGTGTAGCTGAACTATTCCAAACCATATGGCAGTGTATGGGTACTGTTAGGTAGTACCATACAGTCAAATATCTCAAAGCTGTTGAATATTTTCTTCAAATATGATGATATCCGCCGTTCGTTCATTCGTATTACTTCGAAGGCAGAAGCTTATGGGTAAAGAAATACGGAAAGTAGAAAGACTGCAGGAAAGTGAGTTAACTGCCTCGGCGATGTCTTATTCTGCAGCGTTTCGGGTCACCGGGTAATGGGGCTTAGTTCTACGGTCTAGTTATGCGCGGAACTTGGCTAGTTCAGCAAAAGTAATCGGTCAAGAGCGTAGCTGTTAGAAAAATGTAATTCAATCTGAAAGTCACTATGTATAATATAACATAACAGTATGTACAGCAAGAGTTGGATGCTGGAAGGGTCGGTCTAATGGGCGTTGTCATTCGCGTTGAGTTGATCGGATTATTTCTTTTCTCCTTGATCGATTTATCGACCGATTCATGATTGGATCGACAATCCGATCGATAAAAACCTTTTGCATGTTACAAAGTCTGTAGCACAACGACGTCTGCTGCAGGGTCGGAGCTGCGGACCTCCCGTTGAGCGAATGAGTCAAATCTATAGAACCGAATGAATCGTTTTAATCAGGTTTTGGAACCGATTGGAATTTAACAGTCGTGTAGGCGACAGTGAAAGCAGTGGTTACTTAATACCTACATGCATATATGTATGTACATACATGCGCCTAAAAATACACTAGCCATGCAAACAACAAAGGCTGGGCGGGTACGGCTCGATCTGGACCAGCCAAGTACTGACCTCAAAGACATTACGTTCAAGATACGAATAGCCGATTACAATCGAAAGTTGTTTTCCTCAAGGAAATCAAATCTGGAGCTCAAGTTCCGCACGGAGTTTAGACGAAAAGAATTTTAGAATGAATCGAGAAAAAATTAAATAAATTCATACGTTTTAGCATTACGCTGACTATGGTGAAACGTCTTACGATTAGCCTTGACATTAGTGGTATGATTTACCGCATAACTTGATAAAAGATATAGGTATGCTGCGAGTTATACCCACGCAAAGTTGCGTAATAATGATACAAGCTTTTTGAAATATGTTAATGAAAATATGAGTTACGCGTCCCTGGACGAAAGTATACGTGCTGGTTAAGCTGAAAAAAGAAAGAAAAAAGAAAAGAAAAAACTGATCTCGAACGTGGTCTTAACTAAAGGGGTGGAACTCGGCTCGGAGGAACACTATTGAAAAGAACAAGTGACAAACGTAAATACTTCTCGGATGAGAAGATGAGTTGGAAGTCTTAAGGTTCGTTCATAACTTACCAAGCTGATCATCAGCCAACGACTCGACGTGGTTCAAAGGGGACCAACCAGATCCAGAGTCCCAGACCCGTAACACTGGTCCAGCTATGAGGCTGAGTAGCCTGACGGTCGCCCCATGTATGGCAGCTTGTTTTATACGGTTGGCGTTGCATCGAGATGCACGCTGCAGCAGGGGCCAGTTCGTAGCCAGTCGACTGCACTTGGTACCAAACACGCGATCTCAAGGCTTGTTTCGATATCTCAAAGGTTCGTCGCTTCTAATAATTTTCCGTGTCAGAACGACGTACCTTTATCAAAACTCTTATCATTATTATTATTATTATTATTATTGAGTATCTTACATCCGTTGGATCATAGTTTAAACTATATGATGCGAAGGACGGGATTTTCGGTTTTTTATTTACGTCTAGCGTGAACCGGCGCCTTCCTATGCCTGTGTATATACCTGGATAATTTTTTAAAGGTATAAAAACGGCGTCGTATCGTCTACTGGCGCCACCAGGATTAAAAGAGACATTTATTTATCGACATTGCTTAACCTCGTTCAAATAATCTTGGTCAGTTTGAAAGTGGAGAATTCCAATCGCACAGCTTCTACTTTGTCCTTGTAACTCACGTTGCTGCACTTCCAGTCTCTCTACTTAATACAAAAGTGCATGTTTTTCTACGTACGCAATCACGGCTTGTTTTTGTAATAAATTAAAAAAACTCTTTCAACCGTCTAGTACCATCCTCGTACACCGCCATTGACGTTTATATGTTGCTATAAACTATACTTGCTAGCTAGCCAGCTGACAGTCACAACTACTATTATAACTAGGATGGGGTTTCGGCTGATTGTTCAGAGTTGAGAGAGTCACTTCTGGCTTTCCTTCGCTAGCTTTATGGCTCATATCTTGGTCCATTAAAAAGCTAATCGCCTGTACCTAATCAGAAATGCAATGGTCTCTATATTATATTAGCGTAAAAATCACATACGGAAACCATGGAGAAGGGGAGACCGATTTCGTCGATTTCTTCGCCCCCTATTAATACTCCTGCTGCTGCGGGGTTCTTCGGCACGCGTGGATTCGCTGGTAATGGCATTCCTCTGCAAGGTCCAGGTCCGCACCCTGACCTTACACGCCATATCAGGCCACTCTCGACTGCAATTCTGGTTTTTTATTTACCGTTCTTTACTTCGTTCGTTACTCTTCGGCACGTACGTCGCATAATTGAGACTCTAATCGTAAGAGGAATATAGCTTTGGGCCGATCGCGAACTATTCACTGCGAAATATTTACGAGTGTTTTTTTTCTTTTCTTTTAATTCCTTGGCGAACACCTTCTAGACGATTATTCCGTAGATCCTGCCCTCTTTGCGAAACCTTGGCGTGGATCTGTGTTTTTTTTGTACCTCTCCCCTCTTCAACATGCGGTCTTTTCATTATTATTCAAATAACCATCTGAATAGTAATGGAATTGCGAAGATCGTGAGTTAGTATGTAACTCACAACGTTGGCCTTAATTGATCAAGGCATTCGACTCGTCTGTTATGTAAAAATAAACGAAAGAAAAGAGAAAAAAAATCAGCTCTTACGGGTCTGGCTAATGATGATAACCCAGTAATAATGATTTGCGATGTACATATGTATTTAACCGGGTACATGGGTGTGTATTTTTTTGTTACAGGTAAGCAGAACTGCTCCAGCTTTTTGGGTATCAGACGCGAGAGGCACGTGAGTAGGAATTCTAATCGTTTCTTGAAGATTTCATGTTATTGAGGCTCAGGGTAAAAGAGAGAAAAAAAATGGGAAGAAAAAAATGCCAACTGACCTCAGGGTGTAACAATTTCATGGTACCGTGAATCGAGATCATCATTTTGATCAGAATTTGGTGCTTCATTTACTCCCCTATAAGCTTCAACGATGAGCCGCTGATCTCTCTTCTGATATCCTTGGCTAGTTGAACAAATAAATCATTACTCTTCGCTACCGAACAGCGCAGGTATAATCTACAGATTGAACTAAGGAACGTAGGATACGTTAGGGTGCAGAGTAATTCAAGGTGAAACAACAAATCAGCTCGGTTATTAATTGAGCCAAGGTTTTCAGCTGACTTCTCACTATTTATTCCTCTCTCAGCTATAGGTACATATGTATAGTTGCATAATCAATAATTATACTTGCAGTTTAATTACTTTTTGAATATACATACATATGATCATACATTCATCAATCCCTGCAAAGTCACGTTAGGTGTTGAAACGGCGTTTGTACAACGCGGATTTAGGGGTTGAACGTTGGGACCGGTTGAAGAATTGATTAGCTTAATGATTTCCGTGCATATGTAACGCTGCAGGGGTATATGGAATTATAAATTCTTAGAAGTCGGATCTTCCTGGAGCTGACAAACGCGTACATAGCTAGCTTGAGAAGAAGAGCTGCAGAACCCCAGAAGGACGTTTATCAAGCGATCGCGTCATCTTCGACGCGACTTAGTTCAGCAAAAGAACAATCGACTCCTGGGGAAGGCGACGCCGACGTGGCCTCGTGGCATTCAACGAAACATGTTTGCTTCGCTCTCCGGTATAAATATAAATAATCATTATTCTAGGTATAAATAAACGAGGTTACGTCACGGTGACAGGGCTGACAAGGATGCGATCGTCTCTACTTACATAAATTAACAGGTTGCCGGAACCCAGCTCCTTGATTCTCAAGTCTCCGTGATTCGAGTATACAGCTGTATCGAGCTGGAAGAATCTTTTCGAATAAAAATATTAACCGGGAATTGATTCGTTGTGGAAAAAGGAAGAAGTAAAAAAATCAAAAAAAAAAAAAAATCTGCGAGTTTATAGATGTATAATTCAAATAGCAAGGATCAGATTTCGCCATCTGATTCATAGAGTGAAAATTGAAATCTGCAGCTGCGTGTGTGAGAGACTAGATTGGATAAGTGGCAAGATGTATCATCAGCAGACATTGTAATTGTGAAAGATTAACGCAGCGTGACGCTTACACCTAAGTTTTAATTGCCCAACGGTGTACACTTAGAGTGCACTTCGCTCTTTGTTATGCTCTTTTCGAATGGCAATTAAACTCGCTTTTGGAATCTGATCTGGTTAATACAACACCGATCTAGTACGTACGAACGGACGTAATTAGATTCTAAAACTTACGAGCTTGTTACGTTCGTCGATGCAACGAAACTGACAAATTGATATAGGGGGAAGTCCCTCAGTACCGGACACTTAAGGTTATTCATTAATAAAACTACAAAATAGATAGGATCTTCGATCTTTTTCAGTTTTATAGTAAACTTTGGAGTATTTATGGTAACATGATAACATTTTGAACATTCATTTAACGTCAAACTGATGAAAAAATATTTTTATATTCAGTATTAAAAACGGTTGCTTCAGAAGAGTGGCACCTAGTACCGGACAGTGGTGGTATGAATGGAAAAAATGATAGAAAGAAATTATTATATCCTGCAGCGATCACACACAGCACACACACACACGCCACACACATCACACTGCAGTGTTTGGGAGTGGTGAAAGAAGTTCGATGTGTGTTTTCATGTCGTTCAAGCAAGGTACTCCTAGGTACCTCATATTTCACGTTAGCCTGTCTACGAGCCATCTTCTCAGGCAATACTTTTCATATTTTTCGCTAACTATTTTCCCTTTTCCCGTGTTTCGGACTGGTCAGCCATAGTTAGAATACCGCTACAACGAGTAAGAACAATTTCTTTACAAATAACCGAAATAAGTTAAAACAGCCGTGTCCGGTATTGGGGAACTAGTCGAGTGTCCGATATTAGGGACCCGTAATGCCGGACTAAATGATAAAATCTATGCTAAACCGCAGGAATATTTACTTTCACCTTACATCGTATGAAAGTATACATGCCAACGAACATTCTAATTGAGAAATAAAATAGCAGAACCACCAATTGTTCAGGTTATGTCCACGAGAAAATAAGATGTGACGCAGATTTCTGCAGGGTCAAATGTCAAATGTCTCTCGTCAACGCATGCACGCACAATGCCGCTAGCAAAACACCTCCACTACTGCGCCGGCTAAGCATGTTCGAACCACGCAAAAGAATTGTGAATTATGTTTCTAGTTTGGCTGATACTAGCAGTGTCCGGTTCTAGGTGCCGTCCGGCGTTATGGGACTTCCCCCTACCTACATACATATAATGAAAAATCGGTTCTGGGAAGTGAACTTATGAACTTTAAAACAGACTAGCGATAGATCCAGCCTTTTTTTACCCCGTGTGCTCGTTAGATCAAGAATTAATGCTAGAAAGATAGAACTCAGAGTGTCATGTTGGGTTAATGGTCGAAACAAAAAAAAGAAAATAAGACTGGTCATTTTCGGTAAGGATTTCACAGGGAATTTATTCAGAACACGCGTGGTGTAAATAACCTAATGACGACAGACGCGGTGTGGTTTCGTGTTAATAAACCAACCTCGTCGGGTCTTTACCGTTTCTACGTTTGCTATTTATTTTTACCGTTTTTGTCCGGAAAATAGTTTATGTTTTAGCACAAAATGTATGAACCGTGGAATATTGGAATAATTGCGGCTCAAGTCCGCCTTAGTTTTTGCCTAGTGAGATCATCTTCCATCGCCGTGTGCTCTTTTACCGTCCTGCTTCTTTTACTGGCATTTTTTTTTTTTTTTTTCTCTTTACCTTCAATCTTTTCAAACTGCTCTATGCTAAAGACATCATCGAATCATTGAGCAGGTGTAGGTATTCAGTTATGACTTATGTCATCGTCGTAAGACCCGAATTGTAATTAAGTTCTGCACTCACGGGTTTCGATATCGGATGGTAAATTAACTATATCTTTGAATTACCCACGCAAATCTTGGCCGAAGGTAAAGAATGAGCTTTATGCCGAACTGAAAAGAACCAGAAGTGTATAAGGAAAAAAGATACACAAAAAACAGCTCATAGGTAGATATCGTTGTACAATAATGAGTCGGTTAATTATTTTGAATTACTTTCTACCGCAAACGAGACGGTAAAATTTTTTCTACAAATAGGCACCTTCGGATATGCTATGCCAATATGTAATGGAATCGAAAATATCGCTTGAACGTGGGTCTCGTAAAATTACTTTGCGGAAATAGATTAAAATTTACGAGCGCGAATCGTTTTCGTCGATCTTACTTCATACTGTATAGATTTTGGACAAGTTTTTGTTGAATGTTGAAAAAAAAAAAAAACAAATTCTTCATCGTTTATTATAAAATAGCGTGTTCATTTCTGCATTTTAATTAACGGCATGACATTCGATTTCTGATGTACAATATACATTGATATAGCAACGAGGCAATTTTGTGGCAGTGAATGCATTGCTATTTTATTTTATGAAAGCAAGTTGGGTAATGTAAAAAAATCTCATCTACAGATTCGAGTGAATGTGAAAAAAGAAAAAAATTAAAAAATTAAAAAAATTATACGTCCGCACGTTATTCGATGTATAAAAGGAAATTATTGGATACGAAACCAGTAACTCCTTTCTGTCGGTGGAATTTCCGGATTCTGATTCCCTTGATCGTTTCGCGAACAAACAAAGGCTTTTATTCAGAATTGGTCAGGTTGACGAGGTGAAAATGAATCGTAAATGTTAATCAGTTCCGGTACACGAATAAGGCAACTTACTCCTGGCAGGTTTTAAACGAGATTGACACAAAGGTTGTAATATGTCAGTCGATACTTGCGAGTGAACGTAATGGCTCTAAATAGATATCAAGTCTTACAGAATGGTGCAATATCCAATTCTATAAATTCTATCCTCTATGTACAATCATGTGCGTATAGAACTTGAATTGAAATTTCATTTCAATTTCTAAGATTTCAAATTGGCACTTGACTGCTTCAGTATTTTTTAAACCTTGGAATAACACTGCGATTCCATTTTTGAGATATTTTCTCCAAACCCGGTTTCCCAGTTTCGTCTAGATTACGAATTTATGGCGAGCCTGTTTTTCTCAAATATATGTAATGGGGCTTTCTACAGTAACGAAAGTTACGAAATTAACTAAACTTTCAAATTTTCTACTAACCGCTATTCCCGCGGTTTGTATAGCCGAAAGAATCAGGAATAAATGATTTTGAAGTATAATGGACGATTTGTATAAAAAATTAAAAGAAATGGGCGATCCCTGATCGTCTGGACTCTAGCATGACGTGTGATCCTTCTTTTTGTTTTTCTATTCAAAAATGCGTCTAGCTTTATTTGAGTAGATCTACTTTCGTCGTATCTTTCTAGGTCAGACCGAAACCCTATAGATCACTATAATGCTTGAATGTAATTCTAACAAGCGTGAGATCGAGGGATAAGGATTATCTGGTTTATCTATAATCTGTTTCTTCCGAATTCTCGTATACTCCGAAGTATTTTCTACTTTGTTTCGGCGAGGTATAAGGATATTAAAGAATAAATCGTAACACGCGATCTTGACGATCTTACACGTGGCTTGATATCGTAGCAGACTAAAACTGCTCCGAACTATCCCGAGTTGAATAAAACTGGATTCTAACGGTCCATGAGTTATTTGAGTGATCGCTCCCATCTTCGGGCCTAATTTGTATTCCTTGCCAAGCACCGGTTAGGGAGAAATCGAAAATGTCAGTGCGCCTTGAACTTGGCCGCAAAGCCTACATCGCGTTTTAAGGCCTGACCGCGACTGGTCTTCGAATGTTTCCGCTGCGTGTGTGACGTGAAAAGTAGCCGATTTTTAGTCGACCGGTTCTCACTCACCTCTACCGCGTTCCCCCCTTGGTATTTGGCCGACACTTAATTGTTGAATTAATTTATTTCGACCAGGTTCTTACTCACTAATTGTCCCCCGGTTGAGTGGTAATTAAGATTTACTGTACGAAGGGATCCTTTCCGTATTATAGGCATAGCAAAACTTCACACTGTCTTGAAGCTTCTGAATTTTGGAAAAATTTTTAAACCAAAAGAATTATAGATATACTTAAGATTGAATCTCAATTAAGTAAATCGATTTTTCTCTCCAAGGGAAAGTCGCGTTTGAAAATAATTGAATAATTATACACGAACATAAGAATCCGTGATGATTGAATGTCTGCGAGTATAGGTACCTATACCATGAAGGGTGTTGAAACTGTAGTGGAAATCACTCTATCAGGGTTAATATACCGCAAAATTGTGGAATGACACTATAGGGAACTGTTCTTCGCAATTCGCATCCGTTATCTCCGAGACGCTGCGTATCTTTATGACTCGACGAATAGTCTTTAAGCCTCTATCTTGGTCGGTGATCTTAATATGTCAGTGCGGCGTGGAAGAAGGAAGGTAGGTGCCCAGGTAGAGCCCAACCAGGAGTCGGCCACGCAAAGCGACGCTACAGGCGTCGTTGACGTTGATTTTTCTCTAACATAGGGCTACGATATTCTACGTCCTTCTCTTTTTATCTTTATACCTAGATGGGTATATGTGTGCTTCTTTCTGTCTCCCTCCGCGAGGATACGCTTGATACGGGCCCAACGTCTCGTTCAACGCTTCTCCTCGATCTCGATGTTTCATCTCTGGCAAAACGTGACTCTCTGCATCGAACTGTCCGTTTAATCTGATACCGACGACCGTAGACAGAGATACTCCGAGAATGATTCGGACATTCATAACGAGCTAAGGAATGGTAACGATGCCACGGAAGCTCTTTGCTGCATCTTAAGCTCGAGTCACGACGCTCCTCAGCAACACCTTTGGATCCAATTATGTCAATTATTATCGGCTCACTGAATCGTGACAATTGTTCTATTCTTCACTACACTGCACTGCGCACCGCAGCCCGCAATGACGTTATGTCCACTACAATGATGAGCTCAAATAAGACAGAATAGTAGTTACCTACGTACCTTGCGAAAGATGTTGGAGAAATAATGAGAAGACTTTCAGAAGCCGAATTGATTAAGTATAGGTAGTTCTGAAATTATGTGCTGATCATTTCTTTTTTTCCCCCTTTATGAATCAACGAATCCTCCAGGACGATCAGACTGATGAATTGACGTGATGAGAAAAAATAAAATAAAAAAATAAAAAAGAGACCGAAAACTTGTGAATGTGAAATTCTAGAACCTCATTATAGGATGCTGCTCCGTTATTCACTCGTGATTTATTTTCAATCATTAAGGATCCGGTTTTCAGTACATTATTTTCATGTCAAAATGAAATAGTATAGGATGCACATACACCGTTACAAAAATACAGTTTCTACTGTTAGCTTTGTCTATTAAATTCACGATTTTTATCATTCACATTTACATGCTAGTGGAATGAAACTTGGAACTTAACTGATTGCGAGCCAAAACTGCAGAAGCATAAACTCTTATCTCTGAACCAAAATCTCTAAGATACCTACTGCATTACATAAATCCTTTTGGTAAGACAGTACCAACTTTGTCCTAGCGATAAATATTCAATCTTGTTAGCCATTCACAAGTTCTGTATAAGAAGTATACCTAACTGTAAAATTTTTCTCTCGTCTATACTAGCAGCGAGTATCCGTGCTCTTGTATGCATTTTCTTTAACCTTTCAATTGGTATACCTCTACCCATTGAATATCCGATAGTTGATTGAAAAAATTTCAAGAATATGGAGCGTCGGCGTTGCTCCTGCATCTATTACACCCGCACATTTTTAACAATGAATATAGGTATAAGGCAATGCCCTGTTTAGAGAACTTTGTGTAAACGCAAGTCTTATTTCATTCGCAACGCGTGGTCATGCAGCTGTGTTTCTGAAGCTAATGGATTATTTAACTTTCATTTGGTCGTTTCACGGTTTATACTACAACTGTGTAAGTGCACAGAGTAGGTAGATAGAAAAAAGAAAAAAACTGTGTAGGCATACACAAAGAACGGCGTATAACAGCCGGAGAAAAATTGATATACATATATATATGTATAATGTATATATGCGTAAGAAAAGAAGAAAGCTAAGCGATGTGTATGCGTCTATGTTTGATAAATGGTACATAATGTACATAAGTACATAAGTCTATTGATATATACTGTACATAATATATACATACGCATGTATGTATATGTAGGCGTTTGTAGCTCGTGAGGTCGTCGCCTTTGCCCGGTGTCAAGTTCATTGTTCAATCCTTACGTCTATAAGCGTGCTCACGCACTGCATGCTGTAAGTCGTATAACTCCCGCGACTCGCGTCCTCTAAAGAATATTGCGTAAGTCTAATGGCCAGTCAAATCCCACGTTAAACCGACATCTCGTGTATAATGGTCTAACAATAAACAAACGGCTGTCGGTTGGTGAAGTTGTAACCTAAACTGACATCGCTTTAGAAAGATGCTGCAATAAAATACGTCGAATTCGACACGTGTATCTTCTTGGCGAACTGTGGGAGTATCTTTGATAAATGATCAGTAGACTAATGGATATTTTACATTTTTTCAAGTTCAAAGCTTTTTGGTTCACTATGAAAATCCCAGCTTAAACATACCTACATTATTATCTCTGATTTATTGGAATTATTATGATAGATTTTTCAAATGGACGCGAAATTCGATGTTTGAATTGACCGGAGTGCTGAATAATTGTCGTATGAATTCTAATGATTTTTTGATTGGCGATGAAAAGCCGGTCAGCGACCCAAGGAAGATGTATAGAAAACAACAAAAAGATAGAACAAAAAACAAAACGAAGTATACGTGAGAAAAAATTTAATTAAGCATACCCAGATAAAAATAGATTGATCAAACAGATACCAGCACCCATGGGTAGATAGAATTAATTATCAGTGGAAACGCGCTAATTTATTGAGATTAAATTCTGGCCGAGTAATTATTTTTTTTATAAGTCACATCATTGCTAATGTGATTTTTTTGTTGTTGCCATATCTCAAATACATTATTATACATTCTCAATTATACAATCGGGTGCTATAAAACAGCTGATGAAAAAAATTTTTATACACAATATTATTACGTACCTGGGATATGAGTGGTCAAAGGTTCTACGTAATAATCGGCATGGTACGAATAATAATTGGATGTATTCAAAATCATTACCGGATTTCGGGTTCTCATTTGCTCAGTTGAATATTATTTTTTTTTCACTAATTATTATGGGCTTCGATGATCTCTTTGTACATATAATCACGTTCTAGTTAATTAAAATTAAACCATTTCACGGCCACTGATGACTATACATAGTATTGCGAGGTATTGTTCGAGAAGACTTGTGGAACGAGAGAATACCAATGATGTTTCAATGTTATTAGTTCAGTATGTTAAAGACGTGATATTAATGGCAGAATTTAATTACCCTATGCAGGGGTGTCTGGTGTAATTAATTGCCTTTGGATAATGCAATTCTTCTTAAAACTCATGAGGTTTGGCCGTAGATACGATTTATTTCGTGACTAAGGACCATAAGCAAAGAATGCTGCAGCGTCTAGCCAACTCGGGGTTACAAAAGTCTTTATCTGAAATAAAACTTATGTTAGCTGATGCGATAGACATGCGAAGTATTTCTTCACTTATACAGGTATATAAGGTAATAGATAGTGCATATAGGTATGTGATCATATATGCGAAAATCTATAGAAGAACTCGTTAAACTGAGTACAACCGCAAAATAAAAGAATTTCGGTATGCCCGAAAGTTTGAAATAGTTGGAAGTTTGACATTTTCGTATAAAGTCTGTAAAACTTGCGTGTGCAGTATGGGAAGGTATAAACAGAGTAATTAACCTCCGAAACTAAACGAAACGACGTTGGAAGTAAGTATATAGGTATATGCCATGACTTCGCGAAGACGTGGCTCTTGCTTTCGCGACGTTCGCTTTTAATCCTTCAGAATTTCGTCTAACTTACTTTCGCAATGGGTATGTTTAAAACTGACATAGAAACTGCGATGACGTTTCAATTCACGTGGAATCGCTAATTATCTGAAAATCCAAATGACCCACTTGGTCTTTCTCTACACACAGCGCATAAATACATGCGTGAACGCACGTACGACATGTATGTTGTAGATATAATTAAATTTAAAAATGTAATTTAGCAATGACATCAGGGTTCCTCTTCATTTGCTAATAGTGTAATTAAATAATAACGAAGTATCATGATCCACTCCCTTTCGGAGAAAACCAAGTAAAATTAACACCGGAAGTTCGAAACATGCCTGACTGCATCGTCGACCTTTTAAAACGCGATTCAAACCAGTATGGATATATTTCTGCGGTTGGAACTCACTTATCGTTCGCTGTATGACGTCACGGTTTTATATGCCCATTCCTTCGGCATTGGTTGTCCTCTCATCGGGTTGTAGATAGCCATGAATATACCCGCACCTCCGGCAACGCACATTCCTCTTTGTCCGTTTGGCACGTAGCATTAGGTCCGCAAATGCCCGTCCCTTTTTCCTTTTTTTTTTCCTCCCCCCCTTTCTCCTCCATCAGTAGAGTTCATTAGGGTGACAGGCGCACCCCTGTCGCCACACCCTAGTGTCGCTCCCTTCTATCTTCTTCCTCTTATTCCCCGCTTCCCGTTGTCCTCTTCATAGTATCCTATGGTGTTTAGTCATCAGCATTGCACGAACCTCGATTAACCCGAGCTGCACGAAGTAGACAGGTACGTACACACATACACCCGATCTCAGATATCGCATGTAATTGAATTACGGTACATGCCTATTGACAACTACGACATCTTCAAACTATCACCACGCAATTTGCCGATACGTGTACACCTACTGACACGAGGTGATATTCAGCTTCAATACATTCCATCAATTTTAACGCCGATCTTTTTCGCGCAGGAAAATTGAAATTCTGGGATTAGACTCTTGCAGTCGGCGTTCGGGTTCCTTTGATAAGTTTGAATTGATTAATTAACCTGATAGCGTAACGGGCTCGCGGATAATGAAAGGGGTTCGCGTGCCTAGGAGATGGAAATATACACAGTTGCCTTTCGCGACGTGCATACTCGATGTCATGATATAATGTGTGTACGTACGTATAAGTCGTACGTGACATATTTCCGCGACTCTATATACGTGGCAAAAAATTGCACGTATGTATCTCCAAATCAAGATGGTAGCCTCGGCAAGCCCTTGCAATTCTTCGCGTTCTTTCGACCAAAAACTCATCGTGGATCGTTCGCATGCCTTAAGAGGGGGCGAACCGGGGTCGAGAGAAGTACCTTTGTGTTTGGTGCGTCACTGGGTCACTGTTCCGAGGGCTGAGACATTCCGATTGCTCCAGGCCCTTTTTCAACCACTTTGAAACGAGTACTTGGTTAAGGCGTTCTTCACACAGCAGTTATTTTAATAACGGTTATTACTCTGCCCTAAAATCTGAAAATTCCCTCGTTTCTCTCACTGCCATATTTCCAAAGTGCGAAAAGACGAGTAACCACAGTTCCGTCACTATTTGCCATTTCCATTATATGATAATACGCGTCGAAGTGGAGATTAAACGAGATAATTTGAGGAGGAGCGGTGTTCGTTAACCCTTCGATGATGAGTGTGTGCCCTGACCACCACCTCTCAGTTGAAATTGCAATATTCCGCGTTGACCTTGGACAACTTTTTCATCCTTTTATGGGTCAGCGATGGACAACGCAAGAATTTCTTAGCAGGGTTTGGGCCTTATGGGCGGTGCTGCAGGGCCCGGAGCGACTCATCGGCACATGCCCGTCTGGTTTTTCGTTCCTCTGCTCCATGCCCAAAGTTAATTTTGTTTATTGGGCTGGCAATTTTAGAACAGGACGGGAATATCTGAATTCTATTGCTCCGAGGCAGCTGGGTTCTTCTGGTCGGTTTCGAAGAAGTTTTATTTTGGGCGGACGCTTACTGCTGGAATCGTTACCGAGAAGTGGAGGGTATATAGGGAGAGATTGCGATTCAGTCTCGGGCCCGAATTGGGCCCACGAATCTCGGGTCTGTGCTTCGAAGCTGTTCGGGGATTCTTTAAATTGCTGATCAGAAAATAATAACGTTTTTTTCTTTCTTTCTACAACACCTGCGCCGAAATCCAAGGTCAAGAATTTCGCCGAATCTTTTTCTTTCATCGGTAGGTATAATGTTCATTTTTTTTTCTTTTCGATGTGATTAATGCCGCGGACATTTGGAGACTTGTGATTCAACGGTCATGGTCATCGGGATTAAGGACATCGTATATAGCAGACTAATTAAAATCTACATTTCCGCTCGACCATATCGAGCTTTCGACATATTCTTCTCACCTCATCCCCCATCGAATGTACAGTTTGTTCCATATGGTCAATAAAGTCGATTTTTGGCCATCGTGGGTTTCTCATTTCCTTCAGGATGCACTTCTCATGGGAAATAACCATGCATGGCTATATCCGATAAAGTCGTGAGTAATTTCTACGCTTAATGGATGACAATAATTAATAATAATAGATCCGAATCCACTTTTGAAGGATATTTGAAACGAAGAGCAAGAACTAGAAAAATCGTCGACGGTCTTTGATCCGCCAATATAATGGGCGAAGAATTTGGATTGGATGTAGATTGCACAGTCCTCTATTCGTGTTATCGGACGTGGTTGTGGGCTGTCTGAAATTATCGCAGTGAGTTGGCAAACACATGCGATCGACTTGACAGCATTATTGTTGCCCGTTGGCAACGGTCAGACAATTACTAGAACCAGGTTGAGGGGAGCCCGTTGTCAGACAGTCTGCTACCGTTTGAGAGTGCTTGGACTCCCGCTCCAGGAGGCGGCTATGGCCTGTTACAAGGGCGTGCCTCTAGCTTTCTCTTCAAGTATTACAGAAGGCTGCAGTACGCGTTTGATAGTTATTCGCCAGCTAGCAAGCTCGACGAAATATATATCCAAAAGATTTATCGATCAATTCTGAATCCAAGGATCCACTTCCCTGGCCTTCGACATCTTCCTCACTTTCTTCAACGATAAGGTCGAATCCCGCGTTTTCCGCATACAAGCTAAATCGATCTTTTCTTTCACATGATAATTAAATCCAAACATCATAATCTCGACGATCATTACGATCAAAACTTATATGAACGCTCCTTTATACAAAGTTCGAAGAGCGCAACTAGGTTACGCTGTATCGAATCTGGACCATGCTTTTTCTCTTACGTGACTGCGTGGCCCCTTATATATATATATTTATTTATCTCTCTCCTAGTACTGAATCAACGTGAGTATTTCTACCGATATGTGGCACGTCACTATATGTGTCCGTATATTCGATCGGAATATATGTATTATCTACACACGTGTATACATACACCATGTACACCTATGAGTTCGATCTGAGCGCAATACATAATGCATAGATAGCGTGTATACTAGGTTACATAATATCGAGGTTCTATTACTATCTATACGTCTATCAACGTAACCACGCTTCGGCAAGCTCAACTTATTCTACTAAAAGTTTCTTGCGATGATAATCGCGATCAATTCACCTTGTAAAATTGTCGTAAAAATAAGTGTCTGCCTATACAGTATACATATACCTACGCTTTTAAAATCACTACACAGCTAGAGCATATAAGGGCTATTTATTCTGGTATTTGATTATCCCGCAATTTGTTGAGAAAGAGAGAGAAAGAGAGAGAGAGTTAGTACTGCGCGATTATTACATTATATTTTATGCACGGTAGCATGTAATTCAATTGGTTTTCAGTAGTTATTAGATCCACCGTGTTTCGTGGCGGATTAAATTGCCCATAGTTTTTGGTAGGGAGAAACGTGTTTGAAATTTTTTTTTTTCCAATTCTTCTATCAAGTTATATGTACACCTTATTCGGAATGAATATGCTCACCGCGCGCGCGGACGTGCGGTGTTAGAAAAACCCTGGGAACTAAATTGTAGAAATGTTTCAAACACAGTGGGTATAATAAGAGCCAATTTTTCGGTCAATTGTACAAACGAGTTTATAGATTATGATGCGAAAACAAATTAGTCGACCTTAGAAACGTTCGAATTGCCTACGGCTGTTCGGGAATGCCTTGGTTTGAATTTTGGAATACGAATCGACTAGATCATCTCCAAAAAAAAAAAAAAACAACGCGTGTCTCTCTCATTCCAATAAATTTTGAGGTACCATCACAGCGAACTCTAGATTCATTCCTCGTGACTCGAAATGAAATTTTTCTACTCTGCAGACTGACCAAGACACGAATACCTAAACAGCAGCTTAGTAAAAACCGAAGATTCGAGAAGGAAGCCCACGAATTATCGGTGAGGTTAAAAATTCTTGTGTAATAATCGTCAGTCTTTTCTTTGTTTATAATTTATACCGCGGGCTGTTACCAATATGACAGAGTCATCGGTAACCAATTAACATTTTTCACTCATGCGGGTTTGTAAGTGGCTAACTATGTAGCTATGTAGCTATACACACACACACACACACGCATGTACCGATCACGCGTAGCTATAATGTCCGGCATCGTATATATGTCTATGTATGTGTATATGTAACCATCAAAGATCACGTAAGTATGTTTGTAGTTCGCCGGTCTGTGAGAGAAACACGGCAATCATAGATACGAATACCGTTGCGTTGTCTCGAATATATTTTGAGAAGCCACTAATCCAAAGCGTGGGATTACCAACCTGTTCTTAAACCTATCGGTAAAACTGGCTAACGAAAATTATATACATAATTATTATTCGATTATTAGAGACTTTGAGGAGACACGCGTGTGACGTGAATTTCAATCCCTAACTCTATACGACTGATTAATTTGTCGCAGGATATAGCAATACGGGTATCATCATCTCTGTTGGTCCACATCTTCGTAACTTTGACCATCTCCTTCCAGCACCTTCGACATCGCCCATAATATACTTATATACCAACACCTTTACAAGTTGACCTCACGTACGTACGTGATAGCGAACGATCTCTTCCGCTAACGGGAATGACAGCGTGTGTCCTCAAAGGACAAATAACGTATGGATGGATATATGATGTTCAGAATGAAATAAAGACGGACCTGTTTAATGCAGGAGTTACGGTATTCTTTTGTTCCCGAATAGTGGTTCGATTCATCGTTGTTTTCGACTTTTTCAAAAGAACCTAACAATATCCCGTGCTGCAGTAACTACGTGATGCTTTGAGTAAAATTATTTAAGAAAAGCCGAACCTGTGTCCGACCCCCTTCGATTCGGCTGATTTTTTGTAGGCTTGTTACTCACCTAGAGAGTAGTCAAGAGCCAAAATATTAGGCCCCGCAAAAATTTATTGGCTAAGCCAGAGCTATTTTTGTTTTTTTTTTCACATTTACGACTTGAATTTGGGTATTTTTGATTACGCAGGGGTTTTTTGTACTAAGTGGACAAAAATTGTTTTCTCATTGTAAAATTGACCAAGGAACAAGAATATAGCCACAGATTTGACCCACGACGAATACCTGCAGAAATATTTGCCAAAAACACTCAAAATTGACCAAAAAAGTCCCAAATCTTGGAGAAATGGTCAAAAAATCTGTTTTTTCACTACCCGAGGCGGCCATCTTGTAGAGAAAGAACCAACGAATACAATGAGCACACGACCAGATTTTTAGGACGAACCGTTTAGAAAATACGTGGAGTTAAAGTGGGAGGATTTCGATTTTCGTCAAAAATTGACATTTTTGACCTCGTGGGAGAATGTCCGACCTACAGGCCTATTCTGCGGCGTCCTCCCTGACTGTCTAAATGGTGTATTGATAGGTTATCTTTATTGAAAAAAAAAATTAAAAAAAAAAAAAAATTATACATTTTCGCCAGAACCTTACGAATCTCATTTAATATACCATTGAGACAGTCAGGGAGCACGCCGCAAAATAGGCCTATAGGTCGGAAATTCTCCCACGAGGTCAAAAACGCCAGTTTTTGACAAGAATCGAAATTCTCCGACTTTGACTCCGCGTATTTTCTAAACGGTTCGTCCTAAAAATCTGGTCGTGTGCTCATTGTATTCGTTGGTTCTTTCTCTACAAGATGGCCGCCTCGGGTAGTGAAAAAACAGATTTTTTGACCATTTCTCCAAGATTTGGGACTTTTTTGGTCAATTTTGAGTGTTTTTGGCAAATATTTCTGCGGGTATTCGTCGTGGGTCAAATCTGTGGCCATATTCTTGTTCCTTGGTCAATTTTATAATGAGAAACCAATTTTCGTCCACTCAGTACAAAAAACCTCTACGTAATCAAAAATACCCAAATTCAAGTCGTAAATGTGAAAAAAAACGAAAAATAGCTCTGGCTTAGCCAATAAATTTTTTCGGGGCCTAATATTTTGGCTCTTGACTACTCTCTAGGTGAGTAACAAGCCCACAAAAAATCAGCCGAATCGAAGGGGGTCGGACACAGGTCCGGCTTTTCTTAAATAATTTTACTCTTTGTGGCAAACGATGAAGAATTTCGAACAGAGTATTTATGGATATATCTCAACGGTATATTAAGATCCTCTCGCCTTCTGACGAAGGACTTCGAAGACCGGATCTTTCTTTTTAGTCACGGAGACGTTCGAGGCTCGTCGTCTCGTTTTAAATAATTTCAGGATTTCCGTCGGTGGAAGTGACAAAAATGTCCAGCCGGTCAAGGCAGCCCAGATTGTTACAAATCTGGTTTTCAAGAAACCACCAAAAGCAGACCATATAACCATAAGTCTCAAGTTCCTTGTGGGAAAATTAGGAAATATATCCTAAAAAGTCGAGGTTGTCAGTCGACGAATCTCAAATCTCTCCGGCTCTCAACCGTTTGCGATAAGAAAATCTCGCATTAGGCAGAAGTGAATAATTAGTGTGTAAGGTACCTCGTTAAAAATGTTAAACTGTCCGTACCGTGACTTTATAGGTTTAATTCTTAGCACCCGCTCCCAAAGTTCCGCCATCATTTTATATAGTAACTTTGAAATTAACGGGCAGAAAAAATGTAAAAGAAAAGCAAAAAAAATTCAGCCAGGTAGGTAAACATCTGCAGCAGACGAGTGAAATACGCTTCTGTATAAAAAAAGGAGAGAAAAAAAAAAAAATTTCAAGCACATCATACGTATAACTATATGGGTACTTGTAGTTCTTTTTCATTTTTTCTTTTTGTCAAATTTACTTACGAGTATTTATGTATTTCTTACATCGACGACGATGCATTTCGGCCGCAAATATTCAGCAGTATCTTACGACGTGGCCCTGGCGAATAATTTCGTAGGAGTGAAATTTTAATAATTATTGGTGTACGCCCAGGGTTGAACTTGATAAAGTATTATACTTATAAGAACCATAATATTATCCGTTGAAGTGAGCGATGCGGGTTTAAATCTTGCAGGTTCACGGTTGGCAGTGGCTTGAAAGTCCTCCAGTTTTTCCTCAATCAAGTCGTAGAGGTCGGTATGACCTTGGGGAAGAACCGGATAATTATCTACCAAAGGTTCGAGAACGTTGCAATCTTCCCCGGTGATGCTTTGTTGTGCATTCGCGATTTTTCAGAACCCTGTGAACGTGGCCTAAGTCCACTTCTATCTCTTCCCTTCTCTTCTCTTCTCTTTCTTTTCTTTTCTTTTCCTTTCCTTTCCTTTCCTTTCCTTTCCTTACCTTACCTTACCTTAGCTTACCAACCCAATCCTCCTTCGGTCGCAGAACCTGGCTGTCCGGGGTCAGCGACAAGGGGTCACGACGCTCGCATGGCATCGGACATTTTTATTTTATCCACCACAACCGTTCGAGACTGTCTTGTTAAAGGAGTATTACACTAGCGGGCGTCATTCTGCAACATCAATTATTCATCAGGCTGTTATTATTTCAGATCCTTTTCTATTTCCCCAGTGGGTATCTCACCGTAGTAACAGTAAAACGCAAGGATCTGGGCTGATGCAATAAGATCAGAATGTGCGGGGAAACTATGTATAGGGATTCAAAATCAATGAGCTTTCTTCTTCTCTTTTCAATATTACATCTACCCACCGCGATTGGTTTCAATGTTATTTTTTCATTATTTTTTACCCCTCTAAGAAAACCTGCTGTCGATACCACCTGCAGTTTCCATTTTATTCACATTTATTACATATACGGTTTAACAATGGGATAAGTAAAGTGTTTCGGCGTCAGAAACGATTCGCGGTAATAGCGTAGACTGTAATGTGTTTGAATCGGGGGATATTTACAAGCCATCAGGATCATGGCAGGAGCAGAATGCCAAGTCACGAAAGCGCGAACAAACCGCAAACACAAATTTGCACTCAACGTCAGTTTCTCCGTTGTCATTTGTCGATTTGGACTTGGAATTTGTTCGCTCTTCAATGACTCTTGTATATATAACTTGCGAATAAGATATCACGCGTCATTTATTAGTCAGCGATGATGTGGCGTTGTAAAAGAAAGAAAGAAAAAGGAAAAGAAAAATGCCCGGTCACATAGACGTATGAGAGGAGTTCAATGAACGTCTTGTTTCGTCCATTTTAATTAAGTCCGAAAATTCAAAGACCAAGTAGCATTAATTTTTTTTTGTCCTAGCCTAATTAATTCAGTGGTCAATTTTTTGGCCATTAGAACCGAATAGAGAAACTTGTTATTGAAATTAGCCGCATAAATTTGTCTCGCGAAAGTTGCGCTGCAACATTGGCAAGCGCATCAATCTCTATAATCCTGATTGTCTATACCTAAAGATTGAAAAGTAGCCGATCAAACGTATCGTAGAAAGTAGAACGCGGAAGGCAGTCTGTTCGTTTCGCGGTAAATTGCCTTTGCTATCAAGATTTTCGATTTGTAAGACTTAGTTTTTTTCTTCTTGCTTCTCTCCTTTTTATTTATTTATTTTATTTGTTTTTTGTTGTTTTTAGTTTCTTCTCTTTTTTTGCACAAATTAAATTCTTTTGTCGTAGAGAACGAGGTCGAGCCTAAGATCTCGTAGCCAACGCCTAGAATGCCTCGCTTTATAGTCTCAAGTCTGCACTCAATATTCTGAAACCACCTGCTCGAAATTATATCTTACGATCAGCATAGATCAAACGAATTGACGAATACTCTCACATTGGTTAAGTAAGGCATATATTTAGCGGTAGCAAGTGCCGATGAAAGAGGGGAAAAAAAAAAAAAAAAATAAAAAAATACTGTTACGATTGTTCGGCTAATTTGAACACTTTCTAAAAGGTACCTATACTGCAGGGATATATATGACTGATCTATACGTAGGTATCTACGAGGAGGTGTTCTTTTACCGAGACAGCTGAGATTTCGGGTAGTTTTTTTCAGCAAGATCGGTTATTTGGCTCGATAATGGTTTTCGTTTTCGTTTTTTTCGTTTTTTTTTTTTCGATTTTTTTTCTTTCTCCGAGAAGCTGCGAATTGCGTTTTACCGAGCACGCGCATCTTCAATCTCTTTACTCTTTTCGTATGATCGTGACTGCGTTACATTTCATCACACAAGACACGTGTAGGTATCAGGTATGCCACCTAACGGACGTGTTGGCCTCGGGCCTTCGATTGCGACCGATTCCATCGCCTGCCTGGTAGCAACTCACGCGTTCCACGTACACACATCTAGTTATATATTACCTGATTGACTCGCGCAGCTTCCCGCGATCAAATTAACCGTCAACAAATTTCATCTTTTCTCGAATATAGGTACTTATCATTCGAAATATTTTTGATATTGCTCGGTACATCAATTCTCATAATCCGAAAAGCATAACGGTATTTGATCAAAAATTTATCTCAAGGTGTAAAATCGTTACGTAACTTTTGAATATATTGGGATTCGGTTTCACGGGTCCTTCTCACCGAATCCTATCTAATAATAACGGATCATTCAATCGCGACAGAACTCGATCAATGAATTTCGGTTCTGATTATCGCCGCGGAACATTTCATCCATGGATGTAAGTATGCGTTTGGTTAATAAACGCGTCGACGCCAACCAATATAAGTTCAAGTTGTGTTTGGTTTTATTGAGCTGAATAACGCGGAAGGATTACTTTTTTCTTTTACCCTGATATCTATAAGCTACCTGGTGCTGCTTGCGCTCTAACGTTATCACGAAGGTATAATTAAGCTCCTGTCGTAATCGTAATGATAATGATAAGGATGATAATAACAACGCGATCAACGTCTCGTCCAATACCTTTCTAACTAGACTTAGAGACACACCTATACTGCACACTTATGAAATTCCGCGTCGGCTATTTTAACACACACTTAAATACCAGCTATAAACTTTAATAGGGTCGAAGTGAGTCTGAACGAAACCCTGACCAGTGATAAAACTTTTTTATGAAATTTTTCGACTTTTATTGATATAGGACCAAGACAGTGTCGATATTTGAGAAAAAAATATTTGGTATATAATTTTAGGGATTAGAATTTAACTGTTGAAATTTTATGACATATTGAGGAAGCTCATTTCCATGTAAATAATATTCAAAAGTTGTTTCTATACTACAGAGCCAAAGAAGGCTCTCGAAATTATATGCAATTTCCTCGAACTTTTCTGACTTCTAAACGAGTTTCTTAAATTTTTGTAAATTTTGTTACTTTTTTTTTCTTTTTTCTTATTTGTATGATGAAGAAAAGGAGCAACGTCAGAAACAGAAGTAGCTGCTGCATCAGGAGTAGCGGCGTATGTAAATTATATCGAACGCGTTGCGCTGAGCACGTCGTGATCCGGTCGTTTCGAAAGAGTTCGTTACATAGACATGCAGAGGTGATAGGTACAGATGTGTACGTGTAAGAGTCTAGAACGGATCCCGAATGAAATCCTTTGGCGTTTTTCTTTGTCTTTCTTTTCTCCTCTTTTCTTTCCTTATATTTTGTCGGTTAAATCGGTTTTTTGTCGCCCTCTAAGTTTATATTTTATGACTCATATAGCTATAATCGTGACGCGGACGACTAGCCATAGAATTTTGTAATCCGTTCGGATTGATTATACATAAAGAAGATCCCTATTGCAATGTGCGGTGGGCCGCAGGTCTCCGATCTATTGTACGCGGCAGATTACATAGAATCTATCGCGTATTATACTACCCGTACCTCGGGTTACTGAATAGTCGAATAAACGAGTACCGTACGGGAATAGAATGGCGAAGGTAAGGCAAAGACTAGCCAAAGAAAGACTAAAGACTACACTTATGCCTGGGGAGAACAATGGGTCCGGCTATAATCGGAAGTAAGCCTTGTTAGGGTAATTCGTAACTGTATACAGACCGACCGACTAATTTTACATTACAAGCACCTCGCTATTATATACATCGATTACTGCTACACACTTGCCAATGCATTTTATTCACTCCCCCATCACACGTCGCAAAAACGCTACCATAAGCTCCGATCCAAGGGTTCGGGGAAACCGTAAGGCTTGATCATTTTCGCATATCATCTCTTCCTCTGCAAGTCACATCCGTAAGGCACTTACTGTCTGCACCGATGTCTTTGGATTAAACTAGCAGATATACTGATAAATTGGTAACTCTTTGACGTCACTAATTGTCTTCATGCGCGATGTTGATGTCAATTTAAAGGAAGTTGTTTTCTTCGGCTTGTTCCACTCCCCTGGCATCCCTTCGTAACTCCGTGTGGCTGTAGTCCCTTCCTCAACGACGCGACATACGGAGGCCCCAGGTTGACCCCGGGGTCGTCTTCTGGTAGGTTTCCATATTCTAGGCGACAGAAATAGTTGGAGGCAGTCGTTAAAGCGAAGAAATAGACAAAGCTGTTTTGCACCAGGACTCGGTGTACCCATGCGTCTTAGCACAGAGGGCAGGATTGGCATTTAAATGTTAGCGCTATCTGCCTAGTGGTATTTGCCAGGCAGTCACTAGAAGTTGCCGACACTCTTCGGCTTTGCAATTCACCCCTGTCCCCTCTCTCTTCCCCTTGCCACCTCATCCCTCTTACTTTATCCTACTATCTCTCTTTCACTCAACTCTTCCTTGGTGAGTTTAATTTCGAAAGCTAAATGTCAACGAGCAAGCCTCTACTGCAGTCATAAAGCGGCCACGTTACGTTATCACCCGTTCAATTACAATACAATAGTCAATACATATAGGTATACATATATACGTAGGTAGGTAGGTACACGTATTAATATATGCCAACCAGTTTCATGACGCGTGCGTAACAAGTATAAGAAGGATAAGAATGAGGATGAAGATTAGGATCGAGTTGTACAAAAAGTGTTTCTTAATTTTCCGGACGAGAATACTCATCAGCGAATATCCTTGCCTTCATCCTTGGAAAATTAGTTTTAATACGTAAATTTCTTGACGTTAATTTCTTCCTGAACAAACTCAAGTTTACTTGGCACTTCCGGTTTAGCTATAAGGACGAGGAACCCAGGTGTAAAGTTTGGGTCAGGTAATATAATTAAGACACATTTCTGTGTTACGAGCTAAGAGGCTTCGTCCTTGTCCGAACTCGTTCTGTGCATTAACTTTTCGGTCTTCCTTCCGTACGGTCGTACCTGCCTTGTTATAATCACTTGTTGACTCGATTCGGGCACAATGTGGTCAACGTTATTTGAATTTATGGATGTAATTTCATTACCAGTTGGTTTTGTCTCATTTATAATCCACCAGTCGAGTGATTATGCCCGGGAAGCTGTATTGCAGCAGGGGAGGCGAAGTAATTAGCGTACTTTTAAGCGGAACTTGAAGAGGCTACAGGCGTGAAGATCGGCTGATAAACTGGACGGACAAGAGATCCTCCAAGGTGGTGAACGTCCACGTGTCTACCAAGCCGCCAAATCTGGTAGTTAAAAGTTAGGCTTTGAAGCGTCTTAAATCTACACGAACACTCCGAAAATTTGACTAGTTCCGAATACCTGCACGTAGGCTGGCATGTTGCATGACGATTTATTGCCCAAACTGCCGGGAGGTACGTTTAGCTGACAGTGACGGACGAGGCTGTCCTCTTCTCTCTCGATCATTAACCGTTGATAAACTGTTTATTACTCAATTCATTATAGTATTGGTTGGAAGTATCATCCCTCAGAATGGTACCGAGGATAATAAAGGGGGGTTACATGTATGAGTAATTGACGATTATTCGATATCCCTCTTTCGAAATATCGTTAACTTCGAATAGATTTATATTTTATGGTTCATAAGGGTGCAGTTGCGCAAAGTAAATGATATTCGAGATGAATACCGGAAACTTTGCGGTGTCGAGCGTGGTTCGTTATATGACAATATAACAGTAACCCGTATGCAACAAAGGTGTGCACGATCAATGAATACTAATTCGATTGGGTTCAGGTTTTATGACCATACTCCTCCGTACTATATGTGTAGTTTGGCATTTATCGTCCGGGCTGCAGTCTTCAGCTATCATCTCGCCTAATGGAATAGTGGAATTATATGTAAGAGAACGATATGTGCGCGTACGTGGAACATTTCCAGGAATCTTGATGACAGATTACATATTATATGTCCGTATATATAATCATATATAAAGGTGCACATATATCCTCCGAACATCGCTAAGGCGAAAGATTCCCTGACAAGTATCTCGCATATATGTTTAAAGTATAAGCTTTAAGGCAGGGGTAGACTGTTAGTCTCTATAGTCTCCACTCTCTACTCTTTTCTCTGTACTCTGTACTCTGTACTCTGTACTCTGTAGTCTCCTGCAGTCTTCTCTTCGTGTAATGGAGGAGACTTGGCTTCCTGTCAAGGGAACAGATCGTGCATACTAACTTAGTAGCTACCGTTAGCCTGGCCACAGTATAGTTAAGTGCATTTCCTTTCGCTTCTCCCACATCGCACCATCTACGGCATTGGGCTTCGACGAGGAGTGCTCGCTGCTCCCTGCGCGCCAATTTCAACTTTACTCCAAGAGTTTATTGTCTATAATCATCTAATTGTTTGATTGTCCTTATAGGCATATGCTTTGATGTGGCCTACGCCGGTATAAGACTGTCGTGTTCTGTATCCATAGAGGTTTTAGAAACCCAACGTTCGAATTTACTCGGCTAATTATTTCACTGAATATAAGATAACGTATCGAGACAATCAGACATTATGTAGTCTATCATGTCTTCTTCACTGAGAACCTGGACAGAGTTATTAAAAACTATATCTTCAGGCCGACAAAAATCGGCAACAAATTGATAAATCGGTTCTTCAAATTCACGTCTAAGGTTTGTATAATTATATGTATACCTATGTATACTCAAATCGATAGTTTTGCAGCGTTACTGTGGTAACGAAATTGCATTTGCGTGACAGGATACGATTTGTATCGTCGCATTAAGGCGGGTTATTATTTCCCCGTAGTAATAAATGGCACAGAACGAGTAATTAGTTTAAGTTTTGTTCTACAACTTGAGGATATAGATATAGAGGCTATAGTTACGGTGGCTGACTGAATTCGAAGAAATTGATCTATTATCTGAGCGATGATCGCCTGACTTTAATTTCTTTGTATTATATACAAAACGTCGATTAGTTTCACGAGTTCTCCTGTTATATGGCTACCATAGACATTGAATTATAACGCGTCGACTTTGAGCACCGGTTTTATATTTCTCAACTAGGAGATTAGGCTGTGTGTAGCTATAATATATTTGAAATAAACGCTCGCCAGCTCGTGCCTCTGACGTCTATCGTACGATATGACAGATCTCGTAACATTATTTACCCGAAACATAATACCTATCCGTTCTAACTTTGTAAGTCGCCCGCACTAAAGATAAAATCTCATTTAAAACTACCGATGTCACGTCAAACCGGTGAATGTCTGACGCAATTCGCCACATGATTCTGACATTTGTTCCACGAGTCCTTCCGTTCTTCCTCGTTACACTTATCCATCCAGGATCTCAAAGGATTTGAACTTATTTCCAACAAAAAAGCTCGAGAAATCCAGGGGCTTTTCTCCGCGAATCTATTGAGCGAGCAAAAAGCCCCAGGACTCGTGCTTTAATGATCATATCTAGGCTTTTCGTTCGACGAGCTTTTCATGACGTATAGTAGTACTACAAGTCACAAATCACAAGTCACACCATGGATCCACGACTCATTGTGTGTATACCACCTAGTCGCTGCAGCCCTATTATAGTTTAGTAGGTTATTGGGATTGTGAGCAGTGACGGTACAGGGATCTAGTTGACCGAATTGGAGATTATGAAGCTTTACGGTCACTCAAGCTCCATCCTGCCAAGAGACAGACGATTTGATCTGTCAATGAAACGAACCTATTCACGTAACCGGAGACTGTGTCGTTCGAACAAAGCTAGACTCTATACTGTCTCATACACGCATACTTTTACTTATATTATAGAAATGAAACGGACAGAATTTGTTCGGGTAGTTTTTAGTACCGAACATATTCCTTGCATGAAGCAAATAACTATTGTGTATGTTTGAGCAGAGACAAATACTTTCCTTGATCCCGCGGTTATCGTATCGGTCTGGTATCGTTACGGAATGATATTCATCTGGGAACGCCGTTATGGCATTTAACGAAACAGTATAACTGTGTGGTCGGTCTCTTGGCTGACGTTGTGTAAGCGAATCGCGATCCTAGATCTGGTCTGATTGCTGTTTACGACTATCATTTCCCCTATAGAGAATCTATCGATATCTCGTGACTGATGTTCTCGACCAGGAAGCCAATTGGAAAAATGAGAAGATTATCGGGGAACGTGGATTACAATGGTCGATAGTCTTGCAGTAGACTGTTTGTTTATTGAGTCATATATTATAACATCTGACTAAACTTTCAGGATATTGGATGGAAATTTCTTCATCCATCGGTTAATTCTCACGAAAGAATATGATGAATTTGATTACCGTAATCGTTTGAAAAAAGCTTGTGTACGATATTTTGTCCGTTCTTTTTCGTTCTATGATCACTGGCAGCACATTACCTCAAGACCACAAATGGCCAACAAAATAATGTCTAAGAATAAGAGAAATATGAGTTGTAGTGTAAAACGATGTTTCAGATTAGAATCATGCTGCGGAGATGAGCTAAGAAACAAGGTTATACTATTATCCTAAGCCAACCTGACCCGAGCCAAACTAAACTAAGCCAAGAATAAAACAAGCTTGTATATATATATAATACCATATATATATATGCTCGACAAAAGTGGAGGTACTTTGCGAATGATTACGGCTTGGATTGTCTCGTGAGATGATTTTCTGTTTGCTATTCGCTGTTTGCCAGCGCGTTGAAATGTCACAATCCTACGGCAATTTTCATGGATAATGTTACCTGTAATGGTTCTGCATTCATAAGGACCTAACTAAAGGGGGATAAGCTCAAGAATAAGGCAGAAATTTCAAGTCCCGCGCAGACGACAACGACTCTGCAGCAAAGGCCTTGGCGAACCCTATGGTAGCAAATCTAACGACCAAATCTCTTCTGTGTTAAATGCAAAATAGGTTCTCCGAAGAAGGCCGCCATGCGTGGCTGGCAACCAAGGTGGAGGTCGGACGCCGCTTCAGCCAACTCCCCCAAGTCCTTAGACGAGGTTACGTGCGAGTGAACGTCGCTGAACTCGCCACAATACAAGCCGAACCCCACCTACGAGACTTAACGTATCTTCGTAAAATATATATTCCCCATATACTAGCATGTTACTACATGTGTAGATATTATTTATAGTCAACCATACTTCAGTATACGAAGATACCAGGTACACCTACCTTATACCTACCAGAGTTGAGCAAATAATTTGATGAAATTCTTCATTTTCAACTTCACTTCACTGCACTTCACTCCACAGGACATAGATTACAGCCTCTTATGGAGTGATTTTCTCCAAAAAATATGTCATGGATTAACTAATTTTCAAGATAAACGATCGTTTCATGTTAAATATTCGTATGCTAGCAGTTAGCCAACCGAATGTCTAGCCAGGTATATAATCATAATCTGCGGGATTCTAGGCTAGGTATAATATAGGTATATATAGATTCGCCAGAAATGGCAAAAAAATTTCTCACGTAAAAAGTTATTAATGTTCCACTCGGGTTAGCTCGTGCGGAACTAAAAGGTGTCTTACACTCTGGCGCGAGACGATAAATCAAAATGATGTCAAAATATGAGAGTTCGGCTGAAGATCGCAGACCTTCGAAAAATCCAAACTGACAATTACATACACTCTTCGAAACCTCGCCTAGATTTATCAGTCCGAGTATAATTTCATATGGGCCGAAGTTCATTGCAAGAAACCTTCACTGTTGAGTGACTTCACCGCGCTAACTATATGTATACTCATAATGTATATACCTATACCCATATACTCGGATGAGAACGCGTATCCTATCTATAATAAGGGAATATCGCGATGTACATTGCATTACGTGTTGGTAGTGGATTCGTACGCACTTTATAGTGCGTTCGGGATGCGTGTAGAACCTCGCCTTGCCCGTGCTGCAGCAATTCTATGCCTACCTCGCATAAAGAGAAGCGAAGTAAAACCGGCGCCGCGGTTGGTAAGCTACGACAAAGGTTAGCTTATCTCTGGCTGCACATCTCAACCTCTTACGTGACTCGCTTCAAAGTACATTGTCACTTTATGGCTCAACGAGATATAATTTATGCTTCTAATTACCATCTCGTTTCGCTTATTTATATTACCTTTTATTCCATCCATATTTCGCTTTCCTCAAACCTTTGATGAAACGCATATGCTAAGTTTATAGTTAACTCATGTGTTTAGTACTCATATACGATATAAGCCTATTTGAATTAAGCACACTTTCGAGGATTCCTTAGCCTCGCGAGGAATCCTGTTAGCAGATTTTCGCCCCCATCGAGTCTTCGCGAAGAAGCAGACGAGTAAGCCAATAAAGACGAAGCGATTTAGCGAATCTTCTGACTTTCAGCCTCAGCTCTAATTAAAAGTGCTTGAATTTATCTTTGAATGATAATTTCAGATTGAAACTTGGAATATTGAAAAAAAAAAAGGTACGAGTTTAACGACTGTCGCCGATGGAACTAATTGTCGTGTGAAATCCTTTCTTGGAATAATATACGAGGGAGATATGTAGGAAGTTCTATCTTCTCTTTGACCAGGTACCTCGGGTCTGTCAAGTAAAACTTTACTTCAAATTTGTATGCAACGTAAACGCAAAGAAGTCCCGTCACGCGTGAATGCGGCAAGAAGGTAATGTGTATTGAGATGTGACGCTCGGCGAGGGTTAAGGTTGGGTTACCTTACAGGAAGACACTTCGTACTAAAGAAGAAGAAGAAGAGCTGAGAAAGGGTTAAGGGGAATTACAATCGAGTCATTCTTGGTGCTGCTTCTGCAGGGACGGTTATACCCGCGTATACCTCGCACGCTACCGTGCAGTCCGTCAAGTAATTTGAATAATACCATAGTTTGTAAAGAACACGCGATCCTTGTCGTCTTTGTCGGAACTCTGACATTCTGACACTTCGAAAGTTTAAGGGTCGCGCCATAGCCTGTATAGATAGTAGTATGCTTCATCGTTATGTCCTGGCTTCAAGTTCACCATAAATTTTCAACTACCCTAAAACTTCTCTCCAATCCTTTTCTCACAACTGTTGAGAGACGGTTCACCGAAAAACTTCTGCTACAACATAAAATGACACAACATGATTTTGGCCACTTATCTATTTTAAGAAGTGCCAAAAACTTAGCCATGTTGGATGTTCTATCGCTCTGCCTCTGCCTCTGACGCGGGTAGTCGGTTTAATTTAGCGAAAAAATAAATAACAAAATTCTGGAATCTCCTTTTATGGCTTTTATTACTTCACGCTGGATGCAGGGCTTATGGGTGGGTCCGTTTATGGGGCCGAATTAAGTAAAGCCTCTTTTTTCACCTCGTACGAAAGTAATTTTGAAATATTTTTAATTATGATGGAGAATCGTTATTCCTGGCAAATGAGATCACGTTAAGGATCTTATGGAACGTCCTTTTCCTTTCGTAAAAAATAAATCATAGAATGAAGTAATGAAGTCTTGATCATAATTATCAGTTTAATTTGATTTAATAGATAGTTGCGGCTCATTACAGCCGTCCAACTACTTTAAACTGAGGTAGCAATATCGCGATACTGAATAAAACCGCTTTTTCTATTTCGAATAACGAACTTCATTCAACTTTAAGCGAGGTCTTAACTGCTTTAATAATTTCTCGACTTTTATTTCTGTTGCAGCTTACAGCCCGAGCCTCGCCTACTGTCAACAAGTGAGTATTCTACCCCCCGAGACCCATTTTTGTTAATTAGCCCAGCTCTGTTGGGGGTTAATGAATTATTTTTTTTACTGAAATTAACCCCTGCCTCGCGCCACACTATCTACCTGAAACAGCTTTTAATTATAACTTTTGAATTAACGCTAAAAGCACCAGAATGAAAAACCCCGCTGTATTATCTTATTGAGTTATTAGTTTCTTACCTAACTTATATTATTACTTAAATGATGTGTAAGCGGCTGGTTTTCTACTCTCGTCACGTTTTCACATACCCGGTGATCGAAAAATATTCAATTTTATCAACGGTCATAGTTTGTCTTTACGATATTCGCGGATTTCGTCCCATCAAAGTCCCCAAATTTTATTCGATCTCTTGCATAATCCGTTTCCAATTGCGCTTCATTTTTCTCCGAAAAATCGTATGACGTTCTTCGATTTGATGAGTGGTAATTTGCGGGCCGATCAGATCCCTGAACCTGGAGGATAAAAATAGAAAATTTTGTATCGATGAAAGGCTAATAGCTTTGCGAAACTTTGGGGTAAATTGGTACACGGTATATACGAATACGAACCAGGATAATAATCATAACAGATCGCCTCCTTCTGGTCGTTGTCACGCAAACCCCGAGACGAACACGCCACTTCGCCAACCACCAGCACCTCTTCACAGTTTGCGAGTAAAAAAACTTGCGAGTATATATATCAAAGCATTGAGCTCTTCTCGGTTGTTGTATGAATATATATATATGTGTGGGTTTGTGAAACGTGCGATCCTCGTTTCTTCGGCGAGGTCTTCTCCGCAGATCTCACAGTACTTCGCTAACGTTTTCCCTTTGATCTTAGGGTCTAGCGACTCCATTGACTTAATTGAGAAATAATACTAATTACTAAAGTTTTTTACCATCTAATCGTCGTCGCTTCCTCAATGAACAATTTTTACCTCTCTTCCCATGTGAATTGAGCAATTACCTTATACCGAGGCTTCTTCATGGTTACACAAAGAGCTATTAAACCTAATTCCAATTCTATTATTCCGTATTTGAAAATCTGAAAAACGAACAAGAAAAAAGACCAAAAGACTGGAAACATTTGTTCAAAAGTTGTGTCAATAAGCAAACACGAAATTCTGACGGTGCAGTGCATTCCACGATATTTCACACACGTCCTGGGCCCAGGCTTACACAATATACCTATAGGTATATGGCACAGACGCGTCTCCAAAAGTACGTTGATCCTGCAGGCTGCAGGTCTGCTGCAGGTCCTCCACACAAACCTCTTTGGCTCTTTCGTAGGATTTAGGACCTGGCAGGGTCCAAGAGACGTACCAAATATCACGTACGCCCTAACGCACACGAGCACACTGCAACTTCTGAACCTCTCTCTAACATACGCAAGAGATTTTCGACCTGCGATGCCCAGCCGTGGTTTTGGTCTGGGTTAAAACCAGGAGGATTTCGGCTGCCCTCTGCCATTGGCGTAATGGTTCTAACTTCAAATGTCTCGGAGATTTTCCCACCTTAGGACATTCGGATATGGTGTACAATTCAGCTAATATGACTGAATCAAGTTTCGAATGAAAAGGGGTACGCTGGTTTGATCCTTGAAATTGAACAAACTATGGCATCGGTTTAAGGAAACACGAATGTATGCGTTTGGCTGGGCATCTCGTCTTCTTTTTTTGTTTTTTTTTTTGCTGAAAATGAGGAATAGAAAATTTGGAAGGATCCAAAAAACTGGTACATCGTTTGCTCCGATTGGTCCACGCCATTGACTCTAGCTTGAATAAGATTTGCCATCTTTGAACACTTTCGAACCAAGTTCTTCGACCGCTTTTCGGGACAACAGCACAGCGTTACCGCGTGGTAGCGTCCTTGGGCCGTGTCAGTGGCATAGACCATACAGGGCCTGTTCAAGGTCGAGTCAAGTGTTGCCGAGTGTTGCCGAGTATTCTCGAGTATTACCGAGTCAAGACCCCATAACCAGCTCCAGACCCTCTCCTGCACTGTCCACACCACGATGTCATCCAATACCCGTGAGCCAGGGCATGCACTACGTTATTTAGTCCTTTTTTTTTTAAATAAAATGATTTTTCAACACGTGTGTTAATAATCACACACTTTCCTCGCTCTGTAATCAGCAGTTTTTTTCCCATGCAAATTATCCCGCTGTCCCCTTGGTCCCATCCAACTAACTATTATGGTGATTACTATTCTTTCTGCAGAGAATACTTCTTCTCCCTTGTGTTATTCAAAAAATTCTACCCAATTTTGAACACTGGATATTTTTCTGTAAAATAGAATATGGTCCTTCCTTAGTCTGATCATCATTTGACGCCACTATGTACCCCGAGCCTGCGAACAGACTTTGAAGACCGTTCGAAGAAAGTACAATGAACTATATGCGTTCGCATTATGCGAAATTGTTTCGACGACGTATCACCGGGGTTCGAAATTTTTTTTTCGATTTTATCGAAATTTGAGTTAACAACTCTGTCGATAAGTCAAAGATTCTGAAAAAACAACCGCGGCAATTCCTTGTTAAAATAAACGTGCAGAATACTCGTTCGCGTTGCTGTCGATGTTATTATTATCGCCGTTGTTCCTAGCATCGATACTGCACTTTGCGGTGCTGCAGTTTCGATTTCTGTCGGCGCTGGGCGGTCCCTTACGGTTGGATCGTCGGATCGAATGATCGCTGGCCTCAATCCCCCCGATTCCAGCGCAGGTATCGAGTTCATTTTTTTTCTTCCTTTTTTTTTCGTCTTTTTATTTGTCTTTTTTCTTTTTTGTTTGACTTGGGTCAGCCTGCAGTCTGTTCAATCCGGACTTTGGTGGCGGTTGGTGGGTTAATTTATACACGACGAATCACGACACAGGTGGGCCATATTTAACCTCGATGAACACGAAGGTTGCCTACTACACTCGAGTTAATTTCTTTGTTAAAGTGGCTTCAGTTAATTCGATTCTGGACACTTTCAGGACCCTAAAACCCGAAATAAATTAAAAAATTATCCCCATATATTGTCCTCGGGAATTGGTGTGAAAACAAGTTCACTTCATCACGGGCTTATATTGTGATTCATCTATATAAATGCATAATTCAGCTCCATAGTAGATATAAGAAATGTTCGAGCACCGCATAAACATCGAGCAAACATAGGAAATGTTAGATTATAAACCATTAAGTAAACAAAAAATTGAAGGTAGTCCATCATTGAAGCATCCAGCATTTTTTATCGTCTAGTATTTGAAAAGCGATTAATTTTTTTTTTTCACAAACCAACGCCCAACGTGACTGATTGTTCGTTTAAATGCTTACTAAACCTTTTTTCTTTTTTCTTTTCCTTTTTTTCATGTTCTTTTCTGACGATTTATTTACTCATTTTTCAACGCATTAACGTCATTCAAAGCACGAACATCAGACCGTCAAAATTTTCGGCAGGCTTCAATCATCGAATCGCGCTATTGGTAATTGAAATCTTCGACTGCTTCCTGTTTGCGTAATAAAATTATCGGTAGAATATAGAATATAGAACACCTATACTGCGGGGTTGTAGAAAAGTTACAATTGAACTTAATATAAATAGGAATAAAATTTTTCACCGATTTATCTTTGTATTATAAATTTAATTCTGTGACGGTGATCTCCGTTCTTCAACATCAAGGATCGACATCTCCGCGAATGAGACTAGGCCGCGGATGTACGGCATCGCGTCGTTTTCCTCTGGCGCAGACTCCCGCGAACGAATGAAACCAGTTTTCTATATGTATAGACAGGGATACGTCTGCAGGGCGTTACGTCGACGAGGTCGCGGACCGTTCGATAATTTCCACGCTTTTAAAACACGTGAATATATATATCTATCGGCGATATTGACGTAGGGAATTTGCGAAATTTTCAAGATTTAGATTGAAGAGAAGAGGAAGAAAAGAAAGAAAAAATTATTCATCAACGTATGACGTGTATGAACACGGAACAATGAGAGAATTCAATCATTGACTATTCAAACTACTGAAGTATATCGATAGAAGTTACAGTTATCCCAAGGCAAACTACTGTCGTTCACATGTCATGCGTCGTCGACAATAGCTAAAAGATTTAAAAACCCGGAGTTCCTGCAGCAGGGGCCCGCGCCGGGGCCCCGGATTGTTTCGCCGCGGCTAATGGCCCCGGGCAATTACAGTTCGCCGGTTATTCGCTCGATCAACACTCGTTTAATTATAACGCTATAAGAAGAGTAGATGGTATAGATTCAACTGGCGGTGCGGTTATAAGACAATCGAGACGACATATTGATACAGAATACGAACGGACATGAGTATAATATCGATATACCTTATACCTCATACCTTATAACTTATAACTTGTACCTTATACCTTATACCTTATACCAACCGACTAACGGACTACCGTCCAAACATGAACACACCCGTAGCTGTAAATATAATCGGCAACGTCCGCCCGCCGAGCCTCCTTCTGTTTAACGAACTAATATTTGATTCCAATCACCTACGGGGGAAAACGTGTTTGCCTTCTGCTTGTCGAGCGTTTACCCGTAGGTAGACAGAGAGAAAGGGAGTAAACTACGTTCTATACAGTACATAATACCTCCTGCCTTTGTATAGCTCCGTTTCTGTTGTCCGCGAGGAAGTAGGTATAACCGGACGCAAGGCCGATTAGTAACTTTGTGATAATTTTCTTTTTTTCCTATTCATATTTTCTATTTTGATGATAATAATATATATGTTAAGGATGATCCGTTCCTGCAGTCCTATAGACGGATGCATACATTTGTCATTGTGTATGTAGGTATATATAGGAATGGCTAGTTATGTGTGTGATGCAGGTATATAGGTATATATAGTTTATGTATATGCATACTAAAACACGTGTCGATTGTATTGTACACGTGTACATGAATCCATCTACATAGAAATATAGTTATACAGATAATCCCTGTATGGTGGACAGGTATAAGGCTCGGTAAGAATAAAGAAGAAGTTTAAAGTTTCCTTCTCTTCACTGACCGAGGGACTCGGGAATGGACTGCCAGTGTATACGACGTATACTGACAACTGTGGAATTAATAGATTCTCGTTGCGGCGCAGAGCTGTGCGATACATTATTCATTAGCGTGTCTCGTATCGTGGTTATGGAAAGTGATATTATCTTCGTGACAGGCGTCTTTCCGTTCCCGTATACCCGTACCTTGGCTATAAACCGTAGGAGAGGCGCCCTCCCACCCCCACCCCCACCCCCACACCCTTTTACCCCCTTCAAGGTACTTTTGATATGCCGTCGGAAATCCTGGTCGATACAGCTAAGATAGCGACGCGTCGCCAACGTACCGTCGTTTTACGTACATACATATACATACACCTATATACCTATATATACACCTTATACTATATCGTATACTCGGCAAAGGTCAGTGCCGCTGTATAATACCTACGCGAAAATCGATGGAAGCCATTCCCTCAGACAGATTTATTACGTACATACATCATATATTTATAGACTTTAATACCGCTTACATCCCACATAGATAATTGTTAATGGGGATATATTAATAGTAATTAGAATTAATTAATAGATGTGTATAGGATATATATTGCATATACCTATATTTACGGTACAGTTTCGTGTGAACATGACCTCTCGACGTTGAGAGTACCTACGTACGTAGGTACCTACATACGTAGATACATACATACGGCGCTACCGTAGTTGATACCATCTGAAATTATTACGGAATTCCCCCGCGGGTGGAAAAACAGCGAAGATTGACGTACCTGGATAACTAAGTCCTAGGAACACTAGGACTATATAAAAGCACCGGTAACATTAGAAGCGATACGATGGAAGAAGGGTATATACCTAGCTATACTTATACCTTTATACCTTTACCAATACCAATACCTATATACGCTCAGCAAACCTGTGGAGAAGCGTAGTAAAGTCGGTTGCCAGGTTCCACAAGTCGACAACCGTTGCTTCGCGACATATTTTCCGGGAAAAACTTGATCCAAGCATACTATGCCCTCGTGCGAGTAGCGATGGGAACGAGCTAGTAGAATTTTACGATTAATTTATTTTCGCAAAAGGAGGGTTGAAAAATCATTAACGAGCCAATTCTGGCCAATAAAACCGATGGAAATTGAATGTATTCGATGTAACGAGGCTACGTGGTACACCGCAGCTTTTGATAATCCCGATTACGGTTATAGTTGGGTTGTTTTATACTTAGATTGTTTCTTGTCCATCGCTAACAGTGTGATGTCATAGCGGTGGCTTCCTGCTCCGTTCGTCTTACGCTGGACATCTCTTAGCGCAACGATTACTTTGGTACTTTTTGCTGGAAATTTTTTATACCTCAACATCGACAAAGAGGGAATTACGTCCGGGCTGTGGGCAGAAAATATTCAGCAATTCTTGGGACGATGCTTGTTAGCGCCGGAACCGCTAAGATACAAGAGTACATCCACCTGCTTATAGATTACGATTCATTTCATGCCAATTCACTGTGCCAAGTCTGGTTATCACGTTTGCGTAACTATCTGCGAAAGTTCTGACGAAAATACGAAAGCCAGTTGTACCGATATCATCGGCAATGATGTTACTCGGATTTGAACAAGAGATTTTTATCTTTTACACGTATACCCAGATGTAGTACTTAGATTTGGTTAAATTTAACATTTGTTCGCATATATTTTTTGCCACAACGTATGATGCCAAAAGTGAATCATTCCGGTCCTCTTATCCTGCTGTATATCAGGGTGATAATTGTTTTACAACTGGTCGGGAAAAATGAAGTGACGCACTGAAAACGTCACGAATTCGGTAATCGTTATTTCGCTGAAGCGCTTTGACGTGTTCTGCAGGTATTCTTCGATTACGTAGAATCCGATGGCGCCATACGATTAGCCGATCGTTGTCTAAAGCTGAAAATGATATATTTATACCATTCGTTTTTTATGAAAATGAATGGTCTTCGATTTGCCATTTAAAAAGGAATAAAAACGCCCGTCTTACGTTGACACGTTGATATCCGATCAGCGCAAAAATTGACACGTATTTTAGTATGGGTACATAAAGAAGAGAAGGCGTTGTGTCGGCACTTGAACGTGGTGGTAAAGGTGGACCGGTGGGTCCTTTGTCCTTCAATAATTTCCGAGAAAAGTAAATGGGTCAAAGGGTAGAAAGAACAAAGAAGAGATCCCGCGGTGTTTTCCCCCCTTTTTCTCTCACCTTTTCAAAGTTGAAACGGTTTTTACCGCCACTTGGTAATCCGGTTGGCGTGAACGTAGGCGGCTTATGCTGGCAGTAACGTTCGGGGCGGCTATACGAGACGTAACTAAATTTCTTTAGTCCAATTGTGGAAGACCTTGGCTTGGACTCGCTTTACCAACCTTTACCTAGCCTCGCTCTGCTTTGACGTATATATATATATAGGTATCTCAACTCCGTGACGCGGGTTTATTACCGAAGTTTTCTACACGTCTAGTGCGGGGATAATCGATTTGCTCCGAAACACGTTCTTCAAACTACTCGGCCTAACGTAGCTATCCGCGATTCGACCTCCTATCCAGAGCAGCATAAGAGCCTATCTCAGCATCAAACTTCTGAGGACATCGTTTCCACAAGGGAAAGCGTGTCACTCTCGACAGTTCGCCTGGTCTTTGGCTAAGAAAACCTTCGAATGTCCACATTTCGATAACCCAACAGCCTTCTGGTGCGTCGAATCCGCCGTTATAGCGATATTACTCGCAATCTGGTGAAGGTAAAGTGTCAAAACATCGAGAATTCAGGTTTGCGGTTTCGAACGTGACAGAAAAATCATCTCGTCATCAATTCATTTTTTCTTTTCTTTTTTCTTGCCTAATCAGCTTCAGCAAGTCAGTGACGCGTTAAAATTTTCATTATGCATGGTCCTGGAGAGATAAAAATTCTACGATATCGAAGATTTCATCACTATTGGCCGTTCGTGATCGACGAAGAAGGCGAAGATCGGCTCGAGGAAACGATACTCTACGTCTCTACAGCCTTGGAGGCTGGCGTGGCGCGGTGGGCAGAGATAAAACAAGAAGCTTGAATCTAAATATAACCTGGGCTACGGAACTTGCACCGCTCGACTCGCCTCCTAGGCAGTCCTAGAAGTCCTGGCAGTCCTCACGCTCCACGTCCGCCTTCTACCTGTACAGTCTTGATATATTTTCACCCGCAAAAGCTTCTTCGAAATAGACGCAGATCGGAGATTTTTCTAAGCATAAGGAATAGACCCTCGATTATTACATCATGAAAATAATTTCAAATTTTTTCAAATCATTTCTCAATTTCGCGTTACAAAAATGCGAACACGTTGTACCTATAGGTGAAGCAAATTGTTGCGCTAGTAAAAGAAATAATAATTCGCAGGGTCTGCCTCATTCATGAAAACTTTGCAAATTTGTTTTTGTCTATTTATCGCGAAACCGAGACTCACGGAAATTAGTTACTCCTTACCGATTTTCTGTCCAAGATCCTTTTGTCTCTGGTTCGAAGTCAGTGGCCACAGCTAGAAAAGTGAGGATTTGATAGAAGACCATTTGGAGTTAGAACGTAAGTCTTATACTGCTTCCTCAGCTTCCTCGGTCTCATAGACGATGCAGAAGCCACTTCTTTGGCAAAGTTTAAATCGCGATTTCACGACTGAGATTCGCACGCCAAGATGCCGTTGACTGGGTTAGCAGTGATGCTGTTAATCCATTACTAGATTCGCTGTAATAATCGAAATTCAGTTACGAGTTTCATTATTGGAACACTTTAAAGATAAACTAAGCTTATCTGACAATATACTTATCACACTTGAATCATTCTACGTCACTTTATTATATATCTTCATATATTTATCTGAGAAATCATTCTTATCAACCCGATCAAATAATGATGATAAACCTGCAGGCATTACAACTTGTAAAATTTCCCATATTTCGAAGCTAGTGAACATTCGCGTTATATTCAAGACCGCAGCTACCAAAGTTAGCAATAACGTCATCAGCAGTGACTAAGGCTTGAGTAATTCAAGAGATGATAAAATTCTAAACTATGAGGTATAAAATAGATTAGAGACTCGCTTCTTTGACGAAGAAGCCAGGAAGAGATCAGATCTTCGCCACGGGTCGTTCGTAGTTTTTTGCGGTGATCGCGCGGTCCAGCTCCTCGAGGTTGTGGCTTTGTTACGAAACAAAGTCGAAAGCGAAATGCTCTCTCCTATCTATTCGCCTCTTTTTCTCTATCCATCTCTCTCGATGCAGGGTCGTATCGTTCGTCATATCGAACCAATCGACGGGAGGAAGAGCGGAGAGCATAGCGATAGCTGAAAGTGAACTCTTCGCAAATACATGGGCTATGGGTATACCGCTAAGTGAGCATTGGTAATCGGTTAACTCGGGTTCTTCGTAGCCTCCGCCTCCAGGAGTAAAAATTGTGTCTTCGGCTTATACGCTCCGAGCTTTCTCCGGGTCACGCTCCTTGAGCTACAGTTAATCGATTCACCATATGAAATCGATGAGTTATGAAGCGGCGATGACGATCTGGATGCCAAACTGGTCCTGAAGTATAGAGAAGACGACGATGCGGTCGTTGTCTTCACTAGTGCGTGAAGGGCTCCGACAACTAGGAACTAGGAGAGTACCCGGGTACGACGCGGAGGTATTCGCCAAGGTCAGATTCTATTAAAAATTGAACGTCTCCACGCGATCCTGTTTTTCCCTTCATTTTAACGATCTGCGTTTATATTATGTGTCATGACACTTTTTACACATATAATTACGTCTTGCTGCAGCCAGGAGTCCTCCCTAGATTGCAGTCGTAAGTCAGTTGTACCTATGTACTAATGCCAAAGTGATATTTAGTAGCGCCTATATGAATTGGATTCCGTGATACATATTTTTCATCGATAACTTAATTCAGGTGCAAATTAATGTTACGTTCATCATTGGCTTGCAAGATTAGTTTGTTTTTTTTTCTCTAATAACTTATTCCCAAATTATACCGTGGTAACGACGAGGTCTGGTGACGATTGTCTCTCGACAACAGGATTCTTACGGTGACCAGCGAATACCACCGCAAAGGTGTGCAGTCAACGAAGCGTAAACAAAAGTCACTAATTAGATTTACTTAATTAACCCACCGCAAAAAAATCTCCAGGCTCGTGGATCTCTCTTCCGATCATCAGGCACTGACTCCCTTATACAACGTCGCGAATGAAACCCTCGCCGATTCACAAACTGCACGTCTATCCAGAGCCAATTACACCCACAGGAACAGCGCAGGGTATTTCCGAATACAATGCAACACAACACATGGTGTAACCATTGTTATTCCGTAGTATCTATACATCGAGTAAAAGTTCGAAACGTCGCGATGCCTGAGTCGATTGCAAAAGTTGATCGCATTGCTATTGAGTTTCATTACACGCGTATCACGTAGACGAAAGTAAAACTATAAAACGCCAATGGCTGTATGGATTGAACGTAAAAATTTACCCATTTGTTCATCTTGACGTTCTCTACACCATTCCAGTTATTCCAGTGCTTAAAGTGGTTTTTGCATTTGCTGAAGGCATCGGGTGAAGAATAGCCATTTGGAGTATTGAAAGAAGCCGTTCGCTGTATACGTGAGGAAAATGCCCTTGATTTTATATGACTCCTGGGTTCGCTGGACCCGAGAGAACAAGATTATTAACTTTACAAAACGTTATTAGTTATTGCTCGAGAATAATTATTCCGGTTCTACTGCAGACCGTGCAGCAGTCGTGTAGCTCTTGTAAATAATTACACCCGGTTGTCATGATCGCAACCAGAGACGCCTGGAATAAGTTTGAATCGCGTTGACCACCGCGATCCGTAAACAATGATAATTCTGGTCAACGATTTAACGCTGGAGGAATAACAATATATTTTTCTTCCGCGTCTTCCTTCATGCGATAAATAATGCTTTCACTATAATGAAATTGGGTGCGTTTTGTCTGCTCGATTAAGTATAGGAAGTAAAAACTGAAACATACCTACTCTCTGCGAAAAGATTAATTTTACGTTTCACCTTTTTCTGAACTTTCGGGGAAACGAGATCCCGGTTTTTCACTTAACTTTCTTCAGTCTATGCAGTATAGTAGGCTGAATGTTGGGTGAGTATAAATAATAATGGCTTACGTAATATAAACAGCCGTTCTAATTGATCGACGGGCTTCTGATCGTCATGATTCTAGACTCACGATTAGAAGCAACGACCTTTTGCGGTTGAAACTTTGATTTTCTCTCGCCTGTGGGTATGTATACCTATATATTCAGGTTCGTGCAACCTGAATAGTCACGTATCTTGACGACGCGTCGTGTTACTCAACTCACCTCTGCATGTATTAAAGTACCACGCGCGTTTGTGCCTCTGATTATGTAGATTACCGTTGCAAGCCGACCTTTGTATTCTAACAGAATATTTATCCCCCTGGCTGCTGCATTGTTTCGCAATTTCCTCTACCCGATTGGCGACGATCATGGTGACAGTGAGAGAGAAAGATAAAAAAAAAACGAAAAAATGAAACAACCATGTTCATCGAAGGTATCTTTGCACACCTTCCCTCTTTCGTCTATTATTCTCAAATAATTCAACGTGCCTAGTTAACTCCTTGACGTTACGAGGTTCTGGCCAACGGCCAAATTCAGTATCCTCGACCGGGTTCTGATCGAAAGTAAACGCGTGCCTGTCAGTTTAACTTTTCAGCACTCATGGCGTGTGGATAATACAGTCAAAGCACGAGCACCTACCTCGATGAATTCAGGGTACTTTTATTTTTACCAAAATGGCGGCACGAAGCCCCCTGGATTTACTACTTAACTCTTGTTTCGACTACGGCGAATGAACGTTACGTAAACGTAGCAACGTTCAAGCTGGGTCTAAGAGTGTCTGGTCTTCCTTGCAGTCTAGATTTCCTTGGTAAACACCGTCATTATAATTCAATTTAATATTAATTTGTTCTCCTAGCTAGACAAGCGACGCTCAATGGTTTCGTCCGTCTTCAGTATCCGGCCGCGGAATTGAACGGATGACTCGGAACGAATCTGTAAACGCAATCCAATAACCGAATAAAACAATTTAGAATATTAACAGCCATCTATCTTCTTCGTTTTTTTTCATCGGTTTATAAAAATACTTAAGATTAGATCTGGTTTGGTAATTTTCAAAATTCAGTATCAGCTGCATCTCGTTCACGACTTCGAGCTCGAGGATCTCATGATGAGATCCTCGATGAGAACTCCTGCTCGCGGATGATGGATGCGGTAGTTTTTCATCGTCCACGAGGAAGTTATTACGAGGGCGAAAAAAAAAAATGCGATGCACCTTTTGCTCGAGTTAAGGGTCGGAGAATAAGGAAAAATGAGACTCCGCTTGCAATGTATCGTTTGCTCTATATAACTTCCGGCCTAAAGTTAATTCCGGGTTATTCTCAGCCAGTCTATCACGTGACTGAGTCCAATTAATCACCTCCCGCAAAATACTTGGCTCAAAGATCTCATCTGATCTGCAGTCGGGTAGTATAAGAGATTTTCTAATTGGTGCAACACCTAGAGATTTATTGAGCAGTATAAAACGAAGCAGGCGTTAACCCGGGGTATATGTAACCAAGTGAAACCTGCTATAGTAGGAAAGGCTATTGCTTTCCTTCAACAAACTAATAACAAGTAAGGGACCTTCGTCGTGTTGCAAACCACCAAGAAGTAGACCCGCCAATGAACTACTGAGTTTATACCTCGACTACACGTATACATACATACATGCATACATACATGCATGATGCTTTCAGATTTATACCTCTGGTTCAGACTTTTCCTTTCATAGTATACATCGCGGTAGAACTGTTGTCGTATAGTAGTTATCGCGGCGTTCCACGTAACCTAGGCTGTCTAAGTTCTTCGGCAATTTCTTAGTTGGTTCCTCCACCGCGGTTACGTAACGTGCAAAACCTTTCTCCGTATAGTGCGCGATGGTCCAGAGAAACGTAAGCGGTTATTAGCAAAGCACGAGAAGTGTGCAGGTTGACGTAATAATAATAATTGTTTGACTAGTTTGTTCGCTTGCTCCAAATCACGTTATGTTTTCACGTTGTTGTCGTCTTGTTTTATAGAGCAAAAATAAATCGGCCGCCCCGAAGATGTGAAAGTTTACGCCTTGTAGTCTGGCCCAATGGCTGCTTGCCATTTCCCATCTATGCAGTATATGGTTCGAACCGCTTAATAGGTTAAAACACTTTAATTGCTATACAGAACCGATAGAAACCGATGTGTAATTATGGCCCTTGACTTGGAAAGTGTTATAAATGATCATGACCAGATACAAGACGTGCTCTGAAATGTAGCGTACAACGTAAATAGCACACCTTTCGCACTCTAATTTACAGCCATAAGGTGATGCTCACTTATTTTCAAGAATTTATTCACTTGCATACTCGACCGGGATTTTAAACACTCCAAGGATCGCATGGTATCCATGCAATCTTACATTTTATTTACTACAAAACTCTGCGGTATACGTAAGGTCGTTCGTTCCGGAACTTACATACTCTCCACGAAATGTCATTACAATTATTTGCGGGATGAAAATATTCGCGTAAAGCCTCTGCAATCACGACGTACTAGTGCCTGTAAAGACGAAGCTGCCACTTCCGGATACAAGATGATAAAAAATTCTCCAAGGATTCTGCGAATTTAGTTTTTAAATGTAAATTTAAATCTCTAGACCGCGTATGTAATGATGTGATTGACTTAATACTCTTTACAAACGCGCAGATTCTTCAAATGTTACCTCGCTCATTATTCTTGGTAGACATTGCAAAATATTGCAGAACAGGTTACCGCGAAAACATTAACAGCCCTGTAAGCAGGTGTTAAAGTTCAACTTCGCAATGACTTTTGACATTTAAAAGTAACTGTAGTACCAAATGAATGCTCGAAATTTATTCTGTCAACTTGTCAGTCTTGTCTTTTCAGTTATTTTTTGCTTCGTCATATTTATTCGCGTTCATTAGCTCGCGAGTTACGAATGATAAACGAGGTTTCGGTACACGCCGAAAGATTGTTGGAGTCGGGAACTGTGGAGCACCCTGGTTCTCCGGTTGTAAAATCGCGTGGGAGAAATTGCGGGACAAGAGACGAGCTCTTGGAAAAGGACTACAGTCCACGGGGACAATTTGCTGCAACGTTGAAGTACCGTACCAAGGCGCATAAATAAACAAGGAACGGTCCAGCATCGCGCTGTTGGAATTGTGTTGGTGCCACGGTGTGTTTGTTGCCCAGCTCTCAGATAGAACCGAACAACTTCCTAGAGGCGTGCCTGTCACGACGCCCTGGGTCATTGGTCACCCGGGTCTTATCTCTAACTGACCGCAAACCATCTCCGTAGAGAGCCGGTCTCCAAAGACTTTCGAGCGCGATTCTACGTACTATCAAATTCTAGTTTTTCTAGAATTTGTTCAAGAAGAAACAGTCCCATGTCGGACTACGATCTTAGATCATCAATGGATATACCTATCTACATTGACCGCAGCTTTTACTATAAACCCAACTTGTACATTTAGGATTTCAAGAACCAACGCATTTAGCCAACCAACTAAACCTTTTCATCCCTTTTGTTCCAGATGGGGCATAGAGGCACGTGGTTACACAAGGTGCAGTAGCGGAAAGGTGCACCATCCACCAATATCAGGGGATGGCAGCTACAGACGGTCAGATTGTGGTGGCAGCGGCGCGATGGGCCGAGGAGGCAACCTACCTCCGCGATTTTGTGACGAAGCACCGTCTTCCGTCAGTCGTAAAGATCACGAAAGGTCAGTACGGAGGATTAGGAGTGCCTACGTTGCCAGCTCCAAGTCTTCAGAGTACAGCGCTCCTCGCGTCGGCTGGAAGACGAAGGAAGATCGTTGCTCAAGCAGTCAAAATAAAGGAGGGTCGAAGAGTAGTGGGTGTTGGGCCAAAGCTAGCGATACCCGACTCTTACGCAGGCTTCTTCGAGATCCTTAGCGAAGAGGGAAGAGCTGTTCGGGGCATCGAGTCCGTCAGTGAATTGTCGAGAAGATGTCCCGAGGAGGGTGCACTAGTGCGAGAAACTATCAGAGGAATCGGCTGCAAGGTTGACGACTCTGGCATGGTGGTGCCCGAAAGTTCCCGGACGCTAGCAGCCGGTGAAACTATCACAGCAGCAGGGGAAGTGACCATACAAGGTCGTGGAAGATTTCTCCGTTGTATAGACTGCCGCGGAGACAGTGTCCTCCTCGGGATTGAACAGCGGGGTCGTTTCAGCGCCCTGGCAAGAGAGGACAATATTAGTGGTGTCCACACGGCCAGGGCGCTACTGAGCAAAAGATTGCCACTTACGGTGAGACTGGTCCACGGCCAGCCTCCTCGAGGGTTAAAATCCTCGAGTCATTTCCTCCCGGAGCTTCGACTGCTCTCTACATTCGAAGAGGAACATGTCTTCGCGCTTCCGCTTCAGAGGGACGGTGCCGCTGTCGCGCTTCCACTAGCTGCACCTCTGAAACTCGTCAAGGCGAGAAACGAAGAGATGCTACGATCAATGGGAGAGTTTACTCGCCTTGTGGAACGGGGCTCACGTTTGGTTGCCGATGTCGCCGACCGAGCCCACGTCCTGGATGGTCGTTTGGGCGAAGGAAAGCCTAGACTTCCTAGAAGCGGTGGTTTTCTTAGGCGATCAGCCAGTTCTGACAGTGCAAATCATCAGCAGAAACATCATCATCATCACCACCATCATCATCACCATCAGACTAGCCACAGCAGCCATGGACATGGGTATCGGGACGAAAATCGAGTGCCACCGTCTTATACCGAGGATTACGACGAGATTGATCAGATCTATGACTACGTTCGCGGGTTTGCTCCGCTTCCGAAGAGCGTACGTTCGCCTTACGAAAGCGCTAGTAGTAACAGCCCGCCGTTGACTCCGGTTACGGTCAGTGTTGCATCGATTTTAGACGACAGACCTGAACCACCACCGATAGAAACAATACCGACGAAGAAGATACAAGCTGAAAAACGAACGAGACGTGCTGTGAAAGAGACGCCAATGCCTAAGGTGGAGAAACCACCTCTGGCTAAATTGTACGTTAAAAATAGCGGCACTCATAGAGGACGTCCGTTGATGCGGCAGAAGAGTGCTTCACCGTTGAAGGAGACCCCGCCCGGGTACAAAGGCGGCTCACCGCTTTTTAATATCCGGTATAAAAGTCTGACCAATCTTCAGCAGGCCATGGAGCTAGATGGTACTCTCGACTCCAGTCACTCCGGAGGACGTACTTCCGGAGATTCTGGGGCTGGAGCTAAGCTTCCGGAGAAGAGGTGAGAAGTCGCTGTCTCTCTTATCGCTAGGAATCTTTTAAACATTTCTTTTCGCACAGGTCTAGACGTCTGAGCAGACCTCGTTCGCTGACTAATCTTGTCTGGGAACTTCGTGGAGGGAATGGCGTTTGTCCTGGACAGGAAACTACGTCGACAACTGCCCCACCCCTTCAACCGACTAAGTGCGGACCTCGCTTGGCTGTAACAGTCATGGCGCCACGACGCGTCGGCACGCTCTACCTCTAGATCGTAAGTTATTCTCTCTCCTCTCAATTAATGCTCGGTTGTATTCATACGCGTGTCCACATGCCAGACGTATCTCAAAATTGAAATTGGCGGTGATGAGGATCAACTAGGATAGATTGTTACTTGTGTTCCTGTCTCTTGTCACAGTTCTGCATCTATATAGGTAGTCACAAAGTCGCGGCTTCTTAATTAATTCCTTGTGAACTTGTTAATAATTATATCTCTCTTGGTTCGCTGGTACTCTAAAGGCGGGAAAAAAATTTATACAGAATCCGGTTAGGAATAACGGCTTTATAGCTGTTCTTAATCATCGCAGAGCAGTTCCTAGCTTCTTTCCATTAAAAACTCTCATATCTGACGTGTGTGTGCGTGTATTAGTATGATATACCTATATACGAATTTATGTACACGCGTTACACGTATAATTTCATAGCTAGGCCTACTTAAGGCTCGTTTTGAAGCAATATAGTTGAAAAGGTTGCCACCATTTAAACTACGAGCTACGGAGTAAAAAACGGTCGCAAAAGTGCCAGGTTTGCACAACGCGTATTGAAATAATGGCAAAGACACAAATGCAGTCAGGCAGGTGTTTCCAGGCACCCGCCATAAAACGAGAATCATCGAGGGTTGTTACGTGAGAAACGAGGGACTATCCGCCTAGTCTGCTCAGGTCCTGGATCATCTAATGGGGCTTTTTATTACGTGTTATAAAATCCTTATTGCTTTTCCCTCAGGGCTGAGCTAGATTTGTACAAGAAACTTCGAGACCAGCGTCTTTGTAGCAACCTGAAAACGGGGCATGGCATCCATCCATCGATAGGAGCCAATTTACGAATGGCATTCAGTGCAGATCTTGAAATTTTTCATTTTAAAACAAAATCAATGATAGCCAGTCGGCAACTGCAGTAACGTTATACAGGAAATGTAGCAACATTTTGTACAGTACGACATTGAATTAAGTGTCTCGTTCAGTGAGCCGGGAATTATGTCCGGCGTCGTTATTCTGTTATTAGATTAGTTATCGCAGCTTGATCGTGAGTAACGACGTCCTGGTGTGTACCTCCACGTCGAGAAAGACGGCGGTCTGTCAGGTCGGCAAGGCGTTGCGCGAAATTGAAATGTTCTCGGTTAAGCCATCGCGAGGACGCAGGACAGCGAGAAACGCGAACCGCTTCGAATCTTGGCTCGGCTAGAACTGGTTGCCGTTCCCAGGCTGAAGAAAATTGGCAAGCCTCTCTGCGTATAGGTTAACTCAGCATGGCCTAACTCTTAACTGTTTTACCGAGCTCCTCCCGCCGTTATCGTCATCCTCGTAGATGCTGTCTTCTACTCCTTCGTCGTCAGGTCAGGTAAAAACAACGTCATCATCTCTTCGGGCAGAGCTAATAGCCCTAGTTACATGAACTTCTGCCTCGTTCTTGGATGAAAAGAAAAATTTACCATTTTCATCCTAATTTTTCTTCACTTTTACTCAACTCATCAATAAAGATGAGGCTTTTAACCGTCCGCCATTCAATCCTCCGCTCTTTTCTTCGACGAGTCTTCGTGCTTTCGAATACCGCATGCTTCTTTGGAATCCACAATTACGCTGTCGTCTTACTGAACGAGCTTTGTTTCATTGACAAACTGGCCTATATTAAGACCATAGCGATTTAATCAAATCCCTAACGGAGTCGTGACACTTTAATAGTGGATACTGCCTGGTAAATGTCCTCGCCGTCGTCGGTTCTTGCTCACTTTAATCTCGGAGCACGCCTCTTGGAAGGGTGTGTAAAATATGTGTGCGTGTATAGGTTTGTACCTGAATATTAATCATCAGAATTGTATGCAGTCAGCGGTTTGAACAATTCCTTAGAAATTCCCTTCCCAAGTTTGTGGGTTCTCTTCCCATTGTCTGCCTACTCTTCGTCAACCTAAGGTGGGCTTGCTATGCGACAGACTTAATCCTGACTCACTGGTTCAATTTTTCAACCTATTTACGAACTAAAGTCAACTATGCGAAAGGTACGCGCCAAAGACAGCCACCCGAGACAAACTATTTACCTTCGAAGCCTTTTAAGGCGACGCCCACCGACCGAGCCAGTTCTGAACCGACGTCTGACCGTGGCTCGATCAAATTCCTTATTTCCTTCAAACGGACAATATAATAAACCTCCACATATACGAGAGCCACGCGAAACTACCGGACACTCTTCTCTTTTGACGTAACATCAACGAAATTAGGAAAAACTATGTGTTAGTTGTATGTATCTGACTTATGAAGCATACTTCTGCTTCGTATGCTCTTCTGAAATCATTATAGTTGAAGTCTAACAAATTAGAATATCCATGTATCCATATCTTATCTCTTGAATCATGTTTGGTCTTCTTGAAGCGCGGTTCATTGAACTTGAAAGCCCAACTGATGCGAACCTTTTTCAATGTTGCGACGTCCGCGAAGTTAAAGATTTGCAGAGTTAATGTTACTTTCAGTAATTGCAGCATAGTGCGTAGAAATACACGCGTTTGGCGTGGGCAGAGATCGGTAGCCCTGGACCAACACCCGCCTAGTTGATCAGGTCAGTCGAGCGTAACGCCTACGTGCTACCACTTCGTAACCACTTCGTTTTATTATTAACGAACTTCCATACGGTCAGCGACTGCAATACACCGTTTCAAGATATCGCGACTCTGTCTGTTTTTCAACTATGTTACGCCCAAGGTGTAACTCCTACAATATATCTTTTCACCTTTTGATGCTACGTCGCTTCCCTTGAGAGCTCCTTCACGTTCTGGAAGAAATTCACGGGCACTGTCTCTCGTAAATCACAAGTGCCAGAGCAAATAATACCTACCTCAAAGACGAGGATGCTGAGTCGGCAAGTTTACCGAGCAAACAGACGGCAAAGTACACGAGTACAGAGCACCTAAGGTAATCTCTGGTCTCTGATTGTGTAATGAAAACCTTTGTTATAATTTAAAGGGTAGAAGAAAATATCACTTGCTTTATTCCTCGTATCTGGTCTGCTCATTTTGTGCTTACGCTGTTTAAAGAAAGAAGGATTCACCCGTTACGTAATTCTTGAGGGACGGGATTCTACTATAGAGAATATAGGAATAAACCGAGTAAAGAACGAGGTACTCTCTATACAATGGGTTAAAAAAAGTGCTTTGGAATAGCAAAGTTTCTTCGCGTGCGATGAGGTTTGTGATTGTTAGTTTCCGCGTTGACGAGTGATCGATTCGTTCGCGACGAGGTCAGACGTCCCTCGTCTTTGTATTCTGAAAATCTCACGTCTTCGTCAAAAGCACCATCATCTAACATGAATAAAACCTCACATTGTACAAAGTTGGATAACACCGCGCGATCATGTACGAGGATAAGAAGCTTTGATAAAGATTCGATACTCAATACATCAGATAGGTACTTTATACCTACAGATTCTTCGGAAATTATTTCACAAGATTCTCAAAGTCATGATCATCGTCATTTCAATCGGCATGCCGTAAAGGTGGACGACTGGCTTTATAAAAATTAGTGAAGCGAATTTGTCAGGTGTATTGGCCTCCCTCGGTGTCGTGTCGAGTGTCGAATCGTGTCGCGTTGTACCACAACAGTTTTATCTATTTTATTATCATTATTTTAACCGTTCACTCGTCACTGCACCAGCTTACTTACTCACTTTTTACCAATCATTTACCTTACTACGGAGTAAAACGATATAGCTTTTCTTATATATACCTGAAAACGAAGAAGACAAGAACAACATAAACAGTCATTTTCGCATTTTACAAAACTTGCATGTCAGCCTTCTTACCGTACGGAGATATCTCACCCTCGCATAGTTGAGGGGTGGAAACAACCCTGGATCACCTCATCAATTCGGTATAAATCTAAGAAATCGCGTCACTCGCGGCTCTTGATCGGTTCGTTTGTTGGTCAGGTGCGATTATGAAACATTGTTGATGTCGATCGATATTAATCGATATTCCAATCGGCGGATCTGAGCCTGAGGCATCGCTCCTATCGTAATATCCTTTCATAACGGGACTACGGTCGTACTCAACTGTCGTATGTACGTGGTTGTTGAGCAAATAAACCGTATATTCTTCGTTGTGAAGACACCTTCCTCTTCCTATACCGACGACTCGGCGAACCTGCCAATCAGTTCATCTACGTCCTTGAACTTTGCCCCGTCACGGCGTGGCGCCTTTGGCCGACCAAGTTTGTTCCTATAGTACACCATCAAATCCTAAACCTATTACGACGGTAATAGCTAAGAAATGATAGGCAATGGAGTAAAGGGCACAGGTTATTTGTAACTTTTATCAATTTTACACGCCTATAACATCATGCATGGGAGTTTATACGGTGACGATGGAATTACACGCGTGTACTTTCGCTATGAGGGTGAGAATCGTTCAGGGCTCTATCCTCGGCACACGTAGAATGCACTTTGGAAGTCGATGGAATAATCGCATTTCCCAAGAACTTGGTGCAGAGAATCATGAAATTCATTCATTTTTAATACTTTATCGATGAACAATCAACGTTTGAATATAAAAATTGAAACTTTGCTTCGTCTGGATCAGTACCTACTACTATAGTAACTCGTTCGAAAAGTGAAGAAGGTACAGAAATGTGTCTCTGCAGATGGATAATGTGTCCAGTTCTCCGGTCGGATGGAGAATTTGATTCATTTGTTCGAAATTATAGTTCGAAAGCTAAAAATCAACGTCCATAATTTATCGAATCATGCCTACAAAGGTGTACGTATACCTCCTTAATAATCCACAACGTGGTGCTGCAGGTACGGATAAAATACACGCGTTATTGTCGCCAAGCCCCTCACCGACAGCTGCTCGTTACCACTCGGCACAGGGACGCCAGGACTCGTCGTCTCCTTGGCCACGCCTTGTGCCTTGTGCCTTTTGCCTTGTGCTTTGCGTCTTGAATCTTGGCACCAAGTCTTCCTTACCTTGCCTCTTTCAGTACGCTGTGCGCGTTGCCCCTAGCATAACTAATATATTGGCGGCCCTTGCGTATGTATGTACGTGCATATATACTTACATGCATGCATAGATTCATAATGTATATACCTATATCTCCACACACCGATGCACGTATACATACCCTTTGTGCAGAGGACGTGGGAGTAGCGAAGACTCTGAACTTCGCGTGAGGGCGAACAATAAATCGGTTAAATTTTTGCCGGTTCACTGAATTAATTGTTCGTGTTGTCTGTTTCTTTTTCTTATTCTGGGCTCGCTGTTTTCCTTCGATCTTATGCCTGGGCCGGACTTCATCTCGTTAGGATCCGGTCGTGCGAGGCACCGTTATTGCAGCAAGCTCTTAGAGGAAAGAAAAAAAAGAAAGAAAAATGAAGAAAAAAAAATATTTAACCGGACTCACAATCTATGTGAACCGTAAATCTTCCCAAGCCTCGATATTCCTCTTCTTCATCTAGACCATCTTTAATAAAGTTATAGTACAGAGATTAAGTTTGTCGTGAAAAGAATTTAACGACAAAGTTAGTTGTAAGCTTGTAGAAGCAACTCCGAGCTTGTAAATGGATAAAAGTTAACCAGGAGGCGAGGAAGGATCGAGGTAGCGAAAACCGCGAACTACACTTCCGTAGAACAACTGAGAACTTATCTCTGCCCGTGCAGAAATTCAATCTTGGCGCTGCCCAGGCCCTGGCTAGTTATCCACGAAACTAGACTGGCTATGGCCAGGAGGGCTGTCCAGCGCCAACCCTGGCGTGTAACATATTTCTACTCAGCACCTAGCCAGACAAACTGATCAGGGTCTAGCCAGTAAACAGACCAGGCTCTAGCCAGCAATCTTATGAGTGCCCGGGAAAAAAAAATTTTAAGAAAAAAAAAAAACTGGTCCCGGCCGGGGATCGATCCGTGAACCGTGCGCTCGCCAACTCTGTCCGCTACCGACTCACCCAAGATCTGTTATTCAAATTATGAGCTTAAACGAATATGAAATATACAAATTTCATATATTCCAATTCTTATGGAACAAAATTTTACATCTGACTTATTAATTATCAATTTTATGGTAATTAAATGCAACAAACACGCAGTTATCATTAAATGATATTCTGTGTGAAATATAAATTGAGTTAGCGAAATTAAATTTATTAAATAAGCATTTAAGTAATTTGATGAATTCAGAGTTAATTTACATAAATGCTAACTATCAAGTATGTTAATAAAAAAAAAAAACATGACAAAAAATGCACCAGTAATTTGTTTAATCTCCTGGAAGTGCATTTCTTCAAAGAAAAATTTTCTGTAACAATTATCAATTAAAACTATGTCAAAATTATTCAATATTTGGTAACTTCGATTTCCTTCATTAGAACCTGGAAATTAATCAAGTAATAAAAACAATCATGGAGAAACGTTCTTCTATGATTTAATTTTCGAATTATATATTTACTTTTTCTATGATAATACATATAAAGTATACCTTCAATGATCAACGCGTGACTTTTCATTTTGTTAGAAATTTTGTAAAAATGTATAAAAGTTAAGTTTTAAAATCGATCAAGTTTACTTAATATTTCCGAATTGTAATATTTATTGAATGCATTTATTTACAAAGTGCACATTTTTCAAAATTAGAGAAAGAATATACACTTAAGTAAAAGATGACTTAACAATCATCGATTATCTGTCACCATTCATGTTTATATACTATAAATATTTATATGTAATGACAAAATATCATGTGAGTATATGACATTAATCATTATATATTTTTATGTATAACAATATATAGTTTTATACAGTATAATATAAAGCCTTGCGATACGCTATTATATAAAATTTTATATAGTTTTATATAATTGTATCGAACATATAATTCAAATTCAAATCCGAATTCAAATTTTACTTATCCGTTTCAAATCTGGCTAAATATTCTAAATATCCGATTCAAATTCGAGTTTAATCGAAAAAGTTGACTACATTCGAATTTGAATCAGATATATCAAATATTTAGAAAAATTCAAAACGGATAAGTAAAAATTGAATTTGGATTTGATTGAAGTCGATCTGCAATAACGAAAAATTAAACGCAATTAGTGTTTTGTCTGACAATCCTGATCATTGCTGACCAGTTCCTGGAGAGTTTTGCCAGGAATTATGCTGTTATACGAGGCATCTTGTCAGTCTGGCCAGTGCCAAGCCAGAGCCTGTCTAGGCAACGCTAGCCAGTAAAATCCTATCAGGCTCTGGACAGTAGCCTGGCATGCCAGTACAAATTTCTGCACGGGTGCACGCTGAGATTTTCCCGCTCTCGACTTTCGCGGTGGGCAAAAGTATGCCGATTTCTACCCTTCGCTAGAAAAGGCTGAACCAACAACGCGCTTTCTTTTTCATATTAATCTGGGCTCGTTGAGCAAGCTTCTTACTTCGTGTTGATTTTTCTCCGTTTTTACCACAACCAGCAGGTACAAGGACCACCGTTTTGCTATAACCAGCCTTTACAGTGTGGTTGTTCCTTAGCTGCATGATATCATGTCCGTTCGCTGCCCAGAACACGATATTTTAAGATTCCTCACCACGCCTGTATTTTACCAAAACTTTATGGTTCTTCACCGAAAGTTCAAACCGTCGTGAATTTATTTGCAATTTTTGTGCGTCGCGTTCGTATATAGGTAGGAGGATACTATAGAGCAACAAAAACTGAAGCGAAACGAATCATTATGCTAGCTGTTATAATTTTCTAATAAAAAAAAATAAAAATCCGTTCTGATCTGATCATCCGATGAACCGTAATTACTTATTGAATTGTTTCAATCGAATCTATACTTAGGTATGGCAAATAGGAGCAAAAAATATCACCAATACCCCTCGGCAACAACCAGTCTCACATCTATACGCCGTTTGATTTCACAGGAAATATAACTGTTACTTTGAGAATAATAAGCATAGGTATAGGTGTATACGTGCGATAATATGACATAATATTACTTTTTCACATGTATCTAGTTGTGAAACTGTTAATACAACAGAATGGTAATTTGACAGCGTGGCTGACAACGTATAGGTAGTACACAGGTATGTAGTAAGAAGATATATAATTAATTAAAATCCTGCTTTTGGATTGCGTTGTAATTATAATGGTAGATAAAACCGTCGTAATAACAAAGAGAGGAACTACTTACAACATAGTCTGAACTTGGTCACGAATAGGGGGACAAACTGGAGTTAAGTAGCGTTCGGTGAAGGTGGCCCCAATTAGCAACGACCTTTGTGGCACGCCGTAGGTGAAACGAGGCTAGTTGAGCTGAGGTGAACTGAATCCCGAGCTGTGAACTAAAACCAAGAGAAAAGCGCATTGTTTTTCGCATTCGTTCACAATGCATTGTTGACGCTAACGCCATTTCGCAGAGCCACTTGTTGTTTTGTGAAATTAGAGCACTGGGCTTCATCCGTTTCGAGCCATTGATTTGTTTTGGGTATACTGAAAAATTGATTAGCATTTTCGCAACGATTTCGATATCAAAAAAATCTGATCAATTTTAATAAGTCGAAACGAATGTCCGCAGCATTGTAGTCGTGAGCCTGATTTGGGGAAAAGAAGAGTAGAATTGCGAAATTGCTATGTGAAGATCGTTTCGAAGCAAGAAATATTCTGTGAGACTGAATTGACTCGATTCAAATTATGACTAGCGTGTAGGATGAATGGTAGTTAAAAATTCATCATTTTTCAACTTCGAGTATCGAAACCTCGATGAAAAGGCTTTCAAGACAGTCGAGTTGTTTGACTAAGCGAATCGACCGTCTAAAATATAATCGAGCCTAGTTTTAACCGTTACATACTTCAAAGAAACACTCGCGAACGATTGGAGTGACAATGCCTTATTAATATTGGCGGTTTAACGACCTTTTATACCCCAAGGAGAAAGAACAAACACGATTCATTGTCCGGGAAGGAGGAACCAGTACTCCATTGTACCGGTGAATGAGTCGTTGTCGTTCGATGATCAAGTTTAATAAAAAAATTAAAAATTAAAAAAAAAAATGAAAATAAAAACCGACTTAATACGCGTATACCTCCGTATGTATTCCCAGCCTTATAGCTCTCGGAGTAGTTACAGCCCGGGTACGCCAGACCTAGAGAAGTTGGTACGGCATGCGCATGTGAATTGTGATCTGGGTCGCCTGATTGCAACAATGCGCTTTGTGCTCTGTGTGCTCTAGACTCTAGACTCCAGACTCCGTCACCTAAGTCTGTGGCCTCTGAACACGGTGACACAATAGTTGCCTAGCTTCGGCGTACGAGCTGTGTAGGGAGTTATGAAGAAGTTATCACTTGTGGCTCAGGCAATTATACCAGTATGTAACATAATTAGTAAACTAAACAACCGACTCCAGAAACTCTCTAGCAACCAGTTAGTGCCACGATGCTATATAGTTACCCGAAATTTCTGTTAAACGAATTTTACCTATTTAGGAACCGGCCTTTTGTTTGCTGACTAGTTTCACTTAGGAAGTAATGCTTTTTCCCCGATTTCGACGTCCACTATACACCGCAGACTCCCTGGACCCGCCTTGTTGTGTTACGGAAACGTGCGTGTCGAATAAATCGAAGCGCTGCACAGCTACATGAACTTCTGAGTTTCTCTGGCAACTAACTTCCTCGGTTAGCCCTAACTGGATACTTCGAAGTTATTGTAAAACTTGTATATATGCAACGAGGTATAATCACTCGTTGCTAATCTATGCTGAATCTTTTCCCGTCCAGCACGAGAGTCTAATGTGATAATAATTGTTTCTGCATCTTTTTAGTTTCAATTACCTGCCTTGCTACGAGGCTAGATATTTTCTGTAAATTTTCGCTGGTCATTCTGCATGGCAATTAATCAATATGCCACGTTACTGTCTCGTTCAAATTTTTCCTTCTAAATATGCTTTCTTCGAATTTAGAAAAACTTTGATTGTCATGGATTTATGACAGTCTTCGTACTACACACATTAGACACGTATATTGTAACCCTTGGCTTGTTGCCGTACAACAAATAAATTGATTACAATATGCGATTGAAAGTGAAATGTGAGAAGCCTTGCTTGTAAGAGCTCGCCATATAAAGTTGTGACAACTGCATGCAGCGTATGGTAATTTCGGTAAAAATCCATGAACTCGTGGGCGTTTATACTCGATTGTCACAGCAGTCGAAAGTCCTGCGTCATTTAGCGATTGGCTCACGCTGAAGAGTTGGATGGACGCAATTCTAACGCGTAAGCGATTATATCATCGTCCTTCGTTTATTTTGTCAATAGTTTTGTTCAGGTTTTCAAGGAACCGGGTAAGATGATCGACACAACAAATAACAGAAGTTCGAAATTTATCTCGAATAAGAATTCTCCTTAAAAATCGATTGTGAAATTAATTCGAAAGTAAATCGAACAATATGTCTATAGAATGGTAACTGTCTATTATGCGAGAGGAAACTGCAGGCGTTTGGAATGAAGCCGGTCATTTTAATTAAATGAATGGCGTATCGAAAGCAATTTTCTCTAGAAAGCGTGGCCGTAATTAGAGGACGAACGATGCCTCAATGATTTCTATGTCAAAGATATTTTCTTCGTTTAAATTGACCGGTGAAACCTGCAGCTAAATAATCAATTCCTAGAGGTAATTAACACCAAATAATGATCATGATAACTTCATTCATATTAAATGGTCAAGTCCAATACACGCATTACGCATACCTCAAACTATTATGTAATATAATGAACCTGTATTTTAACGTCAAGATGACAGATCGCCTTGATTGATATTACAACGGTTTCCTTCAACTTATAACACACCTAATTTACATGAAGACGTACATATGCTGCAGCTACACATCAGTCAGATACTTTATATTAACTTCTTCTACGATTTCTTACGTAACCACTTTCCTTCATCATATTGGCTAATGACACTTTGCTGTCCTTGAAGTCCTAGAGCATAAAAATTCATTCATCTATTAGGTATACCCACAAATTTCTACCCAGTATTTCGTAGCTGAATATGAATGATGCTCTCAGTTTTTCGATGAACAAATTTTGCCGTAGGTATAAGTTTCCTTAAAATTTACAGATCTGCAAACAAACGTTAAGATATAGATTATCGCGATGTATGTACATAATATATCTACCGGAGAAACAAACGTTAACGAAAGAATCTCCCAAGCGAATCATACACTCCCGGGTATTTCCACGCAGTTAAGCGTTCAATGTACGAGCAGTGGAACGAGCGAGTTCAAAGTTCAAAGTTTTCACGAACTTGTCCTCGTCGCGGCGACCCTGACTTCGCCAAGGGAAAAATGAACAAACATTGAATCATAGTTTCGGAAGTGTTTCCGCTCATTGATTGCGATTGCATACATATACACAATCCGTATAGACGTATACACATACTTGCAAAAATACATATATATACCTACATATAATACATATGTATGTAGAATACCTACAATCGCTGTACACAGTAGAGGTACTTACATACGTCGGTAGATACTTAGGAACGGACGCGGCAACGGGGACCCGGACGGACATCTGGACACACGGGTACGCGCTGGTTGAGGGAGCATTGACCTTGCGGTGGGCCCCGGGTATTCGACTGTGCTCGACGAAGAGTTTCGGTAATAAACCCATTGTTGCACCTGCCTGTGTTTCATGCGAGGAAGACCAAACGAAACGAGTGAAAAATATACTCGCGCGCGGAAGCGAACCGTCGCGATTATATATCCGGGTATAAAATGTATAGAAAAAATAAAAAAAATGTTATCCTGCTCGAGTTTAATGAAAAGAATTTATTTTCTTACTTTCATTTGATTTTTGTTTTTTTTTTTTCTAAATAATAATTAGAACCATGATAATAAATATTAATTCTTACTATAGATACCATAATGGGTGTGGTACAGGTGGATTAATAAACTCGATATCGTTAGAGTAATACATTGTGGAGCGACTTAATTTACTCAAGTAATTAACAGGGAATCCAGATCTTGATGGTAATAATAATAAAGCAAATAATATATGTAAAAAGAGTAAAATATATATAAGCTGTACATACATATACGTATATACGTATAGACAGTGGCAATGGGCGAGCCGCATCGGAGCGTTGATTTGTAGACTAAACCTGCGAGCACGTATACATCGGAAGAAGAAGGTAGAAGGTAGAAGGTAGAAGGTAGAAGGTAGAAGGTAGAAGGTAGAAGGTAGAAGGTAGAAGACGGTGCACGAACTATCTCCAAACTTGTTTCACCCGACAAAATATAGCGAGTGTATACCACTGCAGTATCTGGCTGTTAGTTTCACTGCAGGCAAAAGACTTATACATACCCTATACCTACCCACCAGTGGAAGAGTCGAGCGTGACTCTTACAAAAACTTCCATACCCATATAATTACCCCTTCGTCGGCTGATAAACGGGACTAATTATTATCGCGTCGACGATAAGTTTGTATCAGAGTAGTTTTTACCCCGAAAGATGAGTAGCCAGACCTTTTTTGCCAACGAAATACATACAGGTACTAAGTCTTCGGTGTGAGCCAAGCCTTAGACCTGCATCACCAGCAGATATCTTGCCGTCCCGGTCCTCCGTGCCCTTAGGCTCATTCGTACGTGTAACTATATAAACATGTGTGAGAGCGTGCGTGTTCACATGTACTCGAATATGGATATGAATATGACGGTACCCACAGCGTGGGTTGCTTTGTTCCACCACGAGTATCTATCTCCTGTAAATGCATTGACGTAGCCTCCTCTTCTGCTGTACCCAACTACGTGCAGTAAATATTTCGCTAAAAATTTCTATTCCCCCATGTATCACATAGATATGAGTTCAATTTTTCATTTATACCTACCTCCATCGTACGTTCAGTATAATATCGATAAAATTCCATCACTTATTCATATTTACGTAATACAGACCAGACAGTGTGTGTAGGTATATCCTTATACCGATCTCACCAAGTTCCCATGCAGCTAAACACTCGGAACATTTCTAACTCGTACCTAGGCCTACAGCCAACGAAGGATGTCTCTCCTATCATTGACTACACTCCTTAGATCTCCGGACTTTCCTTCCCTCTATATATGATCCACCTTATTTATACCTATAATACGCTTCAACTCCGCGTGGGACTTTACTTGATAATAACTATGCAGGTTCTCTTTGCCATTGTGTTACTACGTATAGGTACGGGAATCGCAGAGGGGTTATTATTTCGGCAAAATGTGGTTCCGTCTCTCGGTTCCGCCGCACCACGTGCCTCCTGGGTTCGTCCGGTGGGCTGATCGTCGTTGGTCCGTGGCTATTCCTTCGTTATTCCTCTCCTCATTATTATTATTATTATTATTATCATTATTATCATGTTATGGTTATTATTGTTATTTATGATTGTTATTATATCGTCGCCATGAGTAAATTATAAGGTGGGGGGAAGTTTTTTAATCTCGGTTCCTCGACAGTACGCTCCGCCTGCACCCTCCATCTTAGTGCCCTTGAACCTTGACCCCTGACCCCTTGAACCTTGACCCTTGAATATACCCTCGGCGTAGTAGTCTTGTCGCTCAGGCTCACCTCTGCTCTTAAACAATTTATTTCTGAATCAGCTCGACGACGTTAAAGGATATAAAATGAAAAAAGGTCGATGTATAGTAAGGAAAGTTTAATTTCTTCGTGTTATTATGTATATAAGAATTTGATAGTAATATGTTATAATACCGTTGTAGTAAAAATAGTCATTTCAGTCGAAATGAAAGTTATTTATTTTCTGAAAATCGAGACATATCATGCAAATATATTTTATGCTCACAGTTTTTATGCTGTAATTAGGTACCCTACCATTGGTTTCGATATAATACTGTTCCGAACGATCGATTTTCATGGGCTGGTCAGTCAGGACTTTTCCATGCAGAAATAATTGGGCGGAACCAGTCAAGTTTTGAGCATTTACTTGATCTAATTGTTACCATTTGTTTAGATAATAGGGTTGGTTGGCTTGTTCGTCACTTGTCAATTTGTTAGACGATAAGGTGACTGGGTTCTATCTGTTCCAGCAAAAAACATTAAAGTTACTCGGTTCTGGGAGGAAGACTGAAATTTATCCATGTGTATCGAGCGAAAGATTGTGACGACAATAGGTATTGGCCAAATGAAAAACGGTACTTCGTGAAGTAGCCTTGTGTTTCGTTTCGTCTCTAATTAAAAATCAATAGATCCACCGGTTCTTGAAATCAATTAAACATTTTTTTTTTTTTTCTCTCTTTCTTGTTTCACCTTCTTTTTTTCTGTTTATTTCAACCATCGACATTCGATTTAATGGTACGTCTGGGATCTGGACTCTTGGGATCTGCGCGTGTACGAGACTGACTAATGAATCCGAAAGGTATCCGGAGGACAGCCGCTGTCACGCACTTTTTGTTCGTTCGCAATCACGAGGGCCCATGATTGTCGATAAGCGAAACGCTTGGCCAGGCTCTCTTCAATTTTGTTTCCTTTCTACTCTTTGTCCAATGTTCTTTAACTTATATAATATTATTATTTTTTTCAATTTTTTAGTCTTTTTTGCGTTGTTGTTCATTTTTTTTCTTTTTCAACTCCTCTTTGCTTCACCTACCGATTTTACATGCGTGCCTTTGTTACGATCACGGACATGTTACGCTTGATTTTATCCCGCTTTGGCACGAGTGCCCTTTTACCGTTTGTTCCAGGAATAAAGTCGCTGTTACATGTACTGCGCCAGTACGGTAACAATACTCTCACATTATACTCAAAAGATACGTGTATGTGTTAACATTCAAGTGTACTACTTCTTTACGAAGAAGGTATTACTAACACCTGGATGACCTGTAGGGAGTAGGCATAAATATGGCAAATATATTTTTAGTTTCTGGAAGGGCTGGTGGTCTGTTTGTTTCTAAATTCGTTAAACTGTTCTGTGGCAAAGTGGTCGTATTTAAGACGGAGAGACCTTCTGCTGGTCATTATATCTGATTCCCATTTTATGAACGTCGAAAATAACAGCTTTTACGTTTTCACTTTCTCCGAAAGTCCGGCCTCCTCAAGATTTGTTATTCTCGACTTCATCCCTTATGTCAATGAAATAGATTATGCTCAAATTTATCACCATGAAAATTGGTTTCCGTTTACAGCCTATACAGCTCTTGAGATCTGAGAGGGTCGAAGAGATTTCGCGTGTTAAAAACTCGAATATTTTCGTATAAATTTGGAACAAACACTTGGCAATTATACCGAATAGCATCGACGCAAGAGGCACGCGAATCGAATCACCAGTGAAGCTTAAGCACGGTTCATTCTGTACCGGATGAAATAGAAACAACTCGAATGAATGGCTTTCTGTCACGCGACTAGTTATAGGTATACGAGGTCAGTTCTTATCCGCAAAGCCACGACTAACGCTAAATCCCCGTTGATTATGTGCAATTGAGTTGAAAATTTCTTCTGGATAGGTATATTTTTTTCATCACTTTTCAGTATCGTTTAATTGCTATCCTGCACTAGTTAAGTTTCATTTTGGAAGTTGTATTAAGATTTGGTATCACATAATATAGTTGTTCGGATAATATATTGTCAAGAATTGTACATGTATGTACAACATGTTACATATACGGGGTTAATTTGTTGGCGACTTTATTTCTGGTATACATGAGGCATTTACGTTCCCCGCTGCAATCGCGCACGGGTATATAGTGACTATTATCATTACGCGGGACAAGATACGATCAAACTGTCCGTAATAACAGCTACGAACGTTGGCGTAGCTACGCGAACGAAGAAACGCTCCAGGAACGAAGGGATGTGTTTATTAAATTATATCAAATTATTAGCTAAGGTGGCTGTACAGATCAACTTAATATAATGTAATGCCAAAACCCAAGCATTATTGTTTTTTTTTTTTATCTTTTACTTTTTATTTTTTCGTTACTGCATGAGAAGTCTGATTAGGTTATTACCCAGTATATCTCTTTGCTCTCTGGAAACTGAATATTTTATGTTAACTTGGCGGATTTTTTCAACCGACTTTACTCGGATCGGTCGAATTGATAATACATAATTTTCCCAGTTTCCGTCTCGTCTCTGGTAGTTAATGGGACCTATTTTGCGTCTGGTTCGTTCAGTAAATTGACGGGTTTATTTCTCCTCTCAATAACATCTATAATCATCATCCTTCCCGCAGCAGTATTCGAAGTGACATTAGTCGAGTCGAGTTTATCTGATGGAATAATATCAAGTCAATAATTTGTTGAACTTCGCGTTTCAATCAATTTTCTTTTATTTTTATCACTTTTCCTCCTTTTTTATATTCCAGATTCCACCGATGAAGGACCAATGAAGGCGCAGAGCGGCCAGCTAGCGAGGAAAGACGCTGCAGATCTCCAACCTCTTTGAAAAATCAAAATTCTTAGCCCGAGCTCAACAACGACAAATATATGAAAACGGAAGCGCTATCCCACCCGATATTCATTTAATTATGCATTTAACGAAAGCCATTGTCACCCCCTCAAGTTTACATCCTATAATTCTGTCCCCTCGATCCGAGACCAATCGTGTCACTATTCGTTTCTTCATTGATTAATTTTCATTTTTACTACAGCAGTGTTTTAAAAAAAAAAAAGAGAGAGAGAAACGTCAACCTGTTTCTGGAGCTCGCTAATCACTAATAAATTATAAGATAATATAAATTATTTCAAATTAACAGATTAACTCTTCTAATTTTTTTCCGAATGGAAACACCAATATTTCCATGTTGATTATGTTCGAATCCAGCGACTACTTTTGGTCTCGTTTTGAACGAATGTATAGGTTGATTTTTGTACACTATATATGTGACCCGAGAAACAGCTTCACGAGGGTTGTAAGAACGTATCGTTTGCATATAGAATCTCTTCTCGTGATGCGTGAATCATTAGTTACACGTATATATATATAAGAGTAGAAAGAAAAAAAAGAAAAAAAAAACGGAGAAAAAGTAAAAAAAATAAATAAATAAATAAAAACAGGATTGTTTACTCGTACGTCTAGAAAATAGAATTTAAAATAAAAGTGGATAAGAGAGCAGAAAGAAGATGAAGAAGAAGAAGAAGAAGAAAGAAAAACGTTATTAATCTAAATATTACAAAAGCGTATATAGGTGAGGACATAAATGCCATAATAATGACCAAGTTTTTGTGGTCGTACTTAAGTCATACTTTATTCTAGCTTTTAGTGAATACACTGTTTTATTTCACATTCCATTATCAGATTATCTTATTATTATAATACATTTAATACTAATTATTTTTAACAGATTAATACAGATGGCTCATGCGATCGATGGACTATAGTAACAGTTTTTTTTATGGGAAATCTTAAACTCTATTATATACTGCTTGGTAGACTGTTGGCCGACTGTGGCCATTACTTTCAAGATCCTAGATTTTATAGTGACTAAAAACTTAGAAATGGAAGAAAACAAGAAAAGAAATATATATATCTATCTATGTATCAACCCCTATACTGTAGCCTGTCACTATGTCTGAATCTCCTTTTGCCTTCTCGTTTATTTGATACTGATGGGTTTCATTTTTATTTAATTTTTTTTTTTTCTATCTTTTACTTCATTACAATTATAGTATACTCATGTGAAAGAGCAGATTTACTAGCATTCACGGTTCAGGTTATGGTGTTTCATGTCCATGATAAGCACATGGCATAAGCTGTCTGCGTTACTTTGTATTATCGTCAACTGTATCCCACTTTATGCTATATCCATATATATATATATATATATATATGTATCAGATAAAGTATCTTGGTTTCGGCTTAAATTTGTGTTTGGGACCTGCGTCTGCCTTTAGCTTAAGTTTAGACTTAAGATTGCCTTCCGACTGATGGTCCCAACTGCTGATTTGGTCCTTTGTCCAATTTTTTTTGTGATTATTAAAATATTGATACACGTTTAATGTTAAGTTAGAATATTAAGATAGATTTTCTTCAAATGTTTTCGAAATATTTACGGTCAACATAAAATTATAATCTATATATACGTAGATAATTTACGTATGTAATTCGTTTGTAGAAAATATTATACATGTCTGATATGTGCTGCTTAAGAAGAAAGTAAATGTATATGTAATATAAAAAGAAAAGAAGAAAAAACAAAAAAATTATATACATATAAACTATAATTCTTGAAATTAGTGGAATGAAAATTTAATACTGTTTGATTCACAATTGATCCAATTTTAAATCTTATAAAAGAAAATTGTACATAATAAAAAAATGAGATGATAAGCTTATAATAGAAAAACCATCATGATATGCTTATCGAATACAAAAAGAAAATTTGTCGCCGAAAATTATAATCACTAGATATCATAATCCCAAAGCAATTAATAACAGAGACTTCTTTTGTTTTTATAGATTCAAGTGACCTTACATTTATATCCTATTTAAATATTTCGAGTCTGGAATGAAGTCTGTAGACTACTACATCTAGGTACTTGAAAAAAAGACAAGAAAAAAAAAAGGAATTCAACAAAGATATTATGAAAATAAATGTTTTCGCGAAAAATTAGTTTGGCAATAAATCTCAATGAATTTGGAACTTGAAGCTTTTTTAACATTTAGGATTCACTGAAGATATATTATATGAAGTGTTGAATGAATGGTTTATTATTACTTTTTTTTTTCTTTGTAAATAAATATATTGTCAAACGATTTTTGGTTAATCATTTTTTTCAGCAGCGCTGTACCCCGGACTCAAGCTAATCATACAATCCATAATCATTGTTGTAAGCTAATTATTAAAAATTAGTCCCTAATTACTCGTGTATCATATTATAAGTTTTATGTTACGTTTAGCCGCATAGATTACGTTTAAATAATATACATTATTTTATGTAATTTTGACAAAGGCACACAGTCCCCCTTACGATCGGAACTCGGTACAATATAATCAATCCTTCAAGCAATGAATATTTCGTACGCGATGTTCTTACTGAGCCTGATTTTGCCACGATGACAATTTCGTAAGACATCTTTCCGAAATATCATGATATTATATATTATTTTCGCCCTTTTTTCTTCAATTTAACTTCTTCACAGATAGAACATACGTGTCACACTGTCAACTAACTTTAATTTATGATGAAATAATATACCCATTGAATTTTATGATAAATCTATCGATATTCCATTCGTCACATTAATGCACGCATACAATTAAAGATTAAATAGTGCGTAATATAGCGTAATCAATTTTTGTGTAAATAAATTCACAAAAATAGGGTAATAATATCAATTTTGTCAAAGTAACAATACGATGCTAATATTGGTGCAGTTGATTAACAATATTCTAGATCTTAGAGAGACTTGTAAAGTTGTAACGTTGATTAGCACCAGAATAACTATAATAATTACAATAGTCAGGAGCATTATGTATCATATGAATGACTGAATTTCCTCTATTGTCTGAAACTTATGTTAGTTTTACAAATAATGTTTTCGTGGTGAAATGCTCATTTGTAAGGGTCGAGGACCGTGGTGCCTTAAACCTCAAAATGATTTTCGCTCAATTAGCGAAGATTACAGAAAAAAAAAACAGACGACGTCCATTTTGTGATTCCCTAAGCAGTTGTTCTTTTTTTTTTATACTTTATGTATTGCTTATCTAGGCTAGCTTATGTATCTTACAATTAAAGAGTGTTTCAATAAATGATGATGAATAATTATACATTTTTATATTTATTTATACATTTCACCGTGCTCTGCACTTCGCATTTAATCTGGCATGTAGATAAGTGATATCCAGATAAGAGCTTTTTCTCTCGGTGATTAGAAATTTTGGTCGCTCGCGAGGAATTTCAATTATATATTATTTCAATATGATATGAATAAGCAAAATGAAAAAATATATCGTTTCTTCATTCATTTCATTTTTTCTTATATCTAATTCGAATAGTGAAGATGGAATCAATGTCTCTTATGTAGGTATATATGGAGGTACAATAACATGATATAAAATATAAATTACCAAGAAAGTCTTTTCGAAAACGGTGTTCTTAGAGATAGAAAAAAAAGAAAAAAAAAGGAAAGAAGAGAAAATAATTACGTAACAATAATTATTTGGCAACATGAAGTATTGACGATTGATGAACGATCATCTATCTATGAGTTATGACATATGAAAAATACAATTTTATACGGATAAAATTAAAACAATTTTCATCATTTCTCAATAAGACTTATATGTGTGTGTTCTATTTCATAATGAGAAATAATTTCCAATTTCTATTATTCATGTAGGCTAGAGATATTTTTGGCAAATATTGTTTTACAAGGAAGAAGAGATTCGTATGAGAAATATTTCTTACTTTTTTTTTTTTTTTAAATATCATACGCATTAAGTATATGCTACGACTTTCCTTATAGTTTCACATATCACTACATATTATAATATATATATAGGTATATACGAATCTGTTGCAGTTCAGACCTTAGAGCACCCAGGAATATTTTCTGTATTATAGACGGAATAATATTTTAATTCTATTCACAGAAAAAGTCTAATAGTTAATAGTTTCATTATACTGAATTACTAATATCACTATAAATTGACTAAAGTTGAGTTCTCCAGGATTATATATACCTTAGCTTTTCTTCTATCTAACTCTGAGTATAGGTATATGTCTAAATAGTTATAGATATATATGTACATATACATATAGAGTCTATTTTCTAAAAATATAACGTGCACATCTCTATACATATAGATATATAAAATATAAATATGGTAACATTATAAATATCCCCCTCCCCCCCAAGTGCACGTGGAATTTTTCTTTTATGGAATACATCAACTTTATCTTACGATTCAACAATATTATTATATATAATACGAAGCTTAAGACTTTATAAGACGGCTAATCATTTGGTAATCACAAATTGCGTATCGCTCGTATAGAATTTTTAGCCAGACTTTTATCGCAGGTACATACTATTTTCGTGATTAATTATTCGTATAGTTTCTATTATATTAGTAGGTATATAAGCATATTATAATATGCTATACATTTAAAAAGAACCTATATATATATATAAATATACTTTTAAAACTTGTTACAAACAAAATTTTTACTTTCTTATAATATGAATTTGAATTGAATTATTGGTCGATGTGAGTCTGAAAAGTTGACTTCTGATAAAATACATAACAGTTTTCATGTCTTTTTGTTTTTCTGTTTTTTTTTTTTTTTTTGCAGAACTTATTTTTTCTGACATTTAATACATATGAGGTACGATACTGGTACAACGGATCACCTGCTACTTTTTTTTTGCTTGTTTTACTTTCTTTCTCCACAGATATACGTTTTTCCGTCAATAAATACACACTAACTTGTGAGAATACGTAGGTAGACAAATCTAAAGCGATAGAACATATCATATACTGAATAGAAATTAAGACAAGAATTTATAACGTATCACTAGTAGTTCTTGACTAAAAAATAATTCAGTTTGTATGGCTAATGATAAATAATACTTCTCATTAGTTACGTAATAATATACGAGCTGTACACTCTTCAGTGAGTGTAATGATTTACGAGGCCGACCGTACGCGTGACCTGTACTACTAGAATTTACAAAATTCTATATTTAACATGTTTACTCGTTGTGCATGTAGAGAATAATTTTTTGAATTTTTTTCTTCTTTTTTAAACACTATAGGCGTAACGTTACTATCAACAATATCACCAACATCACAACTTTCTTCCGTGTAAATAGACTCTTTCTTCGGAAGTTCGTAACTCGGACTAAATTTCAGTTGATAACAGCCTCGTTATTTATACTGTAAAGTTTATAGTCCTGAAATATATAATCTCAGAATCAGACCTTGGCCTTTTGCCTTCTCAGATCGTTCGGTATAAAGGTAGTGAGAAGACATCCAAAGGCTAACATAACAGAAAGGGCAATATTCGCCCAAAAGGCACCCCAGGCAGAAAACAGATAACCGTAAAGCATCGTGAATAAAATTCCAAGTAGTTGAGTTGCAGCGTTTAGAAGTCCTGCTGATGTACCTTCCGGTTCTGGATAAGTCAATTCTGCTGCAAACTCGAAACCCACCGGTAAATATCCTGTCATGAAGAATCTGAAATGATAAATAGTATAATTGGGTACATTATTCATTTAATTATTTCAACCAAAATCAATTGGCTTTAGATTGCGGTCATTGAACTCACAATCTACAGTGACTAGATTATATTGTTAACTCACCCCAATGCGGCTGCTGTGATATACACAACGTACATATGACCACAATCCAATGTGAATGTGAAGACGATCATTCCCATGAATGAGAATACATAAACGCCCAGTGTAGTTTCTCTGTAATAATTTATTTTATATCAATGCAATGATTAATCTCAGCGATACTTTTTTACCATGCATGATAATGATTATTAATGAAATTACTTGAATCTGTGTGATTTGTCTAGAATTATACCGCAGAATACCGATCCCAACATGCCTGCGCATACTATGGCAAGACCGATTCTTCCTGCATCCATTTCGCGACCCTATAATATGGGAGAATTATTTCTATGAGATTCGTAGATGTGTTATAGCATATAGAAAATAATCAATTTCAACAGTGTAATAATTCAAGTCTCTATTGGCTTTGTTACTTACCGGGAAATATTGAACTATTATCTGACTAAGAAGTGTACTGATCGCGTAAAATATTCCCACGTTTATTGCGTAGCTGAGTAGGAGTAAAAGATACCCTTTGTTAGTCATCAGAGTTTTCACCGAGTAGAAGAAATTTTCCGATGTTTCAGCTTCCCTCTGAACAGCTTGAGCAGAACTTGGTGGAAGAGGAGGTTCCGCCTTGAAAACTATTGGCGAAGACAAAAATCTTTTTGATATAATATATTACGAAGGATATTACGAACTTTGCATAATTTAGCTCGTTTGTCTCTGAAGCAAGCGAATTATGCGTAAAATTATTTTTGCATAACCGGAGAATGCGTATATGAATTGCCACTATTTAGCGAAATTTTTATTTTCCACTCACACAGTATGATAAGAACCAATATAACTGACGTGATCGCAGCCACGATGTAAAACATTTTTTGGAGTCCCTCTCCAATGACCAATATGTCGTCGCTGCTTTTCACTAGCATCGGAGGAAAAAGAAAGCCTACGGCAACGCCAAGCTAGAACATGAAATGCGAAAGTAGAATTATTTAATAATCCTTGAATGTTTCGAGATTCGATTTGTTACAAGGTGACCATACATTTTTTTAAACTTCCCTCAGCAATTTGCATTACATTGGATAATGAGTAACACAAGAGAAAAATCCGTCGATATTTATGTAGTGGCCCCTCTTTTATACTGTCAACTAGGTGAAGGATACTTGGGAATCCCAGGAGTAGAATTTCAACGACCGAACCTGTTTTTGTGATTTTTTGCAAGTGCAAAGGACCCTACTAAGGATACGTCTAGACTCGATTTCCCTGAGTATAATTTATGACATTAATATTCATTCGCAATCTTCACGGCTTATTATACGATTGCTTAATCCTCAGACGAATGAAATGACAACAAGAATGATTCTAGGAGTAAACAATTTTATTGAGAATGAAACTTATAGCGAAAGAGAGATAGCGAATCGTGATAGTTGATGAATTAACGTCCTGCTTAATTTCAACCGATGCAAAAATTGGAATTAATGATTAAAGTATGATTGGAATGACTTCGGAAAATTGCTCCGGTAATTCATTGTGACGATAACACAAATGCTTCAATGTCAATGGAAATTGGTTCTTCCTGAACACGCAAACTTCTATAGGTTCAAACCCTGGTCAACACAGCAGTTGAAAATTCCTCTGCTTCAAGATCTACGTGTTTTTAAACCATTCAGTTTTATGCGTGCGGATAGCTGGCTAAATGACATTATACATACGTATAGGTACATACATCGACATCAACATTCATGTGTTGAAAAAATAACGACGAGAATTTTCACTGTCGTTCAACGTTATCCGGATACCGAAATCTAAATTGACAAAGGTAATTGTTCAGAAGTAGGATGGAAGTAGATAACGAAAGGCTATTTCGTAGTTATCTTCCTGACTAGGTATTATTGCATAACAAAATTGCTGCTGTACCTACTCATATCCTACTTATACGCCCCTTGTATCACGTACTTTAGTCTCTATGCCATATGTTGCCCCAATTGTCTATATGACAATTGTGCATACGGGCAGGCAAAGGCGTAATAAGTTCCTTCTCCGAAATCTCAGCAAGTTCTCTTCATGAAAATATTTAATTTTTCTTTACTTTTTCTGGAAAAAATTATGGGTTGGTGTTCAGAGTATGATGGGAAAAAATTCTCTTGCAATAGAGAAATGTCGACAGCTTTCTTTCACGGCTGTGACATGCACTTTGCATTTATCCCCAATTCGCTTTCGAGCATTTTGAATAGTCTTACTCCATCGAATCATTGCATTGCAGAATGGAAAAGAATTAATCAATACTACTTGAGATATTCGAAGTGCTATTCAGATACAAATTCACAAAGAATTATACCAAGTCGATATTTCCTCGGCTCTATAGATACGCGGAACAAAAAATAAAAAGAAATGAGAGTGGGAATTGAAAGATAAGCTCGCTACGTCTGCGTCGCAACAGTAAAAGGCGAATTGACAAAGAAATACAACGTTCGCTGTAACGAGAATTAATGATTATCCAAAGAGGAGTCAACGACCATCCAGTCTCAGGTGGCAAGGTCAAGGTCCACACTCCACAACGATTTCATTCGAAACCTTGCCACGTGCTAAAGATAATGACGGTCAAGATCCAAGAATCTGTGGCCGTCAAACTACATGATTTGACATGCTGATTTCCCAGTCTCTTGTAAAGCCAAATTTATTGAAACTAATCGCAAATTAGTAGGCTGTGATGAAATCATAGCATTTGTCAAAGGCCTTAGATGGCTAAATTTATCATAATTAACAGTTGCAGCATATAGAAAGATTGGCACTACGTCATCAGTCGCGGTTACTGAGAGGGTTATCTTCTATATATCTAGATTCGTCGAAAAATATTTCGCCTACATCAAAATCGAGTACTGTAATACCATCCGAATTCAATCAGACATCAATACATCGAAAACAAAATTTGACCCATATCCGATATTCTCGGAATAAGTTTCTACCGAAAGGCGTAATTCGAAGGAATCAAACGTTCAGTCGCAATTGGTGATAGTCAGCTGCTACAAGTGATTTAGTTCCAGTGTACTGACCCTCGTAAAAATTTCTCGTTTTGTTTTAGGAGGATCTATGATGGACAAATATGAATGGCAAATATTTGACGTTATTGGTACCTGTGATTGCTACTAATAAAAGGAAGAACTTTACTCATATGTTGAAATTCGTCTTCCACTCCTGGGACATGTTCTAGATCCGCGGCTGTCTGAATGAGGACAATCAAGCTGATATAATTACGATTGTCAACCAGGGATTAGTAGACTGTAAAAGGTGATTATCAACGCGTGATATCGCGGTTATACTTCAAACGTACTGTAGTTAGTTACAGTCTAAACACCATCTGAGTTGTGAGTGATTGGTACGATATTCTAAACCACGTATACGATGAGTTTCAATAAAATAATCACATACAGTTTATGCCAGAGAGATAAATTGAATCAATTATGTAACGCACCGTTCGAGTTTGCACGCAACCACCATGCGCGAATTATACCTACCCATATCTACACACGAACTACGTATAATATGTATACATATATATACACATTATCTTTATAACCACACGCGAATAAAACTCTGGACTTTGGACCCCTCTTCATGACGTAGAAATTCCGTGGGTCCCCGAGCTCACAGATTTTCCCATATAATTACATTGCATCGTTTATATAGGTGCAGGGTCTGCTCCTCCGACGAGGGTTAATAACTTAAACGGTCAACTATTCAGCGTGGGTAGGACGGACCCCACTGACCGTCCCCCCATGCATAATGCATATATCATTTACGGTCATAGCTAACACCCTTTGCATACAAATACAGTCAGTGATGATCCGTGTCCGTCTGAAGGGAATACCAGATGGATTGTAATAATTTAAGTATTCGAGGTGAGAAATGTGGCGATAAATTTCACGGGGATTTTTCAGGTGTTTGAAACACTCACCTGGTTACCAAATACACCGATGCTGCAAGCACTGCTCACTTGATCAGGGCCGAACCAGACTGCTGCCAGACGCGATGGTACCGATAATACGAAGACCTGACTCAAAGCCACGATCGAATGGCCCAAGAAAGTCACCACGAATCGGTCCGGACTAACGCTGAATACTTTTATCCATGCACCAACTGCTGTGCCGACAGCACCCAATATTGCAGCAGCACGTAGACCCTGTAACACGCAAAATATGTAAGAGACAATATTATTTTGGGTCATGACTAGATTGTAATAAAACAGGTTAATTTCTATGACCCTGCAGATCGTAACAACACTGGATTGTTGGAGTCGAAGTACTTTTCTGCGATCATCTACTCGCGAAGATCCTTTTGTCTGTATAGTCACAAACGGACGAGGATTCTCATCAATGAATTTTCTTGCGAAGGTGTTCCTTCGCTTGAAGATACACTCATATATTGCAGTGTGAACAATCATTGCACAGGATTTTTATCATTTTTATTTCAAGTTAGTAGAATTATTTCAACTTTTATCAGTACCGGAGTATTAGGCACTCGCTGGTCCACTACAGGCGAGATTTCTATTGATTAAGAGAAGCTATACATATACCTAATGTAAATGCACCTAAAACAATCAAATTTGGGATGATTTAGATGAAACGTCCTTGATTGATAAATTGATTATATCCTTTCATGCTCGACTCAACTTGGGAATAACCTTGCGAGTTATTTCAAGCGCTTAAAAAATATCGTATGAATAAATTATGAAGGGAGATACAATTCTTCGAAGGTACTTTCGCGGCTTTGGACTCATCTGATCTACTAGGCTTCAATTTTCTTCCGGGTGCACTCTCAGAAAACAAATTTCTGTCTTTGTTCTCTTTTCTCTCGTATGAAACTTTTCCATTCCAGGTAGATAATTTTGAAAAGATATCCCAGATTTTTATGATCGTCGCAAGAATCGGCACTTACCGTACCGTGGTATGAAATCGCCATATTGCACATATAGTTTTACTATTCTGCAGCTTTCATCTTTTTTTATGATTGCAGCACGTAACGTTCTACAATTTGCGGTGAGATTGCTATTCGAATCTGAGAGTATGTAAAGAAAAATTGATTTAACATCTTTTCTTGAAGTTTTACCAATTCTGACAGACTCCGAATTTGTAAATTTGTTTTATAGCGACTTACAATATGATAATAAAAACGATAATATCTTAGAACAACGAAGACCATATCGGTATTCTCAGCTTCACAGAATTACCAAAATTAGTGTATAATATATTACACGATTCATTATCAGTTTCCAACGGATTGAAAACCAAAGGGCGAAAATATACTGGCTGCAGACAGATAATTTTCTTTAATTTTTCAACATTCTATCATGTACTATCTGATTATTATGATAAAATGGAGTATTCGCAATGACAATAAGAACTTTAACTTAGTGTTGCAACATTTTATACCACAAGAAATCTCAATTGATTGCCAGTGCACACGCGGGGCTAATTTAAAACGTATAAATAGTCTGATATAAGCTATTCATTACTGTACTAATACATCGATACTTATAAACCGCTCTAGTCTGATCATCGTTATCGAAATTATTCGTTATTCCATAGTATTTCTTGTTCTGATTTTTGATTCTTAGAAAATGACTTCAGACAAATGCGAGCCTTAACAGCAAACAAGTACCTACTAATCAGTTATAATCACGACTTATAATACAGGTATCGATTAAGATAAAGAATCGATGCTTCCAACAAGTCGTTAAGTATGTCATTAGGTTGATTATAAAATCCAAATTATTTACTCTCGAGTTTGCTGGTGGTAAAGAAAGATTTATCCTCTTTTATAACTAAATTCCTAAGTTCATGAGATCAGAATGTACCAAATGTACCATCAGATGCCGGTGGACTAAAATCGATTGTAACTTATAAAAAAAATCTATTCACATCTTTGACCATTCTGTGATTTATAATCAGCATCAAACGGAGCTCAACGCAACATATAATAGTCGATGTTATTTTATTTTCCATATACGATTGTTGAATTAACCCATTTCCTTATCGTCATTATTGGTACAGTTGTATCTACCCAATTAGCATATCTCTACACATCATAAACTCCACCTTTATATTCTCAATAAGAAATTCTTAGAGAACAACAGCCATAATTACGACACTTAGATTCACGTAAATAACATACAGAGATTTGGACCCGTGGCATTCGCAACGAAACTTTTGGGGCATTGTGTTATTTTGCACCTGAAAGTTCTAGAAGTTAACGTACGGTGCGTCACGCAACCAATTTGGTGTATGACAGTGAATGTTTATCAGTAAAATTACGTTCATTATGTTAATACGGCAACAACTTACTCGCCTACGATAATCATTGAACTGACACTAAATCAAAAACGAAGGTACTCACCAATCTGTCCAAGAGATAACTGGCGGGGAATATGAAGGGGATGTACAGTATCATGTAGATCATACTGGTCCAGTCGACGGCGAAACTGCTTACTCCATAATATTTCATTACCAGATTGGCAATGATGCTGTACTGGATCCATTGCATAGCATTGCTGGCGCTGTAGAAGACAAAGATGGCTAGAATCGCCCATCGTCTCTTGTACAATTTGGTTTCGATCACCTGTAAGTATTTTTTTTTTTTTAACGAAATGAAGGAACACGAAACGAAATTAGGCCCAATTTTTCACTCCCAAAAATCAAAACCTATTTGCATATGCATAACGCATATACACTGCAAACATCACGAATGTAAATCGAAAGGATAAAATCCGTTTACGCAAACTGCCGTGACACACTTCGGTGCCGGGATGTCCAGCATTTTATGTAACGACTGAAGTCTACGTATATATATGCGATTACCTATCGCTCGGTATTTTTCCTCAACGTTTTTCCGCCTTTGCAGCTCATAAATTTATAATCAGCTGTGCCTAGAGTTAGCTTCGGTTTTTCCATTCTGTTTTCTTTCATGTGGGTGATTAGTGATTACTTTATCCGTTGGTCAAGTTCGTTGCTTTTAATTCACAACAAGGTCAGACGTATGAAACGATTTGACTAACAATCCCACCCCATGTAAACTCATTCAGTAAGAGCAATGAAGCTGTTATAGCTCTCAAATTTGAAACCGACAATTTTGATTGACTGGGATGAGGGCATTGCATTTAATTGGTACTATGTCAGACTAGTAATGAAACACGACGTTTTAAAGAAACTTAATTAATTAGAGCAGCCAACTGAATAATGAAGGAAACGTATAACTGGCTGTACTTTTATAATGACGTTCTTCTATGTCAAACATCAAAGAAAACACTCCTCAGCACTGATTCGACGCAGCCAGTGGATTCATGATTGAATACCAACCCGAGTACGTATTCATCAAATAACTCAAACGAATAACTAATATGTAAAGTAGACGTGTCACTGTCGGGAAATATGCAACTTGAAGGTGACGGAAAACTACTGAATTCGAAAAATGAAACTTTCTGGGTACTTGAAATGCACGGAAGTTAAATTTAGTCTTAGAACATCGTCTTCTTCTTACCTGGGTTGGCTGTGCACCACCTTCGACCGATTTCAGGTAATCAGTAGTATTTTTTGACATTTTCGAGCCTCCAGAATCAGCAGAAGAACCCGGTACACCAGCTGTTTGTGGGTCCACTTCCCAGCGGTACATTCACGAGCACCTAAAAGAACCGGTTCTTTTATAATACTGCGAACTAGACTCAGGTAAAGGTGCACCGTGTCAAACCGTAAGATACGTAGTATTCAGCATTTATCATTGATCAATATAATTTCGTTGCACTGGAATCCCTGTTCGTTCTTTGAGTTCTGACTACGAAAACAGAATACAGAGAGCAGGTAAAAACTTTCTACCTATTTTTAGCACTAGATATTCACTGGAAGAGGTTTTTAATTCAACATCTTACAGATACTCAGAACAAATTCGAGTCTTTACCACTCGGCTTTTCAGCTTTTTCAACATGTATGAGGCTATAATTAATCGGCAATCGACATTCACTTCTGAAGGCCAGCTCTACCAAAAATTCTTATTGCTCATGAACGAAGCTAGAAGGAGCCAAAATATCATATACAGTCTTCCTCAAGTGGATTTCAAACTCGCGGGAATACAGTGTCTCGAAGACGTAAGAAACGTAATTAGTAAGATTTAGAAATCACAACGTCAGAATTTTCTGAACACATGGTTGGAATTAAATTTGAGAGAATTCCTACTTTTTTTTATAATATCGTCCATCCTACAGTAGGGCACCTGCATAAACAACATAGGAGCATCGTTATTTCATAAGAGCACTGGAACCGGCCCAATTAAACTGTAGTTTTATTTTTTTTTCATTTTTCTTTTTTGCCTGGCTTTTCTGGTTATAAACTTCATTTGGGCTATGAATTTAGATTTCAGAGGGATAAAATAACTGAACAATTCATATTCGGGGACTGACATTACTGCAGTAACACAACTCCAGCTGCAAGATTTGTATTCAATAGAAACGAAGTCGGAAGAACAAGAGGCACACCGAATAAGAATATTCCTTAGACTTATCCCGATCATCCTGCATTTGCATATCTCTTGTTGGTTGTGACAACCTTGTCAAAGTCTCGGTGTTCATCGATTTGCATAATGAAACTATATATATATACGACGTAGAGATGATACAAGATATTGCGAGAGGAACGGGTTACATGGCGTACATTGTTCGACACTATTATAAATTCTGCCAAAAAATTTCCCTCGATCTTGGCTGATGAACTTCGTCATTTTAATGTATTATGTATGTAATACCATTAGGGTGGTCCTTAATTGGGTCATATTCAAATTTCAATGCTCTCGTGGGCCAGAACGTCTCCAAATGCATACCGAGAGTTCTTGTCCAAACAGATCGACCCAGTTGAAATTCGCAAATGATCAAATTAAGGACCGCCCTAATGTAGTACACATCATATTAGAGTCATAAATGTCAGATTTCAAGTGCTATTAATAGATTATAATAACTTATATACGGCAATTCCCGATCGATATCGATACATCTATAGAAGAACACTCGTATCATCAGCTGTACATTGTATATACCGGCAAATTGAAATAAACGACTGAAAGATAAGATAAATTGACAATTTTTCTACCATCATAATTTTTTTCAGCTTGACAGCAGACCTTCGCATATAAAGGTAATGAAATATAATAAAATAACTTTTACGCTGTCCAAGTATAACTGGTTCTATAACACCTGCACGATCGATTGAGAGGAAAGTACAGAGACCACGTTTCGACGTTAATAAATAACAATATTTCGTCGATTAGTTTTCAGAAAAATCAATCTATATTCTAGAGGTTCAGTTCGATCGTGAATTCAGAGCCATAAGCGACATAACATAATAAATTTTCGAATTTTGTTATCCACATCCATTAAAAATTCGACCTAGTATATAATGCTGCTAGTTTTGAAATTTATCAGAGAAGTAATTAAAAATCAATCCGAATGATGTTATTAATATACTCTCTGAACATGAATAAGTGAGAATTTCACAAATAAGTGAATATTCACTTATTTGTGAAATTTTCACTTATTCATGTTTAGAGAGTACCACGTCTAATTCGTTTAAAAATAATAGTTTCACTGCGAATAGATAAGAGCAGGTAAAATGTTATCACAACTTATTGATATTACTCACCAATAGTTGTAGTTATCTCTTGTTCAAAAAGCTTTCCCAAGCTTGTCAGTAATCTGATATTTTTTGGCAACTTATCACTCCGCAAATATATCTATCGAAGAGTATACCGACGAGATCCTTGTTTGATTTTCGCGGCGGGCTTTTAATCGATTTTAAGTTCAAATTGACCGATATAATTATATTTTTATCTGTTTTTTTTTTCTTTCGATTAGTCCCGTTTAAAGACACAACATTTAGTTAAATTTTCTCTATAAGTTTTAATTCTTAGTGAATATCTATGTAAGGCTGTTGAGAAAAACTGTGCTCAGTTCTCAAAGTGGTTAACGAATATTTGAATTATTTTTAACGATATAAGGATTAAAATTGTTAATCTAAAAGATGTTATCTCGAATCGTTTAATTTAGAAATCTTTCGACTAAGATCTGCCACTCTCTCGTGCGGGATGAATCTTTGCACCACGTGGCGAAAAGAGGGATATGATACAGGTGTAGGTAGGTATATATTTAGCACGGTCTGCGGCGGTCGGATGATCACATTTAACTGTAAAAGGCCAAAATTCCTCGGTTAATTTTTAGTTCTTATATCATTTTACGTATTCAACATTGGCACAAGTTTGAGGCCTCTTGAAATACACCGAATAGCTTTCTAAGACTTCGAGACGCGACTATTTCTATCGTAGTGAATTGTCGCAAATTGATTGGTAGTATAATATACTGACTGGTAATTGAGAATTATCTTCGTATTCTAATACTTAATACTCGTACGTCTTGGTCAATTTATTCAATACCGTATAAATTACGTATTGGCAATAATAAAATTCATGAAATTTCAAATACGAATACTACGTAGATCTCCCGCGCGAATTTAAAATAACTTTAATAACAATACTTCATCTGGTATGTAGAATAAATTATTTCAACATTATTTAACGGTAAAATAATAACTCCAATAATTATATTGATGAATAAATCATGAATATCAGCTGTTTCAAATGTAATACTGTCCTCGCCTTCGTCGGCTAAAAAAGTCTCATAAATTCTGTATTTGGTGTAATTTTTTTGTTACGTTTTTTTTCTTTTTTTTCTTCAGACAAAATTGAGACAAGACACGAGCCCGCTGAACGATGGGCACCGACTGAAACCAAACTTGAATCGAAAGTCTGGAGCAGTGGCACGTCGGAACGTGGCTGGTACACTGCTTCTGCGCAAATCTAACAATATAAGTCATCACGTGTCGTCCACTTGCGGCTTTGCTTGTACATAGGTACATACGTACAAATGTATCCCGATGTATTAGTGCTCGCGTGAGCACTTCCGTTATGTGCGTATAAAAATGTTGGTAGGACATATATGTATGTATGTATGTATGGACGCTGCGTGTGTGTAAATTTCACATGCGAATATTATATATGTTGCTGATATTCAAACACGGTGACAAAATTGATCACAATCGCTTAGAATCGTCAAAATGGAATGACTCAATTTTTTAAAACAGAAGTTCGCGAAATGAAAATTTTATCAATATGTATGAAATCTAAGGTATAAATTCTTTTTTCGTAACTAAGAGCTGTTCTGATAACGGTGAAACAGAATTTCTAATCACGCTAACCCGACCATACTCGATTATCAAATTATTCCTCATGTTGAGAAAACACTCGTTGCCGTTAAAAGCATTAACGATAAAAATTTCATCGATATCGCTCGAACGGTTCCCGAGATAATAATACTTATTTGAAAACAAATTTCCCCTTCCTCGTATCTAAATTCAATATCAGGTCTCCAAATCATTCAATTTCTCCAGTAAATTAGTTGTACATTGGGATCGTCTCACTTCTTGGAAAATAATCCGATAAATGTAGTATACGGACGGATAGATCAACAACGTGAAGAAATTTCATCATACTTTCGCGACACACTAAAACGATCATCCGTTGAAACATGGATCGAACGATCTCATCGACAAAATTGATCGCCGATCGATTTTTGCAGACATTCTGGTTTTTCAAAAATGGGCAACCGATATCTCTTCGTGAATGATGATGCTATAACAATCGCGAACGACGAACGTCACGTCTAAATATTTACATAGGTATACGTACTAAGCTTATCATGAGGATTTCATCAGATTTTTTGCTTTCCATATCTGAAATTGCTGTTATAGTTGTTCTCATTTCGAATTTACTTCATGGTGTTTGATCCGTATGGATTCTACAGGTCCTTCTTTATGGACAATTCTTTTCCCCGCCTGTGACCAACGTCCTGTGAAATTTCTTTAACGTTTAAGTATACGCTCGTCGTTATACACAAAGCGACTATCTAGATAAGGTAAAAAACGTATTCGGTGATATCAAGTGTGCAATTAGCACTTGGTTCAGTTTATTTAAAATTAGGATAATATTTTCGTAGTAAAACTGATCGTAGCAGGTGATTATCGCCTGATTATCAGTAGCCTGATCATAAAAATGGCTAATGTCAGTAAATAAAACTTTTATATTTTCGTCGTGGCAAATATTTATCTTACTCTGAGGTGTCAAACTAAACGGTATGTATGATCAGTGAACAACAGTTTACATGGTCTACTAATTCCCGTTCACAAACCGCTAAATTTTTGTATCTTATTATTCCTATATACTTGAGATCGACACGCACGGCACTGACGTTTACTTCAATTCCTGATTATGAAGTGATAATGAGTCGTTAATGACATAGATTAAAGATACCGCAGATAAGACACCGCGCGATTGCTATGATTACTCATCAATAAAGAGAAGCACATACCCGTGCAGCTCTCACCTACTTCGTTTTAGAATTTTCACGCATCTAATTGTTCCGAAGATATTAATAAGCAACAATCGGAAATACGAAATTCCGTGGTCTAAATGGACGTGAAAAAGTCTAGGAAAAATGAATGTGAGAAAAAATTGGCAACGAGGCCTCTGTGGTATTCGATGCGGTGCGAAGCAGGTGAAACCGGGCACGCGGATACGGGGTATTCGTTCTTTTTCTAAACCAGAAGTTATAAATAAAATAATAACATCGTGGAGTATCTAAAAGAAGAAGAAACAACCTTCTTCACCGCCTTCGAAATTTTCGTTTCGTCACCGTCCTAAATAAAAGCTTGGATTATAATTTAGCAAGAAGACTCGAAGTAAGAGATCTCTTAACGCCTTAGTTTAAATTGGCATCGGTGATACTTCGCAGTTCTGCACCACCGACTAGCCGAGTAACACTTTTGACGTGGTATTTACATTTTTTAACGATTTTCGTGGCTCCAGAACCATTCTTCCACAATTTACTGTGTAAAATTTAGTGGCCTCCGTGAATTTCTTCCGCAATAATTGCAAGTGCTCTGGGATGAAACTGATCCACTGTATGCAAGGGAGGTTCGACCGATTGGCGTCCACTATTGAAAAATTTTCCAATACCTCGCACAGCTACTTTCAAAGTGCTTCAAATCAATAGTAAAATTTATAAGACAAGATCGGGATTTTTCGCCTTCTAAGCTACAGACAAAAAATCGCGATACCAATAGTTCTCCATTTCGTTATTCTCGTTAATCATCGGCTTCTGCGAACTACAGTGGAGATTAGTTCAAAATAAAACACCTTACCTAGCGTCAGCAAATCGCTGACTATGGGTAGCAGCCCAGGCTGCAAGATTCGGACCTTCGCTCTTCTTCTACTCGCTAACGTTAAAACAAATTCAACACATCTACGCTGAATATGAAAATTCTGTACTGAATAAAATAAATAGTTGAATAGCATATAGTTGAATGCTTTTGATCTTGAATTTGTAACGAGTTGATTGAAACCCCAAAATCCTAACTACTAAACACAAAAAGGGGTATAAGCACAAAACTTTCCACGTTTTTATTTAATCTAGCAATAATTATTTATAGCCGATAAATATGTATCCGTAGAAGGCATGACTGGCAAAACACATAAATGACGTGTGTCAAATGTTGGGAAATTTTTCCACCCGAATCATCCAATAATGGTTTAGCCTTATGAATTATTTTATTAACGTTTTCTCATGGTACAAAAGTACGAATGGAAAAAATCTATCGATAGCCTTGAACCTGCAGTACGTAATAAGAATGATAAGAGTTATTTGCTGTTACTCATTCTCAGTTGAAATAATAAGTTTACTCATGCCTCATGGCCAGTCTCCCGTTTTCGTAATAAATTACAGTGCTATTAGCCTATAATGAGAAATAGCATTGCTAATTTATTCACCATCGCGAAATCGATTGTTCCTATGTATTTCTCATCGCGCGAAGAGTTCGTAGCAATATGAAGACATTGGGGTTTTGCTTGTTGAATAATTGAACCGGTGGATTCGGAGAGAATACGAGACAGGTTTACATGTTCCTAGAAAATAAGGTAAATAAAATTTGTTTCCTTGTGCAGGGAAAAAATGAACGTATTAAGTATACGGCTATCCTGTAAATATAAAGGTTGCAGAGGTACATACGTCAAGAAAATTTCCTCATTTATGTTTTATTTATGTTACTGGTTTATCCGATCTTCTTGAATCGAATTTGCAAAATTATAAAACTTGTATTATTCTCGCACATCATTGCCGCTCGGCACAGCGCAATACTTTTGCAGTATCGCAGGGCTGATGCAGTTAGGCGCAAAATAATATGGTCCATTCGGTTTGAAATCTCAAAAGTATGTGTATCTTAAATTGATAGAATGTGAGTTTTATTTGGGTGAAACCCACCTTTCATCATTTTCCACCGATTTCCTCCACCATATTCCACCGTTTTCCTTCGAGAATAGAAGAGAATCGTCTGAATTGTTGTTGTGATCGTTAGTCCTGACTAACGGGTACCGAGGCTTCCATAAAAACGCAGTTCCGGGCTGTGTGGGAAGTTCATTTTTCTCCGCGATATCCGTGAAAAGCACAGAAAATTTAAAAGTTTGACGAAACTAGGATTTACGATTCTATTCCTTTTCACTGTCGTAATCTGGGGCTCGAGAGCTATCCAAAACCCTCCTTACATCCTAGTTTCGTGACACTTTGAAATTTTTTGTGTTTTTCACGAAAATTGGCGAAAAATATGAACTTTTCTGATGAAACTGTGTTTTTATGGAAGCACTTGCTACCCTGACTAAGGATCGCAACAACAATTCAGTCGATTCTCTTCCATTCTCGAAGGAAAACGGTGGCAGACGGTGGAGGAAATCGGCGGAAAACGATGAAAGGTGGGTTTTACCCAAATAAAACTCACATTCTAGTAATTTAAGATACACACACTTTTGGTATTTCAAGCCGAACGGACCGTATTATTTTGTGCCATGGGTACACAGAAAAAACGAGTTGTACCAATTTGAATTGGTCCAAAAAAAATTTTTTTGTCCCGAGAAAAATTTTGTTGTCCCAAGAAAATTTTCTGCAAACGCATTGGAAACCGAAATTATCTTGAATCAAGACAAAATTTTCTCGAACCAAGAAAATTCTCTTGGATCCAAGAAAGTTTTTCTTGGTTCGAGAAAATTTTGTCTTGATTCAAGATAATTTCGGTTTCCAATGCGTTTGCAGAAAATTTTCTTGGGCCAATAAATTTTTTTTCTGTGTACTGTAGAAATACTGCGCCGTGCGGTGCCAGTTCAGTACAGGCAACAAGTGTTACTTGCAAGTTGCTCCGGCTGTCAATAATTAGGTTTGCATCGTTACACAAAACGGTTACCTAAGTTACCGATGTGACACAAGAGTCAGCATGAGGTATCACAGAAACTTGCGTGCTGACGATGAGATCAATCGATCGGTAACTGATCTAGAAATCAATGTTCTAGAATCGCAAGCAGATTTCGCGCTCAAAATTCGCACCAAAGCGCGAAGGGGCGATATCGTGTTCAATCATGCGGTACTACGTCTGTATTCTAAATTCAATTAACTATGTAATTAAGTACGTAACAATAATTCAACAATAAAAGTATCGAGAATGACAGCTTCATGATTATAATTAACCATAATACTATGTCATCAGTATCTACGATGGTCACAAGATCATTATTCATGTTAAATTTAGAATGCAAATACCGTGTTCACAAACCGAACCTTCAATTTTGTCGATAAGAAAATTCACTCAATTCTTACGACGCTAATGAGTCAATTCGTATGTAGATTGGCTGGTGAAAATAAATTATTACTGGGCTCGAATATTGTTTTTCCAATGCTGTTTTCTAACGACGTGCCCCGTTTTTCTATGAGATTTTTTTTACCAATTTGCAAACCACATCGTATGTAATAATTATATCTTGGTCGCTACGTATATTCGCCGGTTCTCCTGTCGAAAGAAAGTACCTCAGGGACAGTGGAACTCACTGCTACTTAACGATTAACATAGAGATCCGTTCGAAATAAGTATCACGAATCACGATGGACATAGCGATGTCTCGCCATAAGGAAAAGCCGGCAATTAACTCGCCAAACTTGTTCAAAGAGAAAATAGTACCTACTTTTGCCTCCTTTTATCGTCTTCTCGTCGTGCAAGACACTTTTCCAGAACCTAATTGATGTAGCTGCACTTTGCGGAAAGGATCAATTCCTGTTAAAAGAAAAGAAACTTGTACTGCAATCTGAATTTAATGTGGAAACAAGTCATCTAAAACTTTACAAGATTTTCTTGCTTTTTTCTTATTTGCAATGAAAGTTATGCCGCAAGATTAATGCGATACAAGTTCAACTGGACCTATTTTCATCTACAAACGAAATTGAGTACCAAAGCAAACGGGATGACATTTATTCGAATAAAGCAGACGTTCGACTATGACTGAGAACTTTAAATATATTCATATAACTATATATGGGTATCGATTTGTGTCGCAATTAGCAGTAATGTATGTAGTACGTCTATCGATCGAATGCTTCTGAGTTTCTCTGAAAAGTCTGTAAATTATTGAACGTGACTATATAAAAATATGTTTGGACAGCTGCGAAAGTGGTTTACGGGAAAGGGGAATGACGAGAAATAGCATCAGCGATGTATCACATGGAGCAAAACATGAATGCTGATTAAATATCGTAAAGCGTAATTATGGCCTTTATAGTATGACTGTTATTAGTATGGCCATTGCTATTGCTATTGTACGCACAATTGTAAAATCGATCATTACCGGTCTGGAAACTTGTTCGCGAAGAATTGTCGAGCTGGCAGTTGCCTGTTATCGATGTAAGGTCACCGTCGCGTTGCTGTTCGACTATAACTTACCGAGTTTCTTGCGATTAGTCACGTTTCAAATACATTCGGAGATCGTGAACGTGTGAAAGAGGAAGAATGAGCAGCGCTGAGACAGGTAAAAAGGTCGTTCACAAGCGGGGGAGTTCAGTCGTGTTGTGTGAAATTTTTTTTTTCATGAATTTCCTAACCAGTGAAAATTAAGTCCTATACCTATACTTCCATCGTCTAGGAATCAAGCCTCGCGAGTACCAGTTGATCTTAGAAGTTCTTATCCGAGATGCTGCCGTCTTGCATGAAACACGAATCAAACTATCGTAAGTCACATGACAACAGTTACCTGAATAATACCTAAATGCAAATGTTATACCTGCAGGATTTATCTTCGAAGCAAGAAAACGAAACGAAGTACTCAGGTGTATGACGAAGAGTATAGGTACTTTTTAGCTTTCAAACGACACTTCGGCTAAATCGCTTGTTTTTGCTTCGCAAACTTGACGCAAACTAACTAAGTTGCATTACTACTGCAGTATTCTGCAAACGGTTACGCAATTGGTCTGTCGTCTTAGGAGTCGTAAAATATTTACTAATTCGTACTCAAGTGATGGGACTGAATGCTGTTGGTTTAGTTATTGAGTATGGCTATAAACTGATAAACAGCTTATTTGGACACCATAAATAGATTTGTCGTTTCTTCTATCCGATAATTAGTCTATGCCATTTTCCAACAAGTGTGACATCATTTTACATATAAATAAAATTCCACCTTATTCGTTTCGTACTTCAAATCGTTATTGAATTTTACGCTGTGAATATTTGTGAAGTTTTTATTTTTTCAAATCTTTTCTCTCATTTTTGTACAGCTTGATGAACGTACACAAAATCATGGGTAATAATCAACGTTAGTAAAGCGTTTCATTAGCGAGTGAATACAGCATTGATTAAATGGTCTTCTGCCAGAATATCACGTCGAGGTTTTACAGTAACCCAACTGGAATCTGAAAATCTCTTTTTCGTTGAAAAAAAATATTGAAAATTAATAACGAAATGATGATCTATGAACCGAAGCTATTGAACCTGGTGAAAGGCCGCAGCCGAATACACCGTTCGAAAATTGTAATATCGTAAAAACGTAGCAGTGCGCAAGAGTTTGAGTGATTTATTGACAAAAATTGTATGTTGTTAATCTATGGAAACATATAATCAAATGCGCAAACTCTTTTCACCTCAAGAAATTATCCTGCTTTAATTTTCAACCAGCTGTTGTAAGTTTTGTGCTGAAAATAATTTACCCTTAGCAATAATGCACCTCGAGAATCGACAAAGCATAGTTCATTCGCGAAATAAAACTGAGTTCGTTTTCTCTTTTTTTTTCGATAAGATAAACTTATGACAGTATTGAAAAGTCCTGCGGAGCAACTATATCAGAAATTGATCTAAGATAATGAATTACTTATCGTAGATTAAATAATAATAATAATATTAAATAATTCTGCATTTTATCATTTTCCTAAGACGCATTATTTCATCACTTCGACACTCTGTAGTATTCAAATACCTGTTAATCTGCCCGTTTATCTCCTATATAAACTAGACAAATTTACCGAATTATTTTATCACCGCTACTATAAAACTGTTCGATTAGTCTAAGAGTATACCTATCATAAAGATTTAACGTCCTGTTGAGTAGAAGGTTCTCGTGTAAAACCAACATTTACTCGAAGATATGCGTTCCTTTGACATTTACGACATGCCTTGATAGAAATTTGGTAACCGCAGACACGAGTTATAGTTTCATCGTAATTTTAAACTTTGTCGTAAAATTTCAAAAATTTCTCATCATTTTCCAAACAGATTATAGCGAAGAGCATAACATATCTCGCGTGCAGTGAAAGAAGGTATATCTGTACCTGTCGGCTAAGCATATTTTACGTTCATTCACCTACTCGTAAAAAAGGGACAGGACTTCGAGCGCACACATACGTGACCAAATGTCTAAGTCGATTTCTGACTTTCCAGTTTTCAACATTTACTTTCTGCTCTACACGCACATTCGGTTTTACGATTCACCGATCTCTGAGTTACACATTTCACAGAATTGACGAATGTCGAAAAGTGAAAGTGGCGAAATAAAATCGGAGATGAAAGCTCAAGAGTATCAGTAAGGACAAAAATGAACAAATATCTAAATGAAATATAATTTTAATTTTTGGGCGTTTTACTACAGAAACTTGCACCTGGGGCATCGTAACCTGCTTCAGGAAGCACGTGGTTCAAGAATGTCGAAGCGAGTCGTTGGGGCCGAAGTTGGGCGACTCCAGTCTTTGGCTCGTTAGTTGGTATAAAGGCACTCGCATCTCGCGGCGGTATGCCCTAGAGTCAAGACTCCGAATCTCGGATCTCGTTTCTAGAGGAATAATAAAATTTCGTAAACTATTTAATCATTGTTTTTCGAATCATGGATCTATTTTTAAATCCACAGAACTTTTGATGGATAAAAATCATACTAATCGCGTGTCATTAGGTGATCATTATGTGCGGATTACATGGACCTGATACTAGAGTGATAAGAGTGTGATCGAGTGGTTGGATCAGGCGCCCGATTTTCTATGAAAATGTCATTAATTATTACCCCCACGTAACATAATTATTATACCAATGATCGTTGCATTATGAACAATATCAGCTATAAACGTGTAACCATTTCATTACCAAGCAATAATAATGTCGAGTAAGGAATGTTGATTAAAACTGAAAGATGATTACCAGATAAGCGATAAGGAGTTCTTATCAAACTTCAAGGGAGTAAGAATCTAACATAAATTTTTAACTCTCAACAAGAATCCGAGTTGCTTGTGCTCACAATCGACATAGACTGATGTTAGCTGCATGTTGAATGAATGATTCGTAAGATCTCGTGAAAACTTGGGCTTTGGGAGATATTGGCTCTTTTCAATATTGAAAAAAATTAATAATCCAAGCCTAGGCTGGAGTAATCATTTTTCTTTCTCCGCGGTAACTCGAGTAAAGATTTCGTCTTATCGTTATCACCTTTTATATCAGATATCTCTGAGATGTCACGTCGTCAGATCGGCATCAGACCCCGAGGCAGTCGCGAAAGGAAAGTGCTCGACGATGGTTGGATAGTTTCGAAAGAGTGTCAGAATACAAGAACCGCCGATTAAAAATTGATTAAGGATAAGTAGAAGAAACAAGAGCGAGTGAAGGTAGTTAAGAAACCGCGGCCGCGATCCATATAAAATATAACACGAAAAACAAACAAATTCGACAAAAAGCACGCGGGAAACGGAGGATTATAGTGCCGTCGAGAGGGTAAAAAACATTGTCATGTTCTTATAAACGTGGATAAAAATTCCTCTATTTCGACGTCGTGCAGACTATCGAACCTAAATTTTGCAAAAATGCTCTTAATGTCACCGGGCGTGAGCGTGGTAGCTGCTGGTGTAGTTTCTGGGCTCTGCTTCATTATTATCAACGGATTACGCAGAGGGTAAGTTTCCGAAAATTTATCCACCGATATTGTGGTGAAATCATTTTTGGCGTCATTTTAATTGCCGAACTATAATACGCAGACGTATAGTCAAACTCCTAATTACCTACCTAATTTCAGCACAGAATAAAAAGTGTGCTCTGACGTTTGTCAGGTGTTCAGAGCTGGCCTTTGTACGTTCAATGATGCAAATAACGGCAAATAAGCAAGCGAAAAAATATTCACGAGACAATATTACAGCAAAAAGTATTAGAACGAGAGGAACACAGTCTAACAACAAGACCCGCGAAGGTCAGCTGTCAACCTTTGAGAAACTGTGTAACGCAATTACAATAACCAATGGCTAATTATATATATAAAAATTACGAACGAAATCTGCGAATGCAGAATGTACCAAGGTTTTAGGAAAAAACTCTTCGAAATCGATCAAATTATGTATAAAAATGTCGATTTTATACCTACTACATTTATAAATTATAGACCTATTCACAAACGATTGTTAAATCAATCAGGATTAGATGAATAATGGGACAAGTTTTATCGGCATATTTATTTCAACCTGATTAGGATATAATAATTTTCACCGTTCTCTAGGAACGACGTTTGTGGGAATAGAAATTTCCTGCGATCTCAACTTTCCACTTCGCGTTATGCATTTTATCAGTAATGTGTGATCGAAGGATGAGCTAATAGATTCATAATTAAAGCCGGTGGGTTACACGGCTTACTCAACGCTGATTAACTGAACGAGGAGAAATTACGCAAGAAGAATTTCCCAAGAAGCACAAAGCGGGTTTTGAATCTCATATTTTTCCGTATCCAATAAAAAATCAACGATTCTGACAACTTCGGATAAAAACTTCTATATGTACCCATATCTTCTAAAACTATGTATTTATCGATAGAAGTAACGGGCTATCTCAGCAAGTGATCTATTTCGAAAGCGGTCTAGAATGCGAGTTAATATAAACGAAAATTCCTGACTAGTAAATAGTTGGCCCTTTCTAATGACAGTGGGATCGAGGGATGGGGATCATACGCTCAAGGAGCTCTTAAGAGCGGTGTGTGTGATCCAGGCCCCAGGGACAGGTTCAAGATCGGAGAAAATTTGGGCCTTGCGACTTTGTGATTAACGGAGTGTGTCTCCCCTTTTTTATTTTATTTTACAAGATTTTTTTCTCGCCAGTTAATTCGCGTGATGAGTTTGTTGGTTCTTTAGCGGCCGGCGTCTTCTCTTTGACCAGTCTGATCTCCTTTGCTTTCTGTATTGTTCATCTTTCTTTTTCTCGGCAGCTATAAGTCGATGGTCCTCTACGTTCTCTCTTACATGCATTATACCATCCCACGGTATACCGGTCACGTTTCACTCAATTTCACTTGTACCAAAACCCTTTAGATGGCAATTCAACGAACTGCCTGTGCTCGAGCTTGCAAAATTTCAGCTCATCAATTTCTGAATGGACTCTTGAGCATTCCTATCATTTATCTGAAAAAGACTTCACATTTATACCTACCTATATGAAACTGCACACTACCTGCGTGTGTCATCCTTGATTAAGCTTGTGAGATCGACGACTTAATTGATTTCTATTTTTCGATCGACCATGTCCATTCCTTGATTAACTGCTTGTCATGCATTCGCTGTGTCCGTAACCCATTTGCAATTTTCTCCGATTTATTTTACCTTTTTGTATCTTGAGTGACGTGACCGATAAGTAAGATGCCTTTGAAAGTTTTTTTTAGGATCACGGTCTATCGCTCTCGCCACACATCGTCAGTATGTCTTTAAAATGAAATATGTCCATTCATTTTGCGACTCAACCTGTTTTGACAGTTGATGTGAATAGTTCCAAAATAGTGTTTCGAAATATTGCCATTTTTTGTTTTCGCGTTAAGAACGCACAAACCTGCAAACGTAATCCAAGACAAACGATACTCTACATCATTCGCAAACACTTGCGTGAACACATTTCGAAATGAAAATTACGCCAGATCAGATACGACGAACAAGTGGAAGATATCTTAATGCGACCGTGTACAAAAAAAAAAAGACGCGATTTATCTTATCACAGGATCAGAGGCAACAATGAAAAGTGTGATCATGCGTAGTTAACTTCGTAGCTTATTTAACGCTTCGGATTTTCAACTCTAGAAATAGATTTTGCGATTTATTTCTTCGATTATCAATCCAATCCCAAAATTTCAGTGCTTTTTGTCTTTAGAGAACGTGACGAATTCTCTGTAACTTTAGCTACGATCAGTCAATTGCGAAATTTGAAAAAATATCTCAGGTTCCGTTCAAAAATCCGATAAAAGTTTGGCAAAAAAATTCAAAGAACAAAAAAATCATTGATTATGCTGTCGCAAGAATGACTGTTGGAATTCGTTTGATCAGATAAGTGTTATTTCACTCACAGGACAACTCATAGGGGATACATTCATCGGTATTAAAAGTTCCAAGATCGAACGTTGGATCTAAAGATTGAAATTCAAATTTTATCGGTGACAGCGTGTTCCGTTGACGAGCGTTAAGATAATAATATCACATTCTGATCAATCAGTATCACAGGGCTTGTTGTACAAGGAATCGTGTTACGGTCGGTTTAAAAACGATGTAAGCTAAATGCAAATCTCAGAATTAACATATCATCAATATATTCACGAGGTGCTAAAATAATCGTCACTCTAACAGACGCAGATTTCACAGCAAGTTGCAAATCGCGTACTAACAATTATACGTCATACCTTATGCACAGACATCCAACGTACTGTTTTCGTGCACTGTATAAGTAATATATGCAATTAGTCGAGCCTTCAGAGTCCGAAAACATGCTCGACTAGACATGCAATTAATAATTATATTTGACCATTATATAACATAAAGTAAATATGTATTTTGAAAATAGAAAAAAATGAAATAAAAATCGCCAGAAATGAGGAGGTAATCATAAATTAATGACGGTAATGCTTCACAGATGAGTTCCATCTCTTCGTCTCGTTAAGTGCGCATGCAAAATAATGAATAATCTGAGACTGACCCAAAAACAATGTTATGCACAAGTAGCTGTCTTTTTTTTTATCGTTCTATTACATAATAACGATGTATCCCAAGGCCTGTTACGAGGTATCGTGTACATTGTACATTTTAACTCCTTTCGTCGATTGGCTCGCTCGATTGTCACGTGTGAGTAATTTTCTTGCAAAGTTATACGTACTTCTATCTATACTTACTGTACATAAAATATATAACGTACTTGAAAGTGTTGACTTCTGACGTTGAATGTATATAGAGTTATGAAGTTAATAGCTCAACGCGTCGAGAGCGCTAGTCGATTTGCGAGTAACATATAATTGTGCTAATGTAAGAAATTCGAGCCAGTTAAGGTGCCGAATTCATTATCGCGAATAAACGGTTCAGGCATATCTGATAAGAACAACATTTTTAATCGTCATATCCTGAGTTTGGTGCCTATTGCATATATCTGCAATATTAGAAAAATAAATGAATAAAATTGATCTTTTCCTTACATTTTATCCAGAATTTCATCAGTCCACAGTTTTATCTGGGTTCGATAAGAAAAAGGGTGGCATTCCATACCAACTCGATTAACGTCCAGCCCAGACCATATCGGACCTGATTCATTTTGCGTTAGATTCTTGTTCTTGTTACTCCAAAACGCTCTTAATGCATTTCTTTCAAAATGTTTTTTCAAACTGTCATCTAGTTAGGATATCTTTAAACTCGAGAATGTACGCTCATCTTAATTTAAAAAAAAAAAAACTTCGCAAATTTTGTGCGATGTAGAAGGATGTTACAGGTAACGATAAGATAAAAGATCGAGCGGTGTGGCCGAAGTAAGGCAGTTTGGCATACCTTCAAGCAATGCGGGCTTCCTGCTGTCCAAGCTAGGCGTTGGAACATCATCACTACGGCTCGGCTTCTACGATATATTCACGTCCATTCACAACTTATTCACATATTTCCTACGCAATGTAGATTCGATGTATCCATACTTATATTTTTTTCTGAAATTACCAATCGTTTCTGTGTTTGCCTGCAATTCGTCACTATATTTGATCGTTATGTGCTATCTTGAAATGGGCTTGTCTCGGGCATACGTCTACTTTTTACCAAAGTATAGCCACATAACCAATTTCAGGCACGCCATACGGTGAAGATAACACATTTCCGAATAACGTTTAGAAATACTTTTCCGAGGCCATGAAATTATGAACATACTGTCACACCTCCTTCTTCCTGATATCAAAAGTTTCAAGCTAAGACCAATGAACGCTAGAACCGATCGTTGATGGTTCGAATAGTAAAAAGTATGAATGCACATCATTTGCTCGAATATATGAATATCGAGTCTAAATAATCATACCATGAACTCCAGTGATCTTCAAATCCAGGAAACGCTATTTCTCGATTCAAACCACACTCCAATGATGCAAATTAATGTTCCACGCAAATTCCCGAATATGCATGATATCAAAAATTGAACATCCTGCTGCGTTTGCGGAATGCATTTTGTGTGTAAGATATGTGCATCTGGTCCAATCATGAAATTGCAAATACCTACATTTGCGTAAGAACCTATGTATATACATGACTACGTGCAGCTGACATTTCCGCCAAAATTATGGCAGTACGACTTCATTCGATGACAGTTTCAGAATTCATACAAAATTTGTGTCAATGATTTATTGCAGGTATCGACAGTCTGTAATAAAATAAAGCTCGAAGCTGGATCAGACCGCGGATCTGTAAAAGGCTAAACGGATGTGCGTAAGGCTTAACCATGCGTGCAACGACCCGGTGGTTGAATAGATTTTAAAATTAGGATGCGTTGTGGAACTCTGAAGTTGCTAATAGGGGAGAGAGCCATTACACAATAATGTATCAAAGTATCAAACCATATAAAACAATGGTTTACGAATAAACACGAAGTACACCGGAAATAAACGACTCGTAATTCTGTCGAGGGGCCGATTGAACTACGATGCGTTGGGTTCATTGTTGGTGTGCTTGTTGCAAAGACTAGTCAATAGGGAAACAACGATCGAAAGCCTCGTATGAGTAAATGTGATGAAATGCTGTGAATCGTAGTGGTCTTAATAGCGGTCATTTACTTTCACCATTCAGGAACAAAAAAAAAAAAAACGATCAAACAAAAATCACGACTGAACACAGTCAGCTTTCATTCACCCTCTTCAGTAGATTGTGTTGTTAGTTAATTGAAGTTCTTAATGAAACCGAGTGAGCTACGGAAATTGATTAAAACAATCTTGCTGAGGACAATATTGTGCAGAAGAAGTCCAGATAAGTGGTAAGACTTGATTCGATAAATCAAATTACGTGAAAACATGAATATGGTAAAATTCAAAAGCTATATCATGGAAAGCACTCTGACAAATTTCATTCTGCAGGAGTGCCCATTATACACTTCAAATGACTCGAAAATGAGAATAAAAAAACTCCTTCGCTGTTTTTTAGTCCATATAAATGATGAAAGTGCATTCTCTGGTCTTGTAGTCTCGAGACTGAACGATATATCTTCATTTCGAATAATAAACATTGTTTCAAGTTAGTCTCGTATCAGACCAACAAGTTCCCATGACTATCTCATACGGTAAGACAAATGAATTACCCTAGTTTGCCGTTATAAAATCTCACCTTGTCTCCCACATCACACATCTGGTGATCTCGCACGTCTTATAAGAAGTGCGGAACATCCGTGTTGGCAGAGATTCTTGAAACGATTGAAAAAAAATTTTCTCTACAAAAAATTGAGCACGTGACAAAACGCATTCGAAAAGTCAGTTCCGTTGAGTCAACCTGCAACATATTATTTTACAAACGTATATAATAATGCTACGAGTAACGGTGAGCCCTCACCGGAAACAGGTATAGGATACATTGGACGTCATAGTCCCACATTCTGATACCACTAAGGCTCATTCATTGAATTTTTAAAAAAAAAGTAACCGCGTTTGCTTTTGTTCAGTCTAATTTGATTTTTTACCAAAATTTGGATTACTGTTGATAAAAAAAAATTCTCAATCAATCTACTGTTTGTATTTCAATTATAGTGATATAAGCGAGATTCATTCATTCATTGTAGTTTAACAACGTGACTTGACTGCAGTTGGCTGTTTGGTGCTTTTACCAAAATTATTTTATATTCTAGTCCGATTTTCATGGGAATTGCGAGATTTAACAGACAGTTAATGATGTGTAATGAAGGCTCGGATCTCTGATGCGCTGAATATTATATATGCAAAGAATTTTAATTGGTTATCTGTCTCTCTCACGTGCCAGTTAGCCAGTTTAGTCTGTCCATAGCACATCATGCGGATCCGTATAATTCTGTCTATTCACGCATTTAAAGTCCTGAGATTCACGCCATTATAGTATAAATACGTTCTTCGTTGCATTAAATTTTGTGAAACAGGTAGGACTGAACGACAAATTATAATGGCAAACGATATAGGTATAGAATTGATGTTTGATCGAAACGCCAACGTTGATGCGTGAATATCAATATAAACGATCGTGAAATTGCGTGGAGATTATGTCACGCAGTACTTATGAATTTGGTTACGAAATATCTCTAGGTGGCATACCTACGTTTGGTTTCTATATATGTTACCGGCGAACGTTGATAGAGAAATCGAGACCTGAAAACATTTTTTTTTTTGGAACAGAGATGTTTGTTGAATAACAGGTTCTTAAGTAACGATAGCTCGAACAGCCGGTAGCAGCATAGGCCACTAAAAATATGACGGAATTGTTTAAACTAGTGTCCTGAACTAAAATAGCCAAATCATCGGCGAGTAAAATTTGAAAGGGGTACATATAGCTCTCGTAAATTAGCATCTCACAAATACAAACATTTCCACACCCATTATATTGCGAAATGCTTTCAGTAATTACCGAATCTATCACTGCAGGTATAGCTCTGAATTTCGCAAAACACCAACATTCTACACACGCACGATCGGAAACAATGGGTAATTGTAAGTCTGTCGAAATAATTAAGTCATTGAACGAGTCAAATCGATGAATCAAGGTCCGAAAATAAATTAATTTGCATTGTATTCGAAACAAAATTAATATTGACCTTGCCAAAAAAAACATACGATCTTTTTCCTACAAAACTGGTTACCGAAATAGCTTGATATGGTGAAAAAAAAAGAAAAATGTACAAAAATGAAGCGAAATTCGTATACTTTAACAGAACAAAGTTAAAGTCCGGGGTAATTCTATGTTTCAAACATTTTTATCGCGTTATTGGATCTGATTCGTTAGGGTGGTTAACTGATGTTGAAAATTGGTCGGAAAACGGGGAGGGATGCTGGTCGAATCGAGTGAAAGTTTTCTTTTCGGTCGCCAGGTAACCCACAACAGTTGTTTCTGAACTGGTATTAAATCTATGACATAACCGATCACGTTATATTCCTTGTTATAACTCTTGACTTCTGCCTCCTCCTTTTACAGTAAGTGAGTTTCCCTCCACTGAGCACTGTTACTTTCAAACCGGCAGTCCAGCACAAACCAACCAACCGACCATCTGTTTCTGTATAGTTACGCTGCCCGATGCAACCTCATGAAATAAGTGCAAGATGTGTTGAACATTTTATCGTAATAAAGAAGTGATCGTGAACAATTTATTGTTCGGCTACCTATCGATGCAACTCCGAAATTTTTTGTTACTTTTATGACGTGTCTTTCACTCAAATCTACAAAAATCGCTGATTATGTACGGCCAGGTTGAACAAATTCAATTGTAACATACAAGCCCGGGGTATAATCCCAGTGAAATTTAATTTTAGACTAATCATTCATCTTGTGACTTCGAACGATACAGATCTATGAACACATCGTAACTAACTACATCGCAAATCATTTATATGTCGAACGTGATTTGAGTTGCATCGTTTCTGTTGCACTGGAGAAAAATATTGCCAACTGCAATAACATTCAGCACAATCGTGACGAATCCGAATAATATCAGCTTTTCGCAAGCTGGTTCACATGCAAACAAACCTGTGAGGAAAGTCCAAACATCGGAGTGTATGTGAGTCAGACAGTCAATGATTACGCTACATCGCATTGCATGAGACAAAGATATAGCCCCCTATCTTCAGTCAGGTTTTGTGTGGTTTGTTACCGATCGCGGAAAGATATTCGGCGGAAAGTGTCAAGTGCTGCTTGCTTCTTGGCCGAGTTCGGTTGCTGAAAGAACAAAAGACATTTCGTGCATGTTTATTCATCGTTTCCTGTCCCAGAGGCCAGGCAGAACAATGTAAAAATAGGAATTCAGTTACCGATTTATTCAAAGTATTTTCTCCCACGGAAGAGAAGTACTCCCGCTTTTTTGGGAAGGTGAACAAGTTGGAAAGATATAACGTGCCTGTAGGTGAAGGATGGATATTAAGACCGCAGTATTCATAGATCCATCATATTCTTCGGTTAAAAGTTATAGTGCGCAGAACTACAGGGACAGAAGAACCACCTATTCTGGTACAACAAACCTTGTGATCTGAAGAAGGAGAATTTTTCTCTCATTCAACACCAAGCTTTTCAGAGAGAGGCTTGAGCATTGCACAACGCTACTATACCAGACTACTAGAAAGCTGAGTGAGTGCTGCGATACACCGGTGTACAAACAAGTGGCATTTGTCTATAGAAGATCAAAGTTTGTCGTACAAACAAATTGAACAAGTATATGACACAGCTTAATTGGTATATATTGCAAAGGTTCAAACTGCTTCGGTTGAACTTCATTTTCAACAATAATTGCAGAGGAATGGCAAGTCTCTGAGCCTCAACATGTTGATGTTCGTCTCTCTCATATCAGCGCTCCTCACAGAAGGTGACAGAGTGGTCACTGGTCAGGAAAGATACAACATGGCTGTTTTCATGGTGCTATTTTTCCTAATCACAATAGAAGTCGTCGTAGTCAAGGTGGTGACTGCCGATTGGGAAAGAGAAGAAGAAAGCCACGCCGGTTCGAGATCTGTTGTGGTATTTTTCGAACGGGAAGACTGAAAGTTCACCCATAAACCACAAATTATTCGTTTAAATTTACCGCATAATTAGATCCGATAACATAACATGACGCGTATGTATAAGTATGCGAAAGTAGCAGGATTATCGAGTCGTTTCGATTCTCATGATTAAATAAACAATCGCAAGTGTTGGTATCAGATATATAATATAAGTATTTCCTATAGAGTAGATACCGATATATGACATTAAAAACTGTTATCAGGTATGTACATTTGATCAATTTTTTTTCCCTCTGCAAAAGTGATTAATCAATCTTTGTATACTCTAGACTTTATACGGGTTCATAATTAATGTTTCGCTATGACCCATGGTATACGGATATATCAAAGTTCAATTATAGCGACCATGAAAGTAAACTCTATAATACAATCTCCCTCCTGAAATTTAAAAACTCAAACTGAGGAAGTACTAAACTGCGAAAAAATTAACGATATTTTAATATCGAGAAGTATAAATGCGTAGCTCTTTTTCAAGTACACGGATACCAAGGCTGGATTATCCTATCATGAGATTATGTGATCGGCAAAATTCAGGAAATATTAGTTCGTCGTTTGAACTGCGTTTTAATAATACAATAATGCATGGTACCAAAAATGGAACGTGTATGTTCGCGGTGTGTGGAAAATTTTCCTTTGGTTCGATCATGAACGTATGCAGCAGCGTACTTGCGGAAGAATCTAGATAGGTTTCCGAATACAGTTTGAGTTTCAGCAGTCTATTATTACTATGTTCGTAATTAAATTACATTTTTACCACAGGAATAATTAAATCGGCAGTATTCCTAGTAATTCGACCGTTCACTGTACTATTGTAACATATTTTTTAAGGCATTTTTACAAAAAATTATCACTATTAGGAGAATGGAGCATCATAAGTGCTCACCTTCTTTTGAGGAATTTCTTATATCAGCAAATTTTATGTGTTACTTCATACATAATTTCATACATAATGTCACGTGTATTTTTATATAGAATTTTAATCTGTTGGATATATAGATGTAATGTGTAAATATAAATATAATCTGTGAAAAATGTTTCGAGGATAAGAGGAAGTGGTCCACATTTCTAAAATTCGTGAGATGTCTCACATTTTTTTACGTCAGATAAGACGGAACTTATCTAAACGTATTTTACTTGCTGACTAAGCGTTTTGAGGCTTCAAAGACATACGAATTTGCGACATTTCCAGAAGTCGAGCATTCAAATCGCGTGAAAAACATAGAAGTTATAGTGGTAATTAAAGAAAAGTGTTCCATATCATTACGACTTCCTCTATGTTGAAAATCAATTTTTTTTTGCTGTCTTTCTCCGATTGTACCCCGAGAACGGAAGTGCAGATAACAAATCTGACAGTAAATAACGGTAGATATTGGCAATACTAAAAATGGCATGTATGAATGAACTGAGGAGTATGGTTGCGAATGCGAAATGCGATAGTAATAGTTAATAGTTAATAGATAATATGGTACGTTGCCAATCAATTTAACACATGCAATGAGAATAATAAATTAATAATATCATATGTCGTGCATTATTCATTGTCCAACCCATCCAATGATCGAACTATCAGTAAACTGAATTACACATAATACTTGAAAATATCAAGGACAAGAATAGCGCACGGAAATACAGCGCAGTTCCCAGTCAGAAACCATTAATTTAATTTTATATCCTGCTAAACGATCTTTTTATTGTTTTTTTTTCCTCATTCAATAAAAACTTCAGTGTCATAATCTAAACATAGCGACTGAAAAAACTGGCAGTTAAAGAAACTCCATTTCATTTGATGAAAGCAAAGTGTTTCACTATTCATTCAGTTTCACATACAGGCTTAGCTCAAATATGCTCCCATTCTAGAAATTCGGGGACGTCAAGGATGATCAAAATCCACAGGGGTCCAAAGATAGTATCTTACAGCATCCATCAATACCAATTGAAGAAGGTCGTGGAGAGTTCCGCTAATGCATATCACTGCACCATTCATTCTCAGAGATATATAAAGAACGGAATCGCGATTTGAGAGTTTGAGAAAGTGCTGCACTTAGTAGCATATTCTAAAAAAAAAAAGAGAGAAACGCAGATATCAAAATCGAACGTGAGATAATAGTCGCTTAATATTTTCTCAATGTAACAAGTGCAACAGGTGTACATTACCCCATGAAAATATCTGAGGAGAAGATTCTTTGAAAACCCAAATTCCCAAGCATTTTTTCATCGGTTTTTTTTCTTTTTTTTTCCATTTCAGGAGAGCAGCCCAAGCAGACAAAGACGTTGAGGCAAAGAAGGTCCTGGATAACAGCCGGTGTTCCTGCTGCCTGAAACCGTTCATAATCGGCCGCGGAGTTCAGTGCGGCGAGTGCGGAGCTCGAGCTTGCCGTAAGGGCTGCTCGCGCTGGGATACTCCTGACAACGCCTGGTATTGCCTCTTCTGTCACCAGCGGAGGTTACTGCAGTAATATTAATATTTATCGATGGTTTATTATTTTCTGACCTTCACGCGCTTCTTCTTCTTCTTCTTCTTCTTCTTCCCATCAACTGACCAATTAACACCTTCTTGTGATTTCGAAAACCTGTATACGCCCAATTCACATTTGTAGCTATATAAAACTGCTTCGCTAATTATGATGTACATAATAGTTTCAAGTTTGATGCTAATTGCTAATATCCATTCTGTACGTGGCTGAATAACCTTTTGCGGCAAGTGCGGTTGAAAGTAAATCACGATTTTTATTGCTTGGAAAAACTGTAATTAACGATCTATGCGTACTATGGAAAAATGCATAATTGACCGTGGGAATCTGAGGCTCGTTTTTTATCAGTGAAGAAGTACGAAGCTTCAGAACATATAAAAAGCTGCCTTTAATTCCCACATTCACTGTTATAATAAATAGTGCTTGGTGTAAGGGTCACTGGTCGATGCTAACATTCGACATGTATACGTCGAGATTTATATTTATATAATTCCTCGCCTTATGGTGAACGTTGTACTGGCATGCCAACGTGCCATTAAACTCTTTCACGTCTAGATAGCGCAATAGTTGCTAGCGTGGTCTCACTTTTCATTTTTGGTGTTCCTTTCAAATTGTTTCCTTATTTTTATATTTTTTAGCCAGATTTTAGCAACAAACGTAGAATCGTACGCTGACGGATAGCGCTTATAGCGTGTCGTTGATTTTCAGTAACGTTATGAGTTATGACATATTCGCCTGAGGGAACTTTCGTGTGTCATTGAACGTAATATTTTATTCGATGTTGTTATGTATACGCGAATTTGCCACGTGGTTCATTTTTAGCTCAGCAAACCTTGTTGGCACGAGTACCTACTCTCGGGAGATTCTCGAGGTGAGAAACCGGGGGAAAAAAGTAAAAAGGAACTGAAGTAGATTCGAGGACACTCGACGAGTGGGCAGAATAACTATATTTCGATTAAAAAGAGAAGAAAGAAGAACAAAAACGAGAAAGAAAAAAAAAAAAATTCAACGCTGCTAAGATTCTACACCCGGCCATCGGGTCTGCGATAATATATATCTTCGTAAAAACATCAATTGATCCTTGAATTATTTTAACGATTATCGTCTTATAACTACTACGCAATATCATCTTATCCTCGCGGAATATATATGATTAGCATGCCTTCAACATTTATTTAACGATTTTGCTGGCTCTATAATAACGCGAAGAACTCCCAAGTTTACAAGGTTGAGTATTGTGCAGAAATCAATTTCCTGTTTATCAATGCGTATGATATAGGTAACATCTAATTCAACCTTATGGAAGCAATTTTTTTATTTTTTTTATTTTTTTTTTTGAATTCGAAGTGCTAAATCTTGAAAAGTGAAGACCTCTTCCACTCGCTCTATCCCCCTATTCCACCTTACGCCTCAATTTCATCTGCGTACTCAACGCTCTTCAACTGTGCTTGATCTCTTGGCTTATTGACTTTATTGATTTTGTTCTTCTTACTTTGATTTTCCACACAGATTGTGGCTGAGGAGAAACGAGAAGTGGTTCGAGTCGTTTGGCGGTTTATCCGCCGACCACGAGGCCGCAGCCAACTGCTTCAGTACGGCCAAATCCCAGGTTTTCCTTGGAGGTTTGTTTCTCCAGATATATTTTTTTAATCCTCTTTCCATTGCAGGTCAATTGATAGTTTTGCATTTTATGAAAGTGGCTGTTACTAGCCGTGGGATCAGAAGTCATAAAATCTCGTATACTGTACAGCCGCGATATTTAGAAAAAGTAAATCTTTTTTGGGACTCTTCGAAACCGAATGTTGTATCCTCATCGATTCTATAATCGGATCCAAAAACAGTCAAGGTTTTCTTGCCATTTGCCATATCATCGAATAATCAAGTTCCACGTTTTATAAACTGTTGATAATATAACCGATAAAAAAATTACGTATGTAATTAATTGTTAATTTACGTATCAGAAATCGTTAGCTTAAAATGATCGCATCCTGAGGAATTATTTATATAACGAGGTATTGACAACTTTTCGGTAGCTTTTTGCACCCATCTAAATGACGGTCTAGATTTGGTCAATCCACAAATATTTTACCTTGAGATTCGAGCTCCATAGCTGGAAGATCACGAATTGTCGAAAATTGGCCGACAACAAGCACGTCTATCGAAATCTGAAAAGGCCAATAATTTATCAGCAGCGATTGGCGTATACACGTGAGGTCCACCGCTCGGAGAGTATGAAGTTGGGTTTCAAAAAACTAATGCGATGTGTTCGGTATAAGAACAAAGCCGGTTTAGTTCTAAATAATTTACTTTCTTAGAACGAATCTGGTATCGAACCCCCCAGGACATTCCGGAGCATGCAGCTCGGCAAACAGCGCGCAAACCTTGTTGCCAAAGAATTGGCTGTTAACATCGTGTTAGTTGCTGAGCAACCGAAGACAGCATTTGACCTGCTGCAAGGAATTGATTTGCAATTGGAATTCCTTGGACATGCCGATCGGCTGGCTGGGTTCTACTGCAGTTTCTTCGTTGAGAATATTAAATCGCGCTTATCGCATTAAGCGAATAAATTGTTGTTCAGCTGCCTAGAGAGCCAAAGTAAACTCAACGAATGAAGAATGATCTCCCTGATTTTGCTTGCAATTTTTATTACTCATAATTTACCGTTACAGCTACTTGATCGTTGGCAAAATAATTCTTCTTCGAGAACAGTTCCACATGTTTTTCTCTCGACAATCAAACCGTAAATTACTTGTGTATAGTCAAGCCCGAGTCTGAGACAGTGGCTTGTGGCTGGTTCTCAAAAGGACATAACGCACTCTCGAACTTGAAAAATCGGTAAATGTTGATCAGTTCATTTCTAAAGTATCCGATTGTGATATCAAGTGTAAAAGTTACGTTTCACGTAAATTTTAATTAATCGCTTTTGTTATACTTTCACTTATGATCGGGACTTACTCGAATCAGATCGACTTAACAAAGACAAGGAATTCCGTTCAATTTTCCTCGTTTCCTTTATCCTTTTTGCGTAATACACTGCAGTACGTAAATTTCAGCTTTCGAATTCTAGTTGCGGAAACTAAAAAGTAGTGTAGGTAATTCTTTGCCCCCGAAATTCGTGACACACTTCAATCTCCGAATTTTTATCTTTCGCATGTGAATTTCTCGTTGCAGCAGTATACATCAATCAAATTTAATCGTATAAGCATTACGATTATCATGGATTATTTCCCAATTATTTTATACATATAGGTATGCACTTTCGAAACTTTACTCGACAATTTCAACGACAGGATTATCTCAAGGATTTGAAATTATATATATTAAACCGAAAAAATTCATCTAACGATCGCCTCTCTGACATGAATCACGATCTACTCCATTATTACCTATTGTTGTTACCGCCGTTGTTATTGTTCTTGCGGTAAATCGGCACTGAAACGTAATTGGCAAAAAAAATAGCCGAAAGCATACACCGAAGAAACACTCGGTCCGTTAACTCAACTTTTTACTTTAGTTATGATAGATTGCCGTTAGTCTTCGATGGAATTTTATCACTGAACTCACGATTGTTCTCAATGTTGTCTCGCTTAACTCAATTTCACGGTCTTCATATGCGTAACAATCACCGATAGAATCTTGCATTCATTCAATCAAATTACGTTTATTGATCAATAAAGTAATTTCGAAGCTCTCACTCTCTTTATCTCTTCTGTCGATAGATTTTCGGCATGTTAAAAATTGAAATGATTTTATACGGAATGAATTCTGTTGAAAATCTAACATCTTGACGATCATGTGAGAGACTACTGCGCCGGTTTCACATCGGCTTCTAGACAAAAGGATCCTTGGTCGCCAAAGATGGTCAGACCGCTTCGTGATGATAATTTTTGTTAGCCTCTTTTTTATAGGAGGATTCTGCTTTAAATGCAACTCCTTGAACCGAGTATAGTGAGATTCCCGAGTCTCACGCCGAGAGGAAAATCCTCATAATTATTCTTCTAATCTCATAGATATAAGAAATGTTGATCAGAAAATAAGTCCACGGCATTGGTTTATCCATATTCCCTCTCTTCACGAGTTGAAAAATGTCTCATTCGTCGGTACCGTGAGAATCGTCGAGTAATACGCGATAGGGTTTCGTAATCCCGTATGTAATCGCAATCTCTTGTCTAATAGGAGAACGTGTAACGACGGAAATTGAAACGGGATTAATAAATCGCGGAGAAATTGTCCTGACGTAACGAAACAGCTCGAATAGTATACGTCAAGTACGGTTAGCGTAATTTTTAAAAAGATTCGCGTATCTGAAGTAACGTCAGCAAATGACAAATAAGCGAATCCGATTATCGAAAAACGATAAACTAACTGAACTGAAATGAACTGAATTATGAATGCTTTCACCGGATACAATCGGGTGAAACAAAAGGCCGAATATATTCCAAATCTGTTGCGAAAAATCGGCAAAGAATCGGCTGGGTTATTAAAAACTTGTATAACTAGAATTTGAATAGTGCGAAACACACGTGAGGCATGTGGTTTTCAACCTTGACATATGCCCCCGTGGAACATTACCGATTTGAAAGGTTCCTCCGTCATATCGTAGCAGCAAATCGTAGTAACTATTGCCAATTAGTTTTAACCGAACCTCCAGGGCGTCAACGACGTGCACAAACGATCGCTAACTTTGCGACGGGTAACACAGACGTAACCGCTACCAGTCGGTCAGTTCTGCTCCAATAGCCTCTCTGGCAACATCTTGTTCCATACTTACTCCGTTACTCGAGTTCTTCTTTAGTCTATAACTGGCTTTTGCGAGCGAAGGATTTCGCCCTGACGACACTGTCTGTGCCGCTCAGGTACAGACAGACGGTACCTTGAATCGCGATTGTGCATTAAAACTGTTAATTGAAATTGCCTTGGGAATTTCACCTGTTAAGCGAGGAAAAAAAATCAGCAGGATGATAAACGAAAAAAGTTGCAAGGTCGAAGGAGATGTTTGATCAGACGAAAAGCTGGATGGGAGATTTATGGAAATGTGTGATTACTGACGAATGAAATTTATCTCATTGTGATCGTTCGAATTTAAGACACATGTTAAACTAGTACATTACTATATATGTATATGTATATAGTTCCGTGGGGATTTAATGTTGAAATAATAAAGTTAGCAACGAGTGAACTAAATATATCGGTGTAAAGAATTGAATGGGATTAAGAAAAAGAAAAAGAAATGCACGAACCGTGTGAATTCGTGTAATACAATAAGCTCTCCGTGTTCGAGGTAACGGAGATCCCATGGAACTAGATTGACTCAAGTGTCGCGGTCTGAGCGCGTTTCCCCGGGTATCAGACTTTCGCGTCTCGATAAAAACCGGCACTATTGAGTGACTGCCGTTGAATGAGTAAGTGAATGGGATCGGTAATATGAACTATCTATGATAGGTACTAACAATAAGACTCTTTTACATTTGTAAACAATAAACGAAAATTAATATCTTATACGTAATAATTATACTTGTATATAGTATATCTGTACGCATGTATGTAGAACATAGTCAATCTTTCGAGTGAATCATCAAGAGTATAATTATGATAAGACAGTAAATTAAATAAATAATTATAACGGTTCATTTCATGTGAGAGCCGCAATCTGTTTGGAATTCCAATTTGCTCCAATTTCGTTTTTTTTTTCTTTCTTTCTCCATCTTTTTGTTGTTTGTTTCAAAGTTCCAATTGTAGCCGCAAAATTGATTGTACACATCCAATCCGTAACTTTAATAAAAGAAATGTGATGGATCGAGTAAAATTGCGCTTTTTTTTTTATCTTCGACTGTAACCCAGAAGTCCAATTATTTATCTGCTACCAAAGATTCGATGTAATTATTTCGATTATTTTAAGAAGCACAAACACACTGAATCGAATTGCAATTTTCTGAAAAATCTCAATGTGTAACAAAGCCTACGTTTGACAGTATCATTTTTTTTTTTTTTTCAATTTATTCAATCAATTTGTTTGAATTTTTAGGAGCGGATTATAATGGGGTCGGTCCGGGTGTGGGCCTTGCCGCCGGAGGCGAAGAAGACACGGGTGATTCGGTGGAAAGAGTCCGAGAATTCGTCGAGAAGATAGTTGACAGCCTCGTCGGCGACGTCGACGAGATACCGATAGACAGACTTTATGATCACCGAGCGTGTAAGTTATTTGGGATAATTTTTTTGCAAGAAAACAAAAATAAAATCCCAAATCAAATTTTTACTTTTACTCGATTGAATGGGAAATTTGTACTCCTCGATTCATGTCCTGATTCATGAAATTGCTTTTGGATACGCGAAGTAAGACTTTCTAGCAACCTTGCTGGAACGTTTAGTTTGCTAATTGTGAGAGACTATAAATGAACTTTATTTAAATACGTAAGTAGACTGCCGCAAGATTTAATACCATACTCGTCGTACAGCTAGTTTCTTATTTCGAATTCTCAACTTCTTGTACCGCCGTCTACTAGATGGCGCCAAAAGCTTAACATTATAAGTAGAAAAGGTAGAGTTCGTAGTCGGCCAGCCGCCGCGCCGCGCCGTCAGTCGATCGAGTAAGAAAATGCGCTTCGTTTTAGCGGCAAAAATACAAAAAGCTGATTCATAGATTGGCTCCATGAACTCATGCATTGATCTTTTCAGATTCTATATTCTCAGATATTGACATACTCAGATGACAAATTAGTCAGTCAGGATGAGATTTTTTTAGAACAGTCTAATTCAGTTTAATTATAAGTTTGATATCATACAAAGAATGTTCGACGAAGTCTGTATACCGCATTTTCAATATTATTTAACTGTGTAATTAGCAGAGTAAATAACACGTTTAACAATGATTAATAATTACTAATTTTGAGCATATAAAGGAAGGAAACACGCCCGAGGCGGATGGAACTCTTGTTCTAAACGCAAATATGCTATTAACAATAATGATACTAACATGACACTAACGCGTATTAACAGATGATCAACTTTTGGAGAACTACAAAGAACCATTGGCTGGAGCCCTAGCGCGATTGGCAGTATCACTCCAACTGTCAATCAGCAGTAAGTATGGAATTTAATTTATTGTTTGCTTGCTTTATCACCTATATCCATGTTCGTTATAGTTAGGAGATTGAACAATTAATGCTTCCTTACGTTGGTTTTTAATTAACAATTGTTTCAAATATAAATCTGACAATATGAGTAATGAATGCTGATACGAAAATGGTTTTTTAAGAACTGTAAAATTGTCGACGACTTCGTATTGCAGCGTGAATAAAAAAAATCGTTGAATATCCTGCACACGTTCGTTGCGAAAATTATTAGAATTGCAATATGCAATATAAGAAATGAATATAAATCGTCGTTAACAACAACAGCAACAACCTTTGCACATTGTCCGAGGCACACTAAGTATGATTCCTAGCCCGCGTGTAGGTACCTACAGGTAATTTATTTTGCTGGAATTAGCTGCTAGCGTTCAAGCGTTATCGTTTCGCGGATATGAAACGGAATCGAGGGAGAGACTGAGGCAGAGAGGAAGAAGAGAAGAAAAAAAATTAAGTTTGTATCTATGTACGTGATGATACCTTACGTAAGTGACACAGAAATGGTAATTATCGCGGGGTATTAGTTGCTGTAAGGACGTGTACGTACATCATTTCTTCCGCTATATAATATTCCGAGCAATGCATCAACCGACGACCTTCCATCCGCTGACGATTCGTAATTACGCTAAAGGCGTAAATGATGTCAAAGTCGACAATATTAATTTCCAATAAAAACAGGTGAATTGCCTCTCAAACGTAACAATTCAATTATTGCATCCGCGTAAAGTCCAGTTTCAGTAGGTATAACCTTTGTTACGATATTATACTAGGTATTAGGAATGGATTACGGTAGATATGAAACAGCGATCTTATCGCTTATCTCAATATCATCTAGTTTATTCAAAATTCTCGACGATCATTATGGCGAAGTCAAGAATATTCCTATTGCATCGTTTGGAAAAAGAAAACGGGATTTCGTTGGATTTTTTAATTTTAACAGTAAAGGACACGAGTCGGACCTGGACCATTTCTGCGAGGTGATTAATGGATAGACTAATTCGATCCTTGAATTCACGGAAAACCACGTAACCCAACGATCATTATAGACACCGTGTGAATTACATCATTCGAAGGCTCAAATTGTGGGAAAGATTTATAAAGGTTGAACCGTATCACGTGAGCAATTAATCGAACGAATAAACGACCCGAAAAATTGGCCGCAAAAGAGAGGTCGACCATATTTGAGCTTGAAATAAATCTTGTAGTGCCACAATCTAATGACGTCACACGCTCACTACGCTTTATATATTTTGTTTAGACTAGCACGTGCGTCATGACAAACGTATCGGAATATAATGTGGCGTAGCATGTTCCTCTGAATCATTTTTTTCTCATTTGATACAATTTTTTGTGCCTTTGTCAATTAGCAATTAGACTTAATTATACTTGTAAATTAATCGTCGTCGGTGGGATTTGACTGTTCTCTTCGTCTTTTTTCTATTTCTTCCGTGTTCTCGTCAGATTCTGTAAGCTAGGTTTTTCTTGTGCTCCTATTGTCGCCTATTTTTTTTTTTTTTTCTTTTTTATTAAGAATTTCTATTCTTTGAGAAGAAGTGAAGTCTTTTATTTTCTGCACTCGTATCTCTGCGATAATTTACAAGGTTTCGTACCTTAAGAACATCATATCTGTCTATAACATCGAGACGATCATACATCATCAATATATTTACTCGTTGAAAGAATCAGGATTTTTTTTTTTTTTTCACAAACCAAAACGACGGGTCATTATTCACATTATAACATATGAGTGCATCTTTACAGAGTCGGACATAACGTCCAAGGCCTCGAACTGCGTTTTGATTCAATAACACAATTACGTAAAGATCGAATTTTCCCGGACCTTGCAAGTCAGTCTAAGGTCTACGGCGTTCATTTATACTAGGAAACGCACATCTTGGTTCATTTTAATTTGAGAAACCGGGAAAAGAATCCATATTTGTATTATAATTCAACGAAACCCGCGATATAGATGAGCCTATGAATAAATTACCAATTTTTGGAGTTCATTTAACTTTCAGGTATTCGCGAAATATCCATATATACCCACCTACCAACTTGTACAATTTATTCAGATATAACTTCTATTCTTTTCACTCGTATCGGTACCGATCGTGTACGATTTATCCATCGTGCTATCAGTGTACTTATCGAATCAGTAGAATTACGCTCATAAATCAATCGATCAGGATTTAAAACAAAACGTAAGAATTATTGCCGACTGGTAACTCTCCTTGTTGCTCGCCCTCGCAGCATTTATCGCTGGACGTAATCATTATGGTCAAGTACATACGTGTATACCTATAATCTGTTACAGCCACATTTAAGGCTTTTAAAAACATACACCTGTTTCTTCTTATCGGTCTCGTATTAATACAGAACCGATGTGGAAACGCTGAGCATAAAATTCGTGGCACGTAGCTCTCATTTCGAACGGGAATTTTTTGAATTTATAAATTGAATCGGCGACTGCTGCGTCCACCTAAGGTAACGCGTTTTGATTAACCTTGGTAAATTTATTATATTACCGTTGTAATAGGCGAAAAGAATTTCGCGCTATTGGAAGCGGTCGTGTGAATGATTTTATCCGATTTTCAAAACGGCTTACACTCTTGACAATATGACAGAAAATCTTCTAGGATAAGTTAAGCTTCGAGCTGCTTTCCGGTTAGAGAGAAACCATAAAATAGTATTGCGGAAATATCGTGAAGGGGTGAATCGGGTGTATGAACTTTGACCAATAGGTACGAGTGAACTGGCGATTTCTATAATACGTTACAACAGCTAGATATAAAATCAGCACCTGCGACCGAATTTCTTTTTTGTTTTTCAGAAACAGTGAGATCCAGGATCCTTTTTTCATCTCTTTCTTTTTCTTTCTCTCTCTGATCCACGCACATGTAAAATTAATGTATAGCTATGATCTTTGACGATCTTTGATACTTTTAATTAATATATTCTTACTTTGACATTTGACATTTTCATCTTGTTTGGTCCGCTCGCTTATTCTCCTACTCTAGTATCAAGAGCACAGAAGTTTTTGCGGTGGGTTCAAATCGCGATGATCTTTTCTTCTCTTTTCTTCACCGTTCTTCACACTAGCGGGTGTATATACGCACAGGCGTTTTACTAGCGCACCCATTTACATCTACCGCGATATGGACTCGCTCACGACCAGATTTAATTACGTAACGATAAACGTATGATGGAAAGGAAAGAAAAAAAAGAAAAAAAAAAAAACGTTTGTTCGTGTGTGCAAAATGATCCCCACCGAAAGAAGCCGTACGTTCGCTAGTAGGAATATCGTATAGGAGGCGCAGGTATAGTGGCATCGTGTACCAAGGCAGAATTAGTAAGCCGGGCGTCGCGACGTCGACAGCTAGCGCGTCTCGGACTATCTTATCAGCTTGAGACCTGGTCAAAAATTGACATATTTTCTTTAAAAAAAAAACTCACCTTTCTCGTTTCCCTATTTTTCCACAAAAGAAGCGCTGCGTTTTTCTGGTCAATTCGATACCTCATTGAAATCGCGAAAGAGAAACTCGCATAATCGCTGCAGTTATCTTGCGCATATTATCCCACGATCTTTTGATTTTTCTTTTTATTCGCTGCTTGTCTTTAATTTTCGAAATTATTCGACCCCTAATCAACTTGGCGGCACAGTTTTAAAGACATCATACAAAGCCTGCAAGGATATATTATACCTATACGTGCGTGTGAATGAGGCAAGGCAAGCTTGTGTGATAAAGACTGAGACCTAAAGACGAAGCTGTACAAGGGAGTGATTGAGATTAAGTGATCGATTGATTTTTCGCGCCTGTTTGTGTGGGTAAACGCCATAGGGTTCAGGACCGAGTGTATTTTTCAGTTTAAACAAATATACCTGCACTGGATTGTTTCTAAAAAAACTCGAGAAAGTTTTTACGAAAGATTCGCGAAATGAGAAAGTAAATAAATTGTTAATTTTTAAATGTCATTTTTGTCATTCGTGCCAGATTGACGATTGCTTCTTTTGGATGAAATTTCAGCTGTAGAATTTCGAGAGAAAATGTAACCTGGCTTCGTGGCAAAAGTTTCGTGTCTTTCGAGTACAATTGAAGCAAAACGAGACGGAAATTACCCAAGTTATCATTAAGCATACATAGCGCATACACAGATACGTTTAACGTCACTAGATTAAGCAACGTGAAAGAGAGTAGAGCTTCATATCTCGCCTTATCTCCGACAAGCACTGTTTTATTCACTAGTTCTATAGCTGGGTGATTTTTTTTTTTTACCTGTAATTTGCCCTCGCCATGGATCATTGCCTGCAGATTAAAATAGCACGCGAATTTAATACCCATTCGTAGATACGAGGAGGATGCAATTTGCTATTCAACTGCCTGGTTGATTAAATTGCTGTAACTTGTATCACTTATGCATCTAAGAATCGAGAAATGAAGAGAGCAAACATCAGACGTTCCGAGTGCCACTTTCAAAGATTTCATTTTTATACTCCAAACGGTTTTACACATTCTATCGCTAATGATAGAACCAATTATATTCTTGCCTAGGGGAATCAGACAGATAATGTGAACCGGGGACAACATTTGAAAGTTTGAAATACCTGCTGGTGGAAAAAGACTCCAGTTTATTGGTAGTCTATTCTTTCTTCAGTACTCATTAAGTCGATTGTCTTTTCATAGTGTTTAACATTTCCTTTGAAAATTGTCATTTCCATACAATTCTATCCCTAAAAGTATGCTTTTTATACGACGATTACTTATGAGGTAATCCTACTTCTCGATGAAAGAATCTGTGGCAGATCAAATTGTATGGAATTCCAACGATAGAAATGAACCGTGACCAAGCAGAAATAAAAATACTTGGAATACACGTAACTATGAATGGAGAATGAAAAATTTAGACTAGAGATTAGGAAACGACGTCAGGAGACATTATTTTCATCGATTTGTCATCTGTTATCTGTAATTATTATTTTTTTTTTGGTTTTTTAATCGGCGAAAGAGATAAACTATATCATATCAGCCTGATTTCTAATTGTGTGATGTGTGAATGGATTTATTCCTCATATAAATCTATCAAGTCTCGGGGCGTAGTTGAAAATATTTTAACGATAATTGCTGTCTCAAATCACAGCTGTTATATCAGTTAAATTATTTTTTCCGTCTCTTTCCCTTCAATTTTAAGCGATGAAAAATAGACTTCGGAGAGTTTGAAAATTACCATTAAACTATAAACGAATTGTTTGAAATTAGTGAAAAAAAAAGTGCGCGAAGGCGTAACATGAAATACTTGTTAATAAATGCTGCTGCAAATCGTGCAAGACATGTTGACGCTAATTGGTGGCATAGTCGTCGCCTACTTTATTTACGTCTTCCTGAGGAGAAAAAATGGTGAGGTTCCAAAATTATATGCCTTCTTATAGTTTATTGTAATTAAATCTAAAACTAAGTAAGCATCGAACATCCACCAGCGTCCGCAAATAAAATAGTGTAAGGATGCAGTTCTGGAAAAAAGAATCCAATTCCACCCTGCATTAGATGATTACTGGCTCAGACTTGGATTTTTAATTTTTTTTATCTCTTTTCAAGAAAATCTATAGTAATGTGGGAATACCGCGAGTTTTGACGATTTAGTGCAACGACCTTGAGTTCACTCTTTAAAACACTATGATTATATATCTCTTGTGATTTCACAAGGTGTCAAGAAAGATTGATGAGGTTTGTGAAACTGGAAAGTCCACGGAAAACGTGTTAGCAATTTATCGCTCGGTATACTTAGGTATGAAAAAAAAATTATACGAAAAAGAGAACGCCAAGTATACATACAACACGCTTATATTCATTGATAAATGCCAGCAGATGTAAGGCGTATGTTCAGTTTCATTGATTTCATGTAGTCTTGACAACGATCTAGGACAGGGACAGCAGGATGTCTTAATTGGCGACCTGAGAAACGCAAAACGGCATAAAGGCAGATGGAAATTTGACCTTTTTGTGTTAAAAAAAAATTGATAATTCTGTATCAGAAACGTATTTACATCTTCGATCGATTTAAAGTCCGATTACGATCTATTTTTATCCACTATTTAAAATTTTGATCACGAAGAAGCTGGGTATTTTTTTCTAATTGTATCACACAGCCATATATGTACTTGAACTTCTCACTATCGGAGCAAAATCAGAATTAACGATTTTTCAAAAACCGTCTAAGCGCAATTTGAAATACATTAGGTATATTAATTACGCTATCTGACTTCGGATCGATAGTTCGATAAGAATCGTAATGCTTTGAAACGTTAATTCGGAAAAAATATATTGACGAATCGTTTACTAATAGTTATGAGACACGGTTCTATGAGGATGTCGTAAGTCGTAACATACGACCTTCGAGACCTGACGATGATTATTCTTCGCGGTTAAAAATCTAAGAGGAAGAAATTCTAGTCCCGAGGAAAATCTCCTCGCGTACAAAAATGAAGACAAGATATGGGAACTGATTTCCTGTTGTGTATCTCATTCTATGCTTTGACCGCGATCGAACAAACGACCTTATTAAGGCCACGGAGGGATCTGTGACGTACACGTCGACCTTCACCTCCCATCGAGAGGGATCAGGGTTAGAAAGCTAATGCTACAAGTGAACAAGTTTTCTATGGGCATATACGTACCTATGTTGTATATCTATAGTCTATACGTACCTGCGGACGACTTGAAATGTTGAAGCACCTGTTGACCTATCGGCTAATCGGGTTAGTAATCCACGGATTTTCACCTAGCAGAGAAAATCTCAAGGTCGTTTAAAACCTGGCGAGAGTTGTGAGACCCGAAGCAGATCTCAGCAGCTACGTCGTTCGAATACGAAATAATTTACTCTTAAGCAAAAATCGGAGCAATGACACCGCGCGAATTATATTCTTTCCATAGAACTATTTCACGGGTCGAATAATCCCCTGAAATTTTTGCCCTGTGCAGTCCACTGCCGATGCTACAGCTGTTATTAGATTTAAGGTTTTAGCTTGTAATCTGTTAAATCAGATTATACTATGGCTTAAAATAGCGGAAAATTTTGACCCTTGATCTTTTCTGACGCGAATAGATAAGCCCGCCGCAGATACACCGACTATGGCACACGCCGCCCTTAGGGATTTGGTTGAACGCGCTGTTGAGGAAGCGAGGAAATTGCCTAATCTTGGAAGTTCGGATGCTGGGAGATCCGCTGATCCGAGAGATATTTCTGAACAGACATACGAAGACCTACTCGCAACTGCTATACTGAACAAGGTGAGTGGAGTTTTTCACACGTCTGGATATGCGGCTTGGTGCGAAATTATGACGGCATAAATACATGATCTCTGTACCCCAGGATCACGGAGTTTCATAGCGATACACGTCATTTCGCGATCCAATAGCGTATTTATTGCAGACGTAACAGCTGAATATGATTTTATCTCCTGATGTTTGCGCATTTAAATGCCCTCTACTTTATATCAACAATTTTTTCCCCTTTAACAATTCAACTTTTTTTACGATCGTCTGAGATACTTGAATTCGAATTTTGGATGGATGAAACCTATACGACGCTAAAGGTTACGACCTTACAATCAAGCTTCTTAAATTTATGCAATTCGGACACACATATATACGTATGATCAAATGCTAATTAAATCAATTATTTGCTGAAAGAAAGTTAGATGCTCTTCAAGCTTATCGTTACGGTTATACTTATACTTTTGGCACTTATTTTAGGTGATTGAAAAATACCAAATTGAACATGTCGATGGCAACAGCAACACACTACACAGCAGCAGAACATCCCTAAGACCAAAATACATCACGAGTAAGTTTGAGAATGATCCTATTAAAAAAATTTCGCATGTAATCAGGTAGACTCTCTGTTCATCGGGTCCGATTTTTCTGTAAAGTTGAAAAATGCGAAATCAAAATCGTTCAGAGTTTCCAGTTTGATTCGAGACAGTCCAAAAGCCACGTCAATCAATATTATTCGCGTGATGTAATCACAGACACAATCGACAAACAAAAATAAAAAACGTCCCAATCAGAATTCACATTGTTTCTATGCCCGGTTTAGCATACCAATGAAATTTCATTAGTGAATAAGAAAATCAATCGAATCATTCAACAGGCGAAATCGAGGTGGGGCTTGACGAAGGCGTTGAAGAAGGTAGCAGCAGCTTGGAACCTCTATCTCAGGACGAGTACAGCAGCGATTGTAGCGCACCAGCCCCAAAATATTCCCTTGCCCGTCAGGAACCACTATCCCTGACAGTAAGTGATGCATTTTACACAACCGATAAGACATGAGTTAATGATCTCTGCTTGTTCTTTGTTGGAATAATATCATTCCGGCCTTTCCAATATTTTCATAATTCTATTAATCGTAAGAGAATTTCAAGTCCGGCGAGGGCACCGACCATAGAAAAATGCGTTTGTAAGCAGGTGGAGAAAATGCAACGTGTTAAAAAACATTTGAGTCCGCGTCAACGTAGGAATTTGACGAAACTTATGCAGCAGTCATCCAGTCAGTCTCGGTCAGTCAGTTAGTGAGAAATTATAAGTGTAGGCGAATCAAAGTTAGCGGAAAAAAATTTTTACGATCGAATCCGGCGATGCAGATGCAAAGTTTCGACGTCTATCGCTATGTGGAAATCGAGTAAAGAAAAAAAAACTACGGACCAGTAAACTTGAGGAACTTTGGATGTACCCGTGTCGTAATTATAAGATTAGACGTTTGTAACAAATTGCTGCAGGTATGCTGTGCAATGTTTAATTCCCGCAAGTCTCAGGATTGGCTATGGTCTGGTTCACGAGATAATTGCTAGTGAGAAATAAATACGGTGACAGATTCTGCTGCACAGTACATTCCGTAAACTTTTCTCGCTATTTATACTCGTGTGTATTTTTTATCCGCGGCTGTGGTTATTCTAAACTGAAGTATCAACGCCGGGCGAATTTGATCTTCATACTTTATCGCATCAGAAATTTTCTAGATCATTTGCCTATTTGTACGTAATTATTTTGCCTTTACATTTTACGATAATGAGATGAGATATAATATCTACTCCTACATTTGAATGTCACGTAATCAAGCATCGCTAGCTCGCCGACAATAGACTCTAGGCATGTGGTAAATTGCACTTTTTCTTCTCTTCACACACCGCGGAATAAACGGTGTCTGAAAAAAGCGTAAGATTGTCTTGCAACATTCATTATACGACGCGGAGAAAGCTTTGTCTTTTCATTTAGGAGTCATTGCACTCATTGCTTTTTTATAGAATAGTTTACTGACAATGAGACTTCACCCATTATTTCAGATAGAAGAACACATTGAGGAAGTAACAACCACCTATACATCAGACGAGGAAGAACGAGACACCGGCGAGGCGAATGGTCTGGATTTCAGAAACGCTCATCGTGTGCCGTTCCCCGAATTTGGAATGGACATAATCGATCGTAAGTTAATCGAAAAAAGTCTTTAAAATTTCTCAAGATATTTTCTAATCCAAGTGGCGAACCTCTTAGAATGCTGTTGCTGAATTAGTGATTTAACGACGCGTGAAAGTCGGGTTTGCAATAGGTTTACGATTGCTTTCTACCCAGAGTCGAAAATTTATACGATACAGAAAAGTGTATACGTGATAGTTACCATGCTTACTGAATATCTCCAGAACGTTTTGCGGTTGTTTTAATCTCAGATTTGTAACACTTTAAGCTTCGCAAGAATCTTCTGAAGAGACGCAAGACGAGGCGATAACACCGACCCATGTGGATTTAGTAACGCCTATCGAATCGTGGGAGGAAAATTGGCTCTTTCAAAAGAAGAAAATGCAGGCTCAGTCTGAGCCAGTTTCCATGCTCGTACCGAATCCTAGTGAAGATTTCAGGCCGTTGATTGGGGACCGAGATGCTGACGACACGTCTGATCTTTCCGACTGCTCTGCTCAATCCGATGAAGAAATTGAGGACGAACTACTCGAAGCCATTAACAACGTGGTTCTAAAAACTCCCGAAAGTCCGGAGGCGAACAAAGTGAAGGAAATCGTAGAGGTGAGATCGCAGATTACGAATAATGGAAAACATATCGAAGAGATCAAGACGAGAACTGAACTTGGAAATACAACGATTAGCATCAGGCAAGATAATGTCGTCGAAAATCCTATGACCGATTCTTTAATCAAGGAAGGTGGTGCTATTGAAGTTGGGAACTTTGAAAAGAACGGAAATAATGAAGAGAAACGTAAAGGTGAACCACTCGCGTCTCCCCCAATTAAATTAGGCATCGAAGATATGCTTGTGTTCCATTTGAAGGATAATAGGACGTCGAAACACGAACATCAAATGAAAAAACATCAAAATCACTCTATTGAATTTATAGAAAAGGAGAAATCATCGGTGCATCTTGATTCACGAGATGAGAATACCGATGATATTGAGGTCGAGCTTCGCCGACCAACTAAACGAGTTGAATCTTCGCGAGTCACTGTTAAAATTGCGAGGCGAAGCGAGACACGAAATCTTCCAATAAACACAGACTCATTGACTTCCGATTCAGAGAAGACTCTCGATTCTCTACAGTTTGTTGAACCCGAAATTGAGACCAACGTGAGCAGGAAGGAAGATGTTGAATTGTCGCAATTCACCAGAGACGTGAAATTCCCTGTAGACAGGACTAACGTGAACGTAATGGAAGACATGAAACCACCACGATTTTCAAGAGACTTGGAGCTTCCTGTGGACAGGACGAACGTAAGCGTTATAGAAGACATGAAACCACTACAATTCACGAGAGATGTAATACTTTCCGTGGACAGGGTGAATGTCAACGTAGAAGATGATGAGAAACCACCACAATTTACAAGAGACTTGATACTCCCAGTGGATCGGACTAATGTAAACGTTGAAGAAGACATGGAGCCATTACAATTCACGAGAGAAGTGAAGCTTCCTGTAGACGGAACTAACGCAAGCGTAATAGAAGACTCAAAACCGCTACAATTCACAAGAGACTTGAAGCTCCCTGTAGATGAGACTAATGCAAATTTTGAAGAAGACATAAAACCATTGCAATTCACAAGAGACATAAAGCTCCCTGTAGATGAGACTAATGAAAATGTTGAAGAAGCCATGAAACCATTGCAATTCACAAGAGACATAAAGCTCCCTGTAGATGAGACTAATGAACATGTTGAAGAAGTTATGAAACCATTGCAATTCACAAGAGACATAAAGCTCCCTGTAGATGAGACTAATGAACATGTTGAAGAAGTCATGAAACCATTGCAATTCACAAGAGACATAAAGCTCCCTGTAGATGAAACTAATGATAATGTTGAAGAAGACATGAAACCATTGCAATTTACAAGAGACTTGAAGCTCCCTGTAGATGAGACTAATGGAAATGTTGAAGATGAGTTAAAACCATTGCAATTCACAAGAGACTTGAAGCTCCCTGTAGACAGGACTAGCGTAAATCTAGAAGAAAACTTGAAACCATCACAATTAACAAGAGAGTTGAAACTTGTCGTAGACGAGTCTATAGTGAATGTAGAAAATGGTGTCAAACTGGCGCAATTAACGAGAGATATAAAGCCGTTTGTAGACGAGACTAACTTTTATGTGGAAGACAGCGTAAAATTGGCAGAAGTAACAAGAGAATTGCGGCCCGTAGATGGGACAGAAGTTTTGAAAGTAGACAATAATCTGCAAGGACACTCATACGATGCTAATCCAGTGCTTGAACTAGTTGCTCAACCAAATCTACCGGACGATCAAGCAGTAGAAGATCTAGACTTAGATTCAGGAGATAAAGACGACTTTGTCAACCTAGATGATGATCTTGAGACAAAAGAAGTACCCAGGACTCCAACGTCATCTCCTCTTAGACTAGAAACTGTTAATTCGGAAACCGGAATTGACATCGACCTCCATTCTCTAGATGAAAAACTGGTCTCTGTCGAAACGAGAACTGACACAAAACTGAATTCTTTGAACGAAATGTTGCACAGTTACGTTCAGAAGACCGAAGGAGACGTTCGAAGAGCCTTGGACAGTGTTAGCAATAACTTGGCAGAATTCGATGAAGACGGCGTAGTCGAAGCACGTTTGATTTTTGTGGGCAGTAGCGATCATCATTCTCAAATTGTGAGAACTGAACTGCACGGAATCGATCTTCAAAGTTAGTACATCGCTTTCACTCTATATGAATGAATTCTTTTTACCATCGTAACGCTCGTTTCTATCACTTTTCAAAATTTAGACGAAGACGGTGCACAGCAGGAAAGCGAATACACCGAACATTACGCTACAGCAACCCAGAGACACTTGGACAGCTTAACCAGATCTGGGAAAGGCGTACAGATCAAAGAGATTGACGAAGCAGCGGATCATCATCACGACGATATCCCACCTCCGATACCGTCAACTCCGCCACCAGTTGCCAGGCTGAGGTATGATTAAAATCAGTTTAATTTTTGCCACATTGTGTATATGATCGATCATTTTTCCCCCCTCATATTGCGATGTGAGATGGCGTTGGAAAACGGCGGCTGGATTAGTAGTTCAATTTTTTTGGACCACGTTGTTTTCGTTTAGTAGCTTTTCTAGTTTTCATTTTTGATTGCGCTTAAATGCGCTTTTATTCACCCAGTTGCATAGTTTTAATTCAAGATTCTGTTGTGTAGGCAGTGCCGTAAGGCTGCGGCGTTAGCCACAGTCGAGTTTGAAGTCAATCCCGAGACTCAAGCTGCAGATCGAAAAAGGGTTGAAGTAGACCTCCTCCTTGCTACCCCACCTCGACCAGGTAACTTTATATCACATTATAGTCAACTGTCCACCTGGATAGTCAATGAGTTCACTCATCAACACACATGGAATAATTCCCAAAAAATAATTTGGAAATAGCTGAAAACGAAGTCTGCAAACGGTTGACCAACTCAATTTTCACAGGGACAATCGCCGAACGAGAACATAAAAAGTGGGAAAATGCTGCACCGATAGAAAACAACCCATACAGCGAGGAAAATATCCAGAAAAGACTTTGGCAACGCCAATACTCGCGGAAACTTTCTTCGGACGCGTCTGTTGGGTAAGTCATACTTTTTCCCAGCTTTTCGAGGAGGTTGAATATAATGTTATGACTTAAATGTAACCGAATTTCTAGGGAGAACTCCGAAGCACCGAAGATGTCCGGGGGCTCTATGCAAGTAGTTTTAGGCGCTGGTCAACCGGACGTGAAGAGGTATCGTTGTCATAAAAATTACTCAAAATTTAATTACTGCCATGTGTTTGAACGGAGTCAATTTGATCTTTAATTTGATAGTTTTAAAGCTACTGAAAGGATTCGCGATGTGATAAAATAACGCTGAGCAAATATTTGAGCGAACATCTTGGGATTCGCGATGTGAAAACTTGGAAAAAGGCTGAGTTTCTGGGATAATGAAATTTTTGTTTTTTTTTATGAATGTTTTAGGTATGGAAGAGATTACTACATCAACGACGCAAAGAGGTCGAGCGGGGAGCGTGTCAGAAGATCGGCAATGTTGAATGCCGGAAGTCGAAACAGCTCCATGTCCCAGAACTCCAGCTCGTACGATGACGATCTTGAACAGCAGGTGAGTTATGGACTTGACAGATTCGAGGAGGCATCCCTGCGGGGCAGCCTCAATAGACGGAGCTTTCGAGGTCAGAATTCGAGTCCTCATTTTGTAACCAACCCTCTGCTCCACTTACAAGTTGGCGAGGATTGCAAAATCGCACAAGTTGCAGACGAGCTAGGCGATCGCTACGTTTCCGATTCCGTTAAAAACGAAAGTCAAAATAGCGCGTCTAGTGATCGAGACAAAGCTGCATTATTGCATAAGGTGCAAGACCGGAATATCGTTCTGAAAGACACCCATAAGAGTATGAAGTGCTCTTCAAAGGGAGACCAAACCGTCCCGAGAAACGAGGCTTCGTCAGAATATGGAGAATTGAAAATTGAAGACAATGAAATTGATCATACCGAAAAGAATTACGAAAATCGTACGTCTTCAGAGAAGTTAGGGAGTATTTCGGATTTGATGATTGAGGGATATGATACAAAGTTTGAAGGCTTAGACGAGGAAAGAAAACTGGTAGTCTTAGAGCCTGAAAACTTTCAGAGACTTTTTAAGGCTGGAGACGGGCTGAAAAAATTTGCAGTTAATCCGTTGTATAATTTAGAAGATAATTTTCTACTTGTTGACGTAAATCGTGGTGCTAACTTTGTGGATCGAGACTCTGGGATGTATTCCATCGATTCAAACGACGTCACGGAGTCGGGGAAGATTCGAATGATTGGTAACGGGGAGGAAGAAGTTCCGAAAAGATTGTCGGTGGACGAGTCGAAAGAATATACCGAAAGCCAAATAGTTACGTCGAATGGGAAAAGATATTCGGACTTTGGGAGCTTCAAATTTCATACTTTCGGTGGAATCAAGCGAAGGCGCTTCAACTGGAACGATTTAAAGGACGAGTATGATGAGACGGATTCTGACAACGAAGAGATGTTCGAATACCCGGAGAACATTTCGGACTTTGGGAGTTTGAAGTGTCAAACTTTCGGTGGGATAAAGCAGAAGGCAAAATTCGACGGTAAAAAGATCGCTAAATATCACAAGGTGAAATTGAGGCCAGCTCTCTTGTTTCAAGACGCAAAAGCAATAGGATATACAGAGCCAACCAGAGCCGAGAGCAAGAAGGGTTCCCTCCACTGCAGCAATTTCGAAACACGTAGAGATCCAAATTACACAAAATTCAAGGATCTAAGATTAAACTCGACGGGGGAACGTTCGCGGAGAAAAAATACCTCGCGGGAAACAGTAGCGGAAAGAAATGTCGGCGATGAAAACCTTATGGCGATCTTTTTGAGAGACGCTTTGATGCGGCCAAAATCACGATTATCAACCGACAACGAATCCATCTATTCTTTAGACACAACTACACGAAGATCGCACAGCTTCCGAGGAGACAGCTACAGAAACCAAAATAAACATTTTTTAGCACGCGATGATAGCAGTCTTAGATTAGAACCACCTAGATCACCAGAAGTGATACAAAAAAGTTTCGAAACCTTGGCGGGTTTGCGGAGAACCCGAAGTCTCAAGGGCGATAAAACCAGCATTCTTAGCGGTGGTAGTAGCTTGCGTAGAAAATTTTCTAAAGATATTTCAATGTGGTGAAAATAAGGACTTGCAATCAGGTGCTAATGAGAGATGATAAGAATTCATACGGTTTTATACAGGTAGTCAGATTAATTCACTCCTAATATAAAAAGAGGTATAGCCACAGGAAGCATAATCATTTTTATTACAACCAAAACGGAAGACGAAACTTAATTAAGAATTCATTTACTACGTCTTTTTTCTTATGTGAAACTAGAGCTAGCCATCAGCGAATTTTAGCCAATGCATGAAATTCAATAATCTTTTTTTCCGTTAGATTCTGAGTCGCCTTTCACCTTTCCACTTTACAGCTTATACACGCATACGCACACCTACGTATTGTATTAATTTGGAATACCGTCACCTCTCCCCTAAGTTCATCTTGTAACATAAAAATATAGATTTGGATAACTTCTTATTTATCAAAAACAAAAAAATAATAATAATAATAAATATATCACACTATTTTTGTTCATAGTTTCATTAATTTTTTTTTACCTACAAAATATTAAGCACTGCACATGCATGAGATTCCCTATTGTACAATACCAATGGTAAGTACGTTCACCATGAGTTTCTATTCGTTATATTTTCGTATCCACTAATCCCACTGATATTCTAATCCATACTAACTGCAGGTGAAATAATTTCTGTAATTAATACATTGGGTGCAAACGAAACGATTTTATAAATCTCTTCATACAAATGGCTCTTATTCAAATCGCATTATTTTCTAATCATACGCTCTGATGTATGTATTACCGCATTCTTCCCCACCCTTTGTATTAAGCAAGGGTCGTGTGCTAACTTCTGTACTACGCTGAAGATATTATTCCCACTAAACTAATATAACTAAAATTGATTTCCACCTAAAGACGATTTAATTCTAGCATAGATGTGAAAAATTTGAAACACTCCATGCTCCTGCTTATTAATTTCGTCTCGATGTATTGGTGAAGTGTATACCAACATGGTACAGGTATGGCCTTTAATTATAATCGATAATTTGCTTTGTTTTAGGGAAAAATCCAGTACCAGGAACCAGAAACAATATCGAATACCGTTACGGAAGTTAAAACGAAAGTGGCCACTTGGCAGCAGAATAACATAGATTCGAATTACAATGTGGTAACACGAGCCAGGCAGAGAGTTGAAACTACTATTCACTTAGGAGTTGCACCTGATGAGGTAGATGGTAACGAAGTGGCAATTAAATCTATTGAAAGTTCGATTACCGATGTGGATAATCGGTGGGAAAGGCAAGACACCGATGAGCTTTTAGAAAATGTGAGGAGGAACAGCAAGAACGAAATGAATGCGAAATTGAACAACCAAGAAGATGCGGAGAGAATGACTGTTTTGGAATCAAGAAGATCACTGCTCGTTAATGATAATAAGAAACCCATCAATCGCATCGACCTAAAAGCCTATGGTTTTGATAATGAAATCAAACGCAACGGGAGTTCGGTAACGAAAATAGGTGCAAAACGTGTGGTAAATAAATTAGACCTGAAATCATTCGGCTACGATTCTGAACTCCAACGAATTCAATCTACTGGTAATATAGACGCGAAACTTAACAATGAGATAAACTCAAAGCCGAGGATTGTGAAAATGAAGACAAAATCAAATTTGACTGGACACCATGTGGACAACTACGAGAGGTCTAAGAGTACCCATAATTTAGTTGAATACGTCGAGGCATCCGGTGATTTCGATAAAACAAAAAGTACGGAAGCTTTGAAAGAAGAGGATAAAAATTTATCGGAAGTATTTCACAGCTTTGGTGGAATGATATCGGCAAAATCTATGCCAAACGTTACCAAAATCGAACATTATTCACAAAATTTAGCCGGTACTCGTGGTCCAAAAGATGAAGAGGATCTTATCATATCTCATCTTAGTATGAAGAGGGAAAAGTTCAATGAGGAAGAAATATTGAGAGAAGAAATGATTGAAACATCTGCGAAAAACCAAGGCTTATGGAAATCCGAGACCATAATATTCACAGGTGAAAAGATAGGCTCGAATGATTTATCTTCAGAGGATGAAACGCAGGAGGATATGATCCAGGGGGCAAGATCTACCGAGATTTTAACGAGGCAAGAAATCTTCGAAAAAACAACCCTGACCAATGCTTCTTCCCTCGGCAATATCATTGATGACGATTTGCCAATGCCATCAGTCCGAAGACTTGCTCAGACATTTATTAAGGCACCGATGAACAAACCGAGTCCCCAGCCCAGGGTAAGAAGCAAATAAATTTCATACGCGATTTTAGTGATCATTTTTTAATTCTTTAAGGGGACCAGTACAGCGACTTTTCGAGAAATTATCATAGTCCGAAATCAATTTAGTTCATCACCAAAGTTCATTTCAAATCAAAATATTATTTTTTTTCCAAATCATGTGTCGTAAGGATTTTAGAGCACCGTTGGACCGATTCAGGTCATCTTAGATTCATTTTCTTCAGAAAACAAATCCTCATCATATGAATGTAGGAATTTTGAAAATTTTTCGTTTTGGCCAAGTTATTTAAGAAATGAGTGATAATAATTTTTGCAAATTTGGTAAATTGACCATAACTTATGACGTAATTTTTTATTTTAAAATCCCTACATTCACAAGATGAGGAATGGTTCACCGGAGAAAATGAGACGTCAAGAGATTGAATTGGACCAACGGTGTGCCAAAATCCTTACGACACATGATTCAGAAAAAGAAAAATATTTTGATGTGAAATGAACTTTGGGTATGAAATAAATTGATTTCGGACTATGACAATTTCTCGAAAAGTCGCTGAACTGGTCCCCTTAAACATGTTATATCGACTATTTGAAGTTACGGAAGATTGGCATTATTCGTTATTATTTTTATTTGAAATTAATTGAGTGATGATTGCAGGTCTGGAAGCCGAACGGTAACGCGAAAAAGGAAAGACCCACTACTCCGGAAATTCATATAATTGAAACACCAAGGCAAATGCATAGTTTGACAGCGAGATCAATATCGAGAGAATTTAGGGAAGGATTACGCCAAATTCCTAACAAAATGACCTCACCACCAGCAAGTCATGTAATCACTGAACAATCATCAAATGTTCAAAACGATCCTGAAGTAGTTACGTCCGAACTTGATAGCTCAACTAACGATATCAAAGTCATTGCACCAGGAAAATTGAAGAATAACATCAAATTTTGGGAACAACTTCAAAATAAAAGCTAAAATTCGCCACTTTTATTGTCTACTATGTGCTAAAAAAATCGCATCTAATGGTAGAGTTCAACGAGCAGAAATGGTAATTTATATTAAAATACGAAATTTCTAATCGGTACAGAGCGACCTATACATGACCAAAATTTTGGAAATACCTCTGATTCTGATTCGCTAATTCATCATAGAAGTGAAAAATTATGCTAGGAGAACTTTTTCGACTGAACTCGACCATCAATGATGCATTAAAATTTATAATTATAAATATTGAATGCCCAGAGGTATACAGTAAATGTCTCAACGATGTTAGCAATTACATTGTACAGAGTCCAGCTGCCATACGTAAATCTTTCTTTTTTTTTTTGTTTTTTTTTTTGTAATATAAAATTCAATTTATTCTTGGATAAGTATCATACCTGTTGTTTATAAAATTGTTTTTTTTTTTTCGAATTATTTCTTGTTTTAATATAAATTAAATCTTCGAAATATATCGTGTGTATAATTTGATGGGCAGAAGATTATCTTGAAATATCAATTTGTGTTACTAAATTGAAGTATGAAAAAAGATAAATACCTAATTGAATATTATAAAATCTGCCGTCATTTTATACATCGCCTGTTTCTGTCCTTGTGTTTATATTATAAGGACAAGTTAACACGTATTTATGATGCATGTATTAAAATAATGGTGGACGGAATTAATTTTATAGTTAAACTTTATTTAGAAAAATATAACATGACGTTATTACATTGTGCCAAAGGACACGAGAGTGTCAACATCCAAAGAAGGTATCCTAGAGGTAATTCATATTAAAAATAGATGATCGTACATATTATATCATTTACATAAATGCGAATTTAATATTCAAATAAAGATATATATGTGTATGTGACATAGTTATCGCGAAAACATTGTATATTTTAGAATAATAAAACTATAGAAAATGTAATTAAACGTGTATTTTATTCGCAATAATTTTAAACAACTGATTAATGTCGTTTTTCAGTAGCAGACATTCTATGGATATATTGAAACCATACCAAATGCAAACGGCCACCAAAAAGAACCGAAATTATGGTCAATGAAAATTGCAAATACCAACAATTGCTTGTATCACAGAATAGAGCCAACAGATAGTAAATAGTATGATTTAGCAACATCAACATAATTAATTATCATCTATTCTTATCTAGAAATTAATTTCTATCAATATAATGGTTTGAACAGTTATTTTACGGTATGGAACATCAGAGTTTATAGACTGTTGTAAATAGTAACTCAGATTTTAATCTACACAAACCAATGCATTAGCAATTTATTCAATAAAATATACCATTTATACGATGCCATGGTGCAAATCGAAGTTACCTATTTACAACCATATTTGACCGAATGTTATTCCAGAATCTGATTAATAGTAGATAGATTTAACTTTATGAAATGGTATACTCTCTAAATCCCCGGCATGTCTCCTTCTGTAGTCCCATAAGAAATGATCGATCAGAATAGCGTTACAATCAGACTCCCTCAAGGCAAGATTAGGATATTGTCTGATTAAAGATTTCACCTCATCCCTCACTCGTTCAATCACTTCAATTGAACATCCCCGAATTTCTACCTCCGGCAGACTACCTGGAGTCAATTCAGTACCTGTGAAATAAGCAATCAGATGAAAAAATTTCATGTAAAAAAGCTTAGGATTCAAAGCATATTCATTGAGTGTTTAAGAGTTTAGATTCTGGTTAAATAATCTGGGAATATATTACCAGACTGAAGTTTGTCCAGAAGAGGATTGCTGTATCGCATAGCTCCGAAATGTACCAAAACTTGAGGTATTCTGTAGTCTGCAAACATCGTTATTATCTCAATATCATGAAATTCGCCGAGTCCCTTTCCTCTGAAACAGGCCCAGATATCTCCTACAAGAATCTGAGCCCTTTTGTAGATGGCCACTAGAAGTAAAGCAATAAATTCAGATTCATATTAGGATTGAAAGAATGAAATATAGTCATTTTATGGTGTAGTTCGTAGCTGGAGCAGTAATTAACTACCTTTATGCCCTCGATAGTCTGCATCATCTCTAAAGCATTCAAACTGTGTAACAATAAGCTTCAATAATTTTTCCGCAGATTTATCACAGGATTTTATGCAGTTGACGAAAGTTCCTGTAATTGAATAAAGGGAATAAATAAATTTCGAGTAATGAATATGAAATGACGAACAGGATTGTAGATCAATTTATCAATAACTTTGACGATTACGGTTTTCATGTTAGATATGTGATCAATTACATACCCTCATACTTCTCTGCCAAGACTTTTCCAACTTCGTGTAAGCATTTTAGTCGTTCTGCAAGTAATGGGATTTTGGTGCTTTCATCATCCCCTCGTAAAATATACTCCAATTCCTCTTTCGTGATTGTAGAGTAGAATTTTGGATCGGTTATTAATCGGCTTTCCTGAAACGTATATATAATGAAAAAACATATAATATTATAAGCACGTCGTGTTGATGTTGTAATGAAATCAAATCTACAAAGCCCATATCAATTTGTCTGATATTATCATGACACAGCTTTCATCTTGGATTACAGAAACAAGAAATCTCTCATACACCGTTTGTTTTCTATACTTGATGGACGTTTTCAGTTTGAAGATTCAACTTTATAGGATAATATGTAAATTAAAATGTTAAACATTTTTGAGCATACTAGAAGAGTGCAATTCTCATGGAAATAGAAATGTGATTAAATGTAACGGACTCCTAAAATTCCAGTGTTCTGCCTATTTCGCCTTATTCATTCAACCGATTTGTGCATATCAAGTCAGAACTGATATAAATATAATCTTAGCAATATGTCTTGTCGAGATAAATCAGTTGTGCTTGAGTTAATGGCTCTGAAAAAACCGACGTAAGTAAAGCCCATGAAGAACAGTCAAAAGATTTCTATGCTGTTTTATCTGAATTTTATTGTGATATACAGATAATGTTTAACTAGTCTTTATATTTGTTTACATAGAGCTTTAGACGAATTCATCGACACAGTGCCCAAGCCTAAAGGAGCTATCCCAAGCTTCGGCTTACCAAGATGGAAAATCATGCCATTAGAATCAAAGATACCGATGATCCCTGGCCCGGAAGGATCTTACCATTTTACTAGGAATAAGATTGGTAGAAAGCTTTGGGTGGGTTCTGCAGATGCAAAATTTAATCTCAATGATCCGAACAACTATGAAGCAGAGTGGACATACGATCCATTGCACGACGAACACCTGGCAAATTTTTTTACCCAGCCTTGTAACATTCGCCGAATGATAAAGCTCGGATTGATAACAAACAAACTTGACGCAAAATGTTCTATAAGGGATTATAATAGCTACAGAAAATATCTGAAGACGTTATATAACGATAGTATCAATTTAGAAATAAAACGAAGAACTCTAGAGGATTCTGAAAAAAGGGCTTTGAAGTTAGCCGAAGAATTTGCTGAAAAGGATGTGGAAAGGTACTTTTACATCAATAGCAATATGCAAGTGTGGTTCTTGGAATAGTCAACTCTTTTCTGAAAGGTTGAATGAAAATGTATGAAGATTGAGGCTGTATAAACATTTCAGATTAACAGCAAGGGAAAAAAGGATCGAAGCCAGCAGCCGATTGCTAGAAAAGAACAGACTGGAAGAAGAAGCGAAGATCAAAAGACGAATGGAGAATCAACTCAAGGTTGAACAACGAATCAGGGATATTGAATTAAAGAAAATAGAAGCTAAGAAATTGCGGATTCAGAAAGCTTGGGAGAAAGCTGAGATATCGAGGCAAAAGCAGGAGGTAGCTGCGTACAATGAACGTCAAAAAATTATCAAGACTATACGGCAGTGGCGAGACAGTGAATATCAGCGAAAAACAGCCAAGGCGACAAGAAAAATTCAAGAAATGGAAGAAAAGCAAAAAGCAGTTGAAGAAAAGTGAGACAATAATTTCACCAACTTTGTTCACAGCCCAACAGAAATATGTTAGAGATAAAAAATGCTTGACGTTTCTCACATTAAATTCGACTTCATCAAATACTATAGCATCCATTTATTTCAGATGGCAGTTGCGGCAAGAAATGCAAAGGAAACAGATGGAAAGAGAAAATTTTCTCCAACATTGTTCACACGAGGAACGTGCCATGAATATCAAAGCGTATAACGCTAAGGTTGAAAAAGAGTGGGCAAGAATGCAACGTACGTTTTTTACAATTCTATAAAATAGTTCTGCTCATTGTTGTATACAAAGAAGCTTCGAAGTCAGAGTTTGTTTGTTCGACAATATTAATATAAACCCGCTATTCCATTCTTTTTCTATAATGCATTCAATGCAATATGCAGGATTGTCGGAGAACTGCAAGATGTTTATCAAATGCTATATACGCAGACATGTAGCTGGTCAGAGAGACGGAACTTGTTGCATAAAACGCACCCGGCGGCAGAGAGTAAGATCGAGAAGTTCAGTAGACAATAAATTACAGGATATAGGGGATGTTTATTTATCGACTCAATGGTTTATACATCTGTTACAGCGGCTGGAGAATAACGAATTGGGAAACTCCTGTTCTGCTAAATCATATAATACCCAAGGAGATAAGAGGAGGATAAATATGGTAAAAACATTTCCCTTAAATTTCATTAAACTCTTTAAAATCCACACGAATGGCTATTTGAATGAAGACTGAAATTTCCAGGTAATAAATAAGAAAAATAAAGATGAGAAAACTATGAAGCAGAAAAAGAAGCGGAATCGCATTAGGAAGAAAAAAATTGTAGAATCAACACCAAAGCTTCAGCCTGAGTCTGAGGAAGTATCTACAGTATTTGAAATACCTCCGACTACTCAGGATCCTCCTAAGCCTAAGGATAACTGTAAATGCGAGAAAATCAAAGCTGAGTGGTTCAAAAATCAACAAATAAGCAACAATTAGTCTTTATCGTATCAGCGCGGTCCTAATAAGATACTGAATCTATAATTATGGGGATTTTCCTTGAATGAATACTGAAATAAATATTATTATAATTTATTTTGGAAAGAATTGCTTCTTTGAATGAACAAAAAAATAGTTATCATTAATTTTAATTAATAATAGAGATCAATAAAATTCGAGGCACTCACATTTACGGCACGTTTTATGGCCGCGCACAGAGCAAAGTATCCTGTATGACCTGATACTTTCCATTTGGTGTCGTTTCCTTCTGTCCAAAAACAGAAATTCAAAGTATCTAACACAAAAATCCAATCTACAGCTCTAGAGTCGTGTTCACTAGGGTGCAGTTCGTGCTGTGAAAAATTGTCGATATGAACGACGCGTGTTTTCAGTCCTTCCAAAACCTGTATTAAATTAAATGGAATTTAATCGAAGTGGAATAAAAGTGTTTTCCTTATTATCAGCTACGTATAATCCTAATCGAATCGGAAGAATCAGAAAAAAGTATTTTTACGATTTTGAGGTTAGCTTTGATGCATCGTTTGATAAATTGTATAAATTCTAAAAACGGTTGGAAAATAATAAAAAATTATAACGTGATTACGAAGCGGATGAAATGTTGTATACAACTGAAAATTCGGTTGAACAACAAGAAGAAAAGTAATAATTGAATAGATAAGTATAAATCACTGACAAGGTAACACTAACCTCGTAAGCAATTCTTTTCACACCTTCTTCCTCGATGAATACATCCTTCGATAGGCTAGCTATTAATTTACCAGACTCTCGAGGCATGAGAAGCATTTTATTGCCCGGTTATTTTCACCTGTTTACACGTAATAATATAGGAAATACAGTGAAAACACTAGTCTCGTATAATAACACGCTAACCGCGGATAGTGCTTCTTGTCACTCACATCTCACATGACAGATATACACTCCATGACAGGTCACGTGACTCACCGGGTTGCTAAGCGACGTATAAATGTGTAAACAAACATGGCGGTAGATGTCAAAATTCGTTGCGTCGACGTGGTATTTAATGTATTACTATTTTAATATTATTTAATCGTACAGTGTATATAGAATTTTATTACTTATCGCGTGTTTTTTTGTGAGACGAAACGAAACGAAACGAAACGAAAGAAAAATATATATTTAATGATCTGAACGGAGATTTGAGGTGCGTATTTCATATTTCATTTGAATTTAGATGAAAAAAAGTTACATCGTTTATTTATTTATTTGATTAGAATGAAAAAAGTTTTAGTTCGAAAGAATGTATTCACGAACTGGCTAAGATTCCATTAAGTTTTATTAGAAAAGAAAAAAAGGCAGAAACAATGATTTCAGACCGTTCTGTGATTACAATCCAAACACCTTAGTATAACATTTATAAATATAAGTTAGTTTATTATTAAATAGCATAAAAAATAATACATACATAAAGCAAAGTAGCAATATGTTGTGAGAGATAATAATAATGATAGTTGTTTGTCTATGTTCATGATATAATATAGTATGTATATATGTATATATATACGGAATTACAGAGCCAATTTCCAAAGTGGTCATATCACTTTATTTACTCAATAGTAACATTTAATAATACATAATTTAATTGATAACCGTGTTTTGTGTGTTACTTTTTTACATAAGGACATGCTTTACTTATTTTACGATACACTCGAGGTTTTTAAGTAATTATTTACCCTAATTTCAATATTGATTTAATGTAGGCAACTATTTTCTGTAGTTTGAAGGGCAGTGGCGAATGTTGGGATGTTCCTCTTTCTCTACATTCGTCCATCCGAATTCAATAACTTATGTACACAATACCGTCTCAACCCAAAATGTGAACAGATTAAGGCTCCAGCAGGCTATAGACTACGTTCTACAATGTACAATGCATTATGTATTTTTCTTAGTTTTCGTTTTCCGCGTGTTTTCTTTCGTTCTTTCTTCATTTCTTTCGTTTCTTTTCTTTTCTTTTTTTTTTCATTTTTTCTCATTATTCTTTTTCATGTCTGGGTGTGTAATGTGTGCTAAACGATAGCACCAAAATATTCACGCCAATATTTCACACTTGGCACAACAATTTCTTTTTAGTTTTCATATTTATTTTATTTTCTATACTTGTTTCCTGTAACTATAAAATAACCAATACACCAATCAAGTTTTATGTGTATTAAATTTTATTTTATTCCACTTCAATTGATCCTAGCAACATATTAGCTATAATAGATGTAATAATTATAAAACAATGTGTCTTAACAAAATTGTAGATATTTATTTATACTTCGTGTAATATAAAGTTTGATAAAAATAGCGGGCCGTATTCATAGACGTTATTATTATTTATTTTTTATTTTTTTTTCATTTTTTTTGTTTTTTGTTTTTTTTATTTGTTTTTTTTTCTTTTTCTTTAAAGTTAAATTTATTCTTTTATACTGTATAATAATACATTATTTGCACATTCGTTCTAACACCTTTTGTCTTTGAATATGGCCCGGTTTAAGAAATAACTAGCGTAGTACTAGGGCATGTGTATGAGCTTCTGTCAAATGTTTATCCTTTATTATGTTTTTCTTTTCCTTTTCTTTTTCCTTTTCCTTTTCCTCCTCTTTCCTTGCTTCCTATATTTCTTTCTTTCTTTTTTTAGCACACTTTATCTTTACCTTCATACACATCACACCTCCAGACTTCTCCAATTCAGCAGTATGCGCTTTTTTGTTATTTGTTATTTTTTTTTCTTTTAATTAATTTCCTTATTAAGAGATATAAATAATCTGTCTTTATTGGCTCTTAAGCTCTTTGCCAATACTGTACGACACGATTTTGCTCCAGTCAATTTTCGTTCGCATAACCGGAAGTTGCCTTCGTAATGCTTTGAACGTTGTATCAGACATAGTTTGATAATTTTCTGAAATAGCTGTTTGATAATCGTTTTCAGATTCCTCTACCAATCTGATAAGTTCCTTGGCCGTTTGTTTCTCCGTTGTTATCGGCAGGCTCTCTTTAACTTCTTTGCTGCTTACCAACTGTACGTTTCCATCCTCGTAATAATGTATTTGAACTTTGAGGCTACCCCTTAATTCCGCGTTACCAGAACTGGTGTTAAAATTCACTGACCATACAGAACGCCAACGACCATTCCAAAAATTTTTTGGCTGAAATTGATGGTCTTCTATGCACGCAGTTAGCGTTACGTTTCCTGAAATTATTCAATTTTCTAACTTTATAGTTCACCGTAATCAATAATGAAAAAAGAAAAAATAACTACATCATTTTCCAAAACCCAGTATACATACCTCCTTGACTTTTTCCAAATACAGAGCAAGTGCCATGTCCATAATGATTTTGAGTATAAGTTACTATTTCATCTTGAAGCGCAGATCTCCAAGGTTCGGCCGTCGCGTCTGGTTCGTATGGTTCGTAGTCCTGTGCCTCCTTTCTCAGATGGTCATATTTAAAACTCTGCTTACTACGACCATCGTAAAACCTCTGACCTCCTAAGTCGTTGTGCTCAGTAATTAGGACAGGATACTCGCTTCCCTCGACCTTTATTTATTTACAATTTAAATAAATTACTGCTCAAGCATGTGGGATTATTCTTAAATCATTTTCCAGTCTGATACATTCACCCGTTTCTTAAACCATCAACAATTATCTCTCGTCATAATTTTCCACACATTTTAATAGATTGATCGCTAAGTAATTTCAAACCATAAGTAAAATGAATGACATTCATGCAATTTCCTGCTTAAACTAAAAGTTCGAAAAACGTTTTACAATTGGGTTGAAAAAAATTCTAGTACAATAAGGGTGAATTGGTATAGTGATAGAAAATTTGATGGATCAATTTTTAAGGCTGTTTTTTTTTTTATTTTTTTTATTTTTTTTATTTTTTTATTAAGGCGTACGAATGTTATTCTATAAAGTGGTTGAGCAGGATTTCTTCTTCATGATCATCTGTCAAAGATGAGTCATCACTCATTGCCCATCACCTCTGACTAACACACACACACACACACGCAATCATATCTCGTAATAATGATATTGTCAAGTTTACGGTAAACAAATAGTAATTCAATACTTTTTACGCTATCGGTGATTTCGATTATGCAGTGTTCTAATTTCAATGAAAAGGAAACGTCACTTGGTTGAGATTTTCGAACGGGGGTGGGAATGAGTTTTTGAAAATCTCCACCACGCGAACACGTGAATAATTATTATAAGGTGGATAATCAACGGGTGTGAAGTTCGGCGTTTAATTAGGCGGTCATTTTCTTTACTTCTATATTTAAACGGTATTTATATCGTAATAATAAATCGCCGTTAGAGAGAGAATCAAAGAGGTGTACCTTAACAGGCGTAAGCTGGTCCTTGTTGTATTGAGCAAATGCCCCAGACGCGCCTTCTTTCAGGAGGTTATCGTTGTTCAGTAGAACCCTCACATCGTTAAAAACTTCATTGAACTCACCGGGGGGCGAGTGTAGTATAAAATCCGAAACTATTCGCACTTTTTCTTGATCGGGGATCACGACATCTCCGTCCGTCGCCATCTTACCTTTCCACTGCACGCACACTCCGCCGATGTGTCAAACCAAGGTTCGTACAATTCAGGTTACTCCACCGCCGCGTACGGAGCTTTTCAGAGTTGGATGCCACGAGCACATTACTTTATTTATTTCTTCATTTACTAAGGCTTTATTTGTCTTTATATCTTCTATACATTTCAGTCTTCATTTCATCTCGAATTAAACAAACGAAGAATAATTTCAATGCTTTACTGTCAATTTTGACATAAAAATTTCGATCGAAATTGTCATTTCAAAATACGTACAGTAATAGAATTGTACGATAATAATATTTTCGCGGTAACAACCTGCGACTACCGAACCTTGGGGAGATTTATTTCGCTCGGGTATAATCGGCAGCGTTCGTGTTCGTTCGACGCACACTCACCAACAGGCGTGGTTTATACATTTTGCGATAATACAGTTTTAACATTTATTTTTATCTGTTCGTCAACGTCCCGTAACCAAAGACGAATGTAATATATACTATGAGTCCTGTTTTACAGTTCCTGCGTACGAAAAGTTGGGGCTATTTTTTGAATACGATTAAAATTGAAATATAATGAAACCTTGACTGCAGCAGTATTGCGCACGCACATATCATTCGCGCCCCGAATATACCGCGACTGTGCAAAATTTCCTTATATGGAAATATTTTACACTCGCGTTATATTATTCCCGCTGTATGATTTCACGCTGATTCAAATTACCGTTTTCAATTATAAAATACCGTATTATATAATTTCATCGGTACATAACACGATTACTATTCGTATTCGAAATGTTAATTGAAAACTTACACAAAATCTTTCTACTATTTCAATAAATTTGAAATATAATTGGTTTTTTAAGATATAGGATCAAAATAAAATGAAAGTAAATGGCAAAAATATGATAATTTGTTAGGATCTGCAGAATGAAACACCTGCACTTATAACTTTCTATTGAAAAAGGAGTAAATGAAAAAAGGAACAGCAATATGAGTTATGAAACAGCGAAATAATCATTAAAAAATGTGTAATATTTTATATTTGCTTGATGACTAAATGAACATAATATTGTATGGGTACTTTAGAGAAAATAATCAGTATAGGATGCAGAAGTTATCTCACATATTTTTACAAGTAATAATAAAAGAACGCAAAAATTGTAGTACTTTTTATTGAACCTATCCTAATCCCACAAAAAATCTGTACTCTCTAAAATAGCGCGGTTTTAAACGCGTGAATTAGCTGATAAGAATAATGATTTATTTTTCAACTGATAATGTCCTCTAGAATTCTCGCTCGAGATGCACTTCGCAGAAAAGTGATACATGAAAGAGGCCAATGGCGGACGATCCGAACAGAGATATTCTTCCAGTTAAAGACGATTCTTGTTATGGAAGTATTCGATGTTCCAGCGAGATAGGTCACTTATATATTTCTTACGTAATTTTAACCGATTATAGGGAGAATAACATAACTTGCTGCAGAAATATCTCAAACGAAGACAATCGTTTGCTTTCGAGTATTGGATAAACCGATTGATTCTACATGTATATAATTACATTTTTCCAGTTAAATAACATTCTTATTTTAACTTTGAAATAATTTGAAAATCTAAAGATCCCAGAGAGCGTCACATCGTCTGCAAACTAGACCGCTATCAATTAGAAGATAGGTATTTGAGGCTGCTGGAAGAAGTCCAAGGTCTTAAGAAATTGTCTAATAGTCAGGAAGATAAGATCAAGAGACTGGGGACAAAATTAATGCGATCTGCAGCCTCTTCCAGAACCTGTCCTACCGTTCTTGCAATTAACGATGACAGAGAGAAAATCATCAGACTGGAGCTCGAAAATGCTAGAGTAAAAAATCAGACGTTTATATTTTTCTAATTTTACACTCTTAACTCATCGCAAAAATCTTCTCCTCACCATGATAAGTAAAAATAAAGTAGAACACAAAAAAATGGAATGAAAAATTCAATCAAGACTGCACGGCTAGGTTTTGGAGCTTTTATACATAGTTGTAGTGTCCGATATCGTATCAGAAAAGATAAGAAATAAGATGACGTGTCAATTCGTGAAAGAGCTTTAGCTCTCTCTCAACCTAAATCTACAATCTCGCTTGCCCGTGGCAGATACGTCCTAAAGATCGAAAATGACCGTATCAGTTAAGCACTGTTTTCTGAGAAGTAGAGATTTTTATTTAATACGTTTTGCTCTGTTGTAATGACGAATCTCAACAGTGATTAAAATTTTTTTCACGGTTTTTGCAATCAGTATTTTAAACACAATGATATGAAATAATAAGACCTATCATTGATGTGAGAATTTTTAATCCACTTTTCTCTATTCTCGCTGAAATGTTCAACAAAATTATTGATTTACAGTTAAAGGACAAAGCGTATACATTAAAAAATCAATTGCTAAGTCACAGAGGCCCCAGGTCACCGTCGCGATGTCGACGTGTTGCAAGCGGCATATCTTCAGGTCCGACGTAAGTTCGTTTTTCCTAAAGATATCCAGACGAAATGTTCAACGATAATCCAATGATAGAATCATAAGAGCATTTTTCTGTTTTGATTTATACCTCCATAATTACCTACTATCGTATTAGATACAGTCATACGTGAATCTGGCTTACTATTAGAATCTTGATTATTTTCAAGATCATTCAGAGTCTGAATGGGTTTGAAGAGAAAAATATATTCTCCATTTAAATTAAAGTCAATTGTTATTTAAATCACTTGCTCTTGCTTCAGGACATATCGGAGCGAAAGTGCTCGAACAAAGTACCAGCCCCAACAACGCGACGGAGTGGATGACAACGACGCGCAGAATTACCTCGTTAAAATTGAAGTACGTGCATATATGTATTCTCGAAATAGTATCCACTCGAATAAATACTGCGATAAATTTATCGGAATGTTTTAGCACATCTCTCTAAATGGAAAAAAAGAAAATTGAGAAATGTCCATATAAAAATGGATATGCGATATGATCGTACCTATATATAAAAATTTCAGGAACTTGAAACCCAGAGAAATGGTATGATGACACGAATAGCTGAACTCGAAGGTCAGATCGCAGATCACGTGGCTGGAATACAAAGAGAAAAGGTCCAGGACAACGTGGAATACATCCGTATGTGGCGTCAGATGAAACAAGCCAACGATAAACTCATATCAGTTCAAGCTACGAATGATACGCTACATGGTCAGATAGCGGACTTGAAAAAACTGCTGGAGGAGACCACGAAGTAAGTTGAAATTGTGAAAGATTCAACGCAACGTGGTGTTCAATGTTCAAAGGATAGAAGCACCCCATGTCTGTATATTTTTGTTTTCAGAAACAACAGAGAAGTTACAGCCGCATTGGTATCTGAAAAACAGCGGATGTCCGAGATGGACGATCAGATAACATGTGCAAAAGACTCCCAGTTAAGTCTGCGTGAAAAGGATGAACAGATTCGCGACCTTACAAACGAAATGAAGATACTGCAGCAGCACAACAACGAGCTAATTGAACTGAGCTCAAAGTTCGGTCAAATTGAAGTAGAGAACATTGAGTTGAAGAGGAAGGTCTCTGAGTACATGTCGGAAAACCAGAGTCTTAAAATAGCGTTTAACTCGGAGCAGGCTGATTACACTGCTCTAAGAGCTGCAAATGATCAATTGATTAAGAAGACAGAAGAACTCCAAAGAAACATGGACAACTTGACGATGCAGCTGATGGTGAGTGTGAAAGAAGATGATGGTTTGTCTTGACCATTGGCTGCACCATTGCAGGCTCTTCGCGAATCGCTAACTCTGCCTTACCCAATTTATCAGACATTTCAGAACCAAGGAGAAAAAGGCTTCGTCTCAGAGGGAACGCAGACTGAGAAAGTAAAATACGTGGACAAAAAGATTGGCGAATCCTTCGTGGCTAATAGCTACTCGATATCTTCGGAGGAAGATAAAGAGTCACTTTCTGACAAGGTGGAAGAAAAGCCGAAGTTCAGATTCCCAGGCAAGGGCAAGTCTGCTCAAGCAAAGACAAAGGAATCAGTAACGAATAGTAAGGTCGAAGTAAAAGATCGATCTGGGGGTCAAAGTGTGACAACATCGGTTAAAAATGGTCGCACAATATCGAGCAAAACTAAAGTCATACACCACGCTGCAAGCCCGTCAATATCACGAGAGAAGATACTGATGCTGCTCGACCAGGCGCAGATAAGTACACCGTTGGAAGCACAAAATGCTGCGAGAATGCGACAGATCGATGTTTCTGCTGGCCAAAATGACGCTTCGATATTTCCCGAGTCTTATAGGCAAGTGATAAATCTTGAAACATTGTTGTTCGGTAATTCTAGCTGCTTTTGACAAAGGCTTAATCGTCGCTTCACATTTTTTCCATCGTCTTAGCCTCCTTAATGACAAGATAATATTTCTGAAACGTCATTTTGGTTCTAAAGTAACGTTGCTAACGTTCCTTTACGAGGGTAAATGTTTCTTTTGGCATTAGCTCTGCATCGCGAATGCAGTGAAACGTTATATTCTTCCGGGAGATTCTGCACTGCACAGACTCGCGCTTAAGCAGTAATGATATTATACATGCTTGATTGGGAATTTTTTTCAAATTTCATTCCAATTTAGGTCTTAGTTCAATCATTTTCTTAGCTTCTCTTAAACCGACGAGCAGGCTAATACGATTTACTCCGCTGATTTGTGGCCAATAAAAATCTCTCTGTACCTATGATACTTTATCTTATCTTGGTAGACCTAGCTTAATATTAACTTAACTAACCGATCGCTAGATTATTCGCATATCATTTATTCTAAGTAAGTTAATTATACAACGGTCATAATAATTGTACATGTATTCCATTCTTATAATCGATGAATAATCATTCACAATCCCGTACAACTGAACTCTGAAGCAAAATTATTTTCTCCATGTATCCAAAATCTTCCTTATTTTCACTCGACTCTTTCCAGCCAGCAACGTTCACGGTATTCAATTAAACGAATTAGTGAGACAAGAAATCGATTTCATGTTGTTGATCTCGATTCAATTACACCCGAAGCAGTCCTAAATTTACTCTCACTTTACGTCCTAAGTAAATATATTGGTTGCCTGTTGAATTAGGATCCCTATAACGTCCCAGCAGCAACGTTCGAACGACGGTTTTGCCTCAACGAACATTACGTCGACGCCTGCCAACAACGATGATCAAAATCACGAACAGACCTCTGAGTTCTTTGACCCGAGACAAATACTTCTAACGCTTTTTGAGATTCTGAAAAGTTGCAGTGATAAAATTCGCGAGGATATAGATACCCCTTGCTTTTGCGGAGAGCTGGAATCAAGTAGCACAGAGAACGTTGATTATACCAATTTTAATCAGTCCGAATATGACAATGAAACTGATCAGACTCGCGCGATTTTATCCAAGAAGTTGAAAACTGGTCTTGGCAGAACGAATACTGCGGAAGGAGACAGTAACAAGGACCGAGTTAATCTACAGAATAAATTTACTGAGACTGAGTGCTGCACCTGTGATTCAAACCACAGATGCTTGCCCACATCAGATTGTGGTTACGGCTGCTGTACGCCTGAAACTGACCATGGTATGATACTTTGTGACAAAAGCCATCTTTCCCTTTCGAATAATCCGGCAGTTGTCAGGTCTAAAGTCGGGGAAATCAGCTCCACTATTCAAAAGGTGTTTGACTCGATATACATGAGGCGGTAAGCGAAAATAATTGCCCTAATCAGAGATTCTTCTACTTGTCATTTTGTGAAACACTGATATCGTGACGTTCACGGGATCAATTTTTATCTATTCATACATGCATGCTCCCAATTTTCTCAATTTCAATTCACACATAGTGATTCCAACTTTGGCTGTACTGCCGAATGCTATGATCTCCAAAATGAGATAAAACCGCTAAACGCGAGCGATCAATCGCATATTGAAAAAAGTCCTAAGGTCATCTCCGGAGAATTGGAAAGGTGCAAAGAGCAGTACAAGCTGAAGAGTGGCCACAGACAGGAGGTAAGCCAATGTCTCACGTCATCCATCGTTAGCTATTTATCCAGTCATTGACAAATTGTTGTCTCTTAATTAAATTGGACCTAGGAGTGAATTTAGGATGAAGATCATGTTTCTAGGGATGGAAGAAAGATAATTAATTCTTTCCAAGTTTTGAATAAAATATTTACTCATGAGGGCCAAAAAAAAGTGGGTGAAACGTTGGGGTTCGAAATTGACTTATGATTCGTAGGGTAAATCTAGTCACCAGAAAACTGTCCCTAGATTTCCGATGCTTCGGTTTCGTTATATAATTCATTACGTGTATAAGAGTGACATGTGGCAGAGCTCGTTTGTGGGGGAAAAAAAAACCAAATTCTAAAGTTGCAGAAAAATATTTCCAACTTCGAGACGAATTGTCATGCCGGAAACGAGTGCAGCGATATACCTGCGTTTTGTGAGACCTCTGCTTTTCCACTACTAATCACCAAGGGACAGGGACTTGTCGAAATCCACATTCTAGCACTGCAACTATCTGCAAAGGTCTCTTACAAGATGATTTAATTCAATACAAACCAGATAATACACTCAAAAAAAAAGGAGTAATCGAATGAAGAATACATATAATTATTATAGGACGATCATAGAACGGACGTTAGTTCATATCTTTTTCACTAGTTATTATCGGCTTTCTCCTGAGAATTAGATTTGAATTTCAGGCTACACAAACCCTTTTCAAGAATGATTCACACGACATCTCTGTATTTGTAAGCTGGGATGTTTGGGGTCAAGAAACGGCGTTTACTCCAATCTTGAAGTATCCTTCGCTGAATTTCAATTCATCTTCGGTCTATCGAATGTGCGAGCTGCAAAACTTCTTCGACAGTGTACTTCGAGAACACATTGTTTTTCAGGTACATGTAATCAATCCGGACGAAGAGACGTTTACGATAGCTAAAGCGAAGCTCTGTGTGAAAGATATCCTGGATTATCCTCAAAATAAATTGCATTACATCACGCCAGTTCTTAGCGTGATGCCATGTTCGTATGGCCGAAATTTTGGACAATTATCATTGTGGATTCGACTCAGTTGCGATATTGATTTAGTAGAAAATTTCAAAGATCGCTGTGGCCTGACTACTCTAGCTTCAAAAGATCAACAAATGCAGATTCTAGCTCAGCAAGGAAAAGAGGAATTCGAATCTTCTTCGGCGACGAAGGGAAGCTTTTTATCAATGAATTTTCCCCCCCTCGATAATTTGTATTCCATTTCGGAACAAATCACTGCGCCAGTACGTGATGTTAATCAGGAAATACCAGAAGAGTACGAAAATTCTGTAGCGCATTTGCCGAAGGCGCAGAACAATCGATTGGATACTATTCGCGAGTCCGGTAGGTCGCTGCAGATTTCTTATCAGTCTTCTACCACAATGTTTGTGTGTGTGAATTTAATTTTCTATAGCAGAGCCAATTAATCTGGAAAAATCTAACGCGAAGATTGTCAAAAAAGGAAAATACCGCAATGAGGATCCGGACGAGAAGTTGTTAGTTAACAATAGCGACCACAAAACGTCTTTGGTGGCGTTGATTAGCCCAAAGGAAAATGACTCACATGGCAGTGATGCTGGAATTGATGCACCCATCGAAGACACGTGAGTTGAAAAGATCGTGAATCTTATAAAAAGTGGAACAAAAATCATTTTCCATTCCACGTATTAATTGTATGGAAGAGTATGGATTCAGAGATTCGATCTGACATAAGCTGTTGATTAATTAGCACGCCCAAGGATGTGGAGCTCGCAGATTTGCAGAAAAGTCGGGACAGTGGTCAGCAAATTGAATCGGGGAGCATCACAGAGTTCAATAATGTCCTGAAAAACGTAGGGAGTTCTAATCTTTTTCTTCTATTCTCCGGCTCAATGAACTTATAAGTATAGTTTGAAAATCTTCAGCAAGCTGATGAATCTTCTCTTCACGGAACGGAAAGCACGGTAGACGATCTGGGGACGGTAATTTCCGACAGCAAATGGGAGAAATATAAAAGCAACAGCGACGCAACCAGTAACAGTATGTGAAGTTGAAATCACGTAACGTAGTCTTACTTGAGTCTCTGAAGTTTTCGCCAGAAAACAAAGAAGTAAAATTTGATAGATCCTTACAGGTTTTGGGGGAAAATCGGTGAATCCAAACATCCGAAACATCCAGGATGAAATTCTTTATTACGAAGATGATGTACGGTATTGTTATGTTACTATTTTTTTCGAGTGGAGGGAAAAAGTGCTGAACTCGGGCGCGAGACGAAGTACATATCAGCTCGCCAAACTTCTTTCTATTTTATTTTGGCACTGTTTCCCCCGAAATACACTCGAAGAAATTCCTAACAATTTAAATCTTGTAGGATGACCCCCGAAACACAATTACGATATCAATCGTGGCGATGAATCTTTACGACAAAACCAGTCTCATGAAAAACCCGAACGTGGATTTACTATACGTTGAATATTCATTTCTTGGAATGCGGGGTGTCGACATGGAAACAAACTCATTACCTAAGCCAGTTAACAAGGCCGAACCAATGGCCTATAATTTCACGACAAGTAAGATTTTCGGTCGCACTTTCTCATTATCCGTAAATATGTTAACGCACGTAACTTAGAGCTCACATATGTCCGTTTCTTTACAAAAAATAAAATAAATAAAAATGAGTACGTATACGTATAGGTAATTTCGCCATATTACATTTGCAGAGTTTCGAATTGACGAGGGGTATAACATCTCACAGAAAAACATGTTGACTTCCATGTTATCCGGTACCGTAAGCCCAATCGTCAGATTTGTAATCGTGAGCGAACCATCTCTCGAAGAAATGGATACGAAAGAGTGTGTCGAAGTTGGGTAAGCGATAATTTCCTCATGTGATTTCGTGCTTTACTCATTTAAATGTATAACGCCGCTGAGCATAGACACGCTGACTTTAATATACGAGAATATGCACTGGGTGATGGGCTGAGAGATATCGCATTGATGATTATGAATCCATCGCAGTCGGAACAACTTGGGATTCTGAAGGCAAGATTAAAGAGTGAATCTCTTGAACTGAACAGAAATTTATCAGCTATGTGAACTTGGCCCCCCAATATTTGATATTGTGAAATTTTTCAGGTGGAAACGATTGCGCATCGTTTGCGCTTGTTTGCGCACAATTTGCTATCGTTTGCGCCGCCTCAGTTTTCGAGTCAAGAGAAAATCAAATTTAGGGGGGATAGATTCACACTGCACCCCAACTTTGAATATCTCTTTTTTTCTTTTTGGCCATCGTTTGCGCATCGTTTGCGCACGTTTGCGCCCCTATTACTGTCATTTGCGCCCTCGCCGTTTTCCAGTTATGTCAGAAAGAAAATTTCGGGCTGGCCCCCAGAATAAAAATTTTCCGGTCCTTTTTTTTGGCAATCGTTTGCGTTTCGTTTGCGCATGTTTGCGCCGCGATTACTTTCGTTCACACCCTCACCCTTCTTCAGTTATGTCGCGAAAAAAATGTTGGGCTAGCCCCCCAGAATTAGAATTTCCCGGTCCTTTTTTTTGCGATCGTTTGCATTTCGTTTGCGCATGTTTGCGCCGTGATTACTTTCGTTCACACCCTCACCCTTCTTCAGTTATATCATAAATAAATTCTAGGCTGGCCCCCCAGAATTAAAATTTGCTGGTTCATTTTTTTGCGATCGTTTGTGCTTCGTTTGCGCACGTTCGCGCCGTGATTACTTTCATTTGCGCCCTCACCGTTTTCCAGTCATGTCAAGAATTTTTTTTTTCAAAAAACGGGAACATCTTCATTACTAGTGTTGCTACCCCTCCGGGTTTGACCCGGAGTCTACGGGTATAGTAACTCAAGTTTCGTCGGGGAACGCGTGATAGTTTTTGAGATACAATATAAATTGAGTATTCTTTAGAATATTTTTAAGTTTAAATCTTGCGGTCGAGTCGCGGAAAGCTCGGAAGGGGTTGTAAAAAATCTGAAAAATACTACTTTTGGTTCCGAAAAAAGAAAACCAAGTTTGGTCGGGGAACGCGAATTCAATACTCGTAAAATTATTGTCAACAATCTTGGTGTAACTGGAATATTCCCACACAGCACACATGTCCGATAGATGTCCATAGGATATCCATAGGATAGCCATTGGATGTCCTATGGATATCCTATGGACATCCATCGGACATGTGTGCTGTGTGGGTTAGCATCGATGTATGAAGATAAGTTCTCGCTTCGTAAGCTGGAAGTATCTGCACATAGGTATTGATATTCTTTGATTTGAGTGCCCTTTTAACTAATAATACTGTTTACTAGAAAACGGTAAAGGCGCAAATGACAGTAATCGAAGAAGGGTGAGGGTGTGAACGAAAGTAATCGCGGCGCAAACATGCACAAACGAAACGCAAACGATCGCAAAAAAAAGGACCGGGAAATTCTAATTTTGGGGGGCTAGCCCAAAATTTTTTTCGCGACATAACTGAAGAAGGGTGAGGGTGTGAACGAAAGTAATCGCGGCGCAAACATACGCAAACGAAACGCAAACGATCGCAAAAAAAAGGACCGGGAAATTCTAATTTTGGGGGACTAGCCCAAAATTTTTTTCGCGACATAACTGAAGAAGGGTGAGGGTGTGAACGAAAGTAATCGCGGCGCAAACATGCGCAAACGAAACGCAAACGATCGCAAAAAAAAGGACCGGGAAATTCTAATTTTGGGGGGCTAGCCCAAAATTTTTTTCTCGACATAACTGAAGAAGGGTGAGGGTATGAACGAAAGTAATCGCGGCGCAAACATGCGCAAACGAAACGCAAACGATCGCAAAAAAAAGGACCGGGAAATTCTAATTCTGGGGGGCTAGCCCAAAGTTTTTTTCGCGACACAACTGAAGAAGGGTGACGGTGTGAACGAAAGTAATCGCGGCGCAAACGTGCGCAAACGAAACGCAAGCGATCGCCCAAAAAAAGGACCGGAAAATTTTTATTCTGGGGGCCAGCCCGAAATTTTCTTTCTGACATAACTGGAAAACGGTGAGGGCGCAAATGACAGTAATAGGGGCGCAAACGTGCGCAAACGATGCGCAAACGATGGCCAAAAAGAAAAAAAGAGATATTCAAAGTTGGGGTGCAGTGTGAATCTACCCCCCCCCCCCCCCCCCCCCTAAATTTCATTTTCTCTTTACTCAAAAACTGAGGCAGCGCAAACGATAGCAAATTGTGCGTGAACAAGCGCAAACGATGCGCAATCGTTTTCACTTGACAAATTTCCCAATATCAAATATTGGGGGGCCAAGTTCACATAGCTAAATTTATCCGATACGAAACTTAAGGACAAGATTTTTTCAGATTACACTCGATGGCATTGAGATCATCCGGGATTGTATGATGGCGAAACAGCGACTCTGAAATTGCTCGATGGATACCATTATTCAAGATAAGGAGAAATCGTACTCTTTATGCCTACGTCTACAACGCGTACCTATAATAGCAGTAGGTACAAATTTTGAACCGTCTATAAAGTTTGTCATATAAAGTTTATTAAAGTTATATATTTGTATACATACATATCCATATACTATATTCTGGGCTACGTTATTTCCATCTCGGTTCCGTTATCCCGCAAGTGTATACCAGAAAGTTGTTAACAGCAAGGATATTTGGGTTTCGCTATTGGAATTGTTCAATTCAAGCATACCTTACGCATCGCAACGACACAATCTATTTTCCACCCTTGACTCCATTCGATATGAAATTCGAGGATAGAACAAATACTTATACATAGAATATCATTTTCGTTTCATCGATTCTTAGCGGGCCTTTACCGCTACGTTTTCAAAACTTATTGCAAGAATCAGTATTGAAAATTATCATTGCAGAGGTAAGTTATTTGTAAGTTAAATTTATATTACGAATAACCAAGTGGTGTCTGTGTGTGTGTGTCTGTGCCACATACAATTCAATGTCTCTTTACTCATCAGAATGCACAAGATTCTCATTCTTGCAGCTTTAGATAATCTCGATTCCGCAGTAAATCGATTCACCATCTAAGCACTATCTCGTGATGCACAAAGCTTGGTACAAATTCTGCCTCTGTTACGATAAACAGTATCACTCGCTGCTGACAAATTCTAAGCTTTGATTTTTAGATTTTCCCAAACTGTCTGAAACCCCGTGTATAGTGCTTGTGCTTTCTGATGTCGAACTATTGCCACTCGTAGTAGCCATGGTACTCGATGCTGATGTTTCGTGTTTTAATTGCTTATCTCTAATTGCCGAGTAAAGACGCGTTCGTCTGAATATCTCGTTGAATATGTTTGTCGACATTTGAAAATCCCTGCAATCTCTTGGCTCACGTGATACAGTCCAGGAACCTTCTATAGTGTCAATACCTTGACAAACCTTGCATGCTCCTATATTTTCGAAGGAAAATGAACAAGGATTTAATCACCGACAAGGTAGGATCTAGTTATATAACTTTCAGTGAGATAAAGACTTACCAACAAAAACTGCGAGCGTTTTGGTGTGATTGTTCGTTGCTAACAGAGTAAAAGGACCTCCGCGTTTAAAGGGTGCAAAACCCGTAACATTCCAAGTTACGTTCAGAATACCGTCGGTGGTAATTGGTGGTGTAAGATGGTCCAAAGAGACCTGTACACTGTGATTAGTTACGTTCATATCAATTCGAACACCTGCTCTCGCCGTAACCCATGAACCAGTCAGTCTGCAGGGCAAACCTGAGGAATTTTATCAAAAAAATGATCATTCCAAAATTGCAACTGGACTTAGAATCGCGAAACAAACCTTCCTTTTGCTCGTTCTTCGGATTTTCTAATTTCAGCTGTTCAAGTTCGTCAATAATTTCGTTTAGGATTTCATTGGCGACTGCCTTAGTCTCGTTTGCGTTGTGCGTGGAATTTGCTGGCTCTGAAGCACTGGATCCCAGGATGATTGAAGCTTGGGACGACGCCGTTGGCGACACATCTATGTCCTTGGCAGCTTTACTGAGACCATCCTTTTCCCCGCTATTCATTTCCGACACAGTTGTCGCTATTTGTAGGTCTGTTTTTGTCAAATTAGAATCTAATTTCTTTCCCTTTTCAACCGCCACAGCCTCCACTGCAGTTTTCCGCGATGATATCGGTTCGATCTGAGCAGGACACTGAGTATTTTCTTCGCCATCGTTTTCGTTAGAATTCCCAACATTTCGGGCACCCAATTCCGGACTAATCTCTCGGAGCTTGGAAAATATCTCTGGAGAGTCGAGAAATGCTGAACTGACGTCCGTGGGCATAGGTGTTACCTTAAAGGTGACCAAAGAGGCGTTGGGTGAAGCAGGTGCTACGGATGTCCCTCTGGCAGGGGTTGTATACCCAATAATTCTTCCATTTCTTGCAGAACCAGCATAAGATAGCGCAGGATTGAGGCCGGAAAGACTGGAGCTTGTGACGACGGAAGTGGCTGCGTACAGTCTCGATAGTTTCTTTTCACTAAGATTTTCCACCGTTTTTCCCGGTGATGTTGATATGGGAAAAGCCACAGGTCTGGTCAGCGAGCTAGTAGATTGCTCTAACGACATTTCACTGACTGAATGGTACGGGAAATTGACTTCAGCGAGGCGTAGCTGTGGCAACTGAGACAATGCGACATTTCCACGGATACCAGATTGTTCTGGTGCAACTGATTGCGCATTGCTTATCATCACATTTGCATTCAACTTAGTCGCCATCGAAGGAATCATATTCGTCGGTGTTTTAATTGGCAGGTTTTGGATTATCGCTGGATTTGGATTGTAGATGGCATGCGGATCTGAATAAATTCGATTAGAAATCTGTTGTCTTGGCTTGACAACTCCCACCAAAGGATTACTGAGAACATTGCGCTGATCAGGAATATAATTATAATTACTCGGATACTGAGGCATGTTCTCATTATCGCTGACCCCGTTCGCCTGCACTGGTCCATAAGTGTTGTCCACATATTCCATGGAGTTTGATGGCTCTTCCATAACTCTCACTAATTTTTTATCATTTCTTTTCGATCTCTGGCCGTCCTCTTCGAGCTGCTGTTCGTTTGACCAATCATAATAATGTTGATCGAGGAAATTTTCATCTGCAATATTTCTAATAGACCTGATCTGTCCGTCCATCAAAGTTTTAGCCACCTCATCCACCTTATACTGAGTCTTGATGTCGGGCACTAAAATATCCTCATTGTCGTTGTAATATTCGGAATATTCAACACCCTGATCCCCCGGCTTCTTCTTGGTTGGATCACGAGTTGTGGTTAGCATGAGTTGTGCGAGCATGTGAGATCTTTTTCTGTTAACTACGTTTTCTTCTTTTTCACCACGCAGTGAGATCGGGATGCTTTTGTATTTTCTGTGCGTTGGCTCAAATTCTGGCAGTTCATAAATGGAATTTCGACCGCCGTTTATGTATGGCTCGAGATTCTCTCTTGATGTTTCGTCGATTATTTTCCTCGTTTTCACGGTTCGGCCACTCCTTTTTCTCCGACAAATTCCCTCCGATTTTCCCTCGGATCCATGCCGCTTCCCGCTGTTCATCGACTTTCTACTCTTCCTTTTACGTGCCGTCTTTGAGGATTCTTTCTAGATGAATGGAACCGTTTTATTTCGGACCAACAATATATTACAAGTGCAATGGATCCAACGAGCTGAGAGAAAAGTAAGTACAATGCTTCCCTTTCTACATTGCATGGAAGTAGAAATAACTAAATGAATTATGAAAGCAACCAGCAACGTGTTTGCACCTACCATTGAATGACGTCGTTTCAAGCGACGTTTCGGGTGCCGGTGTTTCCGGCTCTGTTTCCTGTGTTTATCGTGCTTCCGGTTTCCCTGGCCTTTGTGCTTGCCATGATCTTTACTCTTGATAGTAGTCTTCGCCGGGTGTTTCACACTACGTGACGTCTCAGTTGGGTGAACGACTTTCTCACCTTTGTCTGACATTTCTGGGTGTTTTTTATGGTCACTGTTCAACGATGTCAACTCCTTGATTGTGTCCTGCATTTCTTTTGAGTTGAGAGCGTCTTGTGCGAATTTTTCAGCTAGAAGTATCGTGGAATAGCTCGGACTAGAAGTAATCGTTTTAGAGGTAGAATTCCCACCAGGACGTCCTTGAATATTGTGACGGCGCTGCGTCCCTTTACTTTCTGGGTCTACCTGAGCAACAAGCTCGTCAACCCGCGGCGACTCAAGGACTTTCTCGTCATTTGCCCAAAAAGCTGATGACACATGTTGATATGGCATCGCTGTGGGGTCTGGAATGAGCGCTGCAAGGCGCGACAATTTTTCTAGAGCTTCGACGTGGAACAAGCTGACAAGTAGCAGGGTGAGTAGGTGAAACCTGGTGTAAATAATTGGGAAATTAAGGAAGACAGAACTGAAGATTCAAATTTTGTGTCACCGAAGCAAACTCTGCTAGTGCCCGAGAGAAGAATCGTTAGGGAATAAATTTTGCCTGATTAAACGTAGCTGCATTCCTCCAGGAGGTGAGATGACCGGGCAAGTGATCGCGAGGCCATGAGTCCTTGAAGAACCTCTCGGGAGATCAGTGACTTTTGATCCCTAAGGACGAAGAAATGAACCTTCGGAATATTATTTCAAGTGATAATAGTCGCTGACCCTTGGCTTATTTACTCAAGCAGAAATTGGCGAGGAGATCTTGACAGTGTGTTAAAAAATGACTCGGGTTGACCAATGTCATCCTCTTTTTCAAAATTGATCAAAATGTCATCAGTCAATCAAGAGCGTAGTTTCGTTCTTGTCTCGACCCTCTATTGTCTTTCTTCCTAAATTCACGAACGTGGCTTGAGATTCAAAAGGAAAAATGAAGGAATGAGGTAGTTTCATCATTTTTAATACCATCAGGTCATCAGAATCAAGTTGATAATTTGCATCACAAATTTGTTGAACAGATTTGAATCGACACGCGATCTATTATCAAACAAACTCATACCAATCAGAGTATGAATAAAGATCTCCAAGAGCTTGAGATTTTCGAGGTATGCATATTGCGTAATCGATCAACATTTTGAAATTGGATTACTATTGTAGTTTCGAAATTTTGCAACAACGTAGACGTACATGTAGACTTAATACCTAGAAATGTTGGGTATCTTGAGCACGATATAAAAAGACAGCTAGAATCTAGTGTGCATCTTCGCATGGATCACTTATCGATTGCCATGTAGATCCGGTCGCAGCCGCGTCTACAAGTGCGATTAATTCGAGCGAACGAAAGACGCCAGTGCAGCGTTTAGCTTATCGCGAACACCGCGTAGCATATATACCTATGCAGTTGCGATCAAAGCGTCTTGGCTCTGAGCCAGACACGCAGCGTCGGCCTCAATTAGTTGGATATTACATTTAAATATCCTACAAGCTTATATAGCATGCATTAATAACATAGAATCAAAGGACTAAACAGTAACAAGTAGAAGCTATCTGTTTATCATGTTTTCTTAAAATTAGTTCGAAACAATTCATCCCCCAGCTTCCTGTCTGCACCCCGCGTCTATAATCTCCTGTTAATCTCATTACCAATTAGTAATCCGCCGACAGGCGTTGAGAAATAGATGTCTAAGACTGTCTGCCTTGTTTAGAATAGCCGGAAATGTTGACCAAAAAGTTTGAGTGGCTTGAACAGTTGGATGGACAGTTGGTCCCGGGTCTTGACGGAAGAAGAGGTAAAAGGAGAAAGGTGAAAAGCGGCATAAACATACTACGGCACGGGCTGCGCCAAGTGCAGAGTAGATTGGCGCTTAATAATGAACTAGTACCAGTCTATGTATATAATAAGTATGTGCTCATCGCGGAAGACGTAGTGATATGCTCAAGTCAAGTTTCTGAGCCTCGACGCCGCCCGCGCAGAAAAGGAACTCGACGCTGGACCCTCTCCGAAGACGCGATGAACACAAATAGATTCTCGATCACCTATACTATATAAACTACCAGCTACTAGCTGGCATAGTGCTTACATACGAATGCAAGCTTCTCATAGGCCTACGCCCTGATGCGAATGATCTGAATCAATACATTTTTCACCAAACTGTATTCTAGTTGAGAAAAACTTGCGATTTTTTTGGAATCCTTAATTTTTTTTTTCTCTTTACATAAATACAGACGTACATATATGTTCACCGCGTTATATGCTCTTGGCAGTCATACCATTGGCGGATATCTTAATCGTCCGAGAAATTATGATGGCAGGCAGTGGTCGTAAAGAGAAAAAAGCATTTCTATAATACCTGGAATTTATATTTAGCCATGATTTCAATAGAGATAGTGAGACGACGTAGAAGCTGTTCAGGGATTCTATTTCGAAATGAAATTCGCCAATTCCTTATAGGGTATTTTCAATTTTTGTTTCATTCTCCCACAGTGCGGTATTCAAGGCTGCATCTCACTCCTCAAGCGCAACGTGGATATAAAATGGATTTTTATTTTCATTTATTAATCCCGCGATTTTACACACATACTCGATGTACAGTTGGGTATTACTCAATAGAGAATAAGCTCAATTAATTGGGGACTATCGTATTGTCCAGAGTTTGAAGTAAAAATTCTTTGGGAGTCAACTCGTGTCAATTCGCAGCAATTTCAAAAGTCCGCACTTTATTACTGCATGTGTACCCATCTTACAAATAAATGACTCAAATTGATGTGACCATTTCGTGGAGTGGCTCTAAAGAGTCTAAACCACTCGAGATTCCACGCCATTCCATTTATATAACCATTAGGTTACGAGATTTAAAATTGCACGGGATTGCGATGGAGTAAATCGGGGTGAAAGCTCCGATGCCAAATATAATGATTGATCGATTTGATATAAAGAAGAATCGTGAGATAGAAAATTAGACGTGCTGTAACCCTGCGGACGATCGTAAATCTACGTGGCCAGGCTTTAATTAATAGGAAGTTTGATGTCGGTGCACGTAGAGCGGGCAAGAAACGGAGGCGTCGCGACGCCTTGCTTCTGGCGTTGGTAGCAGTCTCGAGATAGCCTTCGACCGGCCCTCCACCACCTCGATTTATTCGGGTATTCTGCCAAAGTGACGAGCAGCCAGTGATTTTAATTAGAAATATCTTTAAAGTCAATTGATCGTTTACTTTCAAGTTAAAACAAACCTTTATCAATTTATATTATATTGTTAAAAGGTGAGTTAACCGAAAAATGACCAGACGTCACTATTCTAATTTTATGCGCGTGTTGTGCAAGTGTCGAATGAGTAATTCAGTGTTCAAATTTTACGATTCGCAGAGAGCTCGCTACCGTCCTGGTTAAAATTGTGTAATAATATAAGATATTATCATATTTACATCGGTGCTGTGTTTCTCAAACATCGCTACATCCGTTTATAAAACCGGAAGTCTGTGGTTTGTGATTTCTTCGTTAATGTCAAATGGCAGAAAATCCTATACAAAAGCGGGCAGTTACAGTCGAATAATGAATCTTCTAAAATGCATCACCTCCGCTGCAATATTTTTCGCGAATAATGTCATTCCCAACAATTTTCGCAAAGTGAATAAGCTCTATCGAGATCGGATTCGCGTCATAATGAATAAGCACCAAAAATTATCCGGTCAAAAGTTACCCCCAATCCATTCGATGAAAATTCATCATTCTTTATTTTATACCGGATGATCTTCGTACAAGGAAAATTGTAAATCACAAATCCGCACGAAAGTCAACTAACAACATATCAGCTGAATTATTCAAGATGACTTATTTTAAAAATATCCCTCTAATATCCGATAAATTGGACTAGGGAATGATTGCTAGTGGTCAGACAAATTTCGTACTGTAGAACGTAAACGACTCTTACATGCTATACCTGTATACATACATAGTTTGGTTACTGACGAAACGTACTGTAATTTATATAAAGCAGCTGGTGGAAAGAGCTGACTTAAGGTCAGTAGGCTTAGTTTGTTTTTGCCCAAGAATTTTGGCGGGCAGTTCTAATATCGTCTCAGTGTCAGCGAGCCAGCCAAAGAGTAAAGTCGGGGAACGATCACTCTGCGATATCCGAGCGGAACCAAAATGGCGCCTATGAAGTATACCAGCGATGGTCAGGGAGTCTGCAGTTTCTTTGAACCTTGATCACTGAGGCTGAAATTGACAGCGGAAGTGACCTAATTAACTACGAAATGCTAGAAAATGCGGCCAGATACGCTACAGTGCCCACTAGCTAGCCAGTCCTCAAAAGATTCAGTCCCGCATGCTGGAAATAGAATCTGCCGACTGGTCTTGCCTTATAGTATACCCGATCCATGATAAATATTAAAACTTCACTTTCAAGTAGTCAATCTCTTTTCAAACTTTCGTAGAAGTTTCGACAGACGAAAAACACGCTTATGTTTCAACTGCAAATGTAGTTCTACGTAAATTAAATTATATTTCACGATGTATGACCATGCACAGTTCTGTAAACTGTATTCAACGATTGAAAACGGGACGTTGTCGACGTTGAAAACTTCCGATAAGATTTTCAGTAATTTTGCAAATAAAAAGAAAAAAAAATTGGCGTTTCTCATTCAAGTTATGAACAGAATCCCAACAACCTGTTGAGCAAGATATCAATATTGACTCTTATCTCAATGGCTTAGGATGATGATGAGCATTTTTCATTCACTCCTCAGCTTTTATCTTCTATTCATAGTATGCGGAGACGATAGAAATTATTCTTCGATAGAAAACGTCTGGTAGTTTTCTCTGCAGGACCAGGGAATCCCCTGGTCAAGAATAAATCTGGGTACCTATACACCGCGATAATCCTAGCTTCCCTATCCCAGCTCTGGCACAAGAAGAGCGCCGTGCCGTTTAAACCGACTGCTAAAATATACATCCGGAGGAGAGCTTTCAAAAGCTTAAGTCATTGCCAGACTATGTAGTGAGATGGCAGCAGAGTCGCTTTTATATACATTTGTACATATATCACGTATACGATCGCAAGTTCCTTACCTTCCGAGTTGATAAATTTCAAGCGGGTGAATTTCGAAGAGAGTTTTCTCGCCGGATTTTTGGTGCAGGCAAAACTACCGATTTCGATTTATTATAAGCTCACGGATTTATTGGGTAGGATATTTGGTCTTTGATAAAGATGAAGAATGAGACAAATCGCTGTTATAAATTTCTCGTCTGCAATCTATCTTTCCTATATGTGCTGCAGGACGATGCCGTAGAATCTATCGTACGACATGGCCTTCACCAGTTCCTTCACGAGTTCCTCTTCAAAGAGGAAAAAAGGTGAGAAATTATGGCTTTTAATTTATAGAAGTAAGACTACAGCCCTGATTCATTATTTTAAGGGATAAGATAGATTTAATTTATTGTCAGCCTTCTTGACTATTGCGTTTGTGAAAAATAATCGATACCTTCGAACACAATTTTAGCTCGTTTTGCTAAAACGGCCTCACAGTAAATTATAATATGATTCGTTCACCTATACCAGCTGTGAGCTATCAAATCATTTATTTTCATAGTGAAACAATATACTATAATGTTCTTGTATTCCTCGCCTCGTGCAGCTTTTCTTCGCCTATAGGAGTAGTGATTCTCCTTTCATGTACGGCGGAAGCACCTCGTCCGTTATTCTTGATTTAAACAAACGTACATTGACCTAGGGGAAATTTGCCTTTGAAAGTTAATCCGAAAAATTCTGAAACTGGAATCAAGTTTTCTGAGAAGTATACGTTTGTCACTATTTAAGAATTTTCTTAAGAAATGAAATGGGTTTGGAAATAAAACTTTCGAGTTCTTCAAGAGGGTGCAGTTGATTTATCCTGAAAAGCTCAGAGTCCTCCGCTTTTGTATCGAAACTTAAGAGTTTTCAAAAACCCTCCATTCTCGGTCATTTTTTATCTAATTTACTCAGAAGAGTCCTGATCGGTACACCTTTTTAAAAATCATCAGTAAATTGTGAAACAAATTGTATAGTATTCATGAAGTTTGTGAAAAAAAAATTCCACTAGGGTGCACAGACCGCGTTTTCCGGTCTGCTGGCATAAGATACACTACCGTACCTACTAGTGTAGGTAACATTACTTTCACGCGCTCTGCGATGTATGAATAATTTTAGATCGCACTTCAGGGATTATGACCATCGTAAAATCTAAGTGCCTATATATTTGTGTATAAGACTAAATTATTTTCATGGTGAAGAAGATTTTTTCTCATTTAACAATACATTGATGAATATCTTGCCTGTTTCTTAAAAAGGACACTCATGAGTGAAGTGATCTTCGATATTGGGTAAAGTTGTAAATCATAAAAAGCAAACACAAGTTTTGTTCAAGCCATCCGGCATTATTACCTACTACCCCGACGTTGATATATTAGCGTGACTGAAATAACAACTTTGGCATTACCTCAATGAATGCCTTGGTAATAAAGTTTCTAAGAATAATCAGGAATCTGTTTTGAATCGTTTTTACCAATCCGAAAATTTCCTGATTTAGAATTCTCCGCCGAGCTGAGCCGGATATTGGTGGGGAGAGGCGAGAAGATCCAAGAATCAAGCACCACGACTGAAATTATTCGAAGTTCGTTCGAAGTGAGTATAATGCACTCGATGATTTCGTTATTTCATGAAACAAATCGGATCTGGCTTTTCTGCGATGTATCTGGATAGGCATGCGTATGAAGGCACGCAATTTGCGAGATTTTTTAGTTCTGACAAAGCCACCTGTCATCACAGCCGGCTGAAAGAATAATCGTTGAATTCGCAGACATTTCGCCTCCTCGAATATAGTGACTAATCGAAGAGCTGAAGAATCCGTGTCCGACAAGACACAACTGACCAAACAAGCGTTACATCACACGTACGCACAAACTTGCAACGAACGAAGAACGCAGCAGCTTCTTGCGCTCAACTCCGTTGCTCTATAGCCCCTATCGCGTTTGCGAGTAGCGCGAACGTCTAAATTAAACCAAAACCAACGGCGTCTCGGAGTTAACCAGAGTCTGGTGCTTTGCCAAAGCGTCAAGTAAACCGGGGGACTCACCGCCATCCCAATCACTCCCGCAATGCTCTCCTGTACAACACGCTGCGAATTCTTGTCCGCTGAATTTTTTTTATACCCAATTATATTAGCTATAGACATTTGACTAGCAATTTCCGGATTCTTAAGTCCATTGTGATTTACTGCCTCCAGGTCACTCGATTCTTTCCTCTCATTCTCCTCTCTATAATTATAGTTTCTTGGAACCGAGTATTTCAAACCCCGTCGACGCGGTTTGAAACGACGCCTGACGATTTGACACGGTCAGAAACTAGATGAGCCGAAGATCATTTTATTGTCATCTGAAGAATCCAGGAGACAAAGTTATAGTTGCCAAGTCGTTGTTGAAACTAAATTGGATTAAGGTTACACCCGGTTTTCAAACTTTAGTCAAACATATTTTTGCATCGTTATTGCAGAGGTGCGCTAATTTCAATTGCGAAGTTTTATTACCTGCGCGAGACACCGTTTAACAGTTTTTTTTTCTCTATGAAATTTGAACGTTAAATAAAATCGCGAGAACCAAAACGACGCTGTCGACGAATGACCGGCCGTATTTTCCAGAGGCACGTAAATTACGACTACCGGCGAAAGATCAACTCGAACAAGACTGTAAGCTTTGGCAGTCCGTCAAAATTGCCTGCCAACGTGCCAATAGGCGACGGTAAGCGGGGCGTGAAGCTAATAGCTCACTAAATCACATGCGACACTTTCACGCTGCACTGTAATCGGTTTTTAAATATTTTAGTTCGCCAATTTAATCGCTTGTCATTCGCCCGTTTCATCGGACAATTAATGCATTAATTCGTGTATACTGTCATGCCTAGGCCTTGATAATTAATTATTGCCAATGTTTTGGCTGCAACAAGACAATGACAAGTTGCATCAAGGATAATTGCCGTCTAATTGCTATTGCTTAGTATTTTCATAGCGACTATTTCCGATATTAGAGTCAAGCGACGTCAGTTTTCACACTAGTTTTACAATCATGAAGAGAGTGGCAGAAATATATTTCTGTCTTTTCAATTTCACTTTTACTTTAGCTGCAACGAGGTTGTAGACCTAATAAAATTGTTCTGAGATTTGCATATAAATCGACTTGGCAGCTTCCAGATTCTTGAAAAGCAATAATCGTTGAAATATCGTCATTTCATAGTTAGGTATAGGTGGTACCTATACTAGATATCCTGTCGTGGTTTTGCGTGAATTACGGAAACTAAATTGAGTGTACAATTATCGTTTGGTTTACCGTCGTCGCGTCGTCGTAGGTGGCTTCTGTCTTCCGCGTGGACTATAAGCTTTGCCAACTATCATTCAGTCATAGATTTTACGATCTATTTAAACGAGAATTATTATCCCGCGGTAATAGCGTCAATGTGCGATAAAGTAAGAGGATCGGATTCGGTATATGATTACGAGAAACCGTGGCAACAATTTTCACCTACTTCCTGTACCTACTATAGTTATCGCATAAACAAACTTTACGCTAATACTCGAGATTTCAATCCTTCGGCTATAGATATACGCTAAATTTGTTTTTATTCTCTATCATCGGTCTCGTAAATCTTTCAAACTCTCTCTCTCTCTTCTTTTTCTTTTTTTATATATTGCTTAAAATAAAACTATCAATTCGCTAATACATTCGTCTACCGTACTCTGCTCTACAGGCATCATCAATATGCCAACTTATCTAGCCAAAAAAATCTTATTAATTATATTTAACGATCACCGTCTTCTTCCTCATTTTCATCGGCTAAACTCAAAAATGCTTTCGTCTATACGCAGAGTTATAAAGTATAATAATAGCCATACAATCAATCACGAAACGACGTTCCCTTCTGCGTGTCTGAAAACGTCAGAACTTTTCGATGCCCATAGAAAGGTGACATTCAATGTCATCTGAGATGTATTCGAATATTTTTAGCATCGACTTTGAAGCTGTAACCCCATGCTTGCAGCATTCGTCAGAAGCACTTTGCAGCATATGCGGCAAGACGAGAATCGGTACACTTCAAGAAAGCTGCAACTCTCATATGCAGATGTAGATAACTTATTTTCAGTTACTCAAAATTGTCTCAGTGCGATTTATTTCAACGCCGTTGTAAAAAAACATAAATTTTTTCAAGGGTGTCTCGAACATTTTCCACCCTCCTTCGATGAAAGTATCATTATTGTAACGCTTCTGATTTTGGGAATCAGGCTGACCCCGACCTTGGGTGAAAATCGTTGAAGATTGAAAACAAAAAGGGTGAAAGCTCTTGTTAATGAAAATTGGGATTTTCAGACAGCGTCTTTTGGCTTGCGACTTCCTATGATCAGCCAGGCGAGCTTCTGCCTTAAATATCTTGAAATTTCGTACTCTCGTATGTTAGTTCGCAAAAGGCGAGGGGGTCGCCTAGGCGATAAAGCGTTCTGCGTACCACGGTGGTTCACGGTTCTAAAGATGTGTATTAGAGAAGTGAGCGCAGCATCGCGTTCTATTTCTGTTCGAGGGGAAGCGCGTCGAGAGAACGACTCTGAAGAATCACGAGGCGAACGTACGGCGAACGCGAAGCCACGGGCACTTCTCTCCCGTAGGAGCGAGTAGCAGTCGGGAAGTGACCGCGTCAAGTAATATACAACTTTTTTAAGCACACAAAAATTTTCGATCGAAAATATGTAAGATACAAGAAAAAAGGATATTCCCCATCGCCTATCAAACCTTCGGCAATTTTATACAAGACATTGGTTATCGTGGTCACCCCATTTTTAAGTGGAAGCGATAGGCAGTATCAAGCCACGATGTGTGAGATCGAATCAACCCTAAAAACGCCACTATATAAATACGAGGAAAAAGTCTAACGCCGAAGAACCGAAAACTATAAAATATATGTACCATATTTATCCATGTGTAAATATATGTATATATGAACGTAGAAAACCGTAGATTGAGTGAAGGGATGTAAACAAAAATCGGGATATCATGATGAGAAACGAAAGCTGTGAAAAGGAAATAAAATTTTAGGCGATACTGTTGTCAAATTTAGGTGTCTGAAGAATTATACGAAGCTTAAAAAGATGCTTAAACGGATATCTTGTAATATACGATTGTAGAGGTTGAATGACGTGTCGCTAATCGGTTCTTGATCGCTTTTCACTACCGACTGCGAACTCCTAGGCAATAAAAAAGATTTCAACTTGAAAATTCCTCGTAAAATAAATTGGATTTGACCGCGAAGAGCGCTGAGTATAAATCAACAGCCGACAACTGTTCCGAATTGACTGTCAAGCGATTTCAGCATTGGCTAAGACCGGGATTAGGAATAAAAATACGAATGAAAAGAAAAGCTGAAGGATGTGAATAACGAGCGGAAGACTGAGATTAAAAGGATTTGCAAATACAGTGATAAAAGTGGTTTAATTAAATTAGTAAATTTTCAAATTAGTGAATCGGTTATGAGGACTGCAATCTTACTGCAGTAACATCCTAAAAATGAATTAAAAGTGTCGATAATCTGATGAATATAGTATTGTGACGAAAAAAGACTGTACCTATTTCTTAAGTATGACAATTTTTGTAACAAGGAAAATTTGATGGCACAAGAAATGTTTGGAAATTTTTAGAAAGATGAATATTTCATCGGTGTCCATATTCTCGGTTGAATGTTAAAAGTGTCCAGAAATATGAGTGAAAATTTTGATTTTATCTAAATACAGTGCAGTGTTTACGATGGCGCAGTGGTTTGGAGCTAAATTAGGACTTTCTAAGGAAATCCATAGGTTAAATATGTTTGCACGAGTGAAGAAATTATCCGCAAGGTTTCTGAACTTTACTCAGTGCTTAGTGCTCGTCTAGAGGAGGATCATTAACTGGTTTATTTCTAGAACGAAACCTGTGACAGGAAGGTGAATGACTAGAATTAAACTTAGCCTAGTCAGAAGCCTGTCGCTGAGCTCAAGAGTGTGATAGACAGTTGTTAACGGACCGAGCGATGTCAGTCAAACGAAACTAGCAGCGAAAAAATTGTGGGAGAGAGAAAAAAAGAGTGAAGTGAAACAGCGGGAGGCATAAAAAAAAAAACGGACAATGTCCTTTTGTAGGATCACGGGAAGGAGCAGAGGCCTCCCTAAGCCGAACTATTTCCCTCTACTTCCACCGATAAGTCCAGCCGCAGCAAAACGCTGCTGTCGAATAACTGGCAAATCCTATGGACTACCGACTCATCACTACATTCCCGTCCTGTTGGGTGTTCATACTGCTGGCAAAAAGAAATGCAAAATAACCAACGCCTCAAATTTTGGCCCACATCATTTCACGGGAGGTATTGTTGTCGGTGAAAAAAAGAAGCACGTCGTACTTCAGGATTATAGATACGTCTTTCCGGTCCTGGATTCTGAAAATGAACAGCAAAAAGTGCTGAGAGATATTCTAGACTCGAAACAACCATCTCCGGAAGATGATGGTGCCAGGTTTGTTTATACGGTCGAGGAACGCAGATGCAGTCTCGTCTTTCCAGCTCGTCTGGAAGCGGCAGTCCGGGACGGCGATGTTCGGGATGTGATGCTGTCGCGAGACTGTGACACGGTTCTTTTGAGATTACGACAAGGTAAGAACGTGTCCGTGGACTTTAGAGATTTGGAAAACTACGAACATCTTTACGACGGTATGGGACCGCGCGAGGATGTCCTCAAGGAAAGGGAAAAGCTAGAAGCTGAGGCGAGGAAGCGCAAGAGAAAACGACAGGCGGGTCTGAGCTACGCGAAAAAAATATTCGAGGACAAAGAGAGGGCCGCTGACGAGGAAGAAATGAAACGAGTGAAACAAGTCAAGCTCCAGAGTGTCAAAGAAGAGGCCAAGGAAGAGACACAGGATTGGAAGCACGTGAATCTGGAGACCATCGCAGCTAATGGAGGATCTCTCATAGCGTATTCTGGCGACTGGCGAGATCTGGTTAAACCTTTGGTAGAAACATGGGACTGGAACACTTTCGAGAAAGAAGCAGCCCTCATCAATGGCGTTCCCATCGTTGACAAAATGCCTCGACCCATAAAGGCGGAAGCGAAGACGATAGATCTGGAAAACACGGTAACTGGCGCAGTCGGTTCACCAATCTTCGAAGAAGCTGGGGGTCTGGAGACGATTGCAGTAGTCACACCTTTTACTCCACTTAACGCTGAGCCTAATCCGGAGATCCAGGTTGCCCTGACGAACATTCCACCAGAGGATCTCGAAGAAACAGCCGATGTGATCGCAAAGTTCAATGCCGTTGGCAGGCGAGCAGTTGAAACGCTTCCCCAGATCGAAGAGATCCCTGAACTTGTGAGGAAAATGGGATCTGGAGTAAAGACAGATATGCATAAAGTCAGGGGATTAAAACTTGACATCGAAGCTGCGCAGAGATTTATCACCGGGCAGACTATCCAAACACCTAGTGGTCCAGTTTTTGTCCCGGGACAGACTGTCGCCACTCCACATGGTCCCGCATTCGTTCCGGGCTTCACGGTAAACACCCCTGACGGCCCTGTTCTAATTCCTGGGCAAGTCGTTGATGTGATAGAAACCGACGGTAAAAAAACACCAATGTTCGTCGCCGGACAAACGTTACCGACAACGAATGGGCTTCGATTCGTACAAGGACAGACCATGCATACTGTTGAAGGACCAAGATTCGTCCAGGGTCAAACTGTCTTGACTGACGCAGGGCCAAAGTTCGTCGCGGGTCAGGTAACCGAAGGATTGGAATTCGTGCCTGGACAGACCATCGTTACGGAAGATGGTACTCGATGTTTTATGCCAGGACAAACTCTGACCAACGAAGAAGGTGAGCATCTCTTCGTTCCAGGACAAAGTGTGCAACGGGGTGAAGGTTGGGAGTTTGTGCCGGGTCAATGCGTCAAATCACCAACTGGTGACTCAAAGTTTGTACCTGGACAGACTATGCTCACATCAGAGGGTCCCTGTTTTGTGCCCGGTCAAAATATCACCGTGAGTACCGGAGAGACGCACTTCGTTCCGGGGGTTACCGTTGACTCAGTAGATGGGCCGAGGTTCGTTGCAGGTACAACCTTGAAGACGCCTGAAGGGCGAAAGTTTGTCGAAGGTCAGATGATGAAAACGCCTGACGGAGAAAGATTCGTACCAGGAGTAACGACCATTCTGGAAGTTGACGAGAGCTTCGAATTCGCAGCAGCAAAAAACCTCCACGATATCGTATTCCTCGAAGCCGGTCCTGTCGGCATACCGATAGACCCGAAGACCGCGAATGTGTTATCGCTCTCAAGTCATTTGGACGAAGTCTTTGGTCATATGGTGCAAACGGAAAAAGGTGTAGAATTTTTTCCAGAATCTGCAAAATCCTTACCACCTGGAGGAAAGAAAGTGGTTCCGGGTCGATTGGTTCGCGGGGGGAAAGATGGGCCGAGATTCGTTCCCGGCATGATGACCGACGACGGATTTATTCCTGGTCAAGTCGTGATGACGGAAAAAGGCGAACAATTTGTTCCAGGCCAAGTTGTGGAGACAACCGAAGGGCCAAAATTCGTACCAGGACAAGTGGTAGAAACCAGAAGTGGCCCGAAATTCGTTCCTGGTCAAACTATCGAGACTGCTGATGGGCCTCGCTTCGTACCAGGACAAATCGTCGAGACCAAAGCAGGACCCACCTTTATCCCTGGTCAAGTGATATCTACGGAAGATGAGGGATCCAGGTTCGTGCCTGGGCAGGTTGTCGATACTCCAGATGGACCCAGATTCGTGCCAGGTCGCGTGGTAGAGGCTGGTGACCGTGGGGTCATTTTCGTGCCTGGTCAAATCGTGCAGACTGAAGAAGGCCCGCGATTTGTTGCACCAGATTTGACGGATACTCCCGAGGGAGGTCTGGAGTTCTCTGTACAAGGCTTTGAAGTAACTCCAGAAGAACTGCGCCTCTTAAGACCACGACAGTGCTTGAGCTACGATCCCGCAGCAATGGGTCACCAGGGTGAAATGAGCATAGACGCAAGGATGCTGAGGCAGCTGTCGGAAGCAGGGATGTCCGTGGGTCGACAGTTTCCAACAGAATTACCAGCCGTTAATGTTGACGTTGACCCGAGGTCAGTGGCGCTCGAACATGCCCTAGAGATTGTAGAGAAACTTGGACTTCAGGGTAATGCAGCTGTAAAGATGGCACAAGTGGTTTCAACGGTTGCTAGACTAGCCAGTAATATAGTACAGCAAAATGTACCCGGGAAAATGGCAAATGGAAGAGTCTCTCCCACGGGGATTAGGCCATTTATGAACGGGGAACAGGGATACGAGAATGGCGATCAGAGCGATGAAGTATTTCATTCGGCGGTGAAAGCGGCTGTCATGGCGGCTGCTCTCGCTATCACTCGACAAGATTCATCCGACCCTGAAGAATACCAAGATTACATCTTCTCGGCGATCAGTGAGTCGTTCAACGTACTGCTAAGACGAAATTCGTTGAATTTCGAGAACGCTGTTGAAGAGGTGCATAAGATATTGCTCGTGCCTCAAAATCGAAGCTTCGTCTGTCACGGCGTCCTCCTAGATTTGCTAGAGGCAAGCAGCAACAAGGTAGATATTCTGAGATCAACGATCGGTGGACAAGTCCTAAAGGACGAAGTTGTTCTGGAAAGACTGTCGGCCGTCCTCGACGAGGAACACGGCAGCGACGTAGTGGGTGCTGCCTTCAGAACTGTCTCCAAGAATAATCCAGATCTAGTCTCTCGAGTGCTACAAAAAGTCTCCGAAGATGCGGCAGGCGTTGTTACAGAGAAAGAGGCTGCGGAAACGGTGCACAAAGCAATTGTCTACGCTGTCCGAGAATCGAGTGAGCTTAAGGTCCAAGAACTCCTGAATGACGATGGTGCCAACGTTCGCGATCTGCTTCTCCAAGCTGTAGGCCTCGCCAGAGCACTTGGCATGTCCTCTACTGCCTCCAGTCTTCTGGCAGTTATTTCGGACCAAAAATCCACACGAGCATTATCTGGCGATCGAATGACCGTCGACATCTTAAAGAGACTCACCGTAATGCGACAGCTGGCTGAACAGAGACCACAGTTCAGTAGAGCCCTGAGAGATTTGTGCAGCGATCCGGAAATGGCAAGGTCAGATCCTCGACTTCGAGCGCTCGTCAGAGAAAGCGCAGCACTCATGATAGTCCCGGAAGAAGCACCGTTGCAGTCATCAGCCGATGTACCAACCGCTCTTCTCCATGCGGAGAACAGCTTAGCAATTGAAGAATTTCTCCTGAAGAGAAGCCACAAGCCATCTGCCATTTTCATGATATTGAAGCAGGGCATGCAGGCTGTTGTGCCCAGGGAGGCATCCAGGGCTGTCCTTACAGGGCAAGTGTCTTATACTGTCCTTGACGAGGATGGGATCAGCCACTTCGAACCTCTCCACGTGTTTTCTGCGCTGCGTTTAAACAGACCGACTGCACATCGTTTCTCAATGTACTGCTGCCCGGTTGCTCGCGATGAAGACGCAGACACGGAAATGGTTTCAACTTTGACCGGGACCATGTCTGCAACGTCTGCGAGCAGCCTGGATGGATTCGCAAATTTGAATGGTACGAAGTACGAAAGTAGCGGAGTGAGCCTGTCGAAGTCGGAACAATTCGGGGGGTATTCAGCCAGTAGAGAAAATACTCCTAGCTTCCGGAGGCTCAGCAGCCTCCATCCCAACAACAGCTGCGAGTCGGTAATGACGCTAGATATAGGATTCATGCGCAGAGTACTTAGAATAATAGCCAAAAAGTTTTAAGCTCCTCTCCGATCTGCTAGCTCTCAGTTTAGCTCTTTACGATCACGTGAAGTTCAGTTAAGCCTGGTTGTACCCAGCGCAATTAGTCCAAGTGAGATTGTGCCAGACCTCCCAAGATTCATTTCTTGTTTCTTTCAGGTTTCCTCCGAGCACTACGTAGTGATCAAGGATTACACTGCAGAAGGAGAAGATGGAGTTTCGGTAACAGTCGGAGACATCGTTGAGGCTGTGGAACACGCCGAGTCCGCAAAGTGAGTTGTTTCAGTTGAAATGAAGATTTGATCTGATTTTGATATCTTTTAAAAAACATCATAGTGTCAGAGATAAATCTTGGACATGGTTGGATCGTTGACTCGTTGTAACTCGGTGCTTAAGAACTATTTTGGTCCAGGCTATTTGTGATTTTCTATAAATATCTAACCATACAACATAACAGTCTCTAACAATAACAGACAACCTATCGTGGCTTTGAGATAAATGATAGACTCCTGACAAGCTACCGTGTCACAGCTCCAAGAGATCTTCATTGATTTTCAAAATCAAGTACCGATTCAGAAAACACTAAACAAAGTCTTTGCAGCATGTAATCAGCGAATGGAGTTTTTAACACAAAGCTTGGCTTCGCTGATGCTAGTTCGTGCTATTAATATCTCTCGACTTTCTTATTGCTTATATAAATAAAAGAAAATTTATAGCAGCCACGCGACCCTCAGAGCTTGATGAACTACTGCGATCATAAACACATCCGCAGCGTCCGATAGATGGAATTTGTTTCCGATAGACACGCGCTAAGTTTTGAACGGTGATTAGTTTTTCACTGACGTTGATTTTGCTGGCATATTGAGTCAACTAGCTCATTCATCTTATGCGTATAAATGGTAATCACTTAACTAAGCTACAATAGAACAGTAGACAAGTTGAGTAATCTTATTGTGCAATAAACGATTATCAGAAACGATTTTTGAAGATGATTGCGTGAATTAAAGACAACGAATCCAAGAGAGCACAAAGGAGCGATTTGAAGGTGATTTGGCTCAATCCTTCATTGCAACGTAGTGTACGATGGCATACTCTTGGTGCACCCAGCATCCCGCGCAAAGATCGTTGCCCCGGCTGGTTGAGCTTGCTTATTTTCTCGCAGTATTTTTACCCGGGCGTCTTCGAGACTTTTTACGTGCCAACGTCCCAACGAAGGAAACCCACACCGTCTTTCAAGACGGCTGGCCCATTTTCGAGCGAATCTCGAAGTTCACAGCTCGGCATTTATTTAAAAGATACTAAAAAACTCGAAGCTATATGATGCAGAAAGAATTCACCGATCCCCGTCATCAAAGTGAGGTATAAATCACAACTTATCGTCAAGGTTATCAAGTGATTCACGTCAGCTTTAATAATCGTACATCTTCGTGCCGAAAATTTCCATGAAGCGTAAAAAAACGAAAAAAGAAACTTTCACAAGTTCGTCGACCCCGATTCAGAACCCAAGTTCGTATTTCTGCTCGTCGAAACGACCGGTGTGAGCAGCTAGCATATTGTATGAACAAAAAGTATAAGTCTTGTCACAACAAACGACTTTTGGACGTCAAACAACGTGCAAATGTACTTTTCGGAAGGAGCCATAAGTTATCAATCTTTCATCCATTTCACCTCGTCACTTCGCCAACCCAAAATAGAAAGAAAATATTTCCTTCTCCGTTCGGGCTATTAGAATCTGTACTAAACGTAGTCGAACCTATCGGTATATGACGTCTATCCATAAATCTTTCTAAACATACTGCAACCATTAACCCAATTGCCTCGCTTTTAGAAACACATATTACCACGTGCAATGTGCAATAGCAATAATCTGCGTGGGTTTGAATTGCTTCAAAAATTCTCAGCTTTATGTTGTTTGAATTTTTCTAATGCTACAGTAGCGAGTGATATACTTATACTCGTCGCGAACGCGACTTACATTTGTCAGCGCTATCCCATCATGAAGCGTAACATTCAACGAGCGACGTTATATCAGCATTGTTTGTATATTTTCACTGTGATCTCTGCAGCTTCTCTCCAAGAATTCCTACGGTTCTAAGGCTGGTGCTTCAGCAGTGGATATCTATTTTTGTACCCCGTCACAGATGACAACTTGCTAGCTTGACGAACGCGAACGTTTTAACTTAGCTGCAATTGTAATGCATCGATGATTAAATCTGAAATGAACTTAACGCTGACTTTGTGAATAAATCTGGAACCAAATTTAACGAATAATTTAGCAAGATTAATTCAATTAACGAAAATTAACCAGAAACGCTTATTTCTATGTGCAACTAATCCACGCTTCGGCTTACTATCATCACGTAATCTGCGGGAAATCTGGAATTGCAGAAAATTATAAACTGGCCGACTAGAGTTGAAAGAATTTGCTCTTCTCGACAATCAACCATATGTGAATAAATAAATCTAGGATATCTCACATATTTGTGGGTCAAACTTGCCCTAAGAAGCTAATTTGGCTCTGATTTATTTTTACTTGCGAGCAATTCAACTTTTTATATAAATGATAGTTTCCTTTTCTAATTAATGCTTGAGTGATCGTTAGAGATGCAGTCGTTTCGGCTACCTTAACACTTCGCGCTGCTAATGAACTAACGTGAAGAGAGTGATCGACGATGGCCGTCAACTCCACCGCTTCTAAACAAGTAGCAAGTGCTTAACCCCTAGCCCAAGCAAAAGAAGAAGAAAGTAGTATAACATCAGCTCACAATCAGCTATTAGAAGTTGCACGGCACGCCATTAACGTAACAGAAAAATAAACGAGTCGATGCAGCTCAAAGAGCAAAGAGTGAAGACCGGAGGTCAAGGACACTTTAGACCTTGAAATGTTGTAGGAAAATGAAGAGCGATCCCGACCTAGAAGTCGGAGGTGAAGTTGGCGTCCGTTTGGACAATTCTGCGGCCAAACACAAGCTCTCGGTCAGACCACGACGGAACCATACCGATCCGAGGGCAAGGGGTACCACGAAATTAAACGGTACCAACGACAGGTACGTGATGAAGTCCTCCAGGACATTGACAAAGTTGGTGAGATCAATGGCCTCGCAACTATCAGACATCCTGTGATCTGAAAGCACTTGCAATCTGCGGTATCTCGATCACATCTTTTTTGGTCTTCTGTTGAGACGATCAGTCCAATTTTCGTGGAATCAGTCCAATTTTGGAAGACTGAAGGCTTGAGATGAGCCCAGGTAAAGGCTGTCAATAAATGCTGCGATTCTTCCCGCACAAATTTTTTTTCTCAATTATCTAGGATATTGAAAAGTGAAATTATATGACCGTGACCGTGCAGATCTTGCCATCCGAGAAATGCTGCCAATTCTCATAGACCTTGTTTATATTACCACTCGTGTACGTCAAGAGTATCTATAGAGATGCATCGTGACGTTACCCGGATACCGGAGGCACAGCTGATCAGAACGTCAAACGACGTAACAGGTGGTAAGAATGTGACACATGCGATTAGAAAAGGGGCTACAACTGGTCTAAGAAAGCCAGCGGAATTGAATCATTACTTTAAGATGACATTTTTTTATTACTGTGAGACAGAAGCGAAATTCTGTCTGCTAAATTTATGCAGCTGCTCTTTTGGCAATTCTAATTTTCTCAATGGGCCATGCATCATTGCAAATTATACAAGTTCGTTGGATGGCGTCCATTAATTAATTAATATACAAAAAGATGTGCGATTTTGTAACACCTTTAGGGACTGCAGACGATATTAAAGGCAACGTTGAGCTCGGATTATCACATCCACAATAAAATTTGGGCAAACTATAACAATCGAAAATATTCCTATAAGCTTAGGTCGTTGGATATTAAAACCAAATTCTTGTCAGAATGACAATTTACTCATACTACTTTAGGCTCGTATCTTCGTCTCGCGAAACTCTCGTGTGTTATTCTAGAGTCCGAATAGATCAGACACGTGGGTGTACGAGTGGTAAAACTAGAACAGTGACTAACACTGTGGATACTTACGTCTTCGTAACATTGGAATTCTGGTTCATTCAACAGACGCAAAATATGCTGGCATTGGATCTTAGATTTCGTAAGTTTTTTCGAGAAAATAAATTCGATCCAACGCCAAATAGGATCCAATCTAATCTTAGAACAATTCGATAACTATTAAAGAAATAGATTCACATAAACTCTTTCTTTACGTTCTTGATTCACCGGTTCAGTGTGGCTAAACTTAAATTTACGATCGGGGTGTTTGCTAGCGATTGTTAGACCCTGTGGTTAGAGAAATACACATTCTATAATCGTTGAAAACATTCGAACCGATTAAGTATTAATAGTCAACTCAAAAATAGGAAAATTGACGTTTCCTTATGCTGTGTGAATCAGATGGTACGAATTTCACGAAGCCGCATCTAATCTTATCAATAATTGATAACATCATCAAATACCATTAAATCATTTCCTCTGCAATTTAGGGTGTACGTGCGAACCAACGATGGCAAAGAAGGCTGGGTACCATCAGCCGTTGTCAAGCAGACCATGATAAGCGAAGAAAGTTCTACCCTAACGAGCCAAGGTCGCCCTGAAGATTCTCACTATCGTCGAGAGTAAGTCTGATGTATTTATCTCGTGATTTTGCTCGAACCATGATGAAAAAAATTCAGTTCAAACAGCGTGGTTTATGTAATCGAGTTTATTGCCATGATTATTTTGACGAGGAGAATCTGAAGTTATGTATTTGCTGCTCTCTCATTGGTTTATATAGAGAATTAGTAGCAAAACAGACTTGAATTACGATCGTAAAGAAGGAGAAAACAAGAATTGTAAATCCATACCTAATGAATGTTAAATTATAGAATGGAATTTCTCATGACTTTATTGATGCTTTGCAGAGCTGTGATAAAGGAGCTCGTCGAAACTGAAGAAGAATTTGGCAGGGATATACAGATGGTAGTTGAGCGTTACCTCAAGCCCTTGGATCATCAAGGAATACCCAGAGTCGTACGCGACAACAAAGACCTCATCTTTATGAACCTTAAGCATATAGCCGAGTTTCACAACACGTATGTATTAACTTCGAATTGACTGACATTTTGGCAATCTTTAGGAAACCCTGAATAATTCCCAAGTGCCAAAATCCGGTATATAATAGACATGATCAATTATCTCAAACATGAAAACTACAGTATTATCTTTCGTAACAATGAAATATACGAAGTAATAATTCTAAGGATCAGACAGCCCACAAAAATAGAACAATTTCAATGCATAGTAATCGGTTCTTCGAAGTAAGGCCATGCTTTGATCTATCCGGCTCTCATATTAGGTAGAGCAATCAATCAATTACAATTCTTCAAGTGCTGGTTTACACAATTCAAACTTCACACGAATTGCTCACATTTTTATTACAAATAATACTCGAATACACGCGGCACCTGGCAGATTAAAAATTTTATCCTCTTAGCAATGAAATAGTAAAATACGTAAGTCTTGAATTAAATTTTTGCGTGATCGTGTGCCCTCTCCCAACACCATATTTTATAAGACGGTGTTTATGTTTGATTTTTGTTTTCCTTGGTTCGGTTGTATTGCACTTTCTTTTACCACCCTTGGCCCTGTTCAAAGGAAAATTTTCACCGTATGGTAAATCGTGTTTCTCTAAAAAAAACGAGATTTATTATATCCTTCTACACAAAAGCTCTGGAAAATTCTAGTTTGATTGCAACAATTTCTCTTCTTCTGCCGAGTGACTCATGGAAAGTAAAAATGGGGTACAAACAATGATTCACTGGTCTATCTCACTGTTCGTTTCTCAAATAACTTACTAGTCATTCCGTGAAATTACACCTATCAAATCTATTCGTGGAAAAATACTGCTGACGTTTACCACTGAATTGACATAGGCCTTTATTCTGATAAACAGTCAAATGATACGAAGACTTCTTTCAGTTGTACCTTACGCAAAATCAAAGATTGTCAAAATATTTTACCGTGTTTTTACAGCAGGAACTAAAACCTAACGATGCAAAAACCAGCCATAGCTCAGATGACCATGGCGGTCGCAATTTATCGCATATTGATAAATTAAAAACTAGAAATTTCCATTGAACTTTAGTTTGGGTGAGAAATCATACGGATTCACATGATTCAAGGTGTGTGTTATGGGGGCCGAAGTGTGTAGGTCAAAAATTTAAATAGCAAAATGCCATAGGTTGCATGATTTTCTAATGCGAAATCAATCCTTAATGCATTGCATCGATGGTTTAGAGTCCGGCAACGGCCGACCTTACGATGGCTTTACTACTGGCCTGACGCCTATTCGCTTCGACAAACTGTCTTCCGACTAATACTACGCCTAATGTTACACAGATATGATAAGATGCTGAGGTGTGATCGAAGGATCACAGAATCAAATTTGACGGATATATTTCAATTGAGTATACGAAGAAATGAACATATTAGAGCCGCGATAAACAGCGCAAAAAACATACTGCGTCTTGCATTCGTGAACTATGTAATATGTGACATTAGCTATTTTGGTTTTTGACACATTTGACCTGCCAAAACCGTAGCCTGACTTATGGCACTCGTATAGTAGAAACACCCTGTACTGATACGTTCTCAGTTTTCGCAAATGATTATTTTATTTTTTTAATCACCGTTCTTTTGTGTCCCTAAATAAATTTCGATTTACAATATTATGTCAACCGTGATTTAAATCCTCGAAATAATTATTCTAATCAATTAAATTGTCTACTACTTCCTGGTTTAGTTTCGACTCCACTTGATCGATACGAAGACAGATTGAGCAGAACTGATTCCTAACTACCCTTAACCGGTAGGCGTGGGTTGTGTTTGGCATGAAATTAATTCCTTTTTTAATTAGATCATTCGGCAGGGTGTTGATCGAGGGTGTCAAGTACTATGCGGATCAACCACGGATGCTGGGAAAAACTTTTTTGAGACTGGTAAGATTCGTGTATTCGTTATTTTTTATAAAAAATTGATTCTCGAAGAATCTCATCACCTATAGTCGCCCATGTTATTCCTTCCAAACTATTACATATACAATTAACAATTAACCGATCGATTCTTATCTATTAATTTCGCAGGAAAGAGATTTTGACAAACACGTGGCTTACTGCAGGGACGAACCATCCGCTCAAGAATTTCTTCAAGCAAACGACGAAGTCCGGGATTATTTTGAGGTGAGTTTGGATTTCTACTTTTCGTTTAATATTCTCAAAAATCCAACTAAAGATGGATATTATCTATTTTTTTCATTATGCCTTTGCTAATGCTTCGGGGAGAATCAAAACCTTCAGAATACTGATGGAAGTTCATCAGAGCCCCTAGAACCCGTCTATAGAAAAAATGTGGTTCATTGTTTTAACATCTTAATTTCCTTGTCGAAATTCGGGCCGGTGAAATACACCTCGACTTTACTACCAACAGTAAGGCAGATCGGGATAAGACAGAAATCTGTAACTTCGGTTCCACCCTGCAGACGCCTGGCGTCTAATTTCGAACTTTCGCATTGCTGGCGTCGACAAAAATGACGACACACTGCCACAGAGCTTGTCATATCTAAACGTCTCTTCACACCTGAATATGCGTTTGTATAGTTGACAGGGGTAGTCAATGGGCTTATAGTTTGGAATTTGTCGTATGAGTCAAAGCCAATTTGCCCCTTCGGATTCAAACCACCCGCGATTTAGCTACTCCTCTCTTTACTTTTTTCATTTTCATTTAGTTTTTATCCTTAGATCCCTATAACGTGATGAAAATTAAGAAAACTATTGCGATGAAGTTTCATTCTCTGATCATCACATTTTTTTTTTTCTTTCCTCTTTCTTTTTCTTTTTCTTTTTACCACCGTCGGCACGAATCCGCAACAATCGGTGTAAATCTACAATTACATAATGACAGCAGAGCGCGCGGGCGCCCATCCAGCCCTCGAAATAGAAACGTTTATTTTTATCGAATGATCATCCACGGTACTCCTCTCTTTTACTCTGTTTCTATCTCTCCCTCACGACCAATTAGAACGCGATGAAATACCGCAACAATATCAATTCATGACGTCTTAGCTTTAAGCCACTGACGTCATCGGAAGTGAAAATTATTCAACAGTAATAGATACAGAGTTAACATTAAAAACATCTTGGCTTAGCTTTGAAAAAATTCAACCCTGATTAATTTTTTTTCAAGAAAAAAAGGAGGCGATGTATCGCATTCTCTTGTTTGAATGTACTAAAAATTCTACTATTTTATTCGCAATTACTACGAAAATTTGTAACGTAAATCAAGACTATATTGGTCACTGGATTTTGGCGCACAATTATTATCTTGCGATTGAAGGCAATGTGAAAAGGGCAAAAAGAATAGTCTAATGATCGTGAAAATATCCTGCATATATCCTGCAAAATTAAAGGCGTTGAAAATTGCGATAACCGTTTTTGCAGACTGATAGCTCACGGTAAAGTGTCGCGAATTTCGCGACTCGCTGCGGATCATAGAAGTGGCGCGAACCTTCTGGCTTTTGCACAGTCCGGTCTTGCTTGGGCGATGGGTAGTGGTCAGTTTCTCCCTGTCTAAGTTTAGCCAGAGCCGTATCGGTTCTACGCCTCCGTCCCTCCTTTTCTGTTCCTCCCGCGATCCCTCCTCATGCCGAGCTCTGCAGAACGGTAAAGAATCGGCCGCGGGGGAACCACCGGCTTTTGCTGTATCCGCTAAGATCCGCGAACTACGGATCCAGTCTGCGACCAGCACTTACTCTATCCAAACCACCATCCGACGTCACAGTAGTGTTAGTTCCCTTGGCCCTTTTAAAGGTGTGTTTTTGTTTACGTAAAATGCGGGAAACCCCCCGCTGCACGGTGGGGACATTCGCGTACTATCGTGACCCCTTTACCGCGTGACAAATGGTGAATGGTGATTGGTGGTGACCGTCCCTCTTGAGTGTCAAAAGTGGTTGCGCCAAAAATACACGTGATTCGCCTGATGATTGTCGGTCGTATCGAATTACGTTGTTACGAAGTCGGTTTCGGTCGATCGACTTTTTTCGGAAAAAATATCACTCGATAGAATTTCACAAATTTTATATCAATTCTGGTATCATCATCTCGCATTTTCAGAGTCTTTTATGCACCAAGCTCTGGCTTACGTCCAGATCTAGAAAAAGTCACCGCGCGCTCGCTTCGTTGACCTGGAATTTCACTTTCAGTCGAAAAGCGGTGAAATTTTATCAGAATATTTTTTTTTCATCCGCGCCATTACTCGCCAATTTTTGATTTCATTTTCTCTTTTTTTTCTTCTCTTTTCAATACGTTTTCATATCAAAACGATACTGAATCGAACACGCCAGCTGACAACAATATAGTTTCCAAATCCTCGATCGGTACTCGACAATATATCTTGGTATAGACCTTGATACACCGCCTCTTACCAGTACTTGCCTTTTTCTCAATTCACTATAGAAATGGATATGACCGAAGTGTCAGAGCAGAATATTATGACAATGAAGACTTGTGGCCATGAAGGTCCATTCATCCTGGCGTTTATGAGATGAATTTTCGATTTGCATAGGATCTTGAACCCTGTATTACGTAATTCCATCATTTCGGGATTAGTTATTTAAGATCAACGTCAAAGACGATGGAGTATTGAACCTTTGGTGAACGTGTATCGAATCGTTCGAGTAACATAAGTTGATCAGTAAATGCGGGCGCGATTCTGGACGTATCTACATCTTCTAGATATATCCCTCTCCGCGCGCGATCCTGGTTAAAACTTAGTTCCTTCAGCTTTTGAACCTCGTATTTATAGAGTGTATTTGAAAATTCTTTTCACTTTCTGTGCAGGAGCTGAGCCAGACTCTCGGAGACGACAAGAGCGTTTCGGAGCATTTGAAGCTCCCTATACAACGCATCAACGACTACCAGCTCCTCCTTAAGGCAAGTTCACGAGTCGTATTTTTAAACATCACGCATCGTGTCATTTTTGTTTTCGAATTTCACGGGTTGACAGCATTCGTTCTGCAGAAATCTATCCGATTTAGTCTACAGGTACGGACTCTTAAATCTACACCAAATTTATATTTGGGGACTCGAGCCTCTCGCCGCTAACTGATAGACAAGACCTGGCAAAATGCCCTAGCCGAATACTAGCCACGCCTTACTGAATCTGGCCTGGCCGTATAAAATTGATCAATTTCATTTAATTACTCGTAACGCAAAACATATTTTGAAACTGTGATTTGCCCGTTTCTTGGAAATGGTCCAAACCAACTATTAACCGTCATTGCAGATGTCTTTTGCTCCGTTCGGTGCCTAATTCTCCTGGAATAGGTATCGCGATATGCTGCGTCCAGTTGAAAATTTCAAAGAACCCGTCAGCTGCAGAAACGTGTTGGCGGATCAGTTGATTATCCGTTTATCCAATCGGCCAAAAACGAATAGGGAGGATGACGTCTTACATATTACTATATAGTTAGCGAGAGAAGATATCCGGTGATTTGAAATGTATACCAAGTACGCGTTTATACGTGGACTGACCGGTTGAAAAATTCAAAATAAATCACACATGTATAACGGTTGGACAGAAATACACTCGAACAGCTGAGACCCCTTGAGCGCATTCCAGTATCCACAGAAAACAAGCGTGAAAAAATATTTAGGTGAATATTGGGTATTGGAAAAATGTTCGCGATTGAATATTCCGATTCTGCGGAGGGTAAGACGTCCGGTTAGCTGAACTTGGAAGAAAATGAAATGCCGTATGTCTTTTGCGAACGAAACTGAGGAGGGAACGTTGACAAATGTTTTTTCTGTACGACGGGGATGACTTTGGCAATCTTATAACACATAGTAAGAAAATGCAGCGTAAAGAGATACCAAATTCTTCCGAAACTGTACAGCATCAGACGTGCCTGACCTATATATCCGTTAAGATTTTAGTGTGACGCGTAAAAATAGAATATTGCGAGAATGTTGCCTTGAAATCTGGATAATTTTGTCTCTACCTATAATGTTTGCAATCGCCGAACCTCTCTAATCTCTCTAAATTCACTGATACATCACGTGAAAACATGCGCAAATCGTAAAGCGGAAGAGTTAAAGTTTAGAAAATATCTGAGGCTTTGTTAGTTTGTCAACGCAATATCCAGCCTAGTTGAAAATGATGAAATATGAAGATTGTAACTATGTGTGTTGAGCGAATGTGCTATAATTCTTCAGGAGTGGTACCACGCGACAATAAAATGATATTAATAACTGTACATCATCCGTAGATTTAGTAAGATCAACTGATCACTTTACAAACCGTTAGTCACGCTCGGTTTATGTATGTTTAAACATTTTTAGAATTCTTCTATTGTTTGTTGAACAGACTTTGCTATGCCCGAACGTCATTTGGCAGATTGATACGATTCCTGGGGCTGAATTATCCCGCGCAAATAGCCTGCAGCCTCGCGATCCAGCTGCTAACTATCAAAAACTCGTCTTTCATGTTCAATGATAGCTGCTTGCTAACGAGCTGAAAGTGCAAAAAGGATATGAATGAATTTTATTTGACTTTCGCTCTAATTCCTGCCGCAAATGACACTCTGCCCTCATATACAAGATACATCCTGCAGGCGTGAGCTAGCAAAGTTTAAATCGTCTTCAGCTAGACAGCGGAATTAATCGGCATCACTAATTAAATTGCCGATTCTGTAGACAAAGAGTAATCTTCTATTCTTTAATTTAGATAATGACCTGTCGAAATCAATTGTACATTCGGCATGGTAGATCCAAAAAACAAGGATCACCGAGGCGAATATCACATCAGTGAAAGAATTCAAAAAAGAGTTGTATTTGTTGCTCTTATTTTTTTTTTCATCCCAGTTGTTACGAAATCTCAGAATTATAAGATTTCCTTAGTTCGTTATCGAACATGTTACATGTTACATGCAGCAACTGTTGCATGGCGTAATACGCGTATGCATGTATGTGTGTGTATGTACGAGATACGAAAACTTGAAAGTCACGCATAAGTATGCCACCGCGGTAATAAGACTGGGACATGCATGTTTATGCTAGTGAAGTCCGAACGCGGGGGTGCCATGGAGAGGTACGGGGTGTATAAGAAGCGGGAGGGCAGAGTGGGCGACGGACAAATTTAGCACGCTAAAAACAGGTCATCTTCGTGGCACCTCCGCGCGGTGTCTGTCCTCCTTGTCCGCCGCTTTTCAGACGCCACAGAAAAACCGTGAAATTGCTTTATATCTAATTCTCGTATTTCATTTTGCTCAAAAAATTGTGCAAGAAACATACTGCAATGATTCTGATTTTTATGAAAAAATAAAAGCCACAGGAATTCTTTTCGATCTGCAATGATCAATTCATGTATACGAGAGCATTTTGAACATTACATAATGATTGATTACTTTATTTTTTCAAATCTTTATGCAAAACTCTGAATTTTTTACTACGCCGATCAATTTTTGCCTATGACGATATTATGAGGATCTAGTGCAGATGTTTTAACCAAACGATCAGCTCTTTACTATCAACTCTACACCAAGATAGATTTGTAAACTTCAGGAAATTTTAGGAGCTGGTGAAGTATTCGACCCGGCTAGGCGAAGACTGCGACGACCTCCAGAAAGCTCTGGAGTTGATGCTAGGCATCCCCCACAGGGCAACCGATAATAAATTTATCAGTAATATCGAAGGATACAAAGGGAATATACACAAGCTTGGAAGACTACTTACTCACGTAAATAACGAACGTTGTTAATGAATTTTTATCTAGAATTAATTTCCAATTCATATGAGAAATTTCTCGAAAATTTCGCTTGTAGGAGTGGTTCAGTGTCGTCGATAAGGACAACAAGAGCAAGGAACGATATTTATTCCTTTTTAAAGCGCGAATCCTCGTTTGCAAGGTCAGACGCATTTCGGAAGACAGATCAGTCTTTGTCTTGAAGGATATTATTCGAGTATGTATTCTCGGCTTTCAATTTTGTACTTTGAAATAATTATAAACCCACGAGCCTTCCTATCTGCACGTTATTGTCCTTCCAGCTGCCGGAAGTAGAAGTAAAGGATCATCCCGAAGATCAACGCAGCTTTGAGCTTCACCATACGACCCCAGGTGCACCGGGTTACCCAGTTACTTTGATAGCTCACAAAGACCTCATAAAACAGTATTGGCTAAAAGAAATTCGCGAGTACGCCAGCGACGTTGTAGCACTCGCAGAACACGCTGCTGATGATCTACAGCTCACCGAGGTACCGGAAGACCTAAAGGATAATCAAGATAAACCGGAACCGGTTAAAGTTGAACCTCCGAAGCCAGAACCATCGAAACAAATCATAGAAACTCTGAAAGCAGAGGAAGTCAAAGTAACAGAGAAGAGGAAGGAGGTGACCGAAAAACCGGGAGAGTCGGAAGCTAAAAAGGCAAAAGTTGGAGAAGAAGGCCAAGAAATGTCGGGCCGGTATTCATCCAGCCGGTACAGCTCTGCCTCTTCTAAAGTGATAGAGGGTAATTATGAATATTTTTGTTACCTAATTGTATTTCGTCACAGTAGAAGCTTTTATCAGAGTCGTATTTGCTTTTACTGTAGCATTAACACAGTAGACAGTAGTGCGCGTCGTATCAAATTTGTAATAAAAAGAAGTTCGTGCTTCGTTAGTACTGAGCTTTTGCAGTCTTGGATTCGCAAGCTCTTGAGTTGCATTGTGGGATTCCCAATTCGAAAAAAATCTTACTGATCATTGCATCCGTGATAAGAAAGAAGCACTCGAGGAATTGTTTAATAGAAAAGCTCTGTACCCTAAACGAGGGCGATTTTCTTATATGCCTAACGGCGTAGTTTAGATAGGCTAACGCTTTATTTCGGCTAACTGCTGTAGAGTACTCGTCCGTGTCAAGCAGCCGCAATGGTGTTTCTTCGTATGCGGAATCATCTCTTTCTGCAACTGCGTCGAGAACATCATCCGCTGTTGGTTCAGAAATTGTTTCTGAAACAACGAGCTCGTACACCACCGCAATCGGGGGTTCGAACTCGACAAGTGATTCACAAACCACGAAGCTCGCCCTGACGAAGGGTGATTCTGGAAAGCCAGTTTTCTCCAAAACCATCGAAGGCTGCAATGTTGAACGTAAGTAATAATTAAAGTGTACGAAATATTCTTGGAAAAAATTCTTAGTTCTTAATACTTATGAAAGTCAGACGTCTCGAGTATACTTTTATATCAGTCTTATTATTCCGCACCATGGTTCAGCGCATAAGACCAATAATAATTCCTTGGAGGGAAGATATTTCATAGATTATGTCGATTCAGATTATCGACGTTCATTGTCAGCATTAAATCGAATTCAAACATTTATGTGTTGTAAACATTTGATTTTAGTATCTCGTGCTCCCTGCCAGTATAATAAATTATGTATATAAACCGAGACGTATTAGGCAGTAGAAAAAGCTGTCGAATACGCCATCAGTAGACATTGGAATACATATCCTGGAGAGATCGATATTCATCAAATCTAATTGATAGTATAGCCCCTGAATTTTTGTAAAATTGCAAATCGCTTCACAAACGACACGATATTATCTGAACGTGTCTTACATGTCTGATCCAACAGCAGCTATTACTACTTCGATACGTTTGAGTCAGTAATTCAATTCATGTGGTTAGCATGTAACAAGCACCGTTCCAGACGTTGAATTACCTTTTTTTTTTTAATCTACATTTAATTGAATGTCTTTATAATAGGATGCAGACTTGTTATTTTAACTACACACAGATTACACGATATACTTATATGTATAATTATATACTTACTACTACACTGTTTTCAAGCGAGTTTGATAATTTTCCGACGAATTATCAATAGGAAGAAACCGATTCAGGAATATGGCATATAATGGATTTTTATTGTTCTAGCAATACGAGCAAAAAAGGCATTGATACACGCAATAGGTAAAGTCGCCGTAGCCTGAATTACATATACCCATCACTTTCTTCGCCTTTTTCTATATTTTTCTTCGCCTCGTCGATTTTTATTTATTTTCAATCCTAATTAGCCTATATCTAGTGGCTTCTAAGTATACGCTTCTAGCCGTTATCTTAGATGATATTATATATGCTTTTAAAAAAACAAATTTAAATTTATGCTAATCGTAGATGTTCTTATTCATTTTCATTTATCATATCTACTGCACACTCACACACATGTAAACACACATTTTTTTTTTTTTGAATTTTTAACACGATTTTGAATTAGCAAACTTACTCACTAAAATGTTTAATTTTTGTACTTTTTATTTTTTTCAATTACCTATTCGAAAATTAGGTGAACCCTGTTAAATTCTTTTTTACCTCGATGATACACTTATCTCGAGGATTGGAAGCGGAAATTCAATACACAATAAAAGTTATACCACCTGTTTTGTGGATAACACAAAACGCCGACGTATATATCAAATCATTGAAATTTTCGGGTAAAATCAACACAAAAAATTCAGCAACCCTTACTGATTACTCGAATGAATAGTGATCATAATTATATTCCTAGTATGAGGATCTCATACGGAAAATTGAAGTATACATCGGCATCTGAATAATATGATTACTACAGTTACGTGGAAAAAAAGAAAGTTCATACTCGTATGTAGTAATGGCAGTAAATGTGACGTATATAGCACACAGAATTTTTTAATTCTAATTACACCAAAGTTAAAGAAGACTTTTTTGCTCATTGACACTAAAGAAAAATCAAACTCTCCATTTCAGAACGTAACATTTCACGACAATATAATACACAGCTAATATGAAGTGAATTTCTTTTCATAAATGCGGCTTCAAGTTTCCATATTGTTCATTTACAATTGATATTCAATAATTAGTTGTATTAACACAGACCTGAATACATGATAGATAAATCCTATGGGTGAAATCAAGACACATAAGTTCTTAGCTTCTTGTTCAATTGTCTTTAACTTTAGTGACTGTCCTTGTCCGGCTGGTTAAAACATATGCCATAAATAGAATGAACATATACTATTTGGCAAAAATGCTAAAAATTTACTTTCGCATCTTTCTTTCTTTCCAACGATCATTGCATGTATGTTTAGTTAATTGATTTCATTCATTCATCCTTAGCTGGAGAAAGTGCTACATTTGAATGCACATTGAATGACACCGAGCCATCACCAAGGATGCATTGGCTTAAGGACAACAAGCCACTAGATGACAAACTCGCAGATAGAGTAACAACGAGCACGGTCAACAATAGCAGCTTCAAACTTGAGATTCAAAATGTTCACGAATCAGATTCCGGTATTTACACTGCCAGAGCAGTCAACAGCGATGGTGCAGCCACTTGTACTGCCCAACTCGTTGTACAGCAATGTAAGTAATTTAAGCCTCCAAAACGAAATCAAATTTGTGGTAGAAATATGTAATCTTAGTATTTTAACACGTATGGGGTAACGGATCGGTTTTTGGCCGGAGGTCATCGGAAAAAGGCAAGCTGAAAATTTTATCACTTTTTTTGTGCCTCTTCGCAGTAATTTCGGTAACAATTTCGAGGCGATTTCTGTGACCCTTCAAGTAGAAAAAAAAAAAAATGAATTACAATTAAATTTTCGGTGGCGATATATATTGTACCAATTATTTTCATGCTCTGTAACTGTTGGAGGCATCTCATGTATTTGGTAACAAGGAATCTGAATCTGCATTGACGTCAAATTCGATGACCTCCGGCCAAAAACCGATCCGGTTCACGTGGAATACCACGTATAGATAAGTTATTGTAATCGATTAATGTACTTGAAGTGACTGCCGAGGAGAGAAAAGCTAGAGCAGAGGCAAACTCTCCGATCTTCTTGGTGCGCTTGAAGGATACGGAACTTTTAGAGAATACTTACCTACGCTTCATGATCAAAGTCAAGGGAGATCCGAATCCCGATCTCACATTGTGAGTAATATTGAATTCGAAAGCATAATGTCAAAATGGTTCGGACCAATTCCTCCGACGATGAGTACGACGAATCAGTTTTGATGGGATTTTTTATCTGTCTTCAGCTACAAGGACGGCGTCCTTATCGACTCGAAGAACGAACGCATCAATATTGTAACTGAAAAGGCTGAAAAAGGTTTCTACGAGCTGGTCATTGCAGCTGTGCAAAATGAAGATGCTGGAAAATATTCCTGTAATGCATCGAACCGGTTCGGAGACGCTTCCTGCGAAGCTACAGTCACAGTTACTGATGAAAAAACCATTTTCGCTGGTCTTCCCGAAGGCTTGCTGGAAGATGGTTTGGAACCAAATTTCAAATGGCTGAGAGACGGTCAGCCATTCGATCCTGAAGAGAGATTCAAAGTCTTGTTCAAAGACAGCGAAGATACTCTGGCGCTTGTTTTCCAACACGTTAAGCCAGAGGATGCAGGATTGTACACTTGTGTTGCTCAAACTAGTACTGGCAACATAAGCTGTAGTGCGGAACTCACAGTGCAAGGATCTGTGAATCAACTAGCTAAAGAGCCCGCGAAACCGAAGTTAGAAACGGAGTTCAAACAGTCGGAAGTAAACGCAGGTGGTTCAGCCATGCTGGACTTACAAGTCAAAGGTTTCCCTAAACCCGAGATGACATGGACGAAGGATGGCGAAGAGATACTGGCGGGTGGCAGAATCAAGTATCTTTGGGAAGATGAAGAATCCCTGTCACTTGTCATCAAGCAAGTCACTGCTAAGGATGCAGGTACTTATACCATCAGAGCTAAGAACGAATTGGGAGAAGACAGCACGCAGATTGAACTGATCGTTAAATCTGCTCCGAAAATTACGAAGAAGATGACGGACACCACCGTCGTGACAGAAGAAACTATAACTATGACTGTCGAGATTCAAGGATCGCCTACTCCCGAAGTTACATGGTACAAGGATGGACAGTTGATCACAGAGTCAGAACGTATCAAAATTACGAAGGAGAGTAACGATAAGTACACTTTAACGATCAAGAGTACTAGAATAGAGGATTCTGGGTCTTACTCGATCGTGGCTAAGAATGAAATCAGTCAAACTTCAGACTTCTGGAACTTCAGCGTAAAATCACCGCCGAAAATAAAGAGGAAACTTGGGGAACCGAAAATCATCAACGAAGGAGACAGCCTAACGCTGTTAATCGAAGCTGAAGCTGATCCACAGCCGACTGTGAAATGGTTCAAGGATGGGGAAGTGGTCGTCGAAACTGACCGTATAAAAATAGTTCAAGACGGCGACAAGTATATGTTGAAAATTACTGGAGCTGTTAGCACCGATGCTTCAACTTATAAAGCAGAAGTCAGCAACAAACATGGGACTACCGTGGATGAAACTAAAGTAAAAGTTCGTAGCGCACCGCGATTCAAAGCCAAACTGAAGGACATCACGGCCAATGAAGGCGACTTGAACATCGAATTCGAAGTTATAATCGAGGGATTTCCACAGCCAAGTATTCAATGGTTCCTGGGAGATGTTGAGATAACGGAAACACGGAAAGAGTATACTCGAATCGAGGAAGGCGATAATTACAAGCTGATCATCAAGGAAGTGAAGACTGAATTATCCGGGAAGTATTCCTGTAAAGTCAAGAACGAATTTGGACAGAATGAGAGCAGCTCAACGCTGACTGTGCACAGCAAACCAAAGATCATAAAGAAACTTGTGGATCAGAAGATCAAAGAAGGAGAAACCTTGAATCTCAAATTTGAAGTATCCGGTGTACCAGAGCCAGAAGTAAAATGGTTCAAGGATGGCCAAGACGTATCTGCAGATGCAAGGATCAAAATTACGAGGGATACTCAACGTAAGGAGAGCTACGACCTGACGCTAAATCTTGTCAAGGGTTCTGATGGTGGTCTGTACGAGGTACGAGCGGAAAATAACATGGGTGTTGTAAGCAGCAAGAGCAAAGTCATCGTTCAAAGTAAGTGTCACTTATTTTTGAAGAACATCAGTACTTTTAAACCATGCTGTATGGTTTTATCGGTATTTTATATCGGGGGGATTGGGCCATCAACCGTACTCGTGAAAAACTATAATTTAAGATTCAGAATTGATAGAATTATACAGCAAATATAAATGGTAAGAGTGAACATAGATACTGAATTGACAGCCTCATAGCTTTATTAGCATACAACTTTTTGAGAAGTTCAACAACAATTCACCATTTTTTGCCAGCTCTCAGTAAGTATGGAAATAACGGAGAGTTTTTTTTTCCGCTTTTCAACTTCATAGACGTGAATTTATTATATTCAAAGATTTTATGGACAGTCGCATCGAACGAAGTACATCTTCGGTTTCTATTTTTTTAATTTTTTTGACTGCTAATTCTACCCCTGATTCATCCAGTACAGCTTCCATACCCCATACTTGAAGCTTTGCCACATATGCCCTACGTTTTGTTAATTCAACCCTTCATTTAACTTTTATTTTATGTTTTCCACATTATTCGTTACATGTTGATTTATGCCACTGGCAATTTTTCTTTTTTTTTTATCATCCCTTTTGGTTCTCATATTCTTCGTTCTTTCATGTTATTTTTATCATCTCATACTCACGTTTCACATAATTAAGTACAACTGGTAGTGTGAGATATAGCGTATTAGAATACTTGTAATTTCATAGCAAAATCAGAAGAAATTACAGAAGAAAAGAAAACTCTGAAGATGGAAATATCTGAAAATGTTGAAATAGACGAGGAAGCGATAGCTCCGAAAAAAGTCACCGAAGAAGAGGCAGAAACTCCAACGAAACAGCAAGCTGCGGAATCAGAAACTGAAGGTAAAATATATCGAAAGCACATCTGATCAACGTCAAAATTACAACTGCATGTATACAATTTACATTGGCAAATTCATGCACGACGATAAAATATGTAAATATCTTATGCATCGTATGTGACTAAACATATAAAATAGCAATTTATAAAAGAAAAAAAAAAACACATGTACATAAACGAAGACATTTAATAGACTATTCCGTCCGGTTTTAAAATGGTAAATTAATAAAATTTCTAATTAAGAAATGATAAAATTTGAATAACTAATAGCGTGTACAATAGCGTAGAGGTAGTTCTAGAGGATGTGTAATAAATTCAGGTCGTGTCACACTGGAGAAACAGAGCATCCAAGTTATCCGAGGGGAAGGAGATACGATTACCATATCTGTTGCCTCTACCACTACTCACGAAGCTATGCTTACAGGTAATATTGTCTACAGTCAACAAGCACAATCAACATATTGAACACTCACAATAAAATAACTAAAACGTCAATCGATTTTGTAACTGAATGATAGCGTAAAATGTTTGATCATTAAACTCATATTATTCTCTTCGACTCTAACCATCTCGCACTTTCTACTGTTGGAAATAATTCTGTAATGCTTGATTCTTGAAGCATGATTAGATTCCGTGATCATTTGTTATATTTTTGAAATTTCAAACAGTTACAGAATCTTATTAGCAATTTTCAAATCTATACACATATACATACACTTCGCAAGCTCTTGTTTAATTTACAAAAAAAAAGAAAATGATAACAAAATCTGTGGTGACTACGTGATGTGCTGCTGCTTTAGTTTATTTTTTTTATCCTCTTAGTGAGTAGAAAAAAAAACTTTGTAAATATCTAGATATGTGTATATATATATATATATCATATATGTATGTTCGTTAGTATAAGCTAAGGGTGGTAGTTTACCGCGGAGTGACAGGCAGACCCTTCACAGGTTCTGATGAGATGCATTCTATTAGCAAGATGACGACCACTAAAGTCGAATGCCAGGAGATAGGTTCTGAGGGTCCCCAGGTGGAAGAGATCGCCTCATACAGCTATGTGATCCATGAAGAGAGTAATCAAAGACCTCTTAATGGAGTATTAATAGAAGAATTTTCCGAAGGTGAAGATAATAAGACGCGACTTGTTATAAACAGAGGAGTTTCAATTGTATCTGTCTCAGATGATGAGTCGACTTTGAAAGCTATCTCACGAGATGTAAGCACGGATGATATCCATAACGCAGACTTGTGGGAAGCTCAAAAATTGATAAACGGATCATATGAGGAAATTTTTAATCCTAAAACTCCCGACGAAGTGATCTTGAATGATTACAAACCACAAATGGGGATGAAATTTACCACTACTATTATAGAAGAATGCTCTATCGAGGAATCTTTATCGGAAAAGCCAACGAAAACTGACTCACCACAACCGGAAACCCCGGTTGCTGAGGAGAGCAAACTCAGTGGGCAGAGTTCAAAGTTAGAAAAATCAGATGTGGGTGAATCAGAGAAAGTTAAAACTACAGATACATCACAGCCGGAAACTCCAGTTGCTGAAAAGAGCGGACTTAGTCGGCAAAGTTCAACGATAGAGAAACTAGATGTGGGGAAAAATGAAAAAGTTGAAACGGATTTACCACAAGCAGAAAGCCCCGTTTCCGAAAAGAAAGGACTGAGTCGGCAAAGTTCAAGATTAGAAAAAATAGATGTGAGCAAAAGTGAGAAGGTTGAAACTGATTTGCCTCAACCAGAAACTCCCATTGTCGAAAAGAGTAAACTCAGACGACAGAGTTCGAAGTTAGAAAAACTAGATTTGGGTGAATCTGAAAAAGTAAAAACTGCGGATTTAAAACAACCAGAAACTCCAACTACTGAAAATAGCAAACTTACTCGTCAGACGTCAAAATTAGAAAAACTAGACGTGGGTGAACCTGAAAAAGTCGAAAGCAAGGAGTTTTCGCGAGAGAATTCACAAAAAGGCGTTAGGGATGAAAACGAAGACACGGACGAAGAAGTAGAAGCGCTTTTACGACGGGTGAAAAAACAGCGCAGTGTTCTCGGAGAGATCCTGGATAAAGTAGGAGAGAGCGAACAATCAGGTAAGGATTTATACGCAGGAAATAAAGGACCTCTCAAGAGGTTGGTAAAATACATATCTTCTGTCTTCCTGTCTTTCCTATTCAATCGTACATCGTGTGTCCAAATTACGTAACATTTATACTTCTATACCTACCATTGTATCTAAAAAAATGTTGTAATGTATTGATAATGTTAATACCCCCTTTGACTTTCTGTATGATGAAAAAATTACTATGTTGTCTAACGGAATGGCATTCATTGCGAAGACTTATCTCTTCAGATTAGTATCAATTTCATGGAACGTTTAATTTTTGTATCATTCGTATGATTATTATAAGTGTTGATGTGATCTGCGATTTCTTGTATTCCGATTGTGTTGTCTACATCTTTCAAGAGCACCGAATATTGTGTGCACAATAATTATATTTCAATATTTCATAGATTTTTCATAGAATACCTATATGTTGTACGTAAATTTGTACCTGTATCGCTTCTTGCATGCACAAAGCGCATGGCTTGAATGACACACCAAGTTAGTCGTATTTTCCGGAAAATTGCCGTTGATAAAACTCGGAACCCAGGTACGTAACATTATGATCAATATGAAAAGCCGTGTGTAAAGGCAAACCGAATGTATAATGATGACAAAATTATTTTATAACGTAATGTCATCCGTAATCTGTACAAGATTTGAAAATGCAACAATTCAAAGTCATACATTGAACCTATTGTAAATTATTGCAGCATCGTTCTTGTTGGAGATGTATGGGTGAAGATTAAATAATACAATCATAGATTGTTATACATTCTGGAGATTAATTCTACGCCAGTATAATATTCACAGGAATCTTTTCAATGTATGAAAATTCATTCTATTAACATGCAATTGAACCCGTTCACTATAGCTTCTCCTGAGATCGTGAATTCAGATCTTGAAGACCGTAAGATCTTTGAGACACAAAGCACAACCTTCGAGATAAAAGCAACTGGTATGCCAAAGCCTGAAGCCAAATGGTTCAAAGATGGAAAGCCAATTAAAATGACTGATCGTCTAAAATACTCGAGCAGTGGAGACTTTTTCAAACTCGTATTAACGAATGCACAACTTGAAGACACTGGAGTTTACAAGTGCAAGTTATCGAACAAACTTGGAGAGAAAAATGTAGAAGGGAAATTGACGGTCGCCTCTGCTACTGAGTACCGAAAACCCAGATTCGTCGAACCATTGAAAGACGCTAGTGCACCAGTCACAGAACCGATCCAACTCAAGGCAATTTTGTTAGCTGATCCTGTCCCTGACGTAGTCTGGTGAGTCATTAAAACTTCAGACATTCTCGGACCAAAATAATGGCTTTGAATTTGGTTGTCGATTTTTCATTTTGAGCATCTGAATGTTCATTATAAATTATAAACTTTACTGTGTAAACCTGCGCCTTTCTCTTCTTTGTAAAGGCGAATTCATTGAATAAAAATTTTCAAAGGTTGCATGGCGGTAAAGAAATATCACCAAATAATCAGAACGTCAATCTGAAACTGCAAAGCAAAGAAGTCGAAGATGGACTTAATGAGTGCGAATTCACACTCACTATACCCCAGAGTAGTCCTGATAACACTGGTGAATATACTCTGAAAGCTAAAAATAAATGGGGCGAAGATGAATCCAGCGTGAGTTTATTTACGATTAGTTCAGAAGTTCGATACGAAAATATTAATTTTATAGCGAAATACCGCGGAATAGAAACGTGATGCTTTTTTCAAATTTCATCCAGGCTCGTCTGGATATTCTGATTAGGCCAGAAATCGAAGAATTCAAAGATCTTAATGCTGCACCTGATGAATTGACCCAGTGGGAAGTTGTGATAAAGGCAAATCCAAAGCCAATCATTATGTGGGAAAAGGATGGCAAAGCTCTGAAACACGATGATCGCATACAGAGTGTAGAAGACGAAGATAGCTCGTCAAACAAATTCAAGCTGGTTATTAAAGATCTCAAGTTAGACGACGTAGGCACTTATAAGGTCATAGCAAAGAATTCACAGGGTGAGGCAACTGCCCAAGCTCAGCTGAAAACCCACGGTAAGAAATGATCCATCAAAATTTGTTACGATGATTTATCTTTAATGTATTCATCGATATTCATTCAAATCTGTTTACGAAAAATTGCGAAGAATGTATGAATTTCGGAACCTTCGAAATCATTAAATTATTCATTTTAGCCGACGGGCCAGTCTTCGTCACTAAATTGTCTGATCAGATATTCAAAGACCAACAAGACGCCGAACTCAAGGTTCGAGTAACTGGGGTTCCTAAGCCTCAGATAAAGTGGCTGAAGAACAAATCACAAATTACAAACGATGACCGCTACATCATTACTACCGATGTAGAAGGACAAGTAGTGAGCAGTCTTCTGATAAAGAAATTCTCAGTTGAGGATATCGCGCAGATAACTTGTGTAGCAAGTAATATGGCAGGAACAGTTGAAACTTCTGGCAAAATATCAATGGCCAAATCTGCGCCAACATTTAGTCGTACATTACCTAGATCAGCTGAGATTGATGAAGGTGAGCCTCTGGAGCTGAAAGCCAAGTTGGATGGCAGTCCGATTCCTTCAGTAAAGTGGTTTAAGAATGGAGAGGAAATCAAACCCGATGGTCATATCAAGATAGAAGCTCTTCCTGATGGTACCGTCAAGCTTACAATCGACAATGTCAAACCAACCGATTGTGGGGCTTATAAATTGGTGGCTAGTAATCCAGACGGGGATACTTCCGCATTGTGCGCTGTGGCTATTAAACGTAAGTAATTAAATTAAAAAATCGTAGGTCTACGTCCTTCATGGCAAAAGTTAGACACATTGTCAAGCTTTTAGTACAATTAATGAAGTCAGCTTTTAGAATGCACCCATTTTTACAGCTGAACCGAGGAGACCAAGCTTTGTCAAGGGCCTGAGTGATGCCAAGGCTATCGTTGGTCAGCCACTAAAATTAGAAGCCCAAGTGGTAGCATTCCCCAATCCCCAAGTACAATGGTTCAAAGATGGTATACCGATTAGACCAACGAAAGAGATCGCGTTTGTGAATGAACCCAATGGATTGATTGGGCTATCAATCGATAAAGTTCGGCCAGAAGACGCTGGCACGTATAGCTTAGTGGTGACGAATAAGCTGGGAGATATCACTGGTACTGCAAAGGTCGAAGTAGAAGAAAAACAACGAAAACCTGCCTTTTTGACAACCCTACAACCACTCACAGTGGTCGAAGGTTTCCCCGCTAAATTGGAGGTGAAAACTATCGGAAATCCACCCGCAAAGCTCAAGTGGCTTCATAATGGCGTGGAGGTTTGTAGACATTGATGAATGAAACTTTTTACCGAAAGCTATTTTGATGATTCACGATAATTACGTGGTCGTCAGAACTGTGGATACAATATTACAAATCGTTTGTATCAAAGAGTATACAAATAATTATGATACGTTTTAGGTAGTGCCGGATGGTCAACATATCAAGATCGTAGATCTACCAGATGGAACACACGCACTTGTAATAGACAAAGTGAACCCAGGTGATTCAGGAGAATACGAGGTGGTTGCCAGTAATGATCAAGGTTCGTCAAGTTCTAAAGGAAGTCTAAATGTTGCTGGAAAGGGTCAAAGTGGTCTTCCTGAAGAAAGACCTGCTTTCTTGAGCCCACTGCGAGATGTGTCCGTTGAAGAAGGGCAACCCTTGCTGCTCAGTGTACCGTTTGTTGGAAATCCGATCCCAGATGTTAGTTGGACCAAAGATGGACAGCCTATCGAACCAAATGAAAAGGTAATGATTACTTGTGACGGAAAAAGAGTCGGCTTGGAAATCAATCCAGCAGCTCTCAAAGACGCTGGTGTATATGGATGCCGTTTAGTCAGTCCTCTCGGAGAGGATACCACAAGTGGAAAAGCTAATGTCAGAAAAGTATTCCAAGAACCAAATTTCACGCAAAAGTTTACGGACTTACAACAGTTGCCTACATTTGACGCTAAGTTTCCGGCTCGTGTTGATGGCATACCGCGACCAGATGTATCATGGTATTTCAACGATAAGCCAATCCTGCACGACACCGATAAGTACAAATTAAAAAGAGACGGAGATGCCTGCTGCTTATATGTTAGAGATTGTACGCCAGCTGATGCTGGAAGATACAAGTGCAAGGCTGTTAACAAACAAGGAGAAGCCGAATGTGTGGCAAATTTGGAAGTTGTGGACAAGATGTGAGTTGCATTAGATATAAATAATTAGGGGTGACGGAGACAATCTGAAAAGCTTCTTTCTCGTTAAGGGGGAATATACACCTGGAAACGAAAAAAAAAGGCAACATTCGAGAATTTTTTTCAGGGAAACTATTGGAATTATCTAATCGGGGTTTTTCCTAGTTAAAAATATATACTTTCAAGAATGTTCTGAATTTTTTTCGTTCAAAAATCTTGCGAATTCGCGGAGTACTTGAGTCGTTTACGAAGTACCGTAAAAAAATCTGCCCTAGCGGTCCCCAGTGGCATTTCGTCAAAAATCATCAGAAACAAAAAAATCGAACGGAATATTAAAATAGATACTATTATCTGGTACTTGTCATAGCCGATTAGAAAAATGCTCGAACTCAACGTAGAGATTTTCAAGAAAAAATTTGTTCCTATTTTACAAAAAAAAATAAAAATAAGAATTGGAAAAAAAAAATCCTATGACAAGTAGTAGATAATTATGTATACAATAACCACCCAAAATTTCAAGTCAATCGGTTGAGTGGTTTTCGAGATATTTTGGGGACCAGTTTGAAGAACGTTGTTTCGGAAAAAAAACGCGTTTGAAAATGTTTCGATGGATGAATCATGAAATTTTTTCAACTCGCACATAGCTACCTGTGCGACCCGAAGTGTGTGATTTTTTGGAATTTTTGGAATTCTCAAACTTCAAGAAAATGTGAAAATTCAACACTCGATTTTTCGGACCATGCCAGGTGTATATTCCCCCTTAAATGGAAACCGAGTACCTATTACATTTTCATCAAATACTTTCAGTGAGAAGAAACAAAAAGTAGAACCTCCATCGTTCCTCAAGAAAATCGGAGATATTGAGGTGTACAAAGCAATGACGGCTAAATTTACTGCCTGTATTACTGGATATCCTGAACCAGAGTTCGAATGGTTCCACAATGGTGAAAAAATGTGGCCTACTGATCGTCTACGCATGGACAAGGAGGGCAGTGGTCTTCTTCGACTATCTGTTCTTGGTGTGCATGAAGGCGATGTTGGAAAATATAGCTTACGCATATTCAACCCTCATGGAGAAGACATCTGTCATGCCGAGATGACCTACGACTGTAAGAATTATGGCTTTTCATTTATTGATTGAATGCAAATTCATTCCCTAGTAACCATCTGCTGCAAGGTTTTCGGAAGATTCTTGCAAGATGCTTACACATGAGCCACTAGTAGTCTGTTTCCGCATGCATGCTATGAACTTGGGCAAGATGTTGATTATTTCAAGTCTTTTGAAATGATCATACAAAAGTTTGCTGCAAATCTGCCGAAAGATGCTTGCGAAAGAGGATTGTCCAAGTTTCTTGCAAGATTCATTCACAAGTCTGCTGCAAATCTGCCGAAAGATGCGTGCGAAAGAGGATTGTCTAAGTTCTTACAAGATTTGGTTACTAGGGTTTATTCTCGTTTTGCGTATTTAATCTTTTATTTTAAACAGCCCTTGAACCACGTACCAAGAAACCTCTGGCAGACCAGTACACAGACTATGACAAATACCAGAAATCAGGAGCCCCGATGCCGCTAGCCGACAAACCGATTATAAGTCGTATGATGGATAGGCACTTGACACTTTCATGGAAACCATCAATCCCATTCGGACCTAGAGCACCTGTGACCTATTTGGTAGAGATGTGTGAATTACCTGATGGCGACTGGTTCACTGCACGTTCCGGTGTCAGGAGTTGCGTTTGTGACATTCGTAATCTAGAACCTTTCCGCGATTACAAATTCAGAATTCGGGTGGAGAACAAATACGGAATAAGTGATCCATCTCCGTTTGCTCAAACCCATAGATCCAAATTGGAACCCGACCCACCTAAGTTCTTCCCATATTTGTCCCCGGGCATTGATTTCCGACCTGAAACAAGTCCCTACTTCCCTAAGGACTTTGATATAGAAAAACCGCCGCATGATGGGTACGCGCAAGCACCGAAATTCTTGAGACAAGAATGGGACACGCAATACGGCGTCAAAAACCACAATAGCAATCTCTTCTGGTTCGTTTATGGCTACCCAAAGCCGAATATGCAATATTATTTCAACGACGAGCTCATAGAATCTGGGGGACGTTATGACTATAGTTACACTCGAAATGGACAAGCAACATTGTTCATAAACAAAATGCTAGATAGAGACGTAGGAATGTACGAAGCTGTAGCTACGAACGAACACGGCCAAGCAAGGCAACGCGTTCGTCTCGAAATCGCTGAATATCCAACGTTCATCCAACGTCCAGATGAAACCATCATTATGTTGAGGAAGTCAGGAAGAATTGAAGCACGGGTTATTGGTGTGCCATATCCTGAACTCAAATGGTACAAAGATTGGAAACCTGTTGCAGCATCCTCTAGAATAAAGGTCCGCATTCTGAATTTTCACGTGCTTAACACGAATTTGAATAATGTGAAGACTGATAATATATTGATAACAGTTTCATACCCATAATCGTGTACCATTAATTCTACAGATTCAATTCGTCGAACCTGATACCTCAATTCTGATCATCAATGACGCAATCAACAAGGACGAAGGTCTATATTCGCTTAGCGCCCGAAATGTCGCAGGATCAGTATCAAGTTCAGCTATGGTCCACATAGAAGAGAATGAGCAAGAGTATGGCTACAGAACTTACACCAAGAGCCGCGATATCAAAGCCCGTACTAAGCCTTATGGAGATTTCTATGATCTGGGTGATGAATTGGGACGAGGAACCCAAGGTGTAACATATCACGCTGTGGAGAGATTAACGGGACGTAACTATGCAGCCAAAGTTATGCACGGACGCGGAGAGTTGAGACCATTCATGTACAACGAAATGGAAATCATGAATAACATGAATCATCGCAAACTCATTCGATTACATGATGCCTATGAAACAGACCGATCTATGACACTAGTCACAGAATTGTATCCTTCATCAATAATTTCCTTAATCTGTTATGTAAATTGTGATGAAAAATTGCTCAGTTAAAGCTTACAGAAGCTTGGACCATGAATTTTCAATAGTTTATCAAAAATGTAGGTATCATTGTCCTTAACACATTGTTTAGGGCCAGCGGAGGAGAATTGGTTGACAATTTGATCCGTCAACCGTATTATACGGAGGGAGAGATCGCTGGCTACATCAGGCAGATATTATGGGGACTTGACTACATGCATAGCAATAATTACGCTCATCTTGGATTAACTGTGAGTCAATCTTAGCTGATGATTAAACAACTAGAATTGATTCATTCATGTGAACCATTTATGCCTGTAGCTTGGAGATCTGCTGATCTCTCATCCGGGAGGAGACGATTTGAAAATCGGAGACTTTGGGCTATCCAGAAGAATCACTTATGGGAAACTGATGACTCTAGTATATGGAATGCCAGAGTATGTCGCACCGGAGGTAGCTAATGGCGAAGGTGTTAGCTATGGTGCTGATATGTGGTCTCTTGGTATCATCACACACATACTATTATCAGGAATTTCTCCATTCCGGGGTATCAACGATAGAGAAACGTTAACTAGAATAAAAGAGGGCAGATGGGAGTTTGACGATAGGTGGACTTACATATCAGAAGATGGAAGAGACTTCATTCGAAACCTTCTGATTTACCAAGCTGATGGCAGAATGGATGTAAAAACAGCACTCCGTCATCCTTGGCTCACTTACGCAGATAAAATGCCATCGGAGCCGTACAAAATACCTTCTGAAAATCTGAAGAATTATTACAATCTCTACAGGCAAGTGAATTTGCATAATATATACCTAATCCCTGTTTCTACTGGCTGCCCAATATTCCCTACTAGGAGATCAATCATATTTCTACAATAGATTGTATCGCACAAGTAGATATCGTGATAGGTAGCTACTTGTAGCCAATGACAAATAAAGAAGTAAACCATGTCAGCGGCAGAATAAAAATAGATGACATTAAGAGTACAGAGTAGACAATTCAATTCAGACCCCACTTAAACAGTTCTAGCCACAACGTTGATCAAAGTTGTAATTTAATGACTCAACGCAACTGCAGCAACGCTGATTTAACTTCAATTATGATAAGCATGTCCACATTACTGATAGGAATATCATTAATAGTAATATTCTGCACCTACGTAATGTAAGAAAGAACATTTTTATTCTTATTCAAAGTTGGATAATCCTCATGAGATATTTGCTTCTTACAGAGATTGGTACAGCAATGCATCATGCCGCACGTGGTACCGCAGGAGGAAGTTGAGCGGAGCCTTTGAACATCCGTCCAAGATGGTATATCCTCCGGGACAAAGATACACCCCAGATCCCAGCCCTGAGAGAAGCACTCCAAGGAACAAGCCTGCTCCAAGAACATGGGAGAATCAAGTTCCATCGAGAGAACCGATCGATACAGAGATTGGAGTTATCAAGAGCGAGAGCCAGTAAGTTGAAAATTATCAGAAGAATTGTGGGACTCGTGATAGATGATTCTTATTTATTAATGAACAATGTTCCTTTAGTTATCAGTACGGACCTGATACATATTTGCTACAGCTGCGAGATACTGATTTCCCTGTACGCCTACGTGAATATATGAAAGTTGCTTCTAATCGAGCTTCAGGGTACTCGCGTACTCTTCTTGATGAGAACAGTTACGATTGGAGGGTAAGATAAAATGATATAAAAGAACAGTTTTTCGATCTATAAATATTAGATGCTAGTCTTGTGAAATCAACACTAGGCATTTGGGCTGTTTATATTTGAAGATAAAGAGAGAGTTGCTTTCAGACACCTGTTATCCGAGAGCGTCGTCGCTTCACTGACGTTATGGACGAGGAAATTGATGATGAGCGCAGAGCTAGGATTAACAAATATGGATCGGCAGATACATACAGTCTTAGGCGCTTACGTCACGAGTTGGGAACTCGTCTAGACACCTATGCAGAAGCCGAAGCTATGATGGAGACAAAGAAAGATGGGCATATGCCATTCTTGCGCGAGAAGCCACAAATTTTACCAATCGAGGACGAGAAACCAGCGCAGCTCGTGTGTCTTGCTGTTGGTAATCCTAAACCGTCGGTGCAATGGTTCAAAAACGATTTAGTAATACAAGAAGGAAACAGAGTATCAGTTACAGAAGACAGTGAGGGTAGATCAATCCTGAAGTTCAGACCTGCAAGAAACTTTGACGTAGGAATATACAAAGTTGTTGCTAGAAACAACGTTGGCCAAACAGTAGCTCGTACTAGGGTTCTACTTGCAACAGCTCCGTCAGCTCCCGATTCTCCGCAAATTCCAGAGGTATCAGATACTGAGGTTTTGCTGAGATGGAAACAGCCGAAAGATGATGGAAACTCTCCCATACTATGCTACAACTTACAATACAGGGCCGAAGATACAATAAACTGGACAGACGCGGCCAGCAACATTGATCACGAATTTTATCTCGTGAGAGATCTACAGCCAGACACGAATCATTATTTTAGACTCGCAGCTAGAAATCGTATCGGTTGGAGCGAGAAGGGTATACCAACGAATTTTGTGAAAACAAAGCCAGAAGGCGCCCCCAAAATTCAAGTTACACGCGCCATGAAACATCTTCAGCAGCTGACTGAATCCGGGCAAGAAATTGATGCGGATGATAATAAAGTGCACATTGATTACAAAGTTGAAGAAAATCCATTGGAATGGTCAAGCGAGGGTCAACTCACTGACAAATACAGTTTTATTTCAGAACTATCGCGTGGACAGTTCTCCGTCGTTATAAAAGGAATAGAAAAATCATCGGACAGAGTAATCGTGGCTAAGATATTGGAAATCAGTCCAGAAACTGAAGCTCAAGTTGCTAATGAATACGAGACACTACGTTCTCTGAGACACGAAAGAATAGCAGCCTTAGAAGCAGCTTACAAGGCTCCTGGATCACCCATTGCAGTTTTAATTCAAGAAAAACTGCAGGGTGCTGATGTTTTAACTTACTTATCCAGCCGTCACGAGTACACAGAAAATTGTGTGGCTACAATAGTAACGCAAATATTAGACGCGCTGCAATATCTCCATTGGAGAACTTTGTGCCACCTAGACATTCAGCCAGACAACGTTGTGATGGCTTCGGTCCGCTCAGTACAAGTAAAACTTGTTGATTTGGGATCAGCTCGTAGAGTTACTAAATTAGGAAACTCTGTTCCTCAATTGGGTCACCCAGAGTACAGAGCGCCAGAGCTGTTGAATGAAGAACCAGCCTATCCACAGACGGATATTTGGATGGTCGGTGTTCTGACATACGTTCTTTTGTCCGGAATATCTCCCTTCCGAGGAAAAGATGCAGAGGAGACTAGACAAAATATCAGTTACGTTAGATACCGATTCGAGCATCTCTACAAAGAATTGAGCCCAGAAGCAACCAGATTCCTCATGCTTGTTTTCAAACGAACTCCTGGGTGAGTTCTTTGGATATTACTAATGATTGAATAATGATTTTGTAGACCTATGATCGTTTATTTGATTTGTTTCATCTTTTCCAGGAAACGACCGACCGCCGAAGAATGTCATGAGCACAGATGGTTGCTGCCGACAGAGTTTATGATAAAGAAACGGGAGAGGGCAGTATTCCTTGGTAATCGACTGAAGGAATACAACGAGGAATATCATCAGGAGAAATTAAGATTAGCTTCGAAGAGCGATAATTTATCATCAGCGTTTGGCTCAACGCGACAACTTATCAGATCTAACAGCATACAAGAAGAATTGTTAAACGACTTCTAAATATAATAATAAGTTGCGATTTTCCAATCACGTATTTATTTATTTTATTGTTTATAATTTATTCGAGTCTAGTCACTCCCGTAAAACGAAGATCTGGGAGCCTATGTAAAAAAAAAGAAAAAGAAAAAAAAAATATCAATCTGAAAGTTGTGATTTTCCTTGTTTTTTGTTATTATTTATTTGTTATAACTTGTAATTATCATTAATATATAATCTTTCGTTTTATCCATAGGTTCCAGCAACACAGAAATTTTGATTTTTGACTGGAACAATCCAGTTAATGTGTAAAGAGTATTACTCACTAATAATAAGAAAAACAAAAACGAAAAAAAAAACAAAAATAATGAAAATAAACATTGATCAAACTCATTATTATCGTATTTAAATTAAAGAATATTAATTTGAATTGTACAAAAGCAGCATCTATGATCAAAATATATTATACATTATCATGAGCTAATAAAAAAAATTTTAAATAAGTCTAGAAAATCTGTTTATTAAATAAGACATACATAGTCAGCAGTGTATATTCATGATTATTCTGTCTTATAGAAAAAGCAGTTTCAGACGCAGACTAAAATATGCAGATGTTGGGAGGTTGAAAATGAAAAGTAAGTAGCTTTTTTATATTATTAAATATTTATTTACAATTATTATCTCCCCACATTACATTGCTCATTTTTTATATCTCAAGATCGAATTTATTATACATTTCTTAAGCCTTAGATCCTTTATATTTGTGAAGATTAAAGGCGATACGATTGAAATCTTGTAACGATCGAATAAAAGGATAAAATTATGCCTATTTATATTCAGCTTCTCTGTTTTCAGAATAAAAGAGAAAACAAAAATTCTTACAACAGATAAATAATAGCAAAAGTATTACAGATTAGATAAAATGAATACGACGTATCAAAGATAGATTTCAATGTAATATACAGCTCATTATTTATAAGACCACAAGAATAAATGAACAAACTTATAGTTGATTTTGAATTAATGCTTCCTAAAATTCCAATCATCTTTTGGCATATTGCGTAACATATTCTTTAACTTTGTGCCTGAAAGATTCCTTATCGACTGAAAACAACTCAGCAGCTTCTCGGTTTAAGGGGTCCTCAAAATTCAACAAATCCTGAAAATAATAGAAAACAGTAAAGTTAGATATGTTAAAGCGACAACAAGTTAACAATCATTCGGTATTTAAACTGTGAGAAGATTTAAGATGAACATTTTTGTACAGAATAATTAACAGCGCAAAGTCAACACATTTGAACAAAACAAAAGCATTTGGCGATGATATAACTCACCGTAAATAAAGAGTTCAGACCCCAAACAACGTCTTTAAGTTTACGAGTCGGTGCCCAACCCAATCCATCGATACTATTTTGCCTTAAGAGTGACAAACACACGTCACCATCTTCACTAATATTCGGATGCCATAGCTTTGTTTGGCATTTGACCTTCGGTGGCTAAAATAATAATAACAATAATAAGAAATAAGATAAAAGAAGAAATTGATAAAAATTATCGAGCACTTCACTCTTCAGAAGCTGAAAGAGAGATAGAAGTGAAAGACTTTGACCATTGAATAATTCATTTTAAACTCAAAAGCATCTTCTTATTATTGTAATGAGAGAAAGTTCGTAAATTCGAAAATTGGTCATAAAAACAAAACAGTTTTCTGTTCAAGTAATACAAATTTGTTTCCCGAACAATTAGATACAAGAAAATCTAATATCTAAAATCTAAAATCAAAACAACGGCTTATGTGTTCATAACACCTTATATCTGCTATAAATTTGATTGCATCTAACTGTGTTTGTATAATCCTTAGTTTTAACTGATTATATTTAGAAAGCAGCTGTGATAGAACTGGGGATTGTAAACTAGCATTAAAAAATACTTGAGGGACATAGCGATCCTTAAAAAATATCCCACATGTTAACCAGAACTTACAGCCATGTTATAATCTTCTGTTACATAGATACCGAACTGGAATCGCCCACCGACCCAGTAACCTTCCTCTGGAAGAATTGTGAGAGTGAATTCATGCAGTCGGTTTGGATCATCGAATGTTACTTGGCACGTGTTTGGTAGTGTTTGTTCCATTTCTTGAACCTGAAAAAACATGGGAGGAATGAATATAAAGCTGAAAATTGTATCTTTTATTTCTTCTTGAGAGTGAAATTCAGATGTTCTTTGACAACGGGGGTCAATGAACAAAGTCTGATGTATTTACAGCTAAACGTATAAAATGAAAAATACACGCGGATGAAAAGAGGGATAAACTGTTGGAGTGAATTTGTGCGTATATTTTATTTTTATTTTTATTTCTATTTTTAGAGATCAACTTAACTCACTCTGAAAGAATAACATAATAAAGTTATACAGAAGGTAAAGCAAAAGAGAAAATGAGTTTTTAAATTCCAAGTTCATCACCTCTCTGACTAGTAGCTTGTCTCTGATTGAAACACGTTTGTTGGTATCCCTAGGTTTAGAATTCGCAACATCCCCGTCTTTTTTCAGCTTTCCTCTAAGGGTGATCATATTTTAATCAAAAAGCCCTTCTTCATGAAAGGGTGCCTGAGAACTTGTTAAATTTTAGGTTAGGGAATTCTCACGTCTAACCTACCGGCGTATCGTAACATACGTAGGTATGTTCTTTAAATTTTTATAAATTTTTTTACTTTCGTTTTAAACGTCGACTTACTTCCAGTGATTAATTTAATCGGTAATATATTTTCAAAATATCAGCCTAACGATCTGAAATTTTAAACCTTAGTGACAACTACATAATCTGCTTAGCGCCTGCTGTACGCATATTAATCATTTCTGTTCAACTTCAAGCTCGTATCGGTAGATGGCGACACTAGCGAAAAGCACTTGCTGCATGTCAGAACTGTCAGAACAATCGTAATTATTGTTTAATATTTTTGTTAAAAAGCACGAAGACTGCGGGGACAATGGCAGAAATCGAGTGGCCTTGGCAATACAGTTTTCCGCCATTCTTTACGTTAGTATTATTGCATCGACTATTATCTTGCTTTTGCAGTAAATGAAAAGTTAGCCTCGCTTCACCTTGCATGTACTTTAAAATCACGTAGCAGACCGTATTACAACCTGACGTACGAATGATGAGTTTATTTGTATTTTATAATATATTGACAAATTGAAAACCCCGACTATTTTATATATGAAATTATTTCAGCCTTCAACCTCATGCGGAAACTAAAGAAAAACAATTAGGTGCTTGGAAGAGTTTGATTTTAGAATATTATCGTTCTACAAAACAAGCGGTTGTAGACATAAGAGAGGTTCATTCTAGCCCCTTATTTAACAATACATCCATCAACAGTATCCTTAAATATGTACATAATAGTTTTCTCGATATGTATTCAATCGCGACGAGTAAAATAACCTAAAGAGTAAAGTTGAGTATTCCTTAATAAATAATCAAAGGAAAGCTGCCTTCTGAAGTGATTCTAATAATTCTTGAGGATTTGGCAAAATCCGGGAATGCAACACCTCTGGATAAATCTAAACAAAGATGGCTAGTTTATTGGCACACCCTTGAAGAATGGGGTGAAATCATTTACAACTGGGCTCAGGAGAATGGTTTCACTGGATCGGTGTGTACGCTGTTCGAACTGACCCAAGGAGAGAATACGACTGACCAAGGTCCATAATGAGTGAATAAATTTTTATTTAAAGTTTAGAAAGTAAGTAAAATTTCCGCGTCGTTTAAAAAAAGCCGATATTCTTTCATTTTCTCCCCAGAATTCTACGGGCTGGATACAGAAGTCCTGATTAAAAGCCTGAGGACCCTTGAGGCGTCGAAAAAAGCCGAGTTAATTATGTTCGACGATAACCAAGGAGTGAAATTCTTCTGATTTTTTAATATTTCTGTTAATATTCACGTGTGAAATACATTATTTTCGAAAATACCGCCACGCGTGTTTCTCTGATTATGACCATGAAACATTATTTTTAGGTTAGGTTTTACTCCTCGCGTAATGCAAATAACAATGACGCAAATTTTTTGAAATAAGTACGTGTATCAACGGTAGATCTGATATTACATTAATATATGCAAATAATTACTTAGAAATAAATATTTTCTATTAAAAGAACATAAAAACAATGAATATAGTATATTCATGACATTTCCTCGCGCATGCGCATCAGTGAATCCGGAAAACGTGCTTAGCTCGTAGGTTTGCGCACCTCGGAAATTGGAATTGCGCGTGAAGTTCATCACGTTTCGCGGTGTTACATACATCTGTAAATACAGACGAGGAGTCGGCGCCTTTCCTCGGTATCTCACGCAGCTTAAAAGGTGAGAAAAACAACACGTATTATCATCTCGTGCCGTAAATAGTACGAGTATAAAATAATAGCCCATATCTCATGTTCAGTAAATTGCGTCTTTCGAGTGTACGTTCGTAGAACGTGTATGCAAGCTTCGGCAGTATTTACGCCGGCGGCCGTCTTGCTTTGGTAAACGTTCGCGTGGTGCGGTAAGGCGACAGATTTCACACGATAAAATCAATATTTCCAAGACCTTGGTCACACTGCCCCAATCAGCTGACTAACAAATACGCGAACGCTTATCGAATGCATGAATGATAATTATGACTGGGTAGGTTTTTCTGATAGTCATGTGAAATCCTAAAACATATCCCATGTATGTATTTACGTATACTATACTATCAAATTAGTTACGATCTCATGTTTTACTATGCGGTTATCGACAAAATTAAACATGCCGCAATTTCCGTCTACTTTATCGTAAATAATTAATAGAAAAATAAAATACGCATATTTTAACCTACTACACTATAATGCGTTATCAGTTTTCAGTTGTATTGTATTGATTTAATCGAGTTTTAGAAATGTACGTAGTTTCTACAACCTTGGTTTTTGTCTTTTTTTTCAACGTCGTTTAAACCGATCTGCGTTATTCGTTATAAATGCATCTGTTACAACTACTACACATATATACATATCTGTTTATTCCTCTAACTCTTAACACGCATATGTTGTTAAACTATATTTAAACAGCACGGTAACCTAAATAGCCTTATGTATATACATATCTGATTGTAAAACAGCCAGATATAAATTCATTATACATGCGATACATGTTATTTGGAAATAAAACAATGATGTCCAAGCGAAGATACTAGCTATCATATCGTATTCTCTAATTATAGCAACACATCAAACTGATTAATATGTAATATGTATATGTACATGGTGCGGTTATCACACTTATCAAGATTTAAACTATCCTGTGTTTGGGATCTCTTGTTACAATTTGATACACAGATGAGAAACATCTGTGACCTTAATTTGTGTAAATGTAATAGAGAACTTGATGATATGAGTTTAAAGCACTCCATTCGAATACACGAACGCTTAGTTGAATTCCATGAGACATGTTACATTTTTATTTTTGTAACGAGTATAAATTCTTCAACTTCAATCATTGGAATGAATTCAGTTTTGTGGATACTGCAAATATCACGCCGTATCAGACATACATATATTTTTATATTTACAATATGTATTGATCTTTATCCAATGGCAAGAAAGATCTAAGGGAAAACAACGATACGTATAATGTCAACATGTTGAACTGGTGTTTTAAATTTAACCTGTGACGTGTGTTATCTCTGAATTTTTTACTAGAAATATTGACGTCCAGTTGGGAAAAAAATGGTGGTGCAACATGGAGTTCGATTGTTAAGATTAGGTACTTGAGAATTTTCTAAATAATTCATTCAGCTTTTCACGCTTACCATCATTCTCATTCGATCTGTTTTCTCAAGAATAGATGAAACCATTTGTTTTTCATTTTTTTTATTTTTAAGCCGATCATTCTACCAAGTCTTTGAAAACCGAACCCCAAAAGACTCAGTATTTTTATAATAAAATGTGTCCAAGACCATAGTCTTGAACTTATTTCATCCGCATTGTTTTATCACAATAGGCTTTTGCACAATGGTTCAAAAAGGTCCACGTCCTCTCACTATCTTTGGACCTTCGGGCTCGGGGAAAAGCACCTTAGTCAAACGCCTTCTCGAAGAGTATCCTGAAACATTTGGATTTTCTGTATCACATACAACGAGGAATCCTCGACCGGGAGAGGAGGACGGCAAACATTACCACTTCACTAACAAGGAAGATATGCAGCGGCAAATTGATGAGGGTAAATTCATTGAGAGCGCTGTGTTCAGCAATAACATATATGGAACAAGGTGAGAAACTGTTTATTTTTGTCATACATTATTGAGAATGTGAATTACTGAGAAATTATCATTTAAAATTCATTGCTTTGTTATTTTTTTTTAGATTAGACTTCATTTCAAGTTTATATAGCTTGTTGAATCTGTTGTCAGAGTTGTGATACTCAAATAAATGTTCAATTTCAGTAAACGTGCAGTTGAGGACGTCAGAAGTCTTGGTAAGGTGTGCGTCTTGGACATTGACACCCAAGGTGTGAAACAAATACGAGCCACTTCTCTAGATCCACTTTTTGTCTTCATCAAGCCTCCGTCAATTGAAGAATTAGAACGTAGATTGAAGGAGCGTAATACAGAAACAGACGAATCATTGCAGCGAAGGTTGTCCCTTGCTAGGACAGAAATGGAATATGGTAATCTATTAATTTCATATAATTTTGTCACTGCTTTGAAGCTCTTAGAATAAAATCAAAGTATTTGGGTATAATTTCTGATACTTTTATAAAAGATATTCCATCGTGTGATTGAAAATTTGATATTTCGTAGGTACGCAGCCAGGAAACTTCCATTTAATCATTGAAAACGACGACATCGACAAAGCGTATGAGCAGCTACGTGATTTTGTGATGGGTGAACTCAATCAGCAGCGTCAAGCAGGTAGGGATCAGACCTAATGGAATATACATTTTGTGATGTAATGCTTGCACGTTACTAATCAGTAATCACTTTTAAAGATTCCAAATATTTTTTATAAAATAAACTCGTGATTGTGAATGATTTGAGAATTCTCTGAAAAAATTTGACCAAAATAAACCTACTTTATTCATACTTCGATTTTATTTGAGCTAGAAGCAGAATTTTTTCTACCAATTAGTAGAATCTGATAGAAAAAATAAAAAATAAAAACAGTTTTTTTACTTTACTAAAAACTTGTTCATATTCTGTAATTTTGATACAAAACATTCCCTTGAATAACAACGCAACTAGCAAATTAACAAGCCAATTTTTAAACCCCACAGAGGCCTAAGATGAAACATCCACAGGACAAGTAATATTTCGGAAGGCTCTTTTCTGTTCTGATGTTTATTACCGAATTTTTCTAATTTTCGTAACTTCAAAATATTTCCTTTGTCGTGAAACTAATACACAATTGCATGATAATTTCACCCAGCAATTGTACAGTTGATGATATTTCACTTCAATTCTCATACGTTTAAATTATTTATAATATTTCTAATCATTATGTCAGTCGTTAAACGATTTTTAAAAAGCAAAGTACTTTATAATAGAAAACTCACTATGGCAATTATTTACATTAAACTGTGATATATTATCATTCATTGATGATTTACTGTTGCTGGGGATTGAGTTTTATGATAGTTATGATAAAATAATAACCAGGCGGAAATTGCTGGCAATCCAAAGCCAAGTACAAAGTTATAAATATGACTGGAAGTGAGAATTTTGGTGGTATATTAGTATAATTAATGCAAGTTTAAGAATGTTTGTGGCAATTGTCATGTCAGCTTATACAACAATAACATACACTAGTCTAACTAAGAGATATCAATGTAATTATTAATTGTCTACTCATAGTAATACTCAATATAACAACATCACAATTACCTAAATTTCGGAAACTCTATTTAGATCTATAAACTTTATTAGACAACACTATATTAATGACCCCCCCACCTGCAGGCCAGGTCACCACGACAATAAATCGTTAATGGCATAATATTACATATTTAACGAACACGCGATCATATTAGAGATTTTGGGTGATTGAAAAGAGTATTAAATTTTTACTTATTTGTATTTGAAGATAAGATTCATGCACTAAATATCATGAAACTTTTAAACCGAGACAGAGATCGGTTTAGTAACTCTTCGTTATAGTATGAATCAATTAGAAAAATAAATGAAATAACATCACGGTTCCACACAGCATTCGGCACCTGAGCCGATAGGACTTTTACATTAATATGGTGTTACCTGAGATAGTGAATAAAAGAAAATCAAATGTACAGACTAACGATTTTTGTAATCTATGCTGTATATGATTTTAAGTACAAATTTATGGACCGACGAATTCACGTCGTATAACTCTAACGCTTTTATTATTCTTAAATATTGAAATTTTCTCTATCTACAACAACATACCGTGCCAATTAATCATAGTTAACCAGTTTTTGAGAACTAATCTTCAGACTTTAGTATAGAACTTCGTTTCAAATGGTCCATTTCGTATCGATGAATTTCATTCATTAATATTGAACAACTTGTGGACAGATTCGATGTTATAAAGCGAAATTTCAAAGTATTGTCTCATAGACTAAAGCTGGAATATAATGTATGTAAGATTAATTGTCCCCTCGCACTTTGTGGCAAGACTTATGGATTACAAACGTTAATCTTTTAAGTTTTGATAAAATTGTGCGAAAAGCAAGATCGCATCAGTATTTTATATTTCAGTGAGCAAAATTTTCTGCAATAAAATTTTAAGAGTTTGTATTTTGGTAAGTGGAAGTTAAATATCGTGTCGATTTATATAAGTGACATGGATCGTGATGTAGGTACCATAGCAACGTGTTTCCTGTCCCTGAAGACATCAAAAGGCGATAACTGCTCCACCAGAGAAACATAGACACGTAAATATATTCTGTACCACCATTTGTCTGTGACAAATAATGCTGTCGTAAAATTTGTTATACATATATACCGTATTGGACTGAATATAAGTCGACCCCCAATTTTTTACCTTCGATTTAGGACTTTTTTAATTCGAATTTTTGAATATGCATTGCATTGCTGAAATATTACGATTTCCAGTCGATAAGGCAAAATCTAAAAAGTCCCGAATATAAGTCGAGTACGTTTTTTGAGGGTAAAATCGGTGACCAAAAACCTCGACTTATATTCAGGCCAATACGGTACTTTTAGTAGTATTATTAATGATTTTAAATAATATGTATATATGTTAACAATGACTACAGTGATTTTTCACATGATGAAATGAGGGAAACTTAATTGTTTCATTTATAGCTAAAGTATTTTTACGAAAATAATTTACTTTATATTATTAGAATTGACTTGATGCGAAAAATTGATTGACTTATGTCAATGTCTGTATCCTAATGCTAGAATTTTCTAATTGTTATATTCTTACGAAGATAGATCGGTGTATGAAAACTACAATTATCGATACTTATATTATCCAAATGAATTGATGTATTAGCACTTACTTGACGTCAATAATCTTAGCATGAAGAGAAGAACCTAGATTGATAGTGTTGATTTAACGCGGAGGTAAATGCATTTGAAAATAAATAATATAGTATATTTCTCTCCTTGAAGATATAATATTTTATCCGATAAAATTAAAGATATAAATAAAAATAAAAATAAAAATTAGATTTAGCAAACTGAGACTATTCACCAAACGAAGTTGTGTTCCAATAGAGTAGGTTGCATGTTAAATGCTTGCGACTTCTATCATTACAATTTTTGATAAAAATCCATGATTTTGGTATTATCAAAAATTTGAAATAGAAATCACAAGCAATCGCCATCGGATCATTCAGAAGTCATTCTTTCAACTGTGCCCTGCCTGGGATTTAGTCTATTTTTCATTTCTCCGTTATATTCTATTCAGGTTGTTGATTAATCATCAAATAGAATAAATTTAAATACTACGATATAATTTCCATCAATTTTTTAGTTAGGAATTGAGAGATTTTTAAAAATAAATTGAGAAATCCCGGGTACGCAGCTTGGCACTTCCATATTATAAAATTGTACTCAAAATTGTCGGATACCCGTCAGACTTAAAATTCCTTTGATTTTTAAATCAAACATGTTTTTCTTACGAATGTTATTACAATTTTTCGAAGTCCCCATCAGTCATTCCTCACTGTACACATGTTCTATGTATTCTATATAGGAAGTTGATGAAAAATGAAGATAAAACATGTTTTAATGTCTGTATAACTCTTTATTGATCATTGTATTAATATCTAGTGATAAAACGTAGCTGCATTAATGTATAAATACAAAGAAGAAAAAAAAAAGAAAAAGATAAGAAAGAAATTAATCGTTATTGTTATAAATCATTATAGTATGTCATCTTATTATACAATAATAATAAAAGTTTATCTGTTTAGAAGGATCCATGTGTCAAGGAGTCTTTCACTTCATAAACCCTCAGTACATAAGCGACCTTTTCTTTGAAACATTATACTTATAATTCATATTTTCGTATCATTAGTATTTGTTATTGAATCAATTACTCTACCACACTACGACCAAGTGAAAAACGTGTGAATGAAAGGTTCATAAGTGGTAATAAATAAATATAAAAAAAGGGTTGTACATTTTGGTAAACACCTTTTACAAACGGTAAGTGTTTACAAATTTATACTTATTATTCAACACCATCGCCTAATGGCTAATGTATTTGCGCTTAGGTTGTTCTCCATGATGGTGACGAATTTTGTGATGAGATACCTGGCTCACTTCTATCGAGGCAACCTTAGCTTCTTGATTTTTCAGCTCTTGTTCATCAGCCTTTTTTATTTCTCCTTGAATTAAATTGTCTCCATAATTTCTTGGCCAGTCATTATCCTCCGATTCAAATTCAAACTTCCCTGATTTTATGCTCTCTACTTTCTTTGGTGCAGAAAATACGTAGTTTATTGTTTGCGGACGTGGTTCAAAAATATTCTCCATCGGCAAGGGCCGCATATCTTTTTGCCGATTGTAATCAGTAGCAAAATTCTGGGCATCAAAAATCTCTTCGTGATTCAAATTTCTAAATGATTCTTGGAAATCCGGTATCTGCTTCACCGGTGGTTCTCCAAAAATAAATTCTTCACTAATCGGTACTATACGCTGTACATCTTCCCCTCCAAAGATCGTCTGACTTGGTTCATTAAAAGCAGATTCTTCTTGGTTCCGATCGCCATAAGGACTTGAATAATCATTAGCAGATGCCGATTTCAAATGATCTTTATTAGATTGTCCGTTGAATTGGTGATCGGCAAATATATATTCTTTGTCTCGTTCCTCGTGAGCAATGTAGTCATTTTTATGTACGGTTTGAGGTCTCGCTCCGGTAAATGCAGAGAGATAGCCGGAATTCGGTCGGATATATTCTTCGCGAATTTCTGTGATCTCGGGTTCGTAAGGAATTTCGTACGGATCTGCAGGTATCTGATACGATCTCTCTGGCACACTTAAACGGTCGAAATATCTCTTCTCATGAAAGATGTTCGGCGATTCTCTTTCAACATCCACCTGTTCCTCGGGGTAATAAGCTTCATATAATACTGGCCCTCGTTCCAGGTCGTATCCCTCGTATCTGAGAAGAAAAATATGCTAATGATATTGAATTTCAATATTTCTGAAAATATTTTTACATGTCTTTTGCATGAATAGTAGTATACTATCCGATTTTTTGGATTTCGCAATGCTTATACATTCACCTTGCCGCCGGTCTATCACTCCATGGTACTCCCAGTGCAACTGAAAATGAAAATGTGAGTGCTTTAAAAATCATCAATATAAAGCAAGTATCGATAATGATTTGGAGAGCAAACATTCAGTGACTGAACCGTGAGGAGTTGAACCGCAAACCTTGCATCATGATAAATGTAGATCATAATCCATAAATATAGAATTCAAGAATGCAGCTAAAGTAGAACACAATAAATAGAATCAGAAGAATTTGCTGCCCTATCATGAGCTGGATTTTTAGCGATTAAATATTGAGCCAGAAATGATGATTTCACACTCCTCAGTCAGTTATAAACTAATTGCGAAACTACTGAACATATGAAATCCTCGAGGTTGGGTAAATAACGCAATTGATTATGACTGGATATCTACATAAGCTGGAAGATACACAATACGCGTTTTCGGGGAAAGACTGTGCGATTTGGGATACAGAATTAATTAGCACGAAGGTAGGGATTGGGTTTCATTAGTAAGCAGTAGGATCTTATTAATTTTACGAACAGTACACAACGGCGTCGTTACATACCCTGTGCAATTAACAAAATGGCAAAGTGTATGAGAGATAAAGCGGCCATGATTTCGTCGACGTTAAACGAGGTGCGACATACGGCTAGAAAATAACGACTGACGAGTTACGCTAAGAGAAGAAGTCGCGCAGCGCGTATTTTCAGACATTCCTAAAATAAACTTCATTTCCTCCGCAACTAGTCAGGATGCCTAATATTCTGAATCAGAGAATTCTTAGTTGCAAATGACGACACGTACCGGGAACTGGATCACCGACTCGCCAAAAACGTTATTCCAATATTACTGCTGTATTGGATATGAAATGACAAAGACTCTTATAGTTCTTAATTATTCATCATTTTTATTACCGAGCAGCTTTTACAAAATGTAGGCATATGTTTTATTATACATTTTCTATAACAGTTTCAACACCTCTTCGCTAATACCCATACTGGTATTACCCGCAGCAGAATATTACCTATGGAAAAAAAGAAACGGGGGGGTTGTTGAACGTATCAAATACATTTACAGCATCAACATGCCACAGTGAAGCATATCATTACCAGACTTCAAAGCAATGAGCTTTGCAGGGTATACGCCACCATAAGTATCGACAGCAGTCAGGTTTCGGTTTGTGGAAACATCCTGGCCTGCAGCAAGGCTGTCGAGGGACGTAGTACTTGGGTTTTGGTTCTGGTTTGATAGGAATAGTCACGGTGCAGCCTCTGAAATTCGGGGATTCAAACAATAACCATATCGATCGAGCTTGCGGGTGAAAGTCTAGAGTTAGGGAATGGTCAGTTTCCATATTTGTTATCAATCAATGCGATCTCAAAGTAGGAATAGATCCCCGAAAAATGTCCTATTCTCAAGAATCGTAATGAGTATGAAGCTACAAGCCTGACCTGTGCCGGGCGGACGTGTCTCACCACACTCAGCTTCTGCAATTATACGAAAGAGATTTCCGGCAACTTATCAAGGAGTCCATTTGCAAGGCTGTATAAAACATCGTGGTGGACATGCCGGAGGACAAGGTGGAGGGCAGTAAGGAACGCATTTCGGGGGACAAGGTCCACACGGCACCGGCGGTGTACAAATCGTGATTCGGCAAGGTGGAGGACATGGCATGCACGGTGGTGGACAAGTATAACATAGTACGCACGGCGAGCAAGGTGGACTAGATGGTGGGCTGCTGGGGCAAGAAGGATTTTGTTGCCTGCTACCAGCCGAAGCTGAATGGGATGGTGTGGAACGTCCGCAACACGACATTACGCGTTCTTCCGATTTTTTGCTTTCCCAACTTTCTCTATTTTTTTTTTATTCAGTTTTTTTACTCCATTCCTCCCAGGGTTGTTATTCTTACGTGTTAATTTTACAAGCAACCGTTAATTTTGAGAGAACTGAAATATCTCTTTGTGACAGCGAAAAAACAGGAATCTAAATGCTGCTCGGGAAACGGATAAAATTTGAATGAATTTTCCATTATACTTTTGTTCTGTCTTGTTGATTCCAAAGAACAAATGATTCGCTTCTTGGTAACGATACTGGAGTTAGTACAAATGAAAATTTTCGTCCTTATCTAGGTGCTTAATAATCATCTACGTGGATATTTCACCTTTATGAAATTGAAGCTTCAGCATTAGGCCTAAAGTTACACTAACAGTTCTGCTATATTGCAATTAATCAATTTGGAAGTAATGCACATTTATATTTATTTATTTTTTATTCTGAGCAGCTTTTATTACATTGAGATACGAACATTCATACTTTTCCAATTTAACACAGATACATGGATCAGTAAAATCCTATTGTCGAAGTTGAAAGGTCTGAGTATACTATATCATAATAAACTCTTTAGATTCTATAGGTACAAAAATTAGGTACGCGTCATTCATAATCCATATCCTCAACCCGTGACCTTCTGTTAGCTCTAATCACGACACGTAGAATTATCCCGCTAGCCTTATTGTCTTTGCGAAAAAGATGTAGATCGATCTCAACAACTGTATAACAGAAAGGATTATAATTAAACACGGTTTAAAGTAGTTTTAAGTATCACAATTGAGGGAAGCAAATCGGCATAGAACAGCAAGATATTGGCGCACTGCAGTTCGAATTGTTCAGAAGTAATACCTGATCACTGGGTGACAAATGGCACAAGAATTGTCGCAGGTAAGTCTCCAATGTGCAGCCCAAGCATCTTCTCTGGCTTGATCTGCGCACTAAAGTTTATTCTGCAGAACCCCCGCATCGTCGAGGTCCGTCGATTTTAGAAGAGTCCTGAAACCCTCCATACAGATGATCCTCAACATGACATGCAAGGTATGCAAGCTAAACAGGGTGGTGGACAAGGCGGAGGACAGGGGGGTGGACATGGCATGCAGGGTACACATGGTGGCCGACGTGGAGGGCATGGCGGAGGACAGGGGGGTGGACACGGCATGCAGGGTATACATGGAGGCCGACGTGGCGGGCATGGCGGAGGACAGGGTGGTGGACATGGCATGCAGGGTACACATGGTGGCGGGCATGGCGGAGGACAGGGTGGTGGACATGGCATGCAGGGCATGCATGGGGAACAAGGAATGTAACACGGTGGTGGTGGACAGCAAGTGATGCATGGTGGGCACGGTGGAGGGCAAGAAGGCGGTGGAGGACACGGTGAAGGACAGCAAGGATTTCTCCCAGCTGAATTCTGATGATGGTTGTTGCCTGACGATGGCTGATAGTCTCCGCAGCACGGCGGAGCAGGGCACGGAGGTGGGCATGGCGGTCCAGCACACGAATTGCCGCAGGTAAGCCTGCAGTATGCAGCTAGGGCATTTTCTCTGGCTTGATCTGCACAGTAGAATTTATTGAGAGCGACTTCCGGGTCGCCGAGGTCCGTCAATTTGAGAAGTGCTGCCCGACCAGGACCACAGACTGGGTAAAGTTTTGTCATGCACTCTGGTCGACCCATGCAATCCCACATCATGCAACGATCCTGCAGTCCATTGCGCATTATGCACTCGCATCTGTACATTATTCCACCACGAAGTTCGAAGCTTTTGCACGCCTTGACTGGACTCTGTGGACAAAATATTCGATTTATTGATAGTTTTGCAGTTCATCCACCTTTCTGTAGGGTCAATCATGTGCCTTTTTTTTCATTCGTTTATTCCACAGCTTAAAGAAATAAAAATAGGTATATAGATATATTATACATATAGAGGACTCACACAGCAAGGCGGTTCGTCCCGGACAGGACAAACTGGACAGCAGGTCGGGGGTGGACAAGGTGGTTCGTCCCATTCACAAGGTTTTCTACAAAGGAACCCAAAAACGAGTTTTCTGTAATCCACTGCCTTATATATTATATAGAGCTCATTATACTATATGGATTGTATAGTTGAATAGGATTAGCACATAATACGGCTCTTATAATAGAATAAATGGAAGCCAGACGCGTAGAGAATGTATTTTTCTAACGAAGCAATACTTACTTCCGGTCCATAGAACTGACGAGACATTTGAGCTGGGCCAGAAGCTCTCGCCGCCTATCGCAATTTGGATTCTTTCCATCACACGGCATCTCGGCGAGTGAATATTTTTTCAAGTATCAATTTAACACCGATTTGACTGACTTCAGAATTACTTCTTTTCTCTTTCATTCAGGGATCTGGATATCCTCATATATTTTTCCTCTTTTTTTTAGGTGATTTATTATTATTTATTCTTTTATAATTCCATACTTTTCGTTTACTAAATGTCAGTTACGGCTAACAGATAATTTGAATTGCGAATAAAACATATTAATAAAAATCTACAGGAATTTAGCGTTGCTTTATCTACGAACTTGGCTAGACTAATGCATTTTTTTATTTTTTCATATCATATGTCAGTTGGGAAACAACCCTCGTCCCCAGCAACGAAATTCTGATTGTTGCGGGAACCAGTAGAAGAACCAATCATAAACGTAATTTCGTTCAAGCAATGCCTACTATTTTTTGTCTGAGAAGAAAATCTACCAGAATTCATAAAATCTCGAATTTCACTAACAAGTCACATTTCTTTTTCATCTCGACAACTTCAAATTTCGCTACGCAAGTAATTGTAGGGATTTGAATGGGCAAATGGGAATCGGTTTTATTCTTGCTGATATGTAGATTAAAAAGAGGAACAAAACAGAAAATCTATTGAATCATCATGCATGGATTATATTGTGTTTATTACTGTATACATAAGAACAGGTAGGTATAGTTATAGCAATTGAAGTAGTTTAAATAATTCATCTGAAATACAATCGCAGAGAATGGTATATCTGCACATTCCGGACTCTATGCAAACGGTTTCGAGGATCAAAAGCACGAGAAGTTATACTGTAGTTGAGTTTTTTAGTGCTAAAAATCCAATCGCAGAAATGATCAGGCACATCAAACGACGGTCAAGTCGGTGTATTGACAAAACTAGAACGTCATGGCATCGGGGTTTGGTGGAGTTCCAAATAATTCAGGGTGTCTTGCACGACACATGAGTCCAGGTGGACAGACGGGCCATGGTTTTACCAAACAAGCAGGCTGCCCTTGACATTCGGATCTTGGACAACTGTCTTGAAGCCCATCGCGATGGACGCATCCACACCCGGTGTAGAGAATACCAGCGCGAAGTTCGCGGCTTTTAATTCCCTTCAATTCCTGAAAATGTCGATATTTTTGGCATAGAAAATTAATTACATTTTAATAGAAAAAATAAATCAACAGGTACATGATGTCAACGTGATTCTGATCATAACTGATAACAATGATGCCTGAGAAATTTAAGAATTAAACTAATTAATTGCTTTTCAATTTACCAAGGCTGGATCATCGTTGTGGTTTTTCTTGTCAGTTTCCTTACGGTGCTTTACACTACTACATATGCTTCCCTTGCTGGAAGAATTGTCTTGGTCGTGGCATGCAGTACGAGATCGTTTGTCGCCATCAATTTTTTCCCTATCTTCGATTGGAATCATTAAGAACATTGGTGGCTGCGTGGGAGGCTTGTTCGTTTTATCCTGCTGTTGTTGCCGATGCTTTAGTAACTGTTGTTCTTGCTTCAGTTGTTGTTGCAACTGCTTCAACAGCTGTTGCTTTTGCTGACTATATTTTTGGGAGGAACGAAATGACATGGACTTCCATCAACTAATCATTTAACACCTTATTATCGACTTCCGTAACATTCATTGAGATAATTCCCCTCAAGAAGACCAACATTTTCTGAATACTCAACATCACAGAAGAATAGAAGATTATAAGCATAACTCACCATTCTAAGTCCGCCACAACAGCTTTCAGGTTGCAAAGTACGTCAGAGCCGGATATCGTTGTGGTTTGTGACATGATGAATTATTTCGTTAAGTTTTTATTTTCTTAGCTATTTCCTGCAGATGAGTGATCGTAATTTAACAAAGTTGCAATAGTAGAAAGTACAGAAAATTTAGATGTTGGCCAAAATGTGAAATTTAGAATCAAAATGTTCGAGGCATTCGGCTTGGTTGATGATCGGAAATAAACTATTTACATTTTTTGACAATTTGGAAAACAATTGTTATCATTTGATGTGTGGTTGCCATGGCTAGACTAGAATCCTGCGTCATTGTCTATTTGCCTTGATAAGTTTTTCAAATTAACTAGGAGTGATTGACATCAAAAAAAAATGTTGAGAAACTCCGCGCTGTCGAAGCTAGTGATAGTTTCTTTCGCATATTTTTCCAGAGATTGCTGGATGTATAAAAATTGCAGCATCATCAACACCTGACAATTAGCTTTGTCAGTTCACTGGCCAGACGCAATGCTTTGGTGTACGCGTCGTTGGTGGATGCTGTTCGAAACAATCAGCTGGACATGGATTAGGCCAAACACAAACGTGATCACTAGTAGTGTGATGTTTGCAGCCTGGTCGAGTGCAATTTCGAATTGAAATTTCTACTGCATGTATATAGGAGTCTAACTTCTGTGCATGGTTTTTATCTTGATCGCGGTTACAGGGTTTCCCATTTTTTTGGGTCTTAGTTGCAGATTCTTTGGCAGGGCATGACTTCCTTGATGCCTGCATTGGGGGAAAACTTCGGGTTAGTAGGTGACAGAGGATGAATTAGAAAAAGCATCCGGATGATTTATAAAGCATAGCTGATTAGAATCAGATTCGACAATTTTAAGATTGAAATGTATGGTTTACCATTTTTCTTTTATGAAATTCGAAGACGTCTGAATTTGTGGAGTCCAAAAATGATACCGAGGTGTATACTTGATGATTTAGAATTTATTTAGAATTACAAATTTCCGAAATATATTCAGTCGAAAGAAATGACCAACGAAGTGAATTCGCCTCGGTGAGAGCAGAGAAGTGAATTCAGATATTTCTCATAAAACTGATGCTATTGGCTGAGGAATAAAAAAGTTCCGATCGATGGATCATACATAACGGATCAAACCTACAAGCATGATGATTTATGAGGTAGCATATTCCTGACAAAAAAAATTATGGTGGGTGTCCGAATTCATTATTCAACACTACTGAAGATTATTGAGCATTGCGAGTTGTTGTAAGCATTAATTGACGACCAAATACAATTTTGATATAGAAAATACAATTCAATAATATAGGCGCACTGCTCTTCGTAAAAATACAATATAGTCCAATATAAGCATCGAACGATGTTGTGTTAACGCATTGACCCCACGACAGGGGATATTATTCTAGGTCAGTGCTCCTCTGTCCACAATGTAACAAATAGTAGCGTCATCGCGTGGTCGAATCGGCGAGCTACTTTCGCCGAAGAAATTACCACGCCCTATATACGCAATCTGAAATAAGAAATCACAGACGCGGCACGCGGGTTGCATATGACGAGGCGAACAGATGCTTGCGGTGACAGTAGTTCCTGAATTCGAACGCGAGATGGCAATACCATTTCTCCTCTCGTTGGCGGAAGAGCACTGACCTAGGGTAACAGCACGTGTAGTAGGGTCAGTGGCCCTCGTGGCGTCAAAGAGTATGGGTGGGATGGCGTTAACGCGTGTATAACATCTTGATAGAAATACTTTGGACACAAAGGAGTGACCGCAAAATTGACAATGCATCTATCGATGAAAATAGATTCTTGTCTAATTGTTTGAATAATTTACCGAATGATAGAGATATTATGATACTTGTCCTTCTGTTGCAGTTGATTATTAGCTGCCATCAGAGTCCAAACATCTCCGTGCAGCAAGGATTCTGATCTTATTGGGACAAACAAGCGTATATTGAACTCTGCAGTCATTTTCAAATTAGTTATATTAAGTAGTATATTATTTTATTAAGAATACCATTTATATTATGATAATTTGTATACCAGAAAGCGAATAAAGGGACTCGATGACGAATGTAGTATATTTGTATGTATAATTGTGACGAATTTATATTTATTTTTGAATAGTTATAGATTACATTACTTGAACAATGAATATTATATCTACACTATAACAATAAATTCTCCCATATATACCAAATAATCAGTTATTTCATTATTTTGCACTTTCCCCTTCCTACGGCTCTTCATTTCAAATAACTAATAAGCTATAGGTAGAACAACGTGTGACACACGACAGGAGTAGGTAATTATAATTCATGCATTTTCAGCTACTGAAAAATTTGAGACCACTTTCTCGAGTCAGATGTTCTCCTAATACCAGGAGTAATTTTGGAGTCAAAATTTCTAAATCTCCGAAAATCGCTACTCACTTAATTATATATAGAGACGTGCATGAGGACACGTATGCATGCCTATATCAATACACTATACTCCTTTCCCCCTCCAAAAATTTCAGAACACCTCCTCGGGTCAGATGTTCTCCTGATACCAGGAGCATTTTTCGACTTAAAATTTCTAAATCTCTGAAAATCGCTACTAACTTAATTATATATAGAGACGTGCATGAGGACACGTATGCATGCCTATATCAATACACTATACTCCTTTCCCAGTCCAAAAATTTCAGCACAGCTCCTCGGGTCAGATGTTCTCCTGATACCAGGAGTAATTTTCGATTCAAAATTGTTCGATTTTTAGAGTTATATAAATGTTAAGTCGAAAATTGCTCCTGGTATCAGGAGAACATCTGACTCGAGGAGGTGTGCTGAAATTTTTGGCGGGACAGAGGAATAGTATAGAGATATAGGCATGCACACACTGCTTCGGAGTGGTTTTTCTGGCAGTTGATACCTTTTTTTCGAAGTGATTTTTCTGGCAGTTGATACCTTTTTTCGGAGTGATTTTTCTGGCAGTTGATACCTTTTTTCGGAGTGATTTTTCTGGCAGTTGATACGTTTTTCAAGGAGTCGTTTTTGACACCATGAGGTATCAACTGCCAGAAAATTGACTCCTTAAAAAAAAGGTATCAACTGCCAGAAAAATCACTCCGAAAAAAGGTATCAACTGCCAGAAAAATCACTCCGAAAAAAGGTATCAACTGCCAGAAAAATCATTCCGAAGCAGCGTATGCATGCCTATATCAATACGCTATACTCCTTGCCCCCACCAAAAATTTCAGCACACCTCCTCGGGTCAGATGTTCTCCTGATACGAGGAGTAATTTTCGATTCAAAATTGTTCGATTTTTAGAGTTATATAAATTTTAAGTCGAAAATTGCTCCTGGTATCAGGAGAACATCTGACTCGAGGAGGTGTGCTGAAATTTTTGGCGGGACAGAGGAATAGTATAGAGATATAGGCATGCATACACTGCTTCGGAGTGGTTTTTCTGGCAATTGATACCTTTTTTTCGGAGTGATTTTTCTGGCAGTTGATACCTTTTTTCGGAGTGATTTTTCTGGCAGTTGATACCTTCTTTTCGTAGCGAAAAAAGCTGGTTTGTGTCGTACGCTGCTTCACCTATTACACTTATTTGAAATAAAGAGTTATAGGAAGGAGAAAAAGGTAAATGACGAAGCAATTCATTATTGGTACAGTATCTGGAAATTTATTGCTATAGCATCGATACATCATAGTTCATACAATATTACTCATTGTCAAATTTATCTACAATTTGTAATCTTAAAAATAAGTATGCAGCCATAGTCATCGATTCAGTTTCTTCATAACGAATGGTATAATAATATCACTATCATTCAATGAATTACTTAATAATCGGACAAACATAATCTCATTTTGTCAATAAGTATCCTTTATTTTGCGAAAACTTCTCTACCGTCACGGTATTCCTTTTGAGATACCTGTCATAGTCGTATCTCGATAACGCAGCCCCCATACGAACTCTTTGACGCCACAAAGGCCACTGACCTCACGACAAGTGCACCCACCCACTTCAAGGTCGCGGTCCCCCCTCCCTCTTGCCAGCTTAGTAGATCGCGCAGGTTGTAATCGCAAAGTGGCATTGCCATCTACTAGACAAGTTGAGAATTACGAAGGCCGATTACATCCCGACAGTGTCTAGAACACCCATATACATAAGATCCTCAGACAAATGTCACCTCATTTAATAGCAGACGAATAAAAATTCATAAATCGTAAATAATACTGAGTACATAATATTACCTCAGGAACTTTGTATAAAAATATAACGTGAGTATAAAAATCTCAAAGTGATATTTTTTAATAAGGTTTCTTACTGACACTAAGAATAGGCTGGAGTATTGTTAATGTTTTAGGTTATCTAACCTACTATTTTCATAATTTCAATTACATCTTAGAATGTGGTTTAATCGATAACTAATTTATTATTTATACTATAACAGTCTGATTTTCTTTCCATCAAATATATAGTCGCAAAGAAGCTAGTCCGTTAATCAGACTTGAAATAAACGTGACTGAACATAACCATAACCTCACTTTCTCGATACGAGTTATTGCGACATATAGAGACATTGTGATAATGAGAATGAATTCCAAAAATTAGGTTTCTTATTCCTAGAATTAAGGTGTCAGTAATTTAAGTTATTTGGTTTTTGTTTTCATTTTTTTTTTTCATAATTTAATATTTATCAAACGTATCTTCGAATTTTTATTCCACAGTGTAAAGAATGGATTCTAAGGAAACTAACAAAACGGATAAAAAAGAATCTTGGAATGAAGCAGAGCGCTTAGAACTAGCCGCAAAATTAGATGCTGAATTAGATGATTACATTAACAATTTAGAACAGAAACAATACACTGAAGGATGGCCCGAAGATCGTTGGGAATCAGAAATGGACAAGCATCCTTTCTTCATGAAAAAAGCTCCAGAAGTTGGCGATGAATTATCACCTCTTATGGAAGGATTACAACAGTTAAAATATGACGAAAATGAAAATACTCCTGAGGGTAAGAGAGAATTAATTAATTAATTACTAACATATGAACACACGTTATGAAGTCACATGAATTAGTTATAAATAATTAACATCATTTATCCATGTATTTATCTTTCAGAATTAGCAAATAACTACAAAGATGATGGGAACTTCAATTACAAGTATAAAAAATATCGTCTAGCAATTATGAGTTACACAGAAGGCATCAGAACTAAATGTAAAGACAACGATTTGGTGTCTCAGCTTTACAACAATCGAGCTGCTTCGCATTACATGCTTCAAAACTATCGGTAAACATACATAGGTCGCCTAATCAATTAATTTATCATTTAATAATTCGTTGTATTCGAATGATTTTCTTTGTAAAACTATCTATATGAGACTTATGGCTAAAATTAGTCGGTAGGTTTCTTTGCACAAAGGAAAAGATTATCAGTCATTTACGTTTCAACTTGTTAATATAAAGTTCTTGTACAAAGAGTTGAACTTGGAAAGAAAATGATGATTTTTTTAAATTTCTGTAACACGTATGGAATTTTATTTCGATTTCAGATCAAGCCTAAACGATTGTAAACATGCTTTAAAACTTAAGCCAGATTATTCTAAGGCGTTGAATAGAGCTGCTAATTGTTGTTTACAAATCAAGGACTATGATCAGTGCATAATTTACTGTGATCAATTTTTAGAAAAATCTCCGTCAGAGAAGGCGATGTTAAATCTTAGAAGCGAAGCTGTAGCCAGTAAGGTGAGACAATATTTTATTTTACACTTAAGAATTATTTTTCTATTCATTCGATGAATAGAAATAAATAAGTAACTGATGATTATTTGAAACGAATTAATTTTTTCAGAAAAAATTGGAAAGAGATGAAAGACGAAGAGATACTTTGGCCAAAAAAATTGAACGAGAAGAAGAAAGTTTGATAGAAATTATTCACAGTAGAAAAGTAAACGTCGAATTGGGCCCGGGGAAGAGGCAACTCCAATTGGGTGATCTTGAACCATGTGTACCGCAAATAGCTCAAAACAGAGTGCATCTAGGTGAAGATGGTCGTTTGGTTTGGCCTGTTATCATTTTATATCCAGAAACACATCAGACAGATTTCATCCAAGAATTTCACGAAGATTCTTTGTAAGGTCTTCGTTCCTTTAATTATAGTTTTAAGTCATTTTCTGCAAGAGGTTTTACAAAGCGAATGATATTGTATCAAAATTGATAGTTTGTTTAAATTTGATCAATTTCTTATACCGGTGTTGAATAAATTCACTCATTTCACGAATTTGGTTCAAAATGGCTCTAATTCCCAGAGTTTTGATTTTCTAAAGTACTGCGTCTCAGAAAAAGTTAGTTTATTAGTAAAGTATTCCACAACAACAGCTTTATCTTTATTCTATTAACGTTTAAAGTTCGTTGACGAACACACGATATCATTGAACTGTGAATAAAAATTTTCTCGACAATTCTACATCGATTTTACTTATTGTTTATTTTTGTAGCGTGATTACTGAATGCTTTTTCAGAGCATAAAACAAAAGTATATATCAATTGATTTTACGTTTGCAGCTTGATCAATCAACTGGAAGAGTTATTTGCTGAACCACCAGGATGGGACACGGATCGACGTTATTACCCGAAGAATCTAAACGTTTATTTTGAAGGCGAAGGAAAACGGACCGTCCACAAAACCAATGTACAATTAAAACTGGGAGAAATTCTGGCCGATGAAAGGTGAGGTTTTTCACACGTTTTACGTTTTGATATGATAATTACTTTAGATCGATTCCCGCGGAAGTGCAGGGGCTTCTACAAACATCTAGCTCCCTGATTCTGACAAATGATATCCTATAACAGTGTATCCCATTACTCTGGAATGGGAGAAAAATTTTCTACCTTATATACGTAGATGATAATTTTTTTGCGAGAATAAAAGCGGGGGGGGGGGGGAGGAGGACCACTTCAAACTTGTGTGTCCGAACTATTTCACATTTCGAAATGATTTCATGTGATTTCACAACTATTTCATATCATTTCGCGAGTAGGTACCCCCTCGAATAAAATGAAAAGAAAAAAAAAGAAAAATCAACGTAGAAAATAAAATTGCATGCAATTTATTCGAACGATTTTGCGTGACTGTAGCAAATATTGATATACTGTAGTATGAATGTATGAAAGTTATTCCGGAGTAAAGTTATGGAATGCAATATTCATTGATGTCCTGTGTTATCTCTACACTTCGTGTTTACACTCGAGATAGTAGTTATCAACGTTGGTATAGTGTTTGTGGTGAACGCGTGCAGAGATAGTGTACATACCAGTTGAAAAACACACATTGACGTTGGTCAGTAACGATTATTATAGTATCTACAGTGAACGGGTCTCTTTAAACTAAACTCTCTATATTATACCGATACAGATATAGTGTGGGTGTACCCGATACCGTGCATGCATCCGCATTTAAAATATTAATGAAACTATAGTATGAAAACGTGTACAATATACATAGACACATACTACAGGTGTACCTATATACCTAGTCTAGTTTTATTGTTCGATCCATTTCCGTTGGTTTGAGTAAACCATTTCCTTTTTAAATGTGTTATGGTTAATCAATACTTACCGCTAGAATAACGCGTAATATAAACCGTCTTTATTACCAGGTTGTTAAAATCTACTTTTAATTTTGTCTTACGGCACCTTATGGCTATATTTATGTACAGTCTAAGTGCGCTTCGTGCTTTTGCAAGATAAATTAACAGATAAGACTGATTCGGTCGTATACCTAGACGTTTGAAGAAAAAATATTTAACTATGATTTGCTGTTCGGGGATAGATGTTACATTCGCTCGAAATCTGGTTAACACCTCTGCGGCGTGAAAATTTTTCGCAAATCTTTAATAATCTTATGAAATTTTACGTGGACGCTTTTTGAGTATTACAACGAAATGTTGAAAACCTCTGGAATTAGTTTTAGATATTTTTTTGGAATCATTTGAAATCGTTTGAGGTCTTGAATCGTGGTGAATACAAAATCGATAATTACTCAGATTTATAGACATACACGCAAGAACTTACGAGCAGTCGCGCTCCCCGTAGATTTTAGAATGAATTATTGTCGAAGCCAGATAATAGTATGCGGTAAGACGATTTGTCAATGTTCTAATCTGACCTGTTCTGTCTGATTCGTGTATATCACGTCGATAGTAGCTAATAATTCCGCGATACAATACATTCCTAATTATACAAGACGCGAGTCGCGACTATGTTTGCTGTATTAAGTATCCGTTACATACCTGATACCTGTGTAGGTATGAACAGTCTGCTACTATCTGCCACATATGTATATGTGCTGAATGCCGTGTACCACGTTATTGGCAAATCCTTTGTATACCGTGGTCTGAGCCCTAATGAGCTTTTAATGGTCACGTATACCGAACTGCGCCTGATGTGTAGGAGGAGGGTGTTGTTTTCTCTGTAATTACTAATTATTATTCAGATTAATTGTCTATCCATAAGTCTTGCGGTTATTATACTGGGCAGGACTCAGACAAAGTGTGAAGTAATGAATAAAATTAATAACACCTGTTATACCTGTTTAGATATTATATAGTAGGTATATGAATTTTTATCAAAATGTATGTGCAAGAAATATACAATTTCAGATTTTTTCGAAATACGTACCACCTACCCCACCCACACATCTACACGCGTTAAATTTTCCGTATACCCATCTTATAATGCGACCGAGCACCACTCCTCGTTAATTTAAATTGGGCTGAGAAAGGTTTTTAATTGGAGACCGCAAAAAAAATTTGCAGTCTGCATCTGCTGACTAAGTAAACTATAGGTTTATACTGCACACGCACCGTATACAATGAATATTAATTTTTATTATAACTTTTCTCTTTTTTTTCTAATTTTTTTTTTTTGTGTTTTTTTGTTTCAACTTCGTATATTCGTTGACCTGCAGTTACTGAAATTTTATTCAATTTAACAAACACAATCCGCGAACGGATTTCATGAGGGCTACCTACTCCACTCGAGTCGCGCGGGCCGCGGGATATGATTTACGTGCGGATACTCGTATATCGGCTATAGCTATCTAATATCTGTACAAAATCTGATTTATTGGACAGGTCGTTAATAATATTATTTCAAATTACCATCACGACTCAAGGGTAATTACCGTTTTCCAAACAGTTTATCATAGTATGGTGCTGTAGGCGGTGGTTTTAGCGTTTTCAAGTGTCAACTTACTACGTATATATTAGTACCTACCTAGCTACAGGGGTATAGAATGTCAAAGATTTCTTGAAGTTTCCTCAAAGAATTTTCGATATAATAAATTCCCCCGCGCTGTATACGCAGGTATAGGTATGCATACTATACATATACAGGAATTATCGATTTTCTATCAAATACCCATCTCTCGGTTAATATATCATTCTATAGATTCATTATATGATATTGATGAATTTTTTTTTCTCTTTTTTTCTCTTTTATTTGTTTTTTGTTGTTTCTCTTTGAGTGAAAAATCGCATGTAAGATAATTGCCTTATTGAATCCATATTCCTGAAGCAATTTAACTCTAGTAACTCGGTGAAGAGATTGTAGGAGTACCTAAATATATGTCGTAGTTGTTAACGAAAACTTAACTCCATCGTATATATATATATATATATAGGTATGGCTGGTTTGGATTAACATTAGAGTACTAATCCGAAAATCCTTATTCTACACTCCGCAGGTTGTTTGTTTACTGTTTGTTTCTACACATTATTTAGTTTTCAGACCCTACGCTTAATTACATTTACGCAAGATTAGAATCGCGTCCTCACGCACGGGTGGACAGAAACACAGTGCATTAGTAATTAACGAGAAAATATATATATACATACCCATATGAAAAGAGAGAGAGAGAGGAAAAAAAAAAAAAAACGAGTTCAGGAAGAAGATCATGAATTTCTTTTATCTTCAACAGACCATACCGTGTTAAAATTGTGTATTATTTGAGATACACGAACACTATATAGGTGTATACATACATACGTATAACCACAACGTTTAGCACTCTCGCAAGAGTCATTACTCACAAATGCCTCACCCCGCGTTGGCAAACAAGAATGTGATAAAAAAGAAGAAAAAAATATTAAATAATAAGTAAGTAAATGAAAAAACGAAAAGGAAAATTACGTTTTAACACTGAGTAAAGAGTTACAAGTACACACAGCCTAGCTACCAGCCCAAAGGAACCTTTTTTTTTTTTTTTTTTTTTTGTTTTTTTGTATCCTTCTTTTACGCACGATGGTTTACTTTATCGATCTATTTGAAGAGACAGAGAGAAAGAGAGAGAAAAATAGAAAGAAAAAAAAAAAGAAATGTTTCTTTTTTCTATCACGTTGTATAAGGTGTAATATAGGTATAGTGAAGGCAGCTTTCTCCACTCATTTATTCTGAGATCGATTCTAATTATAAGTAGAAAATGAACGTTTATTAAAGTACATAGTAACCCTCCTACACCCGAAATTTAAGTCCGATAAAGAACGCATGTACAGGTATGTGGTTTGAATAGTAGGTATATTCATATCGAAGTTGAAGAAAATCGTTGTTGCTGGCCGGTTGAAAAAATTTGATTAGAATGAAATTACGTTCGCCTTTGGGATTATTAAGGATAATAAATTGCCTACCTGGCCGTTGAACGATTTAGTGGTGGGAAACGCGTGAGATAAAAATTCATGCTGTACCTACATATACCTGCTAGCTAAATGTATATGGAATATATAAGATGTATATATGTAGATATAAGAAAGAGAGTAAGAGAGATGAGGTAAGAGGTAAGAGGTAAGAGGTATAAGAGGAGTGTATATTAATATCGAGAATTCTTATTATTTTTGACGAGTGTTCGAAGTTCTTTGTGCGATCACGTATAATATCGAAATTGCGCAAGTTGAAAAGAGAAGCCGGTTGTACCGTATACTTCGGCGAGATATAGAGCGAGACAAAATCAAGAAATTGTTCCAGGTTCGAGGTGAGAGGAGGTACACCAGCGTTTCTGGCGTTGGTCGCATCCAGCGAAGCGGAGAAGCGATTTTTAGCCAATTATTGACTTTGAACTGACTCCAATCGCGGTACGGAAACGCTACTCAACTATACGGTGCTTTGAGCCGATCCTATCCAGGACGGCTGACTCTCCTTAGTACCGTCCTCGGCCATTGTCTACATTTCTTTACTTCATGCATGAACGGTCATCATTTCAAAACGTCTATTCGCACTGTACTTTAAATACGAAAATAAAAATATCATCCTCTCTTATCCTCCCTCGTCCAGATAAAAAACAAAAAAAAAAAAAAACGAACAGAAAACCGAGCAGAAAACGAAGAAAAAGAAAAAAGAAAGGTAAATAACTTTTTTAAACATACAGAAAATAAAAAAAATTTTCTCTTAATTTTCTCCCGAAGTTTCAACCTCGTTTTTCAACGCAAATTTCATTCTCTAACATCAGCGATGTATAAGTGTGACTTGGTTTGGGGCTGGCTTATTGTTATTGAAGTAGAAAGCGAGCAGGGTGTTGGGGATTAGCTGTTCAAAACGTCGTCTTCTCGAGGCGAGTTGCAGGGCTGCGTAATATATTTCCCTCTGTGTCACGTAGCGGGTTGAACAGGGGACTGAAGAGGTGATGGAATGGGGATGGGGATGGGGATGGGGATGGGGATGAAAAACATGATTTGTGAGAAGTAAATAAGAAAAAATGGTCCTCAAACATATTGACGTAAGCGCGAGCTGGTAACTCTGGTTTACTGTTGCCATAAATCTGTCGAATGTTTTTGCAAATGGATAAGTAGCTTGCGCTACACGCGCTAAAGTCATAATGACATGTCTATTTTGACTCGGGTCTGTCCGGGGCTTTGGAGTAAAGATGTTTACGATTTAATTTTAGGGTATTGAAAAATTGCTTTCAAAAACTGTTGTAAATAACGCAATAAATATTTCAATAACTACGTTTCTACCCCAAGCTAATTGCCCGGAGATTATGGTCATTTCCCAAATCCTAGAAGCTAGAACGTATAGAACGTAGAACGTAGAACGAGTGTCCCTCAGACACGCCCTTCAATCCCTAGAGCATAATCATCTCGTAAACCCGACTACATTATCCTTGAAAATTTTAACCAAATTGACGAAAGCTTAGTCAAGTTAACGGGGAACCTCCCCCCCCTCCACTGTGATGTATAGTCGAGGTCGCACGCTGAACCCCCGTGGAAAATCAAATTGACTCGTCTACCAGTGAGAAATGTTGGACAACGATTTCGAGACGCTTATATAGAACGGCGGACCACTAACCGTTCGAAATTGCGACAGGAAAGCAGTCCTTCTTTTTGCTTATGACCAATGACGCGGCAAAGGCTTTAAACTAACGTTAGATTCAGTGTCTTGACAAACAAAAAGTTTTCCAGGATTTGTTTCCCACAATAAAATCGCCGCGAAATTATAGAGTCTGCAAAGTTATAGAAATTTCGAACTTTTATCGATTTTTAATTCGTTACTTTTTTGTGTTAACTAGAGTCACGTTTTTCTGGTAAGAAAGATCGTAGGTATACATGCATTTAGTTTTGATGTGTGAATATAGAGTCGATATTTTAAGAAAAGATAATTTTTCTTTGTTTTTATTTCGCGAAGGGTTCTAATCTTTCGCTAGTTTCGGGTTTTGGTTTGGGAATTATATTGTCGGTGATTCGACCCCATCGGGCGGTCGTCACGCTTCGCGAACCACGCGTAAATTCTTCGCCATTGTTCAGACGTGACGACGATCCCTCTGCACTCAATGCCGCAAAGACGATGTTTCAATGCCAATTTAAAGAATTTCAAAGATAAGAGTATACATATAAATATAGGCCTACATCGACGTTGTTATACTTCTCTGCGGTATAATAGAAGCACTAGCAAAACCCGCATTACACATTATTTTACGATGCAATTCTAACATACCAAACTCTCCTAACACATACACCTGTACCTATAACCGAACAAGAAATTTTCAACATCAGATTACTCGCTCAAGATTGCGTGTATAGTTACGACTATCGTTAACTATATAATGTATTTAAACGGAAGCTCTCCTTTCAAGGGTAGTTAATACCTATATGCATATCGTAATCTATACTAGGTATGCTGCAGATATCCATAAATATGGAAAAGATGCGATTTATGATTTATCGTTTATTTACATTTCGTATAAACAATAATTTGAAAACTATATTAGGGTTTATAACATGCTATAATAAATGATTTTGTAGAAACAAATAAACATACAGGTATATTTTACGGAATAAAGTTTCATTTAAAACCATTTCCCTCCCTATGTCTACCCATTGTTAATTGTAATGCGTTTAAAAGCGAAATAAGATCGCGTCTTAGATGTCAAATACACTCTCAGCCAATGAGAGTACAGGCTAAGATCCGCGCCAGCGGAAATATTGCTACAGAATCTGGCGTGCGTACGTTGAGAGCTGCTTGGGTACTTCGACAAGCTTTCGGTCGTCTTCGGGCTTCGTGGCCCTTTGTACTCGGGGCCGAAACAATATGGCGTCCAGCGAACTCGCGTTTGATTGGTTGTTTGGGTCACAGAGCGATTCAGCGATTGCCCTCTTCAGTCGGGTACGCATCCTCGTAGCGGGCGTATCGCAGCAGTTTCGTTGCTCGTGGGAAAAAACAAAACACGCTCGGCGCTACAGTAATGGCCGCCGTGGGGTGAACGCGACACAGTTGTTTAATACCGCCGCATTTTTACCATCCCAATAATAATATCCATAGTTTACACCGTGGGTAGGTGAAAGTGCGTTATCGACATTGTAAATATTTTAAATGTGATTTGAAAGTGATTTATTGGATAATATTGTTCTGTGTCAGTGTACAGCCGATTCTCGTGTGTGGAAGCATCTCTCTATCCTAAGCCTATGCCTTTGTCTCTCGTTTTAGTTTTAGGACATAATCTCTGGATTTATGTGACAAAACATTAATAACAATTCACCACCGACATCTCTTTGGATTAATAACGAAAATTTGGTAAGTTTCTAACAATATATTATCAGCTTTTCCGTTACTTTTATACTCATACCTACTCGAAAGATAATATATCTAAGAAACAAACGCACGGTGGTTGTGCGAGGTGGTTGGTCCGTCCTTGTTACACTCTCACCTACAGCTCCTCATTCCTTACCGCAGCCCGGGGACCGGCCTCTTACATTTTTACTTTTACTACCTATGCATGTGGTTGTATTCGTTTTTGGCACGCTGCCTCGCCGCTAAAAGAGATACTTGCCTTTGATTTACTACTCGAATCCCTGAACGGCACTACCGTACTTTTGATTTCACAAAAGCCGGTATTGCATTCGAGCCAAGTGCAAGTGTCTAACAGAGACTGACGTGATATTACAAATGCATTGTTGCATCTTACGTCTACGACTATCTACGTGTATCGAGTTGGAGTACCAACGTGTGCCAATTCCTTGACTATCCTATATATAGTATTATACTATATGTATTGTTATTGTTTTCGAATCCCGGTAGTATTTCTCACGCGTGTTACTGTTTTAGTCTTATTTTGTTTTTTGTTTGACTGGAAATTTACTCGTCGACAATAATAATTGTTCCGTTTTGTAACCCTGTTCTTCTATGTGAGGTAGATGTAGGTAGGTAGGTAGTAAGGTACTAGAGGCATCTTTTGAAATATTAGGTCTCGTGTGTATATACTAAATTTATTCTAGCACAGTTCAACTGACATTATTCACTATGACTTCGGGGTCTTAGAGAACTTGGTTAGACGATTATTCACTCCACTCGGTCACAAAGTCAAGTTAGTTATACCTTAGAAGATTAACTTGCGTTATACGAACGATACGTAGTACCTGTGTGTAATACACAGAACATATTATCGACGAAATAATAATAATAATAATAATAATAATAATAATGAAATGAAAAAGAAGAAGATGGAGAGTCGTCGAGGCCTAAGAAAACACACCCTTTGAACTTTGATTAATTTTATTCCAACTTTGACCCCTCCCAGAAAAATATCTCAAGGGATGATGATAATTCGTGGGAACTATAATATTCTGATTTTTTGTTGTTGTCAGATACATACTCGGTTTATTGTTATATAAACCGCACCCACGTGTCTCGACTAGTTACTATACTACCTAATTTAACTATAGAGTGTATTTTCAAGCGGAGATTTTTCTTCACACATAATGCGTATACGGTTACATTATTGCAACCGATATCATTTGCTGCATCAAGTTCAGATCAGATACGAAATACGATACGTTTGTTACGTATACGTCATCATCATGCGTACGTATTGTGTGGTATCTAATTTCGGAAAATCGTGACTTACGTGTTAGCCGCTTCCGTCGTCGTCGTAGCAGCCGTAGTAGATATGTTATTAAAATACGCAAATACATACGCTTTGAAATTCGATAAGGAAATATTTTGACATTTAACTAAACTTTCGTCCCCTCGATGATCGTTTTCTATAATATAATTCGTCGCGAGTGAGTGAAGAGGGGTTTTTTTTTTTTTTTTTTTTTTTTTTCCGAACCGATAACGTGTTTGGAATCAATTTTCCCTTTTTTATCTATTTTTTTTTCTTCTTTTTCATTTTTTTATTTTTTTTATCTCGTGTCCCGATTTTTCAAGAACCAATTTACCAAAGTTTCATATCACGATGTAGCTCTCGCTTTTCGTCGTCGTCCTTGTCGTCCTCGTCCTCGACGACGGGTTGTCAAAAGTTGTAAATTCTTTGATCCGCAAATATGGCTGCAGACACAGAGAGATACGTCAAAATCAGCTTTTCACATGTCATCATTGCGCGGTGAAAAATTGATTTACGATTCAACTAAACTCATCCATCCGTCAATTATTGTTCGTACTAAATTCTATCGCTATCCCAATATCATTCGACAAATATTATTTTCGTCGCTCTTTTATTTATTCATTCATTCATTAATTCATTCATTATTTTATTATCTATTCTCTCTTCTACCCACATCAACTAGACAAACGAACTTCGACGTAAAATGTATCGATAACTTTCCTAAAATTCAACTACTTATACATTAAACCTAAATTACCGGACTTACGCATACATATAGATAGATATATAGGTATACTAATTTACAGCAACTTTGTTCCATTAATCAACGTTTCGACCACACGGTATTACTATTACATGGAGTACATCAAACTCTCCGATGTAATGGTAAACTCGAATTCATTATACATAATACATCGTATATGAAGCATTATAGCAGCAGCAGTAGCAGCAACAGCAGCATGATGTGTAATTTTAATTCTCTTTATAGTAAAATGAAATTACGTTAATATTGTTCGTGTGCGTGTATAAAATAATATAAATATAAATATACAATATGCGAAAAGGTAAAACTCGTTTGTCGACTGCAACAGGGCTGAAAGGCTTTTAACATTAGGTATGTAGGTATGTATAGCCTGTCTTCTTATTCGTTCTGCGGTCGTCATATTTTCGTAAAAGACAACTGAAATTACCTACAATTCCCGAGGCTCGCTGTGAAAACAACACAGTAACATAAAGAACGAAAAGAGAAAGAGTTAAAGAAATAAAAAAAAAATTAAAAAATCTGCGGATAACCGCAAACGCGACTAAACTATACTTATTATTGGTTTTCTGTCTTCTTCTTTTTTTTCTTTCTTATTCTTTCTATTTATTTCTTTACTCTCTGGCTGAGGCTACGGCTAAGGCTTATATACCGATGGTGATGCTAGTTGCAATCATAACCGAGAGCCAACCGGCCAGCACGAGGACGAAACGTAAAGAACAAACCAGCCACGAGTTGAACGAAGCTTCGGGGTTATACTAATCCGTGGAACCTGCTTCTCTTCTTCTTCCTCTTCTGCCTCTTCTTTTCGATCTTGAAACTCCGGGACAGGGGCACAGGTGTATGTTACTGCGTCTTCTACCTTTCTTTTACTCTCTCTCTCTCTCTCTCTTTCTCCTTTTTCGATCCCGTCTCGTTTTCTTTTTCTTATTCTCCCTCTTTGCTTCGTTCTCTCGTTCGTTTCTAAAGTATGCGCGCGTTAACAGTCTCGGAGAATTGAGCGAGTTTAAGAGGAGGATGGATTCGTAATTCTTAAATATGTACCTATACGTATACGCGTATGTGTTGGCATAAATAATTTTATTTCAACATATAGTAATAAATATTATATATTCCTGCCTTTATATCAAAATAAATAAGTAAATAAATTCATATATTATATAGACTATATTCTTACACAAATGTTTGGTATATATGGATACATATGTGTAATGTATATGTTATATATTATTCCGTTTATACTTAACGCGACTGTAAGCAAACGGGGACACATACCCATGCATATATAGTTAATTCTCAACGGTTGAACCTTCGTTAGTTTCGGCTTAGAAACATTCTTACCCTTGTTATGTGCCTGGAGCATGGAGCGAGCCTGTCTACTGCGAGTAGTAGCAGCAGCAGCAGCAGCAATGGTGTGGTGGATGTTTAGAAAACACGTGAGACCCATTGTCAAAATACGCGTCGGAGTCTCTCTCTCTCTCTCTCCCAACGAAAAAGAGACCTTTGGGAAACGAGGAGGACTACGGCTACGATGACTACGACTACGAGTTTCGTCGTTCGCATATACGACGGTGTTGTTGTGGGACACGGAAACGTGCGCGGATCGTGAAGGATCCTGATTTTGTCGGCGCGCAGAGTTTCGGGATAAAAGGATTTACGGTGGATGAAATAAACAAACGCGGGATTCTCTCTCCAGGGTGCAGAAAAGAAAAGAAAACATATATACCTATGTAGGTGTACTATATAGGTATATGATATAAACGCACGTATATGTAAATAGAAGAAAGAAAAAAAGGAAAGAATGATCGGAAACCGCATGCGATCGCGACTAACGACGCAGATTTTTTTTTTCTTGTTTTTTTTTCTGCTCCATTTACGAACCAAAAAAAGGAAGTAAAATATATATAACAAATCGAGCCAACTTTTAATTTCGGTAAAAGTTCGGTAAAAGTTTTTTCCAAAAATGTATCCAGCGTCATCCCTCTTAATCCCAGTATATGCAAATACGAGATGATTTTATTTTTTATTTTTTATCGAACGCGAACGCCAGGCAGATGTAAATAAATGGAGAAAAAAAAAAACAAACGGGTTATTATATCGAGCGAGCGATTCGTCGGGAAGTATAGTGTCGATATAATTCGTAATTGGATATTGCTTCATCGATACGTGGACGTCGGGAGTGAGACATAGGTGATAATTTAGTACACACTAGGATATAGGAAAACTATTGACCTTTTAGCTTGTAGCGTGGTTATTGGATGAATTCTGTCACCTGTGGGGTTTTTTTTTTCACCTAACTACAAGAATTAAATACTTTTTTTTCCATTCCGTTTGATCCTATGGGATTATACCTATTAATATAACTAAACTTGTCAATAGATTATTTGATATTTATAACCAACATTTTTTACTCTAATTGTCTTGTCGATTTGCTTTTATATACGAATTTGCGGATGAATCTTAGCATATATATGTACGAAAGACCTCAAACTCTGTATAGGATATGCTATTCCTATTATATATTATTGCTGATAGGGAAGGACGAGAAACACGCCATAAAAATTGTTGTAAAACCGTTTTAGCTTATTTCTCGAGAAGAATAAGCCGCATTTTAGCTTCTCGACAAGAAAATAAAAATAAAGAGAGCGAAATAAAGAAGAAGAAGAGGATTTAGCACAGCAGCCAATTTTCGTCTTTTCGAAGGAACGAATAGTGACGCGACGATGTCCGAGGTCGTAGAAGAAAGATACGACGAGAATGAAGGGCGAAGTAGCTGGTATATATATATATGACTATGGTTCATCGAGCGAAACCCCCGTGAACCTGTAACCACGTAGGTTATATAGAACTACATTCGGAAGCCCCATTTATGCCCTAGCGGTCGCCCAATAAGCGGAAAAAAATTCGATATTACGTTATAGCCTATTTGCCGCTTGCGGCAATCGCTACGATCTTTGGGGGTCCAGTGCGTTGGGTCAGGTTAAAGTTAAGTTAATTTAGGTCAGGTCTGGTTTGGTTTGGTTTGGATTCGTTTGGTTTGATTCGGTTCGGCGGAGCTTTATTTTCAACCTTTAACCACGACAACAGTATACGTACCTACGTATAGTAACGGAGAATCCGAGATCTCGAGCGGTTCAAGTACCTGGTGACTGGGGGTCAGGCAGTATGTTCCCTAAGCGCACGTGCTTCGTATGTATAAACGCACACAATGACGAAAACGTGAACGCTTATGTTCCTCGTGGAATACACGCAGGGAAGGGGCTTTAGAGAAAGAGAACAAGAAAAAGAAAGAGAAGTGAGAGAGGTGAATAATACGTGTCTAGGTGTGTGTAGGTATTCTGCGAGACACAGAGAAAGAGGGAGAGAGAGAGAGAGCGTGTGCATGTGCCCGTAGCACACATATGTAGGATTACTATACCTACTATGCGTAGTTAAACGTGAGTCTTGAAATATTATCGGACTATAAATACGTCAACGGCGCGCGACCTAACGTCTCGTGCTTATGTATGACTGTGCTTGTGTCTTGGGTGCTTGCAGTGCGTTGCGTTGCTGCTGCTGCTGCAGATGTTCACGAAAAATAAAAGGCGAATTTTTGTACTTCATAGAGAAAAAAGAAAAACTAATACTAAGTATACAGACTAAGAATTTAGGAAATGTGTGAATCGTCGTTAAAACTTATTCCTGTGCCACCTATCATCGTCACTCGAGAATAGAGTCGAGAATACTATACATTAGATTCGCATCAGATACATGATTAGAATTGAATGTGTATTTTTTTTCGTTTTTTCATTTTTTTTTTTCGCCTGTCTATGAAAATTTTCCAAATTTTTTTTACCAAAATTCATATAACGTGTCGTAATCTCTTCAGCCCAGGTACCTATGTCGAGTATCAGCTTTAGCTGATTCGTAATTACAACGTTATTCCCCGGTATGACGATCGAGTGTCACAAACCCCCCTATACTATACCCCCATGCGGTATAACACATGCGTAATTTTATTGCCGCTCAGTTTACGTACTCCATGAATAATCGTTTTCCATTATTTCCGAATCATTAGCTCTTTACATTGTTAATATGTTTGAAAACAAAATTTCTAGCAAAAACTTCGGTGCTGATCTCTCTGCATTAATCGCGAAAAAAAAAAAACAAAAAACAAGAATAATAAAACTTTTTTTCCTCAACAAAAGATTAATAAAATTTGTTGTTCTTTTTTTTTTCTAAAAAATTTTACAACAACGATAAAGATTTGTTAATTTTTAGTTGAAGAGATGCCCACACCTTGCCACGATCTTTCCTACATGCAACTTGTCAATTTTTTTTCATCGTGATAGAGATATAATAATGTACCTACAACACGTGTTACCTACCACCACAAACCCGTGTATAAAATCTATAGGCCCAATGTAACGAATATAAGTGCAGCAGTATAGAGATTATGCGCGAAGAGATAAGTATAGTATAGATCGAGGCACATGGATTTGAAGATCGAGTCTTGGTCGTTGGTTCGGTTCACTCGAGCCTATCGTAGATACATACCTAAGCTTTCTCTCTATCCATGGATCGCGGCGTGGTTCAGCCGCGGATGCACCGCTGCTTCCATTCCTCTCCCTTCCCCGATACCGTCTTCTGTCAGTTTGTCCCGTAGTCCTTAGAGTCTCAGAGTTCTTGCAGTCGTGAGAACCGAGAACGTTATACTTGTTGCCATATAGTTGCGCGGCCACAACCATTCGCTTTGCCCGAGTATTAAATAAGATGAGATTTCACGATATCTTCTCAGAAATTGTCGTTGATAAAAAATAAATAAATGAATAATAAAATAATGAACAGTTCAACTTACGATCTATGATCCTGTGTTCCCGCTGTCGTCTGCTTTCTGGACCGTGGCGAAATCCGGGCATGGTTCAATGAATTTATTATTATTATTATCATTATGGTGTCTATTATAGGTTCATTTGGATTAAATATATTCTCAACGCATTCGGTATTAGATAGATAGATTCTATACCTATACGGTCATCATTTTATATCTATATAATTATATGTCGTTAAATAATAATCTGAGAACTTGAGTAAATCGTGTATTCCGCGTTTTATACTGCAGTAAGAAATAGTAGTGCAGGCAGCGTTAGAGAGGAAAGAAAGAAACGTTTGTTTGTTTTTATATTCCTTCCTTTTTTTTTTGTTTTTTTCGTTTCTTGGCGACGCTTTCTATGGTTTAATTTCTAAGGTCGTGTGTTGTAACTGTGAAAAAGTAAAGAGCGGAAAAGGATGGAGAAGAGAGAAGAGGAGAGGAGGAAAGAGAACAGAATAGAATAGAATAGAATATAAAGAGGAAGAAAAAAGATGAAATTTAAGAAAAAAAACGTCGAAAGAAGCTAATCGCGTCTCTACAGCTCTCGCCGAGGAGAATTAATTCACGTAATTTACACGACGAAGAGCTGTTGTTATACGACTGCATCGCTATACTGCAGTATCGTTTCCCGATGATGGGTTACTCGCCGCTTGCAACTTCTGAGATAAGCTGCCTTTACCGCGTTAACACTTTGGCTCCGCGCGCTCGTTCGATATTAATAGATATAACGACATATCCGTTAAAGAGAAGTCCATACCTATGTATATATCTATTGAGAGAAATCACAAAGCTGATTGAAAGAAATGTGAATTTGTTTTTAGGAAGGTAATTCTTTTATTTTACCTAGTTACTTCTTTTTTCATTTCTTTGAGAAATTCATATTTTATTGTGTATTGTCGAATAAGTTATTCGCGAATATAATTGGTGTGTATAGGTATATGTACATTATAAGCGAGGGATGATTTTCTTGTGGAAAATTATTGCCAGTCGAACGACCGTTCGCGATCCAATGCCGTTATTATATTCAATTAAGTATATTGTTATGCGGTGCAGGAGGCGATAAAACATAATTCACCCCTCGTCGACTCGACTCGACTCGACTCGGCTCTTCTCTCCGTATTCTATGCTGTGTTATTCTGTTTATTATATTTATCATCGTCGAATACCTGCAAGGTATAAGTAGTACCTATATAGAAATCCACCGTGAAACTCGTTGAAAATGTAATTTGAACTCAATCAGGGAGAAAAGTGTTCGTATTATTTGACTAATCAGTCGACATTACTGTACCTATACTACGGTTATATAAACTGATGACGAGATTAGACGAGACGTCGTATTTATACAACGTGAATCGTCGTCGTATTCTAGAAAACAAATTGCATTACAGGCATACAGATGATCGTTTTCCCCTCAAGTACTCGTTTCCGTTTTATAGTCTGGCGAAACTTTTTTTATTTTTTCTTACGATTAGACGTATCACAATTTTTATCATTTATTTAACGTATAAATAACAACGTCAATCATAGTTTTATAGAATTTTGATTCAATGTCTTTCACACAAACATTTTTGTTGAATTATAATTGTAGAAATATTGTGGGAAAAATTGAAAATAAAAAATCTGGTTGTAGAAAAAAAAAAAAAAAAAAAAAGAAAAAAATTCTGTTCCCTGTGCGAGATTTTTGACTACATGAATAGGCAATGACAGAGATATAAAACATTATACAGAAAAAGAAAAAAAGAAATGTAATCATTTTTTCAGGTGAAATGAAATGAAATGAAATGTTTCGTACTCCCGCAGTTTTTGTCCGTTATCCTCTTTAAAGAGGTAGAAATTTTCTAGTGAAATTATCCTTTTGATCGCCACACCGCATTAAGCCTCAGTAACTGTTTTATGCCCCCTTCAAATTTTAGGATTACTTGGGGAACGGTCGGAGGCTAACCACGCAAGCGAGCTAAAAACGAGAACATTTATTTCAGTTAATACGGTGGTAGCTAAGTAAGGGTGGGTTATATTTTTTTTTTATCTCTTTTCCTTCTTCCTTATTTTTTATTTTTTTTATTCTATTTTTATTTTTTTTAGTTTTATTCTTCCCACTTTTCATCCTGCTTCGTAAAAAGGCTTTTTGCTTAAGACACACGAATGCAGAACGGTGAGTACCTACCTATCTCTTAGCTCCTTTTTTTTCTTCATTTTTTTCTTCTTCTTCAGTCTAGGAAGCTATTTGCGGTAGGTATATTATTTTACCGCAAACAAGAAATATTCCGCATTTTTCATTTCACAATTTTTCTTCTTCGTTTTTTTTTTTTTTTTTTTACTCTTCTTCCCTCAGAGTCAAAAAACGTGTATAATATATTCTTGCGGTTATATTTTCCATATTATATATATATATATATATATGTATAATTAATATTCATTTGTCCATGTATACATATATATCTGTTTTGTTCTTTTGCTTTTTTTTTGTTTCTGTTTTTTCAAAAAATTTTTTTCCCGTCATTTCCTCTCGCGAAAACAAATAAATAACGTTGCAATTTAGAGCTTGAATTATTTGAATAATTGGTAGGATGCATTTCGCGGTATGTTTTATAGCCGCGATTTCCATTGTGAGTGAGGCAGAGGTATATATAGTATATACTACATATAGGATAGATATAGATATATATATATATATGTTTACATGTATACACAATATATCTATAGACATGAAAACGAATGATTGCTAATGGAATAGCGCGGCACTTATTATTACGTTTATCTCTATGAAATAAATGGCCTAACTTTTCCCTTCCATTCAGTTGTTGCCGTATAGTTAAATGCGAATTGATATTTCGACACGGGTTTTTACCGTCTAGTCCATATAGGCTTATACATATATATCACTCGGAGATAATTTAGCGATATACATATTTTATTATCCAAGGGCGCAATAAAACTAGCGGATTTTTATCGCGCGTTTCAACAACGACTTTCGTCACGGTAGGTGTAGTGGAAAAACTTCTCTTTTTCTCTTATTCCTCGTTTCCTTTTCTGAGCAAAGGAATCACGATTGCTTACGATTAGATTCGGGAAAGGCTTCCTCCCATCTGCTCGGCCTATAGCCTGTCCGTTGGTCCGTGGAGTTCGATTTCTCTCTTTCTGTTTTATTTTCTTTTTTCTCTTCTTTTCTCTTTTTTTCTTGTCTCATCTCTGCAGCAGTCCTGATTCCCTTATTCCTCGCTTTCTCATGGTCCTTTTCTCTCTTCGTTTTCTTTCTTCTCGATGTTTGTGGCCTCGGTTGACGTGGTGGGAAAATTTCGCCGAACGTTATCAGAGCAAGGCAAGAGGATGCCTGCCTGTCCGCCTCTACCTGCCTGCCTGCCTGCCTGCCTGCCTGCCCACTGAACACAGTGGTAATTAAACGGTCGAAAATTGGAGGCGTTTTTAAAACAATGGAAAAGGGAACCAGCGGGCATTGTCCGAATAAAATAAAAACTATACGAAAAAATATAAATAATGAATAAAAAACAACATTTCCGCGTCTATCGGTGGCAATTAATTTTGCCAAACATGGTACGTATATCTATAGTACTATATGCGCGCTCTCTTTTGACACCATTTGAAATTATCTCGTCGTAAATTACTAAACCATGGTATAGTATAATATCGGCTTTGAAATTTGATCGCGAACGCGGGACTCGGCGCTGCGCTGGAACTAGCGATGAATAGAATTTTTAATACGATTTCCTCTTGCCTCGACGATTTTTAACACGATGGAATGCATTTTGTTTCACGCTAATGAACCCAGCCTTCTATTTTATATATTTATACCTATATCTATATACTATTGCCAATTTCTAGTCACTGCAAATCTATATGACGTGAAATTCGGTACCCTCTGCTCCTTCTACCCGTCCAATTCCTCTTCCTCTTCCTCCAACATCCCGGATCAACACATTGATCGAACTTTTTTTGTTTCATTATTGCTCTACCAATTTCTAGTGCAAATCGGACCGTCAGATTCGAATACCCATTCAGATATCTATACGGTTCATTGGAGTAAGCTCGAATGCCAATACCGTGTAACCCAGGATAATTAATATTTATTCCTCGTCGAAATTGAAATGCAATTATAGTCATTTTTTCATTCTAGTTGATACAGCTATTCATTCAGATTCCATAGCTCTCATATACCTACTACCTGCTTGAATTGATGCTCAATTTTCCATCGTATCAGGTATTGATTATTAATTATCTCTATATTTCACAGTGAAAACTAATTATACAATCATCATTTACTAGTTCGAGCTTTGTTTTATTTGAATAGCCTCGGTGACGTCAAGTTATCATATTCATTTATTAATTGACTTTTTTTTCTTCTATCAACTCAAACCACGGAATAATTCGCTTCGTAAAATCAAGCTTCGATCAATTAATCGACGTATCTATACCTTATAGGTATAATTATACTTCTCGAATGAAAGTGAAATTGAATTAAAATAAACATCGCTGCAGGTTTGATTGAGTTCATTTTGTCACTAGTTCGAATTAATTTTTAGGGAACTTTCAATATGGTTTATTAATTCCTTAGTTAGTATAAGGTACTATGAAAATACGTGCGTGATAACTGTGAGTTATTATGGCAAACCAACAAGTGGTTGAAAAAGTTTGAATCACTCTTTGGGAAATATGAGACGATGCGGTAATGTGAATCGAGAATTATTCCCGCTGGTAAAACGTTTTTCTATCTCTTATATTCTGGGCTATAATTCTCGTCGATGTGTTATAACCAGTTTCTTAACTACCGTCCTAACGGGTGTTCCCGAACACACTTTTCCCGAAACTAGGTTACAGCGTACGTCATTTTTATTTCCCTAATATTTAGTTTCATTGCAAAAGCGTTAAATCCGTAACAAACCGCGCTGGAATCAGATCGAACGTTTAGTTTTCACGTAACATGTGGAAGCTGTGATTTCTTCATCGCGATAAACTGCAGTGTATACAGGCGTGAATAAAAACAGGCTTAAACTGCTCGAATAAAAGAAAACGAAGAACAGAAAGAAATAAAAAAAGAGTAAAAATTGAGAAAAGAAGATAAAATACTTTTCAAATAAGGAGTAAGGACGCAGTTCGATTTGGGCTTCTCTCGTCACTTATTTTAATTAATTGTCCGAGGGGCTTAAGGCTCTCTTGGATAAATCCTCAGCTATCGCTCGCTCCTCAGAGCTCTCGGCTCCGTTGCACTTAATTAACGCGCTAGCTAGTTCGACTCGATATGGAAATATTTTTGTTTTAATCGAGACGTCTGTACTTATATGTATAGCGGCGTCGTGGATGGGCCAAAGGGCAGTGATTCATTACGTACCCTCGCACATGCCTGATCCCACTATATGATTATTTACGCTAGATCAACGGTAGGTATAGGTCCGGAATAAGGAGAACCAACAGCTCGACTCGGCCGCGACGCGGTATACGAGGTTCTCTGAATTTTTCGAATTTCGGTCCGATCATTTATCTTGGTAATCTCGTGGTATTTTTATAGACCGTTGGTGTGCGGGCTCTCGTAAACCCTTTTCACATTTAACGCTTTCCGAGACGTGCATCGTCGTACCGAAAGAAATCCGCGACTCCGCAGACAGATCTCATTGTCAGTCAACGCCGCGCGAAAGATATAAGCGTATATAGGTATAGTAATGCGATTAGGTAAATAGCTCTGCGGGAGAGAATGAAATTTCAAATATCAAATAAAATAATAATAAAAAGTACGTATTCAAATTCGCGCAGACTGGACGATCACCAATTTGATAGCCACTTTTTTTCTCCTGTTTTTTTTCTTTTTCCATTTTGTCGCCAAGCGAAAATCCACCTCGTTACTTTCTACTGTAATTTAATGAAACTCGACGTACCGCGACGACATCGCGACGCTTCGCGTTCGGATGGAAAAAAGAAAAAGAAATATGTTGAATTTAAAAATGCGGAATAAACCCTTCTATTTTCAATGAGGATAATTTCCATTTTAGATTAGATAGAGTTGACTCGTCCTCCAATCTTTTTAAAAAATGAAAAAAAGAAAAATACATTGCCTACCCATCTACACTTAAGCTCACGGAACTTCGAGAATGGTCTTTGGCTGCAAAGAGACAGACGATCTATTTTAGGCCGTAGTGCCAGACGGTCGTACAGACAGGTGGAGTTGTGAATGGGAAATGCGAGGGGTGGTTACGCCGAGAGATTAAGAAAAAGTAAATTATATAGACCGTGTTGAAAGAGATAAAAAGAATTTAAGAAAAAAAAAAAATGATGAAGGTAAAAAAAGAGAACCAAAATTCTTCCCCCTCCCCAAAAAAAAGGGGAAAAATATAATCTATATATTGTTTGCCGAATGAGGGGAGGAAATCAGGGGTTAGCGGTCGAGGGTGAAAAAAAAAGTTTCTAAGTTTGTTCAATACACGGTAATAAAAATTTGTTAGATTGTTTGCGATGAAAATTTGTTCACAGAGGGTGGTAGGTATGCGAATAAATATATATATATAGTATATAGTATATAATATATAAAATGGTACAAATACTAAATTAATTATATTTTTTCCTTTTGTTTTCTCAATCTCCTTCCTATACTCCCTCGCCAATCTGTGACTGTGTTTCTTTCTCTCGCCAGTGAATTCGTTAGCCTTAGTTGATTTAAAATTCATGAGTAAACCGATGAAATTCACCGCATATATAAACATAGGTATACTAATGTAGGAGATATTGTATCAATAAGAATTGGTTTGATGAAATTGAAATGGTTTTTTGACGATGGAGAAATATCATTTCTGACAAAAATCACCACCACCTACACAAATCTGACATAAAAGAAGAGGGAAAAAATTATACATCGCGTATATTATAGTGAGACTATAACGCTCTCAGCGCCTTGCCAAATCCATTTCAATAACGATGTTATTCAACGTCTCCCAAACGTCAAGTAAAATTCACGATCAACTATCCAAGACTACTATTGTGTTTTACCACCGAGGAATAAGGGATAAGAGTAGTACCGCAATACCAAGATGAGAAAATGATCAATAATATATGAGAGGCTGAGTGACGGTTTCAGAATAAGTTTTCTTCATCCTCAGCCTCTCTTTTCTTCTGATGAGAAACAATCTGCGCTGCACCGGCGTAGGTATAGGTAAATTTGCTTTTTTACGCTATACATATAAACACACACACACACAGATACACAGACATGATATGCATGTACCTACATAAAGAAAATGTACGTCGGGTATTATCCCGGAAAACATGGCGTGCGCCCGCTGAGATAATCTGTTGTGTCTTGGCGTCTGGTTCTGGAGCTGAGTAGCGCGAGTCTAGAGTCTAGCGTGAGCTGCGACGAGGAGAGGGGCTCCGAAGGCTTGCTCTGCTCACTCGCTAGCTCACCGCGTTGCGAGTAGATGGCAAAATTGGCTGAGTTCCAGGGCGAAATAAAAACAGCTAGGCTAAGAAACTAACGTAGCTTGTATGCCCCTCGTACCCGCACCCGTACCCGTACCCTTATCCCGTCCGCACACGGCGGACGAACCGTGATAAAATGATCCATCCCATTCTAGAAATAGTCTGCGGGTGAAATGCTCAGACTACTTGGCCATTCAGTTCTGATCGCAAATTTAGCCTCCTCGTCTCTGCTGTACGTCTTTATGTCTGCGGTAGCTAGATTCCTTTTCTTTATTTTATTTTTTCTTCTTTTTTTTTTTCATCTCACCTTCGTGCCAGTGTCATTGCGTGTTTTCAACCCCGCCTCTCTCAAGTCGTTCGGAAAATTATTCTGGTGTACTATGAGATCGGTGTGTGATTCATCCCCATACGCCAGTAAAACTTTAGCCAATTTAACTCGACCGAATAAGAGGTAGACTTTTTCTCTTTTCTTACCGAAACTCGAATTCCTATTTTTATTTAACAACGGCTGTTCTTATGGGGCTCTTGGCGATAGAGGTGTGGAAAACCCACGTTTGGAAACGTACTACAGGGTTTGGTATATTTCGATCTCTTTTTGGTACAAGAGTAGCAGGACAAGGACGCGAGCATAAGGGCGATACGTATATAACATGCGGATAGAGTTGCTAGTCTAGTAACAAAAATATATATAGTACTATACATATATATATACATATATATCGCTTCTTCTCGAGAGATCTACCCAAGTAAAGTTTTCTTTCAATTTATCTGGCGCCCGAGCCCTAGTTTCGTCGTGAAATTCTTCTGCGTTATTTCACGTCCTTTTCTTTTTTCTCTCTCTTCCTTCTTCGGTGTGTGTCCCACGGTCCTTTACTATACTACTACATATAACATGGTTGGTAAAAATTTAGCAAGATTGAATTTACACTTGTTTCTTCTTTTCTTTACCACCTGCCCTATATATATATATATATATATATATATATTATCAACTCGATTTATAAAAACTCCTCTCCTCGTCGCCAAGGGCTAACAGTCTCTCGAGTTCCTGGCGCCTAAAGGCATAACCAGTTGTATAACACTGGCGAAGGGGGGGGGGGGGGGGGGGGGGGGGGGTTGTTCCCTTTGGGCAAAGAGGAGGCGGTCGTCGTTTCTCGGTTATATACGCACCCGGTTTGCTTCTGTTGATGCTGCGGGTGACGTGGTGGATGGTGGCTTGGTGCTTCTCTCTGGAGATCAGAGAGAAAAATGTGAAGAAGTAACAAGAAAAATAAGATAAAATGTAGAAGAAGGCAGTAATATAAGGCGAAAAAGAATAAGAAAGGAGAGTCTTGAGACGTGCAAGGGAAAAACGCAGAGGAATATAGAAACAGAAATAAGAAGAGAAAGGAAGAGAGAAAATAAGAAAAATTAAAGTGAGAGAGAGAGAGAGAGAGAGAGAGAGAGAGTTAGAAAGGGATATGCCATAAGTATATAGAAAAAAGAAACCCATACGATGAGAGAAGAGAAGAATAGAGAAGAGGTTGCCTTACTCTCTGCAGAGTGACTCTATAGGTATAACCTTGTACGTATCTGTGCTGATGCTTGTTGCCAGTGCAGGTTGTGTTTGTGGTAGTGGTGGCCAGCTAGAAAAGGTGAAGTGGAAATGAAGGAAGGAAAGAAGGAAAGAGGGAAAGAAAGAGAAGATGGAAAGAGGCACCGTCAAAACCACTGGTGGAGCCAACAAGCCGGCCAGTATAGGGTATAACCTTGTTGAAAGCGAAGAGTTTCCTAAGGTTTTCCTAGACTATATATACCTATATAGGAAAAGGATGAGGAGGAGGAGGAGGGAGAGGTCGTGTCTACAACTCTTCGCGGCTCTCTGGTAATCGGAATTATTAAATTATATTTAATTGGATTCCAGGGAACTACCGCAGCACCGCCACTCCCCGTTCATAACACCGTCTTCCGGTTGCCTTATGCTTAGAGACTATACCTTTGCTATTTATTCAACTTGAAATAACGACCATTTCCGAAGAATAATCGCCTTCGTAGCCGTCGTCGTAGTCGCGGCTCCCATAAGTACTTTAAGGCTTCGAGCTCATCTGTCTCTTTTGTTGGTATCTAATATACCGAGAAATTCTTGAGAATCATACGATCTCTTCTCGTCTTCTCGTTTCTCACCCTCTTTTACGTTTCTATTTCTCTTGTTCGAAATTTCAAAGCTTTAGAGAAAGATGAGATTTTTCCAACCACCTCGAATTTCTTCACTCGTATCTAGGTACGTATAGATATATAGGGTGGGTAGAGGTACAGATACGAAAATACTCGCGAAAAGCACGATGCTCACCTGCGAGAGATCGATGTTCCATTAAATTCAAGATTACCATGGTCGATAACGCTGGAAACCATTCCCTGGGCCTTGGGTATAACCGCGCGCCAGCTCGCGTAACCAAGCGATTAATAGGCCGGAGAAGAAAACCACCACCACCACCACCATCAACAGCAGCAGCAGCAGCAGCAGCAGCAAGCGTATCCTTGGAAAAGGATACCTCTCTACGCACATACCTTTGCGAAGATAGGCAATAGATATTCGTCAGTGAAACCAGAGAAGACCGCCTTGTCTCGTTCTCTCTCTCTCTCTCTCTGTCTCTTACTCTTCGTAGCTTAGAGATTTCGAGAGACGTGGCATGGCATGGCATGGCGGTCTCGTGAAACACGACGTTCGGCGTTCGTTCGAGTGACTCGATATTTCAAAAAACAAGAAAAAAAGAAAAGAGAAAAAGAAATTCGTCTGTCTTTCGCCCGCGCTTCTCTTCATATATACCTATATATATACAGAGACTACGGAGTGAACTGGACAGCAGGGATTTTCGGAGTCTGTTGTATACCTGTGGTACCAATTCACCATACCTATGGCCACGTACCCCACGTCGGGGAACAACGACGACTATACGGACCTTTCAGGGTTAAGGCGTGCGCGCACACGACACGAAGGACCGAAACATCCTCGCAATAAGTTATCGCGGTATTCGCTCTTAGTGACAGGATGAAGGATGATGCTTGTGCCTCTGCAGCATTTCCTTTTATTTATTTTTATTTATTTTCATCTACTTATTTCGTTTCTTTTTTCTTCTCTTTATATACCTGAGCTGTTGCTTCTATAGATAAAGTCAGGATGTCTTCCCTTCCCTATCTTCTCTTGCTTCTCTTTTTCTATTTTTCTCTTGCCGCTTGGTTTTAGTCTCGTTCAGCTAGAGGTTTCAACTCACGTTTTCTACCGAATCCGAAAAATCACACTGAAATTGACCGCTGACCCAAAAACTAGGTCTTCTCGTCTCGTACCATGCACTGACCATATATACCAACCTAGCTTCGCCACAGTCCGCATCATTCGTTGTCCGTTGCTTACCTAAGCCGGATTCGGACACTAGGCTTTAATCTACAATCTGTGAAGGTGTGTGTTGGCATTGTATACGTATAGACACGTTATATACTAGTAGGTGAACAACGGGACATGACTTCACATATCAACGAGTTTCAAAACCGCAGATTTCGTAACTAAGACAGAAGACTAGAAGAGTTAAAAAAATGAATAAATAAAACGAGAAGAAAAAAAGAAACGAAGAATACGTTCTTCCGAGTTCGCGTCAACGAACGCGGATCATCATATCAGATTATAGGTATATATACTCAAGTTTACCAGTTATTACGAATTATCAGACCAGTTTTCGGCCAGCTGTTATACTAGTTTCCGTAAACGAGCGAGCGTCCTTCCTGAACGTAATGTCTACTCGGTTCTTTCAAAATGGCAAGAAACTGGTATTTTTTGTTGGAAAATTAACACTATAGGTATACTATATAGTTGTTTTAAGCAATCGAGTCTGACGTATATCTGATTACAAGATAAAAAATTTGATTTCTGGTATCATTGCCTTTTTTATTCTCTCTATCCGCTTGGTAGGTATACTCATCACTCCGAAGTACCCTATATATATATTCTGTCCGAAACGTATATAGGCGATTGGGGGATTCCGTTTAGAAGATTTCTCCCTTTTCGAAAAGCCTGTTCTTTTTTTTCCTATTTTTTCTCCGTCATTGTTCATACAAGAGAATCGCTGCTCGTATATCTCGCAACGATTAAGGAACTTTTTCACGCTCGTGCAGCGATTTGGATTGAAATTCGAAAAATGTTTCCTCCGGAACTTTACCCTTATACCCTGATGCCCGCGGCGAGAACGCGACCGACGTAGTATAGGTATACAGGTATATACCGTGATAATCAGGTGAAACCGAATGGACCGATCCTCCACCCGGCGGATGATTCGTATTTTTATGGGGATAGCCACTCGTTGCACTGAAAATCCTCAGGGTGTTTTGTTGCATCGACCTCGCGGCCAAATCACCTTAGAAATTTTTCAGCGCAACGAGTGGCTCACCCCATAAAAATACGTAATATCCGCCGGCCGGGGAATCGGACCATTCGGTTTCACCTGATTGTCACGGTATGTACCACAGCTATAGTAGAAATTCAAATTTGTCGAAGTTTGGAAACGTACCTACAGTGCCGCGCCGCATCTGGCACTGTCTAAATTAATGTCTCCGCCCTCTGCGGTTTTTCATTATTACTTTCTCTCTTCGTAGCGATATACATATATATACACGCGCCTGTACACACCCCACACTCACCTATATATAGGTGAACGCCGGGGTATAGGAACGAGGTGTATTCTCTCACCGCGGAAATGTACCGTATAACAAAACGGGGGAGCACATAATGTTCCGCGAAGGCAACCCCCAAACCCTTCGAGACATTGAAACAATTTACGAAAATGACTGTACTTGGACAGGCTGCCGCCACGAGTGCCCCTATATTCCCTAGAGTCGTATGAATATTTGAAAACTCTGTTTTTTTTTTTTTTTTCGTTTCATCTTTTCTCTTTTCCTTATTTTTCCTCTTTTCGTTTTCATTGTTTGTTCTATTCTTCATTTGACGTTTATTTTCCCTCGTTCCCCTTATTTTTTTTACTAGAAGTAAACACACGTATGCCTACATGTTCGCACGTCACTTTCTCGTACCTTTTTTGGTCCCATCTTTATTGCCAAACGGTATTATAACCGAGCTCGTGCTCGTCAGCGTTAAAATGAAATATGCGGTAAGATTATGCAACTTTAATGACACGCTGGCCCATTTTAAGCCTGAAGATGGTGATAGCCGTGGGCTGCAAGTGGCGGTTTAGGGGTGAAGCGAAGAGAGGAACGATCACCGCTTATTTTTCACGTACCAAGAGTTTTTTTTTTTTTTTCTCTCTCTATCTATATCTCTATATCTCTCTCTCTCTCTCTCTCGATTTTTTCCTTTTTTCTTTTTTCTCCTTTTAAGTAGACAGTCGTTTATCTTAAAATTTACGTGCTGTTGAGGCTCAAGATCCGCTCTCCCACTTCACTACATAGTATACTACCGCTTCTTTTTCCGTACATAAACGCTGAGTCTAAAGTACCACCTCTCGATGCGTTATTCAATTTTTCGATAAAAAAAAAAGTAAAAATGGAAAAAGAAGAAGAAGAAAAAATGGAACGACGACGTACCAGCCACTTTACACTTTTACACGACGCCTCTATACATCTCCATATAGTATATAGCATGTATATAGTTATAGGTACTTTTGAATATCTACATATATATGAACCTGCAGCAATATGTGAAGGGATGAAATTTTATGAGAGTATATAATATCCATTATCATTATTATTATTATCGTTATTTTTTAAACGAATTTGAAAATTTAGTTAGAAAATATTTGCGACAACGTGGATAGGGTGTGAATATTTATTGGGATCTTGGGACACAATTTTCAACTTTTCTAGAACATGAATTACTTATTTCGAGTTTTGTACTATAAAAGCAGGGGTTAAACCCGTTTCAAATGTTTTAGTCAGTATTTTCACCCTTCATCTGTTCTTTGTGTGTAATAAAATATTCACATAGTAGGTACCTACCAGCTACTCGTTAAAAAATTTAAAAGAATATTTCAAATGTATTTTGAAATCTCAGTTCAATGTCTATTTAAGAAATTGTATACGTTTATTCATTCATTATAGTACCTATACTCATCTCTTCAATACCGTGATATCTATAACCTACCGCATACACATACGCTACGTATCGTATTACTTCCCGTATTAGGTATATAATTGTGGCACAATTAGAATGATGATCATCTGCACTGGATTAATTTACAGTCACCACAAGTAGACACGCGTTAAGTAGGTATATTATACCATAGTACGGTGAACCCGAACCTGAATCCACACATGCGAATATTACCTAACATATATCCATAACAGAAGTGTATACCTAAGTATGTCATCCACGTATGGTATACATATCTGTTTCGCTCTCGCGTGCCGGAGAACTAAGTTTTTTCATTTTCGAAGAAGACACGATTGTCCGGAGGGAAGAAAGAGGGAATACATGTACCGGGGTGTAAGAATTTCTCAAAGATCTTTGAATTTCTTTAAATATCTTCGAATTCATTCATAGATTTACAATTAATATTCAATATACCTATACGGTGTTTTTTTGGTTGTCAAATAAATTAGGAATTCGTTTTTAAGGCCCATCCCTAGTCGCCCACCTCCTTTTGGTCGAAATGTGTCACATTTCGGTTATTTTCCGAGCCCAGGCGTAAGAAACGCAAAAAAGGCCAACTTAGCGCAAATTCTATTTCAATTCCGAACACATACGTCCAAAAAAATGTTCCTTTCGTGCGAAAATAGAGTCTACAGATGGTTTTTACATTGTTACGAAATTATTCCAATTCGATTTCCTCGGAGGACAATGTGAAAACCATCTGTAGACTCTATTTTCGCACGAAACGAACATTTTTTTGGACGTATGTGTTCGGAATTGAAATAGAATTTGCGCTAAGTTGGCCTTGTTTGCGTTTTTTACGCCTGGGCTCGGATAATAACCGAAATGTGACACATTTCGACCAAAAGGAGGTGGGCGACTAGGGATGGGCCTTAAGATATCTTTGAAAGCTTTTACATTTTGACTATACTAAGAAGAAAGAAAAGAAAAACGACTTTTTGTATAATTTACCTATACTAGAGTTGATTTGACAAAATTTTCAACTAGTTTCGACTTTTTTTTTTTTCCTTGAGACCTTGAATTTTGAAATTTAAACTCCGTTACACACCCCGTATACCATCGATCCGATCAAAGAAGTCGGTGATTCTTGTGGGTGGTGGTGAGTAGTCGGTTTTATCTCGGATATATATGTATATCCTATATACACCTATACCTACATATACATATCTGGAAGCTTTTCACCATTTCAGTGGAAGAATTTTTCCTCGTGATTCCAGAAGTCTTATTTCTTCGGTTCTTTTCATACCGGAGAACGACGACGACTTCGATTGCCGGGTTAGCTAAGGGTCTGCCCGTCTGGGTGGCGTAAAATGGGGACGCTATCTGCATCCTGGCACGGAGAACTGCCCCCCGGGAAATGCCAGCCAGGAACAGGAAACCAGGAATTTTAAATTACGTTTTACGTTGAAAGTAGCCGGCTACTGGCTGCAGCTAGGCGGCTGGGCTTGGCTTGGCTTCAGCTTGGGCTTCAGACTTCGGGCTTCGGGCTTGGCTTGACGCAGTGAATAGAATAGGCGAGTTGAAATTACACGCGAGATTGAAAAATGGAGATATATGATCAACCTACTCGGCTCACTTTAACCAATGAATATAAAAATCGGAATAATAGTATATTCACCGTCTGCAGATTACATCGATTCTAACTAAAGCGATAATTAGCTACTCGGTAATGAAAATATGAGAAAACCTGTGCACCTAGTCTTTCTGCCTGGTTATACCCACCCGTTTATAAAGTGCATTCAATTAATTTACCGCTCGATCATCATCCCGTTCTTTGATCGTTGCACTAAAGAGCTTTAGGGCTTGCAGTCAAAACTGCTATCGACAGTTCATTCGCAATGGAAAATAAGCTTCCCGTGGTTCCCTCGATATGGGAATCGGAATTTTTTATGATCAAAGGATTATACAGCTGCGGAATATCACCACCTATAGAATACGAAATATGAAAATCGAAAAGAAACAAGAGGAAGGAAGAAAAAATGAGATCCAATTAATTAATTTAACTCTTGAAACTTGTATTATCACGACTCGGAGAACAGCCCTTTACTTCTTACTCATCGTTGCAATCATGAAAAGCTTTACAGAGTTGAAAATTACCGAGGGCTTTTTATACCTACCTACACACCTACGCACAGCTCGCCCTCGTACATGTAGGTGTAGGTGTAGGTATAAACGTATATAACTCCTCGAGAATGCACGAAATAAATCTACGCTATCTGAATCGGTAAAAGTCGCGAGATATTTCGACGTCCCATACCTCCTGGTTACTACGAGCTTAAAAGGGTACCCGTGCTAAATCTTGGAATTAAAAAATCCCCGAATAAGGGCATCTGTCTTTCCCATTGTTACCAACCCTACCGACCCGTACTTTTCGGATTTAAGGGTTTCAAATCAATGTTTACATTTCGAATAAAAGTAGACGATGCTGCAACGTTCATTCATTCCTTCATTGGTTATTTGAAGAGGCTTAAATGCGGATCTCAATCTCCACGCGTATACCTATGTAGGGTGGATTAGGGCCAAATGTGCACCTCGTCTAAGAATTGATGAATTTTGAAAAATTCATTAAATAAATTAGATGAAAAATAAAAACAATTCGTCAATTTTCAACTGCGGTTCCCTACACGTAGGGACCCACGTTTTCAATTACAGATCTGGAACCTAATCCACGGTCTTTCACGTACGAAATGGATCGGTAGGCTAGGAAAGGGCGAAAAGCTCTGAGCATATAAAGGGTTGGATCCTTCTACCCTGGTATATAGAAATGGCCACTGTTGCGCGTGGGTGTTTAATCAGACTATCGTGCATTGTACGCGGGTAAAGGTTATAGCGTTGTCCTTCTTTGGACACGTCCGACCACTAGGTGCCTAGAAAATCACGTCAACCAACTCGGGACTGGCTGGATGGGTCAGGACACAGATGTGCAAACGCACCTTGTTTGCCAAAGCAAACCGACGCTAAATCACTGCTAAAACCTGTCTAAAACCCGTCCTAGTCTGCCCTTTGGTACTCCTATATTGATTTTACTCAGTTTCCCCGTTCGTTCCTCCGCGTCGTTCTAGACTCTCGCCTGTCGCCTGACTCAGTCCAACCTGCGTTGCCAGATCCCTGATATTCGACGAGATCTAAATTCTAAATTTGGTTTTACTCATTCACTTTCGACTCAAAATAGGCTGAAAGTTTAGAATTTTCAAAGTTCCGAAGAGTCGAAATTACGAATTCGTTTGAGACGATTTCGAGTTTTCAGAAACGCTGAAGTTTAGAATATTTAAATTCCGGAAGGTCGGAATGCAGACAGCTCAAAACTCCGAAAGTTCAAACCGCCCGAAAACTGGAAAATTTCCGACAATTTCAGTCCATTTTTCAGGACAAAAAATGAAGACAAAAAATAGTTCATTCTAAACGAGAGCCTCCATTTTTATCTTTTCCACCGATAACTTCGATGTTATAAATCATTGATAGGATTTTGAAACTTTTTTACCGAAACTTACATCTCAAGATGATTAATTTGACCACTTATTGGTTTCGATATGATCAATAAAGCCCGAGTTATTAAACACTGAATGAATACATGCGTGAATTTCAAGAATTTTCAAGATCTCGGAATTTTGAACCTTCGGTGTTCTTCGTTTCAAAGTTTTTTGAAATTTGCTGTGTAGCATTTCAGGCAAATACTCTTTCTGAAAACTGTGAGTATGAAGTATGAGTGATATCGAAATTCGCAATTTTAACCGCTCGGGACTCTCAAAATTTGTAACTTCAACTCAGCTGTGAAAATTCGTTGAAAATGTAGTTTATTTCAGGATTGGTATACACATTCATAAAACCCTATGCATACATATCTTCTAGTAGCAATTCACCCAGTGAATAAAAGAGTGATTCAGGGTCAATTTTGAATGCCAAATTCTGTACTGAAATATCGAGATTTTGGGTGAATATTTTCAACAGATATATTCACATATATGAATTCGACAAACCTTACGATTTGTGTTCTTTTTCTGTTAGTTTTTGCACAATTCAATTACCGAAATATGTTTCTTTTATTAAAACAAGATCACAAAACGTAGTAATAAGGTATTAAGATTTCTTCCAATTCATAGCAACGCCTCAGTATTATATGACATCGATGTTTTAAAATTGTAAATTGTGGACGAACCAAACACCAAACACCAAACACCAAACGTCCATATCGATCGGTTGATTTTAATATCGTAAACATCGTTTTATTCCGGGCTGACGTGATATGAGAGAAATTTGAGGTGAGGAATATTGGGTGATGAATATTCCACACGACATCCTATATGGTCGATGTAGCTTTTACGTTGAGCCTTGAGATTTTTATTTTACTTTTCCATCGAACAAACGAATGGGTGATTTTTCTCTGCAAACTATGAGAATTGCGTGATATGTTGAAAAAAAAAATTCCTTCAATTATATAGTATATCTTTTTTCTATATTTAATCTTCGATCGCAATTCCTTCGTTACTAAACGCCAACAGCTGTTTCGTTCGTTAATTTCTGACACCAACAACACCCCACCTTCTCTTGAATAGCCTATATTGGCTCGCTCAACTGCCCTTGTCAATTTTGATGCAATTAAGCTTCCGATAATTACGGGAGACTGTGAGACCCGAGATCGCTTCTGGCTTTGCCATCTGATCGGGCGCTTGTTCAGGCTAGCTGCGTTGGTTATCATGCTTTATTAAACTTTATTAGAAATTGAATGTTTCCTCAACGCGAGCGCGGAAACTATGTTACCTAATTTGTTTTAATTTTCGCTAATTTCATTCGAATATTTCAAACAATTTCATTTCAAACTATAACTATATATTATATTTATTATATGTAGTACAGAATATACCGTACATACAAGTCGGAAACTAATCTTCAATATGCTGTTAGAAACAGTTTAACTGGTTATGGGATAATTCAGTTAATTTTTCACCTCACAGGTTACAAGAGAGTTTTTAAACTCGTGCCTCTGGATAATTAAAAGCAACTTGTACGAAAGTGCGCGGACCACGTGTCGGGCTAATCATAGTTCTTAGGAAGTTGTCGCTAGTTGCTTCTGTCATTTCCGTAAATTATGTATAAATATTAAATAAAAGTCGAGTAGAAAATTCCGTGGTTAAATTTCACGTGCGTAAGACGTTTAATTTGTCAGTGATTATACGTTTTTCTTAATTTTTTTTTTTTTTTTTTTTTTCTGTTCGGAACAACCGCGACAGATTTTGCAATTTTATTTTACGGATCAAATTACAAGTCCTAAAACATACTTAAATCCACTTTTTTACTATATCGAAACGATGTCGTGAAAGTTGGGCAGCGACGAGGACAGATGCCATAAGAGTCTTCACAATTTGTCGAGAATCGTTAAAATTTAAATGCCCCTTTTACTACCGTATGTATAGGTATACATATACCTATACCTATACCTATGTACCTAAAATAATTTATTTTTTTCCCTCTTTCCTTTTTTCCTACGCCAATTTCGTCCCTCCTTAAACGACACATTCTCAAACGACATTTGCAGCGGCATTTTATTACCTTTCTACAAGCAATCTGTACTGTAAATTGTAGAACCATCATTAGGCTATACTACTATATCGAAGAAAGTAAAAAGGAATAAAGAACTTTCCTTGCATTTCAATTAGTCTGAAATTTATAATTGGGCATTTATTCTATTTCGCCTATAAAGTCACGTGCTGAGTAGCAAATTCTACACAACATAATATCCTGTCAAGGTCTGAATATCCTTTTTTACGATCTCGTCAAGCCCTCCAACAGCTCGAACTGGCAAATGCGAGAAGGTATATCATCAGTGAGACGAGAATGTCAGAGGGTCTCGATGGGGTTTCCAGTGGGAAATGATGAGCGGCTGACTTCCCATTCAGTGATTCGTTCTGTGTTAGTTTTCTACGCGAGGAGTTACCCCTGCGGCAGACGTAATGATTCTGTGTCTGTTTGGCAATTATCCGATTTGACAAACGTGTACGTATTCAACACACACAAATCCACCCTTCCATTTCTATTTCTCACCGGCACGTATATATGTTGTGAAGTTTGTTACAATATTAACAGTGATTGCCAAGGATTATGCTATTATAGTTTATCTGAATTACGGGTGGGAAACATACTGCTGCAAAGCTTATAGTTTTGCCTCGTAGGCAATGGGGTGGAATAACAAAAAAAGAGAAAGGAAAAAGGAAAAAAAAAAAACAGAGAAAGAAAAGGTCCAGATATAGTAACCAGTCTTTTTTCACCCTTCGGGAATACTTTCCACGAATGCGTCCCGTGTCAGATGCAATGGTGCGTTGCTTCGTAATAACTCTTTATTGATTTACTCTGGGTACTACCTATTCCATATATACAACTACTACGTAGCCATACGTTAAAGGCGGGGTAAAAGTCTCTCCCATATATATAGGTGTATACATGAGTATAGTATATAATATATATTTCTTCGTTTTTCTCGGCGTCTTTTAATGCCGCAAGAAAGAGATTGCGTTTGAGCTCTTAACTCGAGTAATTTATTTCGAAAAATCGCACGGACTCTTATTTCTGTATAAAAAGTAAAAAATAAAAGTGCTGAGGTTTGGATTCGATCGTTTATGACCACATAGCCGGGTATGCATTATTATTTATATTATACTCATACAGTAGGTATATATATAAAATAAAATGAAAATCAGGGTTAAAATTACACGGTCCTTGATAAGGGTTCAGGATCGTTGCCAGCGCGGTTCTATATGGTAAAATATTAAATGCTAACCTAAGCAGAGTATCAATAAACGAGAAATTGAACGGCTGCGGACAGGTCAGAAGATAAAATTATCATAGTGAGGGCGTCCAGCATCCCGCGCGTCTTCGGTGTCTCGATAAATCGAGATAAAAACTATCTAACTTTGTCTATCTCTCTCTCCCTATATCGCTATCTCTATCTTTTCTCACACGATACTATATACATAGCAGTCTATATAATTTACGGTTCGTGAACCAGCCCCTAGGTTATCAGCACGGGTTCTATCCACTATGAGCTTAATATTATACCTATAGAATACTGTCTAGCACAGTCTCAGTCTCAGAATCAGCTCAGCTATAAGCTGTACACACGTATGCATAGGTATACGTACATAGGTACAACAGGATGCATTATATTTATATACGTATAATAGATACGGATGTGGATGTGTGTATATGGTGACCACGGTTACTCACTTAGCTAGCCACCTTATAATACAGAGCGAAGAAGAAGGAGGAAGAGAATGAGTAGGAGGAAGAGGATGAGGATAAGGATAAGGATAAGGATAACGCCAGTATGTATGTATGTATGTCATATGATAATTTAGTGTGGCCTCTGCAGTTATGTGGTCGGTAGGTAGCTGGTATAGGTAGGTACCTAGTTTCGTGAATGCTGACTAAAGCCAACCACGTTAGTGTAGATATCCTTCACTACCGTTGCCTATATGTATATTAACCGGGCATTTTATGACGGGGATAATTAAATTCTTGATATTTTATGTTTTCACTATAGAGAAAACTGTATACCTATATCTTGAACTCGATACGGTAGCGTGTTCGGGTTACCAGAGCTTCTTCGTCATATGGATGTTATACTAACGCCGCAGTAGCCCTCTCTGAAATTAATAGTGCGATATGTTTTTTTTTTGGTTTTGGTTTCCCCCCCCCCCCCCAACGAATCTTTAATTTTTTTTTCTAAAAAATTGACCCAATTATCTTCGTCGTTATACAACGATGGAACCTTCTCCCTTACAAGGATGAATTACTCGGTTTTCTCCACGTAAGATATAATTCGGAGATTTTTCTATATACACGAAATTTAGTCGGGTAATATATTTTTCATCTTTTAATTCTAAAATTGAATAGAATGACGAACAGCGGCAAAGTATTCTGAATATGAGAAAAATAAGATAAAATACGAGGGGGTATATGTGACGGAATAATATAGGTATAATCCCAAAGTCGAGGAAAGCGTAGGTGTTTAAATTATTTCTTTTCCCTTTTATTGTGAGGAACAATAATCTCGCTATAGAGAATTACGAGATTTTCTTTTTTCTTCCTGTTTTTTTTGTCCTTTTCTTTTCTTTTTTTCATAACTTTACTTCGTGAATAATGAATTCTTATTTCATCCCAGTCTCTTATACGAGAGGCTATATAGAAACGATTGACATACATTCAAGTTGCGATGTAATGAACGGCGACGGGTATCATTATATCGAATAATTTTCATTCCCCCAATATTATTTATTCCTTACATATACCGTTTTAGCATCAAATATGCATATACCGTGTATACTTACCTCTGAATGTATTAATATAGTAGATTTTGGAACTTATATATGGGTTTATCACATTATTTTCTTTACCAAGTACATACCATAATTCAACTTTCCCCTCATTTCCCCCGAAAGTTATTTAACATACTGAATAAATAATGTGAAAAAAAGAAGAAGAAGAAGTTTAACGTATGAGACGGCCTAGTATTTTTAAACTTCATTAAACACCTTAGCGTGACAATAGACGCTTGTTTACCACCGTCGTAGGAGGAGAAGTGGAAGTGAACAACAATGGTAAAGCGGGGGTGAATTATTTTCTTTTTTTTTCACTCTCTCTCCCTCTCTCTCTCTCTCTCTCCCTCCCTCTCTCTTCTTTCTTTCTTTCTTTATTTATTTCGAGAGTGGGTGAATCGGACCTCGTTGTTTCGTTAGAGCAATTAATTAAACGAAACCGGGTGCGTGGCTTGGTAATTTTGGAACAAGAGACCCTAATTCACCATTCAGAACAGAGTAGAGGCCTCGACGTTGAATCGCGCTATTTCCGTGGCTGGCGCGTCTCGAATACCATCAGAGTATATAAAACTAAACGAAAGAAGAATAAGAAGTAGAAAAAAGAAAAGCAAGAAAAAGAAGAAAAAAAAAAAAATGAGAAATAAGAAGAAGAAAAAAAGAAGTCTTCTCTTCGGATGAATGCAGCGCCTAACAAGGCTTCGTTCTGACTGGCGTTACGGTGCACTTATAACGTCAACACCCTATAGAAACTCCCTGGAAGCCTCGCTTTCGCCTTTACCTTATACACTATAAGAGTATAAGACGTTAGGTTGATGATTCGGGTCGAGCTAGGTCGACCCTTTCCACACTTACACCTATATCTATGTACGTATAGAGATCATACGTATTCGTGTAGGCATAAGTGCGCGAAGCTCTTGTGTCCATATATCATAAGCCCATATATGTATTAGAAAAAAAAATATATATATAAAATATATATATATAAAAATAAAAAAATTGATATATGTATATAATACATCTTTACGTAGAATGGGACGACTGACGTATACGTCGGGCGTGCCACAAAGTCTCGTCATCCTCCGTTGCAACAGGATGAGTGGTTTAAATCAGCCGAGATATTCGAGAGGCTTTAATACACATGACTGTTGTAGATGATTCAGAAATATTGAGAGAAGGGATTTTCAATTTATTTCTTTAAATATTTACCTCGAAAGATGACACTCGACATTAGTTTTCGTATAGGTGTAAGTATAGGTATAGAAACTATCATCTCTCGCGATATATATATATATACCTCTTCAATATATCACGTTTTTATTTTTTCAACATGCGACTGACTCATTCAGTTGAACGAAAGGCGAGACCGTTTACGCGTGAGAAAGGTCTTTTTGTACTAAAAGGTTGCTTCGGGAATTTACTCTATAGACGCTTGATGATGTTTAATCGGTTATTATCGATACTTAAGACGGTACGGAATTATTTCTTTATTACTTTTTCTCATCGTCTATAGGCACTGTACATGTTTAGGGTATATCGGATAATTTTTACGGAGAGATTTAATCCTTACTTTTAATAGTTATACAGAGTTACCGAATAACTTGGGGAATAGGATAGAAGAAAAAGAAAAAGAAAAAAGGAAAATAATTAATTTCAATCATTTTTTGTACAATATACCCGCAAGTATACCCATAAGCTTGAAAAAAAATTGAAGAGAATTTTTTTAAATCAAGTCATCAATCATTGAGAGTTTTCGCCCTCTTTTTTTACAATTATATAAAAAAAAAAAAACGTTTAACATTCTTTGTCGTGTTCAATTTTACATTATATTATGTAAAAACGATTATTCCAGCTTTTTCAAACGAAACAAAAGGAGGATATGTTCGTTCAGGCTTGTCAATATGCAATATGCAATATTCTTACGTGTCACACATGAACGATACGGTTCAGTGACGGCGATGACACCCAACGTTGACGCCTTCGGTTTTGCTCCTAGCTGCAGAGTATGAGTATAAGTATCGCGTTTCTTAATTTCCGTGTAATTTACGCATTGGTGTGTAAAGTTAGATCGATAGACAGGAAATGCCTCAGACGATACTGACCGAACATATGCTTCCAATGAGTCCACCGCCTCCTCCTATATATATTGTATATAAATATATATAGACGTACGCGTACCCACATATGTGTATTTCGTTATACGCAAGGGAACAACCATCGATTAAACCCTCGTCACACCGGATGTCACCGGCTTCTTTTCTCGATTACGCAATTTGTGGAGATGCATTCACGCGGGAATAACAAAAGAAAAACTAAAATAAAAGAACGACCACCACTACGAAATAATGAACATTCGTACATCCATACATATACACATATACACATATACAGGGTGATTTAAATTGAGCGGATAATATTTTCAGAGTACATAGATTCCTCGTGAAATTCTAAGACTGCAGAATTTTATTTAAAAAAAAATTCGAGAACCGGGTTGTTTCCGAGTTACGAAAGATCTTAAGTTCTCCACCGTTCGCAGAACTTATAAATGACACAGACGTGGCTGACCACGAGTGTAAGTTATGAGCGATGCCCTGCCTATAAGTGACTTGTACGATCTATGCGATTAGTCAACTAAGATCTTACGTAGCTCGGAAACTATTCGGTCCTAGGATTTTCGGTAAAGGAAATTTAGGCAAAAAATTTCGCAAGGAATCTGAAAAAGGAAACGTGAATTTCCTTCTCAGAAAAAAGAAGAGAAAAACTGGAGCAAGGTAGGCAGCTCAGTTGAAATTTCTTAAAAAATCTTTTGTTTGAAAATTGAGAACAAAAAAAAAGGACATCTTTCATCAATTTTCAACTAACAACCACTTTTCCCCGCTGGTCTCCCCTACGGCTACTTATATATGTATAAAAGTTAAGTCGTCCGTCAGTTTCATGTATTTTGACTTTATAGCTTAGTTATTATCCTCCATAGGAATGTTTTTATGATTTACAAAAGTTACTACATACAGATCGCAAGATAAGATTGTAGGACCGGTTCGCTAATGTTTCCTGTAGGATTATTATACGGAAGAAAGTTTTGAGTTTGCATTTTAAACGCACGCTTATATATATATATATATATTGAAGCTACACTTTTGTACACTTGGGAATTTTCTACTTAATGCGCAATTGTTTTTGCTATCAGTTATCCCGTTATACGTATATTTTGGTGTTGCCGTTGCCGTTGCTGCTGATCCTCCTGCTGCTGCAGAAACAGTCATACCTTGAGAACTGTTGAAACTTTTTTTTATAGTAGATTATAAGTTGTGTTCTAGGTGTAAGTACCTATACATAAATAAGCCGAAGTATCATATACGCGATTTTTGAACCGCGCGATATGATTGAGCGGTATAGAATGTAGGTGAACTTAGTTCCTTGCAAATTTGAATTTTATTTAAAAAAAAAAAAAAAAATCTTTTCTATTCGAATTTCCTCTCTTTTTCAATGTTTTTTTTCTTTTTTTTTCTTTTACTCTTCTCTCAAGTCTTGAAGATTCTTAATCAATTTTCCTGCCACTCGAGCAAGTTATACAGTTTGACTAAAGAAATTCTAAGAACTCGTAAACTTATGATGTAATTTGAAAATGTCTCACCGCCTACCTCGGTACCCTATATATGTATGTAGGTATATACCTACAGGAATGGCTAAAATTCCAAAGTGAACCGGAAATTCTTAATGGTAAGCCTTCCGAGACCCTTAAACATCTACCTCTTATACCCACCTACCTCCTTCGCCGAAGTCAATATTTCGCATAGCGCATAGTCATACCCTAACTACATATTATACAGAGGTATATGGATATTTGTATATGTATGTATAACTCGAAACCGCAGAACCGTTGTAAATGTTCAAGGGGTAATTTATGCGAATGCATTAACGTTGTTTTACGAGATGATAATTTTTACGATGAGTACCTGCGTATACCTATAACGCGAGCGCTACGCGGTGGTCTCTTTTATCCACCACCTACCTCCACCTTAGTGTATATTTATACCAAGGGTGAAAAAGTTGATTAAAAATATTTTAATCACTCCCCACGAGTTCGCAGTTTAATGCGACTGTATAGTTGAATCCGATATATATGTAGGTACCTACGGCAGCAACAGTTCGCAATTTTCCTACCCTTCAGGGGGTATATCTTCGTGTCTCTCCGGCGTGTTGAACAACTTAGGGGCATAAAGATTGTTCTCATTTGTCTTCTTTAATTTTTAATTTTTATTTTTTATACCTATATATAAAAGATGAGAAAAGAAGAGTGATAAGATATTCGGTAGTCGTCGTCTTTGTCGCGGCTGTAAAATTCAGCCTTTAAACCTCTTTGGTTTAAATACCTTGCGGGAGGCGAGCGCGGGGCTCAAAGCTGAAATTTAAATACACCGAGAAGAATTACGCGGAATGAATCTGGAAAAATTAAACCCAGACATTTGGCCTCGTTCCTAAAATCCGAGCCATACCTCCGTCGTTTATTATTATTTTTTTTTTTTCACGTTTACCCTTATAATGAAAAAAAAAGACAGAGAGAGACAGAGAGAGAAGAAAAATAAAGAGGAAAAAAAACCGCCACGGTTTTGTCCTTTTATCATTCTAGTCTAGTCTGGTTTTCGTCTCTCTTTCTCGCCTCGTTCCCCCGCGCATGTATACACCACTGCGAAGCATCGTGTTTCGGGAAAACACGGAGATAAGCGAATTAAGGAGCAAATTAAACCGCGAGATAATTGCAATGGGTTTTTTTTTCATTCTTCTTCTTCTTCTTCTTCTTCTTCTTCTTCTTCTTCTTCTGACGTTCTTCTGCAGCTGAAAGACGTCCTGTAAAAATACCTTTGTCGTTATCATATGTATGTATATACATATATATATATATATGCTCTCCTCGTTATATTATCATCATGATTTGTTTTCTCCTTTCTTCTTCATCCTCTATTCTTTTCCTCGATCATGTCCTACCACTCTCCTTGTTATCCTGATCATTATTATCATTATCATTATCAATATTATTATTATTATTGTTATTGTTATTGTCATCGGCATTACCCGATGGCTCGGATTCGCGTCCGGGACCTCCAACCGCGGTAGTCTTTTGTTCGAGAATATTTCGAGCCCGAACAAACAATGGTCTCCTCTCTCAGTAATACGGGTAGGTAGGTAGGGTATATGGTATACCTCGGGTATGTATGGTGCATACAAGGCACCATAGTAGACGTACATAAATACCAATATCTTGTGGGAAGCAATGCCCGTCGTTTGATTCCATACACAATTTTTTTTTCTTTCTTTTTCCCCCATTCGTCATTTTTATGTGGATAATAAGAGGGTAGTGGAAAAAAAAAATAAAAAATTCGTTTTCTTCTAATTGTCTTCGTATTTTTGGATTTTCTTTTTTTTTCTTTCTTTCTTTCTTTTGAATATGAGAAAAACTCCGAGCAAAATCAGAGCCGAGATGGCGAGCCGTAAGGTTCGTAAGGTTCCTGTAATTACAGGGTTGTCTGGTTTGTAAGTTGCTCGTGTATAAGATACTCATACAGGTCTTAGCCGCCGAGGTCGGGTCGCCGTATCGCATCTACTGATGCAGGTTCTCACTGAATCTATTTCTCATCCACCGCCAGCAGCAGCCGCGAGCGAACGAACGAACGAACGAACGAACGAACGAACGAACGAACGAACGAACGAATAAACGTGGCGTATGGATAGCGCGCATCGCGGCGATGCGGTGGTGAGTCATTTCGTTTTATTGGAATTTCATTGGCTGAAAGTTGTTCGACCTGTCTTCTCGAATAAATTATACAATAAGTTATTGCTTCTAGCCGCCAGTAGATTACCTGAGAGTATACCGCGGCGGTGAGACGTGACGATTAAATGCTAAGAATTTACGAGTTTCTTTCTTTTTATTTTTATTTATTTAATAACTTTTTTTTTTCTTCAAATTTTCTTCGTAAAACGTTTTTTTTTTTTTTTTTATTTCATTTCATTTTTCATTCTCTATCCCCCCCTCCGCCCCCCTCCGCGCTCGCGCTCTCTCTTATAATATATGCCTTATCCTTCGACCCCCCGAATATAATATTATATATAAAAGCGAATTAATTCGTCCTGCGGTCTATATATTATACACCTACATATCTACGCGATAAAGAATGCCGGTTGCCTTTGAATTCAACACGAAGCACACGTGCTTTTTATTTGCCCCTTTTCTCAATTTTTTTTTTTTTTCTTGTTTCTTTTTTTCCTTCTTCCTCTTTACCTTTCCCGGTAGCATTATGTAGCGGTGAAATTTTTTTAATTTTTTTGTTTTCTTCCTTATTTTTCTTTCTTTTTTTCCCCCTTTTTTTTTAATATTCTTACCACAATGGCGAGGCCATAACAATTTGGGTTTTATTTCCTCGGTATACGCTAAGAGCTTGCATTTCGTTTGTCTCCCCGTTCTTCATTCGCCCTTCTCTCCGCTCAGCTTCAGCTTCAGCCTCAGCCTCAGCCCCTCAACCCTCTGGTATATTATATAAATATATATATATATATGTATACACATCCAGGAGGCATTTGTGAGGTAAGAATACGCGCCGGGCAACGCCAACCCCCGGGCCTCCCTCCGCGGAGAGCTTCTATGAAAAGGCCAAAAGCTCAACTTCTATTTTTTTATTTCTCATTTTTTCTTCATTTTATGTTTATTTATTTATTTTTTATTTTTTGGCAAATATTCGCTTAACGTGGACTGAAACAATTCAAAATAAAGTAGAAGAAAAATATTCCTAAGGCTTATAGTATTCCGCCGTACGTACGACGAGAGACCGCATGTACTATAGGTATAATTCCCTAAGGATCTCGAGGATCGCGCCCACACCGACACCGGCACGTGTCGCAAAAAGAGAATATATACGAAACCAGTATACATATAGGTCCGGTATACGTTGATGCAGAAATTCTGCAACAACAAAAAAAAAAAAAAAAAACAAGAATCAAACGAAAAACAATAACCCAATAAATTAGAAAAAAAAAAAAATGATTTCACTAGGAACTAAGTATATAGAGGTACGTGAATTGAATTAAGCAGCAATGCGTATAGGTATATGTAATTAGAAAAAAATAGAAAATAATGTTGGTAAAATGTTGTGGGAAAAGTGTGTTGTAGGTACCCATAGTGTGTCGAGGCGGTCGTTAGTAGCAGATACGTAGCTTCCATGTGAGAATAACGCGTGCCTGAAACGGTCTGTTACAACAAATCCCAAGCAAACACAATATCGCTGGGTTTATTGCTAATAACTTTTCTAATAATCCCTGTATAAACAAACCTGATTTCTCCAGAGCCTAGTGGGTGGTATAGAGCTCGTAAGATTTTATGTGTTTGCACAAAGATATCATAAATGATACGCGCGCGACGCGACGCGACGCGACGCGCTTGAGCATCTGACGCGTCTATACCACTATGATATATCCCTTGACGTTACGTCGTAACCTAAATAGATTTTTACTTTTATTTCATTTTATTTTAATTTTTTTTTCATATCCTTTTTTCTATTCCAGCTTTTTTTCTTCCGTTTTTTTTTTTTTTTTTGTCTACTTCTAAAGTAAACTATTTACGTAAATATTGATTTACGAAGTACGCGACGACGCTACGGTTCTCACCTTCTATACTGGCATAAAGTATACATGCGCGCATACGTACACGCCGACATATCCATTACCCAACCCCCCCCTGCCCTCACACATACACATGTGTAGCTGAAAATCGTCTAGTATAAAGTTGAGAAAAGCCATATGTCAGTTTTCGAGACACGTAAAGATCTACATGTTTTACTGTCTCAACGTGTCTATATAGTATCTAAAGTCTGAATATATTTGGACGAAGAACTGTCAAAGTCTTATCTGATATATTTAAAACGACCGGTGATAATTGATCGTTTAGATTTTTACTAGTACCATTTCTTGGTGAGAAGTTGTGAAAAAAATAAAATGAAAAAAAAATAAAAATTCAGAAAACAAAAATGAAAAAATAAATCAATAAAAAAAAAACACGTACACACTTAAGCAGGTACACATGCCGCATACACACAGATCTTAGGACACTAGACTCTAGTCGGTCGTGAATGAACGTGGTAGAAACGTTAAAGTATAGGAAAAATGTTGGAACTAGAGTCGACAGCTCTGAGCGTGTCGTGCCTCTTGGGAATCTCCGAATGGCTGGTTCGACTACGAGAGTCAGGACGAACGGGAATCAATTTTGTGACCCGGTCGACTACACGTCGTTCGACGTTTGAAATTGTTAAAAATAAAAAGCGATCTGAATTTTTTTTTTTCTTTTTTTTTACGCCTCTCTTTTCCTTGCCTGTTTTTTATTATCATGAATGAATAAATATAGGTATATACCTATTTTCTCATATCACCGCAGTTCTGTGCAATCGCTATCTGGGAAATTAATCAATCAATGTTAATATACTCGGGGATAGGTAGCAGTCATTAACAAGAAAGAAAACTATCGTTCGGAGAATAATTGGAAATTATATGTATAGCTATGATGTATGGGTGCGCTTCGTTGGGGACGGATCGGAGGACGGAATGGTGAAAATTTCGAATTCGTTTGAGACGACTTCGAGTTTTCTGAAACGTTGAAGTTTAGAACATTAAAATTCCGGAAGGTTGGAATGCAGACAGTTCAAAACTCGGAAAAGTCCAAACCCCCGAAAACCAAAGTATTGGAAAATATTTCGGTCTATTCCTCAGGATGTGAAGACAAAAAATAGTTCAGTCTAATCGAGACCCTCTTTACGGAAATACGTGCGTGAATTTCGAGTTTCGGAGTTTTGGCATTTCGGATCTTTATAGGTTTCGTAATTTTGAAGCTTCGCTGATTTCCATTTCAAAGTTTTCGAAATCTGCTACGCATAGACTTTCGGGGAAACACGCTTTCCGAAAACTGCGTGTCGGTAGTAATATTGAAATTCGGACCTTGAATCCGACCTCGTCGCATCTCCTTTATCTCATCAAATTATATTCTCTAACCACCCCTAGACTATGTAATACGCTAGTAAATGGATTTGTTTACTGTCTCCATGGCCCTTAACCCCAATTTCTGAAGGATATATTCAATCGAAAATACGTTATACGTATACCTATATATATGTATATATGGGTACCCGTGTATAAACGAAAAGTGTACAGATGTCCGTACAGAGGAGCGGCAGCAGCAGCAGCAGCAGCTCGCGAGGGTTGTAAAGATCGGAAGAGCGTATTGTTTCTCGTTCGTTCGCTGCAAGAGGGGTGAAAAGTGGTGGTTGTACAAGTAGAGTAGAGTAGAGTAGAGTAGAGAGTAGAGAGTAGAGAGTAGAGAGTAGAGTAGAGTAGAGTAGAGTATGCATATATGTATGTATGTATATATGTGTAAATCGTTCGTGTAAAAGCGAAGGTCGCCCACCCTTTGGTGCGCGCCGAAGGGTTTTGTTAGAAGTTTGTTATACCTCTGTCGAGAGAGTGAATTCTTGAAAAGTCCATAAATTTAATTGAACGATGTGCTTGACAAAGAAAGAAAGAGAAAAAAATCTTTACGATTACAGCAGCCCCTGCCCTGCCAAGGCTTCAGATGATCGACGAGGGCGCGAGCGAACGTCGCCAACTGACTTGAAGCGACGAGAAAAGGAGAAGAAGAAGAAAAAAAAAAAGGAATTTTTACAAAACTTGATTCAACCAGACATTTTTATACCTTATACATTCCGTGAAACGAACGAATACTTTATTATACTGTATTTTTTTTTCTTCTTTTTTTTTTTTTTTTTTTCCCAATTCATATAAACTTGTCTGCCTCTCCCTGCTTGCTTATGCTTGCTTGCTTGCATGCTTCTCGAGTTTGAATATAAAACTCAGTACCTTATACCTACCAGCTCGTACTTTTATCAAAGGGCAAATAACTATGACTTATTGCTTCGACAAATTGAATTCCGCTGAAACGTGGGAGTATACTTGATACGGGATCGGGAATGGTGATTGAAAGAAAAAAAAAAAAATACGTATACAAAAAAACAATACCAAAATAACGACAGAGGTTTTTTTTTTTTTTTTCGATCAAATTATTGAATTTTTAATTATCGTGTAGGTATTACGTAGTAATCTGTACGAGAGTGTTGAAACATATTTATATATAAATTTGCATATATATATACGTAATTTCATCCAATACGTATAGGTACTATAATCTTTCATACGCTCGAAAGTCTTCGTATTATATTATTTATCAATTGCTTGATAATTGTCAAATTAATTAAAAGTCAATCCTACCTTGGCATAAAAATAATTAATGAGAGATTGTTACACTAGATAAAAAACCAGAGAGTTTAAAAAGACATTTCCAACCGCGTCCTGTCGTGCGGCTTGGTTTAATGCGTTAGCTCTGGTATTCGGGTAGTTTCTCGTATACCTACATACCTACCAATCTCCAAACCTGCAGAGAAAGAAAAACCGCCTCATCTCTGTGTGAGATAACGGTGTATGTGGGTGGGTGCGTGTGCGTGTGTGTGTGTGTGTTGCCTGGGAAGGACATTGTCAGGACAGAATTCAAAGAGCTTTCTTCTTACACTGGAACGGGAAATTACTCGGATGTGGGTGACGCGGGGGAAAAAGCAGTAGTGGGTATAATTGTGATGTAACCATGATGGATGAGCGGTCACAGTGCGCCGTAGAAGCGTTCGCGTTGTCGTACCGGATACGCAAAAAGCATTCTCTTCCGTTCGCCCGCGCATTTTCTCTCCTTACACATAATCTCGTACCAATTCTCAAAGCGCCACTCTTCTTCGCTTACACCTAGGTAGGTATATATTATATATATATATATATGTACCCACATCTCTTCGAGTTCTGTTGAGTTGCGAATGGTCCATCCAACCCGACCTTCGGCAGAACTTCGCCGTAACTCTCTCAGTGGCTGCAGCAGCGCGAGGTGTTTTATCTCGAGTTTCTTTAGCCTCTCTCGCCAATCTCAGTTGATGAGAAAACGGGTGACCGTTGCTAATATGCTGCAAGTTGGTCTGGCCTCCCTGGAAGAGGGGTGACGTCAAACTCATTTGAAACGATTCCGACGACGAGTTTTTCCCTTCGTACTATATATATATATATACATACATAGGTACTATATGTTAAACTTATGTATATATATATAAACGTAAAGCTGCGTCGTCGCGTAGGTACCCAATCAAGGGTTTGGGCTGCAGGAATATAAAGGCCAACGACCGAGAAGTAAGATTAACCTAAATCGGGTCGAACCCTTAAACCTACCGGTAGCTTTAATTTTGGGTAATTCCGTTGGAATCACTTCAATAAAATTTCGGTTCAATCTTAACAGCGTCGAACGCGGTAGGACTACTACTAGCGAGAAAGTAGGAAGTAAGAAACCGCGCTAATGTGCCGCCTATTCGTCTAATGAGAAGCGCAGGTTTCAAATCGCCTGTCTTTTCGAGAGAAAATAAGAAGAATAAGAAGAAGTCTCTTGGTTTTGGGTCGACATAGAAAATTTGGGGTCGTGGAAAGGGAAAGGGAAAGGAAGAGGATGAGGGTGAGGATGAGCATGAGGATGAGGAAGAGGAGGAGGAAGAGTCAGGAAAGGCAAGGGAGAAGAAGCGAAGGGTAACCGACCCAATCTTAGGCTTCTCACAGCATCCACCGCGACCTTTGTTCCTTCCAATTAGAAAAGTTTTCGACAACTGGCTAGGAGGCGGAGGGAGAGAGAGAGAGAGAGAGAGGATTTCTATAGTTGAAATGAAATTTTATTCGATTAAGACAATTGCTATTTCTCCAGCGAACAATTAACTCCACGACCGACATAACAGGCTCGTCCTTCCTCCGCCTTTACCCTTCTCAATTTTCTCTCTCTCTCTTTATCTTGAAGCATATATAACTACGTCAGCTGCCGGTATCCTCCTATTTAGTGAATGGAGAATCGCGGAGAGGAAACAATTCTACGTAATTGGATAATATTTTGGTAAATGAAAATCTCTTAACGAGATATAGGCTGGGAACAATGGCGAGGAGGATCGGAACATGGGGGCTTGTAGTTGTCAATATATCCCGGACCGCAGGAATTGGGCCTGAGAAACGGTTAACCATGAACCCAACTAAACAAACCCATCGTGAATCTATAGCTTGGTGTATAGAAGCTCCGTTCAGTGCCAAGAACGCTAAATACTAAATACTAAATACTAAATACTAAACACTAACAACAACCAGCCTCATGGGCCGCCACCATCACCGTCCTCGTCATCCTCGTGCCAAGGACCCGTCGACGAGGCGTCAAACACGACCCACGAACCTGAGCAAATAATAATTGAATATGGTTAGCATGAAATTAACTAACCTCCCTTGTCGGGGGTCTGGGCTCCGGGGAATCCCCAGCCTTCAAAGGACTTGAATAGTTAGTTAGCCGCCATTATCCGTAGCGGGGACATAGAATGGACCACAGTGGCACCACTATGTGCCGCTCTCTCTCTCACTCTCTCTTTCTCTTTCTCCTCTCATCTCCTCTCCTCTCTACGTCCTTAGGTAGGTACCCGTAACTTGTCGTCGTTCGACGCTATACGAGGCTCTTTGAAACGTTTGGAATTTCAATTTCGTTCCATGGGCCAACAATGAGTCACCCATCGGGGGTAGAAAGGGGTGTTTTAAGTCTGCTTTGGACTCGGTCACAGCGAGAGAAATGCTTGAGGGACTTTGGAGTTCGAGGGTATATACTATGAGTGGGAGATGTGGTACTGAAACTGAACTGTTCCGTGGTGGTTATATGGTATAGGTATATGAGAATGGGACTAGTACTAGTACTAGTACTAGTACTACCACTCGAAAAGGGAACCACTATCCTTTGCATTCTATCCGCAATCTGGATTGGTGTGTGTATGTACTTTCGAGCAATAGAGCTGATCTCGAAACAATTGAAAAATCTCTCTTTTACTCGTTGTCCACGGGCACGAGACATAATGCACTACCCGTACTACACAATGGAATCGGATAAATGGAAACTACAGAATTTAAGATTGCCGCGGCCGCAATCTGAAGGGGACCAATTCCTATGCAACGGATGCGAATTTGATGATATTAACTCACTTGCTGATAAAAATTAACTACCCTCATTAAATAAGAAGAAGAAGAATTAGGAGAAGGCGATTTAAAAAGATTACTGCAGGTTCTCGTTTCTCCTAAAAAGTTACCGAATCCATATTCTCTGTCAAAGTTCACATCGTCATTGAATATACACGAATGACGCAATTAACGGTCAATGCATAATGTGGTGTAGGAATAAATTAAAACACTCTAACATCGATGGACTTTCTCGAGTCTGAAACCCGATAAGCCCATTGCTCATGCTTTCACGTATACGATGCGGTGCGTTCCTAGAATGAAATTTGAAACGTGAAAATAATTTGACTTTTAGTTTTTTTTCCCTCTCTCACTCTCTCTCTCTCTCTTTATTTTATTTTTTTTATTTTCGTTTTCTGACGTCAATTTTTCAAATATATTTATGTACGCGCGTGAATACGCATTTTTATGTACATATCATTATTAGGTCTTCGGTATACTTTCGACGCATGAATTCCTGAAGGTTCTAATCCAACGAATTTCAATCTGATCAATCGACGCGTCGGTTGGGTATTGACTAAGAGTTCTTCACTGTTCGTGCGGCATCTCACGCAACGGAATTTCTCGTTCGCACGCAATTCCAGACCATTAATTAATTTTCTACCACTTCCCCCCCTCTTCCACTCTGCCTCCTCTCTTCGCCCTGAACTAATTACAACTGCCTTTGCCATTTTCTTTTTTCTTTTCTTTTTTCTTTTTTTTTACAATTCCGCCGAATTATCCGCAATGGATATTCGGCGGAATATCCTATACGTTGGTATATTTAATTATATTATATTACATACGCACGTTTTCTCGCCGCGAATTGAAATTCCTATCGTTTTTGTTCGCGAATAGGGAGGATGAGGACGAGCCACTCTAAAGTGTGCGGGGAATATTATAGAGTCCGAATTAATTGAGAGGAAGTAATTGCTCTAACGGTAAAAGAGAAAATTTGCAATAGCTAGAGGTGTATACGGTCGTTTGAATCCATGGAACGCGAAATCGCGTAGGTACGTATACGTATTCGGTTTTACGGAAATGAAAAAATAACAGAACCTATCGAGATAACCATAGGTATATGTATAGGTAGGTATATGCTATATTACTATATATATATATACCTACGGTTATCTGTTTTTGCACAGGGAACAAAAATCTCTTCTGAGATTAGTTGAAATTAGGTTTGAAAAATAAATGGTCAAGAGGATAAATATTGCGGGGGATTTATAACACGCCAGCTTCGAGGCAGACTGGGCCTACTGTTCTCTTTCGCTGATTGTGCGAACGCCACGATGAGGGAATAATTTCAGCGTTTTATTTTCTTTTTTTTTTTATTATGCGTATAAATACCAGACAGGTAAATTTGGATCTTTTGAAAATTTAATTACTGACCCGAATACCACGTGTATTAGTATTTTAAAAAAATATTTGACAACTGGGTTTCACTGCTGTGGGGAAATAAATTGAAACGTCAACCCACAAGAGGGACCGTATAAAGGCAGTTGGCGGGTTGGTCGACCGAGTTGTCGTTATTTCCCAACTTTTTTTTTATTTTTTTTTTATTTTTCCTCAAAAACCCTGAATTGTCTCTCCCTCTCTATTCTCCCTCTGGCGTTATTCCGCTTTCGTTCTCTCTCGTTCTCTTCGCCTTGCGTACCCGTAAAACCCAATTTCGTTCTTTGAGCAAAAATTTGTCTAATGGCACCTGGAGCGTGTCATTGTTGCTTATAGCCTTTGTACCTTCGTTTTCCACGAGCGACCGGAAGCAAGAGGAATGATACAGAGAAGCATGGGTGAGCTACAAAGTAAAGGAGAAAAGACCGCAGGAAATGAAGAGAACGAATGAAAATGATGAAAATTTAATACACATATTTCTGTCTATGTATATGAGTATATATGTATGTATGTATGTATATATGTTTTCCGAGCTTAAACTGAAGAGAAATACGAATTATACGAATATAATATATAGGTATACGTAGATATGGACCACAAGTATCCTTCCTCTGTAGTCAAAAGTCCATCAAACGGTACAGTCTTATAAGAATTTCGTCTTGGTATGACAGGCATGAAGTAAGGGTAAGAAAGAAGCAGTCTTGAGATAATTAAAGCGAGAGTCTTGTGCTTTTGTGGGAGAATTCTAAGTCTGTAAAGAAAATTAAGAATACAAAATCCAAAAAAGAAGGAAGAAGAAAGAAAAAAAAAAGGAAAATCGCGAAAATCTCCGACTTTTTTCTCTTCTTTTACATAAAGAGATACCAAAGCCGAGGAGTCTGGCTTTAGATATATGGCCAGAATAAGGCATACTTATACTCTCTCTCTCTCTCTACTCTTTCATTTTCAGCACATCGCTCTATGGTTTTGTGCTTTTTTTTCTTTTTTCTTTCTTTTTTTTTTATTCATAAAAAGCTTCACCTCTACCACGTATATATCAAGGCCTAAACCAGGCTGAAAACGTTGTTATATTATAGCCAGGGACATAAAGCAATCTACTTTGCGTTCCGCGTACATGTATTACGTTCCTCTCCTAAAAATCCGCTTTATACCTACACCTACTGTATTGCAGGAGCGAAAATCCCAGCCAACAAATTTTCATATAATGCCTAAAGATTTCGCCCTATCTTACACCTTGCTGCGCGAACCCGGTACAGAGCTGAGACTATATCAATGCTCTGCGGTATACATATTTTATAAAAAAAAATTTCAGGTAAAAGCCTGATTTTTTTCCATAGTAAATCAATATTTTGCCAATTTTTTTTTGTTCCGAAATGTAGTACGGTGAGTAAAATTTTCACGCGTTTTTATTCAGTTTCGAAGCTATGCGGGAAATAAGGAGGACGAAAAATAACGTGTAACCTTCGGGTATCTGGGCAACCCGTAATGTTATTTGCGTAAAAGCCCCTTTGTGGTTCAACTTTTTCTATCTCTCTCCCTTCCTTTCGTCCCTCGCCTTTTCTCCTTCTCACTCACTTTCTACCCTGGTCGTCGTCGTTTTCCCTTGTTTCTTGTTGTTTTCACGCATATTTTCCTCGTTGTCGCTCATCCCATTTTTCCCCGTTTTTACCCCTACACCTTCCATTTTATTTCCTCTTTTCCCCTAAACGACGCCGACATTTTTACACGTGAAAGAAAAAGGCGACCCAAATAACAATGATATTGGGTGTTATATTTGTCGTCACTTTGCTCCCGCACTCGCGCGTCTCTATTTCGATTTCCCTCCCCTCTCCCCTCCGCCGTCATTTTATTTTATTTTTTACCGTTCTTTTTTCTCATTATTATTCTTTTCTTCACACTCATTTCGTCCAACGCTCTACCTTCCGAGATAATTAAAACGAAGTTTGCCAAAGTTCTAACTTCCACCGGATAATCGAGTTCTTTAAGTCACTTACTTTGCTCGCGGTTCGATTCTCCGTCGATGTCGAGACTTATGACTTTCAAGCTTCTTTTATGGACGACGCCACCAGCTGACTTCTTACATTTCAGTATAAATATTATAACTTATTTAACGAACTTTGCACTAAACCAATCTTTCTCGTTCAAATAATAGAAGGATCATTTGTCATATTTCTTCGCACTTTAACGAAGATCGCGGTTGTATTATTACATTGCCGTTCGTCATCAGCTAGATAGTTTACAAAAAAAAGATCTCAACAATCTTTTCTTATCACCTTTCAAAATAAGGACGAATTTTTTTTTTCGTTTTTTTTTTTTTTTTCTTCGCGAATATGATGTCGATTACAAGTCGATTACAAGTTTACGTAGGTACCAGGGATAAAGTAAGTTAGTCGTCCGTCGAGTTTGAAAAGTGGTTAAATTTTGTTGCGCTACGCTCGTTGAATTTTTGACCCAACCTCATTGTCAGCCTCGTTTATAAACCGCGGAACGTAAGCGATTTCTTCTTCTTCTTCTTCTTCTTCTTCTTCTTTCCATGCTTGTTCTTTTCAGTCGAAAAAAGAAAAGAAACGGGGGGGGGGGGGGGGGAAGAAAAAGAATTCTTCTTTCAAACTTTGAAGGAATAATTATTTTACAATCTTTCGAATCTCCGCAACGCCGGCTCGGCAGTAGGTACGGTTACTCCGATTATTTCATACTTAGAGAGGTAGGTAGGTACTACATGGGGCATTATTATCAGACTCGCCCTAATGTCTTTGAAAAAAATTAAACTATACCTAAATGAAAAAAGAACGTCAAGTTAAACTATTCGGAAAATTTGGAAACGAACCTAACACCTATATCATCTGATCTGAAAGAATTTGTAGGCGCAACTCGAGTGATGCATTCGGAGTCAATATAGGTACCTTCACCTACATACCTATAGCTGTTGCCGCGTATATTAACGAGAAAGATTTAGTATAGATTTTCTTTGTCTACCATCGACCGACCGCGACGTGACGCGACGCCCGCACAAAGTTATGGACGTAACCCACCGATCTGACGAACGAAAGCATTCTATACCCGAGAAGACGGAGAATAAGAGGAGGAGGAAGAAGATGAACATGAACATGAAGAAGAAGAAGAAGGAGAAGAAGACGAAGACTGTAGTACATCTTCCAACTCTAGAGTCCACCGTGATTATAGTGTTGGAAGTATAGGGCTTAGGATGGGCAAGGAATGCCAGCAGGCGGCTTTGTTCCGAGCACCGTTACCTACCTAGCCAAGGCAGTCGTCCCTTTCGGATCTTCTTCAATTATATACACTCAGTTCGTGTTAACTTTACGGTATACATACGATTTTAATCCCTCATCTAGTCGCGCATGCTTACTTACAAGTTGTTTTACACTCTTATCCCGAACTATATCTGACCGAAGTGTACGAAAGAAAACAGACGAAAGGACATTGACAAAAAAAAAAAAATCAGGAATTAATGGAATACGAGGATTAGACACACTGGGTGAATTTCGAAAAGACGAAATAATTTAACGAGACGAATAGTTACTCGTAATTATATAGGTACTAAGACATATAATAACGCGTATACTATTCTACATCGAGTATAAATATAGCTACGACCTTATCGCATCGGCCGCACTCGATCCGTTATAGCAGAATTAGAATCGACTCTAGTTCAAAGAGCATCTCTCTCTTATTTTTTGGGCGTAAAATTTAGTGGCGCCTTTTCCCTTTTTCTCTTTTTTTTTTTGGTTTCTCTCTCTCTCTCTCGTTTTTTTTTTTCGCAAGTAGGTCGGCAATTTTTTTCGCTCGACGGCGCCCTCCAGATAAAAATCTTCTGAGGAGCAAGTCCTCCGCGTTTGCCTCTTCTGGACCCTCTACCACTTTCTCTCTTTCTCACTCTCTCTATTTCTCTCTTTTCTCTCTGTTCTCTCTTCATTGCCTAGTGATCCTTGCCTCGACCCGAAACGCTATGAATTTAATGGGGTATTATACGAGCCTCGCGATCCACCGGTATAAGGTACACATACTACATAGCATAGCTTCTACCTATACGTACGTATACTGGATGGATACTTTTTTTCTGAACCACCGCCTTCGATCCGAAATCCCATTGTAATCACTTTTGAATTGGGCACTTCTGTCGGTTATTTATTGGTTCACTGAACGGACCTATTTCGACTGGCAGCTGCTGCTGCTGCTGCAACGCCGTTTCAACTTTAAAGTAAAAGATATTCCCCTTGCTTGCTGCTTCTTCAGACCTATACCTGCCCGCTGCTATCATCATACACCTCATCATGCACATCGACGAGATGCTCTCTTCTCTTTACCTTCTACTTACTCCTCTCTTCTACGCTATATACTAGAACTTATTTACTCTTGCTGCTTTATCTTGAACTCTCTCATCCCAGTTATTCTCGACTGCAAGATACCTGCAAGATAGAGAAGAAACGAGAATAGAAGAGAGGAGAAGAGAAGAGAAGAGTTACCTCTTCTATCTACCTACACATAGATATACAATATGGTACTTATCTAACCCCCCTAACCTATATACCAAAGGTACCTTACAGCTACCTTGTCGGATAATATAAAAGAGAGAAAGAGAATAGAAGAAAAAAATTGAGTGTTTAATTTAGTGTAGAAATCTATGTACCTTCGTGTTCTACTTTTGATAACTCGGGTGTGTTTCTTCTCCAGTTTATTATACACGTCTTTCTCTCCTTTCATTTTCTTTTCTTCTCTTTTCTTTTCTTTTATTTTCTTTTCTTTCATGGTTCAATTATAACATGAGTATCGTATATATTCGAATACCTTTTTTATGGTCTGCAGTAGTTTTAAACGTATAAAGTTTAGCGGTTTTCGTTTTTTTCCTCCCCTCATTTCAAACGGTAACGAGACAGTCATGTTCGCAGGTGCACAGCGTGTACGTATAGTCGTTAACGAGAATCAAATTTATCGCTACTAGCCCACAGCTTTATATACACTATAGTTATAAATTTCCATAAACTTTGATTTTCATCCAAGGACGAGCTCGCCCTGCGGTATACACAACTCTTACTATATTTATTCGAAGAGCTCAATGTAGATTCGATTTTCCTCTATTAGCCATATGTATTATCTATATGCTGCACGCAACTCTCACGTACATATACACTATAAGGCATACAATTTATCATAATTTATACGACACATATCTATGTTGGTATAGCAATATCGCGATAATTCTACTCTTAGTATAGTTATAGTGATTCTGATGAGAAATTTGAACTTGTAGTGTGTCTTCTCGTTTACTCATCTCCTAGTCGCTCGTATTGTATACTATGTATATATATATATACTGGAAGTCCTTCACCGTGGGAGTTGAGTTGGCTCTTGGTTCGTTCGACGTTAACTTAGTCATGCTCAGATCTCTTTGGAAAAAGACTAGGTTAAAATATGAGCTGTACTGAAATCGAGCCTAGGACGAGTGAGCCTGACCCCATACGTCTACACTTCGTTCGAAGTAAATTTAGACCTTAAATACCATAGATAGAAATTTAGGGATGACCTAGAATTGACTATATCTACTCTTGTTCTTATTATTCTCAACTTGATTATGAGTAAGATAAAAAAATAAATCCCGTCTCGAACTCGTCGAACAATTATTGTCAATTGCATGCTAATATATCCGTATGGCGTTATATATTATAATTGCCTCGGGGATAATCGCAGAAACTAACTTAATGAAAATTAATTAGCGATATAATAGCGATAAATAGACCTTTGAGTCGTTTTAATTATACTAAGGAGTTCGGTGCTTCCAGAGTTCTGCATGAGATCGTGCGGGGGGGCTATGCTATTGTATCGTGTTGAAGCTACGGCACGTGCTGCTGGGATTCCGGGTTGGAAGGGAGCTGGGAGAGGAACGATTGTGAACATTGTTCGCGAAATACGTGTTTCCTAGATGTATATTATACGCTAATAATTAATAGCCTTCAGCGTATGTATAGGTATTAGTATAGGTATAGGTATGAGGGAGATTTAGTTTTCGAATGAAACAACTAAATTAATAATTAGGTTAAGCGTTACTCCCGCGTTAGCCCGAAAATCTGCCGTATTGAAAATAAGGAGTTGGAGAGTAGGAGGAGAGTAAAGAAAGAAAGAAAGAAAGAAGTGAAATACGAGGGGGATATATATATCAAGTGTTTTTCAGAAGTCGTTTGAAAAGCTTGTACGTGTTTTAAGTCAAACAATAAAGGATTGTTGAATACCGAAAGACTAAGGATTTTTGAGAAAACGTGAGCTTTGAAGTTTTTTAATTTCATAATTTCCTACTTCTAACTTCGTCTCTTTCTTATTATTCTCTCATGCCTCTGCTGCCTTGGAAAACTTTCGGATAATAATGAATACGATTTTTCTAAAAAAAAAAAAAAAAAAAAAACAGCGGGTCCTGCAGGAGCTGGAAAAATATTGCCTCGCGTAATCTTACTAACGTAATTAACAACGCTGAAAAAAAAAAAAGAAAAAAAAAAAATTAAAACAAAAAATTGAGTGAACAAATTTGTTCCAAAAAGAGAAAGAGAGAAGAAAGAAAAAAGAAATCACGAAGAAGACGAAGCGGGAGTAAGAAAATGAACAAAAACTGATTCCAGCAGGCTCGTTGCCTCCTCGATGCTTTTAAAATAATTATCAACTCTTTACCTCTAATACCTACCCGGTCGTTCTATACTACAGACCCAACAACCCGAACGCGCGAATTCTTCTTACCCCGAAACGGCGAGGCTTTAAACAATTTCTGCCTCGATCCTGTCTGCGTGGAAAAGCAAGTGCCTAATATATTAGGTATACCTGATATTATTACCTACCAATTACCCCGGTCTGATTAGAAATTCGTAGAATGGTAGAGATTGCCAATTTCGATGAATTTTCTTGTAGCTGTTTGTGACGCGTTTGAAAATAAAAAGCAAAAAAAAGAAAAAAATCGAATGAAATTTTTTTTATTCAAATACGAAAATTTCAATACATATTTCCGTAGAAAATGTATATTGGTGAAAAAAAATTTTCCCATTTCACCTCGCGCCGTGACAAATTCCTCAATCGTCCTATATCCGACAGTATGTGTATTCTGGAGAGGAAGCAGATGTGGAAATGCGTGTGGGCCGCCGCCGCTTGGCGGAAGACGACGGCATCTGTAAGTCTACCACTAGATCGGTGCCGAAAACCTATAGTATACTCTTATGCGTATAGGTATGGGTGTGTGTGTGTGTATTTGTATGTATAAATACCGAATATGGTTACTATTGTGTACATTAGTTTAGTGTTATACGCTAGACTCCTACAGTGAGTTTACGCATCCTCGAAAATACGGATTACCTGAGTAATCCGTGTGTTGAAAGCTTAGCAGTTATAGTAGCGTCGTCGTAAAGCTTTGAGTTTATTGGCTATCCAAGGATTACGCCTCGTAATATTTCCTATTTTATTATATAATTTCTTTCTTTATTTTTACTCACGTATCTTTCTCCTACAGTTTAAAAAACGAAAAAAAGAAAAAAAAAAACATATTCTCTTCCTTTTCTTTAAAATCCCCATCAGCTCTGTATACATGTATACGTTTATATTTATACATAAACCTATACAAGCTCGTACACTCTTTATCTCACAGGACCAGTATTTACCTCATCTTCGTCTATAACACCCCAACATCGCAACGGGAGAGGAAGCAGGCGGTAGCTTCTTACTTTCTGATTATTATCATACCCAACTTACCTAATTATCAATAATTTTCTTCTTCACGGTGTATAACTTCTCCCTCTTTCTTTATATCCTAGTCATTATTTCTATCATTACCAAAGTATCATTGTCAAAGGTCAGTTTATCGAAGCAGATATAAACTATCCATCGGCCAAATACAAAATACCATTCGATTTTTTATATTTCGTATATTTTAATGTTTTTTTTATTTATTTCGCGATAGACGTAGAGGCGCCTTTCCATCAATATTTCATTGATGGATTTTTATCATAGTGCGGAACGAAATAGACATATATATAGGCAGAGGCGGTGGGATTGATCCTGACCCCGCGTGTAGATATAATTTGCGTGAAAAATGGAAAGAGAATGGGTTTTAAAATGAAAAAAAAAAAGAAAAAAGTATAAAAATAAAAATAGGAGAAGAAAGGTTTGAAGAATTATACGCGAGAAGAAAAAGGCAACTGGGACAGGCACACGGGGTAAACGGCGTACACACCTTTTCCGTTTTTTGGGTGGGAGTGGAGACTCTGATGGGCTAATAACGATAATTTCAAGTTTCGGGTGGCAATTTGGTAGACATTTTTGGCAGGTGGTATCCTGAAACCTTTGGCCAAGCCCTACCTGGTCATTAGTTACTGAAGGTACGCTGCTGCTTCGTGTCAGCTATATATGCCCCTATATACCTACGTCCATGAAAATACACAACCATAGATACATAACAGACGAGACGACTCCTCTATACTACTTAGACACACAATATATAAATATATATATGTGTGTGTGTCTGTACATATATATCCAGCTACTATATACGCAGGGGAACGGCAGCTGGTATCCTGAACAGAGCGAGAAGCCCTTCGTAAGGCAACGTAGCTTTAGGTACGAGAGAAGCCAAGGTTCAGGATTCTCCCTTGTTGCTCCTATACGGTACCCTCTCCTCTTTACCTTTTCTATACGCGTAAGGAAATACTTGGCGAAGCCCCCGCGTAATCCGCAATCAATCAATATCGCTGATATTTCAGAGGGAAGTATATATGAGTATATATATGTATACCCGGATATATATATATTATATGTAGGGACGGCTAGAAGAGAGAGAATATGAAAATCCGTATTTTTGCAATTTCTGCAAAAACGCGTTTCGGCTCACAGAACTAATTTCATTTTATTTCGTTTTCAGAGATCTTGAATGAAAATATAATATCTCCTCATTTTTCGTTTTTTCTTCTCATATTTCTTCTCGCACGAAATACGTAAATATCGTATAAATTTTATTATATAATACCCGTAAAGTACGAGATGCGGGATTGCCACTCGGTTGAACACTTTCGCGTATATAGACGGAAAGGCGGCCAAGAGCTACTCGCAATCAGTCAACGCTGTCGTCGCTTCGATACAATGCCCTTATCCTCGAGAAAATTAGTTGCTCGTAGAAGAGTTGAGTGCCCTGATGTTACTGGTGCAGAGAATATGGAGGTGAGAAGGGTGCAGAGTAGGAGTTGGGTTAGGGTTTTATTAAATTTTGTCGGAAATTCTATACCTACCTAAGCGAAATAAATTTTAAGACGGTCTTCTCTTCGGTACTTGGGTTCCGTCTAAAAGCTCCCTCGCCTCGGTAAGGTAAGGTACGTAACATATAGGGCACGTTGCTGCTACTTTTACCGATGCTAGTGCACACTTCCAACTTTGAAAGTAAAATACCACCGAAAGCCAAAACAAACTGGGTTGGTAATTTTCCCGACTTGGTCACGCGCGGTTCTCGGTTAACGTAGCTTACGGAAAAGTAGGTAATTCTGCTGTAGAATAAACCTGAATGAGAAGAGAACCTCGAATATACTAAAGATGGATTGAGAATTTTGAAAAAATTCTCATACAGGTACGTATACGAAACTTCGCATATGTAGAGAAGCTGACATGGTCATCAGGGAAGAAGAGAAAGAACGAAGATGACGAGAACCTTTCGAACATTTTCGCATTTTATACGGCGAGAACCCCTTATATACCCTATACGAGCGTACCTCTACCTTTTCTTGTCTCACTTTTTCCACGTCGTCTCCGTGAAGCGGAGTGTTGCTGATTTGGTCATTAAGGAGAGCGAGCAATCGTGGTATAGTAAGTGCCTGCATGCCATGCCATGCGCGGCGAGGCAAGGCAAGGTAAGCCGGAGCAGTTGCCAGGTGCAAAAACGACCATTCAAAGGACAATTCGCCGGTCGAACACACCGCCGTGAACTCTATATATTGCACAATGCAAAGGTGGACTATTTCACACATCTTCTGTGTAATACCCTAATTTCTTTCTATTCCGTGCCAGCCTCAGCCTCAGCCCCAGCATCCTAGCATCCTGGGCATTATTGTATACGGGGGTAAAATAGCTCCCCTTTAATTCCCCTTACTCCTTAGGCTGAGGAAAAGGGACGAAAAGGTACCCCGCAGGACATTTATAATCATCAGCTCAAAGACGCGAGCGCCGAAAATTCTCGGGAAGAATGAAATTCGGGAAGAATGGAGCGTGCCTTGAAGAAGGAGCGAGCTCAGCTCGTACAACCTCCGACGTCTGTATATTAGGATCTAGTCTACCATATACTATACTATATACCCTCACACGAGTTTCTTGTAAAATAAAGCCACCTTTATATTATTACCTTAAAAAAATGTATCTAACCGCTAGATAGTTGGGTCGATATGTATATATGTACATACGATGATGGGGAGGAACGCCTGTAAATAAGGGTGAAAAATTTTTATACCAAGCTACAGCTAGGAAAGGTAAATGCTTTTATTTAATAAAAGGTGAGACAAGAACCAGGGAAATAAAGATAAAAAATAGTTTTGAAATATTTAAGGGGGATGATAAGAAAAAAAGAGAAAATTATAGCGAGAAGAAATCGTTGGGTTTTAATTTCAAGGAAAGGAGTGATAAATTTCTGCTACAATTCTCCTTAACGCGCGTAACACTGGAATCTCTGAAAAATGCAACGCCGTTAACCCAACCGTAGAATAAATCGGTGAGATTAATCCAGTTGCTTAGCTTTAGGATCCTTCCGAGTTCCCTTCGGTTGGGGCATCGTTACCCTTACCTAGGCCGCCCCTGCAACTCGCACTGTTAAACTTAATTTGAGTAAATTAAGAAACTTTTCTTTTCCCCGTACGACAGGCGACGTAAAGAATAAAATAATCTGAATCATCTCCTCTTCCATTTTTCTTACTTGGGTTTTTTTTTTTTTTTTTTTCTTGATTCATTTTTTATTTTCATTTTTTGCTACTTTTTCAACTCTGTTATGGGAAACGATATCGCTGCTATACTCGACGGCCATCCAACCCCACGGGTTGAAGATAAAACGATTTTCCTGTATTGTGAAAAATCGAGATCTCTCTTCCAACGCACACGGAACATTGGTTCCATATACCAAGCCGCGGACTCCCTCTTGTTCGCATTATTAACAGTCATTTGTTTTCCTATCCACTTCCCGTTCTTCCCGTTCTCTCTACTTCACCCGGGCGCTTAACGCGTGTGCGGTTCTCGTTATGACAAGGACGTTTGTAAAGTAGAATATCACCCATTCGATTCGATTCGATTCGATTCTATTCGATCCGATCCGATCCGATTCGGCGGCTTGGTATATTCGCTTATTTCGTGCCTGACTCGGCGATTGTTTCGTTGGATAGCTCTCAATATATCATCGAAATTCCCGATCCTATTCGACGTGATTATCCCATACACTAGACGGCGTACATACGCATGAATATACATCAACGTCTGTTGAAAAAATCTGATGAAAAACCAACGGCTAACTTTTGCGATCTTTTTTATTCGCCATTTTCACTATTTTGCATCTCTGATTAAAACCAGGGTATACATCACGAATCACCAACTCGACGATAGGAATTCTAAAACGTCATCGTCCAAGCAATTAGGACCAATTTGTTTCGTGCTTTATTATTTCCTCTATTCGTTCCTTATATACATACAGAGTTCGAACGGCGAGCGAGTTGAACTTTTTATTATTCTTCTTTTTAGTTTTCTCGTAAACTAGACGTAATTTTGGAGTCTGGTTAGTCTTATCAGATTGTGGTATGTAATACCTACCTTGAGCAGGTTTACCCATCCGGTATAATTGTGAAACATCATGAAGTTGGGATTCGTTATGAGACAAGTCGAACGAACGGACCAGTAAACAAACGTACGCTAGACTTTCGTTGAAAAATAAAAAGATAACTAAAAATAAGAAGAAGAAGAAGAAGAAGAAGAAGAAGAAGAAGAAGAAGAAGAAGAAGAAGAAGAAGCGGAAGGGTGGCGGTGAACCTTAACGTAGTTACGCATAAACGAAACCCCCTTAATACCGTCTGCACATTATTAACAGCCATTTACCCCGCAACCCTATTTCCTGGGTTATTAGTAGTACGAAGCAGAAATCTATACTTGTATAGAAGGTAAACGCAGACCGTACACCCACCATACACTGGAGTGGGAAAGAACGAACGGAGAAGCCAGTTGCTGTATGTAATACGCAACACGAGTCGATGTATGACCAGGAACCGGTAACCGGAAGTAGTTTGCTTCACTGACGTTTGTTGTTCGAAACAGGAACTGGCCTTGCGTCGATTCAATGATCATGAAATTGCGATTGTCGTCAAACAGGGGATGAGGAACCCACACAACCATAGTTTCGAATTCTCAATTAGAATTTCAACCGTCGTATAATTTCGGTTAATTATTTACCAATAAATAATTCAACAATATTTCATTGCCGCAAGAAATCAAATTGATGATTTTTGCTCTGAAAAAAGAAGAAATGGTATTTTTCGGTTTAATTTGAAAAAATCTACGTCAATGTCTCCAAATTTTATCCAAAAATCAGCTGGAACATTTAGAACTTGAGAACTTGGAACTATATCGAAAATTTCATGAAATTCTCATGGAATTTTTCAAATTCATGAATTATATTGCGATTTTCGTCGGATCATCTATGTAGGTATAGGCCGCACCCTTGAACAATGAATAATTGAAATACGCAGAAGTATAATATATCATTTTTCGGATTTGGGATGCAATAAGGTAGATTTCTCAGTTTTACAACCATCCGGCGTGGTACGCGACCTTAGCTTCCCTCCGGTTCTTAAGTCAGGGAAAACAAACGGACGGTTTAAGGGTATTACGGAGGTAGAAAGGACGAACGTTCAACCATTATTCCGTTCAACGAGAAAACCCTGTATATATGTATGTATAATATACGTACGCGTATATAACTGCAATGGTTCTCCAGGGTATATAAGGTATAAACTATATACCAGATATAACTATATACCATATAGAATATCCATCCGCGTAATCTAGGGTGGGAAAATTTCAGCTTATCGATACCAGCTAATGGCCGATAATGACGAGTGATAAATGATACATTACTTGGGGGACAATAATTTCTCGTTTTCCTCGCGTGTAAGCAATGCGTGGAGGGCAGCGTATGAGGAAATAGCGGCATGCGCTACCGCAGTTTATACACACCCCTTACGCAACCCCTAAACTCCCTAACCTAAAATATATACGCATTCCACCCACAAGAGAGGACATGAGAGATTGCTCCCCATAACTCACTTGAGTAGGATGAGGAGGTAGGTACGCGAACATCCACGAGTACGACGGGATGCGGTAATACGCGGGATGTGAGGAGAGAGGGCATACGTGGAAAACGTGTAAGAAAGGGTGTTTTATATTCCTATAGATGCTACATTTTTTTTTTCTTTTTCTTTCCTTTTTTTTACTTTTCTTTTTTTTTTTTTTCTTTTTCTGCCCATATTGGACTTCGGATTTATCGTTCTTCGATCCTTCAGCCCAGCTGCAGGGTTGGAGGTAAAGCAATATGGGACGTCAGTTATGATCAGTGAAATTACGAGGAAAAGCAAAAAACGGATAAAAGAGAGAGAGAGAGAGAGAGAGAAAAAGCTCTAAATCTTGTCATTTTTTCAAGTATTATATTTTAGTTCGTTCTTCTTTCCCTTCTCTCATCAAACTCCTCGTTTTTGCAGTGCGATTCTGCTGCAGTATATACGTGCTCTCTTGTGTAGGCTTTGTTAAAATACATTTCCTGAACGGTGACTAGGGTAGAAAAAGAAAAACAGGAAACCACGTCCTTCGGTTAACCACGTGTGTCACATACGGTCATTTTTAAATTCGTCTCTCCGTTATATACTGCAGCTCAGATGGTGTTAATTATTTGCTCCGTTTTTCCTACCACGAAGGCACGAGACTTTAAGGCCTCTACATCCCAGATGGGGAAAGGGGTTGAGCAGTGTACTTAAGACATTTTTTCCCTTCGTTTTTTTTTTTATTATTATTACGGAAATGACACGCCGCGATAAACGAAACTAAATTATGCATCACGTGAATTTTTCTTTTTCCTTCGTTTCCTTATCCGGAATGAAAAATTGGACTTCGGACTTAATACGAATTTGATTATATCGTATAGCGCTAGGCAAATGGTCACAAAGTTCCTACGTATGATTTCTTCGCCACTGCACACAGAGGCTTGAGTTTTATTTATCTACTTTTCTCTATCAGATATAAATAACCGCGAAAGAAAATTGGAGGAAAAAAATCAATCTCTATTTTATGGACGTGTGTGAGGTTGCTATGTGGGTATAAAAATTGTAGTTTCATCGACCCGATTTCTATCAACAGTGAGATAACCTCCGTGCAACGATTCAAGCCTCAATAATAGCTATTTTATTTACGAGCTTAGAAATGGAGAGAGAAAAAAAAGGAAGAGAAAATAAATCTCTCGTCGTATTTATACAACGCGGGGTTCGATGCGAGGTCTTTCGAAATTGACCATAGCCCACGTTCGGTATTGCGAATAACTAAATGACTTCGCAAATGACTAAATATCGATGAATATATTTTTCACCTGTCTGGTAATTGCAGCCCATACATATCATACCTGAAACGAAGAGATACGGAGGGCTAATTGAACGGAGTGGTGATCATCCCTCGAACCCCTTAACTGTAAACTAATTAACCATCTACAGCACATTGCTTTTAACAAAACGTAATGATATTTTACTTAACTCGATCCGGAATCACCGGATATGCTGAAAAACCATATCGCGAATATCCGATCTAATTTTTTCAACATTTTCTCCCTCCTTCTTCTATTAGTAGTATGACTATAAGGCATCGGCAAATGGGTTGCCGGAAAGTAATAGATGATATATATATATTAGACGAAAGTATATAGGTAGATGTTTCACTCCCTTATGTTATTTCCTTCATTGGTGTATCTGTGTGCTAGCTGCAGGTATTCTACCTACCCACACATGAAATTTGGGCGTAGTTTGAAAAGCAAATAGGCCTTGTTGAATTTCAAATCCCTAAATCTAAGGCAAAGAACACGCTAAGCGCCTAAGGCTTACTTACACTGGTTCCTCCTCTACAACCTTAAAGCTGTTCTTTCAGGTACGAGAGCCGAAAGTTCCGTTCCGTGTCTAACCTCCCCACTACTTTTTATGTTACAGGTAGCTCGGACATCAGTCGCTCAGCTGACTCGAGCCTGTGAAGACCTAACGACCCTACAAACCATCGAGGGTTTCTTGACAGGCGACGGGGTCCGAGATGTAAACTCTGTGAACTCGGGTGATAACATTATAATAACATATCGAAGAGTTCGTTGACGTCGCGAGATTCCGTTTAGTTTAGTTTAGTTTAGTTTAGTTGGTTTTCTTTAGTTTCGTTCAGTTTAGTTACAACTTTTATACGAAAGCTTTATTCATCTTTAAACTACACTGTGGCAAACTAAGTTTTCATCCTGGTGAAGATAAAAAGAGAAGTAAATAAATTAGAAGAAAAGAGAGAGAGAAAGAAAGAAAAAAGAGAACAGTGAAACGTGGTTAAAATCAAAAAGTGTTTTTTTCCCCCTGGTGTAATCTGGGATGACGGAATAATTGGATTTCCAGTGAATAATTAATAGAAGGTGTGATTCACGTTCGACAGAGTTCAAACCTCGTGCGAAACAGTTGACGTGGGGATTGTTGTCGATATAATAACATTTTAGTTAATGACAAAGTGATTCGGGATCGTCGAAACGTCTGCAACAATTTTTTTACTCCAAATTTTTAGTTTTTTTTTTTTGCTTTTTTACAAATTTTTTCGTTTTTACACTCATTGAAATTTGTTTCTATTCTTTTATTTTCGGAAACACGTGTGTGTCAAGCCTTGGCACACTTGGGCAAATGACTTCCCGTAAAATTTCTTTAAAAATTAGGGGTGATATGAAATTAATAGCTTGAGAGTTACGCGTCGTAAATTCTAATCAACGCTACGTTAGATTAAAAAATCTGACAGTATTTAACTGAAGGAAATAATAACGACAAGACGAGTATGCGTGTGACGAGTACCACCGGGATATATCGCTTCTGTGTGTGGTAGTGAAAAATTCGAAATAAAATCTCGTCAACGAATTGAAAGATATAAAATTAGGAAAGAATATAAAAATTAGTGCAATTCGAGTGATATTAAACTGGTTAACGTTCAGTGTTGTGATAATTTTTCAGTTTTCATTTTTAAATCAATTTTATCAAAGGGTTTATCCCAAGTGCAAGTGCAAATTACGAAGTGCATGAATCCATGAGAATCTGTAAGAATCGACGAAGATCATCGCATACGATTCTCCGGAGGTAAAATGGGATCCGAAGATCGACGATAATCGAGAAAACTTATTCTAAAACAAAGGGAATATCATCGGGTCCGTTTTTTTTTTTTTTTCTTTACCTGTTATAAAAAAAGAAAAAGAAAGAAAGAAAATTCTCCTCATCTCGCGAGCTACGCACAATTCTGTATTCGTGATGTCGACGCATCTACTTATCTGGTTATCGACTCTGTCGTGCGTAACTTTCGTCCGAGGCACAGGCGAAGGAGGACCCAACAACCCTGTATTTAATCTCGATGATATAGCACTGGACAAAGATCTTGCTGTTATATTTAACAAAGTATCACACGGCTCGGCCACCACCAAACGAAGCGTACCCGTGTATGAAGCTCAGATGTCTGCTAGCACCACTTTGTCCACTGTACCAGCTCCTCTCACCACTACTCCCACCTCGCCGTCCATCAGATATCCCATTTCACGTGCTACCATGGCTCCAGGATTTCGGGAACTTCCTTCGTACGCTCCACCGGCTAGGGCTTTTTTCACACCACCCTTACCCCCCGAATACCTTAATCCATTCGCCGACAAACCTACCCTCAGAGGTACGAACACTGACACTCATTCAGGCGGTGTGAGGAGACCAGTACCACCGCCGAGTCTCACTCCGGCACACGAGAGAATACCAATACGACCTCCTGACTTGGTACAAGGTTCGTCACAGAGTCCTGAAAGGCCTCAATCCTCGAGAAATCAGCCATTGAATACCCCTAGCAAGGAGCAACAGAAGGGTTTGGATATGGGTAACGACGGTGACCGCAAGAGTAATGCCACTAATGAGTTTGTGCCGACTCTCCACTATCCGAGTATATCGAGAATATTGTCAGGTAGTAATGGGAGAAAGGAGGAAATACCCGCGATATTGTTACGACCGTTGTCGACGAAGATACCACCGCTTCACAACGTGCCTCCAGCTTCGACAACTGAAGGTCCGTCTACCACCAACACGCAGAGAACTGTGGCAAAGTCTTTTAACCCGGTAACACATCCGACTATATTCAATTTGCCGAATACCAGGAGGCAAGGAGAGGAGAACGGCGATCATGGCCTGAAAGATGAAAATGGTGATGTGCGTGGGAGCATGGTGGAGAAGGTCGGGCTTGTGGATAATGAAATACTACCTAATCCTCAGCCGCAACCACCGGCACCATCTAAAAGACCATCGGGTAATAACCAGGTGATTAATCACGTAAATTCACACCCTTTAGAATCGACGTGGCAAATAGCACGGTCTTTGCACGTTTATCTAGCAGCGATAATGTTCACTCTGATGGCGTTGTACTCGATATACAAAATCGTGCGGTTCAACGCGGCTACAAATCTGTTGAGTCAGTCGTACTTCCTCACTGTACATCTACTGCTAACTGCGGTTTGCACTCTTAGGTGTTTCTACCTATTCTACGACGCTTACAACCTCCGCAAATCATTGGCAGAACCCCTGTCGAAGGTCTTGATGTACCTACCGGCTACCCTACTCACCACGGCCTTCGCCACCCTCGTTCTTTACCTGGCCAGATGCTCCCAGGCACCGTCACTCAATAACAAGTTCATCTCGCCAACTGCCCTGGTACTTTGTTCGGCGGTACATGTGGTGCTGTGCATATCGCTCCACGTATCCACGCACGTTTTTCACTACGACGACAAAACGGATATCCTGAAATTGGTGTGCCAGTGCGTTTATATCGTCGTGTGTGTCACACTTGGATTGTACTACATGTACGTATACCGTGTCGCAAGATCGCAGATCCAAATAACGAACACTAAATCAGTTGGTAATCACGTCGGGGCTGACCCAACGACAGTTGCTCTTAGCACAGCAATTACGACTACAATAGCGACTGCCATGTTGTCCATACTCATGGGATTCGTACAGCTTTATGGCATATTCGGAGTCGAAGAAGAAACGGGGAATCCTCACCCCTGGCTATGGTGGGGCTGGCAGTTTTCCGTCAGACTTTTGGAACTCTGTATGTGCGGTCTTCTCGCTTGGGTTGGGAGCCTCTCCCAGTATCCGCTACGGGAGAAACAGTTGCAACAACACTCGGCACATTCTGGATTCGCTCTATTTCCCTGCGGCAGTTCAACGTCGACTGAAAATATGGACGACGTTTTGTACCCTGCTATATGCAGCACCAATCAGGCGATTCAAAACTACACTATACGCACTGGCAAACAAGTATACGATGATAGTTTTCCCCTGAATACTCTACCCGATCACTTGAACATATCGGGAACATTCGAACGACATTCTATAAGGAAGTCTGGTACGATGGGACACTTTCCTCACGAAGCACGAAGCTCCTTGAACCGGCATGGAAATGGCGTTCAAACTTTAAGGACGTCTTCGGACTCTAGGGGTGGTCATACCCCGATACAAAATCTACATGATCAACCGCCTACGTCTGGATCAACGATGCTCGTCGCTGAAGATGGCTTCGTTAGATTCCGAAGTTTGGGTGCTGAAGAGGACGACTTATCCGACTCACAGAGTATCGTTGGTACTCATGGTCGCGGTAGTTCTCTAGCCGGTAGCGTTAGATATAACGCACGACATCCGGGGATTCAACACCAGCACCAACACTCACATTCGAGTCACCAGGGTCATCATCAAAGTCATCATCAGCTCTACAACAACACGTAGGCTAGGGGAGAATCGGTATGGGCTGGAGAGTCTTCGATCGCGCTGTTCGAGTAAATGGTAAGTCATCGCATAAGATCGAAGAGGGGCTTATGGGGGATCAAGTCTTAAATGAAATCAAATAAAAGAGTAGCGATTTTAGAGCCCGGGGAAAATGCGGGTAGGATTGGGATGGTTTGAATCCAATGGTTTCTTGTTCAAATCAAGTCTTCTGATGCTTGAAATTGGAATTACATTTTTATTTTATTTTTATCAAAATAGGCAAACCTATGCGCATATATTAATTTACATATCTTGCAACATTTGCACAAATTATCATCTCGCGAAAATCAATTTCATGATCTTTATTTTTTTTTTGTAAATTTGATAACCTTTCAGTCAAATTCGATTATTCATCTGTGTGAAACCTTCTCAACTCAGTGTCTTAGAAATTATTGAACGCGAGTATGAAAGCACAAGAAAAAATTATGAAGTCTTTGTATCCATGTTCGAAAATTCTGCAACCCGGTTGTAATTTCTAATAGATTTATCGTAACTTCGGGGAATTTTTATAATCTGATGAAATCGAGGGACTTGAAAAGAGACAAAGCTCGGATTAAAAATTGAAATTTCGTTACGAGTTAATCGTTAAGCCATAAGAGAAGGAATATAAAGAAAAAATGGAAGAAAAAAACCACTCGAATTCAGGAATCGCTATAGCTGCTTTTCTTTTTTTTTAAGCCGATCCAATAAATCTGAAATCGTTGTATAAATATCTCAATTTCGTATCCCCTTTAAAAAAAAAAAAAAAGAAAGACGAAAATAAAATAATCCTCTATAATACAACACGGGAAAAATTTCTGCCGCAGCTTCTCGTTTTGGTGATAAAAGAAGACGACAAAGCCGAGGGCGGCACAGCGCGGACAACGCCTCGTCGAGTCCGTCGAAGAGAAAGACATAAAAGTAAGAAAAAGAAGAAGAAGATGAAGAAGAAGAAAACACCTGATCAATCTGATGTAAGATATTGTCCCGTGTATAGACATCCATCCGTGGCCCCCTGGTCTGATACTGTGCTGCTCAAACTCTTGTTATAGACAAAGGTACCAATATTTATTTAAAATTAAAAACAAAAAAAAAAAGAAAGGAAAATGGAAAACGAAAAAGAAATTTCCAATACATCGGCGTCCTGCGCTCGAGAAATGTTGAAGTGGCGATAAATCGAATTTCACTTTCGAAGTACTTAATAATTTAATCAATTATTTAAACATCGAACCGAGAGTAAAATGTGCTGCCGGGGAGGGGGGGGGGGGGGGGGTGTCTCTGAAATCCTCTGAAATTATACACAATATACAGGTGGATCTTATTTCGTTTAAAAGCTCTCTATAAATTTATATATACTACGAGGAGAAGAAAGAACCAGCAGCACTTACGTGACATAAATATTTCTCTACTCGAAAAAGTAATGATGATACTTTAGCGAAAATCGCGGTCCAAATGTTCCTAAATCGAGGGACAGTCGTATTATCGTTATATCGATCCATATATCGTACATATAGGTATATATGTGTATGTAATAGGGGCGTAGTTGGGGGACTTGACTGAACCCGCAGAGAAATTCAATCTGTACCTTTAGACATTTCGAATAACGAAAGGTCCGCGGTTAGTATTATGTGGCAGATTATTTATTTTATTTTTTTTCTATTTGATTTCCTTTTTTTCCTTTTAGAAAATAGCAATTTTACTCTCGGTACGAAAAGAATTGACCCACCAACTACTGTTGGGTCCAACAAACTATACGACTATTATATTATATATTACGAGAAGAGAGGGGAATGCAGTGCAATAAAAGTTCCAAGGGGGCATTTGTACAGCCGTCACTTATTTAAAACAAAAGAGAAAAAATAATAATAATAATTATAATAATTATAATAATAATAACGAAGAAGATGGAGAAGATGAAGAAGAAGAAAAATGAAACAAAAAGTTGAAAACAGAAAAACAAAAAAAGAAAATGAAGAAATTAAACTATTAGTTTAAGTTAAACTTTAGTTAGACTTTAAGCTTAGATTTAAGTTCCTCGATCAATGGTTAAGTTAGCCACCGAACTGAAACGAGTTATTAATTGACGATTTTTTTTATCATTGTTTTTTTTTTTTTAAGTTTTTTTTAGTTTTTTTTTTATTTGTATTTTAGACAAAATAAAAACGCGTACCTAAATGTACGGGTCCATCGTGTTGAACGATTCTATTAAAGGAGAGAAGAGACTTCTTCCGCATAAAATTTTATCCAACAAATTTTATTCGAAAATTTATATTCAAGGCTTGCTACACGTCGAAATAATAATCACTTCATTATATAATTATATAATATCGAACATATAAAATTCTTCGTTATTTTTTTGTTCTTAAATCATCGTTAATAAATTATTATTATTTAAACATACAATATTATCGTAGACAAGAAAATTTGACGATTAATTTTAATCAAGTTACGTAAAACAAGTATGTACGTAAATCTCAGTACAATCTACAATCACTGCCCAATTTTTTAAAGTTTCAATACCTCGATACGTTCTACGCTTATTTTTTCGTTCTATTGTTCCTATTTTCATTTTTATTTTTCTATCGATTTGTTTAATCAATCATTCGACAAATTTATTCACGCTTGTCCGCATTCGCATCGAAATATGGAGAAAAAAAAAATCAATATCTATGGAAAAGCATACAGTCTTCGTTATTTATAATTGGGACTGCAGGCCGTTTAAATTCTACCTAGGACATACATACAACAATATGCACAATGTCTCTGGGTTCAGGTTATAACATATCTGTGTCAGAACAGTATAGTTTGAATCGTTAGTTTCCACACGACACCCTCGTGTTGAGAATATTATTTTGATTCGCAGGTATATATATATCGATTTTATTTCGCACTGCAGAAGCAATTCAAATCCCCTTTTTATATTTTTCGATCTATCTCCAACTATTTTTCACCTTTTATTTTCACCTGTGCGATATCGCTTCGTATATTTTTTATATATATATGTATATATATATATATATTTTTTATATTTATTTTCATATTCCGTTCATTATTATTATCATTATTATTATTATTATATTCGTTTATTTGCGCACCGCTTAACAACGTTCGCCTTTTATTTCACGTTCTGGATTACTTCTTTTATTTTTCAACATTTTTCTCGTCGTTTTTTATCCCCCGTTTTTTTTTTTTCTCTTTTTTCTTTTTCCTTTTTTTCAAAGCCTACCTGCGAACCGACGAAGTCAAGCGGAGATTAAACGTGCGAATTCAAAGGGTATCTGTGCAGGTGCCTATAGCTAAATGTACTTCCCCTCCCCTGCGCCCCTTTTTTTTTCCTTTTTTCTCTCTCCGTGGGTTGTTTTTTTTTCTTCTTTTTCTTTTTTTTTCTAAACAGCTATTACACCCCGGCCAGTTATCGCGTGGTCTTAGTTTTTCACTGTCTCGAAGGAATCGCGACCTTGTTCTTGTTCTAAGGGTAGGTATACCACCTATTCCATCTCGAAGAACAAAGAAATGCGTCAACAGTTGTAAAAGTTAGAAAAAGAGAGAGAGAGAGAAAGAGAAATAGAAAGAGAAAGGAGAAAAGCGCTACGTAGGTTTTGCTTTTTGTAAGCGGATTTTACCTTTTTGTGTCAGTAACCGTTTGCAAACCGTACTGCGGATTTCCCACTTCTCTGCGTCCTCCATTCCACTGTCCTTGCTCTACCGCATTTTCCTCTTTCTCTATCTGTATATCCTATCTATGTGTCTTTCTCGGACTATTCCAGCAACGTGTGCTTGACTCGGAACGCTAGCTCAAGATAACGAAGAAAAAACAAGAAAAAAAATGGAAAAATGGAAAAATGAGAATAAAAAAAAATAAAAAAAAATTGCGCTTGTTATCCACGAGGTGGAAAAACTAGAGTAAATATTGTTAATAATACCTTTTGATATATATACGCTTTTTACGGTATAGCAGTTTCTTTTAACGCGCGGATTTCGCTTCGTTAATTTTTCAATGTGTCGTTTTTTTTTTTTTTTTTTTTTTTTTTCGACTTTTTAGCTAATTTTTTCTTTTTCCTGCTGTTTTTGACATTCTAGATGTTACAGTTGTCGCTTATTTTTGTTAGTAGAAGGAAAATGTGAAAAAGACAAAAAGAACAGGTACATATTATAGTCTGCGGATAGAACTAATAACGGAGATTTGAAATTCCTCACTTTGTCTATATAAATGGTTGTACCAAATGTGGATGAACGTCGGATTATAAACGGTAATTTCACCCTTCGCGAAACTTTGGTAATTCCCAGTCCACCACCATACACCCCACCCGGGTCCGGCCGTACGTGAACATTCAACTGACCCGTTAAAACAATTGAACGCTAATCGTAAGCCGCGTATAGGGTAGGTAGAGGTATGGGGGCAGAAAACAGCGAGCTTGTAAGCGGCTTAAATACGCACGAAATGTCGTGTGCGGCGATTGTGTTGTTTGCCAGGGTTGCGCTGAAACGAGAAAATAAACGAAAATCGGATAAGAAATGTAATGCCCGAAGGAATATATATACACATGTATTTCGGATTCTCTTTCTCGCTCTCTCTAGTGCGCACTGCGGTCATCTCGTGCGTGAAAATATATATATTTTTTTTCCTCCCTCGGTGCTCAACGTTGACAGTATAGAGAAATAATTTGAGTAATGTACCTATACCTGGTTCTTGAAAAATTTTATAAAGAGGAATATAGGATGAGGGTCCGAGAGATGAAAATCGTGGTTTTTGTATATACCTACCTACCTATAAGGGAAGTTGACGTCGGTTTTATAACTGACAAATGACCATATGCGATAATGTCCAAATTTGTATACCGATCACGTGGCTAGCGTATAACCGAAGAACGTACAAAGATTAATACGAAAAATGTCATCCTTAATAAACAAGTAGCTAAAAAGCGTATAGGTGTATGCATATATACCATATATACCTTCTATACGTGTATAGAAGTACATACGACTACAGATGGACGAATACGCGGGCTAACGTTAAAATCGTCGTAGTTCCGTCGACAAATATGTGTTAGAGTGAGATTTACGTAAATCTATAGACATACAGGACGCGTGATTCATTTCCTACAATGCCTCGAATCGTTTTCGAACGTGTCGGCAATATTTTATCATTCAAACACGCATCCGTAGGTAGGTAGGTATATGTGCCTCTACGTACGTACGTACGTACGTACGATACGATACATCTTTTTCCGTACGTACAAAACGCTACATCGTTCTGATTCGACTCTTTATTTTATTTGCTTACGAGTTTTGGTGCGGTCTTTTATTTCATTTTACTATACCTATATAAAGATAATCGGGATTAGAAATCAACACTCCACACTTTGTTCCCGCACTGCATATTATAAACTAACGATTATTTTTCAACCGCTCTGAATAGCAGTAGATTAGATTCACGTATATCTCGGTTCAAAGTCATGCATGGGTAATAAATCTGTGCGTGAGTATGGAGAAAATTCGTCAAAAATTAGAATATAATAAAATTCTTGGTTCTCGTTAATTCGCAATCATTGAAATTAAAAATACTATACTATTGTACGCATAGTGTGTGAAAATCCTCATTTGTTTATAATTAAAAAAAAAGATATACACATGTATACATGTGTGTGTAGAGATAATCTCGAGAGGTGAAAGAAAGATAAAAGAAAGAAAAAAAATTGGCACTCCAGACTCGTTGTGAGAATCTAGGGCCTCGTCGTCGTACCGGTTGCCTTGGCGACGACGAGCTTTCTTCGAAGATTCGTTGCAAATCCGATTGGGGAAAGTACAAGAGATAATATCTTGGTGCCACCTAGCTCGTGCCTTTTGAAGCACGCCACCAGCTTACGTCGACGGCTGCAAATCACAACCTCCCCTTTTCCTCCTGCCTCTCTTCTCTTGCCTCTTTACTTCTTTACATCTAAAAAGCCCTCGAGGCTCGAAGCCTCGAAGCTTTTCATGCCTTAACAATGTACTCTTAAAAACATACGATTTCTACTTTCCACCAACTACCCCGAAATCATTCATCGAGTATATATCAATTGATTTTTACTCATTTATTACTTACACGACTTATTTATCGACGGATATGATAACAACGCGCTCATTCCCTCTTCACTTTTTATCCTCGAAACTCCAATTTTATCAAGAAAGATGCGCAAAGTTTAGTTTATTATATTTCATCGCGAGATTTAACGAGGAAATATAAATAAGAATTGCGATTCTTTGCTCATCCCATTATTTCCAAATATTCTAACATTACCTACCATACGCCATAGTACGCGTTTCAGATTTTCAATACTTTTCTCAAATAAACGTTGATGTACGGTTAATTCGAAAGGGGACACTAGGAACCCTTGGAAATGAGTTCGCAATAATTTCACCCCATGTCTGAAAACAATATAGAAAATAACGTTGCGGCGGTATAAGAAAAACTGATATTAAATTTCCTCGCGATTCGAGTTCACCCGCTCCGCGCTGGCGGATAGCTATACTATCTATCTGTGGCTGTTCTATACATTTTACAAGATGGCCGAGACAGTCTGTGATAATTTTTACACCCCTCGTTCCACTTTCGCTTTTCTCCTTTTTTCGTTCTTCTTTTTATTATCCTCGTTTTTTTTTTTCCACCGCGGTTTCGCAAGTTCGCGTGTAGGCGGGCAAAAATCTTAAATTCCGAGTCTCGTGCCCGCAGCAATAAAAAAATAAAAAAAAAATAGAAAATGAAGGAAAATCTCAAACCAGCACGAAATTTACAAGATAAACGTCCCTCGACCAAAAATCTTTGTTTGCCACGCGAAGAACGCGGCGAGAATTTGTCAAAAGAACGAGAGCAACTCTATAAACCAAAATGAAAAAAAAAAGGAAAAAAAAAGAAGAGTAAGATGAAAAAAAAAGGAAATGATGAACAAAGTAACAGGAAAGAAAGAAGAAGAAGAAGAGAGAAAATTTGCAAATGATTGATAAATCGGGAATTTTTTAATCGTTGAATCGGATGAAAAGATCGTCCGAAAAACGCGACTAGACTTTTGGCATTTCGTATCCAAATATCGCAGTAACAATTTCCAGAGACGTAGTCCGCATACTGATACAAGAATGGCCGTCGTATATTGATATTGCCTGCAGGGCCGCTCGGCTGCTCCTCTACCGGCGGAGTGAGTTGAATCCCAAGTAGCCATATTGTGTTTTCTACACCAGTTATATATTGTTCTCTCGGTAATAGGTAAACTTTCCCCATATTGTCCTTTATTAAATCTATCTAATGGCCCTCGCCTCGAAAAGTTGATCCAACAGACGTCGTTCGTCATTAGCAGCAAAGTCTCTGTCAGAAAATTTTCACCCTCGAAAAAGCTATACGTAGGTACCCACATACGACCCTCTCCACATACACGCGAATCCGTAAAGAAAAAAAACTAAAAAAATAAAATAAAAAACAAAAAAAAATCACCACCATGGGTCAAACTTTTTCAAACTAAAATTTGTCCGTTAGTTCGTTCATTCGCTCGCTCGCTCGCTCGCGCGATCGCGCGATCGCGTTACATTCTTCTCTCTTCACATCAGCTCTCTTTCTCTCTTTTATACGCTGAATCGATATCCCTGCAACGTTGTACATGGATACACTGACACATAACAAAAAAATATATATATATATTTATATGTATGTATGTATGTATGTATAGGTATATATTTTAGACACCATCAAGCAAGGAGCATGGAGGAGCGAGTAGCGAGTGAATATTCACGAGTCGGTAGTCGAATGCGATTTTATTACTTTACATAGCGATTGACGTGCTTTTTCCAGGAGCCGAGGTTTCTGCACGTTCGGTAAGATACGGGGATCGAGAAACGATCTTCGATATCAACGTTTCCGTTTTCGAACGTTCCTCTCGGTTAAAATCTCGATCATTTTTCAACGGGTAGAAAAATTTACGCAATAGGGTTTCGAGAAAATCGAAGAAATAGACATTTTTATTTATATATAGAAAAATCGAACTTCGTTTCGTTCTAGCTGACGCGTGATTTTTGGGCGTGGCTAGTGCTCCTTCTGCAGCTACTACTGCTGTTGCTGCACCAGCTATTCTATTATAGAATATAGAGCTAGCTGTACTAAAATTGCCGTCAATTACACGTGCGTAAACAGCTGACCCGTTCAATAAAGAGATGGTCAGCTAGTACTAAATTTTTTTTTTCTTTTTCTTCATTTCATTAACTTTCACTTAACTAAAACCTGAAATACAACTATAGACCGGGTGAAAGATTAATTAATTAATTAATTAATTATTTAATGTTACGTGTTAAAGTAACGAAAGTTATAAATCATGTTTCGTGTACATACGTATAGATTACATATATAATATTATATTATATACATTCGTTTCCTCCGTGGTGTATAATTATTTATTAAATGAGAAAAGTAAAGGTAAAATTGAGGAAAAAAAAGAAACAAATATGAATAAATAAAAAGAGAATTTTATTTAAAAATATTAATCACGCCTCGTTAATGCCCTTTATATTTAATTACGTAAATTGGTAGGGTTAAAACCTGCAGGGTGTAGCCAACAATGGGTTGAAAACAACTATGTATATGTATATACAGCAAGATTCGAGAATTATACGGAAAGCGAGCGAAAACCACCCCCGTTCACACGGTATATGTATATATATATATAACACCCGAACCTCGTCACGGTGCAATATTCCGAAAATTCCATTAAACCCCGCGAACGCCGTCCGGCAGTCCTTCCTCATTCCTCCTTCGCCCTCCCTCCGTTACTTGGCACTTGATCTAATTATCTTCTCAAGTTTAATATCAGATTCTGCGTAATCGTCCGACGTGTAATTTTGACCCGAAAGACATTACGCTCGCTCGTCTTCTTCTCTCGAAGTTTGTGAATACAAAAAAAAATGAAATAAAACTGAGAAAAAAAGTAAAGGAAAATGAGAAAAGAAGATACGCCGAGGCGTTGGCCAACGTCTGGAGCAGTTTTCACATCCTATCAATAATTCGATTACATTTGAAAAATAAAGGAATATAGGTACTATTGAAAAAATGAACGTATACACGCACGTTGGTGTTGGTATTAAATTTGATTCCCAAAGAAAGAGAGAGAGAGAAAAAAAGCACCGCTTCTTATGACTGACATTCCAAAAGTAGTCATTACCCAGACGGCCCCACATATATCATAGACGTATATATTCATACGTGTTCTTTAACCTGTAGGCATAACCACCCTGCAGGGCGTTTCGGTTTGGTAATCGAAAAGTTTGATCAGATTCAACGCCGCGCGGATCCGTTCACCTCTCGTATCTAGATACTTACACTTCTCACACGCGACGACCCTCCTTCTCTCCACGCTTAACGTACGTAGATTCATACATACATACATACATAAAGTATCTTCGTATGTCAGATATATACCTATATTCATATATCGTGTATATGTATCGGAGTATGTAACTTCTCCACATCGTCTGCCTTTCGAGCGAGCTATCTGAGCGAGGGAGGGGCACGTGGGTCATCGACGGGGTCAAAAACTCTCTCTCTACTTGCGCGTAACGCACGCGCGTTTCTTCGGCACGATCATCGACACGCATACGCACGAGTTTAGGTAGATATGTATAGGTTTTGATACGCGTATAAATACATATATATATGTAAGTATATATCTATGTGCCTACCTTGGCGATTGAAATTAATAACATGGGTTTGTGTGCATGTCTATCGCGCGGTGAGATTTTAATGCTAGTAGATTGTGGAGAAGAGGGCTCTTCTCTTTTATGAGAAAATATTTTCAGGCATATGAAATACTGAGGCAGGTAGGTAGGTGAAGGTATGAAGAGCTTACAAAAGAATCAATTGGTATATATTATGTAACACACATACAAGTGAAGCAAGGTACATTTCATGAACGAGTATAAAGATCGGGGTGTAGGTACAAAGGATGAGAAATACATAAAGTGAAATAAAATTATATTTTAATTGCATATTCCGGATCACTCGAGGGTGTATTCTTAATTTTGTTATTTCAATTAATTCAGTATCGAGGAGCGACCGTCGTCAAGCCCTTGAAAGTAATTGGTATATAAAACGCGGTGAAAGTTAACGGTAAACATTAATTGAAATTCGAATCTTTGATTTGGTGACCAGAAAAACGGGGAAAATACACTGTCTTTGCATAAAATCAAGGTAGATAGATATGAAACTTGTTCGAAAGGGGGAGAGAGAGGTGTAAGATATCGTCGAGCTCAAGTACCGAGGAGAAAATCACTCGATACGTTATTTTAAGAGCTCTTAAATCGCTTAGTGGTCTCTTTCACGGGGATTGATATCAACCCTCGATTAATTCGCGTCATTATAAATACTCGAGGAGAATTATTATTTTTTATCTCTCGCGTTAGAAAATACCTTTCCTATATAGGTACGGCTGTATTTTATCGTCAAATTTCGAACCACAAACTCAGTCGCGTTTCTCCTCTGCTGCTTATCTCGGATTTTCATTCCCCAGTTTGAAGTTAAGAATTTCAAATAGAAGTTATACTAATCTCAAGACGAGGTACTAAATTTCAATCGACTTTCTTTCCGTCTCTTTCTCTTTCTTTTCCATCCCTCTCCCTCTCCCTCTGCCTCTCCCTTTTCCTCTTTCTTTCGCCCCATCGAAACTCTGGGTATTTTCCTATTTAAAGTTAAAATTGTTCGAAGAACTGACACTGAGCTCCATTGTTAACGTCGAGTGGCCCTGAGTGACGTTAGGGTCGTGGAAGAGGTCGAAAGGCCGAGGTAGTAGGGGAAAGGGTTATACCCTAAGTATAATATATTATTAACAGAGGCTATAAGTTATTTATGATCAGCTTCTCGACGGACGTACCATACATCAAGTAGCCTGTATAATAATATGTAAATTCAAAACTGCTACGTAACATCGCTGCAGCGGTTGGAGTTTTTTTTTTATTTTTTTATTTTTTTTTCATTTCATTTTCTTTTTCTTTTTTTCTACTCGTGTCACTCTGCTCGTTGCGGTGATTGAAAATTCATTTTTTTTTCTTCTTTCAGTTTTGGTTTTAGTTTTGGTTTTTGTTTTACGGAGAAAGAGTTACAAATTGTAATGACAAATATATATATATGAATATGAATATGGGAGAATAGTTCAGGTTTTTTTTAATTTTTTTTCTTTTGTTTTTTCAACTTTTGTTTCTATTATTTTTCATTCAGTTTTTATCCGCGTGGAAAAAAAAAATACGGAAAACACTTTGATCGCAAGTTTTCATTCCGCTCCGCAGGGTCCGGTAAGTCGAGATAAATTGGGTCACACAATTCAACCTGGAGTCTGATCTTTTGCCCTATTTTCCGCCATCAACTCCACCTCCAAAGTTGTAACCAACGGGTTTTAGCCCCGTTCAACGCCGTAGCATGTCTTCGATCCCCAATTTTCACGACCCCCTTGACCTCTGTCTCGTTCATAGGACGAGGACCTCCTGACCACCTTAGTACCAAATAGGACTTTTCTCTCGGCCATTTACTACCCGAAAACCTATAACGTAAGGCTCTATGTGTCGTACGGTATAATACCCAGGGTCTTTTCTTCGGGATCAAACTTTTCTCGTAGAAACGTTTGCAGTAAGAGTTTATCCTTATCGAGAGCAAAAGAGGGAAAGAGAGAGAGAGAGAGAGAGAGAGAGAGAGAGAGAGAGAGAAAAAAGGTATTTTGCGTCGAGCAGAAGACTTATTCTCTCGTTTAAACTTTTGCTAGTAGTACAAATTTTTTTTTTTTTTTTCCCCCTCTTCTTTTTGATCCTCTCTTTTTCGTTTTCTACGACATGGGTGTGAAAACTACGAACAAAACTCCCGTCTTGAAACAGTGTTTAAATACTTTTAGCCCAGAAGAGGGTTATATTTATCACGTGATCTAACTCCGACAAAGAGATTCGATGCAGGTACATTTACTTGATACTTCGTCGTAAATCGGGTCGAGCTTTCTTGTAGGAAGAAAAAAAGGAAAAAAAAAAAAAAAAGAAAATATATATATACATGTATAGGATATACGCGGTACGTGAAGGAATCTATAATCGAGCGCTCGGTTTCAACAGTATAACTAATAACGTAATTATTTTCTCAAATTAAGTCCAAATTTTTATCGTCATATTTTCTAGGAATCTTGTATTTAATTAGTATACCGCGAGGAAGGAGTGTTTAATAACGGTTCACAGCCACTTACTCTCTATCCCTTCTCCCTGGACCATCGTCCACTACATAGGAATGTAGGAATATTTCTGTATATATTATAGAAATATATGCGAAAGACCGGAGCAGTTCTGAAGCTGAATGATTTTTGAGGAAAAAAAGAACAAATTTTTATCAATTCTAAGATAAGGTTTCCTATTTTTCGTACGTACAAATTTTCGTACTATACGGCTTCGAACGATTCTCAAGAATCAAGCGCGGGGCAGAGTATAGCAATTCGTCTTCGCAAAGTAGACATGACATGTTCAGAGAAAGAGAGAGAGAGAGAAAATGATATATAGAAAGGAAGAAAGAGAGAGATATTTAGTTCAGATAGGAGAGAAAGAAAGAAAGAAAGAGAGAGAGAGAGAGATGTAAGAAGACGAGATGCGATTTGCGGTTTAAGAATCAGGAGACGAACAACCGGCAGAAGAAAACGTTCGGTAAACGCTGAGGACCATATAAGCGAAGAGATATAGAACCCCGACGACGCCATCAGCGACATTGTTGAGTAACTTTTGATAGATTTGGAACAGGTTTCAGCCAATTTACGCCCGTACCCTGATATTTCAACGCCCAATTAAGAAGAACAGACCGCCTGAATTTTTCTATGTGAAAAAAAGGTTTCCGAGTCATATACGAAAAAAAATGCAAAAAATTTGAAAAAAAAAAAAAGAAAAAAAAGAACAACAAAAAAAAAACGAGGCACAGGCCCGTGTCAAGTTTCGACGTTGTTTTGACGTTCGCGTTTTTCCTTTTTCTCTACTTTTTTGTTTTACCAAGATCTAGGTGACTTTTTTTTTCTTCTTTCTCTCTCTTGTTTCTTTAAATCTTTTAAACTTTTTTCTTTCTTTAGTTTCTTCGGTTGCTTTAGGCCACACAAGTCACTCGATTGTTATTTTATTTTTTTATTTTTTTTCCCTCAAATGCCGAAGACCGCTGTCGTTTTTACTCACGTCGCTTCATTCCGCGCGGCCCGCGACGTCAGCCTCGTTTTCTTCTCTTACGTATTTTTATCTCTTTTTCTCTATTTTCCTCTCTCTCTCTCTCTCTCTCTCTCTCTTACACTCTCATCGCTGGTTACCACCGAGGCCGTATAAGACAGACGTATGTGTTTATAGACAGTCGTAAATGCTTCGGTTCGAAAGTGTGTCGATTGAAAGTAAGATGCGCTCAAGAAAACGTACAAGGCTCTTCGGTGTGCTGTTCTCGCTCCTCGTATGGACCTCGCGGCCTCCCCGTATACCTATGTATATATGTATGTATGTATTTCTCTAAGGCTTTAAGATCTAATAGGAATGCGGTTTTCATTGCGAAATTAAACTTTATTACACGGATCTTAATAATTAATCTAAACCCATGAACGTACGGTAATTTATTATGATATAATCGGCGGTGCGGACAGACGGGGATAAAGTAATCGCATGATCTTTCTTTCTGTGTTGTTTTCCATTTTTTTTTTATTTTTAAGTTGGTATGTCCAAGAAAATGGGTATATTATACATAAAAACGATTTCTATTTAAAGTTAATTTAAGATGAAACGCATTTTTCATAAAAAAAAAAAAAGGTTCAATATAATATGACGATCATCAGATTCGCGGATATATCATGTGATGATATGATGTATTTCGACGTGGTATGCAAGCAAAGTTATTTCGATGATATAGAGATGAAAAAAGAAAAAAAGATAATGGGCTTGAGTACTTAAAAAGAAATAATTGTAAATGTGTATAACTTACACACACACATAGGTACATTATACGAAAAAATGTATTCGTTATTGAAAGGACCCCGCACAAATCTTATGGAAATTGGATCCCGGTCAAATTTGTGACCATGATGACTTTTGATCAGGATGACCTGAAGCACAACATACTACAATTTTGGACAATTTGACCGGGATCCAATTTCCATAAGATTTGTGCGGGGTCCTTTATAACGTTAATTCGTGATGCGAAATTTTTCGGATTAAGATGTACGTAGCATACTCGATCCGTAACCCTAAACACAAACATATAAACCTAAACTGACCTCGAAGTGGGCCTAAGTCATCGAAATCATTGAAATATGTTGTATTTATGCATATTGTATACATATTTGAGATGAATCTTGCCTAGATAGAGATTATAGACGAGAATTTGTTTACTTGGAACGGATGATGTGGAGGAAAGTCAGGAAATTTTTTTAATATTCGATAAATTTAACTGAAATTTGATTTTTCGGTTTATTGGTACATATGTACGAGAGTTTTCCTGGCTTTTCTGCAAGGTAATTTATAATCTGGTAAAAGAGAGAAAAACCGAAGAAAAAATAAACAAAAAGAAAAGTTAATGGGAGGCGAAACATTGTGAAGAAAAATTTTAAGAAATTTAAGTTCTAGTTAAACAGTGTTATTGTGTATATCGTGAAACCAAGAAACAAGCTAAAAGTATTTTTCATAAATATAGACGAAACAAGATATATAAAAAGAATATATATAAAATAAAAAAGGAAGAGAGAAGGAGAGAAAGAACAGTATATAATAATAGTTGATATAATGAAAAGTGAATTATTTCCGATTGGAATGTATGGTGGATTCTCATAACATATATACATTATATATTATATTGTCTTGAAACATATATATATAGGTATATAAGCGGATAATACCCTAATTTGTGTCGAAATTTTGCTGACGTATGTATACCTACCTACCAAGCATGATTAAATAGGAATTTCTTACAAGATGATTTTAAACAATAATTGCAACGATCGTTAAGACATTGCAATATTAAAAAAAATCCATAATCCATAATAACCACTTTCAGGTGTTGTGTACATTTTCACTAACTGTATAAACTACTATTTAGGCTGTACGAAAATATTTTTCGAAACGTTATAGTCCTTTAATTAACGTATACGTTCATAATTCTCATTATGCTACGTCACCTGCTTTTCAATAGGCCAGTATACATATATACATATATAAATATACATATAAATAAAACCTACCGCGTTTTAGACTTTTATCATTAAAATTCAGTATACATATACATATGTAGATGTGTGTTACCCCTTTTTAGGTTTTTAAAAGATATATTTTTTTTTTTCATTTCTTTGCCACTGTGCTTTCATAGATCTTTCTATTTCAAAAATTACACAAACGATACTATGATTATAATTACTTTTTTCTATTATGTGTTTTAAGGACTACCTATACATACATACATATATACTATTTTTTAAATGAGTCTGTATACAATGAATGAATAATACGCGAACACCCATACATGAAATTATATATAAAACAGTATTAAAGAGTCTCCAACCTGCGGGTAATTTTCACCCCAAAAGTTCAGTATTTTTAGTTTCTATTTTACAGGCTTTTAAATCTCTTTTAACACCCATTTTAAACCCCGTTGTAAATGTACGGTCGTCTCGGTCTGCTCACCGCGTGTAGGATTTCGAATTAAACTTTTCCATCCCCATTCCCAGTAGTAGCTGAAACCCATGTTTTTATCTATTTTCCTCTTTCGTTTCTTTCCTTTTCGTCTTTTTTTCTCGTCCCTTATTTCCGCGCTAACTTAGTTCATTAAAAACGCATTTATTATCTCCTCTGTACCTCAATGCGTATACCTATATATATTCGCATCAGAATTATTTCGGTTCAAAATAAAAAGGAAGAAACAAATAATACGGATTCGAAGCTCGGTCCTAAAAATCTACAAATTTTAAGAAACCAAAAATCACCTATACCTAATCGATTCTACATCTTTTCCTAAATTCTTATCAATAATTTATCACATACTTTTGTTCATCTAATTTATATTTTTCCGAAAGACGAAACTTTATACCCTAAAATCTAAATGAATGCCGGTGTTAGTGTACAAAATGGGGAGAGAGAGATAGAGAGAGAGAGAGAGAGAGAGAGAGAGAGAGAGATAGAGAGTCGCAAAAGCTGCTTCGACTAGAAACAATCTCCCTTGGGAAAACCTCAGAGCCCTTGAGTTCGTCAGATGCGATACGGGCAAAGAGAAATGGGCAAGGAAAGAGCAGAATTTCCTCCTCTTCCTCTTCCCCCATTCTGTAACGTAACTGTAATTAGTCTAGTCAGGGGCGGCACACACCTGACACTTTTGAACCCGTACGAACTTGGCAAATCTAGTTAACGCGAATGCCATGTATGGTACGGTACGGTGTACCAGCTTCGCGTTTCTCTCCTCGCTCTTAACTTCGAGTTAAAAATTACCCCGAGCGGAGTCTATCTATATATATGTATATGTATAGACGAGTATATATATCTACTTGAAATATACATAAATACATACACCATATATCTATATAGAAAGAACATTACCCAAGTTAACGTTAGCGGTATAAACGTGTCTTGGGTGTCGCTGTCTCTTATACAGCAGCGTTACACCTTCGTCTAGATAAAAGTAGAGGAAAGATGGCCTGCATATTGGAATCTTGTTACCCATCACGAACAACTATTAGTTTTTCTATAGAAAACTTATTATCCCATTTCCTTTTTTTTTCCTTTTTTTTCCTTTTTTTTTTTATCCATCATTCAATTTTCATTTCATAATATCACGCCATGTATAGAAACTCGGATTGATTTTGTTAATCAATGGCTAGATAGTTGCAGACCGATATATATACTCTACAGGCTGCAGCTTTGATTTCAATTTAATTTAAAAATCTGTTTGATGTAGAATGAAAAATATTTTCAATTTAAATAGTAAAAAATTTGTACGTTGTAAATACATGTACGAGATAGCTGATGAAGATTGCGGGGGAGTAGGGTATCGCGTTATATTCGACCAGTAAGTAATACGGGTTACTAGGTACTACATGTAATGTATAGAGAGAAATTATTTAATAGCTAAATTTTTTTCGTCGACTAAGTAATCAATTTTTATTCGAGACGAAAAATTCGTGAATGAAAATTTCGACCAATTATTTGGGGATAATGTCAGACAGTTATTATTTTCGCGAGGGATTACTACGTTTGCTTTTCTCCGAACACGTAGCCATTCGAAATCAATATCTTTGAGTCTGGACCTACACGAGCGCGTAATACGACCGAACACGACATTGGGGGGGTACGAGAGAGAAAATTGGAAGAAAATCTTTCGGAGCGGGTGATTATTATCATTCGGGGGTCCAATTTACGCGAGTTTTCATTATTATGACAATTTTGTGGCTTCTGGTATATAATACCTACTACTACTTCATGACTTACGAGCGTGACGAGCATACCGAATTCTTTTTCGTTTCCACGACGACGTCAGATCCAGATATTTTACAAAGGAACATTTCTCCCTTCTCGCTGCTCTCTGTTTGTCCTTACTTAATATCGTTCTACCGTTTCTACGAATATACATACACTGCACATACACGAACATGGAGTTCACGTAAAACATTTCAAATTCAAAATTACTCACAAGAAACACAGACGACTATACATATTGTATTACAAAAGGTCCCTTTTGGAGTGGCTAGATACCTACTACACGTTCTATTCTGTCCATTATAAATTATTCTTCTTACTATATACATAATGTCATGTTACTTCAATAAATTGTCTATATATGAAACTTTCTAATACGGTTGTGTGATTATCGCAATATGATATATATGTACTGTATATATGAAGAAACGAAAAAAAAAAGAAAAAAAGAAAAAGAAAAAAAATACGCGTGTATCATATAGTAGGTATATAAAAGAAAACAGTTCTTAGTTGTGTGTCGATCAGACAGAGAAATATTGAGCTTAATTCAATTTTACATATTACGTCACGTGATTGAAAGTGGAGAAAAAGAAAAAAAAAACGAAAAAATTGAAAGAAATTTGGCAAATGATGGTGTGTGCTTTTGTTTCGCCAAATTTTTTATTTCACCGTTCATTTTCATGAAGTTATTTTCTTATTTGAAACAAAAAATGAAAATAAAAATTTACTCATGATATCAACTTATTTGCAATCGAATTACTATTTCTATTCATTTTTTCTTTTTTTTTTTACTCCCACTTTTGCGAGCGATTGATAATATTGCGCTTTTTTTTTTGGTTCCTTTGTAAATGTGTCGCAGCTCCTAGAATATTATATAAAATATTTATATTAGGGGGAAATGATGATGAAGAAGAAGAGGAAGAAGAAAAAAAAAAGAACTAAGATGAATCCTTATTTTCGAATGGTGATTATTTTTATTGACTATCTGTTATTGTCTAACAGGTGATCGTGTAAAAAGTGAACCAGTTTAGTTCCGTCATATCCAATTGACTGCCTATTAGCCAATAGTAGACTACGAGCGTGTCGGTACTTATTAATCCCTTCGATTTTCAATTAAAACATGAGCCATTAACATATTTTCCCTTATTTTTTTTTTTTTTTTTTGATTTGTCTTCTCTCTCCCTCTCTCTTGGTTTTTCGTTCTCTAATGACAAAACGTACCTACATACGAAAGCCTGAATACATTTAATTATTCTAACATGAATCTCTCCCGCATATTACGTATATGAAATTGAAAACGTGAAAATTATGGCTTTTGGTAGAATTGAAAATCGACTCGGATTCAAGCGATTAGATATTTGTATTAACCGAGCGACCAGTCGTAGTATAACATACCTATATCATGTACAGGGTGGTCCAGTGAAGAGTTTGGCAGACAACTTTTTCAATTTTCATACGAAAGAAAGGAGAAAAAACGAAAAAATTTAAAAAAAAAAATCTCAATCTAATAAACGCTGAAAATATGTTCTCTCAGAGACTGGATTAATTAGGAAATTTTTTTTCCTTCTAGTACATATGTATAAAGTTGTACTGTAATCATGACTCAGAGTTGACTGGCCCCGCTTTGTTTTGTATGTATATAAATATAATATATATTACACATATGTCTATATATATCTATATTTATATACATATACATAAAACAAAAAGAGTATAATACAACTATCAATTAAATTATAAGTATGAAAATATTATTAATTAGTATAATAATTAATTATGAAAAATGATCGCGCGAGATTGCCGCGCGTGGTGAGTTTGTACATATGGTAAAAAAAAAAAAAATGAAATAAAATTAATAACATTAAAAAAAAAAAAAAAACAATGGGAAAGAAGAGAAATAGAAAAAAGAGAGAAAAAGAGGAAAAAAAAAGTAAAAAAAAAAAAAAAAACACAAGAAATTAATACGTGCTGTATTAATATGTATAAATATAAAATAAGTAAGAAAAAATAAGAAGAAAAAAAAAAAATATATGATAATTTATGTGAGATCGTCGATATCCCGCGGAACACATGAATAACAAAAAAATTATATAAATATATACACACACGTTGTATATATGTGTGTGCGTGTGTGTTGTGTATCTACACTAACACATATGTATATATATCAGTCGAATGTCATTAAAAACTATTGTGTAAAAAGATAAAAATTTTCTTTCAAGATTTTTTAAATCTCGACCCCCTTTACCTAAACCCTCGATTCTTCCGAGGTCCTGAGTATTCATCTTCCTTCATTAATACACTAATGTGAGCCGTTTCATTTCAGCAATCCGCGCTGCCACGTATCCTTTATTTTAATCCTAACTAGCTTTATACGCTCGAGCGTTTCTTTGAACTAGAAATTTCTTTTATAACGGTATAAAAATAACCACATATGTAGGTATGTATCTATATCTACACTGTTAGAAATTTCTATGTTAGTTCCACAAAGCATGTATTGGAAGCTAATAGGCAAAACATCTAGCCAAAATTCCAATCGGGTATAGTAATTGTACAAAACTTTTTTATCGGTATTCCAAACAATTTTGTGAATTCAAGTACAATTTTTGTGTTTTTCGTATAAAAGTTCAGCAAAATCAAAAAATTATTTGGAAATTTACAGAACAAGCTTAGCAATTCACTTTGCTACGCCAAATTTGTAATTTTGCAAAACTTTTGCATATTGGCTTCCATAAATGTGTTGTAAATTCACCATTTTTTTTTTTTTACAGTGTAGGCACAGGTAAACGTATTCTATGCAATCCGCCAAAGTGGCAACGTGTGTAGTATTCAAAACACCAACAAAAACGAGGTAGATTCGGGCAAAACCACTTGTACGTGTGGCATCATTATCAAGGTGATGCCCTACTCGTGATTTTTCATCGAACAAATTTCCCCTCAGGGGAATTGTTTTGATTTGGATGAACGAAGAGCTGGAATTTCGCAAATTTTTTGGTCATTCGTTCTCCGTTCATCGAAATGAAAACGATTTCCCGAAGGAAAATTCGTTCTGATAAATATCCTTCCGCGATGCCAAGTTTCATTGCAATTCGATGGAAAAACTGCACGAGTAGAGTATCACCTTGATTTTCAATCGACGAAACGATTTTCTCGTATCTCTTTTTACACACTGATTTGCAATTATCCGATTGTCAGTTATAACGTGTCTATTATAGTACACCGCGATGTATATAATGTAGGTATATACGTACCTATATATATATGTATAAATGAACGGATAAGAATAATTTATTGCCGAGGTGCGCGATCACAGAGAGGGTGAAAATATATAGCAGCTAAAACGTCAGTAAAACCTGTGTTCGAAAGAGGAAAGAAAAAGAGAATGAATAAAAACTGAAGACTAAAAGAGGATCACTGTACGTAATTCTCTAGTCCTGCTGCACGTTCAGAACCACGTATCATATCGGAGGATCGAAAGGTGATCGTAAAATTACACGGAAACATGTAGCGGTATAAAGGGAACGCGAACATCAAGAACAATGTATAAGGAAGCACGTAAACCAACGAAATGGGTCATTCCTCCATTAAAAAGCAATTCCGGTGAAACAGCAGTCTTTAATTCTACACGAATACCTGCTCATCTCTTTCGACCGCGTATATACACGCATATGTACAGGTAGGTACTGCTCCTTTATCCTTCATTAGTTGTTAACGAGCGCGTGTGTCTGTGTGTTGAAACGAGTTCATTAACGAGATATTTCGAAAATTTTTGTTCTCATTTCGTACTCGTGAATACGTATCTATATATACCTGTACATGTATACCTATATACGCATAGTAGCCTATATATGAATATGTGTATGGTATATTTTGCGACTAGTTTGATTGTCAGTTTCAAAGAACTTTATGCATTTGTCATGTATGTATTTGTCGTGTATGTATTGCGCCGGTCGTCAATGTAGGATACCTACGAGTAAACCCCCTTTGATATGCATGTAATTTTTATGACTATAAAAATTTCATTTTTGCACATTAAAATCTTTTCAAATAGAATTTCTGCGTAGATATAATATATGTATGTATACCTATACGTATGCGTGCGATTCTCATCGATATATCTGCATTGAGTAAATCGGATTAACAACGTGTACGATCAACAATGATGAAAATGTAGTAACGTTCCTGCTGCTACTGCTGCTGTTGCTGCAATCGCGAAATAGAAGTTCGTGATCTGAATTTAAAACTCGATTTTCAATAGATATTTCTATCCTATCTGTAGAGAATATATTGTATATATATATATATATATACCAAACTATGCCAACTCGCGGGATTCGTTGCTGCAAGAGGTAACAAAAAATAACCGAGTTTTTCCCCAATTCTCTCCGTACGATATCCATCATTCGTCGAAGTCATTTCCGTTCCAGCAAATATTGCATTCTGTATATAGCATGCATTTGAACAAATCTATTTTTATTTGCTTCCGGTTAGGTAAATGTATAATATTTTATACAGCTATTTCAAATCACGAATTCCATTATACAGTCATTCATATATTTGCCGGAATATATTTCGCTGATTAATTATTATACACATCATCGGGAATGTATATCGGAAATTAATTAGCCCATTTATAGAGTGAATAAAATGGGTAAAAAAATGATTCGCAAACTTTTCTGTTGCCTTATTCTTTAGAGAAAATAAAGAAAAAAATAAAAAAAAAAATAAAAATTTAAATATAAAACTGCATAACGAAGGTATACGAAGAAGGAGATAAATCTTGATATATACGCTCTATTATATCGCGTGGAACAAATCGATACGCACTAAACTATATACTTGAAGTTGTAGAGAAGCGATAGAGAGATCCTAGGCAACCTCTAATCGGATAAGCTCGTTACAGAGGTCCTATAAGCCATAAAGCTGCGGCGGTCAAACAAGAGACGCGCAATTGCTGCCGCCTATCTCTCGATACTAAACAGCCACCTCGCTAACCGAACAATGGTCCATGTGTGGGTATAAGGTAGGCACGCACATGTACTACATACCTGTACCTATTCGTATATTTACGTTCGACGTGTGGTGTACAGGTATACCTATATGTAGGTATAGGTACATATATGTATACATGCGTATAAAATATCTCCTCGCATGGGCATTATTCTTCGCTAAGCTTGAAATTTTTATTAGGGGAGGAGTGAGTGATTGATGTCAAGCAAAGAACAAATCTACGCTCTTTTTATTTTTCCACAAATTTTTACTATACCTACTACGCAATTTTCACTACCAAGGCACCGCCATGTTTTATCGGACAAAGAAAAATGTGTTGCTGAATTTACATGAGCAGCACCAGCAGCGATGGTATATACATATAATTATATGGAGGGAATTTTTTCGTGATTTTTTTTTTCTCTTTTCTCTCATTCTTTCTTTCTTTGGCAAAAAAAATAACATCAATTTCACGGATTTGCTGAGTTTAATATAACTCACGTATACGTATGATCGAGTGTAAATTGAATATTCTAACACGTAGGTATAGGTATATGATAAACGAATGGAATTTTACAACAAATATTCCATGTATGTAAATTCAGCTGTATAGGTACCTACACACATTCATTCAAATGTTTATAATACTTATCCCAATCGTTGTATGTTTGTAGGCAGTTTGTTGTGCGGGTATTAAAAAAAAATGAAGGTACCATCTGGTGGCCTTAAGCGATTTGACTAATTAGCTTTTGTTTCGGTCTAATTAGTTGTACAATATACGTATACGTATATATATATATATGTATACATTATGGTAGTATAACTTGGCCAGACTTGAACCGCAGTCTATCCACCCTAACTTGGTCTGATGTAGGGTTTGTATAGGTACCGGTACCCTATATACCTATACAATATAAAACTATGTACAACTCGTTTCTGGTCCAATTAATGAACCTTTCCTTCCGTAGCTACATCTGGCCAATCACCGATTCAATTACTTACCGTAGAATTGAAGTGCGATTCTTTCCCCGAAGACGGGGAGAAAACTTGTCGACTCAAGGCCTTCGGTATTGCGGAATTGTATCGAGAGTTTAGAGCACCGAGTTCAGTATGTACATATAGGTATATTTTTATACTCAACTATTACTTCTTAGAGATAAACCCGGGGTACGGGTGTAAAGTAAGTTTCCTCGATCACCAATCAAACGCAAGTTTTTATTACTAAACGTTGAATTTTGTCCATGGCATTAATAATACGACGCATAATCAATACTTCAATCGAAGTTTTAACGCACAAGATGAAGTCTCTCAACGGTTGATGAACAACAGAATAGCAGTTGATTATAATTAGAAAAAGGTAAGTATAGTCTTCGAGGGAATATTAGGTTGCTGAAATGAAGCGAACTTCCTTACTTCTCGTTTATAATACAATAACTTTTATTTGACTATATTCTGTACACCTTATATTCTGTGTAACTGGTGAAGTTGTCATCGTCAACAAGGCTTTCCCAAAGTTTCTTGGATTCATAGGAAAGAGTAAAGTGTCTCTTTATCTCTCTCTCTATCTCTAATACAGGATTGCAGAGTAAGATCAACTACAGTGCAAATAGTACCGTCAATTTCGTTGAAATTTTGTATAGAGGTATAAATTTCCGGAAAATAAATTTAATGGGGTGCAGTTTCCGCTCATCTCGTCTCCAAGCCGGGAAGTGGTGCAGCAATAAACTTGAATACTAGAGAATACTGGAGTCGCTGGTGAACCCATTCTACAAACGCAGTTTATACCGCGATATAACGGGTGTGTCGTTACATATAAACATTTACGTGACTAGAAACGGCAAAATTTAAATACATCGAAACCGCATCGCGTGTACCTATATGCAATAATGAATTTATCAAAATGGTAAACCTCATTGGACAGAAACAACAAAATAGGGATTATTTATCTCTCGATTCTTAGAAAGAGTTCAAATAATCGTAGAACTGTAAGACGATATTTTCTGGGTCGTAGGACCCCACAAGTCGCGTTCCCTGCTTTGCTATATTTACAAAAAAAAAAAAAGAAAAAAAAGGAAAGAACGAAAAAAAAAAACAGAACCGTTCTATCCGCTGTAATGAAGCCCATGTCAAAAAGCAGCGCCCTTTTTTTTATTGGGTACGTTTATTACCAAAAGATATGAAATTCGTGGGGATCATATGACATACCTACCCCACTATACGCGTACCACATCCCGTTCATATCCAGAATAAAAAATGTACGTTAACATTTTTCGGCGACATTAATCTCGCCTCTATTACTGTGCGAATAAAAATAATGACCTAAACTAGGTCATCTGTTTTACTTTGTTTTTTTTTTTCTTTATTTTCTGGTTTTTTGAAAAACTACTTAAACAAACCGGTTTTATAATTATAAAGAGAGAGAATTTGAAACGTTCCATCAGAGCGTGTAAACCAGGAAACGGCTTTAATCAGATCACCCGAAACATGCAGCCCAACCCCTCGAAGCTCGATGCCAATATCTAGGGCTAGCCAAACCGCAAGTGTGTCAATAGCAGTTGGTTAGTATCGTAGTACCTACTGCGACCTCTATCCACTATCCACTATCCGGTATGCCAGTATCCACCAATACGGAGATGATGGATACGTGCAACTCTGCACCTTTGTAGTTACACTCGAGCGGAAGAGGTTGGCTCTGTGGATAGGGCGTTATTGCAACGTGATATTTCTCCGTTGAACCGAAGGATTCAAGGATTCCGTAGGGGCTTGAAGCTGGTGTTGAAACCCATAGGATCAACGATGAGATCCAACTACCCGCAACTAAATCGCGTCAAGGTATTTATATAAGCATCAAACGATCGCGAGATCACCTTTATTACCATGCGACGAACCGCACCTCGATATACAAACGTTTTAAGATGATCAGATTTTTTTCCTCCTCTCTCTCTCTCTCTCTTTCATTTTTACGTTATCCCAAGAAAATCCTCTAGCTCTTTATTTTTTCTTTATCACGTATATGCAGCCTGGCCGAAGTAGCTGGGTGTATGAATTTTTTACGCGAACGAGGGATATGATGTATTACATACTCGCTTCCATCTATATATCGCTAATTTGTTACCGGGTGTGTCTACGTGGTATAAAACCAAGACGTTAGAAATTGCCAAGTATAGATCGCCGAGCTGAGATAAAATATTAATTATAATTGGACAGCTTGCTCCGTCCTAAAGATAAAATAGACGTTTATATACGCTTGACCGTTGGTGTATGAAAGAAACAAGCTGTCGTTAAATGCCATTTGCGTCGATACCTTAATTGAGTATAACTTGTACAGATTCCCACGGTGTTACAACTCGGCATACCTATACGACTAGAACACCGATTTGGTGATATTGCATCTCGCGTGGATGCACATAACATCGGTTAGCAAAAATTGCCGCAGGTTAATTGCATTCAAATATGAGGTATTGATGTCGAGAGATATATGTCCCCGCGTTTTCTGCTATTTTGAATTCTGGAAATTTTATTTTCACCAGTTCATCAAAATGCACTATATCCCCGTGTAATAATAAATTCAACAAAATTACTAGAGCGTGACAGGATTGAATTAAAAAATCTCTATTCTCTAGAGCCCTAGAGGTCCGAGTGCATTTTTCGTGTCTTCTTTTTCTCCTGTCAAAAAAAATTCAGATAGGTATGTCTATAGTACCTATGTCGTATAATTAAAAACATATTTCGATGCAAAAAATGAGGAATAATATTTCATTTGTATCCCATCACATTATATATTCTCATTAATTCTCGTTCAGATTTACATCCCACAGCTATATCTGTTTTCGCTCTTCTCCCCTCGTTTATAGATATATCGAATATTTCTATACGCCATACCACCGCAGTGAATCAAATTTTCAGAGTTTTTCTTACATGTGATTTCAAATATCGTATTTATTCTTGATTTCGTTCCGTTTCTCCAACGAACTGATATTATAGACGAGCTAAAAGTTTCTTTCCACAACATAGATACACGTGCTATAAAACAGCAAGAAAATTATCGATGTTATAATATGCGTAACGCTCTCATTGGCATTAAACTCGTCAGCTATTACCATCCAAGACTGAAAATGAATGATAGTTCTGGAATTTATGGAGCGACTATTAAATTTTCGATCCCTTGCGCTGCTCTTCATCCCTTGGAGCTGCACGTTTCAGAAGTAATAATTAACTCTCGGCGAGGAAAGTAGGTAGGTAGGTACCAAAAGTTTCAACACTTTCGGGTTAAATTGGGTTAGACTTTGGAAGAAAATTGACGTAAAGTTAGCGACGTCGTATAACGTGGATATAAAGTTAAAAGATAAAATTTCATCGAGGTCTACTAGCGGCGTCGTATAGTGTTAGCGCGGGAGACATGACGTAGGGAATAGAATGCATCAAGAAACAATGGAAGAAGAAGAAGAAGAAGAAGAAGAAGAACGTTGCAGATACATAAATGGTAAGTCGCGTTATTACGCGTTGTTTTACGATTTCGTTATTTAAATTAAGAAAACTTTTGCGCCGTTATAGCAGGTCGGTTTCGCCTGCTGCTACTGCAGTATAGAAAACCTACCAGATCCATAAATTGAATCGAAAGTTTTCGCTTCCTACTTTAGTTTGTGTTCGACTATTTTGTTCCTGCTGCAGGCTGGCTGCTTGGAAAGAGAATAGAACAGGAACAGGATGAAAAAGGGGGATGAGGTTTTGTTCCCTATTGTACCCTACTACCACCAAACCACCAGAGTTTTGCTTTCGGTTACAGATTGAGTTTCTCTTATCTAACGGGTATTTCGTTAATCACAATAATTCCACGCTCATCTTCCGCTGCATAAGCCAATTTCGCTGCACTCTCTCGCGCTTAATCACGCGGGCTTACAGATTTCTCCTAACTGGATTTACTACCCATAAATTCAACCGTGTACACGTAACGCAGAAGCGTATCAACACGCAATTTTGTGCATTCAATACCGAAAGTTTAATTCTCTCTTTCAGTATTTTTTATTATAGTAATCTTTTTAGCGATTATTCGTATTTCACGTGATTCTTCGATGCGAAAAGTATCTGAATCAATGGATAAAAATTGAATTTCAACACCCTATGTAAACGCGCGTGTAATAACCGTGTACAGTATACTCGACGTCTGTGAAACAGCAAAATGATGAATGCGCATCTACCCGAAATAATTGCAACACCATCTGTTCAAAACTGCAGTATAAACTATATGGGGAAGTATAAACATTATTCACGAAGAAGTTGAGCACTAAAATTTTGAGCCAAATTGTAGTAGCATATACCAAACCGCGTATACGACGTGAAACCACAATTCTGAAATCTGGAATTCATGCAGGTGCCGAAATTAAAGATTCAAAAGTATCGATCTGGCGCAACAACATGCTACCCCGCGAGTAATTTATACGATGAATCGAATTTCCGTATGGTTTATTGAAATCAGACGGCATTTGAAATTGCGCGTGACAGCTTTACCGATTTGTCCCCTACCCGCAGACAATACAATACCTATACCCTACTAGGGTAAATTATAGTTAGTTATATGTAAACGTACGTAATAATAGGTCCAGTTTACGTAAATCGTCTCTTTGTTTCTGGGAGTGACAGAACAAACAAACAAGCAAACGCGACCCTGTATTCAATTGGTAATTTTAAATTGCATATTACATTTATCAAGCTAAAACAGGTTCGAAATAGAAAACATTTTTCATACGGCTCCTTTTTAGATTGCCTTCTGCAAACGGACTAACGGACAGACAGAGGAATATTGTCTGGAGAAAATTATAATTAAACGAGATAAAATAAAATGATACTACTCTGCTGCCCGCGCCGCTATGCCACCACCATACCGCTCCTACTTCTGCCTAACATTTCTCATTTCTCCGTAATATTCCGAGGGAACCTCGACCTCTCCAGAGACTTGGAAGTAACAGATAAAGACAGGCGTTTCTTGTTATTCTCCTCCATCTTACTCTCCTTATTCTCATTATTCTCCTTTTGTTTATACCCATACCTGTTTCCGGTCTCGTTATTATACCCCGTGCCTTTCAATAGCGTATAAATCTTCGTAGATTACCCACCATAAACTTGTATTGCCTGGTATATGGTGCCTACGTTTATGTCTTATTCGATAGCATTTAGTCATCCGTGAATGATAATGAAGCGTGTAAGAATCAGTTTTAAACTCGTTGTTATAGAAACGGATTAAAACCTTGACTGCGGCTTTCTAAGATCTCGCAAATCACTGGCAAACTGATTATATTCGCCTGTAAAAATCATCGAGGCGTATTATAACGCGGTACACAAGTCAGGGTGAATTGATCGGATAATTAAATTGTGAGTCGAGTAGATATTATTTTTACGCTTTCGCAGACCGACGAGTAGTGAATTAAAATACGAGTAAGTATTTCATCCAGTCCTGCACGGGAAAAGAGCGAAATTATTATCTCCGCAGAGCCGTAGTAGCGCGCGAGACACTTCTAACTAATAACGGTCATTACTGTCTGTCGTTACCGTCAGGAGCATAAGTATTAACAATACAATAAAACAAAGCAAAGCCCGCCAGTTTCCGTGCCAGAACTTGATTACAGATAACAATTGCCAATTGTATTTTCAAAGAGAACCTCAACGCGTTATATTTTCCTCAAACGAGACTCGCCAATAATCACCTACATTACTTCGTACTCTATTAGGTGTGTGTGTATATATATATATATATATATAGGTATACACGTATATATCGCCAATTCCCGCGCTTCTGAAACCCTCGGAACTGCACCAGCTAGGTACTAGAGTTCGCAATATTTTCAGAAATTCCGTGTTTTCTCTTGCACGTTTTAGTTTGGCAGGGGGCTTTCACTTGTCTACTTTCCGGGGCCGCCACCCGAAGGGCACCTAGTTGCCTGCGAACAGAACAGGGATACAGGGGTGGCCATTTGAATAAATGAATATGCAGACCCCGTTGTCTCTATGTTAATTGGTCGTCGCTACTTTGCGTCCACCTGACTTGTGCTACTCTTTGCATCTACGTGGGTGGTGGTCGGCAGCTATGCAACTATACATAGTATTATAACTATATAGAGGCCCAAGACGTATTATGTATAAGTATATATGGCTGTAGGGGTAACTGCAGCACAGGGTGCATACTAGACACAAACATCCACTCCACTTTCAAGCGTTTCTATGCAGCTTGTTCCGAGCCCCGTTTCCTAGGAGCTGGATAGAAAAGAGAGATAGAGAGAGACATAGAAAAAGAGAGAGCGAGAGAGAAAGGGAGGGAAATCGAGATAAAAAGGAGTTCATTCTTTCTGCAATATTGCAGAAATGATTATCGTGTGGGAAATTTGAAATATTCCTGGACAGGCTGGAGGTACTCGAGTGCGAAACAGGAAACTGTATAGGATAAGTAGTGTAAATCTAGATAAAGGTTGATGAACGCGGTGGTGCCTGCCCATACAACGGCTGTATAACTGCAGTTTACTATTCTGCCGGGGCGAAACGACAAACGGACGAATAAAATTCTGAATTTACACAACGTCAAGCCGAGCAGTTTCTACGAGTCTCATTTCCACACTGGCTGAGGTTAACCACCAAGTTTCGTGCCCGGCTGGTGGTTTCGAAAATTGCCTTTTTTGTTACAGCGTATTATACATTTGTATTATACCTATATACGAACTCGCGAATGAATCTATGCGGCACTGTAACCGGCATGTAAAACCCCTCATATCTGGATCTCGAGTTTCGATAATGGTATACTATTCCAGATACTTGCGAAACGTGATTTTTCTACGCTTCAAGTGTCGCTTTTTATTTTTTTATTTTTGCAGAAAAGAAGCAATCACATTCCGCCGAGCGACCGCTATAAACCGTTTATGGTATACCTAATTATTGTCTGTATTGGAGTTTACGAAGACTCGCGGGGACTTCATAGGCGAAATTACTCCGCAGTCTTTAGGTTCTTCGTCGTACCTATACGTATACCTATACACCCACCACCCGCACCGGCCTCGCAATATCCTTTGGTGCTCTAAATCCAGTCCCTGGCCAAATATAAATTGCAATATCGTTGAAAGGTTTGAGTTAATACGCCGGCACATAGATATAGCATGGGTAGACACGTGGGTATACATCTCGTCGATTAAAATTTTTCAAATAATCCATTATTTAGTCGAATCAGTGGTTTCACGGATGAACTATCGGCACGGATCCTTGACGACCGTAGCGAGGGATTTGATCCGACTAAAATTATTCCCTTTTCAATATTTTACAATTCTACAATTTATTGAAGAGAATACCTACGCCGTATCGAATAAGACAGAGGTGACGTGATCGTTCTATCAAAAGAAGATAAATTACCTACATATTCGTCTCTCTTCGGGACGTGCAATACGCAATAACGCGCCGCGTACGTATACCTTTGATAAGAAAAAAAAAAGATCTACCCCCGTCAGGATTCTCTTCTATAGAAACAAACTCCCTCTAGCTGCTGTTTTCCTCGAATTATTCATACGTCTCGCGGTTACCCGCGTAACCGCGTATTTTCCAACAATTTTCCACCCTCGTTTATATACCAAACTCTAAAGGTGTTTCTACCCGTCGCTAATCGCACCGGCATTGAGGGTATGATCGATCTCAATATACGTAGCTAGCAGCTAGCAGCTAGCTACTAGCCAGATACATGGATGAACCTGGGCAGGGCTTGGGATGAGACATAATTATGGTTCGATAATATCCGGTGTGGCCGTTTGGTAATTTGATTGGCTGTCGTTTTTGATGACGTTGAGTTGACCAAGTAGGTAGATAGGAACCTAAGGTGGTTTTTACTGGCGTAATATAACCGGCTATATAAACCGAGGGAACGGCTTAAGGGGATTTCCTGAACATTGCCGTTAAAAATGTCGCGGTAGAACGAAAGGCGAGGAGAATATTCGGTGGGATATAAAAATCCGTGAAAATAAACGGGGACTGAATGCACACGTGAAATACTTGAATCGAATCGACATTTTTACCCCCACCATACAGCTGGATTGCTCGTATCGGTGAATTACGGGTGTGAAGTTTGTCTAACACCGAATGCAAATAACAACATTGAGTTATTTGCATTCAGTTAAATGTCACTGTATAGATACAGAGGGAGACGAAACTTTTGGATTCCGCATTTCCGCTTACAGCTATTAATACTGCAACAAGAACTTTCAGAACAAGATCATTTCTCTGAATTACATGTAGGAGGAATATAAGGGTAACTATGTGTTTTCTTCGTTCCATATGTATAATTATTATCATTCTACTTCCGCTGCGCTAAGGTAATCAAAAGTTGAATTTTCCGTCCGCCCTAATTTACAAGCTTCGAGTGAAGACGCTGGCAGAATGTAAAGTCTTCATTAGCATCTCATAGAATCCTAATTCACTAGCTTACCTACACGTTTTTACGGCCCTACTTCCCCTACTACCACGATCTTATACATATACGTATATATATATTTTATACCAGAATGCAGTGTGCAGGCTAAGCTAGACTAGCACATGCACATCGGAACCCTCCAAGCTGCATTGCAAATCTCAAATGAATCAAATTTCAAGCTTTCGCGTCTCGCTACTTCACCTATTTCCATTCCCTTACTCGCTTCATATCTATATGTATGTCTATATATATATAACTACCGAAAGAGGTGGTAATTACTCCAGCCTATCCTCGTTCTAGGGTATGGCGAAGCACTCGAAGTTACAAACTCAAATAATTAATAAACGCGATCGTTTTCCGCGAAAGCAGTTTACCTACAGCCAGCAACCTGGTGCAGAGAACTCTGGAGTGAGTCCCCGCCGCGCTTTAGATTGCAATATCAATAATTATTCAGTGTGTTTCTGCAAACAACTACGCCGCCTTACTCGGTTCAGTAAATTTCGTGATCTCTACGTTCGTTGGTATACATATAGACACACTTTGGTCAATAGCTGAACCCTGCTCAACGTCAGTGTCAGAAAACTAGAGATAGTAGTCAGACATTGTTCGATTGTAACCCTCGGACCCTTATAGATCCACAGATCATTGTTTAGAGTCCAGAGTCTCGAACATTGTAAACGTCAGTTCTCAAAAAATGGTGACATTAACACGCGGCGATATAATTCCGAAAAAAAAGTTCAGCTCAAAACGGTATACATATAGGTACGTATAATACGATAGCAGATAATCCACTATGATTGATAGTAGTTTCCAACGTTTTTACAATGAGAGTAAATCTGCAACAGTAGCTGATACTACGTACCTACCCAGCTGCAGGGCGAAGACGAAAATAAGAGAAGACAGAAAAATGCGAGAGAAGTGTAAAGGGTGAGGATGATGGAGCATGATCGAGGAGTAGAAGCTACAAGACATTTGGGAATTTCATCAAAGGTATATGTGCCCTGCTCTGGTCCGAGGGACTAGGGAGGACTGGGAGTCTTCAATTTTGATATCACAGAAATATAGTTGGGCACGTGACGCAACTGAAACGCTGTATACCAAGTCGGATAAATCCCAAAGGATTGCGCGGTGCGATAACTCGTATTACTTAGTATTCTACTTTGGAATAAACTATACGTGCGCCTCCAAGTTCACGTCGCGGAAAAGCATATCTAAGACAAGTATATTGCCGGGAGTCTGACATAAGCAGTTCTTAACTTATATGTACACAGTTCATAAAGTGTACAGCTATATATATCTGTTTTTGATATTGGTAAAATGGCGAAACTCCTGCACAACGGTTAACAAAGGCAGAAGCAAATCTCGGGGTAGAATAACAATAATAATCTCAAACTATGGCTCATTGTTAGGCAGAGTGAAACTTTAGCGTAGATAACCAACGTCAGGCACGCCAAATATTCACTTGCGCGTGAGAATCTAAAGTGTCGCCCGAATAGCGAGGAAGAATAGGGGTCCAGCGGGTTTGTCGTTTCGGGTTTCCCTAAAGGTCGGATTTAATAATCGCTCTGGACTTTCTCAATACGTATACGTTATCAAATTATCCGCTTATCAAAACTCGAGATTAATTCTCCCGATGTAGTAGGTACATACAAATGAAATTTTAATCTACATTCAGTTCGAAGAGTTCGGAGAAGATTAGAAAGGGATTAAGAATTTTCAACGAAAAGATTATCGCTTATGACCTCTCAACTCCTGTTTCATATTTTTTCTTTTTGTTCTTTTTTTTGCCCCCAGGCATGCTGCCAGGTTGTACAGCTAGTATGTATGATATATGAGGATCACGTTGCTGGAATGAGATTATTTTTAATACTCAATGTTTTACGAAAACTAAATCGGGACTAAAGTGAGTTATGTGGACGGGGCTGGTGTAGGGTGAGAGTTCACATCCCAGTAGCGCATATAAGGTGCTTGAACAGTTCAGCTATAGTCGTGTCAGCTCAATTCTGTTTGTGAAGCGAGTAGCTAGATGTGCGGAGAGAGCTATTCGACAATTGCTGTTTCAATATTCATTCGTAATCTCTGCTCTGCAGTGGGATCATCAACTACTGTTTATTGAGCGAATTACGTTGAATTAGAAACGCAATACGAACGAGTAGTAGTTCAAAGGTCTTATAGTATGTCACTCGTGAATGATGAGTGAGAACTGTTGTTAAAAAATAAAAACTGAGAAACCAAACGTTCACCAAGCGGTTTCTATAGCTTTAACATAAACGAGATGATGATTTGCGGTACATAAATTCGCAAAATTTCCATCAAATTTTGAAATATCAGTCGATATTTGAGAATTAATGTGAAGAGGAATTCGGAGGCGTAATATAGGTATAAAGCCGAAAAATTTTTTCCTCCCGAAGTTCGAGTGCCCTACATTAAATATTTCTTGAATTTCTCTTATTTTTCATTTCGTTAAGTGACTTTCCCTACGCTCGTCCCATAACGTCTTATACTTATACCAGTTCTTACTATACTAGCGGGTTTTAATCGAGGGTTCAATTCCGCGAAGGCGATATTAGACGTACATTTAAATACCTACTAGAAAATTAATTTTATATTCATAGTAGATTGTAAAGTGAACCGAAATTAGCAAAAATTGAGAAAATTTAGGAAATTACATGTCTCTGTAGCATGAGCACAAAACGCGTACAAATTTAACCATTCGGCACTTCCTCTACCTGCGCGGAAATTATACCTCGACAAATATTATCGTTTTTAGTACCGGTTGCCATTATTATTATTATTATAATAATAATTGTTCTTATTTTTCAGGGGTGAACGAACAGACAAATGGGAAACAGCAAGACATTGCTGCGAAGAATACTTGAAGAATTTCAAACGAACCGGAAATTTCCTAATTATCAAATTTAAACATTTCCTAAACAATCTCATTTCATATTTAATCAATTTAGCGACCCAAATACGGTCTCTGCTCTCTACAATACACTTCGCAGTAATATAAACGAAGTGACTCACTATGGGTCACTTGGTCAAGCTATATACTGCTCATAGACTTGTATGGGGCGATTCAATGTCAAGCGTTGACTGATTGATTCACTGATCGTAGGGTGAGGCCAGAATTTTTTTTTTTCACAGCATCTCGAATCTTTGGAATTTTTTTCAAATTTTAATTCAGTCGTTGCGTATGTTTAGACCGAATAGAATTATACACGAAAAAATAATACTATATGCATATATGTACAGTTTATCTATTTGTCGATTAAATAGATTTGGATTATAATTACCTGATTTCCGACAACGAGGATTTGATCGCGGTTGATATGTGTAAACTGCACGTAATAGTTTATATGGTAACATTAAATCGTGTGCTTTGCAAATACGCGTATAAAGCATATACAGCAGATGCAACTGGTAATGTGTATTTATATTAGATTATAGGTAAAAGGCGAATTTGAATCGAATAATTCTAAATTGTGAATAAATAAAAGCAAATTAGGTTCAAAAGATAATTTTATTTCGTTCAAATACAAGACGTACTCATACTTCGTCACGTAGTACAACAATAAAAACAAAGTATTTATATTTACATGTTAAATTGGATAATGAATAATCATATTCATTCATTACTAAGCTTAGAATTAAGAGGAGACAGTAGAATGATAAGTGATTCACACCCACTTAACGCTATCAAAATACGTAATAACGAAAGTTAATGGCTGGAGTGAAACGGAATTTAAGATTTTTATATAAATGAGGAAAGGGCTCAGAATATTCTTATATGTTTATAAAAATATATATTCTTGGTTTAATTTCACTGCCACCCTTGAATGTACATATAAAACTACAACAACAATGCCTATAATGTTAAGAGGAAAATTTCTGTAAGCAAAAGTCCCAAGTGTAAACTGTTGCAATGTTTTCGATTAGCAATTATAACGTAATTAAATTTTATAAGATCAAGTATAGAGGGGAAAGAAAAAATATATTTTACAAACAGGAGAGACATAAAAACTCATTTTTAAGAAACAAAAAGAATGTCAAAGATGGAATAATCTTAAATTTATACGACTATTCCCTGACTTAATTTTATATCGAAAATTTATTAAATATTTCACGAAATGCAACACTGCTTAGGTCGAAAAGCCGGTACACATCAAAAGCACACGAAAATACGGCGTAAAATATTTTCATTTTTTCATTATTATACACAAACATTAATATTATGAAATAATATCGGAATATTTTTAATGACAAAGTATGCAGATAGCTTTTCTAACAGTTAAAAAGTAGTGCGGTAATACTTTATTACAGTATACAGTCAAAACGAGAAATTTTTCATTTCGGCAACAAGCGCTAAGTATATTAATTGTTAGGTAATTTTTAGCAAATCTTTTATCATTATTTATTATTATTGCCTGGAGGCAGCTAGAGCCCGAAGAATGTGTAAGAAAAGATTTATTATATCCATATATAAGTTAATTGTTGCCAAAATGTACTCTTCGGGTGACAAGGTGCGCATTAGGAGTTGTGTATCGAATATAATAAACATAGAGAAGAGTAAAGCACCTCCTATGCTGAGCAGTAATTCCATTGCTGTGCTTTGAACGAAAAGTTGAATCACTCCGCCGACTAGAAGTGCACTAAGAGCCGCAAATAATCTGAAAATAAATTGTCATCATTAATTTAGAAGAAGATAACACAATGAATCACCTATCTTCAGTAAAAACTAAAAAAATGAAATGTACATATCCATTCAAACATTTTAATTATACTCACCCAAAACCCAAAAATGAAAAATCCTTCTTTGTCTGGAATGTATAAGCCGTCAGACCAGCTACTACCGTCAATGTTATAAACAAGGCTTCAAGAACCACAGCGTAATCGTACATTGTTACGATAACTCCGATTGTGTATGATTGTACCAAAGTCTATAGTAGAAAAAGGAAAAGCGAAAAATTCGATTGTTAAGGATTATGAAGAATCCTGGTTATAGAAACGTAATTCTTTTGTACTGTAGAATGATTGTGATTATTATTGGATTGAATTCAGGTGTGTGTATTAAATATAAAAAATTATAATAATCCAGCTATTAAACATCCTTCGAGTTCAACTGATTTCCATTATCCTCAATCATTCGATTCTCCAGTGCTAATAATACTCACAAATGCACTCAATAGAATCAAATTCATCGGATGTTCTTTCCGCTTCAAAATTAGAGCCATCATTATACCAAGGGTCAGGAAAAACGACACTCCAACCATCCATTCGCTAAAAAGTGTAAATTGATAAAAGAAGAACATCAATATCAACGATATTAAGGGCCATGATGACAATCAGAATCTAAAGCAAGCTCTGACTGATGAGCAAAACTCTGTTTATCCCTATTCCCTAATTCCTTTTTCGTATTCAACAGTTTTATTCATCATTTCAGAGAACCGTTATCCACCACAGATCTCAGAGTAAACAATGTGAACTGGGACACAGGTGAACATAGTGAACTTATTGTCAATTACAATATTTGCTTTGGAAAAGTATGAGACCATTAATGACACGTTGTCTTACTTTTGATGTATGAACAACTTGACTGGTTTGCTCATCATACATATGGCGGCAACGACGATAGTCATAAGCAACTGAATACTCAATAAACCATAAACTTTCCGCAGAAAAGCCATCCGTATTTTGATATTGGCATTCATTACATTGTTGTTGTACGCAAAGTCGTTCTGTATTCCACTAGACGACTCTTCTTTACCTCCTCCCTCGATATCCTCTTCGGCAAACATGAGGGGCACGGTAGACATGGCGAAAGGTATTTTATTTCCTTGAAATAAAATGGAAAATGTTATTTTATAAATTCGTATTACAGTGGTGATTGTTACTCATAAATCAAGCGAAATAATGAAACGGGTTATTCCACTCTAAGATGAGAGTTACACTCAAACAACTTTCATTTCATTTTATTTTATTTCATTTGTGTTTACTCAATATTGATCCCACTATCTGTGAGTAAAAATTTCGCAATCACCTACTTGGATACGCCTTTGCAAGTTTAGAGGTTAAGTACATAAAGTTTCGGGGAATTTAAAACAGGATTGTAAAAAGATGAGTGAATAAAATATTTGCGGAAAATGAGCAAACATGACGAGCTAATAGCCAAGAATATTTTTTTGTGTATCAAAGGATGATATGTTAATGATGCTAAATGGGTCGTACAAAGAAAGGTCGTAAAAATACTGAATTTAGTTAAACTTTTTTAGCTGAATAATAAGATTAGAAAAAAATAAGAGATTAGCTATGACTGTAAAAGTAATTAATTATATAAATGAGCGATTTTTAAGGTGAATTTGCGTTTAAAATAATCATAATGAAATCAGGATCGATTATTTAGGAAGGTTAGTAGTTGCAAAGAGAAACACGTCAGACAATATGGGAAAGTTTTTACCGTCGTATTTGCGCTGATAAATACGCAAAGATACTATTCGTATTTTTGTTCTTACATATAGTTATTATTACCTTAGATGTAGAAATGTCCTCGTCAGTTATAATTTATGTAAGATTGATTATCGCTTGGTGAAAATTCACAATGTAAGATCTTTAACACTTTTGCCAGTATGTTTCTATCAATTAATACCTGACGTACACTGCGTTCAAGCAAGACAAACCATCTTTAAACTGTCAGCTGACCACAGGCTGTGGTACTGCTGCTATCTACAGACAATCTTATGAACTACTTTTCTTGCAAGCACCTTACTACGCGTTATCATATGCGCTTGCAAACCCAATGCTATTCTTGTAGTTTCGAACTAGCCTAATAGATGGCGCGACTATTTCGCACACTGTTGGCGAAGCATAACTGACCTAGGGTAATAGCACCTGCCGTGGGGTCAGTGGCCCTCGTGGCGTCAAGTGATACACATGGGGGTGGCGTTATCGGCTATCGCGCATATAATATCTGTATAGACATATACATACTTTGAAATCAGAAGAGTGATCACAAGATTATGAATGTACTCCTGGAGAAAAATAGATTCTTATTTTATAGTTTTCTGGATAATTTATACTTAATAATTTTGATATTTTAAGTTTTGACACTCTTCATTCTGTTACAATTAAACAGGTCCCTATCACGGTCCAAATATCTCGAACCAGCAAGGATTCTGTTCCGATTGCAACAAGCGGGTATATACTATAGAACTGAGACTTTGTAAAATTAGTTACACTTAGGTAGTAGGTGAAATTATTGTAATACGAATGTAGTTTACATTATGATGACTTGTATGCCACGGGGCAGATGAAGAAACTTGTGATTGCGATATGGGTGTATCTTTATTTTTCAGAATCGATTACAAATTGTATATATATACATATATTATATAATAATACCTTTGACAATGTGTGATATTTTATCAATTGCAGTAATAAATTCTTAGATATATAATACCAATAATTAATTGCCTTATTACTTTCGATTTTCCCCTTTCTTCCTTTCAGGGTCCAATAATCGGAATGTGAACCAGCTAATAGAAATTTAAATAAGTTAGAAATAAATTTTGATCTACTTCAGTAAGCGTCAGTTTATTAGTTCTTATTTTATCGACTTGACTCAAAAATTGCGAAATCTATCATTTGACAATGTGCTTGACGATGTCCATACAGGCAGGTCTGCACGACTAGATGCTTGCTCATTTGTACACTGTTGCTTTCTGCTGCCAAAAATTTCAGCACACCTCGGATCAGATGTTCTCCTGATTTTGATACCAGGAGCATTTTTCGACTGAAAATGGCTGTAACTCTGAAAATCGCTAGTATAAACTAAAGGTAGAGACGTGCATGAAGACACGTATGCATGCCTATATCGACACATCCTCCTTTCCCCCTCCAAAAATTTCAGCACACCTCCTCGGGTCAGATGTTCTCCTGATACCAGGAGCAATTTTTGAGTTAAAATTTCTAAAACTCTGAAAATCGCTAGTATTAACTACATATAAGACGTGCATGAGGACACGTATGCATGCCTATATCAATATACTACTTCTTTCCCCCACCAAAAATTCCAGCACACCTCCTCGGGTCAGATGTTCTCTTGATACGAGGAGTAATTTTCGATTCAAAATTGTTCGATTTTTAGAGTAATATAAATTTTAAGTCGAAAACTGCTCCTGGTATCAGGAGAACATCTGACTCGAGGAGGTGTGCTGAAATTTTTGGCGGGACAGAGGAATAGTATAGAGATATAGGCATGCATACACTGCTTCGGAGTGGTTTTTCTGACAGTCGATACCTTTTTTTCGGAGTGATTTTTCTGGCAGTTGATACCTTTTTTCGGAGTGATTTTTCTGGCAGTTGATACCTTCTTTTCGTAGCGAAAAAAGCTGGTATCAACTGCCAGAAAAATCACCCCGAAAAAAGGTATCAACTGCCAGAAAAATCACTCCGAAGCAGCGTATGCATGCCTATATCAATACGTGATACTCCTTTCCCCCACCAAGAATTTCAGCACACCTCATCGGGTCAGATGTTCTCCTGATACCAGGAGCAATTTTCGACTTAAAATCTCTTCAACTCCAAAAATCGCTAGTATTAACTAAATGTAAGACGTGCATGAGGACACGTATGCATGCCTATATCGATACACTATACTCTTTTCCCCCACCAGAAATTTTAGCACACTTCCTCGGGTCAGATGTTCTCCTGATACCAGGAGCAATTTTCGACTTAAAATTTCTAAAACTCTGAAAATCGCTACTAACTTAATTATATATAGAGACGTGCATGAGGACACGTATGCATGCCTACATCAATATACTACTTCTTTCCCCCTCCAAAAATTTCAGCACACCTCCTCGGGTCAGATGTTCTCCTGATACGAGGAGTAATTTTCGATTCAAAATTGTTCGATTTTTAGAGTTATATAAATTTTAAGTCGAAAATTGATCCTGGTATCAGGAGAACATCTGACTCGAGGAGGTGTGCTGAAATTTTTGGCGGGACAGAGGAATAGTATAGAGATATAGGCATGCATACACTGCTTCGGAGTGGTTTTTCTGGCAGTTGATACCTTTTTTTCGGAGTGATTTTTCTGGCAGTTGATACCTTTTTTCGGAGTGATTTTTCTGGCAGTTGATACCTTTTTTCGGAGTGATTTTTCTGGCAGTTGATACCTTTTTCAAGGAGTCGTTTTTGACACCATGAGGTATCAACTGCCAGAAAATTGACTCCTTAAAAAAAAGGTATCAACTGCCAGAAAAATCACTCCGAAAAAAGGTATCAACTGCCAGAAAAATCACTCCGAAAAAAGGTAGTGATTTTTCTGGCAGTTGATACCTTTTTTTAAGGAGTCAATTTTCTGGCAGTTGATACCTCATGGTGTCAAAAACGACTCCTTGAAAAAGGTATCAACTGCCAGAAAAATCACTCCGAAAAAAGGTATCAACTGCCAGAAAAATCACTCCGAAAAAAGGTATCAACTGCCAGAAAAATCACTCCGAAAAAAGGTATCAACTGCCAGAAAAATCACTCCGAAAAAAGGTATCAACTGCCAGAAAAATCACTCCGAAGCAGCATATGCATGCCTATATCAATACGCTATACTCCTTGCCCCCACCAAAAATTTCAGCACACCTCCTCGGGTCAGATGTTCTCCTGATACCAGGAGCAATTTTCGACTTAAAATCTCTTCAACTCCAAAAATCGCTAGTATTAACTAAATGTAAGACGTGCATGAGGACACGTATGCATGCCTATATCGATATACTACTCTTTTCCCCCTCCAAAAATTTCAGCACACCTCCTCGGATCGGATGTTCTCCTGATACCACGTGTTCTCCGGAGTTAAAAAAATGTTAAGTCGATAATTACGCCTGGTATCAGGAGAGTATCTGACGCGAGGAGGTGTGCTAAAATTTTTGTCGGGAAAAAGGAATAGTGTACATGCACGACACTATATGCTAAAGCTATTTAGAGTTGCTGATGTTTGAGGTAAAAAATTTCGACTAGTATTTGAAATAAAGCGTCATAGGAAGGGTATGGTCGTAAATAAGCAATTCATTATCGGTATATTATATGAGAATTTATTACCTTAGCATCAATACAATATTACTTATTATAATAGTTATGTATACAATTTGTAATTCCTTCTGAAAAATAGATATCTTACCCATATCAATTAATATGAGATATGTATATAAATAGATAAATGTAACCCATCGCAATGAACAGAGTACTATATCTTTATTTGTCTCCTAGCTTACAAGTTATCATATTCTGAACTGCATTTCATCATGTAAAAAATATCAACCAGTATAGCTTATTCTATCTACTATTGTAAGAGGTAAGTAATTGAATATGCACTAGTTAGTTGCAAATACTTATGCCGCGAACACAGGCGCGCCTCGCTGCATGCAACTCGCATGTCATTTTTGTGGGTTCCAACTCAAAATTGCATGTCATAAGGCGCACAGATATTTGCGGCTCGAGTAGTTCATGAACTCGACCGCGAGATGGCGGTACCATTCTGCCCCCCGTTGGCAGAGGGACCCTCACCTAGGGTATATTGTTCTTCTGTAATTCTGTAATGCAAATGCAATTAGAAACTGATGAATGAAGAAATTGAAGTACCGTTAAAAATACATTTTATTTCGTATTAGGAGACAAATTTAATGTATTACATATATATACACACACTCGCGTCTGTAAATATCCGTGTATACATACATAGCTGTGCATCAAAGTTACAATTGATAATACACAGATGTATGTATGCACGTGGAAGTACATTATTTAATAACACTATGCATATATTCGTATTCGTATATGATAATGTTACTGTACTTTTTTCAGATTCAAACTGAAATAATTGTTAAATAAAAAACGTTATTAATAATTATTTACAATTCGATTCGTTGGAAGTCCATCTCATATACGATGTTCTATGCTGCTTAACATTTTCCTATATACTAATAGTTATTTGTATTAATCAATATAAAAAAATTCTTTCTTGCAATTCAACCTCGTATTATATTGTTAAAATACAGGACATTGCTCCCCAACCCATCATAATTCCCAAGTAACGATTTTTTTTTGTTAGTTTTCTTTCTCTCTTTCTTTTAGTTTTTTTTTTTTGTTTTTTTTTCTTAATATTCACACAAAATTTGTAACATTTTCTCAAATTTGTGGAATATATATTTTCAGATAAATTTATTTATTTATTTATTTATTTAGTTTATTCTTTTCTCACTATAAACGAATACTATCTAATGATAATTATATATATTATAAATAGAATAATTAATTGAGTTAGTGTGGCTACTTATGCATTTCAAAAATATTTATACTCGATATTGTACATAAAAAATAAATAAAAGTTGCGGGAATATAATATACTTTCAAGAGGCATAGTGTATATTATATACCCTACTTTCGAGCAATGATCCATTGAAAATTATACAAATTAATTAGTTTTAATAACATTTTCAAACTGCATAAGATATCCAGCTTTTTAATAATACTAATCAAAGCCTTCCAGCTTTATTCTCTGTATTCATTATTAGAATGGCCACAATATTGATTCTACTAAAGCGGTAAACAATGGCTGTTCAAACAATTAGTAATTCATAAGCTTAATTGAATTTGTTTTTTTTCTTTTACTTTTTCTTTTAATTTTTCTTTATATGACAGCTTTCTGTTCAATATTTTCTGTATAGGTACTCAATTTCGTATGATTGAATCGTCATTTTATATCTCCACCTATTTTAGTTTACCACAAATCTTGACATCAGTGCAGTATAACTAATAAATAAAATTTCAACTAGTTTCAAATGATTACTAAATGATTCATAGCTAAATACAAATAAGAAAAATAATAAAAAAACGAAAAAAAATATAATACATAACACTGCCGAAACGCAAAAAAAAAATTCATTTATATAATATATGTATATGTTTATAAAGATTCACACGATATATCCAGGCACATATGTGTTTGCATATGTAAATATGAATTCACATATGTGCGTGGATACAGATATATTTATGTACGTATATGTATATCGATAATAGTTAATCACATAAGTTAGAAACTTAGTAGTCCTTTATCCTCTAAAGAAAAGACAAAAGAAAAAATTAATAATTGTGATGTATCAATCAATAGAAATTAACAATTAAATTAGGTATATTATGCCAGCGTTATATAACATCTGCGAAAATTGATTAATTTCATTTTAATGTAAATTATCTAAAAAAAATTATAGCATCGCGAATGTTCTAAAGTAGGCCTACAGTTATTTGGTTCTAAATAGCAATTTCAATTATCTCTCTTAAATGCGAGTTTTTGATATGGCATATCGAATAATTTTCACTTAGTGAATGTTGCTATATCTATTGCTTATTGAAAATAGGTCATTGTAAAAATACGTGAATCCGTGACGTTATTAATCTTATGGCTCATCTACAACGGATTTTTCATTATATTCAGTATTTCAGCACTTCCTTTAGTCGTAGTCCCAATGAACTTAGATGTCATATGTTACGATTGTTATTTTTCTGTTATCACGTATTAAAACAGACGATTTGTGCTTAAAAACTTCACAGATTCTAATGACGCTCACCTTTTCAATTCTAAAAGGTCCTACGATATGAAAAAAGATAGGTATCTAAATTTCGAGCGAGATTGGTGATTATCTGTACAAAATGATATCTTTTTCCGTTCAATTTCAACATTTTATAATGACAAAGAAAAATAAAGTTTATCACCCTCCAATCAGCGCAAACTTAGTTTCATTTCACAATTTCAGCACGTCGTTTAACTGTGCTGTATCGTTAATCCTAATTGGTGTTAATCGAGATAACTTTCAACAATGAAAAACAATACAAAAAGCAATTGGATTCTCTTGCAAAAAGCTGTTGAAAATTTAAAAAGCTACGCTTTCTTTAACTGTATACGATTGTCAATTTCAATTAAATTTAAATTTTGCCATCAAAGATTTCTTTTCCGCACATATTTCATGCCTATTCAATTTATTTTTCCAACTTTTTTATAATACTAACAGCTTGCTAAATTTTGAGAGATGATATTCTTACTTTTTTGGTGAATTTAACAACCTTTCTCGCTCTTTTTCTGCTTCAGTGAAAAATATCCTAGTTATAACAATATCGCCTGTGCTCAAAGTCTGACAAGCAACGTGATCAACTTTCATGTTATCTTGTTGCACCCCAATTTGTTTATTATCGTGACAAGTGCAAATGCATTTCATCGGGGATAATTGAATATTGCTAGGTGGTGCTGGGGTGTCTGATGGCGCAGTAATCGTTGATAATATTGCTTCCAGGCGTTCGATTTTTTCAAGCCTGTCCATACGCCCGTCAGATAATACTTCATCCATTAGCTGCATAGATTCCGTGAGGCTTGGTGGCTCTGAATTACGTGGAGACATCACACCGCCTTTTTGGGATACAAAATGTACATTAAAATGAGAAATAAACAGTTTTCATTGCCATTAATTGATCATTCATAAAACTTTTAATGTACCACGTGTGTGAATGAGAACTTTATATAGTTTTCTTGATAAACTTCCCGCTAAAAATGATTTAGTAACTCCACTAGTTTAATATTAAAATCAATATTCAACTAATTTATCTATATTTAATATTTAGCATTAAATTAACTTTTAGTGATGCTAAAATAAGACTTTGCTCACCAGAATGAGAATTTTCTGAAGTATAGCTATCCAAGCTAGGGTACTCTGCGTCCCCATTTCTGTCGTCCTCGTCATAGTCGCTACTGTCTCCTTTATCTTGCCCTAGACTTTCTAGTTTTTCTAACTTCCTTGCGACCTTATAACTTCCTTTCAATTTCTCCTTTTCATCTTCTGTTAATTCTAGATATCGTAGTAGTCTAATTTCACGGTTGCTAAGAACAATGTTTTTCCCTGTAGTCTCTTCCATTCGCTTCCTTAAGTCTGAAACTTCAGTTTCTACTTTACGTTGCTTTTTTCGTGCCTTTACTTCGACGGGTTTTATGTGCATTTGCACCTGTTCTTCGCAAAGTTCAGAAAAAAGTGTCTGCATATCTGGCTTTATAAGTCTGGAAAAAAACAAAAAAAGGATAGTTAAACTTTGTCCTTAACAAGTTATACCAGAGAATATTAATGATGGTGTATAGAATTCTGTAACGATAAGTTCCCCATTTTCTGGATTCAAACACACCTCGACATCGCAGAGTATATTTGAGGAACCAGACTCAGAACATCACAGCCAGCATATAACAGCATATCTCTAGAAAGAGGCCTACGCGACCAATATCTCTGGTCACGACGGTAAACATTTTTCAGTTGATCCTTCAGAGGATTACATGGAGCGCCATATAATTCGCAGAGTGCGTTCAGATTCACATTCTTCACTTTGTATACCGGCTTACCCGTCTCTTGGTACTGCAAGACTGCGTGGGCTGCCTATAAATAAGTGGAAGTGTATTTTTATAATTTATCACAGGTTCGACGTCTTATCAACTAATATTATAAGGTATAATAAAGATTCCTGAGAATGGAGTAGCAATATCATAAGTGATCCAAAAATAGGCGTAATAGAAAAGCTCTAAGCTGTGCTACATCGAGGAAGACAGAGAAACCGACGCATAGTTAATTAGAAAATGGTGGGAATACCATTGTTGAAAGGCTGAACTGTTTCACTACAGATAACTATCTTCTCACTAACATGAAATTAAATCTTTACACATAAAGACGAAAGAATCATTGTTTCCAATTGAGTTACGTACCTGAGTATCGAAGACGTTGTTCAAGGTGATACCAAATTGGTTGAATAAATTCACACTATCGTTCCGGCAGTCGTGGATTACCTGAAACAAAAAATCGTAAGAATTAAGCCACACCTGTAATGAAGCCTTTAAGAAATATATTTTCCAGCTACTTTGTGGAGAGATTTGCTCAGTGTTCCAGCAGACTATTGATAATATTTTTCTATTAATGACGATTGAACTATCACTTTCTCAAGGCTCAAAATTCAGAGTCACGAATTTTTACTCCAAATGTGATATCATAATAAAACCAGTCGTATTTAACATTTTGAAAAATCGTTTAGAATTACGCAGTTCCGATATTTAGAGACAAACAAAAAAAGACTAAATCTTATTTGATATATTCCTGATATGACGTATCAGATTGCCACCTGTATATTCATGCGCTAATTATTGATAACAGTAATACCGGTAAATTATAATTTAAAGTAAAGCTATGTCACCAATAGCATTGAGTATACGTATATAATATAATATGATTGTTTTTAAACTGTCCTTGATATCGCATATATTAATGAGGTAGCAGCTTCCGTACGTAGGATGTTGAAGGCTAGTCACATTGCTGACACAAATGCAAATTCTTAGTTGGTAATATAAAACCCGTACTACGTTTTGCGTGGTATATAATTTTTTCCTTTTTTTTTTACAAAAATTGCAGCACTAATATAATCAACACTTTAGAACTAATTGCAATGATCTTAAGTGGTTCAAAATTTTCTATTTGAAACTGCAGAAGAATATTTATACATATTATTCATAACAATTACGTAATGGAGCGAAAATATTTATTAACAATTTCTTAATGGACTCATAGCCATCTCGTAAGAAAAAAAAAAAAATATGAAAAGAGATGACCGTATTGGGAAAGTAAAAAAGTAATACCGAACAGAATAAGAGAAAAATATCCTAATGCTGACCTAAAATCATAGTTGGTTGTAACTTTGAATTCTTTATGCCACAAGAACCCGCTCCCGCTGCAGGAACGTTTTAGCCTGATTATTATTTCAGTTAGACTCCTGTCTGGCATCTTATTTATGAGATTGCTGTTAGTTTTTCCCCCCCACTACATTAAACTTTCAAGACAACCTTCGGTCAATGAGCTTATATTTTTGAGACTCCCTAGGGACTCTCTAAGAAGTTAGAAGCAACATACAATTACCGATTGTTCCCTTTGATGTCTAGACTTTCAAGTGGGAGTGCATAAACTCGTTGAAAAACAATGAACTAAAATGAATAATGCGAAACAAAGCCAATGAATTTCACAAATTTTTACTCCACTCTCTCTGCTCTACAGTTGAAAATCATATGGCTAGAAGTGGTCAAAGTTTGACCAAAAGTTACATAGAACAAATAGAAAGAAGCAATATCACGTTTCAATATTTTTCCTCATTAATACTGATGTGATGCTAATCATTATTGTATTAGACCGATTACGAGTAGGAGCACTATAGCTTTGCAATGAGAGTAAGGCCACATGCGTTAATATCATCTTATGTTTTTTTGCTGATATTTTCTCTAGCATACATTTTTCCCATAATTAGTTTACTAATGTGAATCATATGCCCAAAATTTTATGTAGAAATGGAATTCTAGATAAATTTTCATGTATTATAAGAAAGTACAAGCATTATAATGTATGCAAATGAATGATTATTACTTCTGATGGTAATTGGATTGACTTCCAAGTTCAAGACCATTCAGTGGTAGCCAATCAGCTGGTGAATACATGAAATCAGAACAATGGTCGTTGAAACAAGACCAAATGCCAATGACCCAGAATTACGTGGACCAAACCACAAGAGCAATTTCACAAGATTGACCAACTGGACTGACTACAATAGAACGTGTATTGTCTCTTGTGATAATGTTGTTATTGACTATTGGTGAATTAATCTGTTTTACTATTTTTTAGAGAGTTGTATGGAATGGAAGATATACTAAAATTTATTTTGGATTCAGGTCTAGTGCCAAGTCTGCTACACGCATGGCCTACTTGTAGTAGACAATTAGCCAATGCGATTTTCAAATGTATTTGCTATGTAGCCTAGCTTTGCATGTACACTATGCTTGAACACTGCTGACAAATAAATATAACAGCACCTTAAAACAACTAAAATTAGATTTATTGATTGCAAGATTTTCGTGTAAGGTGCCACAGCAATATACAAGTCCTGATATTGATCTATGAATATATAAATACATGTTAAACCAAGAAGGATAACTTTGCCAAAACCTAATAATGAGATATCTTAAAGAAGAGGATGATTTATACAGGAAAAGAATTGTATGCATCTCATGAATTATGAGACTAATAAACTGAATCATAACTCTTCATTTATTGTTGAAAAACACCGTATTCAACAATGGTCAAACTTTCCCATTTTCAGGCAATATATCAAGGTTTGGTATACTCATGGGCTAACATTGACTTAGAATGTAGGTATGAAACATTCAAAGATAAAAGGTTGTATGCGGTAGGTCTCATATCTCACAGGCTTCTAGAGCTGTGTGGACTATTCCCTACAGACATCCCCTAAACTTTAGTTGCCTACTCTGTTCCATGTTACAATTCCTGGCAAAGGTAAACTCTCATCATTTTAAATAGAATATTTATTTTCTGCTTGTTGCTGGATCTTTTTTAAACCTTTTCAAGCTAATTTTTGGATGCTAATTATCCCGAAAAATTGTCTTCACATAAGTCTGTAGAGTAAATACATTCACTAAGTTCAGAAATAATAATCTAAATGAACACAGATTGAACAAATGATAATTCTATTACCAAAAAGCTATAGATTATAGCTTACTTCGATCATTAAGAACGTGCATTTCTAAATTCTTTCATAATGACTATTCAACTTTAGTTATACTCATCATTGTCACAGTAATTATACCCACATGTTTGAAATTCGTGGTGGCTCGGTGTTTAAATATAAAAAATGAAAAGTGAAGAATGTTGTTATACCAAGTGAATATTTTTGAATTAGGTAGTCTGATAGAGACTGAATCTGATAAAAACTGTTATTGAATTGAACCGATTGGGATTTAAACTAATTCAATTTTTCCATAAGAAAACAAAATTTGTTTAATTGTTTAATCAAATAATTTTTACCTTGATGATGCTGTTGCTTTCGAGCAGTTTTTGAATACCTCCGCTTTGAACCAGACTCGGGCATGTAACGAGATCGAAAACATAAGCTTGTCCAGTCATAGTTCCAATTTGAAGAAGTGTGAGCTGGCCTTTAACTCCCAGATTGATACCTTCGCAATCGAATGATACGATAACTTTCCCATCATTTTGAGGTCTTCTGGGATTCATGATGTCTTCAATTATTTGTAAGCTTTCTTTTGGATTAACGACTACCCTGGTCTGTTGAAATACTTTAAGCTTCCACGCTTCACCCATTTGCACAGTTTGCAAATTGCGATCCTTCTCTGTATTATCAGCCAGTGTTTTCATTACCAAAGTGTTTATTCTCTGTTTCAATGATTGCTGCTGGAGGCTTACAGGCGGTGAATTATTATTGCTTTCAGTCGAAGTTGGGGATACATTTTGTAGAGAATTTGGTTGTGAAATAGAATTATTTGAAGTAATTGAATTCGGTTGTGAACTTTGTAGAGACACTTGAAGCGAAGTTGGTTGCGAAGTCTGAAGTGAGTTTGGCTGTGATCTATTATTATTATAATTCTGTATTACCGGACTTGAGGAACTCTTTATTTTCACATGGCAGTTATCAATGGTAAAACTCTTTGGCCGGCTTATCAAAGTAACTAAATTACTCTGAACATGGAAGGCGTCTGAAAACATTTTCAAAAACGTAGACAAATCTTGTGGCGTTTTAAATATCGAAGTCCAAGTTTCTTGCGGAAATTTTGTTGTTACTAGATGAAATAATTGATCGACTAATGTCGGTCCTTTGTTTTCAATACATTGGGCAAAAAAATCAAGCAGCCTAGCAGTTACTTCCGGGTCAATAGTGTCAGGTTCTAATTCACGAAACGGTTCAGCTTTCATTCCTTCGTATTGTTTCAAAACAACGTTATCCTCTGTGACTGCAAACGCGTCTGGATATCGCATAAGAAAATCTCTAAATTCCTTGTAATGTTGACCTGAAATGTGTCTGACCTCTGAGGAAGCTTGAGATCTGTGACCCAGAAGACTTTTGATAGGTACTTCAGTTCCGATTCCATACTGCATTAGTTTCATTGAAAAATACTCTACTGCTTCTTGAGCGTAATCTCTTTTTCCACCCAAATTGGAACCACTATCTTCTGCGACGACCGGTTGAAAAGTATTTACAAAAACGTAATCCCCGTCTATTGAAAACAAGGCTGGATATTTGGCGAGAAATTTTTTGAGCCCGCTTTGAGAGCCACCTGCAATTTGTCGCATTTCTTTAGTGAAACCCTTAGCACCAAACTGGCAACTTAAATCATGTAGAGTTCTGGGGCCTCCCTTGTCCATTAGACGTTCAAAAAAAAATAACAATGTCATATTGCGAACTAACTCATACTCGGAGCTGTCCATTTTATTTATCTTCTGTTTTTATTTCAACTAGTGTACTGCGGCCTTTGAATAATCCAGATGTTAAACTCTTGACTATTGGCGGTTCCTCCGGGATTTGGTCTCGTTTAATCTCTCTTTGGAAAGAACATGGAACAAAAATGATATGAATATGAAAATGGGTATTTCCGTTAGGTTTGCGTTGCCTTATATCACGTTTTGAAAAATCGGTTTAAGGTAAGAAATAGAAACTTGGTAGTAGAATGTAAATAAGTGAATATAAATTGTTAATTTATTCCGCCCATTGGTTGTATGCGAATGAAAAAAAAAAAAAAAATACGGGGTGTGAATTTGTGTGTGAATAAAATAGGATCATGAGGCGAGAATAAGAAATCGAAAACTAGTGAATATTTAATAATTTAGATAAAAACGTAGATCGAAATTTTAGGTTAGAATATTCGGATATATATTATTCATGGTTAATTTTGGTGCTAGTTTTTAATCGAAAATTATTGATACAATAATATTTTTCAAGTGTTTAATAATAAATAGACTAAAATGTGGGATTGAATGAAAAAATTTTTCCGAATACCTACCTAGGTTCATTCAGTAGTACCTCGCAGAGTTCCCGAGAGAAACGAAGAACGAGTTGTTGGCCCCAATATCTTACAGTCGAAAATAAAAACTATTTACGATAGGTAGAAAATTTTAAAAAATCTGTTTCACCATAACGTAAATATCAGATATGTATTTTACCACGATAACAGCCTTCGCCCGCGGCCACACGGTACACACACAGCACATAAAATACTATGACATTTTCGCATGAACTTCCACGATCGCCATATTGGCCCAAAGAGCCACAAGAATGTCTGCCTGACGATGCAGGTGGGCGGGGGGAGGGGGGAGGAGGAGGAGAGGAGGTAGAGGGGCTGACATATGTCAAGTGAATACCACGAAAGTCAAGCATGCGTCTCGAATAGAATACAGTGGGTGTCAGAAATAAGAAGAGATGATTAGATGTTCGTTATTTTCTAAATGCGGATTACTCTCAATCCAGATTTTTTATGATTCAATTTGGTTAATCGAATATTTTGACATCGCTCTTAATCATAGCAGCGGAATTTACATTTGATCTGTTATTATTATTTTATTTTATTTTTTCTTAACTCAAAATAAGAGTTGGATTGGATTATATCTCTTCTTATGTTTACCTTATGGAATTATAGGTAGAATTCTTCTGTAGTTACGCAATACTTAATTATTCCACACTCTTGAATAGTCTACCTACGTTTAAAATTTTAAACACGTAGTATGCAATTTATATGGAATTTATATATACTAGTAGATATAAATATACTATAATATATATTATATATAATTCTGTTCTTACATAGAATACTGATTTCATAATTCATGAATGATTAATAATTTTATAAAATATATAATATTATATAAATATAACTTCAATAATATATCTGATGCGCTCGTTATAGCGAATTTATAGATCTAAAAATTTTTCATTTATGTACTTCCGAATGAATCTGAAAATAGTGTTCCTATGCAGAAATTAAATTACCGCAAATGCACGGTGTGCATTTTTAGCAATGGCAATAACCCCACATGTGTGTTATATACATATCTATGTATAATGTATATAGGTATGTACAAGCCTATTAGAATAACGTTTAAATACCTTAGGCTGTGGTATCAGCTGACCGCCTACGGTTGACAGCTGACAGCATGGCAAGTACCACGAATGACTTCCTGTTTCCAACAAGATAACTCATTCATTACGCCGACTAAATACATAGTATATGTAGTACATGTATAAACGTTGACTATAAACTAGAACGATAAATCTTGAAATTAAATATTTTTTGTTCGAAAAAAAATCTAAGCGAGGTAAAACCAGCCTATAAAACCGCATTTGTTTCAACATATCTGACAACGTTAGAAAACCTAACCTGAAAATTTTCTGAGGTTAAACTTTCCGCGTGAATTTTCATGCTTTTTAATCAAACTTTAGTGACGCTTTGATAACTTGTTCAATTATTTTATCCCCGATTTATTACTTGTATTACTGAATTCAAATTTGACAATATTTTCATGTTATGTATTTTTATATCTGAGTTGTAAAACCAGTATGTAACAGTGTTTTTAATTGAATTTGATATGGTAGTTACTCATCGATTTTCAAACAACATAATTATAATCGAATTACTACAAACAGATTATGTTACATACTTTGAACAGAAAATCCAATAATGAATTATTTTCAATTAGTCATTTTGAAGAAACGTGATTTATCGACTGTCCGCTAATACTATGTTTATTTTTCTTATATTTTCGGTTTTTTTTTTCATTCTTGTTTCAAGATGACAAAGCTTATGGAATGGGCCTTTGTTGCTACAGTATTTCTTAGCGTATGGACAGCGGCAATAACGGGTAGCATTCAATCACCGTTACTGGAAAAATGGCAAACAGCTATTCTATACCTTCCCGTAATATTGATTCTTCTCTTCGGTCTCTACGCCGCTACCGTTGTACTATATCGGGTCTTTACGTTCAACAATTGCGAAGAAGCTGCGGCAGAACTTCAAAGGGTAATTTTAGATGCTAAAAATTTCTTGATTTAGTATTTCAACGATTTTTTAAACACACAGCTCAGTCAACTATGTTTCTGTTTCTGTTTCCGTTTCAGGAAATCAAAGAAGCTAAGGCTGACCTTAGAAGCAAAGGACTCATTCTCAAAGAAGATTAAAACAAATATGCATTTATTGTGGCATGAAGTACATTTAAGTCAATTTTTCATTTCAATAGTTGTACTATTGATTTTTAAATCAGAAAGTCGAATCCGGTTATAACAGATTTTATCACAGATGAACTTGTTTATGATTATTTAACAATGAATAAATGGAATTTTATTATTATTTATGAGACAATTAGAACTGTGATAATGGTCAGTAATGACACAGCATCATTCTGTGTTGAAGATATGAATTTCTTTATCTTTAACAATTATTCAAACATTCAAATGAATAGTTTTATAACATTGGTGTAAATTTTCTTACAACTAAATGAGTATATGTTAGGTAAATTCAATGAAATGATTGCATGTCAATATAAACTAGGTAAGACACTCGTATGTATGTAATAACTCGGAATTTCTCATCTTGTAACTCGTTAAATTTTTGTCCGTAATGACTGATGATGTAAAATTAAATTATAAAAGTTTACATACATAAGTAGATGTTTAAGTCTTAATTTTATAATGTAAGCATACAGTTGATACAGTAAAAACACTTTCTATAAATCCAATATACAAAATTTGTACAGTTTTCTTGAAGAAATATTTTATAATAGCTCGAATCTTAGTCTGGACAACCCATAGAGTTAAACTATTTCGAAAAAATATATATCTGTACATAATATATCCCATGTGTAATTTAAAAATAAATTCTTTTCAATTACCGTATTGGACTGAATATAAGTCGACCCCCAATTTTTCACCTCCGATTTAGGACTTTTTTTTAATTCGAATTTTTGAATATGCATGGCATTGCTGAAATATTACGATTTCCAGTCGATAATGCAAAATCTAAAAAGTCCCGAATATAAGTCGAGTACGTTTTTTGAGGGTAAAATCGGTGACCAAAAACCTCGACTTATATTCAGGCCAATACGGTAATTGGTAAAATCTTTTTGAATTAGTATCGGTTTTGGTACTCACTACATCTTATCCTTATAAGACGCTCCGAATAAAGGATGTCTTATCCTCAAATTTTTTGGAAATGGAACAGCTGATACTTTTGAAGGAGTTGATTCCATTTCAGGAACCGCTGACGACTTCTTATGGAATTTTATGGTTCCTTTCGATTCAACATTTACTGCAAAAAATCGTTAACATTATTAATGATCGTTTTCGAGTTGTCAGATGTGTAAAAAAGAAGTATATTAATAATACTATAAAAGTAGCAATATACCAATCTTGTATCGCTTCTTCCGTCTGCTTGTAGTCAAAATACAAGAAACATTACAAATCCCCTTGGTAGGTTTACTAGAAACTTTATAGCAGTCATCTCCGAAGCTCAATTCCCTCTTTCCTCCAAGTAATATCATCTGTTGCTCAAAATCTTTTGGATTTATCTAATGTGAATCATACCAATGAGAAATTAGCATATTGTACAGTATGTGTGTTTTATTATCACAGAAATTCTCAGCTTTTGATTTATGAATTATCCAATGTGATGAGACTATGATGTATGCATAATAATGAAACAGAGTTCTTGGTACAGTTAGTAAAAATATTTTACCGTTTTTGGAACATTCATTATCCAAATTTCATCATCCTCGCCGATGTCTTTTATTCGAAAATGAGCCTCTGTTATATCCTGAGTTAATGCTTCTGCGGTAACAAACTCTTCCAACTAGAAACAACAAGAAGATAGTATTAGCTATCGAATAAAATATAATTCATAAAATATAACTCGTCTTTCATAAATTCAAACTCACATTTTGTGGTCTGGGAGTTTTTTTCTTCTTCCTTTGGACATTTTTACATCTATTTAGTTCTTCCCTTTCCTCAATAAGAGAGTCATCTTTATCATTTAGTAGCTGCATTTCATGTGAAACAGATCCTCGAGACTTGCGCTGATCAGAATTCAATTCTAGCTGCCTATTAGTACTTTGTTTATCGAGCCGGGGGACCTCCCTTGATCGGAGTGTATTTTCAAGCGAGCAGTGATCCTTTTTACTAGTTGAAGTTCGTCTTGCAGTTGGTGTGGACGTAAGGGATGGCACGGAGTCTCCAATGTTTGAAGATCTATTGAGACTCTGTGGAGAAATTTCTGACGTAGTTAACTCTGTATTGGATCTATCGCTCTTTAGAGACTCTTCATAATCTTCTATCATTGGTTGATCATCGATGAATTGATAATCAGAATCCTGTTCATTTGAATCGAAGCTTAACAGCGGACTTTCTTTTTCATTTTGAAATGATTCATTTGATGTTTGTGATTGAGTGTGCGATGACCTGTTCTTAGATCTTGGCGAATCCTTTAATCGCTGTTTGATCTCTGATAGCAGTTGTGTTTTTACAGAGTTCTTAAAATTCTCGTTACATGATCTAGCCGAGAATGAAGAAAAGCTACTATTCAAAGATTGACTCAAATGGTGAGATTGAATTTCTGATATATCGCCTTCTACTTGCTCTTCAACTTCTTGTGAGCATTCCTCATTTGTAGATTTATCAACATTCTCTTGATTTGACCTAAAGGTTGATGAAAAATCTGCATGATCCATTAATCCATTCAAATTTTGAGATTTAATTTCAGACGAATTAAAATCCTCAGATAATTTCCTCACTTTCGAAGGCGATCTATTTTCCATAGAATTATTTACAACTTTGAATTTTTTCTGTTTATGAGATTGATACGTACTAAAAATTTCATATCCTTCATTGCTTTGCTCAATGCTTCTTATCTTCAGTTTAATCCTTGCATCATTGGTATTGGTTTCAGTTAAAAATTGGTCTTTTAACTTCGAATAACATATTGGTTTAGCAATTGGAATTTCTTGACTTGTTTCACTGTCTAAATTGCTATTGTACAGTATTTCTTTATCCGTATCATTTTCACATCTAAATTCTGACCGCGAGATATTCAAATCATTACCCGAACTCACCATACCCACAGTGTCCGTGAGTTCAGTTATGTTATTCACATGCTCAAAGATATTATAAGTAGGAATACTCTCATCTTCATTGATACTAAAACAATGTTCGGTATTTATTCCCTTATTACGATAATCAAATACTAAAGGAGTTATGCCAACAGATCTCTGTGGATATTCGTCCCTTAATATGTTTGTATCAGAACAGCTATGATTACCAGAATCAAAGTACAAAACATCGCTATATTTTTCATCGTTATTTATATTGCCCAAATTTTCTTGCAAGCTAAGTTTCTCATCATTAATCATGAAATCAAATTCCTCAGAAAGTGGATTATCTTTGTTGAGAATTTCTTTACAGTTCAAAGTTAGATTGGATGCGTTCAGACCATCTGTATCGTCACAATTAGCAATAGAATTGTCTTCTTTATCATTGCTTGAGACTTTTGATTCATCTTCAAGTCCATAACAACTTTTTGGACTATCTTTAACATCGCACTCTAGCTCACTATGATTAACTTCTATCAGAGTGTCTTTAACAGCAGCTTTTTTCTGAATATTGCTAGATAAGAGTTCATCGATAATTTGTTTGATTGATTTTTTCTCCCCAATGTTATACGCGCTAGATAATTTTGACTTCAAGTTTTTGGAATTAGAGATTGATTCTATTTCTGTTGATTTTACCTGACGTTTGTAAACATTTGCTTTTGGAATAGAAGGACGTTTGAAAGTTGTCGATTCGTGAGATTTTTCGGGATCGCGTATTCGCGTTTTTTTTTTAGTTTGTGTGCATGTTCTAAGGAACGTTTGTAATTGAGACTTTGGTTTTTGGCTATTATATATTTTTTTATATTCCTCATAATTTAAACCTGGTTCATCGTCGGTTTCATCGTTGCTTTCACAAGTTCTTTCAGCCTGTCTTTTGAGTCTTATAAAATCTTTGTAGCTTCGAACATTGTTGCGAAACTTCTTCAATTTTTTATTTATGGTTTTTGTTTGTCTTTTGATTTTTTTATCCGTATTTAAAGTGTGCAATAATGAATCATCCAACAGTCTATCATTCACAGTGTTTTCCACTAGCTTCCACTGGGTCGTGTAGCTCAAACTCATCTCTGAATTTTAAACGCTACAAATTAATATCACAGAGTATGCCATAGCATGAAAATTATTAACATCAATGTTAAGTTCTCTAACGTATGCGCAGAACAAAATTAATTGTTTATTCACCATTCATATGATATAGACAATTATAACTTCTTATTTAGAAGAGGACTTTGCTTCACATGTAACATAACCTGATAGTTGCATTCAACGCTATAAATTCGATGCTGCGATAGCGCTTCTTTGTTATTTCAGACAGGTTGAACTTCGATTGTAGCACTCCCAAATCGGAGTTTCGAACTACTTTTACAGATTCCTACTTTATTTCACACGAAGGTATGTTAGGTTGCCATTAAGTCAGGCGGAAATTTGAATTCAAAACAATGATTCTGATGACAGAATCGAAATTTATCTTTTCGAACGAGCCTTTGGTATCTTAAATAACGAAAATGAAGAGTCTGTCTCAATTGTATCATCACTCCATAAAAAAAAAATATTAAAAGCGAATGTTATTGATTAGTAATACTCTCCGCGCACTGTTTTCAGATTTATTATAATTCTGAAGATTCTGCAGCACGCAGATCGATTGCACTTTATACAACATCAACGCTAGTGTCAGGGTTTCAACTTTGACTTGAAATGTTAAAATTGTTTAGATAGAAATGAAAATATTACACACATACCTACTCATTGTATTGCTCCTTATATTGCTCAAATAAATGCGTATAATATCCGCACAGACAATAAATATTTGTTTCATTTATTTACGGTGATAATAAATTGTTATCTGTTTATATACATATCATACACACTGACTAGTACTCCATAAATTAAACTTCTATTACAACTAAGCTTCATTCCTAAATTAATTGGACAATAATACGAATATTTGAATATTGCACATCGGACTTATTGTTCATCTCCCCTTTATTCTTCTTCTCAGTAGGTGGGTGAGCGTGCGTGATGGGTACGAATATTTGAATCCAAATCGTGTCTAGGTGAGTAAACAGCTATAGATGTGAGTGAGGGCTTGACTCTCCGTAATGGATAGGACGGAAGAGCCTCGAGAGTACGGGGTGGAATTTTTTTCAGTTCAATAGCAGATGCGGGACTTCCGTCTGAAGATTTTGAATTGACGTCATCAATGAGCCAGTTATTGCAAGGAAGAGTCGCACCTCCGAACAATTGGCGAGAAGATGATTTACTTGCGGAGTCACTAATCGTGGCGGTAATCGGCGGAGCACTGCTCTGTAAATTCAAGGCGTTCAATTGCAAGTAGCTGTTGCTTCCAGATACCGAATCACCGGATCCACCGGACTTACTCTGCCGGCCAACGTATTCATGAATTTGTTTTATGTTGCGTTCACCTGAAGTTATAAATTTGAGAGATGAGCTAATAGGAAGAGAATAAGGGATCGGGTTACAAATTTCAAAATATATCGAGGGATTTACCACTCTCCAAATCCCGTGGACGCCGTTTTGTGGAATTCTATTCAACCCTGTTGGAAATTTACCGGAATTTCTCAGATCTACTCTGCAAATTCTAATTTTGTCCAAAGTAATGCTGTGTAGTTTGTCAAAACATTCGTGGAAAGAAAACGATAGTTCGGAGGTTTTTTTGGTTTTTTTTTTATTTTTTAGAGAATTATTGATTCCGTCCGAATAGCTCATACCTACGTTCTCTGCCATATATAACAATTTCAGAGTTCTATAGAAAAATCAACATTCTTTAGTTCTTGATGTGCGGTTCTCTAAATTATTTGAAATAACTTTGATAGAAACATATAATACGGTTGACAAAGAATTTCTCCAAGCAATCAACTCCTTTCAACGTATACGCAATCAACGAATATCTTATACATACCGAATGTCTTGGCTTCCCGTGCGTGAGCCAGAAGTGCGTCGACTCTACTCCTGCGAAAATAAGCGTCCGCGATATCCTTGGGTTTCGGATCGTTAACGGTGTTGTTGTTGTTGTCATTATTGTTAAGGTCTGGCTGCGCCCCAGACATCGGTTTTCCCTCCTGTTCACGATTGGGTTGTGTGAGTGACGGTGGAGGCAAAGGAATACGAGGAGAAACGTCCGGCAATCGCCACCGCGACAATTCCTCGCACCAGGAAGCCGCGGCTCTGACCGCTTCGATGTCTCGGAAAGGGCAGCCGGGTCTCAAGTGAGGAATCATCGCGTCGCACAATTGGGTCGCTAGGAGTTCTCGGCGAAGTAAATCTCGCCTTTCCGCATCCCAGGAGGCCTGGAGATCCGCGTTTTCGACTTCAAGCTGTCGACTCCTCCTCATTGCTCTCTTCAGCGCCTCTTCCATGGACTTTAGCTGACCGTAAACCTCCACAGCACCCTCAGTCGATTCACTACTGCCAGCCAGAGCCCCAGCTAAAGCTTGTAATCGTTTTCTGCGCCGTTCTCTTCTTCTGCGAGCTTCTTCGTCGCCTCGAGCCTCGCCCCCGATTGTCAGTTTCTCTAATCTCTTCAGGACCTCTTTCTTGGCGATTTCTCTCTTCCGTTTTCTCCTCTCTAGTACATTTTCACCCTCAGCAGTTTCCCTCGCGTCTGTTACAACCTCGCCGGAAGCCAGTTGACCCTGATGGCACGAACACATATCATTGTAGGATTAACAGGATTAAGAATGTCAATCTGATTGAAATATTCCGTGACATTTGAAATGAGTACGAAATTACCTAAAATGCGAATAAAATAACGACATCAATATTTCTCAAATCTTTCTAGAAAACGATACACCATAAACTGTAACGAATTAATTCTCTTCAATTCTTCTTCAAATCCTAAAATAAAGGGAATCGACCAGTTCGTTTAAGTTCATTCAATGCATAATACTATACTGAACAAACCTCGTATCTTGATCTAAGGTTCTCAAGTTCCTCCTGAAGTCGTTGCGCTGAGAGATTCGAGTCGTCGCATTCTTTCCTTAGTCTTTGTACCTCCTCATCGAATGCGATTTTCTTCACTGTCTTATCCTCGCCCTCCGAATCGGCCATATCCTGACAATCAGGATCCTCTCCGTTCTTTTTTTCAACCAACAATTCCGTCTGCGGATAGTCATTAGATTCTAAAAGCTTTCGAAGGCGTTGTAGTTCGAGCTGATACTGTCTGAGCAACGCGTCCTTAGGATCCTCGTTGACAATCGGTTTGTTCTTAATGCACCTTGCTCTTGCCGCGTATCGAAGAGTGCTGAGGGTTTCATCGGCATCAATATCGCTTGGACTAACACACGCGATCATCAGGGTCCTGGCATTTCCTCCCAAACTGTCCCTCAACAGTCTTGTTAGTTTGCTGTCCCTGTAAGGTACGTGTCTTCCATTTCCAGCTGCCAAAGCACTAATCACATTACCCAACGCCGAAAGACTCAGGTTTATACTAGCCGCTTCTTTGAGTCTTTCACCCGTGGCTCCAGTCCTCCCTTGCCTTTCGGAACCCGCGAGATCCACGAGATGCAACATCCCCTTGCGGACAGCGCTGTTCTGTTTATCGTTTATCGCGATTGCCTCCAAGGCGAGAGTGAGGACTGCATGACTTCTGGAGCTAGCTGCGTTCATCCGGGTCGCTGCAGCCGCTCTCCTTTGGTCCCCTTGCAGAAGAAGGCGCGTACATTCCGCAGCATCTTTTACTGTGACTTCCCTGAGGCCCCCAGACACGTAGGTACCTCGCGAGGGGTCTTCCTTGAGCTGAAGAAGATTTGCCCCACCGTCGCCGTCCCCGTCTCGCAAAAGGTCCCTGAGCCTTTCGTTGTAGATTTCTAGGTAACTGAGAAGAGCGAGGTACCGCGTTTCCGAGGATGAGGTAGATGTGGCTTCGAAAAGATGCTCTAAACTACGTTCCACGACGCCTCGCATTGTGAAAGATTTTCCGCAGCCGGTTTGTCCGTAGGCGAAAACCGTCGCGTTATATCCTTCCAGGACAGCTTCTACTACCGGTGAGCCAACCTGCTCGTATACCATCTCGGTCGATATACTTGGGTCAAAAACTGCGTCGAATTGAAACATCTTGCCGGTTCCACCACCGGCAACACCCCCATTGCACATTGGATTTTCTAAAGTACAGGACTTCGCATTTGAATCTACTGTTAGCACCTCCTGCAAAACCAAAGATCGCTCCATTCAAGATCGGTCGTAAATCGCCGAGGGTTTCAGTGCAGTCCAGTGCAGTGGAAATACATATGTATAACATTTTCTAGCAGATTTACATAAGGCTGAATCATATACTTCTGGTTATGCAGAAACTATTTCAGGATATCCGGATCAGGATTACTATAATAATTAAAATCAATGCTGATATGTCATTCAAAGATCGTTAAGCAATCGATTTACACATAAGGAATGTACTAGAGGTCACTTATTGTTAATCTATACAGGGCCAAAGACATTATCGGTACCACCGAATCGCTATAAACTTATATTCGAACCATTGTCTGTTACTTCTATCAATATAGTGTGACTGTTAATAGCTTTCTTCTGTTGTCTCTTTTCTGTCATTTATTCTTGTCGTCTTTACCCGACATGGTCCCTGAACCCAAATGAGCTATACACTATCAATCGATCTATCAATTCGAAGTTTATTAATCGGTATCTCGTAAACCTAATCAGAAAATCTGTGACAAGAAATTGAGAGAATCAGTGGCCGAATGAGATATCTCATGATCGTTACATTTGGTCCAACCTTTACTCGACTAGCGACTAGTCGTAGGTGAGCAGGAAGTATTTTACGTCACGAGGGTATGATATGCTAATTAATAATGAATAGAGTGCGCTCGCGTGAAGAGTTCTATGTATCTGTAATAGCCTATATAATATCATATGTATGTATGCGTTACAGATATACTGATATATATACCTATACCTATACCCATACATGATACATCCCTGCACACGACAAGGGAAAACACATTGAGGCAAGGGGTGAAATCATGCATGTCAGTGGATATCGGCACCGGGCGATGTGTGTCGAATCGATATAAGCCCCACTGAAATTCTGCACCCCTCAACCAGTTTAACCCTTAATTACAACATTGACCGACAGAATTGTCCGTTTCGAAAATCGAACGGCCTTTCTTGGATTGACCGTAATGGTCAGGGTGGTCTAACGTCATCGGATCGTCATAGTATATTAGATTCCAAACAATATATCTACGCATATACATATGTGAAGATGCAACATTATGATAATTGCGTGTTGTGCCGTTGTCGCTAGGGGCTACCTTCCGTCAATATCGATGTTCTTTTAACATTGTCAGTAAATTCAGCTGATTTCCAATTTTTCAAAATCGTTTTTTTTTTTTCTCTTTCCCTTGTTTTCATTTTATATCTGACTGACAAAGGGAGGGTGTTTTAATTTTTAGAGAGAAATACGCACCCGACATCCTTGCTGCAACTCGCCGGTGGACATCGGCCTGCATCGTAAAGCCACCTTGACGGACTCGCTCATCTCTAAAAAGAAATAGAAGACCACATATCAATTAGTACGAGCTTATAATCAGAAAAGTAATAATTGCGCGCCGCATTTTCAACTCGAGTTCCCAATAATCGAATATTTCTGACCCAATGAACTATTTTCGGTTTCATTGTGATTCTTGTATAAGTTATGCACAGAAAGCGATCGATAGGGGGCATAATTAATTGACAAGCAGCTGAAGGCAGTCGAAAAAACGACAGCCTTCGTTTGTAAGGAAGTGTGCAAAATAATGAATTACTAAGGAGGTGTTTTTTTTTTTTTTTCAAATACAAAGTGGGTTGACGAATATCATAAGTATGGGTAGAAAACGATATTCTGTTTTATTTTATCACTCGATATATCAGATTTTGCCGATAGCAAAAACAACTATGACGCAGAATTGTTATAGGGCAGAATAATTTGGGTGTGCGAAAAACACAACGTTTATGGAAATACAATTATGTAATTATCTTATTGGCGGTTGTGCTCTGGGGTATAGATAATTCATATGCATGTAGTACCGTTGTGAGCCGGATGTCCATAAATATTATAGTCATCAGCAAATGGTATTTTTATAAATAAATTTTAACCCGTCGATATTGACTTCAAGGTGCGTAATTATTCATATAAAGTATTCATCTCCTACAACGAAATCATTTGGATTGCTAAGTATTTCGAAATTCTTGGTGTACCAGCATTCGACGATGAGGAGGATCGTAACTTATACAAGCTTCTCTTTAACCAGACGTTATTAACTTATTAATCTACCACATTATTTCCACATTCTACTCTCATTTATTTCATATTTTATCAATCGATCGTATACAACGACGATAGACACGAGGTGTCACCTTTATAAACGGGGCAATAACCGGCCATCGCCTACCCCGAAAACTCAAGGCGACGTACCCTTGAACCCCGCGGCCGTCAGGTGGTCAGGCATTTCCAACAATATAACTATATGTATGTACTAGACGTATCGCGTCCCTCGTATATATAGATGGTAGATAAGAGTCCTTCCACCTCCGGGTGGGTGTGGAAGGTCAGCTCTCTATAAACGAGCGTACTTATACTTTTTCACCGTTGAATACCTAAAGGTACCCAGGTATAAATAAGTGCAGAAATATCGAGCATATAGGATAATAAGAGATGACCGCGTGCCCGACTAGAATAAGTATTCATCGAAGATCGATTGAGCGGTCTGGCCAAGCGCTGGATTCAACAACAACTTAAATATTGCGATACGTGATATATTCCGAATGCATCAATTTGCCTGCACTTATTGTCTATGTTCAACTAAGTTTCGAAACTATTTTGTCGATTACAAATATTCGTTGTGGCAGAAGTTATCGGTAGGCGAGATTCGCGTGTAGATTAAATTTACAACCCTTTCCATGTGTAGGTATAGTTGTGACTCTAAGACTGAGCCTAGTGCACTTTCTGATGAATTAACAGGAGACAGAGTGTAATTAGAATTTATTTATAGCTACGATCGAGTAACAAGAAATATCTAACATTCCCAAAAATTCTATCCGCATAAGATAGTCCGAAAACTTTGCCCGAAAATATACGTGAATATGTTTGCTACTAAGAATTTATGGTACGGAGAAAAGGAATTCGTTTAATTAGTCAAAGTATTTTTCATTCGATTCGAATGAGTCGTGTTCAATCAAAGATCAATTTTGGAGTTAGATAGAGAACCACGATAAATCGAGTCATACCCTTTTTTCAAACTTAGTGGCTCAAATTAACAAAAGTAAAAAATTATCAAAACGGAACAATTTAATATACTTTTTGATAACGGTTTAGCAATCTCCGGAGCTACGATATAACTAGAGTTATCATGGTTTCCACCCGACCCCTCAATCGAATTCATAGCGCTATTTCTCATTGAATTAACTTCCGCTTTATTAAATGAAGAAATTTTTATTTCTTTTATATTTCATCATTAGGGTTTTCTCATTCGACTATAACAATTACAGTTAAAAGATAAGAAACGACTGATTTTGTTATTTCTAATTCCTGCTGCTAGAGATATTGAAAATTGTTACGAATGTACGGCACCGTAAATTTAACTAGTAATTTTAAAACATACACGTTATCAAGATGACAATGTTGTATAACTGCGTAATCAATTAGATTATAGCGTGTCTAATGTACGATGTGGTCTAGCTAAATATCCAGCAATATTATTAATCGTAGTTTGTTGCGTGAATTGGGCATCGCCGGACTATACCTATTATTGTTAGTTGTTACCTACGCAAGGCGTAACCTTGCGAGATGACGAATAATGAACACAACAGTTTTCAGTCACGCGAATCGCGGTGGTTAATTCTCAGAGGTTGTGCACGGGCTATGTATGAATTTTTATTTTTCCTAGTACCTATACCTACCCCCCTGGGCTTACTCATTGATTAGTATCGATTTAGAATGTGTCACTCAAGGGCAACGATGACTATTTAATACCGTTCAACGATTTATTACTATTAAACTTCAAACCATAACATACAGTATGCAATAATTTAATATGCACAAGTAAGCTTTGCTTATATATTATTCAAAGAATGCTATACCAATGCGCGTGCGAAGAGCGCGATTCTATACATCGGAGTAACGATAAATAAATATAGATCATTTATTTCTACTCACTTAAATAACTTAGTAGCTTTAGTAAGAGTTCGTCAATTTGTACAAGTTTCTCAAAACGTCAAATCGTTTCATGTTGTTGACCTTTGTTCAAGGAAATAATCTCGTAAAGGATTAAACACTCTTACACCCTTTCAGTAGCGCGTCTAAGGCGCGACTGATTCGAAAATACAACAATGGGAAAAGGTTCGATACATCGAGCGTGCGCATTGCGCGTATGTAGGGAGCGGCTAGCGCTTGGCTTGCCGGCAGCGCCGCTAGTTGATGATATCTCAAATTGTCTTAGTTAAATAATTCATTTTTCTTTTCGGATAAGAATATCTAATTTATTATCCAAAAACTATGGCTTACGATTTGAAAAGTGAAGAAGAAGTTAAAGAGTATCTTAAGAACCTCCACATTGAATATAGATTCGGATGTCACAGCGAGAAAAACCCGGAAAGTAGGACGATGCTTTCATAACCTCAATTAGTTTTTCGTCTGCTCGTTTTAAACCTAAAAATTTCTAAGCCATTATGTCTTTCATCAGCATGTCATCTGCTAGGAGATTACCAAGAAGCGATTCAAAAAGACTTCGCAAACGCCGGTAAAACTTATAAAGAGAACTGCGACGTGCGAAACTTCGCTATGAGTTGCCGGAAGTTTGGAGGTTATGCACTCGTTGGTGAGATCAATCTACATTAATACGATAATTGTCTAACTCTTAGCTAAATAATGCCCGAATTTGTTATTTTATAATATTTTTTTGAAAAAGCAAAATATATTTTATGCAATATAGAATTTTACTGTACGGATGATTCCTGATTTTGGTATAATTCTATAATTTCATATTAATCGAACACGAAGGAAAGGGTTTGGAAAAAGAATCCCCCGCCGATGGATATACATATATGAAGAAAGGGTGCGATTTAGGGGACCATTCGTCTTGTACTAATGCAGGAATTTTGGCAACGACGATAAACACGAAAGGAGATAAAGAAGAAGGGCCCTTAGATTTCGCGACGGGTTTATCCCTGCTTGATAAAAGCTGTAACGAATATAAAATGGAGAAAGCTTGTTATTATTTGTCGGGTATATATCTTAGCGGAGTTCCTGGTCATATTGAAAAAAACATGAAAGAAGCTTACAAGGTTTCATTGAAAGCTTGTGAGTTTGGCAACGCTTATGCTTGTGCTAATGTCTCTCAAATGCACGCGAGAGGAGATGGTGTACAGAAAAGTTCTGAACTTGCCGAAGCATTTAAGCAGAGAGCACTCGCTATACAACAAGCTCTTAAAGAGAGCAAACATATACCATTTCAACAAGGTGTTGGTAGCTAATTATACCTCGAATTGTAAACAACTTATGTTATGTAAATTTTGTAGTATTTTTTCTCATAATTTATAGTAATAAATTAATTGTTATTGACATAAATCGGATTATCATATTATATACCCATTCCTACTCTATAGACAATATCCAAAACTTATTTTATCCCATTCCCATTAGCTAGCTAAGTCAATTAGTTTTATTAATTTTAACGTATGTACATTAATTCTGCTTCTATACAGAAGATAATTTATTTGACCTTATAAACATCGAAATGAGTGCGGGAAATCAAAGGCTCGCTACTTGATCTAGTTCTAAGCTAAATTTTCATGATCTTACAATATGTAGTATAGGCGTATGGTCGACTGGGTTGCCTAACGACAGGCGCTTGCGGATGAGAGGCCTGAGATTCTGATCGTGAGATCATTACGAATAATCAATGTGAAAAGAGATTATTTATGGTAATTAAACGTTATGTGACTTTTAATTAATACATAGCATGCTTTCGGACCAGTTTAATTAAAAAAAAAAAAACGGACGAATAGAGAGCTGTTCAATCAGCAGTCACGATTGATTTTTTACTTATTCGCCTTCTGGCATGCAGTCTAGCAAGTGCGAATATTTTTGTGAAATATTTCGTTAACGCAGCTCCCATCCGATCCCTTTGACGCCACGAGGGCCACTGAACCCACGACAGGTGCCTCTACCTAAGGTCAAGGTCGTTACTCGTCCTTGCTCGGCCAGGGTCTCCAACGGGGTGGCGAATAGTAGCGCCATCTATTAGTCAAGTTAACTACGAGACAGATAGGCGAAGCCTACTGATGTTCGCGGCAAAAGTAGTTTGTCAATTCAGCCACGAGATGGCGATATCATTTGGCACCCCGTAGGCTGGAGTAGCCAGGCAAGGCCGTACGGCGACCTTGAAGTTGGGTAGAGGCACCTGTTGAGGCTTGAGAGGTCAGTGGCCCTCGTGGCGTCAACGGGTACGCATGGGGGTTATGTTAACGAGATATTTTACAGAAATATTACGGACTTGCTGAACTGTGCGCCAGAAAGGAAGTAAAGAGACTCGATGGGTGGATGCTTATTTTCAGGAAATGATTGAAAAATTTCTTTTACGTTTACGCTATAGAAATAAATTACCAAATATACCAATGATCAACTGCTTTGTTATTTTCCTCTTTCCCTTCCTTGCCGATTTTTATTTCAGGTGAAATCTTGATATACTATATAAGCGGAAGGATAGCATAGTAAAAGATAAGCATATACCATATTATAGCGTAGGTACTGATCTGGCAATCGTTTATCCGATTCTGATAAACGAACGATTTCAGAAATAACCTGGATGCCAAAAGCTACGAAGCATACTGGATCGAAAATCTCAAAATTTCTCGACTTGTATGATTTAATGAAAAAATAATAAAATTGATTTACGTCATTATACGAAATATTCTATTTTTTAATTCTCAGGTATCAGTGCGGAAATTCTCATATTTATATGACCTATTTATTTTATTTAAGACATGAGTATTTTCGAATCGAGTAATGATTGACGCTAATGTTCTATGTCCCATGAAAGTACTAATAGTTTCAGGACCTAGCAAATGAATTTATGGTCAACAACGTGATAATTGCATTTTAGAATCTCAAAAGCAAAAATGACCATCAGAACGCTGTGGAGTGTAGAATAAAAGCCTAGTTTTTAAAATGCACCAATTATTTTCGTAAATATTATATATTGGTCGAAAAGACATCGATGGCTATAATTTTATTACTGTAAAAGTATAATTTAGTGAATGATGTATCGAGAAAAAACTTGACCCCAGTAAAAAGATCCAAAAATCTAGACATGGAAGCGAAAGACGGATCATTTGCGACCGGAAGGGCTATCGTAGCGCCGCTCCCCTTCATTAGACTCAAAGCACAGGTAATTAATTATTACACAAATGTACACGTCCGCATCGCTCGCAGACACATGCACGAAGAAATGAAGTGTCAAAATATGAGATATTTATCGAGACAGTCGTAGCTCAATCGATTATTTTTAAGCTGAACCATAGATTCTCTTTGACCGTTCCAATAAATATTGATCACTTGTTCATCGGTCATTCGAGTTCGTAACTTACAACCATGAGGTTCTACGTCAAGCCCTACACTGGTATGATCCGTTATTTGGCGATTGCTGCGGCTATCATCGCGGTCTGCACTGCGGCGGTAAGGATACAGTTTTGCGAATGAGAATAGGGGGGCGGGGGGTCAAAACCTTTCGTTTAAAGGAATTAGAATTTTTAAGCGGTCCTTAGATTGACTTAAAATTTCGTATATTTGATATTTTCACTAATTCGATATTTTGCCTTTCGTGATCTTGTCCATTCTTAAATTTGTTTTTCGATGAAATTTGCTTGTGATATTTCGGTATTCATAATGATCGTTTGTATACTTTAGAGAGTATCGTGATATTGACTGTTCTGAACTTTGCGTTTCGCTAATTTTGAATTTTGAGATTTCAGCCTGCAGTTTACGTTTTGGACTTTCGAAATTTTAATCCCCATCGTGAGAATAATTACGGAAAGCTAAGTCAAGATGAAGTGAAGAAATAATTTCTATTTTATCCTCTTTTCATTAAACTTTTAGGATGACAATTTGATCGGACGTGACGACGATATCGTGAACGTTGAGCTATATTATGCAGCGTTATGCCCCGACGCAGCGCGGTTTGTAGCCAATCACTTGGTTCCAGTGTATGAAGAATTAGGGGACTATATGAGAGTGACGTATATTCCTTATGGAAAAGGTACGGTAAGTTATCACACACATGCTTTGCTATTTCTTCGTAGATTTTATTAGTCCTAGAAATTATTTTATTAATAAATGTACTTTATCATAATTTACGAGAGTCAGTTTTCCCGATTATTTCGGATTATTCCATTCCGTCCAGACATTGCAAGCGCTACATTTTTGATGGATTAATTGATGCACAAGAGCGATAATAGATAACTGTGTATAAAACTATAGTCATCAGTACTCGATCATGAGAAATTGACAGCAAGTTTCTGGAAGCTATGCATTTAATCCATTTTCTATGCGATACTATTGCCAAATGTTAACTAATTATTATTGATACGAAGGAATTACGCTCGTTTGACAAGGCCTAATCTGCGATATATTGACGTATTAAATTTATATTCATTAATTATCGTGATCACTATCTCCTACAGCCGAACATGTATTTTTGAGAATTGAAGCAGTATATGAGAACATTGATATTACCTCAGTGATTCGTGCCCTACACTATATGTATTCTTCAAAATTAGCATGAGAGAATTACGCATGAAAATGGGACTGAAGAATGGGTCTTCACTTGTCAACACGGAGAAGAAGGCTGTTACGGAAACAGGGCACATTCTTGTGCCATCGATAGAATCTTTTCAAGCTATGGGATAGCCGAGGAACAACCAATTTTAGTTAATTTTGTCGGCTGCGTCATGTCGGCCACCAATCCTGCAAGAGCTGTTCCTGAGGTATCCACACAACTCCGTTGTTACTAGAACCCCGAATCATTCGGATTGTATGATACATGTATGAAAATTTTTAACAAAACTGATAATGATTTCCCCCCATTATACCTGCAGTGTCTCGAAACGATTGGCATAGCTGCGAATACTATAACGACAGTGAACAATTGCATCGCATCCACTGAAGCATACGAACTGTTGGCGGGTCACGGTGACAAAACTCATGCTCTAGTGCCAGAACTCGACTGGGTGCCAACTATCGTTATAAATGAGGTGAGCTTAGACTTTGAGTTCACCGATTTCTTAAGATTAGCATTCTGAATCTATCGAGTCCGAATCTGGACTGTATGTGCTTTCAATTAGTTATAATTGACATTAAAATCTAGTCGAAGCACAATGAATAAGCTTTCAAAGAATTGTGCGTGGCTGTTACATAGCATACTGCACGAAATCACAGAAAAGGAATCGGAGAGGTGCTGTAAGGCAGTTTTTTTTGCCAGTCTTTGCTTTTTCAAACTCATTGTCCATTGAATCGGTTCTAAAGATTTCGTCGTGGAATGCAATGAATCTGGTACATTCAAACGAGATTTTGCACTACTTCATCCACTCCGTCTACAGTCTGTTCCATGAACAATATTAAATATAAATGTGATCAACCTTGGTTGAGTTTTGATTGGCAAGTGAATTCGCGTCCAAGTACAATTTTCGTATATATTTCTATAAAGATTGAACACAATTCAAATGGCAAAAAGTGTTAATTGGTATGACTAATTTCTATTCTAGATATTCGTGCAGGAGGACCAAGACAGGGCACAGGTCGACTTCGAAGGTCTTATCTGTCAATACATACCGTCTTCAAATCGCCCAGAACTTTGCAATGGTTCTACTTCACTACATACTACATTGAATATAGCAGCTATTACCATATTTGCACTTTTCTTATGTGTCGGAAAAGAGACGAGTGATTTTTTTTAGGATTGTGAAGAGATGGTTAATGTTATAATTATGTTCAGCCCTGTGTCTTGTAAATTTTGTAGTTTTTTTTTCTTCTGAATTTATAGTGATAAATCGATTGTTGTTGGTATAAATCGTGAATTATTTCATCCTGTTACGGAGTGTTCGGAGTCTTTTCTCTCATCATTGGTAAGCAGCACTCGATCGTAAACAGCTGTTATAGCATTATTTGTATCTTCAAATAATTCGTGAAATCGTGATGCTATTTTCATTTAAATATGCAAATAAATTATAAACCAATTACATAATTTGCCATTTTACATGCATAGATGTTGTACTACATGCAATATCGCTTTAGGTTGAAAATTGAGTTACGTACTCGAGGCAATGACTAGGTGTGTGATAAAACAGTTCTATTATACCCAATAAATTGTACGATCTAATTTCTGATGTCTGGGGACATTTCGCTTACAATGAAATATAAATAAGAGAAATTTGGAATAAAAATTCGTAGGAACAAATCAATTAGATAATGAATTGTATAGTGTCCCCGCTAAATCAGTAGTTCTCAATATACGAGATCGCGACAGACAATTGTCGATATGCGAACTGAAGTGGCGTCTCAAAGACGCGAAACTGACGCCCCGTGGCATATGCGTGGGAAAAAGATAAATAATTACACAGATGGATACGTGGCCTATATACGAATATTAACAACTCAAGTATCGACATATCTGATGTTTGTCGAGGCAATATCTTCCCTCCATCAATGATTCTCAAATTGAACCATAGCATTGTGATTGCCGGTCTCAATAAATACTGGCCAGTTCTGCATCGCTCATTCGAGCTCGTAGTTTACAATCACAAGGTAGTACGTCAATCCCCATTGCGATATGATCCATTGTTTTGCAATTGTTGCGGCCATCATCGCGGTCTGCACTGCGGCGGCAAGTATAAGATTATATAAATTTGAATGATTATGGATCGATTGTTGAAATGAAGTGTAGAACTTATAATTTTTAATTCATTCTTTTTTCACTAAATTTTTAGAATAACAATTTTATGGAACGAGTCGACGAGCTGGTCAACGTTGAGGTGTACTACGAATCGCTGTGCCCCGATTCCGTGCGGTTTGTAGTTCAACAATTAGTTCCAGCGCATGAAGTAATAGGAAACTATATAAACGTGACATATGTTCCTTATGGAAAAGCTTCGGTAAGTTAGAACACGCGTGCTGGCATGCCTACGTAGATCTTATTAATTATTGAAGTTATTTTGTAAGTAACGTTATCATCGTTTATGAAAATCTGTTTTCACAATTGATTTAATTTTATGCAATGAGTTCAGACATCGTTAATACTACATACATTTATTATTTTTTTAATTTTTATTGCCTAATTGAAGTACACGATTGATAACACTTAGATTTGTATGAAAATAATCATCAGCAATCGCGTATAAGAAACCGATGACCAGGATCTGGATAAGCTATAAATTTAATCCATTTACATGCAATCTTGTTGCGAAATATTACGAAATATTCAATAGACGGTAGATATACTTGTTAGCTAAGGCCTAATCTGATATTTTGATGTAATCAAATTCTATCTAATAATTTTCATAATCACGTCCTCCCAAACTCGTATCTATTGAATGTCCATCCAATGTGGGGACTTGCATTTTGGAGAATTTAGGCAGTTTTTATATTTATCCCGCCCTGGTGATTTTGATCAACGGCTATTATTTGTGATTTTCTCAAATTTTCGTATTGATTTTGGTAAAAGATGACAATTTTTTTCACAATAATATACTGAGAAGGACCAAAAATTAACCACTAATTGCATGCTTTCCTGTATTCTTCAAAATTAGCAAGAGAAAATTACGTATGAAAATGGCACTGAACGATGGAATTTTACCTGTCAACACGGAGATGAAGAATGCTATGGAAACAAGGCACAGGCGTGTGCCATTAATGAAATCTTGACAAACTCTGAGATATCCGACGAACAACAAGTTTTAGTCAATTTTGTCGGCTGCGTCATGGCGGCGAGTAATCCTGCGGTAGCTGTTCCTCAGGTATTTCCAAAATTTTACTGTTACCAGATTTTTTAATTTTTTGAATCGTATAACGTGTGCGTATAATAATTTCTCACAGAACCGATAATAATTCACCCCTGTCACTTGCAGTGTCTCGAGACAATCAGCATAGATGCTAATTATATATCGTTAGTGAACAATTGCATCGAATCTACCGATGGAGACGAACTGCTGGCCGCTTATGGTAACAAGACACATGCCCTGGAGCCAACACTCACATTTGTTCCAACCATTGTTATAAATGAGGTGAGCTTGTACTTTGAGTTTACGCAGTTCTTAATATCTGCATTGTGAATCTACCCAGTTTGAATCTGGTTTGCGTGCGCTTACGATTAGTTAAAATCAAATTTGAGCATATCGGATTGAGCAGTACATGCTTAGATCTTTCAATAGTTCATGCGTGACATGTCCATACACAGACGTAAAATGCTACATAACTCTCATTGTTAGCGTCACCAACGCCAGTAATTGGCATATGATGCAATTATTGAACATAATGCAAGGGGAACGAAGTTTCAACGAGGACGCCTGATTTCTATTCCAGGTATTCTCGCAGGAAGATCAAGACAATGCACTGGTCGACTTCCAGAGTCTCATCTGCCAACACATATCGGCTGCAAGTCAACTCGCAGTTTGCAATGGTTCAAATTCATTACATACTAAGCTGCACATAGTAGTAGTTACCATATTTGCACTAGTCATTTGTGTCGCAAAAGAGATGAATTATTTTTTTTAGAAATGCAAATAAATAGTTAGAGCTTTACTATACAAATTTTGTAGGGTGTACGAAATAATTGCATTACGCATACTTGCCAGACGTTGGGTACAGGAACATTCTGATAGTTCTGAAGCTTTCAAGCACCGAACAATATTGCGATTCAACAGGTCCCGAAAGAAAGTGAAGAGATTTTCAGGTTGGTGATGGCACCTAGCTTGACCAGGAATGCTATATGCTGAAACTTACGTTCTGTAAATTTTGTAGCCATGTTATTTTTCTAAATTTATAATAATAAATTGATTGTCATTGGCGTGAATTGTATTATGCATACCCATTCCCCCATCCCAGCGACTACGTTAAGAGAATCCATAAATTATTTCATCCCATTACAACTACCTGGGTCAGCTAGCTCGATTAATTTCGCAGTACACGACTTTTACACAGTTTTTTCTCTGCACAAGGTCTAATGTAATTTTATTTATTTGACCTAATGAACAACGAAATGAGTGCAAAAACCGAAAAGTAGGTCACACTTGTTCGTCCAGCTCTTATCTGAATTTTCATCATGATTTTACGAGTTAGTATTGCCATCGAGTCGATTGGATAGCCTAACGTTAGGCGTGATGATGATAGGAGCGTACTGTATACCCGAAGGTCGGATCGTCATATAAACCAAGTATCGTCTAAAAATATCAATTGACGATTAGTAGTGTGAATAGTAAATCCGGTATGTGACGGCGAGTGAAGCATCGTTTCAATAACCATATGGTTTATGTTTCCTGAAATCGTAGGTATATGTGTATGAATATAGACGTGAGTGACGTTTTGGATTGAAAATTGAGTTGCTAGACGATCTATAATAATTAATAACATAATGACCACGCGATAAAATTTTTTTATTATACCCAATAAATTGCGCAATCTTATTTACGATGTCTGCGGAATGTCCGCTCATGATCAGCAGTTGACTGAATTTCATAAAGAAATATTTGAAAGGGATAGACGAAACAAAAACCTAAGTAAGAAATAGAATTTGAATTGAGAAAAATGAGAAACAGGTGAGAAAAGTATAGTCGTATGCATTCGGTCGATTAGACCATACGCACTAATGATACTTGACAATGTAGATGCGTGGGACATGGGTGAATAATTACACAGATGGGCACGTGACTTGCAGACGAACATGAATAACTCAAGTGTCGAAATATCTGATGGTTATCGAGTCAATATCTTCCCTCCATCGCGGATTATTCCCAAACTGAACCATAGCATTGTGATTACCCGTCTTAATAAATAATGCCCAGTTTTCTACATCGATCACTTGAGCTCGTAATTTACAAACACGAAGTGGTACGTCGATCTCCATATCGGAATGATCCTTTATCTGGCAATTTTTGCGGCGATCTTCGCGGTCTGCTCTGCGGCGGCAAGTATTTATAGTTATATGAATTTGAATAGTTACTGATAGCTAGTCGAAAATGAACTGTAATCATAATTTTTAATCCATCCTTATTGCTCTAAACTTTTAGGATAATAATTTGCTTATCAACGTTGAGCTGTATTATGAATCGCTGTGCCCTTACTCCGTGCGGTTTGTAGTTCAACAATTGGTTCCAGCGTATGAAGACATAGGAAACTATATAAACGTGACGTATATTCCTTATGGAAAAGCTACGGTAAGTTAGACCACGTGTGCTGGTATGCCTAAGTAGATCTTATTATGGTTATAGAAGCTATTTTATGGATAACGTTATCATCATTTATGGGAACCGTTTTTTTTTTCTTATCGTTTCATTTTTTTCACGGTCAATTACATTTTTTCTCATAAGTTTCAGCATCGAGTAATCTCATGCTTATCGCTGTGTTGTTCAAAATTAGCAAGAGAAAATTACGTATGAAAATGGCACTGAACGATGGAATTTTACCTGTCAACACGGAGATGAAGAATGCTATGGAAACAAGGCACAGGCGTGTGCCATCAATGAAATCTTGACAAACTCTGAGATATCCGACGAACAACAAGTTTTAGTCAATTTTGTCGGCTGCGCCATGGCGGCCAGTAATCCTGCGGTAGCTGTTCCTCAGGTATTTCCAAAATTTTACTGTTACCAGATTTTTTAATTTTTTGATTCGCATGACGTGTGCGTATAATAATTTCTCACGGAACCGATAATAATTTACCCCCGTCACTTGTAGTGTCTCGAGACAATCAGCATAGATGCTAATTATATATCGTTAGTGAACAATTGCATCGAATCTACCGATGGAGACGAACTGCTCGCCGCTCATGGTGACAAGACACACGCTCTGGAGCCAACTCTCACGGTTGTGCCAACCATTGTTCTAAATGAGGTGAGTTTAGACTTTTAGTTCACGCAGTTCCTAATATCTGCATTGTGAATCTACCCAGTCTGAATCTAGACTGCATGTGCTTCCCATCAGTTAAAGCTGGCATTAGGATAGACAATTCAATTCAAATGTTGATTTTCATTCACATGTGCTGCAACAAAATGCAATTGGCAAGAAGTCTTAACGGGATCATCTAATTTTTTATTACAGGTATTCTCGCAGGAAGACCACAGTAATGCGGTAGCTGACTTCCATGGTCTCATTTGTCAATACATACCAGTTGAAAGTCAACCCGCAGTTTGCAATGGTTCAACTTCACCACATACTAAATTCAACATAATAGCCATCACCATATTTTCACTACTTGTTTGTATTGGCAAAGAGACGAATTATTTTTTTCAAGAGTTTTGAATAGATTTACCATATAAATTTTTAAAAGTGAATAAAACGTTTATGTGTTATACAAGCTCGCGGGGTAACATAATAATAAAAAATTGAATATCATATCATATCAATATCGTATATCGTCATATATTTTTTCTAAATTTGTAGTAATAAATCGATTTTCATTAGTATAAATCGTATTATGAATATCCTTTTCCCTTCAATGATTCTATCATAATCCATACTAACGGTCTGGTTTCCAGCCTCGCCCAAGTATGATCTAAAAATATTAAATGACCATTAGTAGCATGAAGAGCGAATGAGATATGGAATATGAAAAATGTCTTCAATGGCATGGTGCAGCTTCTGTTTGATACAAAAATTGAAATGATATCAGTCAGCACAGACTGATCAACTTCAACTCACATCGCCTCGCTTACATTTTCATAGTATTTGTACTGATATCGAATGTGCTTCCGCATACTTTCCATTCAATTTTCCTCGTCAAGATTACGACTGTATTAACCCACAGATTTTTTTGTATGAATCGCGTTCACCGATTTTAGCAGTACAGGACTACGAAAGATTTCTACACGTATCTAGTATCTTCAGTCGTAATCACAGACAGAAGAAGAAGAAGCGATGTCTTCGTGAGAAAGGGGTGCTAATTAGAAGATTTACGTTCATGTTTCGTGTGATAACTGGGTCAAAAGAACGTAATTGCTTGTTCGCTGTATTATACACTTGCTATGTAGCATGGAAAGTAGTACATAGGTATTAATGCCATGTATAAACATCATTTTTTCTTTTATTTCATAATTTTCAACATAAATTTCTATTATTGACGTATATTATTAACGAGTTTATTATCGACCGATTATTGAGACGCGGTATATGTATAAGTGAAAAAATTTCTCATCCATGGTTACATAATATGAAATGAACCAAATTTCGCGAACGCGATGTCACATTGATCAAACTGGAACTGGCTTCACGCGGATTTTGGGTTCATCATCCTCCTCGCTGCTTTTTATAGTACCTATTAAAATATTTCGCGTGCAATATCCCAGGAGGAACTCGTTCCATGATATGCATAATCTTCAGAATACCATTACAGCACGCTACGTATATGAGCAATCGGTTTCACACTCGTGGCTAATTTCTTATTCATGAATGACACGCCGAGAAAACCATGCGATTCTGCATCTCACGAGTTGCAGCTATATCGTTCTAATGGTTAAAAATCCATTTGTACGTTTGAGGTAAAATAATTGAAAAGTGCATCTATGTTTCTCAAATCACTCAGACTTTTTCTTGTGTGGATGCTCACTCTACAAATATTTCTATCCTATAGCTCCACCGAGTATACCGTGGGTAGAAGTCTTTCCTGTTGATCACATAATAGTTGGAGTCTTGCAGTGCTTAGACTTAGAGTGTCCTTCGAATTTAACTTTATAACAATAAGTTTAATCATTTTTCAATCTCTTGAAGTACAATAGGATCCCAACGCACGTTGCTATCAGAATTTATCCAATCTTAACGAAACCTTGATTAAAAGTACTCTGCTGTTAGTTGTAGCCGTTGTCGACAGCCGTACATATAGGTATCCACACATAGCCAGCTACGTGAACGAAAAAATAAAGTAAAGATTCCAGGGATAAAACGTGTCTCTTCACAGACACGCAGTAGTCGGTTTAGACGCCTGTTTTGTGACCAGTCTTGTTCAAGTCGTATACTCGGAGAGCCGTACAAGGTTCCCTCATACTCAGGTATGTATTTAAACAGAATCCTGAACCAAGAGTCACGTATTTGTATTCACGATATGGACTCGTTATTCTTGAGTTGAAATTTTTTGAGAAATTTACATACATTTGTAGTAATTTTTGAGTAAGTATTACACTCGGGTATGTGTAGGTGTGAAATTGTTGTTGAAATTGAAGATTGTTTATCGCATGACTGAAGGAGACGTGATTCAGATTGAAAACTAACTCAATTTAAATCGCAATGAGCATCTCCTTGGTGATTATTTACATATACAATGCCTCTATATGCAGGTGCTTTACAATTATCTTCTTTCGCGGTTTGTATAAGTGATGATCAGATAAAATAAATCCGTACTTAATCAATCGCGTATGGAATCTGACTGCTGGAAATATCTACGAAATTTTTGCCAATGAGTAGCGTGTGTGTATATTATATATAATTTTGCCAGAAAATATTATCGATAATCTACAAGATGTGAAGAATTCCTAATAACGGTACTCTCAAATGTCGCAGACAAAATGAACGACCAGGAAATATCGTATTTTGCGAAATTGAACTTGAAGTTAAAAAATTAGTTTTTAATTTCGTACTTCATCGTTCGATAAATTTATGCAATACGTATTCAGTTGTATTACCCGGCTATACATGAATCATATTGTGAAAGATGTTTTTTTTTCAGCATGATTGATTACAATTCGGTGCCAGTAAAGTTATTACTGAAATTTTACATCCTCTAAAGTCTAAGATACGGTGAATAGCCCATAAATATTCCTCAGGATAAACCCATTGATTTTGACCTCAACCTTTGCTATGCTATGCAGTATTACATTCAAAACTAATTGAAGATTTCTGTTTCTGCAGTATATTCTTAACAATAACTTCCTGTTATCTTTCGAAGGAAGAACAATAAGTTAGTATATCTGCAGTTGTTCGACCAACCATCAAGTACGTGTTATCTCTTGGTGCACATAATAGCTCAGTAGATTATCCTCACAGGCATTAGGTCATACTTAAATTAGGTGAAATTTCTTTTGCTCGTCAATAATTGAATCTCAGATCGAATTATGGGCATAAATTTATACTCGTACGTTTTAAATTAGCAATTAAAAAGCAATAAAACTTGAAACGAGCAAAAATCTTACAGTTTTTCCATCCATGTATAAATCTGTACGTATTATACTGTAAAATAATGTATAAATAGTATCACGTCTATACGTATAGTTCGATAACGTGAGTAAAGTAAACTGCTTTATTTTGCTAGAGCTGTAGTAGTAGTAGATAGTGACTGCGAAGTCTGGTTTTATGTCATTGGTTTTGAATATTTTCGGGACTAATTGTGACATAAATTCCGTATATCACGTATATTTTACAAATAAATGAAATCACATCCCGCGGATAAACTTACAATTAATTATTAATGTACATATCGCGGATGAACAATTTCTTCGACACTTGATTACGTCGGAATATTACGATGGTAATTCTATTTATAAACTCTACTGCATTATCCCGCGATTACGCAATATTCCGAGTTTACAATGAGAAACATAGAAAAAAAAGAGATTCAAGTATAGGAGGAAGAACGATTTCGCCCATTACGAAATCGAATCGTATAGGAAAGTCTGGAAACATCCGAGCCAAAACCACGTGTTAACGATGCGAGATTAGAGAAGTAGAGGAAAATAGATTATCATAATGTACGGAATTTACCACCAAAACATTAACAACACACGAATGTTGAAAGATCATATAGTAATCGAGGCAGCCGCCCCTTCGACCATTATTATTAATCTAAACCCATACCGTTGTGATTATAGTTGGCACCGCCACAGCCCAATCTGCTTAATACATGCTGGTCAGTTGTCCATCGCTCACTTGAGTTCGTGACTTACAAACATGCGGAGCTACGTCAAACCCCACGTTGCTAAGAGCCATTATTTGGTAATTGCTGCTGCAATTCTGGCAGTCTGCAATTCGGCGGCAAGTATATTCATACACACATGATATATGAAAAAAAAGTAACTTCGAATAGCTGAAATTAGACTCAAAATAAAATTTTTATTCTATTTTCTTGTTATTGAAATTTTAGGAAGACGGCTTGACCGATACTGCTGCCGAAGAGAGCAGCCGATCCATCGATTCCACTCCTTCGAATGTCGTCAACGTGGAATTATACTACGAATCGCTTTGCTACGACAGCATCCAGTTCATCAAGAATCAACTACTCCCAACTCATCAACAATTAGGAGATTATTTCACCGTGACGTATGTTCCTTACGGCAAAGCCGTGGTGAGTTACAAACCTACAACACGTCTATGCAAAGATTTTTAGACGACTTTGAGTTATTTTTTGGATATTGTTATGATGGATCATGGGAGTCTGCACAAATAATAACAGGTAGTCAAAGTCAGGTTTGAGTCACCATGCAGACAAGCATAACAATTTTTTTTTTCCTTTCGATCTCCTCGATGGCGTTTTATGGATAATCAACAAAAGCCAAGTTATGAAAAACCCAATTTTTCAATCGGTTTTTCGGTAACATGAAATAATTTCTGTAATACGAATCAAGTAAATATTATTCAAAAGTCACCAAAGTATAGTACCTACCTACCTAATTGTTTCAGCAATGATATCATACGTTTTTATTTAAGAAATAAATGAAGAACAACGATCAATTACATGCCTGTTTTTTCCGAAATCAGCATCAGAGAATCACGGATAGAAATGGGATTGAAAAATGGCATTTCACCTGTCAACATGGACCTCCGGAATGCTATGGTAACAAGGCACAGGCTTGTGGGATCGATGACATTTTGACGAACCCTGAAAGATCCAACAAACAACAAGATCTAGTGAACTTTGTCGGCTGCGTTATGGCGGCAAGGAATCCCTCGAACGCTGTTCCTCAGGTACTTACACAGACCAGCTTCTACTGACTTTTAGATTTTCAAATTTCTTTAAACAATGTTCTGCATAAAATACTCTCCGAATTTTGTCACCGTTGCTTTTAGTGTTTCGAGGAGATCGTCGTCGATGCGAATCACAGATCGTCAGTAAATAATTGCATATCTTCCACGAGAGGAGATGATCTGCTAGCTGCTTACGGTGAGAAGACTTTTTCTCTGCAACCAAACATCGGCTTCGTACCAACGATTGTGATAAATGGGGTAAGTTATGCTTTTTCATTCACATATCAGCATTTTTTTTCGGAATAAATTTTCGCACATTGAACGTCTTTGAGAAATATGGAGGAGTGATATGAGTACAGAGGTACTGCAAACGACAGAGGCAGAGATAATAAGAGATCGAGTTAAGTTAGGATGCAGTTTTTATCCTGATCTCCGTTTCCCCCGCGGACTTGTTAAACTGGTTTCAAAGATTTTGCCGAATACAGTAAACCTGTTTTCCATCGGGGTATTCTGTGCCAATTCACTAGCTCTCTACAGACTTTTTTCAAATACGTTCAAACATATGTTTCAATACTTGGTTTCGATAATTCTAACCCGTCGCCATGCAAACGTTGCGATTATATATAAAACCATTGACACGACGTAAAAAAACTTGACAAATCTACCTTCTCTCAGCGAAGCATCTTTGCGTTATTTCGATACATATATATATGTGTCGTTATTCAGAAGCACGCACATTGCTCGTGCTTAAAATAGACGACCGTGCACTCAATGTGCTTCATTTTTACATGTTTTTTTTTTCGAACGAGACTCATCGGCAGTTATACTCTGTAAGGCCACATATGGCCATCTCCGAAAATTATTCTGTGCAAATATGATAAAACTCCATATTGACTTACTCGGCAAATGGTTTATAGTCATCTATGTATAATAAATAGTGTACAACGTTTGCACACATCTGCTATAACTTTCAACCGATACATCTTATAATTTGATGTTCCAGGTATTCACAGATGAGAACCAAAGGAACTCGTTACGTAACTTCAAAAGTACTATATGTAGTTACATACCGGTTCAAAGTAGACCAGTAGTCTGCAGTGGTTCAGCTTAACATGAAATAATTACTGATTATAATATAAGCTGCATTTATGGAAATGATACGACGATATAATTAATATAGGTGATAGAATAAAAATCAAAAAATTTGAGAATCTCAGAAATAGCCAATAAGCGATCATACATCTTGTTATCTTACTAATTTTGATTTATAATATGAAATGCTCTGTATCGATTACAAATTATAGAAATATATTTCACATCATCTGGAATAAAATTGTGTATGAAAATCAGTTTTGTTTCATTATTCATTATGGCACGAGTGACTAGGGGTACGAAATGAGAATTTCTGAAAAGTCGAGAATACGAAAAGTGATAAAAAAGAGTTGCCATTTATTTACAAAATTGTAGTTACGATATGTACAAGTATATACAAAAAAAAGTATAGATTTTTGTTTTCTTTTGTAAAATATTATCGTATAAAAATTATTCTTTTTCAGACTTACATATATGTATAACTATAATATAATATAATATAATATAATATAATATAATATATTCTTTAAATGGAAGTACTTCGATCGAATCACGCTCTACTTATAGCATAATATTGGTCCATCGTGTTAATTAAACTATACATATTGCATTCGGTTCACATTGCACGTCCTTTAATTCCAACTATTCCTAACTATTCTAAAATGTTTAATTTATTATTTGAATACGTCAGCTTTGAGATCAGACGTATGATTGGCACGTGGCTTTTTGGTCATTGTTACTTACAAATTACCTCTTTTCTTTCTGTCTTATTATCACGCGACCGTCATTATCCCCCGATGAATACCGAGTCATCCAAATTACTCAGTTCAAGGAATTGCTGTTCAATGTCGGATCCGAGTTCTTGAAAATCCGAAACATCGGCTTCTGTGTAAACTGCAATAATTACATTGTCATAAACGGTCATTCAAGACCCTCTTGAACGTACAAGTCGTTTATGAAAAGAGGTGAGAAAAGTGAGAAGGAGAGATGAAAAAAAAGGGTTGAAAAAAAAGGGGAAAAAATGACTTGACGTATTATTGGGAAACCAGCCCATCCTAATCCATGTTGCAGAGAGTATATTTACGAAATACTGAGATTCACTGGTTGGTCGTTTAGGCGCGTGTGGAGCACGTGGCAACTTATGGCGCGTGCTTTCATGCACAGTCAAAAAAGAAACGAATATTATTTTAAGTCTCTGTGTGGGGTGCGCGACACCTCCTCTGAGATTCAATATGGACGCTCGTCCAGACTGGGTTATTATTATCGTAGTTCTTTCAGAACGATTATTTCTCGGTTACATAGCAAACGAACTAAATAACGGACAGATATACGTATTACCGCGCACGTGCACGTGCAACGTTCTTCTATATATTCCCCATCATCCCTTTACAAAATTCCTGTTTATTGTTACTCGTTACGTATAACTTCTTTGACATTGCTGACGAAGGAAAGAAGAAACTAAAAAAGTCGGCGTCTTTCTGTACGGTCTACCCATACATGTATAGATATCACACATATATACATATCAGTTCTGCAGTTGACGACGCGATGCATCTGGATCGGCCAGATAATTATAGGGAAAGCGGTTCGTAAACTGGCGCCAAAGACGAGCGGCTAGTCCGTACAGAGAAGATGATAATATGATATGAGACTCGATATTGTGCCGTTCCTTGGAAATTGAGTATGTTTGCTTTCCGATTCAAACTTCTACTCCAAGACGTAGGGAGAATTCTATTTGTATGCTATTTTTAATCGTTGAGTAATTGTTGGATAATCAAGATGCGATTTTGATTGCAATTATGACTTTTGGTTCGAATTTTGCAAGAAACAAAAAACAATTAATCAAACTATTCACTTTTTGGTTTTAGCGCAATCATTCGTCATAAGATGGCATTCGAAAACAATTTTTATATGATCAACTATGCAGATACGATGTGCCGAAATATAGACTAATTGAAGAGAGACCTTGGATTTGCTTAATCGTAGCTGCGGGTTCTTGCAAACTTTCACTTTCTAAATGCGGAAAATTTTCGCGATAATCCAGATCAAACGTTCGCTGTTTTCTGTGTGAGTATAAAATACATTCATTCGCAAAACCAGATCGCAATATTAATTCTGACAATGAGCGAGACGCAGGTATTTCAGATTAAAGTATGCAATCTGACATTACTTTGGAATACGTCAATACTAAGATATGTAGAATATGAGATAAGATCAGATATGAATTATATCTTTTTGATCAATTTTTGAATAAATTTCATTTTTCCAAGTTCGTAAGAATCCTATGCGAATTATTCCTGTATTCGATCTCTTGTCCCTAAATTTAAACACCAACTCAACAATTTCATTTACCAGGTATGTTCTAACGCCGTCATAAAAAATGATGCGACACTCAACAGGCCCAAGAAATTATTTTCTTTTTCGTTTTCCGAAATCTATGAACCTATACGCCACGACAATCAGCGTGTTGTACCGTGATTTTTTAAATTTACAGTTTTTTACCGGAAGACTATACAACGATTCACAAACCAACCTATAGTACAAAATCTACTGTAGCTACTACGGTTGTTAAATTGTATCGTTACAAGATCGGGTATCTTCGAAAAACTGAACAGGCATGACTAAAGACTTGGGAATTTTGAAACAAAAAAAGAAAATCCTTACCGGTGGCATCGGTAACTTCGACATGGCTTGCGTCTCCGATCAGGAATCGCCGCACAGACTCAAAGGGAATGTACTCATTATGGCGTTCGTCCAAGGGTGTTGGGACACGCTCTTCGCCACATACAGCAGAGAGCAGAAGGCCTTCGTCTTCGTACTGGTTCCCAAGATCAAGATCGGAGGGCACCCTTGTGCGAAACATTGTTCCAGGCAGGACTACTTCTGTTCCATTCGGCAATGCCTTTTGCTGAATCCTCTGCGTCGACGTATTGGCGTTGATACGCGTTGACGAAGTTTTGCACGATAATCCACCAGTAGCTGATCCTCTGCCTCCGGCACCAGACGACCCTGGACTAGGTTCCGCGTGATTTTTAACATGCTTACGAAGACTCGACGGATCTGTGTATCGCTTTCCACATCCGCTCACCTGACATGCGTATGGCTTCTGCAAGGACAAACGTGTTCCTGATGGATCCAGCCTTGACGGCATACAAGGATATACACTAATTGTACAATTTTTTTATGCTCTTTAAAACACATGTATGTGTCTATAACGTATTATTCCTAGACTGCAAAATCAGATACCTATACACAAGAGCTATAAGATCTGTTGCATATTGCTTATATACCTGTATAAGTTTCACTTACATGTAGTAAAATTTGACATTTTAAAATACTGGTAAAGCAAAAATCAGTCTAGGCGAGTATGCAGTCTTTTTTCTCTTAAAATCTACACAATGCCCGTAGACTTTTATGGATTATAACCGGGGCAATACATTCACGCACTCATTTGGCAGTACCTACTGGTTTTATGGCCGCAGGGATGATCGGGTATTTATAAAACCAGTGTTACGTCGAGATGACGAGTATGATGATATGAACAATGATAATAAGAGATTCGTATAAGTGATCTAAAATTTCGTACCGTATCGTAATGTGTTCTCTGGTGTTTTGCCCTGTCACTGCTATTGCTGAACGCTTTTGAACAGCCTCTGTGCTGGCAGGCGTATGGTCTTTCACCTGTGTGGGATCTTTGATGAATCTTCAAGTTCTCCAGCCTAGAGAACGCCTTTTTACAGCCTGCGAACTGAATCATTACACTACTTACTGAAATGATCGATTTACAGTTCAACGTCACTGCGTGTGGTGCAGCTTTTCATCAAGTCGGAACATGACTATGATTGTGTATACTGGACTCACCGGACACTTGTTCGGTTTCTCTCCACTGTGTACACGCATGTGTATGAGAAGTTTGTATCTAGCATTGAAGGGTCGTGCACGTGGACAGCCTTCCCAAAGACAAGCGAACTCGTCCTGAGGAGTATTAGGGACGACAGGACCAGTTTCTCCAGAACTTGAATCTCGCTGCATTCTTTTGGTATGGCTATGAGCTCCCGATGAGGAAGACTCAACGTGCCGCCTTTCTATGTGTCGGACTAAACTGGCCTGTTCTGGAAAAGCGCAACCGCAGTCCATCCAACGACACAGATAGGTCAGCCCGAACGATGTATCGTCTGTCAGAGAGCAGCCTATGCAAAGATTCGATCGTATTCTATCATCTCAGATAACATGATGTAAAATGATATTCAACTGCATGCATGCTGTTGCTTCGCCTTTTAATGAAACTACTTCGATGTTTTGCTGACCGTAGAGTCAAAGTTTAACATTTCGTCAGATAATCGGACTCGTGTGATTCGGTTGACTTGATATCAACTATAGTCGTGACGTCAAATGCGGTATCGACTAGTTCTTGCTCTGGCGAAACTACACGCGATTAAGAATTCGACTTGATGATCATATGAGTTACGTGACACATGCTCGGCATTGCCGTACTCAGTTGACAAATGGGAGAATCGTACGATTTAATGTTCGATCCATTTCTCTATGTTAATCGAGAAAAATAAAATAAACCTACCGATGGGAGGAGCCTCTAGTTTGATAGTATCCACAATCGTCGGAGACGATGATGTGAACGTGCACTCGCGGTCGTTTGCAAGAAGAAGGCCTTCGTCCTGCGGGAGTACAATCTGGTTGGTGTTCTCGAGGATCGTTTCGTCCAAGAGACAGCTACTCGCTGACGTTCCATTTCCGACATGTCCCCGATTATGGTAATACGAGGTGGTCGACGTCGACGAGCCATGCGACAACGGGGTCGGCGGTGACGACACGAGGTGTCCAACCGCGTAACAAGAATTACTAAAACCGGCGAATGGGTCCAGCTCCTCCTGAAGATCGTCCAGATAAGGTGTTGGACAGGGTGGCGATCCGTTGCCACCAAGGAGGGAAGTGGGGTCACCGCGAATTAAACTCAGATCGAACTCATCGGCCACATTAACAACGCTCTGTTGCTGACTATCGAACAACTGTGAACCAGTACCATGGTAATTAGCGTAGCTTGTAGTAGTGGTGGTACTCGTCGCCGGATAAAATGATCTGGAGAACGCGGTCCCCATTGAGGGTAGTTTGTGTCGTGGCGTCGACGGCGCAGTGTCAGTCGTCGCGTCATCAGACTCTCCGTACAAGTTACACCATGTGGGAATCGTATCCGCGGCACTGTCCGGTCGTGGGGGAGCCGTGGGGGTTGAGGGGTACGGAAAACAGGTGTATTGCAGGGTCGCCCCATACTGGTCCCAGTCAGCAGAGTCCCTCGGACTTAATAACAACGGCGACAAACTGCTCGCTTCGCTGACCGATGAGCCCCAGCAAGTTTGACTTGTGACCGAACCGTTCGAACGTTGGAATTCATCCTGAATACCGTTTCCGATTCCGCGACGGTGCTCCTCGTCGGCGGTGCAAGCGAACTTCTCAAGGTGCATATTGTGATCGATCGTGGTCGCGATTAACGTGAGGGTGCTGATCGCGGGGGTCAAAGAGGCGCGTAAGATATGAGATTCTGGAGAGAGATCATGGGTTATTTAATGTGTACGCGCTAGGGCGGTCGGAGGGTAACTGACGGACCTCCAGAAGAAGAGTAGCGGCGGTCTGGGCGCGTCGAGACGCCGTAAGAAGTTGCATCGTTTTTCCCCTGGGTCGAGTTTTCTCCCCACCGCTTTGACGCTGATGGTCGAAGGGTTCAGGCAAAACGGGCGACGCGAGCGTCCCGGCGCCGCCCACTCGCGTGGCTCGAGTTCGACGTCGTAGCTCGACGTTACCGAGGCACGTTCGCTACGGGGGTTCGTCGGTTCGTGCATCTTTCCGTTCGGTACGTTCATACGTGCGTGCTCCGGGTCGTCGCATCGTTATCGTTGGGACCGCGCGACTGACATCTGTGCGGTCGTCCATCATCTCCTTCGCTTTCTTGCGCCCGAGATGCAGCTTTCTCCTCAACATCTCGAACCGCTTCTCCTACTCTTCTTCTATCCGTACCCAGTAAACCGTAGCATAGATACACGCTGACCTCCCAATTGTCGATTATTATCTTCCGGAGGAGTCGAAAGACGCGACAACTGACACGCTTCGTTTCCCGATCAAATTTCGCGAGAGGATATCTGCCTCGAGCTAACGACTCCTGAACTAATTATAAAATCGCTAACGACTCGGTAACTGAACTCGTAATTGAGGGCGCGTCACTCTCCTGCACTTGGAGCGCACGTGTTGATGTTTCTCCGTTTCGGAGCATCCCCTAAATATTATAATTTGCGATAATTAGGCGCCTGACGTGAGGAGAGGCGCGTCCCTGCTCTCGGAAGGGTGTTGGCCAACCTTGAACGCCGTTGGAAAAAGAAATTGGAGTTTGAGGACAGGGTAAAAGCCGCGACGCGAGTAATGGGGAAAAGAGGAAAGAGGGGCTTGCGTGAGCGTGAGCGTGAGCGTGAGCGCCTTCGTCCAATTCGTATGCGGCTTCGGGCTCGAGCCGCGGGTTAAAATTCAGCCGCAAAAAAGTGGATACCAGCTGCCGTACACGCGTCACTGTACCCAGCAGCTAGCGATTGTATGCAGTGGCAATGATGCCCTTTCCTTACTTATACGCGCCCCGTACAAGCCACTGGTGCAATATGAGTCCCTAAGTTTCTTGCATCTCGAAGATGTGTCGCGTGGTGCGGCTACAAAAATGTATATATGTATTTATATACACATGGGCCCCGGGCCCTGAAGATATAAGGGGACGTCTCCCTACAGGCAGATTCCATTCTCGAAAAGAATGATAAACGCGTCGAGTTACATGCTTAGAAATCGTACCGACGTTTCAAGAGAGTCAACGTTGCGAATTGAAAATAAACTAGGGGACTGATTTTTCAACTTTTTCCTACTATACGATAAAGAAAAACTATCGTCAATCCCTCCACATGCACAGGTTTCTTATGTCTAAACGGTTGTGAATTATATATGCACATATATTGCCGCAGTACCGTTTCTGTTTAGATTTTTATCACTCATTTTTATCCACTGTTTCACTGCAAGCAGCAGTATTTATTATATACGTCAGTTTATACAACATCTGCAGCCTAGCTTTGGCGAAACGATTTTTTCGATACTTGTACCTTATACATATGTGTATATATGGTCCAGGACCGGGTTAGTGTCAACGATGCATCGCGAGATACGATACGGAGCGTGTGCCATATACTATACTTCATTTTTTGTCACCCTGTCAAATTCGTCGACGGGTTTCATCCTGCACTAACAGAGTTGTGAAAATGAGAGGAATATACACATGTAGGTACCCATAAAACTACGGGTATATATGTTACATATATAGGCGCAGTCGCCATTCGGTAGCCAAAAAACTCAACTCCCTTAAAGGATCGAATGTAAAATATAACGGTCAAATTTTCATCCTAATTTATTATACGAATAGTATATATTATAGTTTACGAGCAAGAGAAAATTTACATCGCGAAGGATCGGACCTCCCAGTCGTTTGGTTACACGACGCCACGTTGACCCGTCCGCAAAATAAACCCCGGGTGGTTTAAGGCTTTACCCCAAGTGGGCATCGTGTCAAACCCAACTAGACCCAAATGGGATCAATTACAGAAAGAGCGAAGAAAAAAAAGTTGAAAAAAAAAAGGAAATAAAGAAAACGTATCGAGTTAAGAGGAAACTTGTTAGTTGTTGCACTCTTTTCTGTATAAATAAACATTTCTCACATATCTTACCACATATACCTATGCATAGTTTAATTTCACGGTTTAAGTGAGGATAAAATATGTTTGGCACGGATTTGAATTAATCTCGTCTCTCGGTCACGTTGCATATTACGTTAGTAGAGTTACACGGGCGTCACTAAGCCCAAGTTTAACGCGTGTAATATAATGATATAAAATCTCATCGTGTACACAATCAAATCATGCGAAAAGATTCAAACAGGATAAACGAATGCTAATTTTTCACATGGGTGCAGTAATTTTTTTTTTTTTAATGTTTTCAACTTCGCGGACCAGACATTGCAATTGCGATTCGTGTTTTTGACCCGTGACTTTATTTCGCAATTTGCAAAACGACCATACGCTCACACTTCCCTATATACCCAGAAATACCTACATAATACTTTAATCTAACATTTCTACGATTCAAAGCCGTTGTTCAATAAATAATCACATTTTTAGACACACGTTTTCTACGTGTTTAAAATACCGCCTCGTATTCAACAGACATTTATCACTTTACAGTCGGATAGTAGCTGTTTATTTTCGTTAGACGTAGACCCAGAACTGGAGCAGTTTTGCGGTTTGTCCGAGGGCCCGAGGGTCTTACTGCCCGAAATTCTAGGAGGCGTTAATCAGCTATGATTATTACAGTAATAGTTTATCAGATAGTCATGTGTATCGGTTGATATTTAAGGTCACAATTTATTGAATGTTCGTTGTGTGTTACGAAAGTGCGTATAAATGTTAAAACGATTCGCCAAGATCTTCGAACCTTGAAACCATATTTGAATAAATTCGCGAATGATAGGTATACGTTCACAATTTATTTTACTAAGCGAAGTAATATTTCTCAAGCAATAAATTACATAATTCCTTTTCGTTCGAACGAACCAGCACAACGAGTAAGGCTAAAAAAAAAAAAAAAAAAGATCAACCAGAAGAGAATAAAACAAGATCAAGATTCTTATTCGTATACAAGGAAGTCGAATACTCAAGAAAAAAAACCAAGGTGGTAGATACTATGTCTATAGGTAGACACACGAGTACAAAAAAGAGGTGTTTTTCAATATTAGTTATATGGCTGTGACACGCATGATAGAGTGTGTAAAGCACGTCTTGCAAAAGCCAACATGTAAGGCTATAGGGTCAAGCTACTCGTCGCTAAACGCAGGCTATTTTTAATTAGATATAAACGCTAATTCATTTTCGAATGACTATTTTTAATGAGTAAAACGTCCATAAATAATGCAGATAAATTCTCCATGATTTAATCGCGATTATGATGATCAAATGTAACATTGCATAGCGGAGGCTGTATAGGTGTAATGAATTATTAGAAATCCGTATTCTCCGGTGGCTATATCAAAAATGAATTCTTCTACTCATGAGAATAGAATCTGACGTATTAATTTCCGAGACGCAAGTACAACATTAGAAGATATGTACCTACAATAATAATATTTTGGTTATGTAGTGGTAGATCTTTCACACAACCTGGCAGTCTGAGCGTAGATATATATCACATGGTAAGTAAATGATCAACTGAGTGACACATGTGGCCTGCCAGCCCTCTGCAATGCTTATGTTATGCTGCTCTGCCCCTCCTTTTACGCCCCTGGTTCACCAGCTCTCTTGCTCTACGACGACCCTTTTTTTTCTACTTTTTCTACTTTTTCTACTTTTTCTTCCTTTTTTCTTACTTTTTTTTCTTTCGTCAGGACACCTGTCATACTCGTTCATACTGAGTCGTGTATTTGTGTGCACGTGTTTCGTGAAATAATGCACTTCGGCGCGACAGAGAATGAGATAGAGTAGGATATGGTATAAGGAAGAGAAAGAGAGAGGCAGGACCTTAAATGCATACGTTTGTCCGAGATTTGATAAAAAAAAAAACGAAAGTAAAAATAAAGAAAAAAGAAACAGATTTATGTGTCGTCGACGACACGACAGAATCCTGTATTATACGTATTTTTCATTTCAATATTTTTCAAAAAATTACGCAGACGCGAGAATACTTGTTATTGCTTCTCGACAAAACATTGACGACGATCAGAGAGGGGTAACAGGCATTCGGATAGAGTAAAATGCTTTTATCGTAAATGCTAATTAGACGCGAGATACGCAATTATTGTTGTTTATAGACTGCGAGTGGCTAATTTGTTTGCGTTACTTGAAATTTCACACCTTATAGAGGCACTTCAACTCCATTTCATCTCCAACGCAATATGAAGAATAAAATAGCACAACGTTTATGAATATACTTGAAAAATATCATCTGCTAGAAGCTAACACGTATAAGCTCATTAAATCGAAATAAAGTAGTTGACAAATATATATTTTTTTCAAACCTCGATCATGGAGAAGATTAATGGAGACGCAAACTAGTTTTATAGAAATTCTCAACGTAGCTTTGCATCATGAGAATCATTTCGATGAATAAGATGAAAAGGCATTTTTGACATTTTATTTTTTTTTTATCACTCCGAATTCGACATTTGATATGAAATTGCGTCAGCTATCTATTTCTGTTTTCAAATAAATGAATTTTAATTACCTCAAAACAGATACGACACACTTACGGAATCACAGCTACCTGATACCCTGCAGGAATGAGTATGACACGAAGTGGTTTTTTCACTCTGATAATAAAAATTATTTGAAGATAATAACGCGAAAATTTATATTCACAGCGGCGCGCCTTGCAGTAGGTGAACCAGACACACGCTGACGTATGCGTGCTGCTTTCAACTCTGACCACGGCGCCTTAACTACAGCCTCGATAATGATAAACTTTTTTTTACGTCCAAGGTAAACAAGATGATAAAAACGATATTTCGCAAGATCGGAGACTTTTTTTTCGAGATTTATGGACCTTATTAAATTTATGAATACTAATTTATTTCTATACGTAATTATGTAATCGAGAAAGCGCGATCACCAATTCAATATCTCTATCGATATAAGCTTACATTGCTCATATTGCTTTTGAAAAATAATAATTATAGGATTGTTTCACAATTGAAAAAATTTGTCAAACTTTGATTGACCATTAATCATTCTATTGAATACAACCCGCTGTTTTCACGAAAAAAATCTTAAAATCACTAAAGTCTCAGGCCAAATCCTGATCGAAATAATTTTTTTTTTATTTCTTCATACATGTATGTATGTGGTCACCAGTCAATGTCCGCTATTGAATTATATTGGATATGAATGAGACTTGTCTTTTCTCATCGTTTAACTACGATCGTTGATTATAGTTCTCTAAATCGGAAGTAAAACGTATTACAACAGATTACTCTCTCATTGTAAGTGAAAGGATCATGCAATTTATTGTGTTACAATAGCAGAGTGACTTACACCCGTTGATATGAATATCGCATCTCTAAATGAGTTATTGTGATTCTCGGCCTCGTTAAAGTTTCCGAGCATGTAGCCTGAGGTCTCACACAACCGTTAGGTACCGGTTCATCACTACTACCTTCCCCTGATCACTCATCCGCAGCATAATATCCTCATTTCTGCTCTGAGATTTCTCGAGATTTGCTATCTGACATACTTATTTAAACAGGTCTTCTAAACGAGATCAATAAATCTTTTCAGTATAATTAGAACACAGCAGTATACTTAGTTCTATATCTATAAGTCTATTAACGCGCGATAACGTCCAAGTATTGAAGAGTTTCTATACAGCGTATATAATTTTCGTGTTACCTTTATACTTTCGGATTAATATTTTTTATTGCGCTGTTAGACGACGAAAGATGTTTATTAATTTAATAGACGGGTCTAAAGTTTTACTGAAAAAATAATGCGGTGGCGACTGCAGACGTGATGGAAAACGTCAGATGCAAATTTCTAGCAATAATTTATATCTTGATGACACAGACATGTGTGAATTGGTATATACATATGCATATAATCAGCGTATAGAGATCGTATGTATCAATTATCGGACGACCAGGTAATTGTTGGCTCAGTTTGCTTGGATTTCTTAGAAAAATTCTCTAATATATTTCTCAAACATTCATGGATGGAATTTATTTTCATTTTTTGCAATTCTTTAGGGTAATTCTTGAATCGTATAGCCTATATACGAGATAAGCCTGTGAAGTGAAACATCGTTTGTAGAATTTTCACCATTCGATACTGCATACAGCTGGGCCAATCCAATTATTGTATTCCTAAAGATTTTTTAGTCACATGACAAACACGCGCACACGTAATATCAGCGCTAGTGATTACGGGTATGTATGACTGGCTGATCGATAAGCAACGATATATTTCAAAATTCCATCAACTGATAAGAAGCTCATTTGTTCTGCCGTAATAATACCGTTTTAACAAACAAAATTTAATCTCGCTATATTTCATACGTATGTTTAGTTGGCACAGATATTTCGTCGATGACTAAGTTTCTCGCAGATTACGCCTATGTACAATTGTTCATTTTTATATGTGATCTGTTTAGAAGCGCACGTGTGATCGAATCGTTTTAAGAAATACAATTACGTTACAGTGATTAGTCCCGACTCCCAGACTTTACGGATCCTCGATCTACTATATTGCAAACGCTTTTCAAACTTTTACTTTTCATTGACTGATTCGCGCATGAGTCTATTTTATTCACTGGGGAAAATCTCGAAGATTCAAAACACATGCTTGGTATTGCAAACGAACGATAGATACTAATATAAAGCGTGCGGGTGCCAGCTGATAAGATTGAGAGGAACTTGCCGCATATAGCCGGGTTCAGGCTGACTTGCGTAATAATTTCACAACATGACTCAAAGTCGAGCGAACGAGAACAATATCAACTTATCATCAACGGTTTAGAATATGTGTAGAATATCATTGAGATTTGAAAATACGACGATTAACATGATTTTTGTTGATCTTCAGATAAATAAGAAGTATTATAGAGTATAGCGTATGCCAAGTTGTCGAGAACAAAAACACAACTAATTAACTCTGGCATAAATTAATTGTTGCAAGGTGCTTGGTACAGGAAATTAATATATCATAGGGGAAAAAAAGTAGACGTGGAAATAACAGATGTGATATAATAAAGTCAAATTCAATCGGTTTAATGCGAATGCTTGCTAGATTAATTATTTTTTATTTTATTTCTTTCTAATTTCGACTTTCGATTACCGTTTGATATTTCGAGAGAGCTCATCCGCACAGATGTAGATAGCCATATATATATTTATACGAAGTCTTCATCCATCGGATGAAATTTTACTTTCTCCATTCACGTGAATAAAAAAGACAAAGTAATATCGAGAGCTGAAACCTGAGTTCACTACGAGAGATTTCTTTCTACCATGGGCAACGACTTTCATGTTGAAAACTTTCGTAAAACTTTTCGACGAAGGCGGTATATAATTTAATATTAATTAACGGCAAACCACAACCATTTCAGATTTATCATTGAAAAAAAAGAAAGAAAAAAAAAATGAAGCCATTGTACCCCACCTATACGATCGGAGGAGGACGCCGACCTTGCTCTAGACTTACGAGATTTTATTTATAACTTGGCAACGGTCTAGCACGATACCACCATGGGACCAGCAATAGGTACAGCAATATATAAAAGTATAAGATATAGTTATAAGGTATCCATAGTTATAAATACATAGACCTACGTATAACGTGTAAATACGTACTTGCGTCTTCTCCTGATCCCTGCGTTTAATAATCAGCCGATCATCAGCCTGCGCGTTAATCGTTGTGTAAGATTATCTCGCGGAGTATTATAACACTGTGAAACACAAGGAAACTATTCTGGACTGTGGTTGTTCGGTGGGACGGATAGTAGTTATCTAAATTACAAATGTGAGCGTGTTTAGCATTATGGTACAGAAATATAAACTTCGAGTTAAGAGATGCTGTATATAGAGTTCATTCGACGGGTCCAGCGGTTGATATAGATGAATTTTTTTTAGACGTAAAAAATTCTCACGTGACTTTTACTCGCGATATAATAAACGCGTTTCACTTGGTGAACTCTCATTATAACATACCGCAAAATTCACTGTTAACTTCCGTCGCAATTTCCAGTATAGGTATATGCATATACATATATACTATATATACAATAATTATAGTTATATTATAGTGACGTAGCGTGAGCTGTTCAGCCACTCGATTCCACGGCATATGTTATCCTCGGCCAGCGTACTGTCAGACCCAACGTATCTATATGTACATCGGAGTAGAGTACGTACGTACGTACGTACGTACCTCCATCATACACCCGAGCTATGGAGTTCAAGACAACAGCAGACATCTAGCACACAGTGTGCTCTGATCTACCCATCTTTGTCATGGACATGGTCCTCTGATAGTAATTGGTAAAAGACAGAGCTAGATACTTGTTGCGCGTGTTTAAGCTCGGCGCGCGCGGCCGTCCTCCGTTCCTCCGCACTTGCGTCCCTCATCTTTGATTGTGTTTGTGAGTAACCACCTACACAAGTATACCCGTGTAACTGAGTCCATGACTGAGTTGAGCGGGAATAACGTCAGTGGGGCAGTTCAGCGTGAGCAGTCGTCGAACGAACTTGAGCGGAAAGAAACGCTCCGTGTTGACTCAGATTGTTAAGATATACAGCTGGACAAGTGGAGACTGTCAAGTTCAACTGTGATCCGTTATAATAACTTGTAATAATACGACTGATAGCATATAGGAGTAGGGCTAGTAGGTATAGCTGATCGGCAGGAAACTCTTTGTTAGAACCCATATAGAACGAAAATTGTGGGTGTATCCTGCAGTCTCCGGTGCAGAAGTAGGACTCGGAACTTTCATATAGCGGTGATTCGCGTTCTTATATTCGAGAATTTAACGATCATGTAGCGGTCTGGGAACCGTAGAGAGTGCTTCCCGACGTTAAGGAAGTTGCAAACTTTCCAGTTTTCCACGCTATATACCTGTATATAGGTATATGATAGATATATGAGATTTGGATACGAGGAGATTACCAGTTCGCGGAATCGCGTAGAACCTTTATGCAGATATAGTTGGAGATAAGCGATCAAGAATGTCGTCAGTATTCTCGAAATTAATCGACAAAACATCGGCACGATGCGGTATCCGCCAGGAGAGATTAACACAAGGAGTTGTCGGGCTTGTGACGACTCTTTATCTCCTGAAACTTGGGTATCCCTACTTAAACCAGGTAGCAGCAAGGGCCAAAAAGAAGGCGACTAGTCTCTGCGGGGATAATGGCGACCCAAGACAAAGCACCAATAATAACAACAATAACAACGTCAAAGATGAGACCAAGACGGATAAGGAAGAAAGTGCAGCAACACCGGATGGTGACAAAGCTCACATACCAGCGTTGGTAGACAAAGAATGGGGCACTGGATTGGACCGGGAATTCATAACGCGATTGATGAAACTTCTAAAGATTATGATTCCCGGTTGGAGAACTAAGGAGGCAGGATTACTGACCTGCGTAACGCTAGCTCTCCTAGCTAGGACCTTTCTTTCCGTTTACGTCGCAACATTAGAGGGTAGCATTGTCAAACGTATTGTACTCCGAGATGGTTGGGGTTTCTTTTCAATGCTGATACGATGGTTCGGAATAGCTTTACCCGCGACATTCGTCAACTCGGCTATCCGATACTTCGAAGGGCGACTTGCACTGAGCTTCAGGTATAAATTCGCCTCGTCTATGACGAGGAAGATCGAATTGTTCAATGACAAAGAACCTTCAGCCTTTATCTAGACGCAAAATTGGTCTTTGAACTTTAGAACTTATGAATGTCCAACCGCGAGAGATAAGCGAGAATAAAGTATTACGCTATCTCTCTATCTCCGCGGGAGTGTGACAGTCCGTTTATCTTGCGAACTAATATCAAACGTTATCTATGCACACTACGAAAATCTTTAAAGATATCACGTGCACGCTTAGTGCGTGATTCAATCTTAATGTTATGAATTTATTGACTAACGTATTTCATTGTACGATCCACCTGCACAGGGGACGGCTAGTCAAACATGCGTACAAGATGTACCTGAGCCAGCAAACTTACTACAGAGTATCAGCTTTAGACTCTAGACTTGGAGGAGCTGAGCAACGGCTCACCGATGACTTGTCCGAGTTAGCTACCTCCGTTGCTCACCTCTACACAAGTCTTACAAAGCCTTTGCTAGACTGTGCACTTGTGGGTATTGCTCTGGCCTCGTTTTCCGCGCGTATGGGCTCCAGGACTATTCCAGGTACGCAGCTGTCCCTCATCGCGTATACCCCGTTATTCAGCTTTCCTCAAATATCAAAAAATTCATGATATGTCGTTGGAAAATGTTCAATCGATCCTAAGACGGACTATGTGACTTATAATCCTTCGTATTCGCAGGTCCATTGCTGGCTACAGCAGTAATAGGATTAACAGGTCAAGTATTACGTCTGTCTTCACCTAAGTTTGGTCAATTAGTAGCCGAAGAAGCGTCGCGACGTGGTCGCCTGAGGCAAGCACACGCGCGTGTGAGTGCCCACGCTGAAGAAATCGCCTTTTATGGTGGGCAGGATGCTGAACTACGACATTTAAACTCTGCTTACGATTCTTTGGTGGTTCATGTGCGCCGGATTCTTAAGCTAAAACTTTGGTATGTGATGCTGGAACAGTTCCTTATGAAATACGTCTGGTCAGGAACCGGACTCTTCGTAATCGCCTTGCCAGTCTTATTCCCGGTAATATCTTCAGCCTCACGAGCATCGAATGACGATAGTAAGTATCTCTCGAACTTCTGACTCGTAACTAATAGACATCTATTATAAATGATTAGATTCTGATTGACAAACCGGTTCGATCTTAATGCAGACTAATTACGAAGAAATCGTTAAAACAAAAAAAAAAAAAAGAAATATCACCATAACGCATCCGGATGTAGACGTGCGCGATATAGAGAATGATATTACATTGAACGTTGACGAAATTGCGTCATGATCCTTGACTGAGATTTCATTTCCTGACATATCTTATTACGATTATATTGAGTACATTCAAAAAACATGTTATTATGACGTATATTATACATAGGTCAGATGTGCGGAAGACGAGATCATGAATTGGCAACTCATGAGATATAATATACATATTTGAACATTTGAGGGATAAAAAGAAATTCAGTATTTCACTGATCTAGAAATAGCCGTGTTATATGCCGACGCTTCAGCCTGTTACGTAAAAAAAATTTGCAAATCTGTATACCGAAAATGATTTTTGCGAGGCGTTTGAGGAAAAAAAGTTATCTACGATCGAGGTTACCTACTCGACGTGAGTCTTCCACGTTATGGTGAACCGCGAGCAGAAATATTCTTTATAAACGAGTATATCGCAAAGAATTCCTTTCGCAATGAAACTTTCGAAGGAACCGGTAATAGTTAAGAAATACTTTGCAGGTGGCGTAAGCGAGAGAACACAGTACCTCACCACCTCCAAGTACCTTTTAAGCTCTGGTGCCGATGCTGTCGAAAGGCTCATGTCGTCCTATAAGGTTTGACATGCAATCCTCACGTCCCAAGATTCGCACATACGACTAAGTTAATTATGAGAATAAATCAAATTTACAGGAAGCAGTGGCTCTGGCTGGTTACACAGCTCGTGTCGGTGAAATGCTCGACGTTTTCAAGGACACAGCTCTTTGCAAATACCAGAAAGGAGTAGTGGTCGGTCAACATCGACCAATTACAGGAAATGATGGTAGCGATGCGACCCGCTCCAGTGAACAGATCCTGCAATTTGAAGACGGAGTACCTCAAATAAAGGGTGAGCTTGACGAACGAGACTAAGACTAGCTACGAGCCATTATCAACGCTTCCACGACAAAGACAATGCTTATTTTCTGCACGATCTTTTTATGCGGATGTAATTGTACTGTAATCAACTGATCAACGATGCGCAGACTCCTCTTTACTTATTCATTCACTCCGAGACTGAGACTATAATAATGTTTTTGTCCCAACAGGCATTGTTCGCGAAAGTACAGACGGGAGTATCGGACTGACCAACGTTCCCATAGTCACGCCAAACTGCGAAGTTATTGTGCCGAGTATCACTTTACGGGTAAGTTTAGTTTTATTAATAATATACGCGTGACATTGACTCCTGAGAAACTTGCCAATCCTTAAATTAAAATAAAAAAAAAAACTGTTTCGTGCGTGGGTATTATAGACATATACTCATACGCCTACGCACATATACATATGGTGCAACTTGATAAGATCGACACGTAAAGTGTCAAATGTACTCGCGGTATGAATATTGTATAAACACTGGCTCTGATCAAGAGTCCAGCCTGACGATGTGGCATACAATATGCTAAATCAGAGCGTAACCATGACGTCAAACAAAGACGAGATCGGATAAAACAAATCTGTTGACCTTGTCGAACATGTTTTTTATCGCAGATTCAGCCGGGTGATCATTTACTGATCACGGGACCAAACGGTTGCGGCAAAAGTTCACTATTTAGGATTGTATCGGGTCTATGGCCAGTTTATGGTGGTGAATTAACCCGGCCTAAAGAGACCGGAGAGTTCACGTTGGCTGGTGTAAGACCAACTTTGTTTTACATCCCTCAACGTCCCTACATGACCGTTGGTACCCTGAGGGACCAGATCACGTATCCCGCGGATTCAATCAGTAGCAAACATACGGATGAGGAGCTCTTCCACCTCCTGGATCTCGTGGATTTGAGAAGTTTGGCCGAACGTGAGGCCGAAGGACTTAGTTCGCGAAATGATTGGGACTCGACACTTTCAGGAGGTGAAAAACAGCGGCTTGCAATGGCTCGACTATTTTTCCACGCCCCAAGATACGCGCTTTTAGACGAATGCACAAGCGCCGTGAGTTTGGAAGCAGAAGGCACGATCTACGAGGCTGCTAAACGCATGGGAATCACGCTGTTAACAGTCACACATCGGGTAGCTTCATTGTCAAAGTTTCACAAACTTTTGCTTCGTTTTGACGGTGAGGGAGGCTGGGATCTTGGCCCCTTGAAACAAAACGACGTTCAAACAAAGGTCGCGAACCAAGACCAGGACAAGGACAAAGAAGAACCACATCATCACCATAGACTGCAGGTGGGTTTCAACGGAATTTGCATACCTCAATTTAAACAAATTTATAAACAAGACTTCGCGATTACCAGTCTCTTAGTCACAGCTATACCATCAATCCTCACTTTCCTGTATGACGCTATTAGTCATCTCGCTGTTCAGTGTTCGGATAACGTTTCACCGATTATTATTTTGGCAGAAAATAAAGCAATTCAAAAATCTGGTATTGGTACCACCGATGACTCGGTATCTGTGATCTTCAATTATTGTCAACTGCTTATCGCTGCTTATTTATTTTTCAGGAACTTCGCGATATGCTTGCCAAGGATAGCCCAGTGGGTATCAGTTAGAACCACCATGTTCTGGTTGAATGACTTGCGGAAAAATTCTGCCGTATAATTTTATGTTCACGTCGTAGTAGGCAATTTACCAGAATTTACATCAACAGACAGTTTTTATGACTGAGAAGTACCCCGGGTTATAAATATTTCAAGTTAAAAATGAATTGTGGGAATAGTGGTCTGAGTCCACTTGAGGACTACATAATATAGTGTATGTGGTAAACACTCGATTGAATTTTTTTTTTTTTCTTAATACATATTTTTTATTTATTTTCTGTTTGAAAACGATCGCATATAATGATGAAATTAAATAAGAGTGACTCACTATGACGTAGCGATGAATAAAATAAACTTTTAATGCCTGAGGGTTCGAGGAAATCTTTTTTGTTCTGTAAATTATGGCGGAAATTTGATTCCTGTTCGTGGAAAAGTTTAGTATATATTTATATATATTACGAGGAAATTCTATAAACTATTCGATGTGACGGTCAAAGTTGATTACGTCAATCGTGCTAGAATTTTCCTGTATTTAAATGATTAGCACTACGAAGACTAAGAGAAATGGTGCACTTTTTTTCTATAGTTGTATAAACCAACGGCAAACTTAGCACGACATCCAGTATTTCGTTATAGTAATTGCACTGTGTATTAAAACGCGATTCGCGCCTTAGGTTCAATTCTGATAAACACAAGGTCGATGAATTTCCGTAATTAAACAAAAGTTTAGAATATGGAATTAACCGATATAATCACCGTTGAGCCTTACCTAGAAACTATATAATAATAGCTTTAATATATTATCTACATACGTGGTATTCGAACTTTTTATTTTATGGGGCACTATAGGTACTGTAATTAGTATAAATCATCAATTATAGTACCGATTGTGATTTCAAGGCAATGAAGTATAATTTAACTTCGAAATCAGTCATGTCTCTTTGATATTGTTGAGATAATTTATGGCTCGTACGAAATAATTGTTCAAACGATTGATTTTATGTTTTACCGATGAATAGACAGAATTGTTGTTGCTTTTTTTTGTTTTTTTTTTTATTTCATTTTTTATGTATAGGTATGTAGTTGTGTACTATACGAAGCGAAAATTACGAATAATTTGTAAATACATCTACTTATTAGGTATATAGTTAAAATTGATTATCCTAAAGAAACTAAAGAACTTTATTGTTGGTTTAATGCTCTTTACGCGTGTACTATATGAACATGTGATATGTGAACTAGTTCTGTACAATAATCACAAATCTTGTAAACTACATTAAGATTATGAATAATGATTGAAAATATTTTAGATAAATATTATATGTTATATACACGCTCCTTTGTCTTGGAGATATATTTTCAATATATACACGGAATAAAGATAAATTTATATTTCTGAGTCCATATTTAACTAAAGAACTTTCTATTTTTCAACTTCCACTCATATAACTTATATCACGTAATAGTTATTCGCATAACATTATCATTATCATTTTATTTTATTTTATTTTATTTTATTTTAGGAAAACTTAGACGAATTCCATATTCCATCGAATTAAAATTGTTCGTTATACGATAATGAAATTTGATAAATTCATAGAGACGTCAAAATTCGAGGAATCATTCAAAATTATACTTGTTCGCGTCTTGCGGGTAGTATAGGTAATTAGTTGCCCGCATTCCGTTTATCTTATCAAAGAATTGAGTACCAAAATAAATTCAACGTTTAATGAATTCAAGATTGCAGAAGCGTTGACCGCAAACTATTTGCCCAGGTAAGAAAATTTAGGTCGTAGATGTTTAGGCTGAAGAGATCGGTCTTAAAACAAACTTATAGAGCCATAGCTACGAAATCTCAGTACCCATACAAGGCACTTCATATTCCAAGGTTATGCAATTTGACGCAAATATTTCCATTACGTTATCATTATTATAATCATCCACTTAATTTTAACAGCGAGCTTTTTCCATTAGCTAAATTATAGTGTCCTTAATGGATAATATAATAAACTACGGGTTATTGTGGTCAGGAAAAGAACAATGGATCGAGTGGCTGTACATATATTCACTTTATTCAAACATTATGATTACGAGAAAATATAATTGATGGAAAATTATAGATTATCTTGATACTATTATAAACATACCTACGTAACAGTTCAACGACTCGTCTCTATTAAAAAATAATCAACTTTCGAATGGATATGGGATTTGTATTATCGTCTTTTCCGGTAGAATACTATTTCTATGTATCACCATTCAACATCCGTCAATGATAACTCAAGAAATTTATAATTCTATGCATGATTCGTTACACCAGTTAATCTTGCCATGCACTTAGGACATAATGTGAATGAGGCTAAATTGCATGCGGAAAACGTCCCTACACTACGAAATTCGATACGTTTATTCAAGTGTCGTATACGTTTTATACTATACCGCCTACAATTTATTGGCAAGGTGTTATAATTCACAATAAAATATTATAAATATTAAATCGCTAATTTCATATAATAACGTAACGAAATTTTCTCATCTCAGACTTCATATCGATCATGCAAATAACTATATTTCATTTTATAAATTTCCAATTTCCATCCACAACTATCGAACACATCTAATTATTTCCTGGGCGAAAACCACCATTGCCAAGAAGTTCCACCAAACGATTTCCCCGGGGGCCAAATTGTCGCTGATAATCTGCTGCCTTGCGAGGACCTGCATCAGGATCAAACGGTATGTTCCATGCAGTATCTTTGTGCCAAGGAGCAGGCGGAGCGCCAAGGGCGAAATTCCTTACAGTTGCGACGCCCTTTGTCCACCAATCGGTTACGTAAGGGTTGCCTTCGACTGTATGTGACCACCCGAAGCACACCTGCGTTCACATGTATTTTGTGTAAAAAGTGTTCTAAGAACACTGAATTCCGATTTAATGCACGTAAATGTCACTTGTTTTCAACTTGAATGGAGAAACGGGGGGTCAGACGTTTCAGGAAAACCCATGAACCTATTCCACGACCTTGTACTCAATTCCTTGTCCATTTACAAGAAATGACAAAATTTAACGAGTTGACATTATCCGGCAGTGTCACGTGCAATGAAACATTGCAATTTTATATGTAAATGTAACCGCGTGCTTACCGTGGCGAGTAAAAATCCTAGTGCAAGTTTCATGGCTGCAGATGATTCGACTTCTTGATGGGAGCGTCTCCAATGTTCGTCGAAGACAAAGCGTCGAGTGTGAACAATGCCTGCGATCGGTCTTTATTGGTTTCATTTCAATTGTGGCCTGGTCATAATAGATAATTAACATTCGGTGTCGGTATTGCCGAGTTCTTCGGGCAAGAGTATCTTTTTGAGAAGGGCAACGCGACGTTTTGAGTTCGTCACCCGAATAGTGCGTGCAGTTTTCATCCTTTCTCTTTCACTCGTCGTCAGACGATATAGCGAGCTGGGCATTACCGAAGACTGTGTTTTAGTCGTTTGATATTCCGCGGACTACTCGGTCTGCTTTCGTAACTGCAGCTCATCGTGCTTTCTATTTCTGTTAATACGTGCAGACCATCAACGATATGGACGTCAAGTTTTTCCTGGTAAGATTATTGCTGAATATAAACCCGAAAAATTTATTCCAGGCTGAAAATCTCCTACTTCCGCTCCCCAGACTCAGGGAACAGGAAGATTCTTATTCTGCCTGAAAGGTCTCAGCTTCAGAAATTCATTATTGATTACAGATAGCAGTGATGATGTTCGTCGGATATCCGGTGGAAGGAGTTTCAATTTTTGGCCTTGTTCATGATTTACTGCAGGATAATGTAGCCGGAAGACCAGTCATCCACGAGGTAAACGATTGCATCGTCAATTCTTCCTCAGATAAAATATGCAGCTTCCGATTCTGATGGACGCTGATTTCTTTTTCTCAGTTTCATAATTATGAAATTAGATGAACGCCCACTTAGATCGAGATTCAGAACTGCACGATATTTCCTATCATTTGTATACAATGGGCTTCTTTCGGATCAGTCAGTTGAAAATAAAATGGTATAAACGTATGAAATACTGTATGACACCGATTACGTCGCGTAAAGCGTCACGCTGCCATTAAGAACGGGTTTTTTCATCTTTCTAATTTTTTTTTAATTTTCTTTTTACTGGGAGTGGTTTCTAGGCCATAAGTCTTACGGCAAGCTACGTTTATACGTACACATTCAGTTACTGTTGATTACAAAGTGGAATAATTGATTTGATGCAATTGATGTAAGTATATAAGGTCTAACATGTACGCTGATAAAAAAACAAAAAAAAAAAAACTTGTTTGAAACCAGTTTTCTTCTTGGATCATAAAAACTATGAGTGTGATTAAGATAGTGGCAATATGTCGTCATAAATATTAATGCGAAATTATTTACGTAGCAAACAGAATGGGACTTCGACCCCGACGTGGGAAAAATAAGAAGGGTTCAATTCGAGGCTATCAATGGATGGCAGGGTCGAGATCTGATTGACAGACTGGGTTATGGAATCGGTTCAGGCGGTGTCACCCCGAAAACTACCTCAGTTAATAAACCAGCAGTGATACTGTCTGGGTGGAAAACGCCCTCGTCTACGTTAGGGCATCAACAACTACAGCCCTGATCACGGTGCTTATAGAAATAATTGACAAGGACGAGATTGCACAAGCTCTGGTAATGTGTGGTAGCTGCGTTATCACCGGTTGAACAACAATAATTGTACATAGTGTAATTAATTTTTATTTTTAATCACGTGCAGCTGAAGAAAAATAACGAATAAATTGTGAATAATAATTTATGCAATCGGACTCTCAGTGCTGTTAGTCTTCCCTTTCCATCACAATTTATAGTACCGGCTTCGTGGAAATTGGAAATGATTCTGATAACTTATGAATTCGGAATCAGATCGAGGTATAAAGCCAATAGCCATTCTATTGGAAGAAGCTGAATGAATCTGTGCAATCTTCACGGTAGCACAATTCTACCGTCTATTAATATGCTGCAGTGCTTTTAATCGAGGGTGAAACCGCTGATCTGCTAAGCCGATTTCATCTGGATCAAATGTCCTCACATAAAATTGCAAACATACGAAATTTGCAGGGCACAATGTATAGTATGAAGTAAAAAGGATGAAATGAAACGCTCATTGACGCTGTTTGTCGATTAAATTTTCATCGGAAATGTTAACGAGGTTCTAATTCCATTGTCAAACTAACGCTTGGCAAATATGTTCATTGAAAACATAAGTTGACAATTCAAATCGAACAATGTCTCGATCACTGTGGGACGGCGTGTGCCTGGTCACGTATACGTAGGAGCACGTGGCTCTCGTGGCAAATCACGACTTTGAATTCGTTCGTATCATGGACTAGTAGGTATAACGATGACGTGAATGGTTACGTATGCATTTATACTTGGCATTCCTAGAGTACATTTCACAGTATAATACCTACTCAGATAACTTTCTCAATGGTTATTTTCGATTTATAATAATTTATATACCGGAACGTATTATACCGTTGCAATTAACTGATATAATTGGTATATGATTTTATAGCGAGAATCAACGACAGGTCAAATGAGACCAAAAATATGAGGCAAAATTAGATCATTAGAGAAACGAATTTCTTCACCTACTATACTAATCGAAGTTTCGTAATCATGTTAATTGTGTGTTAATGATAGTCGAGGAGGTCAGGAAATTTTAGTTAATAATTTTTGAATAACACGTAACCGACGCGTGACAGAGCATTAAATTACCATGATTTTGGCCGTAGTATGTACATGAGTGTTTCTACGTGAGTACCAATTAACGAAAAACCCCAGAGCTCTTGTATGCAAATGTTGAATACTAAAAGTTATTTAACCACCCAGCCTCGTACTTGTATATACGAAGTAATAATTACTATATTCATATCACGCTTTGGAGGAATATCAAGTCGTTTTTACGTCGCGTTAGAATAGCAAACATCAACGAATAGCCTGCGGTGTGTTTAGCGAATGATACATCTTTGCGTAAAAAATCGCAGTACTATCTAATCATTCGGTTCAAGGCAGAAGACTTGTAATTTGGCATAGAACTTGCTGCTCTCACCAATCCCCACCGACGTTTAAGCATACCCTACCAAACCAGCCGTCCAGGACTCAAAGTACTTTCACTCTTGCGCAGTTGCACCGTCTTGTAGCCTCTCTTAAAGCATTTCTCACAACTGTATGTTAGTTCTCGACGCACCAAGCTTGAGTATCGTTTTCGAGTTACTTATACAAGAAAAGAATTTTTACTACGCTGGTGTGAAATGGCGAAATTTTCATCCGTAAGTTGAACGTGAATTATTTAATCGAATAAAAGTGTTGCTAATTTTAACTCAATGTATACATTATCAATTGATATGATCCATTATTCGCAGTGGGCCGTGCTGGTTTTTGCAGCAATTTTGATTTTCGGAATTGGTGAAATTTTGGCAACGGTACCGCAGCCCAGGGCACCAAATTTCCAGTACTTCGAAAGGTAGGTCTTGCTCATCGATCGTTTATTCCGTTTCTTATGGCTATTGAAACTGGTGTTTGTTGCACCTTGCCGGAGTCGCGTGTGCAGGTATACCTACATGCTTTTTTTTTTTTTTGTTTTGTTTTACTTTTTTTTTTTTGTTGCGAACAAACAGGCCGAAGTACCGCTATCCATACTACGACGAGAACGGACGAGGAAAACTTCTATACGGTTATGGGGGACCAGAACTTTACCAATACAAAACATACAGCGCGCTTGAAGGCATACATTAGCAAACCATAGCTGGATATGGATGAGAGAAACTCACTGACTTACCGACTGATTGTAAGTGAAATTCATCGGTAAAACAGTGCCGATCTATCGATAGTATTTATTTTTTTACCTGTATAAATCTGTACGCAAAAAATCATTGTAGAAACAGCTAACTTTGTCACGTAACTAATCGTAAGTAATAAACTTGTTGTGATTGGAAAACGTTTTTTATTATTTCATATGATCTTTCAGTAATCGTTGAAGAGAAATTTTTTGAAAATACATACTGCGTGTAGTTTGAAACATTTAGTAGCAATTTGTGCACCGGAAAATTGAAATGACTTGTTTTGTTGTAAATGCGTAGGTAGGTATATGATTGTGATGACTGCGCGTTACGTGAGCTCTTCTGCTCTCTGTCGAGTGTCTATTCTTCAATAGGGCGTGATGAATGATGAATCAAGGATTGTATTTGACATTTGTGTCACGAACATACCTATAACTATATTGGCGGAAGTATCGGTCGAAGAATTAACTTCCTGTTTATGCAAACATTGACTACGATTGCGGTTTAACTTACGTAAACAGGATCGAGTGACCGCAGTGGCTTTCACGGTTTCATAATCGGTCGATCGAAAATTTGGGGAAAAGTTATTAAAACTGAAACAACAGCCATATATATTTTTCCCACGTGAAAACATTCCTTAATTACGTTTTCGAATTACACCTTCAATTATTCAGCCTCTAGAAAACAAAAAAAAAACTAAGGCTTTGCAAACCCATTTTTTTATCCTTTGTCAAAAAAAGAAAAAAAGAAAGTTCGTCAGAATTGATCAACGCGTTCAGATTTTATTCGTTTTAAAACAGACAATTTTTGCGGGACACCCTGTATACGTATGTTATGTCCAACCTCTACGCCTTTCCCCGCTTTCGTTAACACATCGAAATTTGGAATCGTTCAAGGCTATCGTTTACATCGACGTTTGGTAAAACTAGCCTCAAGTTCAATCTGAAATCAGGATACTAAATCGTAAATTTATACAGCCACTATTCAAATACGCAAGTTAAGTCAAACAACTTTCATATCAAGAAGATAAGGCTCAAGGAAAGTTTCGAAGAAATTGACTACCTACGCGAATCTACCAATACGATCACGTTGTCTGCACAGAAAAAACGAGTTGTACCAATTTAAATTGGTCCAAAAAAAATGTTTTTGTTCCAAGAAAAATTTTCTTGTCCAAAGAAAAATTTCTTTGTCCCAAGAAAATTTTCTGCAGACGCATTGGAAACCGAAATTATCTTGAATCAAGTCGAAAATGTTCTCGAACCAAGAAAACTCTCTTGGATCGAAGAAAGTTTTCTTGGTTCGAGAAAATTTTGTCTTGATTCAAGATAATTTCGGTTTCCAATGGGTTTGCAGAAAATTTTCTTGGGCCAACGAATTTTTTTTCTGTGTGCCTTATTTTCATTCATTAGCTTTGCTCGATCGGTTTGTAGCTTAAATGAAAGACCAGTAGGTATTTATAGAGAAATCATTTCCGAAATCAGAAAACAGGAAAAAAATCCCTTCAGTTTTACAACGAATTACAAAAAGCTATGTATAGCTATATTTATTCATAAGTGGGTTTACTTGAAATTCCAATTTTACCAAGAATCTCTTAATCGCATCTCCTCATACGGACGAGAAGGCCAAGAGGCCTTCAATGTCTGAATGCAAAAAGATTAGGTTCTACCAAGGAACACGACAACACTTTGAAAAACAATCTTGTGCCTCATGCCATCTTCCACTACTCCTTGGTCCAGTCTGCATGTGCCAATATCGTCGGCAGGTGAGTAAAGAAGATACGTCGAGAGTGATCACTGAGGCTTTGAACTGCTCAAGGACCAGGCTTCGCCTTTAGCTTTCTCTCAAACTCACTTTCTTTTGCCGATTCTAGACAGCTACAGCTGGTGTAAACTGTAGAGTGTATAATATAGTAACGCTGGGACCTCGTCACATCTTTGAAGATCTGTGTAGCTCCTGGTATCATGAGGTCGTCAATTATTTTCGTACGTAAGTTCTGTAGTCATTTTATTATTAGGTACTAATCGTTTTATTTTTAACGAAATTATAAGTGCCCTTCATACAAGCCTCCGCAATTCGGCCAATTAACTAAACTCGAACAAATGATACGAAAGTCGTTAACTTTATTTAGATGGAAACACCCGCATGCCATAAAAAGTAAAATCGGGTAACCGGACGTTCTAGACAAGATAATGCATTTATTCAAAAATTATATTTCGCGTAACATTCTTATGTCGTTGTTAACACGGAATAATAATTTTAATAAAAATGAATACACGAGGTCTACGTGTGATATCAATCACACCCACGTAACTAAAAACTAATTATAATTTATATCCTGTTTACATTTGAATTTTTATCTCTTAGATCGGCCTCGTCTGTACAACGGGTGTATTAACTACCCCCGTCACCTCTAAAATACCGAAAGCTCTGCAGTATCGAGGTCTTGAAAGAGGAGACGTGTTAATTGACAGCAACGCGATCCCTCCAGAGATTAATGAATATTTAAATAATTTCTTTTCGAAATTGACTCCAAGCAAGTTGAGAATGCTGTTGAGAATAGGACAGTGGGCTGATGAGGTCCCGTACGAATTCCAGCCAGACCCTAATGTCGAAACACGAACGAAAGGCTACGAAGAATTATACAACGAATTCATCGAGTCGAGGAATCAACGGTTTTAATTAGGAAATTAATGCACCGGACGATAGAAGTTGCTTGTTCAAATGGTAGTCAAAGTAACAGTTATTTTTCTTCATAAGGCGACTTGATCAGGTATAATAAAGAAATTATCAGAATCCCACCTAAGTTGTATGTATGTTTATTATTATTTTGTAATGTCTTTGACTTGTGTCAGTGTCAATACATTAATTGAACTTTGTAATTATGATTTCATTTGTTTAGTGTAAGTTGTGCTACTAATAAAAATGTATAGTATGAACTGAAACATGTTACTGCATTCAGTGGAAAACCCATCCCAAAACGAAAAGACTTAGTCCTTTTAGGCTGTTATTAGCGAACGATCCTTTTTCTACTTGTTAAACAATCTGTGCAGAATAAACGCGACGATTTGCGTAGTATGAATAATTCTAAAGATCCAAGTATAAGCATGTGCAGTAAATTGTCAATGATGCACGAACAATATTTCGCCTAAATGGCAAAGGAATAATCTAAAAGGTAAAACACGAGAGTAATTTATACACAAGTGTAAACGAAATAATTGATTTCCGGTTAATGAACGTATCAGATTTTGCAATGGGATTTCAGAAGGCTGAAGTTTATAAGACAAGATTTTTCTCAAAATTTGTGGGTGCCTATAAATACGTTGGGTACGCTTTTACATTTTATAACACAATTCGTAGGGTATAGTTAGTCTTTACTTAATCACATTTTACAAACAAACAAAAAACGCCCAAGCACTCCAACACCCTAACGTCTCCCTTCCCAAAGACAAGAACTATATCATCACGTTCAATTTAAGATTCTAAAAACGTATTGTCCCACAAATAAGATGCTTATAGCAAATGGAATAATTCGCTAACAACTAAAATTTCCCATATCCTTCTGTATACTGCAGTTCATTAATGAATTACGAAACTTACGCGAGTGCAGAGTGAGTAAGCTTATGGAAATCCCTAATGACCGATAGTGCAGCGCATAAATGAGTTAACAATTCCTGACTCGTGTTACTTTTCACCATTATCACCGAAACTAAAGAATGTTTTACCATTTTTTAAATCTTCCACAACATGTTGAAATTCTAGTAAAAATATTTCGTCCATAAAATTCCTATATGCACGTTCAATCCCCATAATTCGTGAAGGAGAATTCTATACATCGAAGAGAGGATTCGTTCAGGTTTGTCATCACTGATCAGGGTTATGGCCTAAACAATGCAGCTAATCCAAGGCTGTGTTTGTTTTATATTACATTAACGTCAACTATCTGAAACAAACCCAACTTGGCATTACCAGAATGGGGGATTTGGCAAGGTTGGTCCTGAGCTCGACGCACCAACACAAGGACACACTGCCGGGCAGCAGAGATTAAATACTGCCGCGTAGCCGGGGAGCTCTCAGTATCTAAATGCGCTGCTAACTTTACAGATTAACAGTTCGTAGCTAATAACAAGTTGCAAGTCAAGTGCAGTTGGAAAATCACAGAATGGAGAAATTTTTCAATTTACTAACAGCGCTCGCGATTTTTTCGGTAAATGGAATCGGGGCTTATCCAATGGAAGCAGGTATGGATTGAAATGTTATTTATCATTTTTATACATTTTTCTTTCTTAGGAAACGTAATACCTTTAAGAATATGAAAAATAGTTTGCAAAAATAAACGACGTTTCCATTTGCTCGCGAACATGATATAGCTAAAGTTCAATCAATGGGACGATGTCGGAGTAAATTTTTTAAAACAGACTCCTGTTTACTAATCTTAGTAACAAGAATTGATGCAGGTTCAAATTTTGCAGTATGACATTAAAAAAACTCGTTTGCAAGTGAATAAAATTAAAAACTTTTAATACAGTCGGAGAAGGTCCCCTGCAATAAAAAAATATATATATCATACAATTTTTTGAACCCTAACAGTAACTTTTTCGACATTTTTATAGTGGCTTTATCGTACTCAAATTATTAAACGTTAATTGGAAACAAACAAAAAAAAATGATCACGATTCATACAACAATTTGGCAATTGAATGACTTGGATTTTTTTTCTGTTTGTTTCTTTAAATCCATTGGATTACCTATAAGCAAACGTATTTCTGGAACAGTCTATACAGTGATTGAACTTCCTACTATTCGATCATTTGGTGTTGGATACCGTTTCAAAAAAAACATTTTTGAATTTTCGGATTTCAACCGCGGATGCACATGCACTACCGCTTTTTCTTTCGTACCTTATTACGGAAGTTGTGTGTCATTGATATATGAGAGGAGATTTATATTTTGTCAATCACAGTAACTGATGACTTCTGGTCATAATTATGTTTTATTTTGTAAGCTCATTAGCTCTGAACGGTAACAATAGTCGTGGTAGTCGTGAAACGAAACGAAACGAAACAAACAATCAGAATCATTGATTGAACGGTGCGGGCGACCCGCATGGCACAGAGACAATCAGCTTTCTTGGTTTCACCACACGCGGTGCTAACAATGTCAATGACAACGGCTCTTGCCGCGGTTACGTCATAATTCATAATCGGCAAAAATTAGCATTCTGGAATCTCTATATCTGCGTCTATAGTAGCTACGTACACTTTGACGTCGCGTGTCCTCATTCTCAGATTTTTATTTATTTCGCGAGAAACAAAGCCAATAAATTTCCGAGAATTCATGTATGAAGGCTAGTCACATATTAGCGGTTTCTCATTGAAGGTGAGAATGGAACGGCTTCTCCAAACGTGACTACGACCTACCGCGACATCGAGTGTCCGGGAGTACCGAAGAGGTATTACGAGGAATTGAACTGCAAGCCATTCTTCAAAAATCCTCAAGATCGTTGCCCGACTCGTTATGCATGCGGTGAGCATACATATAATTATTATTACTTCCGGAAGTATACATCGACCTTAGTAATCTCTTTATTGACTTATCTAATTAGTAATCATTGTATTCCTTTCCGGTAGACAATTTCGAAAAGTCTGATGCGGAAATGTGCTATTTTGGTGGGGAATCCGTGGCACCTGGAACGGCACTGAATGACACCGGAAATCCTTGTGACATTAATTGCAGTTGCGAATTGGAGGGGCCATTCGTAGAATACAATGTCTCAAAGTAAGTCGCAGCCTTACTAAAACAATGCATTAAGTTTTCTCGGCGGATATGTTTAACCAGAAAATTTCACTTGCAGAATGGCAGTGTTCAGTTGTGCAATCGTCGATTGCCCGCTCGAGGAAGCATCAGCTTACGACGAAAATGGTGATCTGAGGAGATGCGTACCGAAAAAAAGTCACGATGAATGCTGCGCTTCCGAAACTGTTTGCAGTTAGTGAAATTATTATTTTACACGATCATCATAAGCTATACTTTATTTTCAGCAGAGAAATGCGCAGAAAGTCAAATCACGCTTAGTGAACTCTGCAGTTGATTGGCATACTAAATTATTATTTTGTTGCTGATTAAGAAAGTAAAATCATATTAAACGCGTTGCTTATAGATTCAATTGAATAAAAATCAAGTCCGTTTAATTTTTACATCGCGTATTTGTCTATCGCGATTCGATCGTAATATTTTGGTTCACTTCGTTGAAAAATCGCGATACTTCAAGGATACAATTATTGTATTTTTAGTTGACGGCTCCGATGACGATGATGATGACAGTGATGATGATAAAAAGGACAAAAGCGATAAGGAAGAAATTGGAGACTCGAAACGCACCGAAGACGGGGGCTCCGAGGAAAAAGTGCCGAAAAAATTGGAAACTTGTCTGACCGCAGACAACCAGACTTACGTCGAGGGCCAGGAGTTTTATCTGGAAGACTCACCCTGCAAAGTCTGCATTTGTCAACCTGGGTACACAGGTTCGTTTGATCGCTTCACATAAATATTCATAAAAATATACAAGATCATTAAGATTAACCGTATTTTAGAATTCCAATAAAAAAATTTTAAGTTATTTTGGCCAATTATTTGCGAAACTCTTCCACGGAATTGGCTAAAGTTTTAAACGCGATCTTTAGATCCTGAAATCAAGACTAATCTTAGCTCTTATCAACAGCTGGAGAATCTGGAGAACCATGGTGCCGGGAAGTCCGGTGTGGTACAGTTTTGAGACACTCAAGACAGATTCGAGAGGGATGCACTCCAGTCTACTTTGACACAAACCGTTGTTGTCCCATCGATTTTCACTGCCGTAAGATTGATCGATTTTAAATATTGATTAATCCCATTTTCAATAATCTTATAGCGTTTATTTTCATGAAACGATTTTTTACATTATATATTACCAACGGAATATACTGACGTATAATTTCATTTATCTCACAGCTAATGCAACGGACACGGTGATATCGGACGTTCTCGTCAAAATCGCACCCCACCCAGGTATTAATTTTGAAATTGAATTGAAAAATATTCTATAACTTTCCATCTTTTTTTTTTTATACGTATCTTTTATTCTTTCATAGACGAGACCTGCAAGTTCGGAGAACTGTTCTTCAGAATCGGTGATCGTCTCGCGACCAGAACTGACGAAAAATGCGTAGAGTGCGAGTGCGAACTTCCACCTCTCTTGACCTGCCACAGGAAGCCTGACTGCTAGATATAGGATTCTAATTAAGACTCAACATTTACCCACCTAATTATTGATCAGTTTGAAAAACACACTTCTACCTATCATGCGAAGAAGAAAGTCCTGCTTTCGTCATATCGGCATACAGAATAGATCGACACAGGATGTTGCGAAAAGAGTTAATCATAAAAGATCGAAAAACAGCGTAACATACGATCGGAACGAGACTTAAAAATTTCAATATCTTGATGTCGTATATTTCGTCAATTTTCGGGAGGTCTATGGTATGAGATCAACCCAACTAATCATATGCACGTAGAATAGTGCGAAAATCCAGTCGCTAATCATTATATTTATTATTACTACCTTGTTCGATACTTTGCGATAGCAATGAACAATACACTATAGTTATATTTTCTATTCTCGAGGGAGAAGCTGAATAAAAATTACTATATCTATATACAGTCCGATCTCTCAATAAACCCGCTCCCAATAAACCCGCTTCCCCAGTTTCTCGCTCGTAGCGTTCCCCCACTCTGCCTATTAAGACATAGTTGCACGAGGAAAGAGAGAGACGGAAAACCATTGGTGCGAATAGCGAAGTAGACAAAGTAGGGGTACCTCATTTCTTGGAAAAACTCTTCCCCGTGGCGGCTTGGGAGGGTTTATAGAGAGATCGGACTGTATGTTGCGGGATCTGTGAGATTTATTTTACGAATAGCAATAATCCGCACGATTCGATGAATCAAAAAAATAGAACACATATTTTAATTCATAGTTTGCACCGACAACTTTAATACTAATATCAATAGTAAATATAAATATAATTCTACAAATGAACGATAATACACATATTTATAGATCATAATTTCTTAATTTTCTAAACCTATAAGCAAAATCACCACATGTTTGTGTTATAAATTTCTCAATCGAAGCATTGAATAATTATTACAACAATTATATTATATAAGTGCGAATTTCACACACAAAAAATATTTTTCACGCTATACAAAATTAGTATTTAAATAAATAAGCAGATTAATTTTCTGCATACAATAAATTGTTTCTACTGACAATAAATAACCGTATTTTATTCCTCTATGTCTCGGATCCTGATGTAACTCACATAATATATTGTAATTCTCTCCGGGAAAAAAGGATCCATGAATATTCATTGAATAGGTACTGTGCAAGGGAAAGTCTTCGGGAGTTTTAGGCTGATAAAGTTTTCTTTCATGGTCATATACTAGGTGTATGTATATATCGTTTAGCGATGATTTAATCGACGCGAAATATTGCGAGGGATTACATATTATTATTTTTTTTTAAAGAATTTTCCGCGGTCTTTACGAAATCCATATTTGGCATTATACATATATTGTAGTTCTTATATACGTTTCGTTAGGAAAACCATTTCCCAATCCCTAAAGTAAACTTTGTTTCAAATTACTTGAGAATTTTTATTTTTTCAATTCGTTGGAGTATTTATCGTTCAGAAATCTTGGAATTTAAACGAGAGTATCGTACTTGTACGATCTGATTGAAAAAATATAATACCTAGATAAAAATTGTAAATTTAAAAAGTCACATAAGTATTATTTTCAACCTAAATATCATCCTCACATATCGAGTCAAAAATTGTACAGATTAGTTTTAATTTTACTATTATTTCGTCCACATATCAACTTCTCCGAACAAGAACGTAGCTGGCGAGACTTTGGGATAAGAATTCTGAGATTTTTGAAGAATAAACTATCCAAATGAATAGAAAAAAAAAATATATCAAAATTTGAGAAAAGTCAACTTTCAAGATATGAAAGTAGTTTTCCGCAATGAAATATATGGCAGAAAGCTGTAATGCAATAATCTCTTTTCGTAAAGTTCGCGAAAAATATTGCGAAAATGTTACTCTGCGTGGTTTTCACCCCGGTTAAACCGTTCCTAAATAATCTGACCACGTAAAAAGCTGGCGAAAACTTTGTCGCCTTGTAACTCATCGACACTTCACGTTGCACAGAAATTATACAGATATTCACGAATGTCTATTGCTCTGCGAATAGTACGACATACTTAAATCGCTGTAAAATCTGAGACATAGAGGAAAAAAAAGAACAGCATTCAATTGGCACAGAAGGCCATACAGAATTTCTAAAAGCATAATCCACATCGCTGATGGAAAAATGATCATTCACAAAAATACATGATAACATATGACTAATCTGTGACTGCCTAATCTACACATATACATAATAAGCGCTGCCCAACGTTTAAATACTATACTAGAATAATTAAGAAAAAACATTGTAGAAAATAACTACGATACGAATAATTATTTACACTAAAATCCCGTTCTGCAAGAAAAAAAAATACATCATACCGAATAAATTTTTTCATTGCAGATATAATTCGCTCACTGACCACCTTCGAGCATTGAAATAGTCGTACGTCGCCCATAAGTGTTCCACAATATGTGCGGGTGAGAACATCCGGACACCAGTATCGCATCTCTGGAGTAAAGCGTGTGAGAAATAAAAGAAAAAAAAAATTAATAAATAAATAAAGAATGAAATTTGAAGAGCAGTTGATGAATAATGACGATACATGTGTACTAACATCTGGAAGTAACCGTACAACGTTCTGTGATAACTGTCTGTGAATCTTGCGAATAGATCGATAACGTTATAATGATGAATGTAGGAGTCATCCGGGCTGAACCTATTGTGTAACTTTATCCAATTGTTGAATGAATAAAGTACCGACAACTTGCGCAGGTTGAATCGTACCGAGTAATTAGCAAGTGGAGGAATAGTGCACAGCGTTATATCACACAATTTAAATTTGTTTCTACAAATGTCCAGCAATTTCTTCATGTCGCTTACCATCCTCTCCAAACTATGACCCTGTTTTTAATTTCCAATAATAATTAGGATAATTTTTCTAAAACATTTTTGGAATTTTTTTGAAATGTTATAGCTTTTATCAAGTTTTTAAGTAGACTAATGGTAATGAATTCGTGTGTATACGTACTCGAAATATATCGACAGCTCCCAATAAAATTGCTATTTTTCCTGATAAAAATTGAGTATTTTCTAATCTTTGACGACATTCGTCGATCGTTTGTCCAGAAATGCATAAACCGCATCGGATCGCACCCCCGGCTGTACACATATTGATTATTTCATCAGAGTTTATTAGGGATTTTAAACGATTCAAGAAAATTTTGATTTTTTCATGTAATAATTATTCACATGTGTAGGTAGTACCTTTTGGTTTCCTAGGCTCGGCCTTTAAATTCTTTAATGCCAACTGCAGGAAGAAATCGTCTCCGATTAATTGATGTCCGTTTATTAACGGTTCGAGAGAGATTTCCTGAAAAATTTATAACGAATAAAGCATGAAACTGTTCTAATTTACTATTGACATCATTGTAAAATAAGATTTTTAAGTTTTAAGTATAGTAACTGAGTGTTTCGATCATTATTGTATCGAATTTATTAATTAAACTCAAGCAAAAATAATACGAAATGAATCGAACTGACAATAAAATCAATATAAATAAATATTATTCGCCAGATTTACTAAAAGAAACGGAAGAACATTGAATTTAAAGCGTTTGAAAAATGTGAGATTTTCAAGAATGGTAAATTCATTTTCAGAAAAATGAATATGAAAAAAATAAAAAATAAAAAATCATTTTACAATCGATGTGCAGGAATGAAGGTTCGCGATCGTTCGAAAAATTCTCGACGAATACCTATATATTTTTGATAAAAATTATGATCAGACTTACCTTGGTCAAAAATGACGAAGCAGATTGTTCAGAAATGCATGCATGCAGGGTGACATTCAACGAGGATAAATAAATTATTGTTAATGGAAGAAAATGGGCAACCGATTATTTTGATTTAAAAACTTTGGCTCTTTTTTTATTGTTAATTAATGCTAGCTCGCTAATTCTACATATACATTCTAAATACACATTCTTAGTATGGGCCAATGCTCGTCTGGTGCGTATCATCACAAAAATATTCATATAAATCGTTGCCATAACCGTAGGACAGTAAAATTACGACTTTGACAATTAAAAAAACACAAATCAAGGAACCTTATACATATATATAGTACGTTATCAGTACATGTTATACTTCAGTATACAATAAGCAGAAGAAAGTAAATTAAAAAAAAAAATAACTGTAAAAGTAAATATTAAAAATGACATTTTAAATTTTTGCGTATGAGTAAAATAGACATGTTATGCGTAAAGCATGAAAATAAACCGAAATTCAAGTTTTCGAACCCCGGAATAAGTTCTTCTGAAATATTTTAATACATCGTCACATATCAGTTTAAAATCTGATTGATAAAAATGAAAAACGAAGAAAAATGTTTAAAATCATTGAAGAGGAGGCAGAGTATTTTAGTAAGTCGGAAACATGGGGGGATTTTGAATATTCCATGGATAATACACGGGATATGTCTGTGCAGGGGATGTCAATTCCATCCATGTATACTGCGTGTTTGCAGGCCCTTGAAGTCCCGGCCACCAATGTCCGCTCTGATTGTCACGGTAAGGATTGCAATACCACTCCCGCCACCAATAGTTAGAATTGTTAATGGGACCACCTAAACCACAACAAATAACAATTTGTTACCAAACTTACGTCCAATCTTGAAAATTTACAGGAACAATAGGCCGATGCATGTTCTGCCCTATTCCGCGTCCGTGGAGAATGTATATTTCAAATATCGATTGTTCGTAGGTCTATAACTTGTTACTTTTCGAGAGATATACGATGATTGAATATTGAGGATTTCATGAACAGCCAAATATCTTGGAATTAAAAAATCTGCTAATCGCCTTCTTAGAGAGTTTGATATCGATACGGCTAAGTCCAAGTTTTTAAACAACTTATTTTCTAGTTCGAATTAACGCGAAAAACGACGAGAACCCAGATATATACCGAGAGTTTTCGGTGAAACTGGTGACCCCCTCTCTGCGGCGAAACCAACACGACATGTCGATAATAACATGAAATTTCGGGAGATCAAATTTACGAAAAAAGTAACGAATAATCGAGAACCTAATATCACATAACAGAACATGACATAACACAACAGAGTACGAAATAGGGCAGAATAATACGACTTTTCTATACTACTTCTTACCACCACGTTGACCATTAGAGAAGTGATTGATATCTGCAGTGTTGGATGGAAGATTGTATGTCTGTTGTTGGGATGTACCATTGGATCTATCAGTGAAACTACCCACCGTTGAATTTGCGTTGTCAGCAGCATGGAACTGGAATCTCCAGCTTCGAGATTCTTGGGCGTATCTTTTCTCGTCTAGAGATTGAAAGTTGTACATATTTTCCTCTAAGCTACTCGGAGAGACAGTCCTTGCACTCCAAGAATTTTCTGAATATTTATTGATCCGGAATTAATGATTTTAAACAATTATTTACGCGATTATACCTATGTAATACCCGCAACTGAAGCATTTGAAATTAAAACAACAATACGATATCATCTACTATACCATATGAATGAGTACCATTTATGTATTATTTCGTTCCAAGTTCTATTGTCTATCTATATAATGGATATGTAAGCAATGAGATTATAAACGCGAATAATAAATCCATAAACATAAGTCGAACTGCCTCAGACCAATTTCAAAATGTTTGAATCAACGATCATTTCGTAAGTTCAAAACTGATGAAATTTTCGAATTGATTTTCTCCTTTCTTTTCTTGTTCGTTATAAAATAGAGGTGTCAAAATTTATTTGATAAAGTATAATCATACCATTCTGTACAGTGGAATTATTGCTGGAACTTTGCATAGAAGTTCTTCCGGCATTGAAGTTATTAAATCTGTTCTCTTTCCTTTCTTCATATTTATTTTTTTTCCACGAGTCTTTAGGTCTGTCGGTATACCATTTAGATCGGTAATACTCCATCTTTGTGTTTCTCTTAAATTTATCAGGCCGAAAATTGTCTCGGTTCGTATTCTCGTAAAAGGGAGTACGCGGAGGTGCAGGATTCAGATTTTCTGGTACGAATTTGTTCCTACCCTTACGAGATTTGGCGTAACGGTTATTTCGGTTTCTCTAAAATTTGCCGATACAAAGAAAAACGTGTAAGATCTCTCGTTAAAAAAACATTACGTTCATTAATCCATTCAACCACAACTATATATACTGATCGTGAGAATAAGAATTTTACACAAAAAATGCAGGCGCACAGCTTTCTGCCATAAAATGCCAGATGTGTGAAAATTCCGGACGCAAAACAAAAAAAAAAACACAGAAAACCGAAAAACGCCCTTAGACCTCGGCTGGCAAAGGCACCGCCCGACCTGACGATGAGTGCATGATAAGAAAAGAGGCACGAAATATTGATGAAAAATAACCAGAAGGAAATATGGACGTGAAATATCCGAGAAATGAATATATATATATATTTTTTTTTTTCAATATAGTATGTGACGATATTCCCGAAGAAGATACATTATGTACACCTACCTTTCTATTAGGACCCCCGTAACCATTCGTAGCGTTCTTCTGCTTGCTAACGAGACTATCGATGTGAGCTACTTTCGGATCTGATACGAATAGTACCGAGTCTCCGAGATGATTAGTTTTCACATTAACGAAGTTGATACTACGTATGAAATCTTGTAAACTTCTGTATCCTAGTGATATATACGGTATACCTTCGCCTACCAACTCTCTGTAGTCATCTACAACCAATATACGTTTATACGCACGCTATAAGAACCCACTGTTATGGTTTTTTTTTTTTTTTTCTTTGCTTTTCATTTTCGTTTTACTTTCGCGGATCGGCTGACTTATTACGATGCCTTACAATGGAGGCTAAAGTCGAATACTAAATTGTACACGTAAATTATTCTAGCAAATTTCAAGAGCTTATATGTGTCTTCATTGTATTCAGTGAACATTGTTTATTGTATGAAATGGCATGATGTTTTTTTTTCCTTGCGATTCGAATTCATGTGACATATCGGATAAACATCTAGTTTAGGTTCAAGAATTACGTGAAATTGTATAGAAGCGATAACTTTTGGCTGTATAAATATACTTACTTTCAATTTCACCCATAGGCACGCCTCCCTTACGTGAGACAATACAAGATTTGATAATCTTGTTTACAGTCTCTCTCGACATGTCGGTAATAAAATTTCCACAACTGGTTATTCGAAGTAGAGTTATCTTCTTATTTCTAAAAGTACGTTAGTATTCAATCACAAATGGTTCACTCCTGATCCCGACAAATTATCAAATCTGATCACAACAAACTAAAACTGTCGACTCGCTACAGCACTTCGACACTACCGGACCATGCTCTAACCACTGACAACACACTGGCGAGGAACAGAAAAATACGGCGGGAAGAAGGACCAGGGAATCGGACGAAGCGGTGATTGGTTCTTTAGTTCTTACCACGTGCAAAAGCAGCGCGTTTCATTGGCTGATTCGCTGATGTGAAGATAGGCTAAGGTCAAAGCGTCATGGGTTAGAATTTGAACACGTGAAGTCGCGTACTTTGAGGCTAGTTTTGTTTTAAGAATTTCATATTGTTTCTTAAGATGAAAAATTATATAAACACATAAAACATGGGTGCGATAGGAATTAACGGATTTGGTAGAATTGGACGAATGTGTTTACGAGCCTGCATCGAGAAAGGTTTAGAAGTGAGATGGTGTAGTGATATAGTGCCAGGATACGGTTATCTCTAATCTCGACGATTGTATGTATCGATTCAGGTAAGGCACATCAACGATCCTTATATCGCAGCAGACTACATGGTATATCTATTTAAATACGATTCAACCCACGGAACATTTCCGGAACCAATTTTTTCCGAAGATAATTACATCGTCATCGAAGGTATGTTACAGACGTTCATCATCATAAATGAACAAATACATAATAGCTGTAATAATTCCATTCCATAAATCGAGAGAGGAAAATTTCAACCTCTCAAGAAAAAGACCCCGCTAAAATAGGCTGGGATGAATATGGCGTGAAATATGTAATCGAAGCTACAGGCGTATTCACATCCCTCGACAAAGCTAGCGTAAGTTGGCGGTGAATTAAAATCTACTTTTTCGATATAGTATGCGTAAAATTTCATTTGAAATTTACAAAATGAAATTTTACGCATACTATGTCGAAAAATATCGTATGAAACTCGTGCGTAAAATTTTTACGCACTTGTTGCATAATGTACTATAATATGTTCATGCGTCTTCAAATTCTCATTCATCAATCGAAAATTAATGATGAATGAATCGCGCAGCTGCACGTCGACGGGGGTGCTAAAAGAGTTGTGATTACGGCACCATCTGTCGACGCTCCGATGCATGTATATGGCGTTAATCACCGCTGCTACGATCCGACGATCGGGAATGTCATTTCGACAGCATCCTGTACTACCAACTGTGCCGCGCCTATTGTTAAAGTTATGAATGAAAACTTTGAAATAATTGAAGCTATGATTACAACTATCCACGCTATCACAGCTTCCCAAAGAACTTTAGATGGACCCACCGGAAAGGTGAGGATTGATTTTTAGCGATTTATGACGTAAGTTCATAATTTTTTAACAATATTTTCGGCCAATTTTCGTTTAAAATAAACGATGATGTGTCTTGTTTGATAAAAGATTGAAAATCTGCTGATATTACATTACGTGGTTAAGAAACAAAAAAGTTAATCCACACACTGTGTACATTAGACTATAATTCGTAATATATGTTGGGTGCGATAAATAACGAATGTCATCCGACTAGATGAGACCCTACACATTTTTTATTTATCTTTCTAGTTAAATGCCTGATAAAAAAAAAATGACTTAAGTTCAAGATAGCTGAAGAAATTGCTGACTGCTGATGTTGAAATACGTAAAACGGATTAGTCCGTGAATTCGTACGAAGAAATTCTAGTTTCTTCTTCTTCGTTTTTTTTACTCTCATATCATTCTCGGGACAATACGTTATTACTTCTGCAAATCTTGTGGGTTTTTCGGTTCCGTAATTTCACTATTAATGACTTTGACTCTGCAGCGCTAAAACAAGTAGAGATTACGTTTAATTATCTCTCATATCATTGTTACGTATAGTCGACTATGTAATCGTATGGAAATTACGTGATTACACGTCGTGGCTATAATCAGACACAGAGGCACGCTACATTTCTTTTTTATTTACCCTGCGGGTTAAATGACTGATAAAAATTTTCCAACATTATAAGCTTTGGAGAGATGGTAGGGGCTGTTGCCAGAACATTATTCCCACATCCACTGGTGCCGCAAAATCCTTGGCTAAAATCATTCCTGAACTTAAGGACAAAATATCTGCAATTGCTTTCCGCGTACCCGTTGCTAACGTTTCTGTATGTGACATAACTTTCCGGTAAGAAATCTACAAAATAAAAAAATAAAATCGGCTCCATATGAAGGAGGTGGTTTCATGCATCGAGAAATATCTGAATAAATATATGTTTGGAATTTTTTATTTATTTATTTATTTTACATTTGTTTATCGAAATCGAGAGAAAAAGAATAGAGTTTTGCATCGACTCCAGTTATCTTATTGAATCCTTGTATATCTTGGTTCTGGGATAATCCATTTCAAGAGTCTCAAAGCCAACGACTTACGAAGAGGTCAAAAGGACAATGAAGGAAGCATCCGAAGGTGAATTGAAGGACGTATTGGGGTACACAGAGGACGACTGTGTCTCTTCAGATTTCAATCACACAAAATATTCGTGTACATTTGACGCAAAGGCGGTTATTCCACAAACAAGTACCTTCATAAAGGTGGTCGCATGGTAATTTGCTAATTCTCATTCTCATATGAAAATGACTCTAGATACTCGAGAGAAATAGATTACGACTTATGGATCGTATAAATAAATAAATAAACGTATTACGATAAATATAATCAAATCCGTTTCTATTTTGAAACAAAACAATACAAGGTATGATAACGAGTATGGTTATGCACATCGCGTTGTGGACATGATCGACTTCATGCAAAAAACCGACGAAGGATAACGAACTGCTCGCAATGAGAAAACTTACGATTACATCAGTTTGTGATGTTCTTTATTATTTCGTCTTTAAAATACATCATCACTTATTTACTCAATTTCTTATTGTTACAAACATTATTATGCAGCTAATTGTTCGATCAATAAATAAATAAACAGAATTTGTCTAAAATATCTATTGTACGTTGCTCATGGTAACACCACGGTATCATTGCAGAGATTCGTAGAAGTTGTATTCGAATTTTGAAAAATAATCTAAACCTATTATTAGAAGGCTACTAAAAAGTTAATAAAAAAATACACTGCTCCTCGCGTTTCTCGCCCGATCTAACGGTTCTAATCCGTCTTCTCCGGCCTTACCATCACCTTCGAGTTCCCTGAAATCGGATGAAATCATCGAAGGAGTTCGCATGATATAATCATTGCACAATTTTCATCAAATTTTCGATGTCGCCTACCTATACTCAGTTGCATAATCTATGCATAGTAATCTACATAATTATGTACGTATCTCTCGGGATGGGCGAAATATCTTCAACCGCCTATAACACCCCTCCGATATTCTGTACAAAATACGATCAGTTTCTCTATTAAAACTATTCGGAATAATTGATCCAAAAAGGAATTCAAAAGCCAGGATGAATCCGACCTATAAGCTATAACACAGGCCTACTACACTCTCAGTTATCCGTGTATCAACCGCGTGCGCGTGCTCGAAGTCGCGCAAGACACGTCGATAGACGGCGGACGTACCACGTGACACGGCGAGATCTCCCACCGCGCCGAATCCCACCCAGTTACACGGAACCCACAGCGTTTATAATACCCGTTTGGTGCCCTTCAAACGACACTGGTACTGTGGTAGCTGTTGGGAGTGGATCTATTCGTTAGGTAAGTCTCGGTTACTCTTAACTTATCGTATTATATTAGGAAGTACGTCCCACCCAGTACCCGTTTCTCTGTATTATTAAGCATTTTAAAAACCTGCGTGTAAACATAAGGTCATTGCGGTTCACATCAATGATACCGCACGTTATGATTCCGATATAACACATCTCTTTGCCGGTCACGTAATCACTATGATTTTTTTTTTTTCTTATTCAATTCTTGGCTCTTTGTACACGGGATGACCGGCCTAAAATGGAATGCACTAGCGAATGATACCTATAACTATTAAGTAACAGTTTCTAGATCACGAAAGTGTGACTTGCTTTTGTAATAACTTATCACTTTCTTATGTGTATAGATATAATAATTAGATACTCGGATACGTGAGGGTCATTTTCTTCTTCTATTCATCAAAACAAGTATTCGAACGTATAGTTTAGCTGCTTTACAGCCTAATGCCGTATCGTCGATTTCGGAAAGTGTAGCAATCCGAGATAGTGGAGCAGTACTAGCCGGTTTACACAAATCATTTTGTTTCTTAACTTGTTTCACAACATCATAACAATATCTATAATCATTCATAAACTAATAGCGATAATTTTAAGTCATAAATCTCAACAATTCAACACATCAGCTGACGTTACGAATCTAATTCGTCCTTGGCTTGACCTCTAACCGGTACACCTATATCAAAGACAATCTTATACATGTTCAAGCACCTGTCAGCTTGACGTCCGAAACTAATTCTATTTTCATCTTTGAAGTATTAGAATTCGATCAGATTATTACTCCCTTTTATTATACACGAATAATAAGAAGAAGAATAATGAACATTATTTCAATAATCTCAAACAAAAATACATTTTCTTTTCATTTAAAATACAATTTACCTACATTTCATGTTCATTCATTTACAGTTGAAAACCGAAAAGCATAAACATGAGCAAGATTGGAATCAACGGATTTGGTCGTATCGGTCGTCTGGTCCTTAGGGCTTCCCTGGAGCGTGGCGGAGAGGTATGATATTTTTCAACATTAATATTCATTTTCGATCTAATATTCAATGTATTTTAATATGTTTAATTTTATCTTAACAGGTCGTCGCAGTCAACGATCCCTTCATCGGACTAGACTACATGGTTTACATGTTCAAGTATGATTCAACTCACGGTAAATTCAAGGGAGAAGTGAAGGCCGAAGATGGTTTCCTAGTTGTAAATGGAAAGAAAATTGCAGTCTTCAGCGAACGCGACCCTAAAGCCATTCCATGGGGTAAGGCTGGCGCAGAATACGTCGTTGAATCAACTGGCGTGTTCACCACCATCGATAAAGCTTCCGTAAGTAACATGGTCTAATTCGAAATCAAAAATTCATTATTATTATCATTATTATTTTTATTATGATGTTTTTAGGCCCATTTGGAAGGTGGAGCAAAGAAGGTCATCATCTCAGCTCCGTCTGCTGATGCGCCAATGTTTGTTGTCGGTGTTAACTTGGATGCTTATGATCCAAGCTTCAAAGTTGTATCCAATGCTTCCTGCACCACTAACTGCTTGGCTCCCTTGGCCAAGGTTGTACACGACAACTTTGAGATCGTTGAAGGTCTGATGACCACTGTTCACGCTACCACCGCAACCCAGAAGACTGTTGACGGACCTTCTGGCAAGGTGGGTTTCATCGAATGTGAAAGATTCGAAATCCATGTATCTATGAAATGGTGTTTCTGTCCAATGTTCTGTAACTTTGTGAACCAATTTATTGTTCATCTTTTGTAATCAGTTCTCATCATTTTTCATCTCAATTCAATCATTGTAATGCATAGTATGAGTTCCACTGAAATATGTTCATTTGTTATTACAGCTGTGGCGTGATGGACGTGGTGCGCAACAAAACATCATCCCTGCTTCAACTGGCGCCGCTAAAGCTGTGGGCAAAGTAATCCCTGCTTTAAATGGAAAGCTGACTGGTATGGCGTTCCGTGTTCCTGTTGCAAACGTATCCGTTGTTGACTTGACTGTCCGTCTTGGAAAACCAGCAACTTACGAAGCTATCAAGGCTAAGGTAAAGGAGGCTGCAGCTGGACCTCTTGCTGGAATCCTTGGTTACACAGAAGACGATGTTGTGTCTTCTGACTTCATCGGTGACACCCATTCAAGCATCTTTGATGCCAAGGCTGGAATTCCCCTTAATGATCAATTCGTAAAATTAATCTCGTGGTACGACAACGAGTTTGGATACTCAAGCCGTGTCATTGACCTCATTAAGTTCATGCAGACCAAAGACTAAATATTCTGTTATTTAAATGCCTGCAACCAGTAACCTTTACCTTTAATGTACTCCACAGCTCGTTGTATCATTCATTTATAAGAATAATGTATACCATTACGGTTGATCGACTTGTAGCAAAGTTTAAAAACGTTGCGAAAGCATTTGATTAAGGCTTTAGACGCCTGCAGTGGCAAGTCTTGTAATCTTATGGTATCTAATTTTGAATTAAGATTACGATATCCAATTATTACAAATACCGCCGTACGTGGTTGTACGTAATACTGGTTTCACATTAGCACGTCATGAGTCTGCACCCCTAAGTAATTTAAATTGGCTTTTTATCTTAGCTTTATTTTTCATTTAAAAATAATAATCTCAAGGATAGAGAAAAGTTGGTAATGTAACATTAGCCGATTCCAAGTATCGTTCTTATTATTTTAATCAATAATCTTATATTATTTTTCATTCAAAATAAAATATTAATAAAAAATGTGAAACTAGAAACCTTGACTTTGTCTCTTTCTCTCCTAATTGACCTCTATATTATTCAAACTTCTCCTCTTCTCCTTATTTAAAGATAGAATTTAAAACGTTTGAAAGAAAGAAGGTAAAATTTGAATAACGATAGTTAAAGAAAGTATTGTACTGGGAATAAATTTTATATTCTTTACACACTGTGTTTAGTTTATACAATTACAAAAATGCATTTTCGTGGCTAGTATCGACAGATAATATATAGTTACTGTTTCTTGATATACACGATATGCTATTTAACATTTTATTATTTTTTCAATGTACACAAGACCATTGCTTTTTATATCTGTAACAGGGTGAGGGAACAGTCGTTTAGCCGCCAATTATAATAACAATGTAAATAAAATATTGATTTCTATGGCACGTACTCTTATCAAATAATGATAATTCAATGACGCCGAGGGTTGACAAATTTCTTTTTTTTTTTATACATAATACACAAAATGGAACGAATAATACTACCAACACTTACTTCCAAATCAGATATTTCTTTATATTTATGCATACCAAAACCTAATAGAATACAATTGAGTCGTTTTGGTTTTATTCTGTCATAACACTAACTAATTTCGAAACTTCAGGTACCATGATCAATTACTGTTAGGCGCTATGGACTATGATTTCACTAATTTGAATTGAACATTCAAATACCACAAAAATATGATCTTGGGAGGGAGGGAGGCTGGTTGTAAACTAGCTATGAGATATCGTAGAAACGGCTGGAAAGTAGATGAGCCTAACTAGGTATGTACTTCCTTCCTCGCGACTCATCACAAAATGCAAAGCATAATAATATGTACAATTTGATAATATGACTTTTAAGCATAACTTCGAAATGATGGAACTCGGTTTTTTTTTTTTTTCTAATACAGCAAGGAGGTAAAAAGATAATAGCAAATGAGATTACGATTTGATTTTTTTTAGCAACTTTTTTTGTCTTCTAAATTGTACAGAGTTCCAAAATTATAGAAAATCATTTGTCACAATGCGTGAATCATAATATGCTGTAATTTTCAGTACCTTGCAATGCGGAATTTGTACAAATAAATTGCAGATATTAATGCACTAACTTTTATACATGATTAAAGAATAAGAAATTTTTCACAATAAATCACACGTTTTTTTTTTCTATAATGACTTGACATAGTGAATATTAAATTCATCATAAATATAAGAATATCATGGCTATATCCACATCTTTTCCAATAAACAACAATGAACGTTTCACTGGGCAATTGATGTTAGAGATTACGAAAATAATCCTTCAATATTTGGTAAAATACAATTTTTTTTACAAGTAAATTAACAAAGAGAGAGAGAGAGAGAAACAAAAAAAAAACAAAAAATGAAGAAAAGAATGATGATGATTTTTATGGCGTGAAACAATTAAATACAGGCAGGATAAAAATAAAAAACAAATTTCAGCAATAGGAGATAATTACGATTTGTTAGAATAATCGATGGATCAGAACACGTAGGGATAAAGCAACGAAAAGATCAGGTCTGTAACAGCTTTGCGCGTAGATTGATCTTCTCTTGAAGAGCGGCAGCTAATTCCACCGTTAATTCTTCGCAAACCAGTTTTAGTTCTGCATTTTTTTCTCTCAACTCCTGAAGTGTCAGCCTTGTTTCCTCACTTCCTTCCTCCCTCGAACCATCTTCTTCAGCACCTTCTCGCTCTACGACAATCGACGCATTGCTAACGGACCGTATATTATGTACAAATCTCACACAAAGAACACATCAATCTCACAAGTAATTATATCGCCAGGGAGCAGGTCTAATATTTAGAAATTCTAGTTTTTACTGTAAATTATCGCATGCTTGTCTTCGGCTATTTAAATTTAAGCCTTTTCGAGAGTTTAAGCATGAAATGTAAAAGTTTTGTATTACTGAAGAATTTGCTTAGAGTTTAAAAGCACATGCGTCTGTTTAGTCTGAGCGATAAAACTAGCAGCATGAAGTCCAGTAGTTTGAATATCTTCACTGAATCCATTGTTAAAATAATTTATGTTAAACATCTTAGATAATAATTAGTGGATAAAAATTTCTTACTTGGACTTGGCTTTCGATATATTTGAAATGCTCCACAAATTCCTGCAAATTGTTGCGCTTGGGAGTTGTTATCTTTGTTATGATTATTTTCACCCCTTGATGAAAAGTGGGAAAAGTCTGCAACGAATCCTTTCTTTTGACTATCACTTCTCTGATTATCACCCTCGCTTCTCTGTCCCACAAGTTTTTTCGGTGAAGTCTGATAATTGCAATAATTATTATTAAAATTTAGCCACAGTGCCAAATAACATCTTGAAACAATCAGGTGAATAATAATTGAGAAACTCACAATGCCAGGCGATACTCTCGGTGGTACAAGTGGCGGTGCTCCCAGAAAAGTTTGTCCATTTTTTCCTGTAACAATAACAAACAATTCAGTCAGGGTAAAGCTCATCTTTATCCATGGCAATGTGATTTATTTCTAATCATAGATGAGCTTGATTGATAAAATTGCTGAGATTTTGTGCATTTAATAACAGCTTGATAACAATGCAAATATCAGTTAACTATATGATGTGATCTTAGCACGTAGGTAATTTCAAGCAACCCATAATTATAATTAGTCTCTTTAGCGTTAGATAATTATTTGGGTATGTGAAGACTTCGAATGTGTTATAGAAAAGCACAAATGAACCCAGTCTTCTTTAAATTATATCATTCAAATTCTTTCATGAGATCATTCCTTAATTTTGTATATTCAAAGTTCGCAAACTAAATAGAAATCAGTTCAAATATAAGATTTTCCCATTTCGAATGGAGATTCTGGGTCATTTGAAGCATCTGAAAACATAATCTGAAGGAAAATATAGAAATGAAATAAAGAAAAGAATGAAACATCTGACTGCATATTCTAATACAATTAATCAGTATTTCATTATCCAGAAAATTCCAACTGCTAGAATACCTAATTTGTTGAGATCAAGACTAGAGCTCCTCGCATGTGTTCGATATGGTCTTGGTGGTGGCGGAGGAGGAGGTTCCTTTTTCGGAGTACTTATGATAGTTTCTTCGGGTGCAGTGATTGGCTTCTTGGCTTGAGGTCTTTGCAGAAGTGTAACAGCCACAGTTTGACTCTCGTCGTCTCCTAGCGTGCTTCCATTGCTATTACTACTCCCACCACCAGAAGCAAGGATAGTGGCTTCAGGGGTGAGCCGCAAAGGAACAGGATGTAAAATTTTCGGATCTCTCTCAACGGCGGCTTTCTGAAAGTCAAAATTGACCAGCTTTGGACCAGGACTAGCGAGTGACCTGCTAGTTCCAGTCGGTGAGTCAACAAACTTGGTCCATTCCTTGACCTTCTCTTTCGTATTACTGGGCGGACTAGGCTGAGGTGGTGGTGCTTTTTGAGGAACCGGAACAGGAGCAGGCGCTGGAGCAGGCATCGGCGGGGCAAGCGATTCTGGTAGAACATCGGGTAAAGGAACATGGTGTCTGCGTAATACGACCAAATGCATAGCAGCGTAAAATTCCTGTAAACTCAAAGCCCCGTCTCTAGTGACATCAGCTAGCTGCCAAATGCGCCTTAACTCAGCAACGGGTAATCTTGATTTTTCAAAAAATGTACGAGCCACAGAACCAGCTACTAATCCCTCAGGGTCTGGCTGTAACTGCGCAAATTGTGCGCTGTAGTATTCCCGCTGTTCTTTATTTATTATCCACACCCTTTTGGGTGGGAATCCAGATCCGTCTCCGTCTCCATCTCCTTCATCGCTACTATGTCGCTCAGAGCTTTCCTCTTCGGTGCCAAGGAGCTGCCTTTGTTCTTCCGAAACGAGCAGACCTTGCCATCCGCTGACGGATGTATCGAGTATAGTCTCGCTCCCTACGGCCAGTTCCCCTTGTTCTTGCGTCACACTGTTTGTTGGAGTTGGTGAATCCGTGCTGCCCCCTTGTTCCCTCGGAGATTCAGCCTCGCTTTCGCTTTCGCTTGTGCTTGAAAGTACGTCCTCATTTTTTCCCGCAGCTAAAACCGCCCCGTAAGGCCAGTAAAACGAAGGTAAATCCAACTTTAACTTTGTAGATAATAAATCAGGCGTTATTTCCAAACCGTGTTGATAAGCTGCGATAAGTTTCAGAACTGAATAAAATTGCTTTCTGTTTAGGTGACTGCTGCCTCTTGCTCCACCGCATATTTCCATCACCTATTATAAACATAATGAATTTTAGCAAGTTTTAAGGATCCAATTAATCGCGACGGTAATTATACTCCCTGAACCATATTGGTGTGAAAATTAAACGCTTAATTTACAATTTTATAGAACACTGCGTTATGTTAGATGTGTGTGTTAATTATCAATTTTTTGTTTTTTCTTATCTATGAGTTTAGGAAATGATGTAATATTAATTTGGACGTATGGTAGGGTGTGATATTATTGGTATTGTAGCATTTAGAGCTGACTATAATTAATGATATGGTAGTATGTAAGTATTATAGAGATAATTATGTTGAACTAGATACATAATATGAAGTTTTTTTTATAATTTATTACGAAATGAAATGATAATTACCTTTTTGGCAATACGTCGTGGGACATGAGTAGTCCTAACAAGTTGTGTGACTTTAGCAATAGGAACTTCATCGAGGTCAGGATCTTTCCTAAAACAATTGAAAGTCTCTCCGTAAAGTTCGTGCTCCTCTTCCGTCAGCTGTAAATCCTCCATCTTGTCAAACTGACGTTATCTTAGTTATAACAAATATTTTGGCGCACAGAAACATTATACGGTTACAATGACATCGTATATAATTACATACTTTATTTAGATTATTACTATAACTATGGTTTAACATATAATTTGTAATCTCTGAGTGTGAGCTACACCCCTGCACGGCGCGGAACGTATATCACGTTCGCCATATTCATCTGTTTGACGTACGTTCGAACGTTGACTAACTGCAACAGAGATAGTCCACCTTGCTTCGGCTTAGGATCGGGAATCGGGTGATTGTGTTTTTTTTTTTTTTCTCTCACACATACTAGAAGCAAGGGTTTCTTCTTTACCGATATTTCAATAGAAAAAACAAAAAACAAACAAAAAAACATGGACGTCGATCGCGCGCGCGTCAAATTATCTATTATTATCGGTAAAATGAAATTGCTTGTGAAGATGACCCAGTTGGCGTTATAACTTATTTGTCTAATGAATACGAGCCTGCGGCGCACCTTGAAAGGATTACGTGATGTAGAGAGATTCAAAGATCGTGGCTAGTCGACATATTCCATTATTTTATAGACGATATCGGCGCGATAGGTTGGCTTTACGGGCTATCGGGATATTGTGGTATTTCATTGTTGAATAAAAACCTGTTATATGCTTTTATAAAAATCTATCGAATACAAATATCTATCTGATGTTGATGAAAATCTTTGTTAAAAGTGCTTAAACAAATTTGTTTGATAATAAATGACGGTTTATTTTTAGTGCTATCATAACTATTTTTTTTTATTATTATATAAAGTGCGAGATTTTGACATCACGAATATTTCTAACGTATTTTTTGGATATTAGAAAGTAAATTTAGTTGATTATTAATTAAAAGAGTGTTCACAGTGATGTAAATAGCAAGTGGATATTCATATCGAAAATAGGTTATGTGTTAAAGAAAGAAAAAAAAAATAACAAATGCTTGTCGAACCGGATGCAAGAAAATGTCATCAAGCGTCACTCTCGCTTCCTGTTGAGATATCTTCGTGGGTGGTGGTTACCTTAAACTATACGTAAAAGATTACTCACGGCGTTTGAAAACGCCTGAAAATGCAAAATCCATTATTAATAAAACGGTGATTTACGCGCCAGTGCCCCTAGGCCGAGAAAATATAAACGAATGGAAAGTTATTCGATACGTGAATATCGCTTACTACCATAACCTAAACGCGTATATTTTTTGCGAAAAATGAAGTCTGGACGCTTAAACGAACACAGAGGATCCACGCTACTTAGCAAGGACGAAAATCAGGAGGTTTTTAAACTAATTGGAAATCGATGTCAGGTAAGAATCCGTTAAATTATTATCACATTTTTTTTTTCTTTTTTTTTTCTACATCATTTTAGCGCTCCTTGTTACTGACCTATATTTACGGCTAGAATCAATCCCTCGCCTACGTGTTTGCGTATAGCCAGTTATTTCCTAATTTAGAATTTTCAAATTACCGTTAGAATGAAAAAACTATATTAAGTATTTCATTCCTTTTACAATATCGTTTATCGATTTAATATTCAATGACAATATCTCCTATTGAAGAATAGTCAAAACTGCCAGCTTGTTGTCATTGAAAAATTGTAATCACTCTACCAAATAATGTCTCAAGGGTAGATCATGGCACAAAAAAAAAATCTGCGTTTTATAAGACTTATAATCATGATATGACTAAATACGCAATAATTATTCATCATTCGTATATTTTAATAAAAATTTCATTTGCCAAAATCATCGAGACCCCTCTAATCACAAGACGAGAATTTTATCAATAATCCCATTCTAGATTACACCACAGTATCATAATTGTTGATAACAGTATGTTTATCAATTCTTCTCACGCAATATAATCATCAAAATAATACAGGAAGTCAATACATTGTTTAATCAATTGTGTTCTTTTTTTTTTAGCCAGGAGTTTATCTTTACAGCATATTTTCAACTTCTGTATAATTTTCATGCCCTGCACATAGCCAGTCGTTAATTATGTATATTAAAAAATGACGCTATATACCTACTGTATCTCATATTTGGATAATATTGGCTGAAATTTTTTAACACATGACTCATTTTTCCCCAACATATGAGATGAATCTAGTCAACAGTATGTTATCGTAATTTTAGTGCCTTGCAGCTGGCGTGGTACAACTATATCTAACTGAGAGTCCGTCGCACAGAGATTGGATAAAAAAAGATACAGGAGTAATAACGCTTATTAAAGATAATCCAAGACGTAGTTACTTCTTTAGGCTTTATTGTTTGCAAAGAAAAGCTATGCTCTGGGAACATGAGGTGTATAGTTCGATGGATTACAAGGCTCCAATGTCATATTTTCATACGTTCGAAGGCGAGGATTCTATGACTGCTTTTAATTTTGCAAATGAATCAGATGCACTTATATTGAGGTATAAATTATCGTCTTTTTATATCTGATAATAACATGTTAATATGGATAAGGTGGAATGATTTGATTACATATTTCCTTATCTTTATATCAATACCGTTTCTTGCATTCATTCAAGGGCTATTATTCTTGAAAAGCTGAATGCGAAACGACAAAGGCGACAAGAAAGGAAGTCGAGAATTACTGGCGTTTCTGGTCAGTCGCTAACTCTACCAAAAAAGAGCCACAGCAATACCTCAGCGCTAGGTTTCAACACTGGAAGTTCAACGAATATATCAAATGGCTCACCGTCATCCGTTACTGTTAATAGAAGCGTGTCTAGCAGTTCTATGTACAAAGCTAAGAAAAATAAACCAGACAAAGACCCCAAGAGAAGATTGACTAAAGCAGACATAGGGTCACCGTCTAATTTCCGGTGAGAATCTCACCCTTCTCAATTTTATTCACTAAACCTTGATACTTGAAACAATTTTTTATCATTTTTCGAAATAAAAGTCTCTACAATTTCTTAATATATTTGTTTCAGGCACGTGGCGCACATGGGCTGGAATGTGAACAGTAAAGGCTTAGAATTGGAGTCAGTAGATCCTCAATTAAAACAGTTTTTCGAAAAAGTAGGTGTGTCTGACGACCAGCTGAGAGACAGAGAAACGCGAGAGTTTATCTACGACTTCATCGAGAGTCATGGAGGCATAAACGCTGTTAAAGCAGCCATCGTACCACCCTCGAGTTTACAGGGTCATCAACCACCTCCACCACCAGCTCCAGGACTAGGACCTCCTCCTCCAGTACCAGCTAGAACTGTTCCAGTTAGTCCTGGACCTCCGGCAAGCAGTGTGAGCTACTTTGTTATTGGAATAGGAAATAACGGTGTCTGATATCTTCCACGAATTCCTCGTTTTATAATTATTCACGATTATTTTCAGTACCAGCCACGGAGCGCTCCGCCTTTACCACCTTCCAGAATCGCTGTACCACCTCCACCACCTAATGCACCTCCTGCACATCGACCTTTGCCGGCTCGCCCTGCAGCACCATCTGTGACATCACCACCATGTCCTCCGCCGCCACCACCACCTCCGATATCCACAAGTGTCCCAGCCCCACCTCCACCTCCAGTACCGCAATTTACCGAGATGGATAATGAGACAATAAACAGTAATGCCACTAATAATAATGGTGGAATACCCGAGCCAAGGAACGCCTTGTTCGATGCAATAAGGAGCGGCACTACGCTCAAGGTTTGTAATTATAGTCTTTGGCAGAGTATATAAATTGTACTTCAAATAAGAATTACTTATAAAATAAGAAACACCTTTTTGTATGCATTCATACATGCATATCTATTTTGTGGAACTTTTGTTTGTCTGTTTTGAAAATCCGGAATTTTAATATCACCTGGAATTCTGAAAGTTTGATGATTTTTGCCACGTAGTCAAAACTGCTAAATTTACATTTTGTTATTATAGAAGGTGGAAAAAACTGAGCCTAAGCCAGTTCAGGCTGACGACACTCGAGGTGATCTACTAAGTCAGATACGCCAAGGAATTGAGTTAAAGTCTGTAACAAATCAATCCAAAGCTGCGGCACCTCCAATAATACAAGATAGTTTGGCCGGAGCTTTGTTCAGAGCTCTAGAAGAAAGATCGCGTGCAATACACAGTGACAGTGACAGTGATGATTCAACGAGTGAGACCAGTGGCGAAGACTGGGACGAATAAATGGTTACTTTTCATCAACATTGAAGAGGTATTATAGTCGTTCGATAATTTCTTTTCTTCGTATTTTAAACATCAAGCTAATTTTTAGCTAACAATAAAGTTGAATATGAAGAGCTGAAAAGAGGGAAGGATGTATTTGTTTAAAAAAAAAAGCCATGTATCATATAGAAAGTTTTTCAGAAATTTTGCTGAACGATATAAGAGGTGCTGTAGTTTATTATTGATAATCTTTCTTTCTAGCAAATCCTTTTTTTTGTGTATGAAAATCGTTGGATTTTAATAAAAAGTGAATTAAAGATACAAGACTTTAATAGTTACGGTCAATTACTATGGATATTTACTTGGTATGGCACGTAGCACTCTTTCTTAGCCTGAGTAAGATTCACAAAGAGATAAAATATAATGAAATATAATGACTCAACATAGTAGGTAATTGTTTTGCAGTTGCATGCATATTAAATAATTTATTGTATTATTAAGCTATAATATAACAAGTTTGTTATATTTTAAAGTTGACTATTCGAACTTAAATATCAATTGTTGTGCATGCTTAAATACAGTTTCAATATTCCTTAAAGTCTGACTAAAGTTGTAAGATTGTTATAATATGGCTCCGTGATAGAAACGATACTCTACCTTCACTTTTTTCTAGCACTAAATTTCTTATGCTATAGGATTATGAGAAGAAATATGCAGTTGTTAATTAAATTGTATGATTGATATTCATTCAAATTCAGAGTCCGAAACAACAAGAACAATAACAAGAACAAAATCAAAAATGAAAATGAAAATGAAAATGCAGAACACCTAACAATAAGAATAATAATCTATTCCGACATTACTAACTTAGAATGTATATGTTTGTATTTTGTTTTTATAGTTAACTGGGATATATTTGAAAATTGTTTTCAAATTTTGATTACAGTTTACAAAACATTGAAATAACGTTATTGACAACGTATGGAGTGGCCAGCAGGACAGATAATAGTAAATGAATAATTTATCGTTCGCCGCTACGGAGAAATCCTAGTCACACACAAGACAAGATGTATTAATAATTACTCTTATTCTATCCTATGGTTAAATTCATGAAAATTTACGGTAAAATTTTTCTATCAGCGGCGGTGGTCCACTTCTATTTTAGAGTTTCGTCTAGAGTGGGGGTCAATTTGATCATATATTGGATAATATCATTTTAATGGAAGGTTCTGGCCCCTCCTGATTTTCCCTGCTCTGGTTTCACTGTACTTTGTATTTAAAGAAGTTATAATATTGATTCATAATCCTTGAATTACTGCCAAATTCTAGCTAATAGACAGAAACTATTTAGGGAAATAGATTTTATCATATTAGCATTCAGAATTGAAAAAAAAAATACAACATTTACCTAAGTATTGGCTCGAAATTGAATATAGAAGTAATATTCTAAAGATCAAAAATGAATTAGGTAGTATGTGATAGAAATTTGAGCGGTTGATTATGTTTCTGATATGCATTCTTAACTAAAATAAAATTTACCTACCTACTTGCTAAACTTGTATAATAGAAAATAGTTTCTAAATTATACAATTGAAAAGCAAACTTATAGTTCTACTGAATATTTTTACATAAGTAAAAATGTACTATACTCGTATTCTTGCGGTAGGAAAAAAATATATATATTATATTGAAAAAAAAATTTAAAAAGTGAAAGAAAGAAAGAAAAAACAAGGAAGAAAAACAAAAAAACAAAAAAAAAAAGAAAAAACGGAAAAAAAATAGGTCGAACCTAAATAAGTATACAAAGAAATAATTAACTGACATTGTTGCATAATAATATCCTAGAAGTATTTACAGAGTTAGGAAGTATAGTGTAAAATTTCTATTATTTATTTAGCATTGAATTTTAAAATAAAAACTTGTAAGTTAGGGCGACGCGGCGACGACGGTGTACAAAGATTGTACAGATCCGATTGGAAATATTTTTGCTACAAATGTGGAAGAATTCAAAAGTCACAAGACATAGATCGCACATTTTTTTCAAACATGATGTTTACGTTTATTAATTATTGTATTTGTGTTGTGAAATTATCAATAAAGAGAATAGAGAATAGAGAAAAGAGAAAAGAGAAGAAAGAAAAGAGGAAATAGAAAATAGAAAGAAATAAAAGAAATAATAGTACTATAAAAATGGAAATGTGAAATGATTTAACAATTTTAATTCTATATATTATATAGAAAAATAAACGGAAAGATATTCTGGTGATAATACGGCTAATATTACAACCCAACATTATTAATATTATTAATTATTGCATATTATCCATTTTTAATCTAACGTTATTATTGAAAATGGATTGTACAGTCGCTTACAAAAGTTTTATACACGTTATCAAGCTTATCTATATTGCTGCTTGGGATGTGCTAAAAATATTTTCTTTCTATTCATGACAAACATATTAAACTCTAAATACAATTAGGCATGTAATATTATAATCAAGCATGCTCTGTTTATATTTATGCATGAGTGATTAAGACTCAAGTGCCGAGTTTCGTAATATAATGTTATTAACGCGTTCAACGGCTATGCAATAAACTAAGCAATGTGTATAAAAAAATTGTAATCGGCGGCATATACACGAAAGTATACATAGCATAAAGTATGTAATTAATATTGTTATTTGTTATACAATAGCATAATAAAACAAAAAAAAAAAAAAAAATTTAATCGTTATCAAAAAGACGTTTTCGTATTTATTTAGAATTCATTTCTTTACCTATTATTATTATTATTATTATTTTTATTATTGTACAATTTTCATTTATCTTAAATAACATGTAAATCGTATTTATTACTTGTGCCCTACATCCATTCTATGTTACAAATATCATCTGAGTATTTGAAAACGATATACCTATAATATCGTAATAGCGATCGAAAAGACACCTGTATGAATGAAAAAACGATATACGATTCGCTTGACATAGAATATAGAAGAAAATTCTAAATCAGTTATTACATGTTATATGGCGATATCGGTGTGTCACGTAAACGCTGATGATATGAAAATACTAAGATCCCAGAAGTGATAGTATCTTATACATATTAGTGATGCGTAAAGTTTCGTGTCATGAATGAATGAATGAATGAATGAATGAATATGATATGCATAATGATAATTTCTCCGTGCCTGTGTAAATTTGGAATTCAAATTAATTTCGATATAAGGTGATATATCGTATATCTCGCAGTGTCGAATGATAGTTTCGATTATCGATAACATTTCGCAGATTGCAAATGGCCGCCGATGCATTTCGCGGCGCACAAATCCCAATGACAACAAATTTAATATCCCATAAGTAAAAATGTGGTAGTTAATGATGATTTTAGTGTACTATTAAGTGTCTTAAGTGACAGTAGATCTGGTGATAGTTTATAATCTCAAGTGATTATTTAAATATTATAAAAACCGGATTATAATATAGGAAAATGTCCGGGTATAGGAGAGTGAATTATTACGAGCTATGCAGACTTTGTACAAGTAGCGAAGGAAATAAAATGAACATTTTTCGTGACGAGGGAAGGAGGAGGCAGTTACAAAATAAAATTCAAATATGTCTCCCTGTACAGGTAAGAAAAAAAAACCAAAAAAAAAAAACAAATATAAATATAAATATCTTTTCGTCATTGTTTTCATCTTTATTTACCCATACGTTTAGCCAAATACTTTTCATCTTATGTGTAATACCGCTTGTATACATTCATAAATGATTATTATCACTGGCTACGTTAGAGCTCAATCACTTGTTTCTAACCTTAAAAAAAAAAAAAGAAAAAAAAAAAGAAACTTCGTTATAAGAACCTAAACATATTATAAAATGTTGAAACCAATAATTATAACGTAGAGTATCATGTAGATATTTCTCTCTTATAAAATCTTGTGTTGTGTATTTAATGTGTAGATTCTCTAAAGCTATGTACGTAAACACATAATTGTAAAAGCGCAGTTTTCCTTTTTTCATATTACTATATTTTCGTTCTAAAAATAAGAAATTTTTTGTTTTTCAAATTCTAAGGTACTGGAGGAAGACTCGTTGCCAAAAATAGTTTGTCACGAGTGTGTTAAAAAGTTGGAAAACTTTTTTGAATTTCGAGAAACAGTCGTCAGTGCTGAGGGAATGTTAGAATCTTATTTTACGTCGTTGAGATTTTCTGAAGATTTTTTAAAGGAGGGAAAAGTGTACGTTAAAACAGAAGAAAAAAAGCGATCCCCAACGCCGGAGGATGACCAAATTAAAATAGAAAAAACTCCGTCATCACCAAACACACAAATCGCAGTAACCGAGCAACAAGTTCAACATCAACAGCCAGTTGTTGTTAGCAATGTTAACGCTTCAAATATTCACATCATAAGCGGAGTCCAGGCTCGTGTTCAACAGTATAAATGTGCTATGCAGGTTCGTGATTACAAAATATCATTACTTAACTAGACACAGATTAATCGAACGTTATTTCTTCCAGCTAAAATGTGCATTTCAATTTCTTTAACGGAGTAATTTTACTTATTAACAGATGCAGCCTGGCGGCGTAGCTGCTGCTGTAGTCGAAGCAACGGCTGAAACACATTATAGTTATCAGCAGCAAACTTCTCAGCAAGTATCGCAACAGCAACAATCAAATCAATCCCAAGGACAAATAAATCAGCAATCAAATCAGGTTCATCAAACTCAACAGAACCAGATACAGCAGTCACAAAATCAAATCCAAAATCAGAATCAGAATCAGAATCAGAATCAGAATCAGAATCAGATGAATCAGCAACAGCAAGCCCAGATTAATCAACAAACACAAAGACAAATAAATCAGCAAAATCAATCACAGCAAATAGTACAACAGAATCAGAGCCAAATATCACAGCAACAAAATCAAACACAAATTGTACAGCAGCAAAGCCAGTCTCAGATAACACAACAGATACAACAACTTCAGAGACAGCAAAGAGAGTTTGAAAAACAACAAAGACATTTACAACAGATTGAAAAACAGCAAGTTCAAATTGTACAACAGCAAGAACAACAGCAAACACAAATTGGCCAATCGCAACATCAAAATAATAACATAATTTTGAAAAGTGAGTCAAATGCTGAGCAGAATCAACAAGTTATACAAAAGGTGCAGTCTGAATCACAGGATAATGATACTTCCAATCAAAATGTACAAACTTATACGACTGTACATGCAACTCCAGAGATTTTACTTAGTTTAGGATTCAAAGAGGCAGCTTTAGCCGCGCAGGCTGCTCGCGACGATCCTAAAGACTTTAAAGACTTTATTAAGGTGACCCCGGACGATGCTATATCGAGAAATTCAATTGGCCAAATATCTGAGTTCCTAAGAATAAGAACGGTACCAGAACCGACTTCGCTTATAACTGTTAATCCGCAGGCCGTTTCGCAGAGTACGCGAATTCCTAGCTGTCGAGATTGTGGTAAAACGTTTAATACTTTAAACCAATTGAATAACCACAGTTGTAGCAGTTCTTCTTTGTTAAACGACGTTGCGGACATGAAAGAAGATAATAATCAGACAAACGGTAGTCCGTTTAGCTGTGATGTTTGTGGAAAGCCGTTTAAACGGAAAGAACATTTATTCCAGCATAGAAAATTGCACACTGGTGAGAGACCGTTCACTTGTACAGTTTGCGGAAAAGCATTTAGTCGTAAGGAACATCTGGTTAGACATTCTGTCTCTCATACGGGGCAAAAAATGCACGAATGTGAAATGTGCGGTAAGAGTTTTTCGCGTAAAGACAATTTGCACAAGCATAGAAAAACTCACGGTGTTTCAGGACCGTATATTTGTGATACATGTGGAAAATCATTCGTCGTTAAACATTATTACATAATGCATTTGACCACCCATGCGCCAACTATCGATGGATTAGGCTGCCAAGATCCATTGCCTTATAAGTGTGATCAGTGCCATAAAGCATTTTCGGTAAAGCAATATTTAACCACCCATAAATTGAGGCATAGATCGAAAAATAATGTCAATGCGAGTAATTCGTCTAACACAAGCGTTCAGCAGCAGTCGAATTCTTCAACAAATAACATTTCTAGTTCGGGAAGTATCAACAATGGTAATGGACAGACTAGTAACACATCTGTTGTAGAGATACAGGGTGTTATTGAAGGTAATGAGCAGAATGGTCCATTTAGTGGAAATCAGTATCACGGTAACTTGCAACACTTCCAATGAGATAAGGGGAAACGTGTCTATTATGTCCTTTTGCCAAATGGTAACAATCATAAAATTGTAGTCGTTTAGGTCAAAATTACACCCAGACGCGTATATCTTATCCTTTTATATATACTACTATCAGATTTTGAATGGAAATTTTCATATTTATCTATTTATTAATTATTACCTCTTTTAATATTTGGTAAATAAATTCAATTCCCATACAACGCTGTCCAATAGTGTTATACTTAACGCGGATTGAATCCTATTTAGAACGTGGTTCTGGATAAATATTAATAATTTTATAAAGGAAAAAGAAAAAGAAAAAAAAAAACTAAAATGTTATATTTTCATTCTGTTCTCATAACTTTCAGTAAGAATTTGGCAAAAGGTTGTTTAATTACATTCAGACTTTGGATAATTGATGGTTTGAACTGGAATAAACAGCTTTGGCATATTTTTAATCATATAACATGATATTCCAGAAAAACCAAAACATATGAAAGACTTAATTCTCTATAATTCATTAATTATACTAACTGGTTTAGTTTGAAAACCAGTTTTCCAAAAATAGGTATGTGTAAAATATAAAAATAAAATATAGAAGAGAGAAGAAAGATGTATGTATATATATTTTATCAGAAAAGTATTATCTGTTGTAGATTAAATTTGAATGTTAGAAAAGTACAGGGAATTTAAAAATGATATGATATGGATAATAAATAAAACATGTCGCTTGTAATTATTATAACTATTTAACATTAACAAAAAACAAAAAAAAATTAAAAAAAAATTAAAAAAAAAACAAAAACAATAAAACGATATCTTTTACAAGAATTTGGCTTCCATAAAGATTCACGTTCTACAGGTAAAATTATATACGAATACTATATTTGGAAAAACTTTCTATGAAAAACAATGAAGTTACGTTTGAATTTCCACCGATACATTCTAACATAAATATTAATATTGTGAAATAATAATACGACGTTAAATTCATTGACTTGGAAGATGAAAAAAAAATGTACTTTTCTTTTTTTTTTTTTTTTCATCATACCTGTGGAAAACCAATAAGAAATAAAAGAATTCGTACATCTATAGTGAATAAGTGAACCAAATTGAAAGAAAAATAAAAAAAAAAGAATTAACGGCTAAGATTTGTAAAATTTAAACAAGAATCCGCGGGAATGTAGGAATTCTATGGTAATAGCGGGCTTAGATTTATTATCATTATACTAATTACCTATTTTTTTAATAGGTATAAACCTTAACGCGTACATATTTTAAGACCAAAGATATTATATTGAATATTGTGTATAAAAATATATCTAAGTTTAGTGATAAATTTATCTAAGTGTAATTATTTTTTTTCCATGGCTCAGTATACATATTACAATTAGCTCGCCAATGACCAAACGAAATAAGTCTATTATTAATAATATTATAATACGAAGGATTAGATTTGTTTTTAATGGAATATTATATATATTTTCGTTACAAATACGGCCGCTATTCAGAGTGCGGATTTACGAATTCAAAAATCGTCGATTGCGCGGCGATAATCAAAGTCGTAGAATATTAACAAACGCGCGAAATTGCAGAATCAAATTCGTAAGATTTATCTCATTTGTATACGACTTTGTTTTTTTTCTTTTCTTATTCTAGATCCTCACCCTGTCTTGCTGTATGTAATTGTAACAAAAACAATTTGTCATTACAGTAATTATTATATTATAGAAGTAATATTATTTTCAATTTTTACGATACTACCTAATTCAAATAAAACATTATAGTTTTAGCAGAGACTAGATTTTATTTAGAACTCACAATTCAGACTAAAGCTTGAACATGATTTATGTTACACTTGCATTGCATTTCTGTATGACGCATTGTACCCGTAAACTGAAACGAGTATGTCAATTTGATATCGTAAAGATATTTCGGATCAGAAATTGATTGGAAGGAATTTATTTCGCGTTAAAAATAAGTCTTTTTCATTTAATTTCATTTTAATCCTAAATCTTTGTGAAACTATTTGACCAATTCGATTCAGTTTATTGAAATCTGTGTCATTGCATACCATAATAAGATTAGATATTCTTTTCTTGGTATCATGAAATATCTTCTCGTTATTCTGTTATTTTACGAGATAAAAACCTCATAAGTATAATTTTGTACAATGTTATGTATTTCAATTTAAAAGAGTTTAAAAATTATAATTTATGCTTGAATTAAATGTTCGTGTTCCCTATTACGTTATCATAGATCAATCCACTCGCTACATCGCGGATGTGGTTTAATAGAACGTGTACTTCGGCACGTATGTAATTGACTTTTATTAAAAATCATTCCGTTGGCATGAATTATGTTTGCAGAGTAGGTAGTTGGTCAGATCGTTTTTCATGTCCTGCACTGTAGCATAACTGCGCGATGTATTTCAATGGATGATAGATGCTCTTTATTTGCATGATAATTAATTTTACAACATGTAAAATTTGAAGATTCAGTTTTTATTGTTATTTTATGAGTCACTTGTATTTAGCTCGAAAAATAAATTAATTAATGAATGAATAACTAGGAACATTCCAAAGATTATTGTCTAAAGAGAAAATAAGAAGCATATCTACGTAATATGTATACATTTTTCTTCAAAAAGTGCAGAAATTGAAATAAAATGACTGGTTATACACATACACACACTCATTCACACTCACACACATAGAGATTGTATAGGGCGATAGATGCGTGATATTTTCGTTCTAGTACTGTGGCATAGAGGTATGTAGTTGAATCAGGTATTCGATATTTCGAATAATTTCGAATTATTGATTGGCAAATACGTATATAGGTATATACAATATACATAGATATATTTATTTATTTGCCTTGCGTACTACACGGACAAAATACATAGTCAAGAAGAATCTTTATTTGATTTTATTTTCTATACAAGCCAGAAAATTTTTGGCATAGATTTGTGTAAATGATAGGTGGAAAATAAAAAAAAAAATAAAAAATAAAAAAAAATGAAATAACAATAACATAAAATTAAATATATTGTAAATGATGAAAATCAATACTAAATAATTAGGCATTTTAATTATGTAATATAGAAAATACATTTTTTTTTACACTTCAAAGTCAGTGGTGCATAAGATAATATTACAAGTAACCACACAAGAATCCTATTTTAATAATTGTAAACTTAATAAACAAAATATGTACTCAAACATTTGCTATTTAGTACTTTTATATGTGCAACTATTTCAGCTCTACAATTCGGCTATAACAGCGATGAACCTAAGATACTGCAGGACTGTTCACTATCGGGGATTTTTAGACTTACAGGGAATTCCACCTTAAATCGGTCGGATTTTGGAGTCTTTCGATTTCGTATTTTTTTTTATTTCAAATTGATTAACATGTTTTTGATGATGTGAAATGTATATAGATACACAGTGATGCAATTTGATTGGGCCATATTTTCCGAGTGGATTCTTTATGAAAATCTAAGATTAGTAATCTTTTATTAAAAATTCAATATTGGAAAAGGTCTGATGTGACTAGGACAGGGTCGGTTTAAGAAAGCAAACTGGAATGCCCATGGCAACCCAAGTTTATGATTAGGACATCCTGCAGGGTATAGCCTATACGCCGTGTAGATTCTCTGATTCGTAGTTTTCGTCATTCAGGTATAACTCTAGTTTCTGTGAATTGTTTGTTTGCCAGAATCGGACGAACGATTGCCATAAGAATAAAAAGAACAACTGCCTCATCACATATGCAACCCGATCCCATAGGGTTCACCTCCAACGAGTTATTCGTTGCCTGGAATAAAGACTTACAGGGAAAGTAAAGAGGATGAATAACTAAGCAATTGATTAATATCAGTAAATTTAGGAATTTATTGATGCTGCAAGAATATAATATTATTCATCATCAGATTTATGTATGTATTTTGTAATTGTATCTTAGAAGATTTTTCCCATCACCATTGGTAAGGTTTTCTTATTTATTTTATATCATACAGGCTAGAGACTTCGAAATATTTCTATTAAGATGCCTGTCAAAGTCGTATCTCGTTAACGCAACCCCCATGCGAACTCTTTGACGCCACGAGGGCCACTGACCCCACGCGACAGGTGCTATTACCCTAGGTCATTGCTCCTTCACCCACGGGGCGCGAAATGGTATTGCCATCTCGCGGTCGAATTGACGAACTTGTTTAGCCGCTAACATCTGTACGCCTTATGAGAAACAAGTTGCAGTTAGAAATTAGAAGAATGGCATGCAGGATGCATGCAGTGAGGCGCACCAGTGTTCACGCCAAAAGTATTTCGTCAACGCAACCGCGAGATGGCGATACCTTTTTGCACCTCGTGGGCGGAGTAGCACTGACCTAGGATAAAAGCACCTGACGTGGGGTCAGTGGCCCTTGTGGCGTCAAAGAGTACACATGGGGGTGGTATTATCGCACATATAATATCTGTATAGACATACTTTGAACCCAGAGAAATGGTCATAAAATTACCAATCTACTCACGAACGAAAATGGATCTTTCTTGTCTACTTTATTCAGTAATGTACTTGACAATTGTGATATTTTAACACTCGTCATTCTGTTGCAGTTGAATGAGTTCCCATCAAAATCCAACTGTCTCCAACCAGCAAGTCGTATATATTAAATTGAGGCTTTGTGAAATTAGTTATCTTAGGTTGTTAAACGAATGTAGTTTATATCATGTTGTATGCCAAGCAGCAAATAAAGAGACTCGATAAATTGCGACATGGGTACATAGGGGAGACCGGGGCACGACGGCCTGCCCAAAGGCACTCGTAGGTGGGCCGTCGTGCCCCGTATTACCCTATTTATTTTTGGCTACTTCCCGAAAGGGTATCAGCTTAAGGAGTCAAAGAAGAAGAAGAACCCTATTTATTTTTCACAAACAATTACGAATTGTATACATACATTACATAACTTTGACAATGAATAATCATGTATCAATTACAGTAATAAAGTCCTATTTGTATAAATAATCAAATGCTTCATAATTTTACACTCTTCCCATCCTGCGACTCTTCATTTCAATCAAGCGATAGGTGAAACACCGTACAAAACACAGGAGATGTATGAAATTAGAATTATTACATTTTCAGTTACGACGTGCATTAGGCCACGTCTGTATGATTGCATGTCTGCTGATCTGTATGCCGTTGCGGTTTTCCGCCAAAATTTCAGCACAGCTCCTCGGGTCAGATGTTCTCCTGATACCAGGAGCAATTTTCGGCTTTAAATTTCTGTAACTCTGAAAATCGCCAGTATTAAGTAAATATAAGACGTGCATGAGGACACGTATGCATGCCTATGTCAATACACTATACTTCTTTCCCCTACCAAAATTTTCAGCACACCTCCTCGGGTCAGATGTTCTCCTGATACGAGGAGTAATTTTCGATTCAAAATTGTTCGATTTTTAGAGTTATATAAATTTTAAGTCGAAAATTGCTCCTGGTATCAGGAGAACATCTGACTCGAGGAGATGTGCTGAAATTTTTGGCGGGACAGAGGAATAGTATAGAGATATAGGCATGCATACACTGCTTCGGAGTGGTTTTTCTGGCAGTTGATACCTGTTTTCGGAGTGATTTTTCTGGCAGTTGATACCTTTTTCAAGGAGTCGTTTTTGACACCATGAGGTATCAACTGCCAGAAAATTGACTCCTTAAAAAAAAGGTATCAACTGCCAGAAAAATCACTCCGAAAAAAGGTATCAACTGCCAGAAAAATCACTCCGAAAAAAGGTAGTGATTTTTCTGGCAGTTGATACCTTTTTTTAAGGAGTCAATTTTCTGGCAGTTGATACCTTTTTTTTAAGGAGTCAATTTTCTGGCAGTTGATACCTCATGGTGTCAAAAACGACTCCTTGAAAAAGGTATCAACTGCCAGAAAAATGACTCCGAAAAAAGGTATCAACTGCCAGAAAAACCACTCCGAAAAAAAGGTATCAACTGCCAGAAAAACCACTCCGAAAAAAAGGTATCAACTGCCAGAAAAATCACTCCGAAGCAGCGTATGCATGCCTATATCAATACGCTATACTCCTTTCCCCCACCAAGAATTTCAGCACACCTCCTCGGGTCAGATGTTCTCCTGATACCAGGAGTATTTTTCGACTTAAAACTTGAAAAACTCTGAAAATCGCTAGTATAAGTAAACTATATAGAGACGTGCATGGAGCAACGTATGCATGCCTACATCTATACACTACTCATTTCCCCCTCCAAAAATTTCAGCACACCTCCTCGGGTCAGATGTTCTCCTGATACCAGGAGCAATTTTTGAGTTCAAATTTCTAAAACTCTGAAAATCGTTACTAACTTAATTATATATAGAGACGTGCATGAGGACACGTATGCATGCCTATATCTACACACTACTCCTTTCCCACTCCAAAAATTTCAGCACACCTCCTCGGGTCAGATGTTCGCTTGATACCAGGAGCGATTTTTAAGTTAAAATTTCTAAAACTCTGAAAATCGCTACTAACTTAGTTATAATATATAGAGACGTGCATGGGGACACGTATGCATGCCTATATCGATACACTAACGATTCTTCGGAAAAATAATAGAAAAAAATTCAGAAAAAAAGTCGAAAAAAAAGTTAGAAAAACACTTGCAATTTTGGACGAAATTTACTGCTAAATTTGAAGATTTTTTTCGACTTTTTTTTCGACTCTTTTTCTAAATTTTTTTCTATTATTCTTCCCCTTCAAAGAGGAATCACCCTACGTAGGTTTGTATAGAGACGTGCATGAAGCAACGCATGCATGCCTATATCTGTACACTATAGTGCATATATACACCGTTCCCCCTTCAAAAATTTCAACACACCTCCTCGGGTCAGATGTTCTCCTGATAGAAGGTTGATTTTCAAATTAGAAAAATGTTAGATCAAAAAATGCTCCTGGTATCAGGAGAACATCTAGCCAGAAGAGGTGTGCTAAAATTATTGGCGTGCAAAAGCAACATCGTAAGGCAAGCAGGTATGCAGACGTAGCTTTGTGTACGTGGCTTATATATGCTTAAGCTATTTCAAATTCCTGAAATTTTAACTCGAAAATGGAGCCTGGTAACACCCTGTATTTGAAATGAAGATAGGAATAGGAAGAGGAAAGCGGTAAATAACAAAGCGATTAAATAGTTGTATATTTGGGAATTTATTGCTCTAGTATCGATATAATATTACTCATTGTCGAAGTTATATGCAATATGTACACTTATTACACTTTCATATTGCAGCACCGAATATCAGAAGCAAAATAGACTTATCAAACTATATAAATCCATCTGGAGAAGATTCAATTTTTCGACATATTTTTAGCTTTGTGATGGCCCTGTTTTTGTGGAGGCCTCTCCTCGGCCTCCTGGTTTGCCTTTCTGTAAGTTCGGTGCTGGGCTATAATAGCTATGCGAATATATCAATCATAAAAATCATAAGTCAGGTCATTTAGACTGTTCGAATGCAATCAATCGAAGATAAAGTGTTTGTAAATCGTAAGTCGTGTATACTGCGATACACTTTGAAAGATTATTTCTAATCTCAACAAACGATAGCAGACATTCATAAGTGTTAATATTAATTAATGTATCAGCTACGGTTTTCGTATACTTGGCAACCATAAAAACTTAAACTCAAACATGTTCAATATTCTCCGTATAGTCATAATGTATGTTTGATTTTAACTTTGTATAAATCTGTCGGTTTGCTGCTGGAAAATAAATGAGCATGTCCTTCCAATCCTCGTATTGTAGAGTAAGAACCTCAACAATTGTGGCTGCTCGATACGTGTGAGTGTGACTGATCTACAGTTAATCAGAATAGTATGATTATTAGCCAACATTACTGTTTCAAAATAAACGTAATGATTTATACGTATAATTTATTCTAGAATGGAAAAAAGTATTTTGCCAGAAAGGATTCATCAGAAATTTTTTCTTACATCTGGAGCGAATCCTTGATGCAAACCAAAATATTCCTTTGCTTGAATAGTGGCACAGACTGTATACATTCTTGGTCCTAATGATGCTAAGACTTCCACAGTGCCACGGTGAATGAAGTACATGGTCGAGTTTGAATCACCTTCTTGAACTAGAAAGTGTGTTGGAAAAAAAAGTTGTCTCCTCATCTTACCGCAAAGCTGTCGTAACAGATCTTCGTGACATCCTCGCAAGATGTTATTCTGAAATTACCCATTACTCCATTAGTTATACCTACTATGAACGGTATATTCAAATGTAATTTCTGTATATCTTGACTGATCATGGAAAGTAAACAAGGACACGAATTTGAGCAGGAATTAATTATTTTTATTTTTATTTTTTAAAAACCTGAACCTGCCTCAAAGAGGTGTCTGCCATACGCAGCTACCATGATTTCTTCACTGATTGCTGTAGGTGCTTCAGCCAATAAAGCTGGCTGACTACACCCTCTCTCTCGTAGCCATAAATTTTTTGCATATCCCAGTACTTTTTCTACCAGAGGATATGATATTTGACCATCCTTTAAATAATCTTTCATAATTGACATTCCAGTGTCGTATTTAGTCAGGGTATAAGAATAGTTTTGAACAACGTTTGAAATGTCTCCCATGAACATAGCAACGATTGGAATCATGGCAACAGATGTGATCGAACAGAATAGTATCTCATTGATTGTTGCTGGTCTTATGTCTCCAAACCCTGTAGTGGTTACTAACGAAACAATGAAATATATGGAACAGATATAGGGCTGTTGGCAGTCTGCTCTGGTGACCCAAGATTCTGGTGAACATTTTGTAGGACATCCAATCAAGTACCAAACACATGCCAAGACATGTAGCAGTAATGTGAAACTACTGATCATACTGGCGAGTTTTGTAGCGAGCATATTCACGTTTAGTTTTTCAAATTTCTTCGTAAAAAAAAGGTACAAATGTCTAGCGCGTAGTAACCGATGAGTGCCAAGAATATTGTACCAAGAAATTCTATTAGTAGTTGTGAAAAGGCAGAAAGCTTCTATGGGTAGCACGCTTAACGCATCTAAATAAAACTGCAACTCGTGAAGTTTTCGTGAGCGTATCAAAATAATATCATCGACAAGATCACCGCTGTCGTCGTAGTATTCCATGTTATAAGACAAAAATAGTACGACTAACATCACCGCGTCTAGAGAAACCACGCAAAAAAATAACCAAGATACAAAATTGTGTGTGAATGAAAATTGATAAAATGTCAGGAGGCTGGTCAGATATGCAATTGGTACTCTCAGCAATGAGATTTTCTGATATTTGGCTGGGAACCAAGCCTTTTTATAAGACCCTTTTTTTCTAGTTTTGATTTCCTCTTCATCAGCGAACCTCGGGACGTAGCCCATATTTCTTAAAACACATATTTTCAATTGTCTTCTTACAGACGGATAGCCTCTAGCTAATTCGTAAAAGGTTCTCGTTGGAATTACGAGAATGTCAACGTGCTTAGCAGCTACGACTGTCATCATGTATCTGTGAATAAAAATCGTACATCAATTTGTTACGATTTCTTGTAAGTTATAAGCGATGATCGCGTTTGTATTCTCATGAGAAACAAATCCCTCACCTGGTTGCAGGGCTGTTGTCAATATTTCCAAAAATACTGCCTCTTTGTAATATACAAAATATCGTACCATCGGGACCAATTACGTCGACTTCTCCGCGATGTACGATATAAATATGAGAAACTATGTTATTTTTTTTGACGATTTCATTTCCCTTCAAATAATATATCATTTTCAAATTCGTAGCGAGTTCTCGTGTAAAACCCTTCTCAACACCACTGAAAGCAGGTACCACAGAAATGGTCTGTTCGTACAATTGAAGCATCACATCTTGTCGCAGCGCACGATGAAATTTATGAAATATAGCATGAGTCTCTATGCCATGTGTTCGCCACCATATATTTTCGAAATGTTTTATAGCCCTGTCTTGAATCATGATCGGAACCCGTTCCAATTTCATGAATGACACCAAATGTCGCATACGTTCTTGATACAACATTAAATTTCGGTTCATATTTGCCTTGCCACTGGACACAACGACGATTATGTATGTGAACATCAAGTAACCAGCGATAATAACCATCGTTACGTATAGCATTTCTGCATTAACCTAGGCCACAATTAATTGATTTAGATTAAACAAATTATCTTGAAATTTATTTCCCGGTGTATTATAAGATGAAGAAAATCGTTTACATGCGCAGTTATATCTCCAAATCCAATGCAGTAAGATGTAGATGCGATCCAATATATCGCCGTAATGTATATATTAATTGAATTTTGCATTGAGAAATATAACATTGTGTCGCTGTAACCTATCCAAGATTGCTTGTTATATTCCACGTAGATTGTACCGTCTGGCCTTATCCAATATGTGCAAGTGAATGCTATTGCTAATGTGGCGAGGACATTGACAAAAATGAATGCAATTGGAAGGAACTTGAAGAAATTCAGCACAAATAACGAGTGAGATAAATTTGTCTCGTAGAGTAGCAACGACGAGGGAAGTCTGTAGGAAAAATGGAAAATCGTTTATCTGTATGCAATAATTTCGAACTACATGAATTGACTTTTGTATGAAAATTAACTGCGTTAGGATTATTTAGCATTACGCACCTGTACAGTTGTATCACTTTGTTCATATGAGTTATTTCTTTGCTGAGAAAACTGATTTGCTTTTCTCCCGCAGGATTAACTATTGACTGATGTGGTATCATGTAAAGCGGTAGAGCCCCGAACAAATCAACAAAGAAACCGTGGGCCAAGTAGTGCTTTGCCGTCGACAGAGGATGGCTAATTAATATACCTTGTTGGTCGTAGTAACAAACGTGGAAACGAATATATATGTCAAGAAAAGCTTGTATATCTAGGGCAAGAGCTATCCAAATAACCCCGCTAAATTGTAAGGAAATGTGTGTCAGGGATGGGAAAATAAATCCGCCTACTAAAGCACATGTAACGTGAACTTTCTGAAACATTATATGGTAATGAGCGATTACTCGAATCAACAGGGTTTCATAGTATACCCAGGTATTATTAGAATAAAAAAAATAAAAAAATAGATTAGAAATTGAAACTTACCTCCCAAAATTGAATAAAGGGTCCATTCGGCACGATTGTTCTTGACATCAGTAGATATTTAACGAATTGAAAAATTTTTGCATTTTTAAAGGGTAGCATGTAATCCATGTTGATGGTATGTTTTCGCCGCTTTATGAACTTAATCCAGCTTATTCCAATGTGGTCAGTAAAATTTTGGGACTCGATGGCTGAGCGACTGCAGTTTAATTTTCTAATCAATTGCGAGTTTCTAACATCCTGTATTAATGCTGCAGAATGGATTTAACCAGGTAGAATAGGAATTTTTCGATTGATAACAGACTGTGCAGACTACAGTTTAATAGACTCACCAGAAAGATGTTCGTAGTTTTCTCTGTCACTTGAAAATACCTTCTGCAAATTCACGTGTGATATTCTAATCAGCTTGACATGAGTCACACATCTGATGTCCTGCATCGAAGGTTTTTCCAATAGGACCTCTATAACTCCGAAAAATTCCTTGGGCCTCAATGTTTTTTTATCTCTATCGGTTAACACCGATATAGCTTCGCAAAAACCTTCCTGTATTATGTAAAACCCTTGGTACACCTGGCCAGCGTACGATACTATCTCTCCTAGGTTTCGTTATGTTAGTTGATGTAAAATTCGATCCAAGATGAGAAAAAAAAACAAATAAAAAAAAACGCAGAAAAATTTACCTGGTGGTAGAACATAAATTTCAACGCAGTCTGCAAGGTCTGCTATGATCCCATCGTTAAGCTCTTGCAATATTGGAACCGATTTGAGTATGTCACCGTACATTGCAACTTGTAATCTTTTCTTCATTTGTGGTGATAAATCGGCAAATAAAGGCAAAGCACACATTATTTTGTATCCTTGATCGGTTTCCCATTGGAGATCTAAATACACGTACACCCGATCTTGGATAATCTTTGGTATATCATTTTCTTCCATGAACTTTTTCATCACGAACACGATCTCTTTGTATGCAACTTTATCGAGAGTAGAAAGCACCAACGTTGCTGAACAATCGGATACCAAAGAATTGAACAGCAAGGCTCCGATGACCTAAACGTTTTTTATCTTACATTACAGTACAGACCTTTGAGTGAAATTTTAAACTAACATGGTGGCATATAATACCATGAGTTATCCGACACAGACAAAAGCTATCCAAATCACGCGCATTCCATAAATATAATTATGAAATAAATTTGAATATGACGTAAATTGAACGTACTAGATAGAATAGCATCGCGATTCCCTCGGCAATCGAATTTGCAGTTAAATCTCCATAGCCAGTCTGAGAAAGAATCTGCATCGCGTAATAGAAGCTTAGGAGAAAATCAACCGTCCTTTCCAAATCGGTTCCAACAACTTTTGACACGATGCGTTCGTACCAGCTTTCTTCGTTACATACTTCGTAGAAACATGAATGCATATAAATAATTGCACCGATCCAATATGACCCAAATACTAGATACAACAAGTATTTTGTCATTCTGACTATCTTTATGTTGACATTCGGACTTTGCTCCAGGTTATTGATAGCTTCGAATACGATGTGCATTTTCAATACACGATTCAATAGAAAAATAGTTCCAACACGTTCGTCGTCATAAAAGCTCATGTAGGCGGCTACCTCTTTGGCCGGAAAAATTGATAATATGTCGAGCAGAAATCGAAACTGCTTCATTTTTACGGCAGTAATCTTCTTGATCTAAAGCACATCGATTATTTTACGTTCAAATGAAATCTCACTAGCAAATTAATCACATTACTTCATTCAGAATAATACCGAAAAGAAACCGGCCTAATCAAATTCCGATTGATTCAATCAATTCTATTCAATAGTTTGATTGATATGTACACACTTGGACGAGGACGTCTCGACTAAGATCTATCGCCGTAGAAAGTTGTATATAAATGTCCAAGAGGTATAGAATGTCCACAATGGCTCTAATGGTCAGCATTTCATCACCCATGTAACGTTTAAAGCATGCAAAATATGGATACAATATTGCAGCGACTAGCACAACGAACACCATCAAATATTGCCACAGTGTTAAAAATAATGTGTTAGGGGTAAGAATCCAGGGCCATTCGGTCTTTATGCAAATGTCATAACGAGCAACGGCTGCTTCTGTAGCCATTATGTACATCTCATCTATAAAGGAGGACGAGCAATGTGGTATTCAGAGCCCAATTAAACTTTTGCACCTGAGAAGATGGCTCGTTTCCAAATGTACTTGATATTTTTCAATAAATGAACTAGATCACTTTTACCATCATTTACGGTTCTGATATTACGTATGTATGTATACATACGTACCAGCATCCTCTGGATTAAAATCTTGCCGGAATGAATATGTCTTGATCTGATAGGCATTCGAATCGGTTTTTTGCTGCGCGCGAAGTCGATTTTTTAGAATTTTTAGCGGTCTCCTTGGAGACAAAGTGGTATAGGTCATATCTTGTAATGTTCTAGTTATTTCACTTTCATGTTCTCTTATCGTTATCATACATCTTTTAGCATAGTTCAGGCGGTCGGATAGTCTATAAAGAGGATTTGAATAATTTGCAGATTTCGAATTGAAGATAAATCCAGCGAATTCATCAATTCATCTCTTTTGCATTTATAGAATCAAATCAGTTCACTGATCATAATCGCTAATCGCGATGAAATTCAATAAATGGCACGCGCACGTGCAAATACCAACCTTCGATTCATTTCCATATGAGTATCATGAAAGACATTGTTGTGGGCGAATAAAGCGTTTTTGTAGACGACTTGAAGTTCACAAGACGTTGCGGCGATGACTTGACTCTTGCTTTGAATGCTTAGCAATAATGCTGCCTCACCGAGTACTGTACCAGCTGTCAAAGTCAATATTGAACTCTCGTTGTCATCCGGCGATAAAATCTATTCAAATATATATATATATCGGATAGATATCATTGTGTTTTTTTCACAACCTGAAGCTAGTGAACAATAGTTTATGGGTCTATCCGAAGTCATGAAAGACAATTCGTTGAATATGCTTGAATTTTAATCTCTATGTGTCTGTGATATGCAGAATTTATGTTTCATAAAATTACAGTACGGTTTAGAAGATTTCTAAACTCAGGGGCCTTCCTGAATTCTTTATTCTACATATTTACTCACATTGATATTTCCTCGTATAACATAAATCATACGATCAATGGGGGTTTCTTTAGTGTATATAATATCACCACAGTTGTAGTATTCTGTACGTGTTCTCATTGAGAGATCTCGTAAGTACGGTGGAGGCAAACCACGTAATAGTATGGACTATTGAAAAAAAAAGTATAATATATTTTCATCTGTTATTACTTGGAAGATTATTGTAAGAAATAGCTCCTGATTTGAGGGTAACAATTACGATTTTTTATGAACAGTATTCGATCATAGTTCGGGGCGGATTTGGCGAAAAAAATTACTTTTATGAAGGCTAAATAGTAGCGGTCCAAGTAAACTTCTTTCTGCATCGTTAACGGTAGATCTACAAACATTTCAGAAGCACTAATTGCCTTTTTGTATTTCCAGAAAGATTTATGAAACTCAACGACACCTTCTCGCATTTCTTTTGATACTTTAGATTGCACCTGGAAAAGGATTCGATCGAATTATTTTCAGAAAAGTTTATCGATTTTAAGAAGCTGGACACTCTATAACTATCCAGTTTACGTTAGATTCTGTAAAGTTTGGTTTTTATGCATATGGGGTTCGCATTATATGTAGAGGTTTGAGTTTTCTGACTATCATCGGGTGCGCTCAACAACTATTTTTTTAATATTTTGCAAATCGAACAACTTCTGAACCAGTTGATATCAGGGCGTATGACTCGAGATTTGTTGTTGGTGGTTGGCCGAAAACTGATTCTTCCCCTGGCGTGTGTCTCGAATTTGAAGCGAGAATACCCCCATATTGAATGCATTCCCTCAAGACTTTTTTCTAGTATACCGTATTGTTCTGAGTATAGGTCGAGCTTTTTAGTAACGAAAATCGCGTGAAACAGAAAATTCAGAATAGTTACGACGATTAAATATAAATCAAAATATGAATCACAATTTCTTTGTAGAAGTCGGTTAGCTATATGCAGTCTCTAAACAAAATTTCTGCCATTAAAGCCTAGAATTAGATGTCGACTTACACTCAGAACAATACGGTAATTGAATAATTTTTTTTCCCTCTTTTGGGTAGATGATTAGAGATTAGGATTGAAAGCTAAGTGGTGAGTTACCAGAGTTTCAGTAATGAGGCGTAGTTTATTCCTGAATTCTGAATTCCTTTTAAGAGCCTCTAATATCCCCGTAGTTAAACTACCAATAAATGCCGCGACAAGTATGGCGAATCCAGTGATCATCAGTATTACTGTAAACGTTTGTTCTAAGCTATTACGTGCTGTTATATCCCCAAATCCAGTGCTGCTCATAGCACATGTAACAAAGTATAAAGAAATGAAGTACCACTCCCATGGATCATCGAGTGTTAAATTTTCGTATTCCAGAAAAGCGATCCATCGTTCGCCGCATGTATGACATTTTAAAAGAAGGTACCTGTAAGCATGTTATTGCATAAAATCAGTCATTTTTTAAATTATGCCCATTGTACCCGCGTATTTAATTTTAGAATCGAAAACTTATCTCACCAGAAACAAGCAGAGGTGTGTAATGTCACTAGAAATATCACAAGATATGTTGCGAATGTAACAAGAATAGCAATATTTCCCACCATGTCGGTCAGTCTTAAGAAAAAATTGAAAGGTCTGTACATTCGCAATGTTGGTACCATGACAGCGATAAAACTGTAGTATATCGGCAGGTCATCTCGTGTATAATCTTACAAAAGAAGAGGAGGATAATCAAATACAATCAAGACCTTTACTATCCATCGATTTTTCAGCCAACTGAACAAAATTTGTGTAAAAATTATTCAGGATGATTGAAATTGTATAAATAAATTTCTGCTTGATACCTAAGAGAAACCGCATTGGCATTCCTATAGCGATTCCTAACATGTCAATAAGGATCAAAAATATTGATCTTGTTTTCAGTTCTCTTGTGCGTCTCATATCTTCCAAACGCCAGTGTGATATCGACGAACATATATCAATTATATACAATATGTCAAGCACTAATTTTATTGTTGAAAAGATGTTTCGCTGTCCTATCTAAAAAGCAAACATTAACACTTTCGAAATGTCTGGTCTTATTAGGTGAACCGAGTAACTATACAATTATACTTTTAGTAAAGTGATTTGTCGTACCTCGTTCGCGTCGAAAAATACTTCATACGTAGTAATCATGTATACCACAATGGTTAATAAAACAAGAGACAATTCCCAAGCTTTCATGAAACTCAAAAACACGAACAATTCCAAAACTGAATCAATCGATACTTTAACCGGGTATTCACCCTCGGAATCATTTTCGTCATCTATATCCAGTGAACTTGTATCTTTCTTTTTCTGATCAAGTTCCCAATTGTATTCCCCTACTTCCATTTTGGAAAAATAGTATGCGTAGGTTTGATTCCAAAATCAAAAAATGATTCTTTCTTCTTCGATGAAAAATATGCGAGGTTGTGTCAGTTTGGCATTAAATATCTGCACAGTACCTCGCCCCTAGGCACTGCTTACTTTTTTTTTTAAATATTCTATAACAATACGAGTTGAAGAACAAACGGACATCACAGTGGCTCCTGATTGTAACAACTGTTCACTTAAATCACCGATTCCTTTTTAGTAAAATTTGATATTTCTCGCATGACGTGTATCTGATAAGTGATAACTATTGGGTAGATTTGTCGTTTAAACAAAACTGGATTGATTGATAAAAATATTCATTAATCAATTGATAAGTTCACGCAAGATTAAAGCCAGTCACTAAAACTTGCTGATTTCACAGCGTTGGAGAATTTACAAAATGATGATCAATTGATCATTGATCATCTATGAGTACATGTCCAGATTATTTTGGGATGTATCATCGATTCCGATAGTCCTGCGGAAATATCAGGACACATTATGTGACTGAGTCAAGAAAATAACACATTTCGCCAAAGTTATATATTTATTGCCGATTTTTTTTTGTGCGATTCTATTGAAAATTGGATGAATAATTATATCAGTGGATCAAGACTCGTCTATTATAGAACGAAATTCATGAGATAATAACGTACATATACAATATAATGTAATATGAAGATAATATGTAAGAACAAAAATGAAGAGGTAATCATTATTTACAACGTTATTTCATTCATTCACTTCTCTGGAAGCCAAACTTCTGTATTTAGCCCAAGAGAACTTTGCAGAAATTCATTGCAAGGTTCGTCACCCAAATGGCCAAGTTTTCTGTGAACATCTTTGGCGGCTTTCAAGTACCTAGAAAAATAATTTCCAAAATTCTAAATTTTAATGTGAAAATGGCACAATGACAAACAATCCTAAAAAAAACTTATTGAAAATGGTGAGTAAAAATGATGAACTTCCGCAAGGTCTTAGGTCAGCCTTTTCACGTACTTGTAAATGCACAAGACCGTATTTTTTATTTCCTTTTCAGCAATTCGAGGGGTATCACTGGGCAAGGGACTCGCAGATGATTGCATAAACTCCGTAGTTTCGGTAGGTTTCAGATGCGTCAATGGATAAGTTCGGATCCATCCACCTTCCCGCATTACAGGACTTCGCCAATCTTTACCATTATTCCATACGAAGGGTGGCGGTGTCGTGTTGTTACCCTTAAATCCACGCCGCGTAACCCTATCGACGGACAGGGGGTTGTAACGGGACCAAATGTCGCCGCATGCTTCCGGAGTAGCCTGTCGAAACTGTCTTGTGCAAATATAGAACATCACTGCATTACATACGATGGTAGAATTTTGAATAGCGATTGCTTCGATATGATTGGATTTTTTAATCTCATAATCTTATGACATGAAATTTTCGGGTGATTTTCGTTATAGTTTTGAAAAAAAAATCAACATCGCGTAGATCCGTAAGACTATGAGATATAATATCACTTGCCATAGCTTGAGATTCGGGACAAACGTTGATCAGAGCTACCGATTCTCGCCCCATTTTGCACCGTCTTTTCAACTCTTTGCTAGGATAGCAACGCGAGGATGTCTCATCCTCCGTGTCTTCTGCTGTGGCCCAAATTGTGAAAAGAGACAAGCCGGTATTGCAAACTGGGAGGCCCAACAGATCGAACATATCGTGTAGTAGTGGCTTTTTAACTTCTGAATCTACCTCGCAGTCATTTCCCAACGCTGGACTGACGTTCACCTTCATGTTCCGAAATGGATAATGCCAATGACTATCTCGTTCATAATACACGATTTTTCGAAAAATGAAAGGTTACTTCAACTCTAATGCAATATATGTCACTCGAACCAATATTTCTCTCAGTGCATTACAAATGTAATGTGTAATTGAAATAATTGTAGCATAATTAAGATAAATTTTGATTATGCTTATTGAATGACGTTTTGGATTTTGATGTTCACCCCATAAATCCGTGATCACGAATTTCTAGGGTCTGGAGGGTTATACGAGGTTCTCGGGAACTCCTAGTTTGAGCCTAAAAGTGGCAAATTGTCCGATGTCTGACTGTTTTAGGTGCAGAGTAGGAGGTCATTTTACATTGAAAGTGAACCTCCGATGACCCTGCACAACCTCCTAAACGGTAGGAGTTACAGGTCGAAAGGAGGAGATAAATTTCGACTCGGGTTGTCAATTGAAAAACAGGAAAAGTAAGATTAGACATACCTCCAGGAGCCAAGGCTTCAAGTTTTCATCGATCAAAACATCAAATCCAAAAAACTCGAAGCAGTTTGAGGATCGAGGAATCCCAGCCGCTTGGCTCAGTATCGTTAAACTGACAAGACACGCGATTCTCTGCCACAGAAACCAATCCGAATATCCGGACTGCTCTAAATATCGTCTCAATTGTCTGAGGGTCCATTTGCAGCCTAAAAATTGAGATAAATCAATTTGTCGACCTTCTTTTTCCATTAGTTGATAACACGAATTTCTAGATTCCTGATTATCTTTTACCCGCTCCCACGCGTTCTTTCTTTTCCGAGTATCCTGGACCAAGTTTATTCAAGGAGCAGTTCGTCAGGTGTCGAAAAGGGTTGTCTAAGTTGTCTAGAGAGAATTTTTCTGTCGCAAATCGGGCCAGACCATCTTTATAGAGGTAAATTGTTAGGGGTTTGTAGGAAGGCACGCAGACGTATAATCGAAGATCGAATTTGTACCCTCCGATTAGAAGAGGATTTTTTATGTATCTTTGGACCACGGACATATTGTCGTACGTGAGATCGCTGAGTTTCTGTAAGTAATTCAGAAAATGTGGCCCCCTTTTATTTTTGGAACTTAAAATGTGGTGTGCAAACTTACTCGGAATAAAAATATTCCTCGGCCCTGACTTTGCCCAACTGGTTTGCAAATCCATACTCTATCGTCTTTTTCATATCGACTGCAATCAGCTGCTAGCTTTGTGTACTCCAAGGGGAGGTTGTAACCGAGGGGGCTGAAATTGGGGTTCTTCTCAGAAATGTTTTTGGTGCGTTAATTGAAACTAAAATTTTGATTACAGAGTTCTTTACTCTATCGTAAAGACACTACCAGATCAAAACCTTACATTCTTTACCTAAAGTCATATATTGATCCGTAAATCTTCTTCATGCACTTCAAATGTCTCACCAAATTATCCTTACGGCATATCGAGCTGCCTTTTGGTATGTGATTGGTGAACTAGAAGAGAAAAAATTTACGGTAATGCGTACTTAACAAGGTTCGTACGTACAATTGCACGTCGCTTACCTGCCAAGGAAGCAACGTTTTGTAATGGTTAATCGGGAATCCTCCGGAACGCCACCAAAGATTCCAACGATCCTTAAGCGCCGTGTTATCCCCTGTGTATTCGCGCCAACCACGCTCTGTGCATACCTACCGGAAGTTGTTAATATTCATGTAGGTATAAGTACCAATGTGCGTGCTTGGAATCAATTTCATGCAGTTTCCCAGCGTTTTGGAATCGGGATATGAACGGCTACGATATTTCATATACACATATGAACCCGCGCGAGCTTCAAAGTTTCGAAATAAAATCAAGGATCTGACGATGTGACTCATCGCGCCATCAAGGAGTTGGACATTTTCTCTAATCAGATGGAAATCCGCATAGCTTGTTCACGTTTTTGGAAGAAGTTCCTGCTCCAGTTTTTAGAGCTTATAAAATTTTGAACTTCGAATTTTCTTTCCCCAATACGAGTAACTTGATTGAAAAATCTGTTCTCAGATGACAAATATCGAAGTTCAATTCATTGCGAATTGACAAAATCGTGAGAGTTGTACATGAAACTATTTTTATGCAACGACAGGGTTAGTTAGCATGTCCTTGGCGATGACGCCCTCGAGTCGTTTACGATTCTCAACGCGCAGGATGCGATCAAAATATAAATTACGACCGCGAGTAACTGCAGAGCTATTGTAAATTCTGAATCGTGAACTCGGGAGGGAATTTATCACCTACCGAGGAATCGATTTTTATGAAAACTTTAACTTCTCCAACTATTAAAGCGTTATGCTGCAATGAATTATATATCTCTTGTATGCGATATTACATAGCAGATATAGGTGAAATGATAGTAATATAGTTTTACGCGACGATGCGGTATATATATGGTTAGCGGCAGCGTATACCTTGAAAATTATTTAGTTCAAGGGTGCCGGCTAACTTTTTAACCCTGTCGAATAAATTCATCGGTTATATAAAAAGCGCATTGTGACTGTGATCTCGCATATACTGTGTGTATCAACCTATCTCTGGAACTTCATGTGAAAAAAGTAACCAAATGTTCAATACAACGCTTAGAAAATTGTTAATCGATCATAACAGAAATTGAGAAGAGATCTTTTGATTTTTTTTTTATTTTCCTCATTTTTTGAGGTTCCAATAAATCAGCTGATTGTAGGAAAGCCTGAGCGATGATATCTCCGGTTTCATTTTAAATATTCCCAAATCACCCGGTATACAATACTTGAACTAATAGATGAGGTCCCGCGCCGTTTTCATTCAGCCTGAACACGAATGGTCCTTCCAGGTAGTTTACTGCCATCCCACGCTATAGGGCGACAGCCACTTTCCGGTAAAATATCACAGATTGATATACCTATACGAGCATAATGTAATGCGTTAGATGTATGGAAAATCAATACATATATTATGTATCTGCTCTACTTTGAAAAATATTTAAGGACTTGACTCAAACTAGTGAATATTTCAAACTATCTTTCTCCCCAGGTTTAAAAACGTAAAGTCAAAGTCACAAAATCAGGACCAAATTTAGGCAATATATTGCCACTAGCTGTCTCGATTATTTCTACAAATTTCTAATCGATGTTCAATTTCCTACGTCTGCTGGGTCCAACTCGAACTCTGAATCCATAAAACTATGACACAGACTTCATCCTAATCTATTTTGCGATATAGAATATGATTTCGCGAGTAACATACTGCATAAAATGGTCAAAAAATTTGATCTTGTTCATCATTTCTACGAATATAATAATTGAAAGAAATGTTAATGCGGATTAGTGAAAGTGTGATTGTGTATGGGAAGCTTGACCGCATCTATATTATCCAACACGTGGACATCCCCGTGAATAATTATTCGAATTATTCAGGGATGAATATCGGTAATGCCCCTAAGTTTTCTAGTAACCGATGAAGATGGGTGACGGTGGAATTTCTCGGACAGTATAAATTATTGAATCATGTAATTTCCCTCTAGTTCAAATCGAGTGAAATTTTTCAGCGGAAATGAGGATGTGCATCGTGATTTTTGTGAAATAACGTATAAAATAATACGTCTGACGGCGTTGTTTGGGGCAACGCTTCAATCGGCCTATAGTGTTCACTATAGAGATTGTTTACCTTTCGCGTGACTAACCCAGAGAATAATATTCTCCATGATAGTTTGATTCGATATGAAAATGAATGCGAGAACTAGTAACAACAATCGTGGATAGGTATAGCTTCGTGGGGTGAAAAACTGCGTGGAATCTATAACTAAACCGAACGCGTGGAGCTTTGTTAAGTTTGAAATTCTCACTTATATAAAGATACCCACATCTTCTGACATCATGTTAAAAAGACGAAAAAACGAAGAAAAAAAAAAACTTTGTCACGTGTCCATCTCGTCATAGTAGATATATAAATTCTTGTTATTTGTATACGCACGATCCGCTCTCGTCACGTCATCGTCGATTCAGCTGAGATCCCTTGAATGACGCCAAAAGCTCTTCGTCCTGAACTCGGAACGTCGTCAACGAAGAAAACCGAGATATGTACGTATTAGGTACTAGGGGATGAAAGAACGAATGACTCGCGAGAGCGCTGGAGATGGCTCGCGTCGTCGAGTCAACCATCGACTGAAAGCTTTCGAGGCCCGTTCTCCCGAGCTAGCTGAACCCTGAACCCTGAACCCTGAACCCTCAGACCTGAGCCCTGCACCCTCAGTTCTGATTCCTTAACGATGTACCGTGAACTCTGCACTTAGTCTAAACAATAGGATAGAATGCTGGTTATATCGGGTGGTGAGTTTCGTTACGAAACGTATCAAGAGACGACAAACAACGTTGGGAAATCATCCCCCGTTCTGCGTCGGCCCCATCGCGGGGAAAGCTTTTGGTGTAGGGTGACACGGACGGAGGCAGGCATTTGTTTTGCTTAATGGGTCGTTCTCAGTGATTTATCTCCTCGATACTACCTTAGCTTGTCTTTTGGTACCGTATTACTATTAGATGGGAACCAATGGACTGTCTGTCGAACATTTGGTAGGCAAATTATGAAACGGCTTTCCCGACACAACATCAAATCGTGCCGGGTGCCACGTTCGACTAAGGGATAGGACTGGTTGCTACAGAAATATCTGACCGATTCAATTCAATTGAAGAATTTTTATATTTTTATTGCACTCTTAAATTATTAGTTTCATTATCTTTTTTCTTTTCTCTGCAACCTTAACATTTCATATCTATTCTTATCTCACAGTATAATTGTGATAGGTATACGTCATCAGGGAACAGGGAATTCACTATATATTATATACTTACTCGAGTCAGTTCCGATGGTCACGCAACGCGAAAACTTTTCCGCCTCCTTTTTCCGTCCCCTTCTATATAGGTACTTTGCCGTTTATCCTTTTTCCTTACTCTTTTATCCTCGACCCGTTATTTTTGTCGCGTGTGTCGCGTGGCCCACGTATGTCTGCACGAGAGACGGATGAACGTCGCTAACTTCCGTCTGCGAAGGACGAAGGATATAGGAAGAAGGAAGTAAGTAAGGAAGGAAGGAAGGAAGGAAGGAAGGAAGGAAGGAGGAATTAGGAACGCCTCATTCGTTACCCCATTTTTTATTTTTTTATTTTTATTTTTCTTTTTCTTTTCATCAGATCTTGACTTCCGCAGGGTACCTATACCAAAAATAGACAGAGCTAAGTATAGGAAACAGCCCTCGAATAAAAATGACAAGCAATTAATCCTCATTTATGGATTTCCGCATAAGTTTATAATTCCCTACCTCGATATTTTTTAATGCTCTAAACGCGATCGGTGAAACTCACGTTCCTCTAATTCAAACTTTGTCAGGTTTGATTTATACAACCAAACGGTCAATCCCTATAAAATCGGCTGAAAATTTGAATACTCGAATACTACAAAGCTTAAGACGACATGGACAGGTGTGCAGGGTAAGGTAGCTGGCTTGGGAAACTATTTCATACGAGTGGAATTCGCGTAATATGTAAGCGAGAGAGTAATTGGCTTCGTAAAGTAACTGTGCCCTTTAGCTTAAACCTGTTCCAGGGGGGTAAGGGGAATCCGTATCGTGCAATTAGCAAAAATAATTACACGCGGTTAAACTGCGGTTAAGGTCACGAGATTATACCTAACTAACTTATACAAACTCTGTTGTGAAACTGGGGATAATGCACATAGATATATATATTATATAGGTGTATGTGTACGTGTATATAATTTCGACGATATTTTTTTATTTTTTATTTTTTATTTTTATTTTAGCTACCGGAAACAACTGCGGATTCATGAAAAGTGTGACAAGGCTATACCTAGTATATGATACGCAATCGATAGTTTGTCTTCGGTAATAGTTATGGTTACTGAACTAGGGGTTGTAAATTATACACTGAAAATTTATGTGTGTACCATGTCCAACCCTTATACCCACCGGATTTACAGCAATTAATGCTATTAATAAAGACTTAATTATTATTGGCTCGTATAATTTTATCCTTCGAAATGTCAGATCCGTTATTTTTATATTTCACTGCTAACATGGATTTGATTCAGTGGGATTTTTTCTTTTTTTTTCTTTCTTATTTATAAATTGATACACGTAGGCTTTGGAATTCGTTATAGCTGCGTGAAATGCGAGGTAGGTAAGTGATATTTGGGATGAGTTCTGTTAGCTAGGGTATATATTATACTATATACGAGTAAATGGCCATTGAATTAAATAGGACTATTTATTTTATTGTAAGCAACACGTAAGGGAATACATAGGACCTTTCGGGGATTCATATTGAACATAATCGATTTACAATTTTTAATGTATAAGCTCTAGCTCTGTTGGTGTATTTTCAACAGTATAATGTATCGTCAACTGACGTAAGTGTATGTATATCGGCGTTTTATTATACTTTTATACCGAATAACGATGTCTGCTCTTGATGAAGAGCATCATGTTATCGGAGATGATATTTTCTCTGAAATTTTTCCTCTCGCCGAATCGTTATAATATTATATAATATAGTATGTATTTTATATTCAATTAAAAAATGTCACATACGATCATCATTTATTTTTCCAATTAAATATAGCTTAGAATATTAAATTAGATATTAGGTATAGTATGTACGGTTTAAATCTTAAGTATTTTTCATTATTGGTAAAATGTGCCAGTGATTTCATGACTATTATGACACAATATTGAAAATGGCACGAAACGGTAACCTGGCCTAATATTAATATGGCAACTATATTGCTTTGACTGGTTGAGCATATACATATAATATACACACATAGTATATATGTATATATATGATTATTATGTTACCCCTACATAACTGATATTTCTTAAAATAATATTTTTTCCTCATTATCTTCGCGGCGTTCGTTAATTATTTTTTGTCACATATGGTAACGCAACGCAATGTAACGCAACGCCGTTATATATAGGACCAGTTTTTGTTGATTATCAATAATTTTTATGTATTTTTTTTTCTTTTCTTTTTTTTTTCTTTAATAAAGCTATAACATGTAATACGCGAAAACTCACTATAATATATCGTATTCATATGTATACATATATGTTAATCTTTTGATAAGTATCTATAGATTTTTTTCTCATTTCTTGCCGAGCATTATATTTGCCTATCTACTTCGGCTTATTTTATAATTTATTCTTTTTTTTTTTGATTTTTTTCAGTGTTCACTAATTTTCAAGTTCGGTCCGATATCTAATATAATGTAGTTTGAATAAATTAATTACATCGTTTAAAAGGTTCCCCTATTGTTAGACGTTCCATAACCCGAACTAGGTCTCACCCGAAAATTGATTACGGTAGGATCTATTCAGTTTTTTCATCGCAATCATCCGCAATATCTTCGTGACTGCATTATACGTATAAGGCAATTGAAATATATATGCAATTAAATAATGCAATTTGTTTAATTTCTAATAGGCAAAATGACCTTTGCATGTCTTAGCTGAGTTGATTGCTTTCATGCTTATGAATTGCTAACGGTATTTAAACTTCACCCACTTTCGCGAGTCTTTGAATTTAATTTATAAATAATATTATCGCTCACGAAAATTACTTTCAGGTTTTTATTCCTTTTGTTCCAGTTTTTTTTTTTCTTTCTATTTTATCTTTCAATCTTTCATTCTAATTACTGATCATCATTATTTCAACTCCAGTTCCTCATTGATAAATAATAATATGATTTTTATAGATATACTTATTAGTGCGCGGTTAATTAGGTATATTGTCTTCTGTGACGTACGTTCTTCGCTGGTTAACAAAGTTAGAATATTATACTTGTTACTTTTTGGTGACAGAGGCGAGGGTCCTCTTCCTCATTAGCGCGCATGGTTTTTGCAGAATGGACGACCTCCCTTTGCGTAGAAGCTCTGACCTTCGAGATTCTTTTTGCACATCTGTAAAACCATTACGCATAAGTCACGTCGCGATTCTATGCTTAGAAATTAATCGAACTGGAAAGCACATGTAAACCATGAATGAAAATCGGCAAAAACTTAAGTTTTGTGAATTTTAAATCGTGCGAGTGCGAATTACTCACCGTGCAGTTGAAGCACTGGCTGTGATAGTTGTTGCTCAAAGCTTCGACCCATCGGTCACCGGCTTCGACCGGAAATCCGCATGAGAAGCATTTTGTTGTGAATAGTTCGTTCCAATCTGAAAGAATTTTGATGTGAATAAGAATATGACTAGATTCTCGAAATGGTGGAGCTTTGTTTAAATTTTGTTGATTGAATACCAACCAGCTTCACAGTATGCCAATCCATCCTCCAAGAAGAACGGGTTGTTTCCAAAAAGTTTACCGCAATACGAACAGTTGAAGCACTCAGGATGGAAATGTTTTCCAATGGCATTCAGGCATTCCTAGAAACGTTGAAGATTTTAGCTAACGAACAGAGGAGTACAAGGAGATTGTATAAAGGCGAGGAAATGTTTAAGGAGAAAAGGCATCAGGAATTGAAAGCTGATGAATAAATAGAACTGAAGTTAAACAAGCATTGTTTGGAACTATACATAGTTTTAAACAACGAACACACTCACTCCTTTGATTTTGTTCGCGCACTTGCTGCAAGGTGGAGCGATGAACTGTTCGAAACAGTATTCGCAATACAGTTGTCCCTTTTCCTCTACGAAGCCGATATCTTGGAGCGGTCGACGACATTGCGCATTCACGCAGACGAAATGATCAGGGCACCAGATGTTACCGAGTGCCGTGATGAACGGACCCCTGTGTTAGAGATTTCATGTGAAATAAAACGATTCTTGGAAGCTATAAGTTTATACATGTTTTTTTTTCTTCCTTATTCCTTCGCGTTATTTTCAACGTGGCTTATGTGCCGCGTAAATTTTATTTACAAGAGGATACACAAATTTAGAACTTGATTCTCCCTCCCAGCCATCCCACCCTTTCCCTTCATCTCCGACCCGTACCGCGGGTTGTAATCGATGTGAAAAAGCTATAAAAAGCTGAGTAGTTATATTTTCCCTTGAGACTTATAAAACGGAAGTTAAAAGCCCACTGATATAAAAGGTAAAACAATTGAGCCTGCCAGGCACGCGGAGAAGAGTTAAATTTTCTTGACATTAGGCATGTTGTTGTATTTCATCTACCCCGTTTCCTTTCGAGTAATTTTTCTAAATTCATTTTCTTATTGCTTAGAATTCGTAGGGGTATATTATTGTTTTATTGAGCTGGCAGGTTCAATTAACGCGAAAGCAACGTATATGTTGTATATTTATAGATGTTGAAATTGAAAGCTTACGCACCTTGTGATCTCACTGTTACAACTGTGGCACACCGGTTTGAAAGCCTTGTCGTTGATCAGGTTGTTAGTAATCTCGCGTTTAGCTGTTGACATCGTGCACTATAATGTTAGTCGAAATACAAAACTATCACAAATTTTATATACAATACAAAAAAATGAGAAAAAATGAACAGAACACAAACGGCAAAGTCCCGTCGAACGTGAGATACATCCAAATACTGCAAATCATGCAACATAATGAGGAAAAAAACCAAAATGTGCTTCGACAGCTCTGAAAAAAAACCAGTCAAAAGTCGTATTAAATAAATCCAAAAAAAAAGCAGACGGACAAACATGGTTCCAAAGGGACATGCCCAGCCAGATGTTATCTTGCAAAACAGTCACAGCAGCCCGGCAGACATAGCGGAGTTAAAACATCCAGTCTAGATGTCTGGAAGGGTCCAGTTGAGAATTCTGTACCTGACATAAGAGTTGCAGTGCCCGCAGAGAGGCACGCGTGATCCAGGTCCACCTTGCTGCGTCAAGATACCACGTCCACGTTTTGGAGCGGTGTTACCAGCGACGGCACCACTCTTCGAGCCAGCACCAAGCCCTCCAACGCCGGTACCTAAATCCGGGTGGGATGACAAATTCGGTGGGTCTACTAAATTCTGGGTCTTACTAATCGGGGCTAAGAGGGAGCATTGGCTTTGGGTCTGACACTGGTTGATGGAAGAGCACTGGGCCTGGGGTTTGTACACTTGGACCAATTGCTTGTGCGATTTATGGACTAACTGCGTAAGCTGGCTTCCGAGGTTAGTGCGAGGCTTATGAATCGGTTGAAACTCCAAATCGTTTAATTCTGGTAGAGGACTTTTAGCTAGAGGGCATATGGGCTCGTTGTCGTCGTCGTAGGGTAGCGGGATATTAGGAAAGGGCAAATCGGCTGATGGCGGGCGTGCGAAAGGGCATTGAGTCTTCAATATCGGTTTCGGACACGGAGCAACGCAGACGGAACCGTCGTTACATGGTGTTACGCAGACGCCTGATGAACCTCCAGCACCTACATCCAGAGATGAGCAACCGGAACGTCTTCCACACGAGCCTGAAGGCTGGCCACAACCCTTTGACTGTAATCCAGCGTTAGGAGAAACACAGAGACCTTTACGATCGGTGGTAGGCACGATAGAGATCCCGGACTGCGAACCACCTCGACGTCCTCCGGATGGCACGACTACAACTCCTGCTTTAGGGCCCGATTCGGACACAGCTTTACAGGGGATAACTGTCACCCCAGTTTCCGGGCAGTTCTTGGACTTAGTATCGCAAAAAGCGCTGCGTTGAGATTGTGAAACGGTACGTTGGTTCGAGGATTGAGATTCGCAGAAGGTGGTTCTCTTCACTGATTGCAACTGGTTACTCATGATGGTTTTAGGACAGGGAGGTAAAACGCAGACTCCAGTCTTAGGGAACTTATCGGATTGGCTTTTCCCCATAGGGCAAGTTAGTGTAGCCTTGTTTATCAAGCACGCTGATTTTTGGCACGATTCATATTGCGGTTGGGGCTGTGGTTGCGGCTTAGGCTGTGGCTGCATCTGCCTTGGGCAGTGCACCACGAGGGGTACGGTGCTCGTTTTCACCTCACAGACGGGTTTCCTTTTTATCTCTTTCAACGTCTCTATCACCTCTTTCTCGCTTGCAACAAATGATTCTTCATCGCCTGAGTAAGAGACGCGCATTGATCCTTCGACATCTGTTATCAACCGGCCACGCGGCGTACTCTTCTCTTCGTGGTAAGTATACGACTCTCCTTCTTCTTCCGGTTTTTTGTTGTTACGACCCCCTGAAGGCTTCACCTTGGGAGGGGGATCATCCCTGATTTTTGGAGCCTGAGCCTTAATGAAAGATGCCGGAGGTTCAGGTGGTCCTTGGGCAGGAGATTTTGATCTTCCAGGTGTTGGGGTTGAGGATCTGCTCGGCACAAAAGTCTGCGCTTCGACGGGGATGTTTTGAGTTCCGACCAAGTTTCTTTGGTACGCAGGAATCAATCCAGGCTTCTTTAATCCGGTCATAAGCGACCGATTGCTCGGTGTTTGCGAGCGAGATCGTGGTGGAGATGAATCCCTCAAAAAAAATTCTGGCGGAGGAGTTGGCAACGGTTGTGGGGTGATTGATTTCGCAGATAAATTCCTCTCGCGTTTCGAAGTCTCTTCAGTATTGGTATCCGTATACAAAATTTCAGCAGGTGCACAATATCCGTCTGGTCCTGGGGTAGCCTGGACCGTAGGAGTCTGTGATCGGCAGCAAACTGGCTCCGGTTCATATTGCGAGGGTTCGTCATAGAACCCTAAGGGTGTATAGGATCTATCTGGAGCAGTAGTCAAGGCACTCTGGAACGGCGAAGTAGTTTCTTCTCGAACTTCTATATTCGTGCAGACCTGACTTACTTCATCGCAACATGTTTCTTCGGTGTAGGATTCCTTGGTAAGGTCTTCGTCGTCGGGTTCCGAAGTTGTTAACGGCGAATAAGACCGAGTAGGAGCCGTTGTCAAGGCTTTAACCATTTCTGATTGCCATTGTTTTGGTGTAGAATTTTTTATTGTCGTAGGTGGAAGAGGTTTAATTCCAGATTCAGTTTCTGTTACAAACTGCACGTGTTTTTTGGTGCAGGTAACTTCCGCTGCCTGTTGTTGAGGACACTGAAAATCTTGTTGATTAAACTTCGAGCTGAGTCGACGTTCCTGAAGAGTTTGTGGCGGTGGTCGTCTTTCGGGGATTTGCTGCTCCCTCAGACATTGATGCACTTGTACCTGCTCTCGCAGACTTTGGCGTCTCTGTTGTTCGATTTCCTGTTGTCTAAAGTTTTCTTGGATCCTAATTTCCTCCGTCAATTCTTCGTATCTAACTGAATCGTCCTCTTGCACGGTCTGGTGACGGTCGAGATAACCTCCTCCGTCCAGATCTTGGTGTTCGCTGAAGCTAAGACGTTTTCCTTGATTAGCCTGTACGGTTGATGAAATCTGTTCAGAAGCAGCTGCGCGTTCTTCTTGCACACTTTCTTGTTCCTCTTGTTTGATTTTTTCCACTAGCTGCTGTGCTTCAACTGCTGACGATACGATTTCGGCACATTCAGCGACGTCTCTCCTCTCAGAAATACTCTCAACCTCTTCATCCAGATGGGTAGAACTTTGAGTTTCTGTGGCAGTGCTTGTCTCACCCTCATTTTCATTCGTAGAATTCTTCTCAGTTGTTTCTGTAGCAGTTGAAGGCTTCTCTTCATCAGGGTCAACCACTTCAACTGTCTTCTCATAGATCGTTGTTTTCTTGATATGCAATGGACCGACGTCCTTTTCCGTTGTTTCAGTGAGGTAATCATGTTGGCCTTCGACACCTTTAGGGCAAACAGTAACGCTAGCTGGTACAATTTCCGATAAGTTAGCACTGTTCGGTCTTCGGAACGTGAACGTCACCTCAGTCTCAACCACCGGTGATTCAGGTTGAGGTTCGGGTTCCGGTTCCGGTTCTGGCTCTAGTTCACAGGTCGCTGCTTTGAATAGACATACTGGCTGAGGAGGCTTCGGTGGGCAGACCGGGCGATATACTGGCTTAGGAGCTGGCTGACAGATTTGATGATGGTGATGGGAGATCTGTTTGCGTTCGCACACTTGCTGACTTTCGCACACCTGATTCTCGTGAGATACCTGTTTCTTGCATATTTGTTGCTCTTCGCATATCTCTTCGCAAATTATCGGCTGTGCAGCTGGACACATCTCGTAAAGATTTGTGCCCGTTGTAACCGTGGCAGTCCAAGGCTGAGGGGTCGGCTGAGTTATTCTAGTGGGCGTTAAAGATCTTCGCAAACTCTCTCTCGATGTTGGTCTTGAAATTGCTCGTGAACAACTCACTTCTCTTGACCTTGACTCTCTCTGGTTCGACAGTCCACAGGGTTCGACTCTCCTATAGACTGGGCCAGAGCAGCTTGCCCACTCCATGTTTCTCGGCTCTTGGCAACGCTCTCTTTGAATTTTGATCTCTCTTCGTTGTGCGATCACTTCGTTTTGGTGTCTTTCCTTGACGGATCTTTCGTGCCTTTGATTTAGGGCAGGGTTTGGATTAATATACAAAGGGCTCGCTGTCGGGTAGGTAATATCTTCGAGCGGTTTCGCCGGGGGCCAGATAAGGCTCTTACTTTTTACGGAAGGTGGTGGTGGTGGTGGTGGTGATGGAGGATTTTCGGATAGAGTTTCTGTTACTTCGCAGTAGTCAGATTCCTCGTAGTAGGAGTCTGTATAGGATTACAAGGGAGGACAGGTCCAGGAATGTGGTTTTGAGATTTCAACCGGGTCATGGGTTTCGAAAGTTTTAGTATTTCCGGAAATTTCATTCCACACGTGGCATGCGTTTTACCAACACGGTAGTTAACACAGTTAGTAATTTTAGAGCATTAGATCAGGTTAAAAAGAGAAAACAAAGAAATAATTTGTAAGTATAAAGCACGGTCAAAAGTCCACATCCATGACCGCTCATTTCTATACATCACGTTTGTCAGAATGTGATACACCTTTTGTTTTTTCAAAAATTCCCGAAGGTGGGATATTTGCTAGAAGCACAATGCAAGTGTCTGTCAACTTTCAAATAATGATTGACTTTCAGAATCAAGCAATCATGGGCATGTCTCTGGCTACTGAATAGCAAAAAGCATTTGACAAGTGAGTCTCTGAGAATGAAAGTGGGGTAGGTAAATTTTGTTAAAATTGACAAAAAGTGCAAAAAATATAATCTATTCGATGATTTTGTAAATTTTTATGAAATTTACATACACCACTTTCATTCTCAGAGGTTCAAATCATAATAATACTGAAAATCATATAATGGAAAATAATTCTTAAATTTCTAAATAAAAGATATCTAATAAACTTCTTGGAGCCACTCCACTCAGCGCTAGTTGCAAAAACTGCAAAGAAAAATTGAAAAATTTGCTGGAATTCAAGATGATTAGATGAACTGAGGTTTGAATGTTTGGTATTGTGTGTGAATATGAGGAAAGTTGGTGCTGCTGAATAAACAGGGCTTGTCTTATGTGAGATAAACGAAAACGAGAGTTGTGTGACAACAATAATAATGTTTGGATGGTGCGCATATATGTGTAAGCGACATGTTAAATTAATTCTGCAATAAAATATGGTAGTCGAGGTTCAAGTAGCATAAGCGAACATGACATGAGAACGCGAAATCAGGTTTTCTCAACGGATCTATGATTAAAGGATTATGGCTCTTGATATGGCATTAAAATCAAATCGTTACTGTACACGTTAATATGTTTCGTATATACAATGCTGTTTGTTTATTTTATTTTTTCAAATATCAATCAACTCGAAACTGTATTATATATATGTACTATATATTATAGTGTCATGAAATGAACTTTATTGAAATTTCGTCACATTGTCACAGCATGAATTGATCAGCAACGATACTAGATTTTTTTTTTATTGATAAATTAAATCAGAAATAGTCGATATAGAATTTGTTTGACGTTATTATAAATATATATATATATATATTTATGTATGTTGAGAGCTGCTTCACTCATTCGAAAGAAAGAGAGAAGGGGCGAGGTTTTTGGTTGAAAGTTGGAGTAGCTGAAAAAAAATAAGAAAAGAAGAATTATGTAGAAATTCCCGTTGTGTCTTTACCTGCAACGTAGTAGTTTAGAACTCAAAAAAATCTATATGTTGGCTGAAAAAAACAACAATCATCAAAACTGTATCTACTACCGCATGATGTGTGTGATATAATATACATATGCATATGTGTGTGTTATTTTATTTCTAACAATAAGCAGCTACACCGTATATTGTTCAAGTTTCTGTTTCATGATTCAGGGTCGAACGAGTTAAGGCACTCTATCGCGAACCAATAACCCTGCAGCACAATGAACCAATGATCTGATCCAAATTAGAATATACAACGCAATACCAACTCCGTTGTGAATCATATTGCATTTAATTATAGGATTCAATTTACCTATATGTACGGGTTCACAGTCAGCTTGACGCAAGCGTGCATATATGAAAAGCAAATTGATTGATTGATCGACTGGTTGGATGACAAAGAAATAACCGAGCGACAAGAGGGTGGTTTTTTTTTTTTTTTTCTTTCTATTAACTATATCGATTGCGGTGTGATTATTGAACGGTTTCTATTAAGTAAATCAACTTTATAAAACGCAGCCCTTCTTCGAACTCAATCATATAGATATATATATAAACGTGTATCGAATGTCGATTTTAAAATTCGGTTACTCATATCAATAAGTAAGACGATTTTTCGACTGCAGCGGGCAGCTCTCAACAGTTGAGTGTATAAAGACGATGCGTTACGATAAATTAGCGACAATTAGACGATGCAATGGCGACGAAACGATTGTTTATTGTATCGAGTGACGACGATATTATGTGTGATAACGAGTTATAAGAAAATTCATTCACGCAAGCGATTTGTCATTTAAGCTAAAACTTGATTAACGATTTGGACGAGGAGTCATGTTCTCATACCTCTGTAGAGGGAACTTTTTGGCTTTGGCAGTGTGGCGTACCGACCTATTTACAACAATGAAATGTGTTAAATGATCGTGTATTTTGTTATTCGTCAGATTCATTGAGATATCAGCTCGATCTGTTTCGTTTCGTTCAGATACCCACTCGATCAAATAAAATTGAGGTACATGAGTTAATTTTCGTGATTTACCCTCCTACAGACTTCATTCGGCAATGAAATCGAACACAGATTACCAAGATCTCAGTGATTATCTCGCCTTCCACCGTTAGGTGCTAAAGTACACTCGTTCGCGTTGCTTTCACTACTTCAGTCTTTATTGCGGCCAATAAAAAAAGCGTGTAAACTGAATTTAAGAATTGCCATAGAAAAGCAATAAAGTGGAATCGGAAGGCTTTGTACTATTGCATTTCGGTCAAGTGTGTTTCTAACGATGGAAGCGGGACACGAATAAAACGTGTATATGTATATGTGTGTAAAGTGTATACGAAGCATCTCATTTCTCAACCTACAGCACTGTGTCAGTTTAGCTCATCGGTTATTTTTGCCAGGAGGTTTAATTTTGAAGCCAATTAGTTTGGAGTATATATAAATTTGTGTGTGTGTGTGTGTGTGTGCGTGCGTGTGTATGTTCGTTCGTATAGTTCATAAGATAATGTAAGTTAAGAAACATATCGATTTTATGAAAGTTTTTTAATATTCTGCGGTCTGAATCCTGTAGGTATATGAGAAAAATCTTAGATAAAAGCAGTCGTGATATTACATACGCAGCTATAATAGAATAACATTAAATATTATTCTAAAACACAATAGGATATTTGAAAACAGCAGCAGTCGTTGCGAGATTAGGATTAAACTGAGCCTTGCCATCTGCGTGGCACAGTTTCTTGATTAAAGGCAGCGTCTTTGATCTCAAAACTGTTTAGAAATAAATAAACCGTAAATTATGATCTTGAGATATCAGTCCATGGCGCAATTCATTGTCAGTATTATGTAATCAGCAGAGATTTATCCGGTATGCAACTCCTATAAATTTACGGAAACGGAATAAAAATTTGAGCCGATATTGAAGACGTAGTTTGAGAAAAAAGAAAGAATAACCATATATTATGCAACGAAGATTTTCATCGAATAAATTTTCAAATTTATGAATCCACTCACCAGAGGCGTTTTGACTCAATGGACGGGGCAGCGTGTTGCTACCGGAGTTCAAGGATGGCATAGACACCAAACTAGGTGCGGTTGGAGCACCACCGAAGGGCTTAAGACCGCCGATGTTGTTCGTTGACGGTGCCTGAAAGCAAGAAACGGGTTTCGAATGATTCACTCTGTCTAAAGTCCTATGCCCAAAACGCATTCTTAATAAGCGGACACTGACGCACGACTTCGCGATGTTGTTATAGTCGAAATTAAAGAAGCAACGCTGTAGGTACCTCGGACCCTTCCACTGATGGTTTTCTTTTATTAATGAACTCCGACCACACCCGACTAGGCTCACAGCTTGACTAAAACTAAATTTTTGCAACAAGCACGACGCTGCTCTTCAGCGACCACTTATCATCGAACGCGAAATCTTAATTTATCGGATAGATAGGTATTAATCGTTCGGGGGAGTTACCTGGACTGGACGCAGAACTGGCGGACTCAGGGGCGATGCGCCAAGATGGGATGACTGCAATGCATACAACGTCACATAACAATTACATGCCACGTGACACCTTCACTTACGACATCAAATAGATCGTGCCTTATAAATAAATCTATTATAATGAACCAATTTGTCTATTAAAAGTAAGTCTTGTCATCATCCGACAATGCGCGTTCAATGCAAAGGGTTAATTATGGCGAGGACGTGTCTCTTCGACGTTATATTATTACGCTTCCTGCGGCATTGATGCAGACAAGGTCGATGAAAAAATAGATCTGCAGCATATGCATATTCAAATCGCGAATAGAATGGACAAAACAAAAAAACTTGGACCTTGTTAAGGAAGAAAAAAGAAGTGTAATCGAAAGAAAGAAAATCAATCAACAAAAATCACCTGTTTGCGAACGGGAAAAGGTTGGGCAGAAATCGCTAGGAGGTCAGTGGTCGGTTCCTCCGTGGTAGTGGTTAGTTCAAATTCGCAAAAATTTTCATTATGAGCAGGTTTTTTTTCACAACAAATTTCCTTGTTAACAATGTTATTGTAAAAAAGCTTTTCGCCGTTGTTGGTACTGCCAACCTCGTTGCCTGTCTGAATGATGAGAGTACTCGTAAATGTCTTTGCATTTTCGGCCACACCATTGCGAGTGATATTTTGTATCCCTTTAGTTTCATGTAGACGCGGAGGCATCGAGGAGACCAATCCTGAAGTATTGTTATCCAAGCGAAGACGTTGCACGCCGTCCTGTACGCTGCAGGAGATCATGTTCGGCCGATTGCAGTTCTGGAAAATTGTTTAGTCGCAAAAATTCACCCACAAGACTTTGTTAATTGCGACACCGATCGTTATCTAGACGTTCCACTAAATAATATGGTCGAAAATTTCGGGTCCATATTGATCTATATAGAAATCGATCGATCTGATCAAAGCGCGATAATAGCAAGTCATTTGTCTCAGTTGATTAAAAAACAGTTAAATATTATTTCTTCACACTACAAAGTGTGAAGAAAAGCGACAAGCGGATGCTGCACTGGCCAAATGCACTTATAGGATAAATCTTAGCTGGCACACAAAAACTCTGAATGATCAATACTACTACATCGTAAAAGCTAAAACGATCATGCTTTTTTAAAAAAATTATATTCTAAAGCTATGTATATACCTACTTCACTCAAAACATCTTTACGTAAATTTTTCATTTCATAGCAATACTACCGTCAAATTTATGTTATTATTATCATTATTATTTGAAGTTTAGAAGTGATTTTGCGAGACTTACGAAAGGCTGAGGTGACGAGTGATTGTTCAAAGATGGTGACAGAGGTGCCAAGGGAGGAATACTAGCTCCCACGTTAGCCAAAGCTGCGGAAATGGTGCCAGCGGGTGCCTTGCCTCTGAAAAGTTGCAAAAATATATTTTACTTGTTGTATAATCGAGGTTGTCCTTATGACGCATGATCAGCAGTCATTTTCTTTATTTTTAAACCACTGTCAATCTATTATTGTACCGACTGCTATTGATTTGATGCCAATAATAGAAATTAATTAAACATATTTGACTCATCGCGTGGTGTTATCCCCTTAATTATACCCGTTAGAACACCACTGGCAATCGATGAGACGTTTTAAGGTAATTGCGCGACTAACATTTAACGTGATAACTGCCTTTTGCCGTGATAATATCCATAGAGAAATTTAGAATGCCAGGAATAGATTTTTTCGAACATTTTTCTCGTTAGTTATAGTTTCCAGTTTGTACCTTATGCTATTTTGGTAAATGCCTTATGTACTTACGATGGGATGGTGACTGGGATGAGACCAGGGGCTGGTGGATTCTGCCTGGCAACTAATTTTGCGTGAATATCGCAGTAAAGCTTATTGTTGATGTTATAGTAGCCGACGTTCTTTAAAGAAGTTCCGCAAGTCGAACATTTGAAACACTCCACGTGTAGGTTCTTGTCCTTTATCCTTACGAAAACTCCACTGTTTAAAGAAACGAAGACGAAAGTCAATCACCTATACTTCGAATCGTCTTATGGTTGATAATCAAGCATATATAAATCGTGATATAGCAAATGTATGTATACACTTCTATGTGAGATGTGTAATGGTAAATGATATGTCGATAATTGGACAAAACTAGTAAGTTGTTCCTCAAAAAAGTATACGATCTATACATAATACTTGAAATGGTTGATCTGGTATGCAGAAAAATGATTCTTACCCTAGGGCGGAAATTCCGCGCTGCAATATACACATCAAAAAGCAAAATCGATATACGCAGCAGATGATCTACTGATACAAGCGCCAAATTCTACTACAGATATAGTGTAAGATAGAGAGATACGTATAAGCGTGAATTTTTGACAATTCCAAATGCGAAATGAATAATTGTACAGCGATACAGTTGGCGGGTTGAAAACTGAAAAGCTAGTGACTTAATTCCATAGATGAGAGGAGAAGTGGTCACTAATAAACGATGCTTGAACAGATGAAGATAGAGTACACGTCGGTCAAGACAGGTGCATCCACGTGCAGCTACGAATGTAGAAAAAAGAACGAGATTTGGTGAGGTGAGAGGAAAGATACAAGAAGCTGTGAGACGCTAGGCAGGACTGGTGTGTAATGTTGAGTCACTGAGAGAACATACACATACAATTGTGTGAATCTCACACTATTTCATTATTTAAATAGGCATTATAGCTGGCAGCTATATGTATGTATACTAAGTTTTGGAATTTCTCTGAAACAGCAAACTTTGCGTAACTTAACCCGCGTAGCGCCTTTATAAGTATATGACGAAAACTATAAGGCAAATGATAGTCGACCGCAGCCTGCGCTCTTTTGGAAGTATATATATGTAAATAATGTTCTCATATATAAGAACGGCGACAGACAAACAGACAGAAACATACGAGAGATAGATAGTTCATTCCTTCATGCCCGTTGACGAAGAAAAAAACCAACCGTTCGTACGTGTTACGCTATTAATTTATAGTTACACAATTGATTTATCGCAGTTGTGGCAAACGGGAGTGTCTGCCGAGCGTTTCGCCTCTTCCCGATGGAGATGATTACGTTGGGTTTCTCCGGGTACGGAGCATTGATGAAAATTCAAATTTTTCTGACCCTGACCCAGACCCATAGCCCGACCCAGGGGTGTCGGTGACCTGGGTGAGGTAGCACGACCCCCAACTGCATGACTGACCGATGAATAAAATTCCGTCCGTGATGAAACTAGGACATCAATGCAATACCCGAAAGATATTACTACTTTTCTACTGACAGGATTATCGCTGAATTTCCTATCACGAAAACCAGATTTTCGAACGGCTATGAACGAAATCAAAAATATTACAGTATTACAATGAAAATCGATTTTTCTAATGATCTACTATGTCACTCGCTCAGCTCGCTCGAGCTTCTGGTCAAAGTTTGAAGAAGAAATCGAAAGATGATGAAGCCCCAGCGTAGTACCACCGACACCTTATATTTTGATCAATTCCCAAAAGCTGTGTGCAGGATTTCTGAAATTGGAAATGGGAAATGATATTTTCTCGAGGGCGAACTTACACGATGAGCCTTTCGCAGTCGGCGCAGATGTTTTGTCCCGGTGGCAGGCTGGATTGTGGAGTAGTTGGCTGCGGCTTGTTTTCCGGTGCTGCGACGTGCCTGAGACCGGTAAGACCGGCGACGGAAGGGTTCGTTGGGGTAGCAGCACCGCTTTGTGGCGCGGGTTCCGCTATTTTGCAAATTTGTTATCGAGGGCATTCGCACGTATATTTATAAAGCGATGCCAAGAGGGGAGAGAAAGATGACACAGTATCGCGAATAAATTGTGCAGCTCTCATTCATCACTCGAAAAATAAACGAATCGCAGTTGCGAATTTATGATTCTAGAGCGGGTATTTTCGATCCCGGAACTCTCCCACGCGATTATCTTCAATTTACTTAAATACCTAAAAAATTAGATACGTATCGGAATAGTTGCAAATTGAGACCCTCGGCGAAACTGTGTCACTTTCCGAGAATGTCTCCCCTCCAATGACAATAATTTAAGTGATTATTTTTCAATTTCTGAAACATGAAATCTGTGAAAAAACTTTTCTTTAATATGAATAAAATTTAAGATGAATTCATTTCGGAAGATTCATTCGAAAAATGAATTTTATCGCATCTCTAGTATCGAGAGGTGCTATATGCGTGAAAGAAATGTTCACTTCGCACGTAATTCGCTGATTATAAATTATAATCAATTAATACGAAAAAGAGATGTAGTTGAACTTGTCTACTAACCGGGTTCCGGTGACCTTGGCTCCTTGTCAGCCTCCTGGACCATCTTGAACACCTCACTATTTTCAGCGTTGTAATTTTTCTCATTCTTCTTGAAGTTGACCCTGGGACGAAAGGACTTTTAAAATCGTAACTTATTCGCTGAAACTCGATTCTCGTGCAGCAGATTGCGGGAAGCAAGGTTGAATATATTGAAGGATCTTTAACAATAGGAATTAATTGCATACCCCAAGACTCCACCGGCAAGAACCTCAGCCTGAGCAGAAAGAGTTTCTGCGATAGTTTCTTCGCTGTAAATTCCCACCGGACTATTGTATTGCTTGTTAACAATTGACTTGATCGGTGCCTCTCCGTTGCCATTCAACTGTGCAAATGAAACAATACGATTTTACGAGTCGAAATAAGTTCTCCAAGAACATCAACGATCTCTCAACTTTTTCAATCGCAATCACCATAAAAAGGGACCCATTCAACTCACGAAAGGCTTCGGGGAAAAGTTGTGTCCACTACCGATCAAAGGACCATCTTGCTTCTTGGCTGCCAAAGATGTCTTTGTCACAGGTGAAATATTCGACGCAGGACTGGATGGCTTAGGGGTTGGAAGAGTAGCTGACACAGGTGTCACACTGGGCTTCCATGTGCTGCCTCCCCTAAAAAGAGAAGATTGTGCAGTTCAGCAACGTATTCCTTCTGCGATCATTTTTATTATCTTCTCGTTTCTTTTTGCATCAACACTAATTACCTCTGAATGGTTACTTCGAAGTTGTTACCCGCCCTCACAATGACATCCTGAGCGTCCTTGTGCCTCAGGTTGAAGGTGTCCGTGTTGTTCACCTTGATCACCGCATCGCCAGCTCGGAGACCAGCTGCCTCAGCGGGAGAACCCCCGTTCACCTGCACGGACAAAGCATATTCCATCGTTTTATACGGTGCATTTATTCCGCTGAAGGTTGTGGTGGAATTTTGATGGTTGCTTTTTGCACGTATGATCTGTTAATGGCGAACGTGAATGACCCTGCCGATAATACTTAGCTCGGCTATGATACCTAATGATTGTGATGATCGTTATCGTTACGGTTATGGTAAAAAATCGAGTAAGAGTCTTCCAGGCGTCGTTTAGTCTCAAGGATCTATTTTTATGGAACTTGGACTGGCCCGCACACGCATCAATTAACTTATCCAGACTTAGGGCTCCAGACATCGCGGGGTAGAGAGAAGAGAGAAAAGAGAAAAGAAAAAAGCGAAAAGAGAGTAGAGAAAGGAGAGAACTTTCCGAGTACTGAACCTTCATTCATGAGATTCATGACGAGGTTTCAGGCTGGGTATACATATATGGAATTATAGTGGCGAAGGCATTGGCCTCGATTTCTGCACTGGTATCAAAAATAATTTATTAACGACCGAGGCCTTCTAATAAATGACTACTGCTGCCAAATATATTGGAATTTATCCACGTTATTTTTACAGCTCTTTGCAGTCCAATCTCGCAACGATGCTTTTGAGTGAATTGGAAACTGGGTCATCGGGCTGTGAGCGATACCGGCTGTCTCTGGCTCAACGGCGCCCAGTGACCATCTGAATTACGTTAACGGTTTTGTTTACGCGAATCAATCGATAAATATCAGATCGCAGTACGCTGCTGTGTAATACAAGTTTGATTTTCCTCGTCCTTCGTACAGTTCATTGCAAAGAAAAGTGATACCGGATGTTAGTTAGGCAATTTTTTTGGTCATTTTTTGGTGGCTTTGGTTCTCAGATGGAGAAAAATTGAGCAATGAACTCAAGATTCAACCGCCCACCGGTATGGGATCAGAATAGAGCTGGTTTATTATCGCATACTGACCTTTTGACCAGTCATTACTAACCGATATTTCGAAATAGAATGTTTTCAGAGACTCGACTCTTCCTCGTACATTCTTGACCTCCGGGATCTTTACGTATCTAGTAATGACCCTGGACCTAGATATTGCCATCAATTTGCCCGAGTAAAAAGACTGCGGAATTGAAGTCCACCGTGCATCGCGTGCACTTGAATAAGTGAAAGTACTCTAAAAGAGTTGTGAGTCTCGAGAGCAGGTTTTTCCATTTACCAATTTACCAATTTTCCAATTTACATTTCATCACTATCTACTCACTCATAGATCTCTTCACAAACCGATCAGAAAGGCACGCAAGGAAGCATGAGCCCCTGTGACACGGGTATCGATGAACAGATTGGATACTCTCCACAATTTTTCAAGCTCTAATAAATTCCAGATTACGTTGCAGGTTGCAGGAGAAAGTAGGACGCTTTTTTCAAATTTCAAAAATTTGATCCTATAAACGTATATACAATAGGATGCAACCATTCTAAATACAATATGCAACGCTTTTCTCGTCTCTACTAATTATCGCTGATTCCAGAAACAAACATAGATATACTAAATTCACCTGCATGTTTTACAAAGTGAAAGAAAATTTCCGCCTCAAACGATGACACGAAATTTAGATACACCAATTAGACTTAGATAAGCGATATCTGAACATTTCTTTTCTGATTCTGTTCACACAGTCCATCGAGCAAACATCGCATGGTGTCGGATTGAATCTAGGCACATGAATTTGCTCCCCTCTTCCGTATAAATCTTTGCATATACCTAAATTATTGCGTGTTTTATTCGGCTATTTCTTCATCAATTCTGAAATTTGTTAATTTACACGTACGTTGGTATAATCAGGTGCGTGAAATTGGGATGGAGGATGAGTTTTACGCCAAGGGCCGCAAATAGCTTTTCGCAGAGAGTTACGTCAGTGTTAACGGGCGTAACGCGACACTTTGAGTCGCGGGTAGACCGATTCGTTCCGGCGCCTATTTTCAATTCGTTAAACGCATGCTGGCCGAGACGTCAGCACTGGCTCTCTTCGATAGCTCAAGGGGGCGATCTGTTTCCCAGGGAAATCTTTATTTCTGTCCACGCACTTCCGATATCACTTATATCCTACAATCCCTGTAATATACATGGGAAAACACGTATAGATTTGACGAAGTGCTAAAACCCCAATAGATTTTCCACTCCCTCGATCTGTGCACACTGTAATTATCTACCCTTACGGTGCAGTTATCTGAAATTTTTCACCGTAAAGAAAATCTTATTTTATCGAACGCCCAGGGTACGTGATACCTGGTATTTATCACGTATTATACCTATGTGTGTTTTCGAGCCTATGTCAAATTTACGGAATATTTTCGTCTGGAATGATGCCCTTGGGCTTTGAAACACACGTCAGATTATCATGTCGGTATATTTGTTTGCGGGTGAATATGTTTGCTTTCGTGAGAATTGTGTGAGTTTCTACATTTTACACGCACCGTTCTGCGATAACGTTGATATTTATTTTCTGATTTAATATTGGTAAAACTATTTTCTTATATACATATTAATTCTGTATAAAATATGAATGAGATATACGTTATTTGAATATGAAATAGGAATACGCACCGATAATTAGTGCTAAGCCGTTACCAGGCGTGATAATGATACAATTTTATTGGTTAGCAGGAAATCGTTTGAATGTTTGAAAAATTCCAGCCTCAAGGCGAAATAGTGTGAAAGTAAGAAAACTAGATAGAGTATCGAAGAGATATGTGAAGTGTGTTTATATGCTATGCTTTAGCTATTTCGGTACCCTATCCGTTGTCCGATAAAAATATCTGGTGAAAATTGTTGAAAATTGTCGAAAAATAAAATCAACAAAATCCTCTTCGATTTGGCGTCTGATGCTTCTGCACCGATGCAATGCAGCGATCGAACATTCGGCTACGTAGATGCATCTTTACATAAGCGCGAGTCCCTGTAACTATTGCGTTGCACGTGACGTAGCTGAGTCAGGGTTGAACTTGGAACCGAGGAATGGTCTAAAAATAACCATGGACCGGTCTAAAAATAGCCTCTTATTATATGCACTCCAAGGAGTCAGACGAGGCATTAGGTTGGTGCGCATTCCGATGAACGGCTTATCAGAGATGGACCCTCCTCGCCACGCTTCTCCAGCTCGGCAGGCCCAAGCGGAATGCATACCCAAAGCCGAAACCAGAGGTTCTAAATTCTAAAGTCTTTACATTGCAGCAGAGTTTGGGCAAGCTACAAGTCTCGCTCTTATGTGCCCGAGACAACCCACGCGTGAAATACTGTCGCTGACGATGTACTACAGGGTGGTCAATCGAAGGACAACATTTTCGATCTCTTTGGCGACACATGATAATGTGATCGGGATAAAAGTTTCATATTATCAATTCGGCGATGAAAATCGAGGAAATAATTCCGAGTTCAAAAATCCGTTTTCATTTTATTTCGCCTTTTGATACACCCCTTAGAGAAAGCGAGAATGACGTAACCTCTGGATTTAAATTGAAATTCTTTCGGTCCTCGCTCAGAGTCAATGATCTCTTCTATACGCGTATGTTATAATCTCCCGCGTTTTTCTTCCGAGTTATGAATAGGTGTCTAATTCCAGCTCGTTGACCGAGCGAGATTGATATGAAAGTGAACCGTTTTAAGTTAAAAAATTAATATTCTCAAGTCTCCACGCGTTCGTTTGAGTCATTATAAAAGAGGCCTAATAATTAATCGAGGATCAAATGGATTGAACCGCCTAAGAAATCCAACCCTCGAATACCTGCAGCAGTACCTATCGAAGATTAATCAATATCGTGCACTCGTTCAGATTATCATATAATTATCACCGATTTTATTATCGTTAAAGTTACAAGCCACGCCGTCTGGCCATGACCGTTAGATCGTAGCGATATACGCGTCACGCGTCTCCAGGAACACCTTGTCAAAATTCATTAACCACAACTTCCTGCAGGAGTCTAGGGCTTTCTATCATATATACATACTACCTATAACTGGTAGTGATCATCGGTTCTAAGAAAAATTACGTGTCGTATATCTATAAGAATGCTTGGCTGTTTTTTTTATTTTTTTTTATTTTTTTTATTGAAGTAGTAGCCATATGCTGCAGTATGCATATATGCGTGAAAGTGAACCGGACGAGTGAGAGTTGTACCGATACCGAGACAGCGTGCTACAGTATGCAAAGAGAGAAGATTGAAGCGTATTTCCTACGCACTTACAAATACATATTTAAATTCAATAATAATTTACACGTATAGGAATATCTATACGTGCATAGACGTCATGCATCAACGGGACAAGGAACCATGTGTATTATAACATGTTGTATTTCCATGTATGTTTAACATTTCAGAGATAAGAGTCATTCGTAACTCTATGAACAACGGTTTAGTAATAAATACCGTCCGGCATATTCATCCCAACGTCGCGTCATGCTGCGTTTTTACGTGTATATCATATGAAATGTGAGAAATTTTTTTTAACCCAACGGTAAAATTAGTCACGTTAGAATCGTGTGTGATTAACACTTTCGCTTGGTGTTTTCAACCGCTTTGGTTCATCCTTGGCGATGATCTGTGTAGTTGTTTGTTTATTTAGAATTATTATTACAAGCCAAAGTAGGTATATAGAGTTGTCATACTGACTTATACAGATCCGTATAGTTTAAACAAGTGTCGTATAATGATTTTGCATTGCAGTTTGTGCAAATAGCAAATATACCAACATGTATATTCCTACTATGATACTATTTATTTAAAACGTGGTTGTTTAACATCACGTCAGTCAAACATATATAAGGATTTCCCATCGGCAACTGCTTCCTGAATATTAATAAACTATAAGTAAAGTTGCGAGCATATAATTCCCAGCGTGTGACTAACACCTGAGTACAAAGGTCTGACAATAAATTCTTAGTCTATAAAGGTAAAGGTACCCGAGTTCATGAGATAGTCTATTACCATATATATTACACTTTTATTTCATCCCGCTATATGAGCGATAAAGATGACTATCTCAGTCCACGTATGATCCTCGACGGTCAATGTAATTGCGTCGAATAATCTCCATTGTCAGAAATTATGTATTTCCTGTTCGTTGTTTGGCTTGCTGGGTGATCGAGTCTACATACAGGAGATAAATTTTATTCATGTAGTAGGTAGGTAGGTATACACGCACGTATAATATCCACGCACATTTACAACCTGCGGGCCTTTCTTCGCAACATCGCCTCTCAACGGACGTCGAAATAAAAAAAGAAAGAAGAAGAGGGAGAGATAAAAGACAAAGATAAAAGACAAATAAGAAAAAAAGAAAAAATTCATCGATTGTCGGTGTATCGGTTCCCTCCGGTTTGTCCGCCTAAATCATTGACGTTCATCGTCAGCATTGCTGTCTGCGGAGTAGTTGTCACCCGCTTAAGGGACGTCAGGCGTCAAATTGCCTGGCGCAGGTCGCAGCCTCTTAGAGTCCAAGGTGATCGCAGTGATCTCATCTTATTATTGCACTTCGATGGAAGATCACATACCATCATCAATAAATTGTTCTATCGTTAAAGAATCGGTTTCCCATCGTGGCTTAAGAAGCTGTTCTCCATTATGTAAAGAAAATTTGAAATTTTCTTATCCCATAAGATTATACGAGTTGCACATGACGCGGAGAGACGATGTTACTCATTCCTCAAAAAAAAAAAGGAAAAAAAAAATGCTTTATAGTACTCATTATTGTTAGTTGACACAAGGTGAAGGAGTATATGCTGGCGCCGACACATCGCTAGTCGAGAATCACTCGGGTGATCGGTGACCTCATCCTTTGCCTGAGCGACTAGCTCGTACATTTTATCCTTGCGAATAATAATAATAATAACAACAGCTACAATGGATGGTTGGGTTTTGGCAGGCGGGGATGTGAGATGTCGGAATGTGGTTTAGCTGTTAGACACAACGCCGTTCGCTCCAAGGCGACAAGAAATTTTGCAAAAAACGTCAACAGCCCTCGTGAAAATACGGAGTATCTCACTCGCCCACATTTACACCCGCAGCGTACATATAGGTACGATTTTTGTATCGTGTGCAGATAATACTTTTTCCACATATACAAGATTAAGACGCACAGAGTAGATGTATTCCTCGAAAGAGCTTCGAATATCTCGAGTCAACCGGCGAACTCGATAATTAATGATACCGCAGGCAAGGTCGATCACCTGCTAAAATTTGATCGCAGCTGAGTATTAGGTGAATAGTCAAATGCCTCATCAGGAATCTAGGTACGGAATTTATGAAGAGAATATGGTGTATAATTGCCTTTAGAAATGAATTCAAATTTACGGTATGAGATAACGCCTTGACGTTGAATAAACATCCCGAGATACTCTTTGTGCCGATAAATGAGAACAAATATTCGCACGTTTGTTCCAGCCCGGTTCACTGTACCTGTGGGTATGGCTCTACCTACATACTCATGCATATAATATAATATAGAGGTGCGAGAATTTTCTCGGTAGACAAAAGAGTCCGTTTCTCATAGTTCCGACAACAATTGCTATCGTTATCAACGTCAGTTGATCGAGGAATGTGTGTGAATCTTATGTAAATCAGACCGAGGAATTCTGCGAGTGGTAAGACGATCGCTCAAGCGAAAAAATAAGAAATAAATAGAAAGAAAAAAAGAAAAAAAATGGAAAAGCTTTAGTCGAGCGAAGAAGATCCGAGCGTATCTCTGCTGGGGCAGATGGATTCGATCCGCGGACCATACAGGCGACACTTTTACTGGTAATAGAAGCTGGCCTTCATCTTCCGAAGACCACGAAGGGTAATAAACAATAATTACGGGGTGAAGGCCTGTAATCCCGTAGGTACCTTGCGCGTCGCTGCAATGTACCATGTTATATGCACATGAAAACGTAGACAGAAATATGGTCGATGAATTGATACCGTTTAGTTAGTACCTGCCAATTTTCTCGCTGATTTTACAACGTATATTATGTACAGCGAATATTTGCACACGGTCTAGACTCTGCATAAATTTATGAGAAAGTGCTGGAGACACGATGTTTTGTCAAAAAATTTCATTCGCAAATGTTTTGGCGAAAATTTATTATCCACCTTGAAGGAAAGTCTGCATCATATATTTTATTGCAAAATCTCTCCTCATTTTTCTTAGAATGTGGTTATTTTCTGCGTTCACCCGTTTGTTGCCAGCGACAGAAAATAGTGCAACGATATCTGACCCTCGGTAAAATCCGTGAATCGCGTTCGAGGTGTGAGTAACTCGGTGTCGCATTACAACTCTCTATACATCTGAATCCGCGAATTTCTATTCATCGTACCGATAGAAAGGCGAGTTCAGCGTTAAACCGCAGGAGTGTAAGCGAGCCAGTTGGCATATTTCCCGCACCTGTCAGTCGGTCTTTTGATTTTCGCGTTAAGCGTGGCGCGTGCCATTATTTTTTTCTACGTGTGTAGATGAGCCAGGAATTCGCCGATTTGACAGAAACTTGAATTTACTGGCGCGAATTGATATTCCAAAACAAATATCTCCATCGCACTTGCTCGCTCTTTCGTATCTGCGATTTCCTCTGAAAACCGTTTAAAATAAAATTAAAAAATGCCCCAACGTGCGAGCGAATCTCACGATCAGTTAGTTGGACCAAATACTGATTCCAAGATGGCGGACGAAATAAAAGCGATATTTTTATATCCGCGAGAGTAAGCTTTGTCGGCCGGCACCAGGCCTTCGTAGCCTCTATTAATACCAGCCACCGCGGCGAGGCGAGCCGGGGTTGCAACAGCGAACGGCCTCAACGAAGATCTCGAAGGAAGGGGCAGCCCCGGCGACAGGGGCGGAAAAAACTGGCTACCAAAATCCCGTTTATGATTAAATCTGGGCTAAATCGATAGAAATAATCTCAAACGAGTAATTCAATCGTCGAAGCGAGGTATCGCGTCCTTAATCCAAAACTAATCGCACACCCACTTTGGATATTGACCAACGACGTATTTACGCTTGTTCGCAAATTCATTAGCGACCCATTCAGTAAATTACTTAAGTGGATACCAGGTTGTATCTGCAGGTAGACGCGATACTGCGGTGACTAGTTTGACGACAATGTTCGGAGCAAATGAGACGTGAACTAATTGATCTTCGTCTGACCACTGATTTAGTCTGATACACGACGTGCAGTAGGTTAACCGTCACAAATTGCTAGAATTTTTGTTAGACGTCATAATTTGCATCAGAATTGACGCTGATGTGAGTATTCGGCAGCAATATAATTGGAGCAACTTTGAGGGTCTTGCGACAAACAAGTTTTTATAATAAAACTCCTCCTCGAGCAGATCCGCATTTGAGTCATCCATTTATCTCTTCTCGTTACTATCATCCGGTTGGGACTCGACACTTGAGCTATTTTTTGTTTTTTAGCAAGATCTCTAGCCGAGCGAGTGGCTAATCTTATTTCCGAGATGCAATCTCAAAGATCGAGTTTGTTTTTTGATAACCCTGGGGCCCAGGCCAAAATGACTAAGTTACGCCACTGCGATGTTATGTTGGTTCTCTTAGCCTGAGTCGGTGGTATATTCGTACCGTGTGCACTCGAAGCTCACGCAATCCTCTGATCGCGTGGCTGCCTACGCAAAGGCCTCCGTTCTGACCGTTCGCCAATATACGCCCACGCATATTTTCTAGGCGAAAAACTTACGACCGCGAAACCTCAGGGGGACGAGACTCGCCCGTCGCGCCCTTCGTGCCGTTTTTTACGTTACCCATTACGTTACGTTATACGCGACGACGTCGGAGTTCGCCAACTTGTGACGTCATTAACGAGAAAGAGAGAATATCGGACGTGCCTCTTGACGTGAACTTCGTTATCATCTTATATTTCCGCACCATCGATTTCGTTCTATCCCTCGATTATTGCTCTTATCTTTTTTTATTTTTTATTTTTATCGGAGAAAAAGATTCATCATTAATTTCCCATACTTCTTAGATTAAGATACGCGAAACGTGATACTCCAATGTAAACAGTGGGAGTGATTCGTCACTCGATCGAATCGTACCAAGATGAATTACGAGGTATAGATTGAAAGTCACGTTCCTACGTCTAGGAGAGGCGTGGTAGAAAAAGAAAAAAATCATTTCAAGACTAATTTTTCAACTTTATCTCACGATTGCATTTTGACACCACTCGCGGTCGGATCAGACGTGTATGACGTAAGTCATAGCTTGCTACTTGGTAATCTGGCTTCCGCTTAGAGCGATATGCATATATATTGTGTGGTACAGTGTATCAAAGTTCAAGGACAGTTCAGTTCAATGTTTGAAATTCCAATCGTATAAACCAAAGCGAAATTCTTCAAGCCCACAGTTTCGCAATACTTTATTGGTTCTCCGGCTGAATATCACATCGCAATTACAGGGAGTCGTGAAAAAATCGGTGCATATGCTACGCGCCGCGCAACTTGGAAGTTTTACGGTATAAGAAAATTTCGCACATTTAGCAAATTTAAAGGTATATGTGTGTATGTATGCCTCCGACGATTGCGGTTTCGCATTTCCTCTGCTCGGAGCAACAGTAGATGATGACGATGCGACTCAGACGTTACATAAACCTAACAATGATAACTGGAACAATGAACAGGCCTCGTATCTGAAGATGCTTTAAGATTCTTCAAATATTACAACTGCGTTATTATCAGTTTGTACAAAATGCAAAGCGATTCCCTCACCTTATCAACCGCGTAAATCTATTGTGTTTCAAAACTCGCTTAAGTGCGAATCGCATCGGTAACTTGCATCCGAATACATATTGGGTTTTTATTTCACTGATATTGGTTTCGCTTGAAAGAATTCTTTCAGTATTGATTAAGTCAGTTGAAATTTCGACGAAGTAATTAGACTTCGAGACTGAGACGGCGAGTAATTCAGGAATGATATACCCTGCACATGCAGCAACTCCGAAAGATTTAGATATCCAGTTACGGCCGTAGATACGTCATACGTCAAACACGTGCATCGCTTAGTATAAATTCGTTCTTTTTCAGTCTTCCATAACTCGCGCCCAGCTTAGCTTCGAGGAATAGAAAAAGCAGAGTTAAGAGTCGTTTGTTGTAGCTTGGATCCGGTCAGGAGCTCCTTTCAACACCACTTGTTTGTGAAACAGCGGTTTACGGTCTCGGAGATAAGTTTCATGTTTTCCAGTCGTTAAATCGGAATGTTATAATAAAGGAATACCTACTTTCACCGATTTCTTTCTATCGTTGACATCGTAAAGTATCAAGAAAAAAAGAAAAGAAAAGAAGAAAAGTTCTGAATGATCCATTTAAAATCAATTCATATTAACTTGTTCAAATACTGCAACGGATAAACTGTATGGTATAGCCATGATATGATTAACTCAATTTTTTCCGACAATATTACCGGAAAATATTTGCATAAATTACGGAATTATCGCTGCTTGAGTTATCGCTGACATTGGACGTTAAGAATACCTTCGTAGATAAGTGGACATTCAATAATTTTCTGTCACATGCAGCACATTCATGTATAATGTATATATTATCATTCTGACACGAGGTTTGAAAAACTTTTCAAGTTTTTTTTCCCTTTTGTTTTCCTTTTTTTATTATGCTATGTGACTCATGGCCAACTGAGTACTCCGTTCGTCGCAAGGTGATGATGACGATTATCATATTATTAGAGTGATTAACTTATCGTGATTAATCGCTGCAATTGATCCAATTTCTAATAGGAATCATTCGGTATGCTTAAAATAGCATCGGCTCGAAATTGTGTCAGGTTAAATTCACTCCACGAGTAAATAGCGATGAGTGTTTAAACGGCGCCTGCACCCACCTGTGATATCTTATACATATGCGCGTATAAGATACGCTTCGAACGATTTTCTCTGATATAAACTTATTCATATATTCTGGAGTATCCTTAGTAACGGATGGTTTTAATTTTAGAAAAATCGAGTGTAAATTTATTTTTATAATGACTTTAGACAGGAAGCCTGAGGGCGAGCGTCGTTCGGCGTCGCGGCGCTGTACGTCGCTGGGTAATGGTAGTGGTAGTAGTGGTGTGTATTTCGCAAAGGCACCTTCTCAAAATAGCCATTAGCCCGCCTAAATAATTTCACTCAAATTACATTTCGCGAATGTTTTCGACGAGGCTCGCGGTCTTCGTTCTAACGTCGCGTATATAAAATCATCGAGATAACAATGATATAGGTGATCGTTCCATCGCGTATCTTTATTATCCGTAAACAGCGACTATTTCCAGTAATTATCGATGTGTAATCGATGCTAGTATATTTATTCAATGAATATGTGTGAGTTGTTCGAAGCTCAAAGAGCTGTTTACCGCATTTTTTTTTCTTCTCCCCCTGATCGTTCAAAATTAGTCACTTCGTTTACCATCTCGATGTAAAACAGTATTCAACGTAAAAATATTAGTGGAACTTTAGTCAGTATACGAGACCGTGACTGATAGGTAAAATATTCCTCGAAACGTGGAAAGTCTAGGTACTTATAAATAATGACGCTCATATAGCACATTATATGCATGGCTGAATGTACAGGTGCTGGCGACAATGTTGAAGCCAGCTTGTCTATATAGGTATACATACCTATATAATAGCTTAGATAATTTGGCACGAACTTGAGAAAAACATAACATTTGGCAACGAATTCTGTTGTTTAAAGTAAAATTTGGCATTATTTGGTATAATTGCGTAACTATACGTAATGTGATAATTTTCAAATACTGCGTTTATGCATTAGGTAAAAATGAAATTCAATGTTTCCATGAATTTAGAAAATTCTGTGCAGAACTGGTAGTTTAATGCCGATTCTTCAATTGCCACCGGCTCTGACTGCACTAGCGGGAGATATAAATTAAGCAACGCGTATCACGTTACGCACAATCACTGTCGAAACGCTTGTGTATAGATATCAGATGTCTGCCACTGATTGGCTATTCACTAAACAATGAATGGGATCATTGAAAGTATTAATTATCGAATCATGATACCAAGTGTTGAACTGCAATTCAATCTGCCCTGTCACATGCTCCGAAACGACTGATCGTTTTCGATGGTATATACAAAACTGCCTGACAGCATATTTGCACGAAATTTTAGTCCCGAAGTAAACTGACGGAAAATGTGATAAAAAAAATAAATGTTTTGCATGGAATGATTGAGTGCCTGATGGCGATATGCACGCGTTATGCTGTTATCACAGCGAGCGATGAAGAGTCGTTAAGGGTGAAGGTGAACCTAAAGATTAGCAAAACGTTTTGGAATGAATGAATGTATGTACGAACAAAAAAAACGATCTTTGATTAAACGCACGTTGTGATAATTATAGAATTAGCGGGCAATGAAGAAGACTGACCTTCTGGACGACGAGGGGTGTTCCAAAATCCTTTCCACCTTGAAGACGGAAGCCCCAAGGCGCGTTATCAAACCTGGACAACTTGACGCTGATCAGCTGTGCCATCACTCAAACTTGTTCAACAACAGTTTCTAATTAAACGAATGATTGTAGAATTAATTAAAATCGATAGTAGGTATCTTATTTTTTTTTTAAATGCAACACGCGTTTTCCTTTTTAGTTTAAAAACGAAAAAAAATTGGTTTATCTAATAATAAAAATTAAAAAAAAAAGAAGGGAAAATAAAAACTAATCAAATCGGATTCGAAGGACGCGAAGTTCTTTACGAAACTATCAGGAGTGTCTAGCGCCGCGACGATGTTCTCGAGGAACGCGAAAACCGGAGTAAACTCTGTTTGGTCACTCGGGCAGGAGCTCTCTCCATGCTATCCAAACCGGCGACTATCATGCGCATGCGTAAGCCAGCTTAAGAGATTCTACTGGGATCTACTGGGATCGGGTCGGCCAGCAGCCAGCGTTGGCATTCTCAACATTTCCCTCCAGCTCTCCTTTGCACTGCAGAGTAGATAGAACTGGGCAATTCGCGCCTCACCTCGACCTTACGCGCGCGCGAACACCAGGACGTTAATTGTTAATTAATAGTAACAGTAAATTCCCCGCCCGTTTATATTATACATAAATATCTACTCGACAGTCGTAAATAACTAATTAGTCGTAAAGTTAATCAATGGTACCGTTTCCCGGCGCGGAGTACAGCTCGTATAAGATATACCTCTAGGGAATCCCCGTGTGCTAAGTAAGGGCGCACATGGAGAGACAGGAGGATTGCTTTACTGTCACGTATACAATATGCGGTAAAGGAGTTTTATATGGGGATAAAAAGGTTAACGATCATACGACCTCGTATCGAGCTAGCAAGAAGATAATTGTATACGAGGAAATTAAATCATTCCGCAATGTGGTACGTTCATATCAATGGTTAGCGGTCAGCGGCGCGCGTATTTCCGCTCACATATAGATATGAAGGTATATAGAGAGAAGCGAACTATTGTAAATAATACGCAGTATATCCCGCTGATAGGAAATTTCATAATTATTTAACGTTAGCCAATATCGCAGTGCGTGCAATATATTTAGTTTTCTTATTTCACCGCATGCAACTGCAGCATTCTCCGCGGCTGCAGTGGTCACGAGAACGTGAACTAGTTCGTGAATCATTCCTACCCTGTTTTGCATGAATTGTTACGGGGGGACCAGCCAGCCAACGTCTCGGGGCGGTGGTTCTGGTGGACTCGAAATTATACATGCTGGACACGTGAGTCAACGCTTGCTGGACTGCAGGATGATGACGAATTACTCTTGCTATATGACTCGTTCCGTGAAACTTGGAAAGTATCGGAAATTTAATTAGCCAAGACGCTCCCTCGTCATCTTAGGATTGATCCATTGCGGGTAGAACATTAGTTTCATTTGTATATCTAATTGGAAGAAAGTTTGAAAAAACAGGTATGCAAATTGCTCGTGAAACCGGTACACCACGTGTGTGTTTAGATTATATTTCTAGTTAAACGAACTTTGAACTATCGTTTAATATTCAAACTATCAAAGGTTATAGGTATAGTTCCGGTCAAGGAACCCGCGAAACTGTGACACTAGTCCAAGAAATAATCTCTTTTCTCCAGAAGGTGATATGAAGTTTCTCTAATTTAAAGGAGAGACTGTTTCATCTCACCGTCTGCTGCTGCAGTCCTATCGTTCCTTCGTCGTGTGCATACCCTTCAGTATATTCCACATGATTGATACCAGCATGATCGTTTTCCTCGGTAATAATTAGTCTCAATTTATCTAGTGACATTCAAAGTCATTATTCACAAAACTGAATCGGGCTATTACGCTCTTTGACGTTGAGTAAAGCCGATGTTACATACGATTTCTTTGAACCACTGAGTGAAAAATTGGCTCCGTGATGAGGTCATTGATACACCTAGGAGATGGAAATTCTTGGAATCAATCCGAGAGTCATAAAGACAAAGATATTTATGCTCTGGACTAAGCACGCAGTCCTTCTGTTTAAGCGGTGTAAAGAAATGGAACCATCATGGAAACAAATACTATGGAGATTTTTTTACCTACGAGAAACCATAGGCGATCTTCTTCTTCACCTACTATAGTAACAAGATTTTTTTCTTTTAGGGGTTTTGTTTATGGGAATTCAGAGAAAATGACTAAAATATTTTATGATGTCTCAAATTTATAAGTGTAAAACGAGCCTGAAAGACACGGACCCTCACACAGGGCGTTCGCTTCGAGAAACTCATTATCAGCAGACAGTAGTCATTAACCCCGGAGAGTTTCTGTCTAAATATATCGCGTCAAAATCAACAGCTAACTCGCGTGTCTATACCTACATAATACGTATTACCTAGGTGCGTAGGAAGACAGAGATGAACTGAATGAACTTCGTTATGAACTAGCAAGATCTTCGATTTCAGATTCTAGGACGCCATAGTAACGCCTGGATACGTATAGCTAGCTATCCCGTTTACGTGTGGTTTATGGGAAAGGAGAGGCCTATATGAGTATAGCTTGAAAGTACAAGGGCCAGCCCAGCGGTGTGCTTGGAATCTTGAAGTTTAAATTTAGTCTTTTTTATATACTGGAGAGCGTCAACTAACTCCTATCAATGCAAGTTGTAGCCTCGGAGAGAGTTTGGCATTATTACGATCGAAGCGGCTGGCGTCGTTGTTAAAAATAGTCGTTTTTCTCTGCTCGAATCCTTTCGTGTCTCTTACACACAAGTCTTCACAGCTGTGAAGGGGAATTTTTATTCACAATAAAAACCTCAAATTTCAACATTGCTAGGTGTCATATAGGAATATGATCTCACGAATAAGGAAATCGGGGAAAAAGTACACATATTATGTCAGATTTTGCGGATTTTTTTTAACCAATATGTACTTTTCTTTACCCAACCAAGATGATGAAACTGATAGTGTCAGCCCTGCCATTTTTGAAATTCGGGAATTTCTTTTATGGACCGAATTGTTTAAGCCACGCGTAGATTACACCGTTTTGAAAAACTCTCCAACTCCATTGCGACTCTCGGAAATTTGATGAAACGACACACCCATCCCGCTGTTTAGAAATTTAGAAATTTTATTTCTGTATCGATTTACTTTTGTCACCCACATATCCATGTTATACCGTTTCGCAAAAATCACTTTCTTGACCCTGACTCTCGGAAAGTCAAAATTATTCACTTTAACAGCAGATTTTTTTATCACCTTCGTTTTCCACGTCTATGTAAAGACTTCAGTTTTCATGTTCAAGTTACAGTTTTCATAAATTTTATGGTTTTACTGAGTTCTTATAGCCCAATTTGAGATCTACTTTTCATTCGCCATGCGAAAATACAGTCTCCTCCTGCAATTCGGGATAAATCTCGCATGATTATCCCATCATTTTAATGGGTTACACCACCTTGACGCTCAGAAAAATAGGTATAGAAAAGAAAAAAAATTTGACGCAGCTATTAAATATATATAATAGTACATTACGATACGAGTGCCTCGCCTTCGGCTCGTGCTGCAACCTCACACTCGTCAGAAAAAGTTTTTCCGTCGAGTATGGTACAAAATTTTACTTCATACGGTCTGAAAATGGGGATTTTACCCACGCGAAGCGCCGAGAGGTCAAAAGAGGCACCGACGGGTCAAAAGAGGCACCGATGGGTCGAAAGAGGCACCGATGGCTCAAAAGAGGCATCGATGGCTCAAAAGAGGCACCGATGACTCAAAAGAGGCACCGAGAGGTCAAAAGAGGCACCGATGCCCGATCAATTTTTTTGTTCGACGATATCTCGAGAACGAGTTATTGGATTTCAATGATTCTGGTCTCAATCGACGTGGCTTTTCCAAACTTCGAGCTGATTAGATTTTGGCTTCGATCATTTGAAACCGCGAGGCATCTCTCCCACATTACTGCAGCATCTCTCCCATAGAGCTTGGGAGAGATGCCGCTTTTCACTGTTTTTTGTTGACGTATATTTTATGTGAAAATGAAAAATTAATAATTTTTTGTAACACATGCACGATTTTTGCGTTTTTTTGACCCATTAAGCGGGCCTAAAGTGGCGGTTTTCAGACGAGCGGGCAAATAAAAACTGAAAACGCCCGCTGCTCGATTTAGCGGGCGTTTTCAGTTTTTATTTGCCCGCTTATGCTCGAGCAGCGGGCGTTTTCATTTTTTATTTGCCCGCTAAATCGAGCAGCGGGCGTTTTCAGTTTTCATTTGCCCGCTTATTTGAAATCGCTCAAAAACGCGAAAATCGCGCGTGTCACAAAAAATATGGTGCGCACCAAGGGCTAAGTGGGTTTTTTGACCTTGTGTGGTTGCAGTACTCGTCCTCGGCTCGCAAATGCACTCGTCTTCGACTCGTGCTAGCTCGCCTCCGACTCGTACTGCAAACTCCACACTCGGTCTGAAAAATCCCACTTTACGCCCTTGGTACACAATATACTATTTTGTTCCTGCCACATTGTAGTAGATAGTTTGAAGAATGATCACTACCAAATACGTTGGTTAATATCTATTTTCGTAGAAGTTATTAATTTTCTCAAAAAAGTGCGGCATCTCTCCGCACTTTACCCTATATTAATAGAAAATTTTAATCACATATCTCAAAAAAGGTAACACAAAGTGACATCTTCAGCAATTCTTGTTGAAAAATAATATTTTTTTATTCAATTCTAAAACAAATAGTATACATCAAATTTTGTCAAATACTGCCAAGTACCTCGTACAAATTACAAATTGAGTATTTTTCCGCAAATAAACATCTTACCTTACTCATAATACAATAAATATTGCATTTAGAATAATACATGTAATTATCACTTATGAATATCATTCTTTATATATGTACTTGAGCATTTGAAATTTTAAAGTAGAGAGCAATATTACTACAATAAAACTAGCGTCGAGTTTTTCCCAGGTCTCCAACATTAAAAAACCGTATTTAGAAAAATGGAATTTATGTTAGATTACCACATTTTGCACGTAAAATTCATCGAGTGCGAGCGGTCCAATTTGAGGGTTGAGCCGAGAATTTTTCGTGGCGAGTTCGGACCACAGGTGGGGGTAACTCATCTCTCGAAATTATATTCCCCTACAAGCCCGGGCGCGGTCTTAATCGGAGGTTGCACTGTATTTCTGAGATCATTCAGCGAGTCTGTCAGACAACCCGACATCCGTGTAAAAGCCTTTTTTCGGATAATGGAGGCCCAAAAATTCAAAGGCTCGTTGAAAGTCGCAAAAGTCATCTTCGACCGGAATCAAGACTTTTCTTATATCGCCAAGGTGATGAAAAGTTGATAAAAAAAAAAAACTGGGGGAGGTGGTCAAATTTTTCCTTCAAACTCACGTCAAATTATTTGACCGCGGACGTCTGATTGACGATTACGTAAAGACGTATTAGAAACGTGTGCGTGCTTTGGCTAAATCATTAAAGTCTTGACCAACTGCCAGAACTGCCATATTTTTAATTTCACGCATGTGGGAAACCAATTTAAGAAGCTTAAATGCATTATAATACGCAATTTGCCAACTGGGCATATATATATATTTTTTTCTATGGATAGTTTGATCGGCCAGAAAACAGAGTATACCAGATATCTTCATGACAAATGTTAACCTATTTATTAACATCGTGAGTACAGTTTTTATTACAAGAAAATCAAAATATTGTTGATGAATGAGTGTACAATAAATAAGTTATTAAATACTAATAGAGTTTTGGTTATTTTTGATTTTGGTTTATAATTTTATTTTTTATTTTGTAAATTTTTTTTCATTCAACAAGTTACGCCTTGCCATTGGCCTCACTTGCTTGTCATTTATTTATATATATTTTTATTTATTATACATATAATTATATTCCTTAAGAATTTCATCAGTGGTCAACACTTTGGGCATTCTGATCATCCTCGCCGCTGCAGCAGCAGATTGGTGATTTCTGTAACAGACCAATTCCGTCACGATTGATCCCAAATTTTGGTAAGGTACAAAAAATGATTTACTTCCACAAGGGGGAGAAGATAAATGAAATGAGCTGATTCTTATGGCAATACTCGAGAATCTAAAACTTCGACAACAGTAGACACACAGAGCAAGAAAAGGGGTGATGGCAGGTGGCACGGTGCCTCGATTTCGCACAAAAAGAAGAATGCACTTACGACTCGTTCGAGGATATCTTCCGCTGCGTTAACCTTGGCTGGCCGAGCGGGAATCCCCTTTTGCGGCTCTCTTTCCATCTTGTGGATCATCTTATACGCCGAAGAATTCATCAGGTGGTCGTAGTTCGGCAGGTTCGTCTTCTCGTACTTTTTGAAGTTTATCCTATACACACATGCACGATAAAATTAAGCAAATTTTCACTGGTTCCCTTCGCAATGTGATGGAGAAGTGTTAGTTTTAACATAAAGCTGTGTTACTTTTTTGACATAAACTGATTGTGTTGAAATCACACAAATTTTGTGTTAAAAAAGTGGTTAACACAAACCTTTGTGTTAAATATTAGAAAAAAATTTTTACTGTGTAATTGGTGAATATTGTATGAATCTGCACAAGCCAAGTTGTGCTCATGTTGAGGAGAAGTTAGAAGATAAAAATACTGTTATGTCATCGTGATATTCATACAGAACCAGCTCTTTAAATAACTTACCCGAGCGCTCTGCCGTGGATAACTTCAGCTTGTGAAGATAAAATCTCGGCGATCATTTCGTCATTGAAAAAGTCATTTGGACACCGCCATCTCCTTCCGTAAGTTAGTTCGACCTGTTTAGCCTGGGGCCAGAGATCTTTCGAATGTTTCCTTCCCCTTTTTTGCTAAAAATTAATTCGATCATAAATTCACCCTGAAATTTTATGAGTTCACACTTTTTTGGGGGACGGTAAACGGTGGGCAATGCACATCGCTTAATCAGCAAAACTGGTGCGTCAGTAAGTTTGGCTTACACCTCAGACACGCGACCTCATGACAAGTGCAGGTATCGCGTGAAACGTGTTCATTGTTTTGTTAATAACCACGAAGGTGGGAACTCCAAGGCTGATATAAGTATTTGAAAACTGAAATGTTCTTATCATCATTAAATTCGCAATTCGTGAGACATTAGTACAGTATAAAATGCTATTGGGTAAAATTATTCTTGAGTTATGTATTTCTGAAAACATTGCCGAAGTAGAAAACGATCCGAGCCAATAATTACGATGATAAACTTAGAATGAAATAAAATCCAATTCAAACGATAAACTTGCTTCTGACAGAATCCATGTCATGGATTATTTGGGGAACTGACATCAACAAGTTATACCTATGTACGACAAGTAAAACTAATTCTGTTAGATACCAAAAACGTGGATGTACCCAACGAAAAAGAGGCAAACACCATACATGGATCGAACCAGTACACAATTTAGATTGCGTTATTACATGTAGTACAATACATACACAGGGTTGGGCATCCTGGCTTATTTAATCGGACAGTATACATGTAGTGATTCACGCTAATTGACAATCGAACTCTGAATCTTCTTCAAGCTATAATTGAATATCTTTCATTCCAGAGTGACGATACATGGAAGTTGAAACCAGTTTTCGCCTTTCGTAAGATAAAGACAGATCTTTTGGTTGCAACTTTGATCAGATTTAGAGTTAGATTTACTCTCAACGTAGACCGATGCTATTGTAATTTTAATTCAGTCGATAGTTGAACTTTGAAGAGTTCCATGCATAAATTATTGCCTCATTATCGATCTGAATAGAATTTTTAATGACATATAAGGGGGGAGACAATCGAACAGAGACCATTTCCAGGAAAAAACTATTCGTTCGACGTAATAATGTACCTGTAATTCTTGTATAACTTGATCTTTTGGCGACAAGTTTGAATCTGGCTGAAAGCTCCCTATAATATATTTCGTTAACGTTGTTTCATTTCTCGGTTTAATATCTTAGGTATATGTATTCAGCTGATCAATATCTCAAGACTTACTGTCGGACAACGCTGGACTTGCATCTCTCGATCTCATGACCTGCGATTCGTAGGACATCACGAATTTCTTGACCCTATCATCTTCGTGCTTCACCTGGACTTCTACCTCCTCTGCATCCGTTTCATTTTCTGGCTCCACAATCTTTGGAACATCTCCAGCTTCGGACGGTGCAGTGCTCGACTTTTCATTCCCGCTTTGATCTTCGTATCCTTTTTCATCATGGCCATTGCCTCCGTCATCCTCAGAGCGGCCGCCTCCGTCGCAGTTACTTTCGTCATATTTTACCTGTTCTTGATCGTCTTGCTCAGTGGTTTCCCTGTGGACTTCTATCTGTTGCTCTGAAAGGAACAAAGTTTGATCATTTTGCATGCAGAAATTTCTGGATTATAAAAAGTTCTGATTATTATATGCTGATTGAACAAATTATCTCTACCTGAATCCCGACGACTACTCTTCTGGCTATCACCTTTCTGCACTCCACTGAGTTCCATTATTTTGTACAATTGCTCCGAGACGATTCTTAGATGGGTTTCAATTTCGCTCGGCAATTGTTTCAGAGCCAGTAGCTGGCTCTGAACACTTTCTAATTGCTTTTCGAGATTCAACTCTGTAGACACCAGTTCTTTCATCTTTTCTTTGTCAAATTTGGGCACAGATGGTAACTCGTCATTACTTATCTCAGATTCTTGAATCTCGTAAGTTGAGTTGTCTTCAATGACTACAGACTCTCGCTGTTCATCAACCTCAATCACTTCAGACAATTCTTCGGTAATTTCCGTCATCTCTTCCATTTTTGATCCAGGCCTTGAAAACTCTTCCTCCGAGGTGCAGGTCGGAGGTTCAGGTGTTGCAGTTGGCGTTGGCGCTGGAGTAGTTTTCTAAAGTTGAAAAAACGCCTTAATTTTTTGGATCTACACGTGTCCGTAAAAAGTACTCGACAGTTGATGCAAAGAAGAATGATTTGAATCGGTTATATGTGACCTCTTACAATAAATTGTTGTAGAACTGATTACACTATACATCATCTAATTTTTTGTTAATTATTGCGGTACTTTTCCACGAACACTTTTTACAGTTTGAAGGATCTCGAGGATGATTTTGAATTTAAATGAGTATCTACATACTACCATTTTTACCGGTGAGGTGATAATTTAGTGAATGTTTTTTAATATTTTCATTCAATAATTAACATTTATTTTTTTATAAATATATAACTTGATATGTACTATTTCACATGCATTTCATACATGCTGATGCGTTGAACTAATGATATTATCTGATTGTGAGTTGAATGTGATTCTATGACACGTATAGTACGGTGATTTGTAGAGTGAATTATCTACATTCATATATATATTCGAAACACTATAATTTATAGATATACGTCGATTAATTATTGTTCGGTGAACATGCCACGAATATTACTGTTAACATTTATCAATACAACAATCGAAAGCAACGTAGTGAATTATGTCAATAGTTGTAAATCATGCTTCAAAAGTAACTAACGAATGATTTTCATTCATATTATGCAGGTGATCGATGATTTAGCGTCTGTTATACATCACCGTACGATGAATGATACCTATATTTCAATTTGAACAGAAGGTCAAGTATTAATTAGTATATTTTATGAAGCAGTAATGGAACATGAGTGCAAAACTGATATCTTCTACCGTAATAATGAATATAATATATTCGTCATTTTTAATCGACTTCATTGCGAGTACTTTAACGCAATAGAATGCAGAGATAATTATTAAAAAAAAAAAAATTCATCAACCATTTCATGCCTCCGACGCTACGAGATAGACAACATTTTCAAATTAGCCATATAATAGAGGAATAATTAAAATTACCGAACGTGAATACGATCGTTGATCGTTACAGCAATACCGTCCGCGTCTTTCGATTTGTTATTCTTGATGTTATATAGGAGGTCATACTTGAGCCGAAGTTTATTGTTCTTGAGCAATTCAGACTGGGAAAATTTCTTCTATTCGATATTATTAAATTCTTATTTATAGATTTCGCGCACCTCTTAGAACTTTTGTGAAATATTTGAACAGAAACCAAATTTTTGGTCGAGTCAGTCCTCTTTGGTGCAATTCCATTGCAGGTTGTGGTTGGAAGAACGATTTTATCTAGTTTCAAACACACGGAGTGTAACCAATAATTTTCATTTTCAAATTTGGGAATTGCAATGTTTCGTAATATTGGTTTCGCTTTGATATACGCGTCGAATACTTGCAGCGAAACTATTTCAAAGAAAATTCGACCGTCCTCCAGATAGAACTCGAAGCCAAAATGTCTATTTCCATTATTTTTACGATGTTCAGCAATCTTGGAATTTCCTATGTGAAAAACATTGTCTGATAAGCATTTTTTGACTCGATCAGACGTTCGAATATCTTCATTCAAAGACTTTTTCGGGTAGTTGGCTTTTGGATAAAGCTTTTTCCTGCGGATAATTCTTTGCGGTTTTGCTATGACCCTGATATTAGATCCATGGGCTGCACTTCTTCTGAAAATACGTGATTCGACACGTTTTTTAACAGCGTCGAGCAATTTTGAATTTTCGTCGACGTATTCGTCGACGTACAAACCTCTAGCACGTATAACTTTTTCCATAGTTGGTACAAATTTCAGCCTAAAGCTGCTGAAAATATTCCTACGCGATTTCAATTTCTTTTTTGTAACATTTTTCGCTCTATATATCAACGTGTCTCTTCGGTTCAGAAATTTTTTAACGTAACGTCTCTTTCTGTACAATTTCCACATCTTGCGAATGCATCTCTTCGGCTTCGAAACTGAAGTAAACCGATCATAATCTCGACTGCAGGCAACAATATTAACAGAATTTAACCACGTGTCGTTTCTACGAGGGTAATTCTCCAAGTACCGATCTTTGCAACATGATTTAGCCTTGTTATTCATCTTGCAACATTTCGCGAGAGTGTTTCTCGCAGAAATAATCCGCTCTTGGGCATTAGAAATATTCTTTTTGAGATGACGATTTCTAAAGTGCAATTTTTTCGCTTTTCGAAGCAAAGGCGCCTTGAAACAGGCTCTAACTTCATAAATTTCATTCGACAAGCCGCAGCTTCTAACTACCATATACCACGATTTTTCAGCACGTATTTTTCGGCTCATATCACAGCCTGAGATGTTCATCTTTACCTGGGATCGCGTTTCCGGTGAATCGATCGGTCCAAGTAGACCTTTTTCCGCAAGACGTTCAGTGACGCTCTTCTTATTTTGTTTTTGGATCACAACACGGTAAGTCTCTCCCTTTGGTTGTTCTTGCACTTCTTTAGGCAAAGGTGGGGGCCGCTCAGGTTTCTGGAGGAAAGTTGTAAATCGCTTTAATTCCTGGACCTGTGGAGGATCCGCAGCCTCCATTATTTGCAGTTCTTGAAAGACTTTCGATCCTTTCAACAGCGCGGCTCGTGGTCTAAGCTTTTTGAAGTTCACCCTGAAAAGTAAAGCGTATGAATAAATTCAGGAATAAATATTCATCCATAAGTTTCCATTCAGAAGTTGATTGCCTCGAGATGAAGAAGTCACAAAATAGACAAGTAATAAAAAATGGATTGATGTGTTTTACCCAAGAACGCCTTGTTCGGGCAATAATTCTTCCTCCTCAAGGATTAGGGTGGCTATTTCCTCGTCTGTCAAATTCTTATTAGCCACAACGTCGCTGTTTGCATCAGTCGGTTTGCTACGAAGAGCTTCTTCGTCGGGATCGATCAGTTCCTCTATGGTTTCAGATATTTTCGTTTCTTCGTAGACCGTTATGGGTATAGGTGTGTAATTTTTCGGAACTTCCGGAGAATAAACAGGCAGTAGCTCTTCGAGCTGTGATTCAAATTTGGAGTAAGAGAAAATCAAAAGACAGAAAAAAATCGATATTGAACAAATGAACACCGTATATTTTTTTCAATTAATTTTATGCGTCTGTATACACATAAAATTGAAAAAAACTAAATAAATCGGAAAACAGACAACTCACGGGAATATTATAGGGGACGATGTTCTCCTGCTGGATGGCTACGACTACTTTCTCAGACTCTTCATCTCTGCAAAAAGGTTCAGAAGATGATATATCACTGACGTTGAATGGTATACACATGAGAGGTGATAATTTCAAACATCCGGTAATAAATAATGGTTAAATTAAGAGATTCTTTATTATATTGTTACCTGAGAACGCCCAAGACGAAGTTATTTCCCGCTAATACCAGGGCCTCGTGCGCCTTTCCATGCGTGTAACTGCTGACAGGCTGATCATTCAATCTAACAACAACATCTCCCACTCGAAGACCCATACACTCAGCAAGACTGCCTTCTGATACCTGCGAATTACAAAACTGATACATCTCGTCTTCACGATACTTCGTGTGACGAAACAAATCTCAATTTGGAACATACGTTGCAATTTGTAACCGGTCCTTGAACTGGATACCGAAGAAAAGCTATACGTAATTGAAATTATGGCAGACCTTGTTACTTTTTAATTATAATAATTATGCAACTAATTGGAAGATGAATTTTAGTCGCTCTCGAAAAAAAATCTGTTAGAAATGTATGTAAAGTTGTTAAGCATAATTTTATTATGAACTGATGGAAATACCTACTCTAATGACTGTTAATGGTTGTGGGAAGTCACTGCCACCCGCCAGACGAAAGCCCCATGGCGTGTTGTCGAACTTTGTGAACTTTATGTCAATCGCCATTTTAATCTACATCTAAAAATCAGAGGTGGACATTCTATTACTAGTCGCTAGACACAATCAGAAAACAACAAATTAAGCGTTACGTAACGTCAGGCCACAGTGTGATGAATTGAATTATAGCTATTTACAGAATCACCGTATAATCAGGTTTAATTGCATAACGATTTCGATTTATCTTCACTTTTGAATACAGACTTCCGTTTATCCATGCAGAAGAATTTACATTATTGTCATTCTCCACCTCATCAACCGCACTAATTAAAAAAAAAATCAAAAAATTGTTAAGAGAACTCGGAACAGAACCGATAATGAGAAGGAGAGATCGTTCGCTTCCTGCGGTGCACTTTTCCTTTAGGAGTTCCGGTTTACGTGTACATATAGGTATTAATCCAGCTAATGATGATCTCATACGTGCAGGTAATTATTTTTGCTTCGGAAACAGAGACCTGCGACGAGTTAGTCATTTGGTGATCTTTAGGTACCAGATGAATCTGTGTTACGAATGCGGAAGTGATGACGTCGACGTTCTACGTTCGTCAGTTTAACGTATAAAAAAAAGTTTTGACGACGTGAATAAATATTGGTCAAGATACTTGCCAGCAAAAGGGACGGGGATTGACCTGTAGCTCGCGGCAACACTCAGTGCAGCATTTGGCAAAGTTTGTTCACCAAATCGAATGGAATAAAGTACTGATTCCTCGTCTCTGCGGTTGCGTTAGAGCCTCTTAGCGAAACGGTGTCAGTACAAGCTTTGCCAAAGCCCCAAAGGCAATCAATCGCTCGCCACAAATACCCACCCACCCGCGGGTCCCCGACTGCAGCTGATCGATTTAGATCAAGCCTCGATTTCATTACTCGTTTACTAACGGGCCGGAGTACATCGGGCGTCTTTTATACTGCCGGATAATTTTTAAGCTTATTCCATTTTTGAGAACGATCACAGACAAAAAAAAATTACTCGTTTCAAGAAAAAGATTTCTTGTTTCAAGAAATGGTAGTTTCTTGAATGTTTTTTGATTAAATCAAGGAAATATGTTCTTAATTCAAACTAAGAACATATCCTTGATTCAATCAAAAAACATTCAAGAAACCACAGTTTCTTGAAACAAGAAATCTTTTTCTTGAAACAAGGAATCTTTTTTTTGAAACGAGGATTTTTTTTTCTCTGTGATGATTTTCGTTTTTTTAGTATTGGATATCTTTTTTATTTCAAATTACGTTCGAAAGGGTATTTGGATCGGTATAATATCGAGTAAAGAATTAAAGAATAGTAAAATAATAATTACAAATTGAAGTATCAGATGAAAAACTACAAAATCTGTTCTTAAAAACCTTATACCTATTACAAAATAGGCATTACGATACCTAGCTCTCAACTTGGAGATATCTTCTCACTAAGAATCTCGTCCAATCCTATAATTAATTGATCTCAGAGCTGAGAGGTATAACAAAAGATCGGTCGGAACTGAACTAGATCTATAGATATTCAGCAAAGATTGACTAAGCTGATATTTTCAGTCCAAAGAATAGCTTGATTTGCTATTAGGGATGAAATTATTGTTTTTTATTTCAATTAATCAAGAGTCAATTATATGCTAATCTAGGACGAGGGAGTACAGATGTAAGAATATATTTGAACAGCCATTAGCTTGCGATTTATTCAAAATACTTTATGGATCGTTGCAATATAATTCTCCCCTGATATTGCCAAAATATAATAGATAGAAGTTGACTATACTTCATTCATTGAAAGTTGGAAAGTCTAGTCATCACGTCTCGGTGTCCCGAAAATAGATTGATCAGGTCAATGATTTAAAAACATTTTCCATTAAAATCGATTTATTAAAATCCTCCTAAATTCATTTTAAAATGAATCTTTACAAACTGATTTCACCTACAAATTTCTGTATGCAAAAAGCAATCCATAATTTTACATTTTTATCAGTTTAGCAGCAATAACATTAGTAAGGTTGAAAATCGACGGATTGATGTGAAAATCTTATTCTAGTATATAATCTGTTTCAAATATTCCCGCGTTTGTTTAGCGAAGCTGCCTGTAGAGGACGGGGATTTTTTTTTGTTCCAATCGATTCTCGAACTCTCGCATCAGGTTTGATCTGGACAATTGCGATATTCCATGGTTGATGTAGCAGAAGCATTTGCGCGAAACTTGAATGTCTATCAGTGTTCGTTCCTAACCTAAAATCTCAAATATCAAAATAAGTTGATTAAGAATGTTCAAGACTCCAAGCTGCAGTATATCGTTTGTTAAAAACCTGAGAATATTAATTCCCAAGAAATATACAGTCTACAGATCATCCAGTGACACGGTTAGTTATTTTCTCTTCTAGGTTAAGTCCCGAATTTTCTTTCTACCAACGGTTCAGAATCCCACAACGCGCGTTTAAACGTAATAAAAATTTTAGGCCGGACCCAAATATCAGCGAAGAATATTTTCCGGTATTCAACCCACCGGTTCTATTCATTTAGGAAATTATCTAGGTGCAATACAAAAATGGGTCGAATTACAGGATTCGAATCAAGACGTACTTTACAGTATCGTAGATATGCACTCCATTACATTGCCGCAGGTGAATATAATCGTCGATGATTATGGACACAACGATGATTATACTATCAGCATTTATAGACTTACTTATCAAGATGCGTGTGCGTACTTTCAGGACCCGAAAGTACTGAAAGAGAACATTTTAGAAATCACCGCCACACTATTGGCGTGCGGAATCGATCCGGATAAGAGTGTTCTCTTTCAACAATCAACAGTTTCTATGCACACAGAGTTGTGCTGGATACTTGGTTGTCTAACTACAATGCCGCGTCTTGCACAATTGCCTCAGTTCAAAGAAAAGAGTTCAAAAGTGAAGGACATTCCTTTAGGATTGTATATTTATCCTGTTTTACAAGCGGCCGATATCCTGCTATACAAGTAATTACTTTGTAGATATTAGATGTGTTTCACTGGTTTGAGAATTTTTTACTCATTTCAAATTTTCAAGAGCTTGTATGAGATCGATAAACCCCGAATATCAATTCTGTTTTAATTCTAGGTCAACGCATATTCCTGTCGGCGAAGACCAACTACAGCATTTACAATTGGCTCAACATTTGGCAAAACTGTTTAACAACAGATTTGGAGAAACTTTTCCTATTCCTCATGCGATGATAAATGGTCGGTTGAATTAGGAACGGTAAAACTAGAGGAGGAAACCTATTTTACTATTTAGTTTTCTTCCCATTTTGATAAAAGTTGAGTTTTATTCCAGACGACAGCAGTTGCAGAGTCAGATCCCTGCGCGATCCGACGAAGAAAATGTCCAAATCAGACGATGATCGTAAGAGTAGAATACAATTGACCGATGAACCAGAGGTTCTTTTAGACAGAGTCAAAAAAGCTATAACAGATTTTAAGTCTGAAGTTACTTACTCACCAGAAGATAGAGCTGGTGTATCAAATCTGATCACTATTCATTCATTATTGAGTGGAAAAAGTCATGAGGATATTTGCAGAGAAGCCGAGGGATTAGATACGGGAAAGTGGGTGAAATTATATTCAAGGATTTGAAATTCACCCTCTTTTCTACCTTACCTTTTACCTACTTAGATCAAATCTTCTAAACAGACAGTAAAATTTATTTTTCAGGTACAAGCTAGTAGTCGCAGATGTTGTTATAGAGAAATTGACTCCGATTCGTAAGCGTTTACTGGAGCTTAAACAAGAGCCTCAATATCTGGAAGAAGTATTGAAAAAAGGTGGTGAGAAAGCGGCAAATATTGCTTTTAATTGTTGGCATGAAGTAAGAGATAAAGTTGGTTTGGGGAATAACACGCTGATAAAAAGGGGCCAAAAAGAGTTAGAAAAACTTGAAAGTCGTTCTTAGCTGTACAAGGAAACTATTTATTGTAAATAAAATAATTTTAATTATTAATAACTAGAGTAATACACTTTTTCCTTAATCATATTTAAATTAGGGACACAGTACATCAATTCATCATCAATTCACAGATACAAAATTAATCACTCCCTCCTATTTCATCTCAATTATAATTTTACCGCGTAGATGACCTTTCGCCACCCTTTCATAGGCTTCAGGCAACTCTTCAAAGGGATAAACTCTCTCGATTACAGGCACGATCTGTAAAAATAAACATCTCAAGAATAGCTCGATTGCATTCACAGCAAATACACACCTTCCCTTTTTCAACAAAATTCTGAATCGCATTGATCCCAGTTTGCGATGGAACGAAGAATCCCCATTTCAATGCAGTCTTATTTTCCAATATTGGGGCATTGTATCTAATCAAATCTCCCAAGTTCCTGACTGATCCTGCTATCAGTCCAAACTCATCAACGTTTTTCAATAACGGAGAGCTCAGCGTTATGAATGTGTTATGCGAATAGCCTTTAGCTCTGACTGCATCTACACCTTGATTACAGCAATCCAAGATTATATCGTATCTGAAAAATGTTGTGGTCAAAGTTGAGCTAGTTTTTCATAACTAGACAATACTCCTATCCTATTGCACGGTTTATAACACATACGGTCCTTCTTCTGCGATCTGTGAATCAGCATATTGGTCGTTATAATCGACAACGGTATGAACACCGAGACTTTCCAGGAGTTCAACGGCGTCGGTACTACAAGTTGTTACGACCTAAATTCAGATTTATTTATACTGTTTTCTGAAAAATGGTTGAAAACTAATTCTGCATTAAATGGTAAGCGACGAACCTGCATATTCCAGGCTTTTAATAATTGAATAGCTAAAGTACCGACTCCACCAGATCCTCCCAAGACGAGAATTCTCTTATTTTGATAAGTTGGTATATTTATTTTGAACCCTAAGCCTCCCGTTATCCATAACGCAGACCATGCAGTGAGGCCTGCGTACAAAATGCTCGCGGCTTCAACGTCTAATAAATTTTCAGGCTGGGGGTTCACCTTAAGAAATGAATTCTCTAGTTTGTATTGTACTACTCATAGAAATAGGCGGTGGTTTTAACCAAAGGTAATGTATCCTGTTACCAAATTACTATCAACAACAACGTAATCCGCGTGGCATCCTTGTTGTTCTATCGGAACAACTCCCCATACTTTTTCACCTAGAGATAATCTATCCCCAACGTTAAACCCTTTGGATACAACAAGACCAGAAAAATCTCTGCCCATTGTGAGGGGGAATTCTATGTTTACGTCACAGTCGTCTTTCAAAGTTTTGGTCTTACGCATAAGATTAAAAATAGTCGCGCCATAGCCTCCTGTGAAATTTTTGATATGTAAGACTGGTTACTTTTTTTTTTTTTTTTTTTTAACAAACTTGTATGAAATTTGAATACTTGTACGTACGAGAAATGGCTAAATCGATAGGATTTACGCTCGTGGCTTGAACTTTTATCAGAACCTGATCAGGCTTTTTTATTATCGGTATTCTGACGTCTGATAATTTGAGATCAGCCAAACCACCGTAAGAGTGTATCTGCCATGCTTGCATCTTTTCGTCATTGATCTCTTTGTGGTTTGTTGACAATTGTGACAAACAACGTATTTGACAACTATGAGATACCGGCTTCACGATCGACACAACTGATCTTAACGCAAACATAGTTTTTAAGGAGGAGTTTGAACAACACAAGACGCAATTCAGCCGTAAGTGAGTCGTATAAATTTATAGGTTAGGATCTTCCGCATCATACACATGCATACAGGTACGTCAATACATGCGTCAGTGAAACTCGTGAAACTGTATACGTATATTGTTTCTTCGATCGATTTCTGAATAATTTCGAATACCCAGGTAATTTTGCGTAAATAATAATTAGGTCTTTTATTTATACAGTTATTTCCTTTATTGTACAGATGTTTGATAATAATATAATTACAATGAAATAAGCGTTGTATATTAGATTTTCATTCTAATTCTATGCTTCCGAATACGATCCCAACTCATTCCTTATCAAGGATATTCATTTAAAATTTATTTACTGAGTTGCTTGAACAAGAGCCTCGGCTACTTCGACAGCAATAGCTGCCGTTGCCTTATCTTTGTCAGAAGATGCAGAGTTCAGGTCTTGTTGGGCCTTGGATAGAATATCTTTAGCTGCTGCAGCGTCAAGATTTTCTACATCGTGAGCTTCTTCGGCTAGAATCTGAAGAGACATTTTACAGTTACGATTTTTTTTGTCCTAAGTGCGTTTCCAGTTCCTAAATTTCCCATTCTTGCTTTCCCTTGCGTGATTATACGTCGAAAAATATTCTGTGAATTGAATGAACCCACAAATTTACCTGTACACTCGAATCTTCATTGATTGTCACGGTCCCAGATGAAACAAAGACTTTCTTCACCGCGCCATCGTCCTCATAAACCGTTACTACTCCTGGTTTGAGAACAGCCAATGTCGGTACATGTTTTGGCAGGATACCAAAAGCTCCAGAAAATGACGGAACATCTACTTGGCGGACAGATTGCGTGTCATAAAATACCTTGAACAGATCATGAAAGAATTTGGGATATTTAAGACATTGGGAAGAGAAATAGAGAGATTTTTAACAAACTGAGAACGACATAGAGCGTGAATAGACGTAATTTTGAATAAATTAGGCTGGAGTTTACCTGATTTGCTCCAGCGAAAGTGAACTTCATTTGATCGTCCCTCAATGCTTCGGCATAATTTCTCACTTGACTGCGAGCCGATCTGAGGAATGGGCGAAGAGTACGAGCGATCGTTGCCATTTTGATCTAAAATATTTGAACAGAGTTAAGTTCATAGTGTGTGTGTAAATTTTTCGGGAATGATTTCTCCACTAGAAGGTTATTTAGTGCTACAGTAGCTGTTACATCACAGAATTCGGAGCAAAGATGGTTAACTGTATTTTGATAAGGGGCGACTGGAAATTGGACGGTCAAACTTTTCGGAATATTTTTTATTTATTAATGCGATACAGTAACAGCTATTCAAAGCACGATTAGTTATTAAATTTTTGAGAACTTACTACACTGGTAAACGAATCAGTATTTTATGATAAAAGCCAAGGAAGGCCGACAACAGAAAACTGATGTGCGCTTGCGTCGTCTGCTACGGATTATTTCCGGTGTACTGGATGCGACGTAGGTAGGAAACTCACTGGGTAAACGTGGTGAGGCATGTGAGTATTGGAACTAGCGACAAACGGCGGAATAGCTGAACCTAGTTGAGCGCAAATGAATTTCGAATCATTAGCCGGGCTGAAGAATGATGCGCGTTGTTTTATGAAAGTTTAGATAGGGGCGAGAAAAAAATAGAGCGAAGGTCATCAGTTTGAATGTTTATATTAAAAATATTTATTCTTTCTATTTATAAAATGTTAAGTCTATTATAAAAGACTTAAAAAATGATATGTACAATTTCTGGTTGTATGTCAATTCTAACGACCTAGCAATGTCTCTGGAACAGAGATTGTTATGTACAAATTACTCGTATGTACAAATGTCTCAAATTACCATAAATAAATAACAATATTATCTACATATTATTTACAAATAAATACATTGCAGTGACTAGCACATGCTCTAATCGGCACATTCGGTATGAACACTTACAAAATTTGATTGGCATTGAACGAATGTTGAGTATGGAATGAGAGCATACTACATTCCTTAGTTTGATATTCAAAGATAATGAGAAAAATTAACGTGTCGAAATCGTTCACATTTTGGAAGATGGAAGACGTCGTTTACGTTGACATTATTTTTTCATATTATCTTCTGAAGCGTACTTGATATAATTCATATCTAGAAATTGATCATTCAACATCCATGCTATCAGACGACGCATCCGATAACTCTAACTGCTCCGCTGCTTCCTGGTGTCTTGATTTAATGTGCCGTTCCAAGTCTCTCCTTCTGACCAAAACTTTTCCGCAAAGTTCGCACTTGTACGGCGTATCTCCTTCAGCGTGTAGACGAACGTGCTTGTTCAGATTACTGGGATCGCCGAAAGGTCTTAGGCAGTACTTGCATTTCAGTGGTTTATATCCAGTGTGGGTTCTGAAATAGCGAAAACCCCAAGATTATTTCCAATTCTTTACCATTTCGTGTTTTTTATTAGTATAATTGAAAGTAAGACTGCCGCTACAAGTGAAAATGAAGACAAAAAATATGCATACCTGATATGGATTTTGAGTCCGTATTTTCGGGAGTAGACTTTTCCGCAGTAGATGCAGCGGTGACCTTGTTTCGACTTCCCTAGATTGCTCACGATCGTTTCCATCTGTGCAGCGTGAAGTTCTGGTGCCAACTGAGTTTGTGGCACCTGATATGAGGACTGGACGATCCTCGGACCGCAGCTTCTTACTTCAGGTGCGTAAATTGGTACCGCATTGTTGTTTTGCAAGGAAGGTTGTAAGTAGGGTTTGAACGCTGAATGCCGAAGACTGAGATTTTCCGCTACTGGAGAAATTCGCATGGAAGGATTCGGTGAATGACTTGGAGAAGCGCTGTCAATGGCGTCAACCAGAGCAGGTGATGCTTGTCGGGGCGACGTCTGCGGCGAACCGGTCAGGGTGAATTGAAACAATGCCATAGACGGGGGCATTATATTGAGCGATAAATTTGCCGCTGGAACTTTGTCAAATTCTTTTGCCAAAACAGTCCAGAGATAACTGCGTTCGAAATGATCGCAACGAAGCGCCAGGTGAACTTTCAAAGGGTTTGGGTACTCGAAGAGGATGCTGCACTGATGACAGACGTACCGATTTTGTCCTGGAAGGAAAGAAAAATCGTTAATCATAGGCACATTCGTTTGGAATATGAAAAGGGTAGATGATGCGTGTGAAGACAGTAAAAACCCTCATGAAAAAGTTGTTTGGAAGTAAGCTTACCTTGAATGTTGGCCGGAGTTAAGAAAGGCATGTTCATCATTGCCAAAATATTTTCCGTAAACCACATGAGAAGTTCTTCGCCCGGAATAATCCTGCGAATTGTTCTAAGACTGACTCCTTTATCGGCTCGTACTAGAAGCACGTTACAACTTTGGCAGTCCTTCGCAAATGCAATCATCTTCAGCCAAGAAGTCGCGGGCTCTTGCCCTCCAGCATGTCGAAGACGTCCGTCGATGAAGGCGACTTCGACCTGTGATTAAATGAATAAAAAAATAATTAGATACCTGTTCCAGCTTTTTAATTTCACTGGAGTAATTAATTTTAGGAAAATGTATGTAACAGCAGCTACATTTAACGATTATTTAACAAATCAGAAGTTCGTACGTACGTTTTGAATAGGAGTGCTGATCTTCTGCGACAAGTGGTTGATGTCGATGTTCTCCGTCGCGGCATCCTTAGGCAAAGCCGTAGTGGCGATCACTGCAGATCGAGGAAACCTCTGCGATATTGTAGTTTTCAGAGCCTCGATGTTTTTGATCAAATTGTTTTGAGCCATTATGGGATACATGGAGTGCCCGGCGTAGTTCAGAATTTGCTCAATTAACATCGAAATTGGAAATTTTTTGTGACCGGTTATACAAACTCCGTAAATCCAATATTTGTTCAATCAGTTGATAATCTTTTGCACACCAACATCAAAATTCACTTTGTTTGTTAGCTTGTCTCTTCGGCACGATTCTTTTATAAATAGTTTAATGCTCAACTGTTAGATCGAACTATTTTTATTAAATATATTGCAATTTTGCAACTTGTACTCTAAATTTCTACACAATATTTGAAGTCATCAACTCATATCAACTTGGCCAACTCTTGGAGCCAGCATTTGACTGATCTACGAGGAGGATCGTTTGACTGTTAGGTGTCAACTGACATGACCTGCACTCCGCACGTGCCTTAAATACAGCGGGGGCGAAATTTGGCCCTCCATACTCCCCACTTCCAAAATCACCCCCTAAACGCTCCACCCTCCGGGGCCCTAGTCCCCCCAGGCGCAAGTGTATGTGTAATTGTATTTAAAGAGTCCCCTTTTGGTTTGTGGTTCGAAAATCAGGGGGCTTGAAAGGGGCTCGGAGGGCGCATCGGAAAGAGTCCAACCCCTGCAGTATAGCAAGGTGCAGGATGCGTTTACTCTCATACTCGAAATATTGGCCCACTGAGTGCCCGTTCTCTGATGCCCCAATAGCCGGACGGTACGATGGTTCATTGATGCTATACGTGATCCGGGTTATCATTGTCTACCATTTGAACGAATCGTTTCAGTGGTGGTCGACCGCTGTAATTGCATTTGGAAATTGGGGCAATGGCGTGAAACTAATTCAATTTATTCCCTAACTGTGATTCAAAAATTACAAGATTAGTATCAAACTATACCTACTCACTACTAACATACTCTCGCTACACTTATCTGTTGTTTCATTCTGTGTTCAAAATCACCTCACCTAAGTTTAAACAAATTTCCGGAATCCTTTACCACATACGTATATAAGAACCGCGAGCCACCACGATACTAACTTATTAAAATCAGCAAAAATCTGCGTTGCAAAATATTTCAGCCACAATCGGTACCTTGTGCCATCGACATAGGCCGAGGGATTTTGATGTTTGATACGTCGATGGGGCCATAAAAGCCTGATGTGAAAGGACATTGTTTGTCCCAGCTGCAAAACCAATGGTCGCCCATCAAGTCCGGGGATCTAGCTTCCGAGCAGCGCATCTGAATCAACGGTTGATTACCGAATTCATCTCTTCATTCGTTCCTCGCGCTCGCCTGCATAGATCATTGCTGCAGATTATTTATTACCGCACTTGCCAACTTGCTAAATCCTACGGTCCCAATCCGGAAATCACGATTCCATCTACTTGAGCTACAAATCATATCGATTCGTTAATCAATTTCATCTATCTTATCTCCACATATCATATGCAATGAACTTCTATTGTGACTTCAGGCTGGAGAAACAAACAGGAAAATATTTGCGTAAAATGAGCAGATTTTTATGATAGAATTATAATTTGTTATCATCTTTTTTCACATTTATTTTTATTCTAAAAATAAATCTTTCGACTGATAGTCTTGCGAATAAAATTCTTTTTCATCGATCAGAAGATGCGACGAGTAGAGTGATTCATATATGTATAGGTGGTGGCTAGACAACGCGTCGTCACAAGTGTTCGCAAGTGTTCGCAAGTGTTCACAAGCTGAACACTTTCCCCTCGAGCGAGTAGTCGGCTCGTTCGCCACCGATTGCCACCCCTGGCCACCCTTCGTCCCTGTGCATCGTTTGTCGGTGTACCAGAGGATTCGGACAAGTGTTCGGCGGTTCCCTGCACCCGATCTACGCCCAGCATCCGCGTATACACGCAGCTTAGCACGGACCACCATAACCCAAAGTGAATGGGTAATTTTTCCGCTCATTTTGGTCGCTAGCTCGGTTATATTTCATTAAAAAAAAATAAACTTGGTATATTACCAAGTTACAGATACCCCCAAGTGTGCAGCTCCAGGTCGTTCTAGTAAATCCTTTGAAGTTACATTATCGCTATCGCTACTGTAGCTAATTAATCATTCTCAATACTTATGAGTTACCATTGGCTAGTCCAAGTCGAAACAGTCCGATAAAATGCGTTTCTTAGAATACGATTTAAGCAAAGGCGTCCCGCATGGACGAATACTTACACCTCGAGTTCTTTGAACAACTAATGACGTGCTGTGTCGTCACTGAAACGGGATTCGTGATGTCATTAACTTCGAAGACAAGACTCGGCCTTACCGCACACAAATTTTCTACTCAAAATTTCAATCATTTTATAAGGCTATTTTTTTCGTTTACAAATTTATTTTCGACAATTTTTTTGCCTCCGGCAAATAATTAGTCACGTATAATGTCACTGTCGGTAATATTACCGATTCTTACCAATATTCTCCGGTGACACTTACCCGTGTATAGCCCGGTGTTCCACAGCTCAAAAACAGCGGTGGCTGCACCCCCGAAATCAGGGTGCATTCAGCAGCCCGGGTCTCTGAACAAGTGTTCCGGCGTGACCAATGTGCGGCTGCACGCATGTGCGCGCTTCCCAATGCGATATTAATATCGCGATTATCATCTACGTATTATCGTACGTACTACGTGCGTGCGGTAATTCCCCTCTTCTGTTCTCTTCGCCTATTGCATAGACTCAAATGAGCGTGCCAACCTTAACCAAGCTATCCCTGGTCACCTTTTACACCACGTTTCTGGCAGCCAACGAAGAATATACATGAAATCGATCGAAGGCTGAAATTCGAAAACTGCGAGCTCAATATTTCAAAAGAATAATTTTACTTTTAAGAAGGGTAGTAATCAAGTAACCAGAACTCAGCATATCATTTTATAATAAATATCTACCCTTAGAGTGAACAGCCTTGCATGTGACAATTTATAAGTCCAAGTTATCTTCATGCTCCAATACCGTTCGTTCAGTGTTCAATTTTTATCAGAAGTCATAATTATTAAGATTGGCTAGATTGAGAACGATGTTTTGCATTCCTGTAGAATTTCAGTTTGCAGACTTTTAATTTACATTTTAGTAGGTATAACTAGTGGAGGTGGATGTGGTAGCTCGTTAATTCCGAATTTTCTTCATTACTTTACATTACATTACATTTCGATCTTGTAGTATTTGTAGGTGCTGAAACGTTCTCAATACCAACGTGTTTGGGAAGAACGAACGGTGTAGCAAGGGGCGAGTTACTATAACAGATATAGAATATCATATAGAATATACGATTTTGCGTGGGGCTGCCCTATACCGAGTCTCCTGATGCCTAGAGCCATAAAACGAATCGGACACGGTTCTGCAAGTGTCAAAAGTTACTTTTAATGGATACCCTCGCTATATACGAAGCACTGGCTTATGCATTATTAATATGAAATATCACTAGCGTATACTTGAATCATCGCTCGCTCGCCAACAGCAGTATAATTCTACGAGACGCTGGTCGCAGTGGTTGCTCTGGCTGACAACTAGCCACCTTACCACTATTAATATCCTGTACCTATAACTTGACTTGGAAAAGTTTACAACTAACGGAACATAACTGGAATCTCGCATCTCGATGTTAACGATGATGAAATGTTATACAACTCGAAATTTCATTTTTGAGAAAGAATTTCGGAAATGTATAAAAGCAATTTTTAATTGTGTTTAAAGATCGCCTAAAATTTATGGTGGGATGCGAGGCCACGCGACAACGCTCAAGAAGAACCGGAATCATTTCTGGGCACGTGGCATTAACAGATTTGTTGTGTCTCATTTGGAGGCTGAGTTTGATCTGGGTGTAACTCGACACGTGGCCATACGATACCATGGCTTGCGCAGCCCTCTTGCAGTCGAAGCAGACCATATTGAACCATTAGGACTTGTGTACTCGATTTTAAGAGTCAATCTATTTTCACGTCATCGAGGGATGGAGAACGATATCTCCCCGAGAATTCTGTTCATTCATTTCCAGTCAGGTAGTAATATGCAGTTACCTACTTATATGGTTCTGCGGTTAGTCCCTTCATCTGGTGCAACTATTTTTGCGAATTATTGTTGGTAAATTTTAGAGTAAATTAATGTTTGTTGTTGATCGTATGGAACAGTAGCAGGCTCTCGTTTTCCTCTTTTAGATCGAGTACGAAATATTTTTAACCCCTTATCGCAGAGATAAAATTTTTAAATCTAAACAGCATTCCAATCTGAATGCAGGCTCGGACGAAACCTGTCTCTCCCAATCAGGATTAATACTTAAATCATAATAGGATGAGGTTTCACGGTGCATTAAGATCGGCACAGTTTTAAAAAGCCACCCACCTTTTTATTTCCCCCTGGTTGGCCACTGAAGCTGCACCGGGGGGAGGGGAACATATTGTATTGGATTAAATTAAACGGGGCCGGGGACCCCCTTGGACCGAGGGACGTCAGAGAAGAGGTGCATTATACGAGCAGGAAACTTGTGTGCCAAGTGAGTCGTGCCTCGACTAGAATCCCCCTCGATCATCCTCTCCACCCCTAGAATATATTATTTTGTCATGTGACCCGTGTCACCTGCTTGGCATCGGTGATTTTGCTAATTCTAAAATCTATTTGGCGATCTGTTATTTCGTTGGTGAAAAAAATTAGGGAATAATTTTTATTGGAATACTCGCGTGTCCCAAAGTATTTCAACAGTGTCAAAAACGCCTACGTGCAAATGCACACGTCATCGAATTTGGAATATTATGTGAGACGGAACAGTACTAGGCATTTTGTATTATGTGAAGTTTCACAGTATTTCGCATATGGAGTGGCATAATATAATCCTTGTGAACTTCAACATAGCGTGTCGCATGTCCGGACTGTTCTGGGTAAAACAATAGCGGTGTGAAAATGGTTCCGGTGCATTTTTCTGGATTTACCTGCGCGTGGGCCCGAGTCGGATTATGCATTAAGGCCGCCGTTTACCTGTTTAACGATCACTTAAAGATCTAAAGGGCGCGATACAAACCGGTGACGTCGTTACGTTCGGACTTGTAGACGCCAGCGAAAAACGCATAGAATATGCTGACGACACCCTACGTATTCCTATGTGCTAATTGAACACATTTGCCAAATTACTCCACCAGCTTTGTACCTGGTCAGTTTCGCGTGACTTATTCTGACCTGAATTTTTCGTCATAAACTGGGCTAAGAAGCTCGGTGGACTCTTTCACTCATATCCATATATCTCCTACTCGTTTTCCTAATTTAGTATTCCTGAAAATGCCTGGTTTACGCAGCGCCGTAACTTGACTTTATTTAAGGATTGACTAATCAGGAGGCTGCTTTAGCCACACGCCAGGTGGATCGGGCCTCCCGATTGGGCAATCCTTAAATTAAGTTAAGTTACGGCGCTACGTACGTAAGCCAGGCATTTTACTTCTGGATACCATACATCTAACGGGTGTAGGTCCTATTGCACTGACGTAGAATGAAAATTGGCGAATGTCATAAAGCCAGCGTGGTTGAGGTAGGCCGGAGTTTTAACGCTAAGGCGTGTGGTCGTCAGTATTGTCGCGCCTCGGCAACGTTTACTTTTCCCAATAACTTCCAGTGGGCAATCACTGGAACAATGACGTCGGTGCAAAAGTATTTTATGGTTCATTAGCAAGTCTGAAGAAGGTACGGACGAGGAACCTTTTCTAAATTTGATTAGTACGGTGGAGTAGGCAGGAGTGTTACACCTGCAGTTGAGAAAACTTCTGTTTAAAACTGACCGAAACGTGTTACCCAAATTGTCTGTCCCTTGCATTATACTTTAAAAAAATTAAAATTAGCATTCGTTAGTATGCTTATTGCTCGGGGTTTATTACTCTGTAGAGGTTCGCTTTCCTTATTAAGTCGTTTTCGTAATGAACGGTATAATATCTACTTGATATTTCTTTTCGAGAAGTAGGAAATCAAATTAGGATTTATTATCAGGCCAATAAATCGAGACGCGTGGCATTAAAATTCGATAGCTCTTTGTGAAAAAATCGCAATTTATCGTGCAATACAATTTCTGAATTAAATTGAAAATTTAAAATAATTCCCACGTAGTCCTTAGAATGTGACGCGTAGGTAGTATGCCGTTTTAAAAATCTTAAAATTATGGAAACCATGACAGGTACAGACAATAATCGGCGGAGTGACCATCTTGGCCACTGGTATACTGTCAGCCGATTATTGTCGTGAAGCGCCCCACTCCAGTATAAAACTGATTATTATTAACCTAATTTACTAAGTAACCGTACTTGCGATCTATTCACCGGTTACGGATTTCAATTGATTCATTTTTGCCAGAAAGTTTTAGTCTTAGTTCATTTCTAAAAATATAAATAAAAAGAACTTGAAAAAGAAACTAAAAAAAATAAAGATAGGTACTAAGTTTCAAGTTTTTTTTTTCAACTTTTTTCACGACAAATCGTTTTCTATTTCAAAGAGGAATCCCCCTATATGTAGGTTTGTATGAGTAATTGAAAGACACCCTGTATATGTATATTTTTTTATTTCAGGTTACCTTGAAATTTTATTTAGACTCATTCTTAGGCTGTATTTTTTTTTTTGGATGCCACGTCGAATATTCCATCAGATGAATAATTTGCACCCCCCAATAATGAGATAGAGCATTGAAACTTTGAGGATCTTCTTTTATCAAGGTAAACTTAAGATTTTTAAAATTGGAGGGTGAACCTTTTTTTTAATTCTGAATTCTTACAACAATTATAGAACAGTCATATTTCGACGTGGCAAGGTCCACAGTTTCAGAAACTGTATTGCACTATGCTCTACGATTTTTTCACGAATAGCTATCGGATTCTAAACCCCAAGTGTCTCGATTTGATGGTCCGATAGTAATATAGTTTACTTTACTTTAGCAACACCCGCGGGGTCACGAATTCATTTCCGGGTTTTACCACCAACAGATTTACTCACTCAGCTGGCTACCGATTTGTCTTCCCGAGATGGACATCCGGTTTATATTAATATACTCTTGTTTCTCAAACCCTATTCTAAAAAACATTAATTACCTACCTACTAAAAATCGTGAACAGTTAGTTGGTGGTAGTAATTTCTGCAAAAATAAGTCTGGTGGAACATTTGATAATCACTAATTCGTTGCGGGGGTCCGCATTAATATTGGCGTTAAATCCATGGCTGCATTTTTCATGTCATACCACAAACTGCTAGCTTCGGAATTATTCATCCAATAATTTTCAAAACTGTGATCAATTCTGTACATTGAAAATAAAATCTCGACGTTTATTTCCACAAAGTGAAAAATTCAAGTTTCAATTAGAATAGGAAAAAAAAAGGTGATTGCAGGTTCAAAGAAAGTGAGATATTGGCTGATGGTTTATTTGTATAAGTTTTATTCATTCTCTCATCGATATTCATCGATAGTATAGTGCTCAACTAAAAGTAAATAGCAAGGCATTTGCGGTTAAAATTTGAATATAGTTATTTATAATAATTAGTTATAAGTATCAGGCACTACGTTATATCGTGCGATCTTCGATCTCTTGATGTAATTTGATCCCATTTTTCTCCAGTCGATGAAGCTGTATCCAAGAAGAAAAAAAATCACGTATAAAAGAAAAATCTCACTATATTTTTGGCATATAAATTAAAAATCAATAATTAATTCCTAATAGGTATTTCATGTATCTGAACAAATACCAATATTTGACCCTGGGGACGGGTCCCCGATCCTATACCGAGGGCTGCTGCAGCAGCAGAAGAAGGGAGCAGCGTCGACTCGTGCAGCTGTGTACACCGTCGAGCTAAACTTATATCGCTAAGCTTATGGCTTAGCTCTGCATAGTGAGAGTGACTATAGGAGCCGGTCAAGGCACTCGCGGGTGTTCTTTGCCCGATTAATTATTAATTGTATTGGTCATGTGCGCTGACTTGATAGCTCAGTTAAACATTAATATATGAAGTTTCGCATTGTAGGTTTGCACCGCGAAAATTTGACGTCCTAACTCTTTCGGTTTAGTTATATTAAGTGTTCAGAATTTTTTATGAAAAATTTCTGTAGGTACGTATATTGGAATAGAAATAACACTCACTCACGACAGACGGGTACGAATTTATCGTGACTGCTAAGCGATGTCTGTATCCTCTAGAGCTGGGGGTTGGTAATGGGCGAAGTCCACGTCTTCAATTTCAACCCCTTCACCCTCTTCTTCTTCGCCAAAAATTTTCTGTTCTCTAGAGGCGTCGTAATCTTCACCTAGACGACGATAAGTCTCTGCACGACTCTCCAATATCTCTTTTATGATATCTGGGGGATGATTAGACCTTTATGTAGAGTCAAGCGCCACTTTTTTCATGCAATTTTCAATGGGTGAGTATGAAAACGAATTTAGGGGAAAATTGAAGTCAAGTGGCCTCGATCTTCGATACTCTATCAAACTAAATGAAAGTTGGCTCTTTACCCATCAGCAATTCTCGGCTCTCGATCATGTTCCCCATCTCCTTTTTCACTTCTTTCATAAGCCAGGGCATGAAGCCTTCCTCAACGTCTGGAACAAGCGGAATATACGTTTAGTCGATTGCTATAGATTATCTGCGCCGTCGAGATTGCAGCTTTAATTATTTTCATTCATCGAATCTAACCGGCTTTTATCTCATCCAGCAAAAATCCAGACATTTTAAGACCCTCCAGGACTGCAGGTAAAAGTTCTGCGATGTAGCCGGTCAGGAGAACGGCCGCTGCTACTCGCTCCTCTGTCTCTTGCTGAGTTTTAACCGCCTCTTCGTGTTGTCTCAGACGTCGACACTATTTTCGGCAGACACATCGATCGATGAAATAATAGGTATACGATTACGTTTCACGTGCATATATACGGCTCAGGTATCAGGCAACACGCCAACAAGCCAGGGTCAATACATACGTGAATAATTAACGATGTGTTTATCACCGGAGTGAATCGCGCTCCAATAACAATAAGTTCCGATTTATCAGATAAATGGAATTCCAAGTTTCGATGATTCTCGATTATCCGCATCGAGCCAAAATTTTAATCCCAAATTTGGCATTAAATAATTTTCTTTTCTTTACCTTCTCTTCTCGCAGCCGTCTTTCTTGTTCCTCTAGACGGTATGCTTCCGCTTTTTCAGCCGCACGGAGCTCGAGGAACTTCCGTTGCTGCTCTCGCAGTGCCGCAAGTTCTTCTTCTTCGAGAACCTCGATAAGCGATTGCTCGATCGTCTTACCAACCAACACTTCGAGGATAGGCTGTACCTCGACATCGTAGTCAAACAACTAAAAAAAAAATCGCGTTAGTTGATAGAATTCAAAGATTGTCTTGGTTCTTGCAGGTGTTGGAAAATTTTGAAAATGAAAAGATAAAATCTTCCTGAATCTAAAATGAATGGTAAAATATTACTAATATTTGGCTAAAATTCAAAAAATGTGCAACGAAATGGACATTATTAGCAAATTTTAGTTCAATTGATGATCACGTACGAGTTAAATGTGTATACCAAATCACAACTAAATTGAACAGGATTTTTTATGACAAATCACCATGAAGAAGTCTCCTTTTTTCTGTCTGTCAAATTATTTCGCAAATAAATTTGCAACGTCACCAAATCTCTCGATGAATAAAATACGTGTACTTACGTCACCAGGATAGATCTGTGTACACTCATCAGTTCCAACTTTAGCAGGACAATACAAAGGCGTTGGTGGTCGGTCAAGGAAGTGATCGGTCTGTGTTCCAACGTCGAATTCATCCGGTTTTTCAAACAGCTAAAAATCACCGGCGTATAAACTAGCGTTAAAATATTGCTGAGCGATTTATCATCCACCAAATTCATTTGAAATGACCGAACACATGCGATAGAAGAGAGAATTCAAACTGACTTTCTACTCTAAACGAAACGAATGAGGCGAACCTCTTCGAGGTAGGTCTCGGTCTGCACTGGTTCGTGTTTCCTCCCCGATACTGGTGGCGGCGAACCGATTCGCAAGTGCAAAGCTCGAGTCGCCTGTGTCTGTGCTCGTCTTCTTGCCAACTGACGACGCCTAGCTTCGGCCTGAAGCGCGGCTTGCGACTGTTCACTATCAACCTGAAATGATCCAGGAGTTAGGAAGACGTCTAATTGATGCAAACGTCGAAATGGGATTTTTATACTCACGGGCATCGGAGTGGAGGCGAAAGTACTCCCACGAACGACACGACGATCAAACATAATGTTCCCGAAGGGAACCGGTTGATCACTGGAATTAAAAATCAAGAAAATCGAATCGGGATGCACGAAACGATGCCATTGATGATATAGTGCGATTTGAAGTTAATACCACGTTCCATTTTATCCGAAAGCTTGCCTAGTGCATGTATGGCAACAAAGCAGAATTTCAATACCTGGTGCACTATAACACGTCTTAGTGAACCCGAAATACTTTCGCTGAACAAGGGCTTCGCTGTGAATTGACGCAGTCATTCTAATCTAATCACTCGATTTAGCAAACTGAAAGGTATACTCGCTCCTATAACGATCTATTACCGGTTCGGCAGAAGGGTGCTCTCGATCGGTTCCAACTTTTTCGGTAACGCTCTTATAGGCGTTGGTACTTGTTCGCTAGAAAACAGGACACAACCCCCCTCTTACGCAATTATCTAAATTCGAGTGAAGTGTTCACACCGTTTCTCGATCCTCACTTACGTCTGCGTTTGCGGCACGTTCCTCTTCCATCTACTCGGTTCTGATGTTGCCGCTGCTGAGTTTGTCATAGATATGGAAAAGTCTGCGGTAGCTTTCAGAGCAGCCTGACATCTAGAGTGATGGCTTTGGTGTTTGACTTCTGGTCTCTTTGCGATGGAGATCAACGGTCGGAATTTTGATCTCGGACTTGGATCATCCGCGCTGTTAGGGTTGCTCAAAGTCATACCAAGAAGAGAAGCTACCTCCGGTGGTGGCATAAGAAACTCCCCAGTCTTCACAGTGGTAATGAAAGGTTTTCGAGATATAAAATTGTTGTTGTTTCCGGTATAAAGTTTCTTCGTCCGACCATGGTCCTCTTCTTCCTGTACTTTGCGTAATTTAGCATTCAATACCTCGTTGAAATCTTCGGTAGACAGAATCATCGGAGCTTTAGTCTCTGGTTTGTCCCGGTTGAGATTTCCTTGGCTTTTGCTGTACTTGGTCTTCAGCGGATTTGATTGGTGATGTTGAAGGCTAGCCAGTACAAGATGATCATTTGATCTGCTAAAGTGCTTCTGGTTGTACAAATTCTTAGCGATAATTTTGCTGTTAATTTCGAACGCCATGTCGTCCTCGGTGTGCAGTAAAGGCAGGGACGAATCGAGCCCATCCTTTTGAAGGATGGTGAAGGCAGGCAGTTCTTTATCGTCGAGGTCAAAGGGCTCCGCATTTGACGGTGCCAACGCCGAAATGCCAGCTGGCATAGCGACCTTAAACAATTAATCTTTCGCTATTCGAGTGACAACTATTTTCACGCAAGAGTATAAAAAAAGAAAAAGATGGAATTTGGTTCATCTTTGGTTACACTCATCATCAAAATGATCGTTGCCCTACCGTAGGCTTTTACCTCTTTCAGGCCACATTAAATTTTACTTAAAATTCATCACGATGAAACTTCAACGTTTATCAACGAGCTAATAACTTTATTCGTTATTACGATCGCTGCTAATTTCGCGGTTATTATTTTATCGATGATGAATTGTTGTAGTGTATCAAAAACGTTTATTATACTAGGTCATTTTGTTACGTTAAAGCTTTTCTTTATTCCTGGAACTACGTATGTAAATCGATTAGTAATTCACTGGTTAGAAATATACTGCATACTGGACTGTTGCTAACTAGTGAACGTGACGCGACGATATTAATATTTATGAATCATGTAGTATATATACTAGTGCCCATGCCAATACACTAAAGTATACGTTTAGATAAAAATAGATCGAACAGCTATCAGACAAATGACCATTTCGCGCCCTCAATTCGCATCGTTTTTGTTAATCCAAAATCGAACAAACTCATCGAGTCTGGCTATTAGACGAATATTTTGGAGCAGCAACGTGATTTTATACGGCATGGAAACCCACAGGCAGCTATGATAGAAAATCCCGTATGGATGTAACTATTGCAGTCCTATGAACAAATTTTTTAAACCTTTCGAATGAATGAAAAATCTTATATACTCTTCAGCAAATACATACTTTTGGAGAATACAGACTATTTCTTGCTTCAAATGGAAACAAACAGGTGTAAGGAAACGGGCCTGACCACTGCGACAAGACTGACCGGACACTCTGGAGGAGGGTGAGTTCGTAAACTGGACAATGTACCCTCTAGGTTGCCTACCGGCGTGCTACCGGCCGGCTAGCCACTCAATACCACTGACCACCGGCCAGTTGCGCATGTCTCTTCGCACGCGTGTAATACTGAAGACCATACCCTCATATATCGTCCTGCAGGGGTGAACTAAAGGCAAGTAAAAGAACAGGGGATGGAGTTCGACTTCGACCGAAGGGGTCATCGCGTCAAGGTGAAGTTAGATTGACCGATTGTTGGATTATAAATAGAGAAAAACAGAGTCTTTATCTCCGATTTGTTTCTTGTTTCCTCACCGAGAGATGAATTGCATACAGAGAATTACACGACCGTTACTTCGTTCATAAAATATGATGTCTTCGCGATTTAAAATGAGTTCATAAAATCCTTCACATTTTCAGCAGTCTGAAAATCTTTGCGAATTACGAATAGCAAGACTAGATATATCCTTTAGTAATTCTAGGCATAGTCACTGAATTAAATATCAGCTTGTCTATTCGTACCTACTACATAAATTTCAGAATATATAGTAAACTTTCGCGGATATTTTATGGCTGAACAAATTTGCTCGTACAGTTGCGTAATCGGCTATTTTCAGAATGTTAGATCTGATAGTTAAATTCCATGAAAAAAATTACACATCGGGAGGTTCATCGCTTATGGTTACCAGCGGTAGTACTGATCACTATCTTCATTCTTGGTGTTGAAAGTTAATTAAAATTAACTTGATAATTGTGAAATTATGGAAAGTCGCCCTTTCGTCATTTTTCGTCACGTTTCTTTTATCGTAAATAATTTACCATTCGGCATTCATGGTCCACAAACATACAGAGTATGTGGTGAAGTGCTCAACGAGCACTCGGATGCCAGAAGAGGTACTTGTTCGATCGTAAACATATTGGTTTGATATATAAACGAGTTTGTTGAATATCGGCTGATAGTGTCACACGAAATCTGAAAATCGAGTCTTATACATGTATAATATCGCAGCTTGCGTGCGGCTTCGGATCTCCGAACTTTTCGATCATTTTTTGACAGACACGAAATTCGGAGAACCCTTCAAAAGTCTATACCATATTTTAGCAATACATAGCTGTTTTGTGGGACGGCGCGATCTGTGTAGACAGCTTTCCCAATTTCCGCTCTACGAATTCGCAATATTGGAAATTCGGATAAAACCACGACTGGTCGAACCTAGCCAGGGGTCATTCGCTTTAGCCACAAAAGTGGAACACCTAGCTGTATAGATGCCTCGTGCCACCGGGCAAACTAGTCCCACCTATTATTGATGCCAGTTATTTTCCATCCCCCGATACAATTACGCTACGTGCTAACTGCTTCGGAGTTGAACGCACTCGCGTAATATATAATATACTAAGAGGTTTCATACCCCTAGTCTTGAATTTTTCAATAGAATTTTTTGTACCTATACGCCCTACGCACTTATTCGAAAGCTGGAATCTTCCGATCATTTACCTAACATATTGAATACGCGTGTATAATATACCTTCCAGTTTGCCAAAGCGACTTATGCTATTACTGTTCATACATTGATAACAATTTTGGTGCTCTTGGAAGTTGAAACCAAGGGTCTAATCGGTACATTTCAGTGATCTACAAGAGTGCTGGGCATCAGTTAAACTGATATGTAAACGTACGTTTAACGTACGATGAAAAAACCGCAAGTTTCACAACGGGGTAAAACCGTGACAGTAATTGATCTCGACGGGGTCCTTGATATCCAGCACTCTTCCTCTGTACTTTAGCCCGTTCGTTGGTTACTTACGGGCAGTTGTCCATACAAACGGTTAGAAACCAGAATAAGGCATTCTTACATGGGTGGGTTACGATATTTCTTCTGTATGTGTAAGATGGCACGAGGACTTTTTACGAAGGAGTACGTCTCTTTCTTGCTATGTGATCCAGCCTCGGGGATGTTGTACGATTTCATCCCCTTGTTGCACATCTCGCATTGGCTCACTTGGCTCGTTCTGGTTGCCATATTTTTACTATTTTTTATTCACTTGTATAGTCGTGAGATAACTTGGTGATAAACTATTCCGTAGGTTCTCTGACGTCAGACAACGATTTGGCACTTGACATTACACCACTACGAATAGCGTCGTGGTTTACTCTATAACGATTAGTTTTTAGTTTTATATTTGAGGGGGATCGATTGAGGAATTTGAAAAAATTGAACACTTTTGATCACAACGTTAACATAACCCAAGAGAATCTACGCACGATCCCGATAGGGCGGATTCTCTCGTATCTCTGAATTCAGCCGAGAGTTGCTATAGAAACAAAACAACAGAGTTTACAGCTACCAGTGTGTCAATATTTTTACATTGTACACATCAAGGGGTGATTTGTCGAACGAAGTATTGGCGTTTACGTTCAGCGTATTAATATGCGATCAATTAAAAGCCTTAGGCCACGCAGGGGGTGAAGACAAACAGTTGATATTAAAGATTATCAGATTTCATATTTCCCATTAGATTCACGTCCATAATAAACGCTCTTTCGATCTGTTGAACGAAGAATTCATTTCTTATAAGTTACGGACAGCTAGAATATTTTCGAATCAGATATGATCGATTCTGTTTCAACAGAAATTAAAGCCTGTATGTCGATATTGTAGAAAATTGACCAAAAGCAGCCCTCAAGTTACCTCTGGTAGTACCCACACAGCATTGAATATTTCAGAAATATTTCAGAAATATTTCAGTGAAAGATTGAAATATTTTAGAAATATTACAAGGAAATATTTCTGAAATGTTCCTATGTCCGTTATCCCATGTATTTATAATATTTCATGAAGTATTTTTGAAAGATTTCTGAAACATTTTCCGAAATATTCCTTGAAAAAATTAAAAAATTAATCTTCGAAAAAGTCTTTGGAATATTTCTGAAATATTTGTGGCAAGTATCTTACATATATATAATATTTCCAAAAATTGAGTTAAACGTAAAATATTTTTGAAACGTCCTTTTGAAATATTTCTGAAACTTTTTGCGAAATATTCCATGGAATAATCCTGGGATGTTTATGAGACATTCCTGAAATATTGGTGAACATTGCATTGCATTATTTCATGTTATATTCGTGAAATATTTCGCAAATATTTCGCGGAAATAATTCACAAAATGTTAAGAAAATATTTGAGTGGATATTTCTGAAATATTTCCGAAATGTTTCCATGTAATAATTCAATTTGAATATTACATGAAATATTCAGTGCTGTGTGGGTAATACAACCGATGAAGTGGCATTCATGAAATACGAAGAAAACTTGGCAATAGAATAAATTCGAATTTTTTTTTAATCGGGAGATCGGCCTACGAGATCGTCTGATTTCAGACTAATGAATTGTGCGTCAGTGGAAAGTCATTCTTGCAAGCTACTCTTTTATCTTCCAATACATTCAACATATAGCTTTGTTATTTCATCATTTCATCAACATTGCCATCATTCCTTCATTACCTCAACTTTATAGAGTTTCTGAAAATTGGGAGGACATGTAGTAACAATATTGAGGGGTTGAAGACATCTTTAATTGAAAGACAAAGAAGTTCATTTCTCTTTACATCAATATATTTTTCAAGCTTTTACCCATCTCCCACAATGAATTTGTTTTATCGTTAGAGACGTATGCACCCCTAAAATTGCTTATCCAGGGGGATGATGCAGCTTGCGGTTCCAATAGTTTGTAGCGTCGTCACCGATGGCGCGACTAACTACTCCGATTAGTAACTCCACCTAACAAGAACTTTACAAACTTAACTACCCCTTGAGTATTAGCAGTGTGACAAGCATGAATGATAAGTTGCCTATAATAAGGCGTCGGTATGGTATGGTAATTTTTATTTTATCGCAATGATTTGATCTTCAGGCTGTAAGCAGTATATTTTATCGATATTCAGATCGGGGTAAAGCTCGTTCGTTAAAGCATGAGTTTTACTTTATGTTCTCTTGATCAATGTCAATTTATTAAATTTTGTCTACATACACATTAACTCCGAAGCTAATCAATAGTGGATCCGGTAAGAAAAAACTGATTATCAATTAGAAAATGCAATAGTTCATTGACGAATTCAGTTATTTCTCAAAAACTTCGCCGAATACGAGAGAGAGAAAAAAAAAACAAGATTATTGAAAATGACAGCCCGGACTCAAAAATTTGATACTGAGATTTGCCATCGGGATTTCAACGAATTAATTTAACTTAACTTGATGCTGTATCTGATTGTAAAGTTTTGTGCGGAATCGATCTACGTGTATAATTCCTCGCGTGTATACTTTGATCAGATCTTTTTTTGAATGATCCAAAATCCGATCTGCAGGTTCAAGATTTTTTTTTTTTTTTCAAATTTTTCTCCGCCTCTTGGTTCAAAGGACCTCGAGCTAATATAGTGATGTTTAAGAATGAGGAATATTAGAGAAGTCTCACGTCGATATCTCGGACACACGTTGCGTGGCAGGGATGCGCGGTAAAGGGGGTAACGAGGGGCGTAGCGGGCTCGTTATCCCGCGGCTGGCAGGAGGCGGAGGAAGACAAGGCACGGCTAGGGTACGAGAGTCACGAAGAAGACCACGGCGAAGAGGACCATGAAGATCGTGGCACCCTGCTGAGTCGCCTAATTGCCTCGCCTCCGAGTCCGACTGCAACACGCCCTTGAACCTTATACTTTCTTCCCTCCTTCCTTCTTCCTCTATCCTCCGTCATCCGCCCGCCCTGGAAGGTACGCGGCTTCCTCTACCACCTACACCACCATAACGCAAAAGGGCATCATCATCTATCACACCCTGCGAAACTATATATTTGTTTTTCATGGACCTTTGTAATTATTTTCTACCAAATGAGAAGATGGAATAGTTTTCGTCTGTGACTCTCCCATATTTTGTTGATCAATTGACTTTTATATAATAGGAAACATGATAGCTATAGGACCTAATTTCTAAACGCGATATACTATACAGGTGCCCCATGCTTGACCATTCCTAACATTCTCTATATAATTATCAACTTTACTACTTATTTTTATTGCTCAATTTTGAAGTATTCTACTTCTTTTCCTTTCTTTTTAAGCTCGTCGTCGCTCTACCCCATAATGTGGTAAACACCTACTCGAATTATCTCCTACATACCTATATGGTCGTTGGCTAAGCGATTAACACCGAAATTATTTCGGTCTTTTTATGGGAAGGTCCTGACAGATATATCTGCCGTGTATCTATTATGATATTTGGGGAATGCGTTCGAGGGCATCGGGTTCGGATTTAAAAATTGAAGAATTCGAACCACCAGATAATGACTAGGAAGTATAGGGGCGTGGTAATGAGGGCTGGAGAGGGTCGAATCGGGCCTTACGCTATAGCTCACTTTTTGGGTCTTCTGCGGTCCTATAGATACAGACTCCAGAGATCTCGGGTCTTAGAAACCTGCACGGTGATAAATTACACCCGAAATATCAGTGCCTCCCCACTTTCATCAATCGGTCTAATTTTTCTATACAAATATACGGGATGTCTCCGCAATTATTATCCACGAACACTGTCTTGAATAAAATTGAATATCTGACATTCAATTGGCTTGAAGATACGCGTGAGCTTAGATTTACGAAATATTTATACCTAAATGATGCTTTTGGAACTGACTGCAGTCTCTGAAATCATGTTTTAGGCAGTATGGTTTAGCATTGAATTACGAGGTCTATCCAGGGTTCAGAGATCATGCGAAGCATCAATCTTGTCCAAGGTGTAAACCGAGGACAATTTTTACATTGAATAATTTTATTTTTCAGATTGGGTCCATATAACTATTAGAGAGATAAGAGAATAGCTAACTATTAGAAATATTCAATCTATTTCAAAGCGCTAATCGTAGAGGAGTAATGAATGTAGATTTACTATAAAATGTGTGAGTGAGGTGATTCGAGCGCAACGTTCAATTCAATAAGTTTAATTTGTGTGCATAGCAGCAGCTCACCTGTTCGCCGGTGTATAAGTGTGAATAAAAAAGAGATAGACGAAGAAAAAAATGGAAAATAAAAGAGGATTACGACGTGAGCTATCATTCAAGTAAATTTTAATTTGAAAAATTTAACTGCCAAAGAACGACGCATTTATTATAGTCGTAAGTGATTTACTACGTCATGCAGGACTCACGCAATACCACGAACGCACGCGTTGCTCATTCATTATAAATAAAAAAACGAAAAAAAAAGAAACAAAAAAGAAGAAAATGAAAAAAAAAAACTGATTTTTCTTCACCGTGGTAATAGAACGTCCGAACCATTCTCTAGCTCCTTCATATTAAATCTGTGATGCAGGGAAAGCGGGTATTGATTGGCTGCCACACCGAAGCGATTACAAAATTTGGTCGTCCGCAGGGCCAAGTAATCAGAACCACGTGTGCGACGAGCCGAAGGCGACGAATGATTGCCTATAATTTATGAAGATCGTCTTACATTATCGTCGCAGTTGAAATGCTAATTAATAGATAATTTTTTAAGTTTATTACAGCCGATCGTCAACGGCGTCGTTTTGATCGGTGAAGAATTAAACTTAAAAAAAAAACTAAAGGTAACAAGAGAGAGAGAGAGAGAGAGAAAGGAGGAAAAAAAGGAAAAAAATGTTGACTAAAACAATCGAAAAGCAACGTAAACTAATTCAAAAGTGAAACAAGCCCAGGTTAATTCAAAGACAATGTTAACTGATGAAATGGATACCGAGGTGCAAGGACAATGGGTTGGCTACGTTCATGCAGAGGGAGCATATTATATGGTGCACAGGAACATTGGAAGGGAAGCGAAAATAAATAAGCGAAAAACAATAGCAGCTTATTAGCATCTACCTAAGCTAACTTAACGTGACCTTACCTAACTCAAGTTAGTTCAAGCTGCCTCGTGGCAACTTAGAAGAGGCAGGCCTGCAGCCTCTCTCGAGTGCAGACGTTCATCTTGTGTCTGTATATTTGGGTCTTTCTGAGGTGTCAGTGGTGAAATATGGTTTTGTTTATAACGTAAGCGAAAACGAAAAAACCAGCAAATTTTACCTACCTGAGGCCTTCCATCCCTCTTTGTTTTTCAAAATTTTCTACCCACAGGGCGTCTCGTCTCTTTTCAAACGCCAGGTAAGCGTTTGAAAGTTGAACCTGCTGGGATAGAAATAAGGCATTTGCGGTAAGAACGGGAGACAATGTGACGCGCAGTCAAAAATTAAGAGGCAAACTTTGGCTTACTTAGACATTTTTTGGTTCTTATTTCAAAGACGTACGGTTGACTATGAAATTTTACAGTTCTCAGGTCACTCTGTACAAACCAAAGCCAATATTTAGCCAATATTGAACGATGGGCTATTTACTCAGAGTAATGAAGCATCTAATCGTTTGGAATCGCAATGAAATTTGTTGGAAATCCCTAAAATTGTCACTTGAAATATTGTGTACAAAGTGAAATCGGCTGCTTGATTTCTCACCGAATAGCCCCTTGAAACATACCGATTAGTCTCGGGGTCTAATCCCTATTTAATATACTTAATCTACCAATTTGTTTAAAGATGTGGCATCGCGTCAGTGACGGCAGGCAATTCTTCAGAAATTTAGAAACCGAGATATACGCACCTGCCGCAATGGGAATGAATTAAAAACTTGACGAATATCAATATTTCTACCATCGCTTTTTTTTACCTGTTGATTAATTGCAATCAGTAAACCGCAAAAATCAGGGTCTCTCGTCGTATTGAAACGGACATAATCGCTTGAATAAATTAAATCCTCAATACGCTACTGTAAATGTAATCAGTCTTTCTCTTGTCATGCTTGAAAAAACGGATAAGATAGAAGGTAAAATAAAGAGAGAAAAAAAAAACAGAAAAAATAGAAATATGAATAGATAGATAAAAGAGAGACGGAGACAGGGTGGCTAGCGGTTATGCCGGGTGTTTGGTAAATTCCACGCAACGATCAATCTGCGTAGTTTTGCTTCTTTTTTCTTCTAAAGCAATAACTGCAGCAGGTCTGACCGATCCGTTGCAGGTTAACAAACCTCGCCTTTTTTCCTAGGACACAGGCCAGCATCGCCGAAGTGGGGCCACCACCTCCTTAGAGGACGCTCAACGCCACGGGGCGCGTGACGAGTCGCACCCCGCGATTCACGGGTCTTGGACTGCAGGACTCCTCGCACCGGGGTACCGGTCGCAAGAAGCATTTGAAACACCGAAACACCAAAACACCCACTTCGAGGCGCAAAACTCGTTAAGAGTCCCTCGTGGAATCCCTTGGCTTTTCGTTCTCTGTCTATACAGTTTCTTCTCGCATTTTCTTGCATCCGATTGCTCCGTGATACCGTCACTGGTATTGATAGCCGATGAGTGGCGGATCGGAGACATATCCGATTTGTTTCTCCACGAATTAAAAAGCAACAAAAAATAAACAAAATTTCTCCTAATTTGCCAGAATCTTTTGCCATCTTTGCCACACTTTCAGTGATTGATCAAAGACCGTACATACGAAAAGTTTACGTTTGAAAATAATTATTTCTAATTTTTTCACTCAGTTTCAACCCTTTACTCTTCAGCTTATGCATACATATAGATAGAAGCGAATATATGAATCTTATGAAATGACAAAAATTGCGACACGACTAATCGGGATGGTTTATTCAATTTTTTACTGTATGTAATATCGACGCTGTTGGAATGACCGTTGACACTTAGTTATTGCATATTAAAAATATAATGAAAGAATCCGGATACCACCGCTCCACCGTATGAACTTCCAAACGATTTTTGTTCACATTAGGTTTCCAACCACGTTTTGTTCTCCATTACGCCGGTTATACGAGTATTAGTTAGGTTTCCACGTCTTTGGATTAAGTGAACTACAGAAGGTAAACCACAGCCAAAGAGGAAGTGTTAATAAATTCCAATCTTCTGTTTCTTTATCCTCGATTTCGCTCCGAGTATATAGAATAGAAAGAAATCGATTTACAGCAGGTCTGCGGGCAAGTTGAAATTCCATCTTTGAATAATTCCTATAAATCGGTATGTAGAACTGTTTGGAATATCTTATATTTCGTGGCGAAGAACTACATAGGTAGTATTTGAGCCGAGACTGAATCGGTCCAAAGGTGATGCATAAGATAACTAAGATGCCTGCCAAAGATCGCGATTGGGTCACGAAGCTGCGATCTCTGTAGGATAGGATTCAGTGCGTTCCGTGGTTTGACCGACGAGCTAAGATCAGATCGATTTTCGAAAGATTTTCGAAAGATTTCTGTCCGGCCCGTGCCGATTCCCGGTATCCTGCAGACAGCGTAGCGTCATCTGCAACCTGCGGCAACTGCAGCATTGTCAGACCGTTGTCGAAATCGGAATCTTGTAAAACAAAAGAGCTCTTTGAAAAATGGAGCTTCTGCCAAAAAAGAAGAAGAAAAAAAAAAAGAAAGTCAGCCGAACTAAGTCAGGCTCTTTTAGCACCGGGTAGGACTATGGGAGGGTCTAGATACGGTTTCTTGATAAACACGAGGAACAAATTGTGTCAAACGCCTCGTGTACCAACTAAGGTAAAATAAAGCAGTATTGCACGTGTTGGACTTGCTCTAGGTAAACACTTATTAGCAACGTGAATAATGACGTAATAAATTTGCTTGATAATACCAGCTCGTGAATTATGAGAACGTAATGGTGACCGAAATTATACTTGACGTTGTTGGCTATCGAGTGAAATAAAAACTGTAACGGCCATCGTCCTCTGGCGATCGTTGATCGCCGCGATAACCGATGTCCCAGCCGATTCCGATTCCGATTCAGATGTATTCGAATTTCGAATACGTATAATCGACAGATGAATATCTGTGCGTGTTGAACGAACAGACGAGAATCCGAAGGCGCTATAGTATAATATAACGTCGTTCGAACGATCACCGATTTCAAGATACATAAATGCATCCGTAACATTTTTAGTCTCCTTACGCCATCGGTCAATATTCTCAGTCAACAAATCATCCGATGTTTTATTCAATCGTTATAGACATTATACCCGGCCATATCAGTGCTCGATATCGTAATGATACCTTTACGTAAGGACAACGTTACCTTTAGACTTGTGTGGGCTGAGCCATTTTTTTTTTTTTTTTTTTTCCCACGATGCATTTTTCATCGCACTTTCATGCGACGTTGCAGAAAGGAAAATAAATGAAAAAATATAAGATAAAATGATCCGTATATCTGGAATACAAATATACTATGTATCCTCAAGGCGAGAAGGACGTCATAAAAACACGTGCCATTGCTATATGTATGCAATCGACCGACCTGACGCGATTCCTTTTTTTTCTTCTTTCTACCTAGTAAATCATAAATCAGTCTTCAGTCTCATTCAATTCGACTGTGACACCAGTTCGCGAATATAAATGGTAGAAAAAAGACCCCGTTTCATCGGTTCTATTGTTTGATAGAACGAATATATTACATGGTGATAATGCCGATCTTATCGAACGTCTAGAATAAAATAAAAGGGTTTGATATTATATTTCGACTGAATGGTCTCGCGCTACTATTGAATGTCGAAGATTTGAAACCGGCCTTGATATCACTGTCCTAGAATCGGTAATCGTGGATGTACGGAATTAAGTTCGCTGAATATTTTTCAGAATCCAGACTCATTCAGATCTACCGTGAAAATACGTCTCACCTTTATCATTCAGCTTTTCGTCGAAGATTAAAATTCAACAACAAGATTCACTGTGGCCATACGAAGCCAGTAGTTCTTTCGTCTCGTTCGTTTTTCGACTGGACGAAAGAAAAAATGAAACCGAAATTTTTAAGGCTTCGAAGTTTTTTGACAATTGATGTTAGATTGGTGTTGGACGTAGTCACGTGGCACCCACCTGGCCACCATGATCGTACAACCCCACCGAGAACAGACTGATCAGTATGAATATGTATTCAGTTTCTAAAGGGCGACAGAGTGGCAGTAGCCAAGGAGCAGCATTCAATTCATGTTTCTAGTCCTTCGGGCTTCGATCTTATCTTTTCACTGACAGGGAACAGTCAACATAGACTTCATTTAAATAAATGAACGGAAATAAATTATATGACCACCAAAACTGTGTGAGAGAACATAGAATATTTTTTACCCAAGTTCAAACGTCAAGGATCAAAATTTTCCTCAAGCTGAATCGAACCAACTTCGGGGTTGCGCGGTTCAAGGATGATTCCCAGAAACTTTTGAGCGGCTTTTGCAGGATGCGAGCATATTATACAAGCGGCGATCCTGTGATCGAGATCAGGTGTCAGAGGGTGCGAATAAGAGCGGTTTCTATAATACTGGAGTCGAGTACTTGTCGGATCTGTTGTCACCAGCTATGACGAATGAGGAATAAGAGGAGAAAGAGTATATTCCTCTCTAAACTCTGAGATGAACAACTGCGCATTGGAGCTTGGAGACTGAGCTCTGTAAACACGATCGGCGCTAAGTTATGCAGGCGACACGGCTTCCGTGGCGATGGTTGACAGAATCTCTGGCGCGATCTGAAGGCTTAACTTTTGTTTTACAAGCCGGTCAGACGTATAAGCGGTGAGAGGTATAAGCGCCGGGCCCGGCCACTGCTGACGTCCTGCACCGCATCCGTACAAGCCGCATCTATCGAAGGCTCCATCTAAAGTGCGTCTTCAAAAAGGAAAGACACTTTTCGCTCGAAGATATATCTGGACGTGCAGGGCTATCGGGTCGCGATCCATGGACCAAGAAATATCCGGTACGCCAAAAAAGGAAAAAAAAAACCCAAAAAACCAAAGAAGGAAAGAGGGGAAAAAAAGGAAGAGAAATTTTGTTCCACGGAGGCCAATAATCTGTTCATTTTATTGTTTACCCTGAGGTTTTGTGGTTTTGACACTTCTGTCTTATGTCATTGAGGTGAAATTTGCACAGGATATAACTCACGCATTTAATCACAAGGAAGAATTATTAACGGAGTTGACTTGGCCCGTACCTGGGGACAAGGGTAGTGGCGTTAAATGGAAAAAAATTAACTCTGAAAGATATGCTGCAGCATCCGTATATGTAAGGTTGAAAACATTTTTGATTTATAGGCTGATCGCCTGCCGCGATGTTCTCAGGTGGAAATAGGTACGAAAAAAGGAGGAGATAAAAAAGAAAAGAAGAGAAAAGATAAAGAAAAAAATTAAAAAAAGAAAAAGACACTGCGATGTATACCAGGGCTCATCTCGGTGGGGTGAGTGGTCCAGAAAGTGTGTCGAAATGATAAAAGAATCGTTAGGTTCAACAAAAGCGTGCGTGTCAACTTTCGACTCGGAACGTTAAAACGGTTAGAAGAAAAAAATGAAATAAAATAAAATAAAATAAAATGAAATAAAAAAAGTGAAAAGGCGAAAAAGAAAAATTCAAAAGCGTGGGTGGGGAGTCCTCCTAGCTCCTCGAAAAAGAGGTCCAAAAAGAGGAGACCAAAGAGTGGCCCTGCGCCTCCATAAACCATAAATCGTCCAGTTAGGTATTTAAGCGATAGATCATGTTTTAAACAAAAGTAGCGGGGACTGATCCACGCGGGCTGCCCGGGTACGCCCTCTTTTACACGGACCTCAACCTCGTAAATCCCTCACTCTCACCTCCGCTTCAGTCCACCAACTTTGGCTGGCCTGACCTCATCCTGCGGACGGGGTTGTATTTTCTAATATTTTGATTTATGCCGCTTTCACTGGTTAATTTGGTCTCTTTTATCCTTTATTTGCGCGTTTAGGGGTGAAATTTGTCCTGAATTCTGCCCACGGCACCCAGTGGGGGTGTAGCCCGACACTTTTGAATTTTTCAATGTTGTTGACCCACAATGCTGTCCCGAGGATCAGTTTCAACCGCTGAAGACTCGTATTGTACTTCCTGCATTGTCCCTTCGTCTCAGCAAACTTTTTCCTGCCTTTCGTTCGCCCCGCACGAATCAATGGACTCCTGGGGGATCGGACTCCTAGGAGTGTAGGTACGGTGAGGCGAGGTAGAGGTAGAGGTCTTGCCTCGGTTCAGTTCGAGTCGGGTCCATCTCCAGCTTCCTTTCAATTCCCGGGGCCTACGGAAAGGGAATAAATCATACGCAGGGTCAAAAGTTCTCGCGGCACGGTTACCTATTCCAAAACGCATTATGCTAAGTACACGAACGCGGACGTTTTCGATAGATTTTCAAATAATTCTTTAACGATAAATTATTCCACGTTTCTCTCAAGGCAATCTTTTCGAACCTCATAAGCGCCGTTGAATTATAACCAACGAAAAATATCTATCCCCATCTTTCAAAGGACTCTCCACATCGGTTTTAATGAATTGAAAATCACACGAGCCTCGCTTCAGAAAAGTTATATTTATAACACCGGTAGTTTCTGTTGTACAGAATCTGTTTTCGGAGTTATTCAATTTTGGAAAATTCATACTTTCATTCCTCTTCAGCGTATACGCATTTTCTTATGACACTACATAAGTCCACTCAAAAACTTGGAAAAGTTAAATACAGTAAAAATTAGGGACATGTCTTGTCAATAAATGAAATCAAAATTATTGACTCATCTCTGTGATTCGACCGATCACAGAAGCCTGCGTCTAATTCTGGTAGATTTTTGCCGCTCGTCGTAGATTTGTAAACGATGACTTCGGTACGCGTCACTTCCCGTATTAAAAGCTAAAAGTGACTAGGAAAAAGCTGGGGATTCCCGTCGTAAATCATGTGGGCGATCGCTTGGATTCGCTTAGTTCCGGTGTTGGCGAGGAGCGGGGGTTCGTCGATTTAGATATCATCGTTCTCTCGAGGTCGGTACTGTTACCCAGCCGGCAGTAGGCTCCAGGGCGTTTCATCTTCAGGGTAAAAAACTCTGGCTAAACTTCCGGCGCCCGCGTGCGCGCCATTCTCCATCAAAGAGCTTTAATGATTCGTTCTGATCCGGTGCAGTCCCGTTTTCGCATAGGGGGTGTCTAGTATTCACGTTGATTCGAACGGGCAACGGGCGTACGTAATGTCACAGTAATACGCCGGAGCATCCACCCCGATCCCCCGCAACCGGAAACGATTCAATCTCTGAAAGGGCAATGAGCTAGCAGCTCCCCTAATTTATATCTACACGCAACTCGGTCACGTGTCACAAACCTAGACGTAATATTCGACTCTCGAGACCCCGCATGATCGTGTCTCGCGAATATCCGTATGGGCCACACAGGACTCGCGAATTTGTGCAAAAAGTCAGGAGCCCATTTGACGAGGATAAGATTCGCATCAGATTTAAGTCTACCTACGAACCGCTTGAGCGTGACTGTACAAAGTATACTATAATCCGGATACGGATCTGGGTATGTTTTTGCTATTTACGAAGGATAATCGAGCAATACGTAATTACGATGGTATCGCTTGCGTGGTCTTGTTCTGAAGAGCATCGATGGTATGTGCGTTACCTCGGGGCTACCGTTGCGCAGGTTGATGATGGTTATCGAAAGAAGAGACGGTAATCACTTCAACGACCGTACTTTATACTCTGCGCTATATCGCAATAACAATACACTGCCATTATTGAATTGCATCGTTACACAGGCTATTCGCATTCCATTTAATAACAACAGGGATAATTATATTTCACCCGTTTATATCTTTAAAGGCTTACGAACTTTGCACTGTGCATTCGATAGATAGGTATACCACCACGTGCCACGTGTATAAGCCGACTTGGCTAGGAGTTAAGTGATATACACGATAGCAAACGTGGAATTTCTAAGAGATAGTAGGTAGAGTGAAACTGGATAAGCCCCGCTTGGCAACGAAATAATAAAATCGTGAATATGGATATCCAAGAGCTATGAATTATCATGGGGTAGCATTCAGTTGAACATGGAGAAGCTGAGTAGGTCGAAACCCCCCGCAGAGTTATACTCTGCCCTCGTATATACCTGTAATGCAACGTCAAGTATAAAGCTCTCACTTTGTACGTTTATTGATTGACGCCGTTTGTTAGACAAAATCGAAATTTTATCAAGGAGAAAATCCCCGAATTCTTCCATGGACGAATGACTAAGGAATTTATTTTTCCTTGTTTTGACACCTTGTAAATTTTCTGGCAGTGAGAAAAGTGCCGTCAAATTATATTAATTAGTAGTCTGCAGGCATGTTTTCCCGAGAGGAACAGGCAAGATAGAGCAGACGATGTCTTATCGTCAGACAGTGACTAATAGTCGAAGGAGTTTCCCTATTCCGGTATTCCTGTGTGTCTATGTGTATGTGTGTCTTTCGTTTTTGTTCACTATCGGTCTCCAGGCTGCAGTATATTTCCAAGCTCCTATTATTCCCTATTTTCATTTCATTTGGCCAATCGACCACGAGGATCCGCGCCACGTAAAGACTTCTTTATTGTTATCATTGTTGTAAAGAGCATTCCTCTACGGATGTCCCAAAATCCCTCTTTTGTTTACCATTCTTTGGCCCCGTTGCTCCAGGCAATTTCTTTCTTTGAATTTCGATTAGATTATCCAACCAAACAGCTTTGCAGTTATAGCTGACATCTGTGCCCAATGAATGGAGGCAATGGTTTTAAAAATTGATCGCACACGGAGAAAAGGGTATAGTAAATTTTCTCATACTAGTATAGTAATGGTTGGATATACTGTAAAATATGACGATCATTCCTATACTGTATGCTAAATGTCACAATGCATATGGGAATACTTCTATTATGCATGCTGACATTTGGTATACAGTATAGGAATGATCGTCATATTTTACAGTATATCCAACCATTACTATACTAGTATGAGAAAATTTAATATACCCTTTTCTCCGTGCAGTCTTTCGAAAAATAAATAAACCTACAATTCAATTCATATTACAACGATTATATTTCGTCCTCGCTCTTATACATTACATGGTGTAGTATCCCTTCTGTCCGCCCTAGGCAGCACACGCTTTTAGAGACCCATCTTAAAATTGGCACGTCTCCGTGCCCCCGCCACTCGGCGCCAACTTCACCTTACTCTCGTGTGTCGCTAGCGCAACACGTATACCAAGAGTCCGGTAATTGAAAAAGAGTTTTTCGTCTAAAAGATGGGAAAATCAAAGAAAAGACGTCACGAAAGAGAAGAGGAGCTCGAAGAGCTTCGTAAAAAGGTGTCGAAACTTGAAAAAATGTTGGAAAATGGTCCAAAATCGGCCGACCAATGTAACCTAGAAAACATGGCGGCGAATGGGCAGGAGCCTCCGGTACAAAATACCCAGACAACGGAGGAAGAAAGAAATTCGACATCAGCACAACCAGAACAGATTGTGTCGGATAGCGAAATCCAAGAAGGTGATGAAAAACAAATACAAGACAACGAATGGCTGGATATCGTAAGTGAAAAAAAAAAAAAAAAAAAAAATCAATAAAAAATAAATAAATAAATAAATAACAAATCAACCTATGCTTGACCGTGTGACAAGATAAAAGGTTTGGTTGTTCCATCTGTGCTTACACGAGTGGTAAGTCAAAGATGTGCATAGGCCTATCCGTGCTTGCGTGATTGCAAGACAAGGATATGCGAAGTACTTTTGTGTTTGCTGTAGTGGTAAAACAAAAGTCTACTGCCAAGAATATTAAATCAAAAAATTAATTCCTGATTCCTTGTTCTTTAGTTGGGAGACGACCCAACTGAGAATGAGGCATCGGAAACAAAAATGGATGCAGACTTACTTAAAAGATGGGAATTCTTTTGTAAGCAGGGCATGAAAGAAGAGGCTTTGGATTCCCTTATAAAAAGATACAAGGGAGCAACAGAATTAGCGCCACCAAAGCTAAATGCCCAGATTTCGGTGACAATGAAAAACTTTGCTATTGTTAGAGACAAACATATGGTGGAGGTACAAAATATGGCTAGTGTAGCCATGTCAATCATTGGCTCAGTAATCACCATGATGTACGAAGGTGGTGACGAAGGTCTTGATTTTGGAAACATCTCAAGACCATTATCAGACGCAGGTCGTATCCTGGCGGCACTTATGCATAAACAAAATGTCACAAGGAAGGCCTTCATCGAGCCAGGCTTATTGAAAGAAGTCAGAACAATTCTAAAAGATACGAAAGTTGATGAGTTTTTGTATGGCAAGGAATTAACAGAAAAGCTTAAGGAAGCTAAAGCTATGAGTAAACTGGGAGAGACCTTGAAACCTCCCCAACCCAAAAATGCAGACTATTCAAGGAAAAATTTAAACCCCAAAGCCCCATTTGTGAATCGTCCGGGCCAGATGGGGTCTTCATCTTTCACAGGACATCCGAAACGAAAGGTGTTTTTCAAAAACAAGCAACAATTCAGCAACCAAAAGGCTCAGGCACCGTCTCAAAAGCCGTACCAAGCACCTCAGAACAAGATGCAAGAAAAGAAAGAATAGCGGATGTAAGTCATCCAGCGGGTAGATTAAGGTATTTTTATAAAAACTGGAGAGAAATTACTGATGATAAATTCATTCTCAACTGCATAAAAGGTTATACAATACCTGTACAGGGTAACTATACTCAATTCAGTCAGCAAAAAGAAGCTTATTTTTCAAATAACGACAAGCAGTCGATTCAAGCCTGTGTAAATGAACTTTTGAAAAAGAAAGCTATTAAAACTTGCTCAGAAAGAAAGGATCAGATGGTATCATCCTTCTTTCTTATTAAGAAACCTAATGAGAAATTCAGATTTATCCTAAACTTAAAAAAGCTGAACCTTTTTATTAATAATCAGCACTTTAAACTCGAAGATTTAAAGACAGCTGTTCAGCTCACGTTCCCAGATTTTTATCTGGGATTTATTGATTTAGAGGACGCTTACTACTTGTTACCAATTCATTACAAGAGCAGAAAATACCTTAGATTCAGGTTCAATGGTACGCTATATGAATTTGTTTGTATGCCTTTCGGTTTATGTACAGCTCCATTCATTTTTACCAAAGTAATGAAGGTAGTAATGAAATATTTGAGAAGCTTGGGCTTATCGGCAGTGATTTATCTTGACGATATTCTGTGCATCGAAAAGTCAGCAGACAGATGCTCCAATAATATCAAAGGAACCATCAATCTTTTAGAATGGCTGGGGTTTTTGATAAATTACCCAAAATCAAAATTAGAACCATCAAAAAGGTGCCAATTTTTAGGCGTTATAATAGATACAGAAAGATATTTAATCGAATTACCAGGGGAAAAAAGAGAAAATATTTACACCCTGGTAGATAGCTTCATAAAGAAGGAAAGTTGTAAGATTAGAGAGTTTGCAATGTTAATTGGAAAATTGATTTCATGGATGGCTTTATACTAAAAAATTAGAGAAAGAAAAGATTTTTCGTTTAATAATCAATGATAACTGCTTCGAAAGCATCATGCCTTTAAAAGAAGACTTGAAAAAGGATTTGTCTTGGTGGAAAGAGAATATAATGCACAGCGTACATTACATTAAAGACTGCTCATACCAAATGACCATCTATACTGATGCCTCAAAAACTGGCTGGGGTGCATGTAACAATTACAACAAGCAAATTTATGGATTCTGGTCGAAGATCGAACAACAGAATCACATTAACTATTTATTAGCGTTACAAGAATTAGCCTCAGACCTCAATATTTGCAAAATTTTGTTCAGAATAGACAACACAACTGCATTGTCGTACATAAACAAGATGAGTGGAGTTAGATTCGATCATTATAATGAGATGACACGCGAAATTTGGCAATGGGCGGAGAACAAGAAAATTATTCTGATAGCCTCTTATATTCCATCAAAGGAAAATGTTATTGCAGACAGTTTATCAAGGAAAAGAAATGTGGACATTGAATGGGAACTAAATGAGAAGTATTTTCAGGAAATTGTGTCCGCCTTTGGACTTCCAGAGATTGACCTTTTTGCATGTCGGCTTAATGCAAAATGTTCAACATTCGCATCTTGGAAGCCAGAGGACGGAGCCTCTTATGTTGATGTTTTCACAATTCCCTGGTCCCAATTCTACTTCTACGCTTTTCCTCCATTCGCTTTAATATTAAAATCTCCCGCAAAAATAAAGCGCAAAAAAGCATACGGTATAATTGTTGTACCATTCTGGAAAAACCAACCGTGGTTTCCTTTATTTGAAAATTTGAGAGTGGGAAGGCCACTAAAAATTGACGCTAATCCAGATTTATTGCTATCACCCTGTAGGTCTCAGATACACCCAAGGTCAGACCACTTAAAGTTGATTGTGAGCAGAGTGTCCGGAGATCACTTCTAAAAAGAGGACTGCCAGAGGAGGCTATAAGTATTATGCTAGCATCATTAAGTAAAGCTACACTTAAACAATATGGCTGTGCGTTGAAATCATGGAACGAATACTGTGATAGAAAGAGCATAGACTTTTTCGATGTAACGCTAGAATCAGTCCTAGGCTTCCTTGCGGAAACATTTTTTAATGGAGCTTCCTATGGGACACTCAATTCATGCAGAAGCGCAGTGTCGTTGATCTCAAATAAAAAGATTGGTGAGCATCCACATGTCACCAGATTCATGAAGGCCTAGGCTTCCTTGCGGAAACATTTTTTAACGGAGCTTCCTATGGGACACTCAATTCATGCAGAAGCGCAGTGTCGTTGATCTCAAATAAAAAGATTGGTGAGCATCCACATGTCACCAGATTCATGAAGGCCTAGGCTTCCTTGCGGAAACATTTTTTAATGGAGCTTCCTATGGGACACTCAATTCATGCAGAAGCGCAGTGTCGTTGATCTCAAATAAAAAGATTGGTGAGCATCCACATGTCACCAGATTCATGAAAGGAGTTTCAAAACTTAGGCCATCACGGCCTAAGTATTCAGTTACCTGGGATGTCTCCACGGTTCTCGATTACTTAAATAAGTTAGATATTAGTAACCTAGAAAGTTTAACATACAAAACAGTGATGCTTTTAGCATTATGCACGGCGCAAAGAGCGCAAAAAGTGACTAAATTTAAAAAAAGTGACAAAAAGTGACCTCTTCGAGAAAAAGTGACTAAAAGTGGAAAAAGTGACTCGCTGGCAGCCCTGCGTTCAGAGGACCAGTACAGCTTGAATTTTCGAAATAATGAGGTTTTCGTTTTCTGCAGTTTATGTTACCTCAATATCTTCTGTATCTGTGAAAAAATTGACTTCAACGAAATCGTCAAGGATTCGAAGTTGCCGCCCAAAGTTCGTCATTTGGCTATCGCGATCTGGCGCAAGTGGCGCTGGCGCTTGATTCTGATATTGATCACATGGTGTATGATCGCCTTTACTTGTTCAATATTTTTCGTCGTTACGCGAGCGTTCTCGTGTTTTTCAGTGTTTCGGAATTGAAAAAAATGAATGAAAACAGTACTTTCCAGCGTATAAAAACAGTACTTTTTAGTACTGAATAATCATCAATTTATTGAATATCTAGCGTGTTATCGTTGTACGGGTGATGTGCTTCGAAAAGTGTACTATAACCTAAAAGTGAGTATCCAATCCAAATAGTAATATCTATTATTCACACTACGCTCCTGCTGACTTGTGGGTGGTTGAAGTTTTTCTTCTTTTTGTTCACATATTTTCGAATATAATGGGAAGAATTTATTAAATTTAATATGAGAAGGAAAGATGGCAACACTCTAGAAGAATACACTGCCCCTGAAAAGACAGGCCGAAGATGTTCCTCAGCAACAAACAACGGTTGATTGCTATAGCAAGAAAAAACAAATTCCGAGAAAATTATTTGCGGAAAAAAAAATTTATTAAAAAAAAACATTTACTAAAAAAATAAAAAAAATTGAAAACAAAACTGTTCACCTCACTTTTCTATAGCAAACATTATGATGTATGAGCCTCCAGATAAGTAATTACCAATTTTTCTGCAAAAACTTCAAACGCGTTTATCTCAAAACTATATTTTTAGAGCTGTGTCGTAAGGTTTTAGGAGCATCGTTGGTCCGATTGGGATGTTTGATGGCTCATTTTGTACGGGTGACAAATCCTCATCATATGAACGAGGGAATTTTTGAATGTGTCTGTTTTGGCCAAGATATTTGCAAATTAGTGGCTCAAATTTTGGAAATTTTAGATAATTGACTGTAAGTTTTCACATGTTTTTTTCTTTTCAGATCCCCGCGTTCATAAGATGCACAGTAAAAAATTTTGCGTAATTTTTAACACAAAGTCTTGTGTTAAAATTTTTGTGTTGAATATCTAACACTTTGTAGTGTCAATTTAACACAATACAGTTGAATTGACACTACCAAGTGTTGGATATTTCACACAAAAATTTTAGCACAAGACTTTGTGTTGGTTAAATTTGCCAAATTTTATAAAAAACCTATTGTTCAAAATGGTTTTGACCTTGCCAAAGCTATCCTAAAATGAAGAAAAGAAATTAATATGTTTAATGCTATACATCTCTAAACAACTACACCATGTAATGTATAAGAGCGAGGACGAAATATAATTGGGAATCAAACAAACTTACCAGTAAGTGAAGTTCGATTTAAATTATATGAAGTCCTCGCTCGATTACATTACATCCCACGCGGTAGGAGGAAAAAATTGAAAATTTTCTCCTCAAACCCCTCCCCCAAAAAAAATAATAAAATTAATCAGTAGCTATAGCAAATACTCTGAAAAAAGTGAAGTTGGCGCCGAGTGGCGGGGGCACGGAGACGTGCCAATTTTAAGATGGGACTCTAAAAGCGTGTGCTGCCTACACGGAAAAAAATAATTGTTCGTTAGCAAATAAATTTACCTTGCCTCAAGTAAATGAATTACTTGTCTAGTAGCAAATAAATGTGTATTAAGATCAAATAAATATCTTATCAATCGGAATATTTCTCCATAATACAAGCAAGTAGGAGATATTCAAATCAAGAAATCAATTTGTTACCAACAAAAAACAGATGACGAATGTGTCTCGGATCTTCCATCCAAAGCGACCACTTCCTTGAATATAGCAATATCTCTTTGCAACAACCAAATTGAGTATTGGAATCGAAAAATTTCATCACTCGTATTAAATAATCTTGTTGTTTTACTTCAGGCATGACCGCTTTTTTGTTTTAAAAAAAATATGTTTATGGCAACGAAATAAAATATTGGAATCTAAGACATGCAGTCAAGAAAATTAATTAATAGGCGCAATGATAATTATAGTACGAAATCTAATAAACTTTTCTTGTGATGAGTAAATATGAGTTGAGTAAATTGGTTTACTTGAATCAAATAACTTTTTTTTTCCGTGTAGGGCGGACAGAAGGGATACTACACCATGTAATGTAATCGAGCGAGGACTTCATATAATTTAAATCGAACTTCACTTACTGGTATGTTTGTTTGATTCCCAATTATCCGTACCGCGACTTGCTCGTGTTGGCCAATCGTATATTTGGGGATGATATTAATCAGCCATGAGAAAAAAAAGAGGAAAAGCAACGGCATGGGGCAGACGAGTATTAATAAGTCCTTGCGGTCAGACTAAAAAGTCTAATTTCACGGTAGAACCTGCAGCGTATACCCATTGGCCTTAACTCCACACAGTCCATCAGTTAAACAATTGTTATGAATCTCAATCCGTCTGACATTCCATCCAAACATAAAATCCACTTTGGGCATTAGGCCCGGGGACGAGTCCCAGTCAAGCCGTGAGGAAAAATGAAGATCATCTATCAGTGTGCAGGCAAACAGCCGTTTATAATAAATTATTTAATTAGTACGGTATTTAATCAACGCTCAAAGCACTCGTGTTTCGTATCTTGGACCCTGGTTGCAGGGTATACCTACCATAACGCAGGGGTTACCTCTGCGGTTCTTTGGGTTAAATCGGGTTTGGTTGGGTTTGGTTGGGTTTGGTTAACTTTGGTTAACTTGGGCTGGATGAGACGAGCGCGTGGTGAGGCTGGCTGCATGCAATGGACCCAATGTCCATTGGTCAAACGAGAAACAGCTACGAGATGAGACTAGGCGGAGTGTACACAACCTAATGGGAATACGAATGGGGATAATGCATTGGGGTCCGGACAGGCCTTGTTTATAATGGGTTGAACAAGGGTGCTAGAAGCCAGTGGGGGCCCGGGCCCCCCTAAGGCGCGGGTCTTACGGGGTTCCGTGAGGCCAGGCGGTGTTAAACGGCGGGTAGTCTCACCGCGGCCGCTGTTTGCTCACGAGCTGCGGTATTTAGGGATAACAAGAGGTCCGCTTCATCATCTTTCAGGAACCTGGCAGTCTGACCTCAGGTTGCAATTCTGAATTCGATTCAATTAGGTACCTATACCGACTGAGAAACCAAAAATTTCGAAATTATTCACATGGCAATTCCATCCCTATATTATATAATACCCAACGGTACGTTTTTGGTTCTGAAAAATGAACACGTGACAAAGCTATAGACAGTATCTTTTTCTTCAATACCTATATATGTACCGCACCTGGACTACTGAATGAATGAATATCTGAGGATCTCAGAGTCTAGGAATCTGCATAAGAGAACATCGTCGCGGGGATCGTCTTCTCGGAAGCAAATTCCACAATGAGAATGAGACGAGGGGTGCAGGGTGTCGCGTCGCATCGCGTCGCGTCGCGTTCTTGATACAGAAACTTTTCCATTAGTAGACATTAGGAAGCGGTTTAGATCTTAAAATTGTCTTTAGACATCCGCGCCGCCGCATCGTAGCGATCGTCAAGAGATGAGATCAAAAATCCGATTTTTTTTTTCTCATCCGTACCTCAGTCCGTCACTCTGTGCGCCCGTTCGTCCAGCCAAATTGATCCTAGAAGCTAGGAGCCCCTTTATGTTAATCTCGTGTTTATGCGTTGACAGTTGTTCGCTTCCGCACAGGGAAGTATGCAAATCCTTCGAGTCAAAGATTGAATTTCATTTTGTGCCTATATAGACCGACGCGTTACCGACGCGTAGGTGCTTCCTCGCTCGGGGTTAGCGGGCAGATAACCTTTTGACATCTCGGGCTGGCCAAGCGAGGCCAGCGGATGTGTCGCCCGGGTATTCGTGCGTCCGGAGACCCAGAAGGATTTCCAGTTTTAATATGTATTAGGTCTACCCAGCTGCGTCGTCACCGTTCGGAAATACAAATTCTTATATCTTACGTGAGACTTTCGGTGCACCCGAATTGACCCATGGCCTCGCGTTCATCCGTTGCACAATTTCTGGCCAAGGGACAGCGCGGTTTAATACAATTTCAAATAGAAAGTGATCGTCAATGCATTTTCTAAATAGACAACAAATTCCAACTGTCAAACTCCGGAGGATTAGTTCTTCGAAATGACCTGCGATTACAATCGTAACATTTGCACTTTTATATATAAATTGGTAAATATATATTTGAAATTGGTTTTCTTCAAAGCTAGGAAAATATCATAACTCAGTGGCGTAACTCAGTCTGATGTATAATCTGATCGGGGAAATCTTCGCGAGGATCAGAGAGGCACCGATTTTCGATTCGATCTGATATCGGGGCGTGCGGACTTGTAAACAAATGTTTACTAATGCGAACTAATGTTGTCCGTCGTAGCCTAAAGACCCTCTTAACGTTCCCAGCCCGACCCAAACTCCGCGCGCATACATGAGCGCCATATGTTTCGTCAGGTAGCACGTCAGGAACGAAGGGTAGCATCATTTACTTTGGAGAAACGAAGTTCGGGGAATTTAACTCGTAGATTTTGGAGGTATCCAAGTCGATCCTTTGACGGCTACCTGTCCGTCCGTTCGTCCTGATTCTTATAGCCCTAGATAAGTGCGCAGATATACCCGCCCCGCAGGCCCATTGCAGGACAAAATATTGCACCTCCACCAAAAGGAATTCAGGAGTTCTACACAAAATTGATTTTAGATATCGCAAGCTCCATTTATCACCTTCCTTATGAGCCGTGACTCGGATTACGACTACGACTGCAGCACCAGACTTCGTATTTTATACAACCTGCGCATTGAATTTCAATTCCAAATAGATGTAAACGGAAAAATCTTCCAGCATGTATCGCATTCCTAGATATAAATACCCACCTACTTCATACATCTTATTCTTAATCTTTTCTCGACTAATCCACTAATATCTTATTGTTCCGCGATACGATTATACTTGGATCGTTGATGCTGTTTCAAGCCTTGACGCGTTCCCCATGAGTCCCAAGTCCCCCTATAGGGCCCAGAAAGTGCCGGAGTGGTGTAGGCTGTAGCGCGCGGTCCCTCGCAGCAGCGCATCACACACGAGCTCGAAAGAGGATAATAACCAATTATTTTCGAGTATATAATTAGAAAATTACGGAGTTGGACCGCGCTGGCCAACCTGCGACCAACACAGCCAACGGCTAACGCGGTATGTATATTGTAGGTATATACTACATAGGTATAGACACGCCGTGTACTGTATTAGTATATCGCGTGGCCGGGCGTGCGGGATTGAGACACCCTTACGGCTTACAGCTCGTCGGAAAGTATAGCCTGACGCTATACTTGCAGGTATGATGTGTACATGCAGGGCAGGTACTCGCACACTACGATATATACATGCTTGGTTGGCATGGGTATAACCGCGGCGATCGCTCGTGTGTCGGATATAAGTATTGGACGGACGAGGTTCCGCGGTGTGGGTATGGGGAGGTCCGACCTTATGCCCCCGGGCTACCGGGCTTCGTAACGTCTAAGCTCGACTTTTGCTATAGAGTTGTTCAAAAGTAGTGCGTTAAATAAACGTTGGAATTAAAAATGGGGTTGTCTTGTACCCGCGATTATAAGCCCTGGGACGAACGCCGGTCAGAGATGTTCGTTTCTCTGCAACAATTTGTGATCTACAAAATGTCAAATTTCTACGAATCCTTCGATCGCATCAATTTTGAAAAACATTGAATTGAATCTACCTGCCTGTATAACACGAAACACGGCACAGATATCTCATTGCTCTCCGCACGACACTTGATAGTGATAAATACCAAATTCTTTAGCTACACCATAAATTGCTCGATGTAAAGATTCTGATCGAGTTAGTATTGGGCCGAGGTATCGCGGGCACAACTTATTCAGGAATGCCATTGCGATCAGGGATTTACAACGTCATCGAAGGCTGTAATGAAATTAATAAAACGCGTTAGGTTGAAAGAAAGAAAAAAACCACCTAGTGGGTTGGTAGGTAGGTATACACGTTTCGTAAGCCAGACTCCGTATATACCTATAGAAATACTTTTATTTAGATTTATCGTTCGGCTCGCCGAGCCTGCACAGCCGTGGTATGTATCTATATACCCGTGTAGAAACTGCGGCGATGCCAAGGATCAACAAATTGCTAAAACTGTTTCCGCTGCTTCCGTGCTTCGCTTAAAACGAATACTGGAATTCAGTTCACCCTCTGTAACCAAATGTATAGGTATAGATAGTATACCTATACACACCTACGCTTTAATTCTTATGCATATGCAGCGACCAGGCGCACGACATTGCAGCACAGGACCTGGGGATTCTGTCTTCACGTATCTCTTTTCCTCCGGCCGGTGGGCTACACCCACCCGCTCAGCCCCAGTGTCGGCGATTCGTGATACCCTCGGGACTAATGCGGATAATTGCGTTTCGCAGTTCGTGGATTCCTCCTTGGTCCCGGCAAGTGCGGGTCCCGTGACGCCCCGTGAGGCAAGCGAGAAGCCACCCAGGCACCCATCCTGTACTCTATAGGATACCGTAATGCGGTGCTATCGGCTACAAGAGGTTCTCCTTTGTGCCCGACACGGCACCACACACCGCTGCTACTGGGAACCAGGAATCCGCTGGTACTTGGTAGCACGTCAAACCGACATCAGAGATCGGTGTACACATTTTCGAAGATCTCGATCGTCAGATGAGCAAAAAAAGAGGCAAGAGTATCGAGACAACTATAGCTGTTCGTAAACGTGGATGTACCGCATTATCGCATATACATTATCGTATACAGAGAGAATGAAAAAGGCAAATGACAAAATGAAAAGAACCGTCTCCGGGGTTGTTTTAGTGCGCACCACTACCAGCCATGGGTTATGCGGTTATATGGGAATACCACTTGTGCCCTCGATGTCCAGTGCGTATTTATGACGCCGTGTCCGGCGATACAAGTTGGCTACAAGTACAGAAGTATAAACGACTATAACCGTGGAGAGCGAGGAGTCGAAGGGGAGGCTGCAGAGCGTAGGTACACGGACGACTGGCCACGGGCCAGTTTCTTTCCCAGTGTTTCTGTTAGCAGGGTGGTTGACTCGGGGGCGGGTACAGAGGGGGGGAAATGAAAGGCAAAACGTTTGCGAACCACGAGCCGTTACAAGATGCGTGCACGCATGATTCTTATTGCTGTTGCGAACAGCTCGTGGGTGGACAACTAAACGGACCTGGGACAAAGTGCTCAGTGCCAAAGCGAGCCCGTTGGCGATGAAAATTCAATACTTATATGTTTGTATGTACATACGTATGCGTACCTCGTAGTTGAAGTTTATCTAACAATAAGAGCAAGACGAACCCCGTTTCAGGTCATTCGTTCAGTCTGGATTCAATGTGCACACTTAAGGGGTTACATAGAGGGAAAGAGCCGCGAGCAGGGGTCTCGTAAATTGAGTTAGTGGCAATGGGAAGAAGAAGAAGAAGAAGAAGAAGAAGAAGAAGGAGGAGAAGAATATTCCCTATTCATCCTGTAGAGAGTAGAGGAGGATTTGTGCGATCGCTGGCTGCACAAGTATATGAGCGAAATTAAAGAGTAATATAAATGAAGAAGAATAATGCGAGAAGCGGGTTGCAGAGTTTATCGGATAAAAAGTGTAACGGATTATTGGCGACGTCGTAATATAACCGGGGCGGTAAGATTCTTGTCGAATGTGTTTATATAGATATAGGTGGGTTATATTCTACGCGCATGCACGATGTCAATATATCGAGTGTAATAAGATGGCCGGCGATAAAATGGTGGGTGTAGATTCGAGATAACAATCAGCTGCAGTAGCTCCTGGCAATCTCGTGATTACAGGCTTAGCCCGGAGTCTACTGCTCGTACGATATCTATATGACTATATATCATATAAGTGGCGTTCGAGCCCCAGGTAGGTATGTGTAGGTATACGGTGTCGGCGGGGCGATATATGAACGTACACCCATAGTATATACCTACATCCATATACACTGCAGTGGTATACCTATATGTATACATATATATATAGGTAGATTCTTTTCCTCGTTGCACCCGCACAGCCCCTGCCTCTTGATAAAGAAAAAAAACACTCGGCTAGCTGTTCTTTTAGCTCTGAGATTTTCGCGCATCGGATATTATTATACGCTACCCGGTTCAGAAGATAGCTGGCTCAAAGAATCAGGAATGGACGGAGGCCACGGGGACCTCTTAATAATAATTTTGATCGGCAAATTGGTGGGGCGCATATTTCGTCGGAGATCGTTATCCGCGCCTCCCGAAAATCGGACCGCTTGCTCGTAGGCGGCGGCATACTACATATACCTACCTACATATATATACGGGTAGAAGTCGCGTTGCTGCATCATTTTTGCCTCAAGCACTAGTAACAGTAAGGTTATAAGCTTATATATAAAGGCCCCCAACTACTTACCCCAACTTGACTTCCATACCCGTTGCCCCTAGGCCGCAGGCCTCACCAGCTACAGGGTTTGATCGCGGCTGCTGCTGCTGCCGCTGCTGTTGTTGAAGGGAGAGAATAGGCGGGTCTTGGTTTCGCCAAATCTTTTTTCGCGCGACGTGCAGATGATATGCTTTCCAAAACTGAGTCAGGCATAAGGTATAGGTATCTACTCTCTTAATTCTTGGGAGTGAAAACAGCGCCACTCCGAGAAAATAGAGTGAAATTTCAGTCTAAATGGAGTGAATTTCACTCCAAGCAGAGTGAATCTTCACTTCCTCGGAGTGAAAACAGCGCCACTCTAAGACAAAGAGTGAATTTTTCACTTCAAAAAATTTAGAGAGTATGTAACCGGCGTTTTCCTTATCGCCAATTTTCACTCAAACTTCACATGTCTAAGTATGAGCATATAGTAGAATATATCGCATGTAACCTGTTCAATGTTGCGGTATAAACGTTTCGAATGGTCTCGGACGGTGGCTTATATGGCGTTGACCATAACGCGACGCAATTGTCGTTCCGAATACCCTGCAGGGAAAAGACAGCTACGGCGTTTATCGGATTTCCGTTTTTATGTCAATGCATATAGAAGGAGCCAGTTTTTAGGATACAATTATTTCACGCTGAAGACACTATAGTTGGCTAAAAATTTTGAAATTTTGAATTTTGATTTATTTTCTTCATTATCATTCGATAATTATGAATAAAACTAAGATCTTATTTTGTTGAAAAAACCATTGTGCAATCACAAGTTAACGTCTTCCCCAGTTCCTAGACATTCTATACCTATCATGATACGATCCTCGAATGCTTCTTGCATTGAAGCATAAGAAATCGATATGATTTCGTGTCTAATTTTATTGTTTCGGAAAAATTGTGTTTAAAATAAAGAACGTAGACGTGTAAAGAGAGTAGCGTTCGTACCTGTATGGGAAACATGACTGAAGAGCGATTTGACGATACTGTTGGAACACCTCGGGGGTAGAGAGATATGTATGTTTGCAGTCTGTTAGAGAATTACAACGGTTTGCCAGTGGCGTCGAGTTATTAGGGTTGCGTGCGGCGGGCGTTGACAAGTCGATTCGTTAGCTCCCAACTAGCTACTGTTAGAGTTTTTAACGGCTATTACCGCATGCATTTACCATCCTAGCTCTGTGACTAGTAGGTGTATGTAGGTACATACGTGAAAGGAGAGTCCCGTTCCGAACTACATGTGCGTACATACAGATAAGAAGGCATGCAAGGACTCTCGTGAGTTATCGTTTATGGTGATGAAACCGATTAGCGTTTCACGCTGAAGCGCACATTTGAATAATAGCTAATAAATAGTCTTACATAACTGTCGTGCTTCGATTCGCTAATGGTCAAATGCCGTTTTTCAACCCTGCGAAAGAAATACGCCAGAAGCAAATATACCTTTAACTTTCAAAGTTACGACCTGTTAACAGACTCTCAGCTGTCCCTTCGCTTTCCAACCTGCATACAGATGCAAATACACCTGTATATGAACCCCGTCTTCTTATGGGTACCTATACGTGTGCAAGACCATACTTACGCCCGAGGTATAGGCAACCCGAATTGCATAGACTTACGTATACAGGGCTGTAAAAGGAGAGCTGAAGGGTAGAAAAACGATTGAATCTATAATCATACGTTTATGCTAGTTTGATCGCCGTTGAACGTAGGTATCGATAGAATCTAATTGCACCAACTTTCGCACAAAGTTGTCCTCGTGTATCGAGTTGCTGTGATCAGCGACTAGCTTAGTTAGTAAATTTGAGATCAGAGGCTCCAGGCATCTAGGTCCGCGTCTAGGCTATAGATACCGTTGGTGCCTCAGGGCTTGGGGTTCGCTGTGAGGACGGTGATTCAGTTACCTGGTGGATAACCGATCCAACGATATAGTTTAGCGTCCGAAGAGGCGAACCTCTAACTTCGCGACCGCACACGAATTCACGAATTCGCTGCAGAGTTGGTTCGTTCGAAAAGAGGAATATAAATTTACGATAGAAATCGTGAAGGTGAATCGCGAGTGAATTAAACTATTCCCATAAACTTATAGAATCTCTATGGATCTACGGTCAGTTGGACGCGCGGAAAAATTTCGGATCAAACTACGATCCATAGGTATAACAAATAACGAAGAACATGGGTTTTTAAATTTCATTCGGGAGTCAAAATTTTATCATACATTTTTCGAATGAATTGATTGGATATTTCGACGATGATAATTATTTTTCTGATCACCGTTCGCGCCGCAGTTTTTTAAACGGAGATTTCGAACGATTATTTATCGACGAGGGTCGTTTTAAAAATATTGACCTGAGCCGTAGAAAGAGCCGTTCCGTGCTGCCACCAGGTGGGTAAATTTCGAAGTGTCGTAAAGCCGCGCGCCGTCGCTTAAGCCCGCGGGTTCGTAAAGGATGGATTCGGTATGGTGTGGCGTGGCGTGGTGTGGCGTGGCGTGGCGCGGCTAGACGAACACTTTGCGATTCAAAGTAATGTTTATAAGTAACGATATCCCCTGTTAGGTATGGGAAACTGAAATATTCATTCAGTCCTCGGCGACGGTGACCTACAATAAGGAAGCTAAGTCGCTCCCCTCCGTCCCTATCGAGGGCCGCGGCGCGTATTTCGTATTAAAATATTAAAATATTAAAATATTCATGCGCCTTGCGTAAAAACGTTTAAATGACAACAGTTAACTTTTCATTCACGCGGTAGCCGGCCCGTTGCTCCAGCTCCAGCTCCAGCTGAAGCTCCGGCTCCAGGGTACGGGACGTTTTTACGAGTCTCTCGATTCTTCGGAGCTTCACTCACTTTTCACGACCTACGACACGTACGGTACTTCCAAAAGCTTGGTGGGTTCTCGTTGCGGAATACTTCAAACTTATATATAGGTAGTATAGACATATATAAAGTTTATTGACAAAAGGTAACCGCGCTTTGGTAGTTCAAATTTTCTTACATTTTATTGACTATACATAAAAGCACAGTTTTCCACCAGTCTGTCATTGTCCCGTTATACGTTAGCGTTAAAAATATACGATCGTTCGGAAAAGGCTATACAGCTATATACCAGCTACTAGTGCGGTAAGGAGGACCTCGCCTGCATCGAGACGTGAATATCGCGTGTCACTATATTAGACCGGTAAAAATCACCGCGGATATTCTATCGTTTCCGATTAATAAAATCGATTTAGTGTCCTTCGATTGGAAAACAGTTGCCGCAGTACTTATTTTACTTTACTATACTATGTATACAATACACACAGACATTAATATAGGTACACTAAACGTTATCGCGGTTGCGGCCTTCGATACAGTTAATACTGCACGTGCTTTGCCTACGACAACCAATTTTATAACAATTTTTCATCTCTGTACTACTTACATTTTCATCAATTTATTAACTTGTTCTCTTTCTTTCTAATAGAATTTTCGTTTACGTATCATCATAAGGAGAAGAAGAAAAATTACCAACAAAATTTCACTCGTGTAGTATATAGGTAGCTTCTGTCCCAGCTTTCTCGACAAAGTTATACACATATTACACTCAATAATTACAGACGCATATATATATAGTATAACTTTGCATATATACGTATGCACTTAAGCAGTGCGAACGCTCATTTGAAGACAATGTGACGATTTATAATTGCAGATAAAAAATGCAAGAAAAAAGAAAAAAGAAAAATCCTATATGCATGTTATTGACCGAGAAGAACAGTTACTCAACACACCAAACGTTTCTTACCTGTATATAACACAATGCATTACACCCGTCAATAAAATAAATTTCGCTTCATGCGATTATCCTAATAATGTGCATGCCTGCACGCGCGGTCATTTCCGTTGCGGATTCGACTAATTCGGAATGAATTTCGAATCAAGCTAAATATTTGTCATAATATATGACTGGCTGATGATTTTTTTAAAACGAGTCGATAATCAAGGATCTCGCAAGGCGATTATGAACAACCCTGTGGAAATGATCTTGCATCGTTGTATATCTACGTAAAGTTTTCACAAATCTTTTCGCACCTCAAACGCCCGGCTACCATATAGAGAGAAGAACAAGGTGCAGGACTAAAACCAGGCACTGGTATGGTTGAACAGCCTGGCTGCAAGGGCGGCAGGGTGAAAATAGGGGGGCAGCAGGGAGGGGGGAGGGGGGGCTGTGAAAAGCAAAAAGGGCGCTTAAATTATGCAAGCAAACGTTCAGGTTGTAAAGAGCGCGCGGTCCGAAAGTGGTGACGTCGCACTCTCCGGAGGTTACGTAGTATACGAACTAAAGGAGGGCTGTTGAGGGGCCAGGGGATGAAAGAGGAGGAAAAGGAGGAAAAGGAGGAAAGAGGAAGGGCTGCGCCAGGAGCACCTTCGGCCCGACGCAGCAGCTACAAACCTGGGTTTTGTTGCAGCTATCCAGCTACCTGTCGGTCCTAAGCAAATATTTCACAGCCATTCAATCCAATTTGACACAATGGGGAAACAAGAATTAAATTAAATGTATCTTAGTTATGGAAAACATCGACGTGTACCTAGTGAATGTTTTTTTATTTTTTTATGTTATATTTTTTATTTTAATCTTCTACTTCTTTTTTCGTCATCTTCTTCCTCTCATCTTTTCACCTCCCATGAGGGTGGAATCTAGATCAAACATTATACAGCTACTAACACGATGTTTATTCATTTTTATTTTTATTATAATTTTTTTATACCTACGGGTATGAGTTGCTACCGGGTCTCTCCTCGCGGTCTCGATCTCACGTCTTCAATCGAGTCAATTTTCATCTCTTCGACTACTGCGCCAACGACCGTATACATATTATAATCATATCCATTGTAGTACGCGCGAGGAATATATTCACATATAATATGCTGGAGGAATGTTATATATACCTACTCCAATCGTCCAATGCAGTAATAATAATCATAACCATTGTTCAGCGATTATATTTATATATAAATTAATGTCATTCAATTCGAGAATACATATAACGTCGCCTAAGATATACCTATGTACGGAAAATTGAATTCCGAATTGATACCTGAATGATAATAAAAGTTTTACGAATATTTCATCGTTGTTTCTCTTCTTAAACCTAATTACAGTTTTGTTATGGGTGTCATTCGACAATCAATGCCCTTTTTCCACGACAATCGCTGCTCTGTTATCAACGATTAAACTGTAGACACATTGATTTTGTACCTGAACCCTGAGTGTAACCGTTCGGAGTAACCAATTCGAATTGTTTAATTCCGCAATGTACACCCTGCGGTAGTAATCGCGATAGTCTGGTGCTCTACATATCCCATACACTACCCCCAGATCAGGAGTCGGCACGTAGTAGGTACTACCCTGGAATCTACGACCCAGTGCATAATACGCGGCTACCTGTAGCTCGTATTTTGAATGCATCAAACACTTCGCGAGTGAAACAAGTTTTTTCCTTTTGTTTTTTGGATTTTTTCTTTTTCTTCTCACTTCTTGTCTCGTTCAATTGTATACCAATCGTCGATACCCCCCTTGGTAATTACCAATTCGAATTGATGAACCTGTTGCGTATACAATAACAACGATGAAGAAGAGAAGAAAAAAAAAATTAAAAAAATTAATCCTCGAAGAAATGCGGAAGGGAGAAATGAAGAAGGAAGAAAAAGTGTAAGGGAATTGCGATAGGGAGCAGCGATCCGAGTCGCTTAGCGCACAACGCATTGGAGTTGACGGGCTGAAGGAGTAGCAGCAACGGCAGCAAGACCAGCACCAGCACCAGCACCAGCACCAGCGGCAACGGCAGGAGCAGCAGGAGCACAAGCTTGGGGCACAAAGGCGAGGGGTATCGCATTGACACTGGGCAGCTAGAGGGGAATTTTTCCATGGTGGGGATATGGTCATGGGATGAGGCACCCAGGGGTCACGCCTACCGTGACGTAGCCACGACGGCCACCTTGCTTACCCGACCAATGGAAAACCGTTGTGGTAACAGTGGGGGTAATTTGAGAGCAACCGCGCGCAGGTCTCGGGTTGCCGGTGGAACTTCGGGGACCCTTGCTCGAGCTGGGCACAGGCAGTCAGTTGCTCTCAGCTACGACATGCATAACGCATGAGAGCGATCTCTCTCTGTCAGTAACGTAGGTACGTAAAATCGTACACCATCTCAGGTTGAAAACTGTATCGTATCGTATCGTATCGTATCGTGGTCCGGCTAAGGACAGTGTGGTTTTCCATTATCGATATACTGCTGTGTTGATCGCGGTATAGCGATGCGTATAGCCATCAGATTTAACGGTGGAGTTAAGGGTTGCACGAAACCAACTAGTAGTGAACGTCCGAATGTAGAACGCCGTGTGACCCCCGGGTCGCTGGACACTGTGCTGCAGTGATATTTTTACCTAAGGACTATATTCTATAAAATTGAAGTGCGATAAGACGTGGATACTATAAGTACGCGAGCATCCAATCATAATACCGCGGAAATGGACTCACCGTGTGCACCCTGGATTGTGTCTAGTTGCAAAGTGTTCCGATACCACGACTTACCGACCCGGTGATTCATCGCATATTCGAGCACCGATTTCCGCCTATCGAAACGATAGATACGACATCGGTCATCGCATCTCCGGATCCGAAGACGTAGAGGAGATATAAAACCGTTTCGAACAGAACTACCTCTGTTCGACATTACGCGGAAATAACAAAGAAGACGAACAGCATCGAACATTAATCCGATCGGTTTGCGAAACTGTTGCGATCAGCGACGGTGCGAGTACACGTTGAGTGGGGGACACTTTCCCCCCAGCCGCGGTCTAAGGAGGCGGCTAAATTGCGGGGAATCAAAAAAGGGACCAGAGAACGACATCGGTTCAAAGAAGGGAGTATCGGTCGAGCGGTCAGACCGGTGTCCCGCACCTTTCCGTGTGGAATCCTGGAATATCGCAATATCCTCGAAACACCGAAAGGACAGGACATATTACTCCGATCGAGTGATTGAACAACTCGCGGAAGACACCCTAGCGAAAACGTCAGCGGGGTGGCCGACAGTCGAGCCACCAGGGCCGGTACGTTGGAGTAGATGGCTGCTACCACGTACATGCCTGTTAGTAGTGCAGTGTCCTCTGAGCTGGATGGTGGTTCCGGATCCGGGATCGGGATGAACATCGCAGTGGGTGGCTACTCCTCGGGTTCGCCCCGCAGCGCCGCTGACGCCGGTGAAATGAAGTACATGCCCGCTCCTCAACATCATCATCATCATCACCATCATCATCAGGTCTCATCGTCACCAACTCCTAACGGTCTTTCTCACCCCGCTAGTTTGAGCTCGGCAAATCCTTGGGTCAGTCTCCAGCCGGGAAGCGATCCTTGGGCAGCGTCCATGGGGATGCATCACACGACCCATCATCCCCATCACCATCCGCACCAGGGAAATTCAACGCTTGATGTAAAGCCGCTGGCCGCAGCTTCAGCTACCGATTCCGTCCAGGGTATGCATCACAGGGGACCACACCAATCCCCAGGGATGGCATCGCCGCATTCTTGGCACGCGCCCGTCGTGCCATCGGCCCACTATAACCCAAGTGGCGGTGCGGCATCGCCGACGACACTGCAACAATACCACGCAGCTATGAACGGTATGCTGCACCAACATCCCCATCAGCATCCGCATCAGTTGCACAATCATCAGGCGGGACTACCGCATCATCTACGAGACGCTCACAATCACAGTCCACCATCGGGACACCCGCTTCACCCGGGACACCCGCTTGACAGGGATCACAGCGCGGGCGAGGAAGACACCCCGACATCAGACGACCTAGAAGCATTCGCGAAACAGTTCAAACAAAGGCGAATCAAGCTGGGATTTACACAGGCTGACGTCGGACTTGCGCTCGGTACACTTTACGGGAATGTTTTCTCGCAAACGACGATATGCAGGTTCGAGGCGCTCCAATTGTCCTTCAAAAATATGTGCAAGCTAAAACCACTCCTGCAAAAATGGCTCGAGGAAGCAGATTCGACGACGGGATCGCCGACCAGTATCGATAAGATCGCTGCCCAGGGTAGGAAACGGAAAAAGCGTACGTCGATTGAGGTATCCGTCAAAGGAGCCCTCGAACAGCACTTCCATAAACAGCCGAAACCCTCGGCTCAGGAGATCACATCCTTAGCGGACAGTCTTCAACTTGAAAAGGAAGTTGTCAGGGTGTGGTTCTGCAATCGACGACAGAAAGAGAAGAGGATGACACCTCCGAATACCCTAGGCGACGGTATGATGGAGGGTATGCCGCCCGGACATCAAGGTCAGGGTGGTTTGCACCAGGGATACCATCCGCAGGATCATCTCCACGGTTCACCCATGGGCCATAGTCACAGTCCCCCGATGCTCAGCCCTCAGGGCCTTACGGCACATTCGTTAACGGCCCACTAGCGTTCGCCGGGGCCTTCTCCACTAGGCCTTGCGATAACCTCACAGGCGAACTCTTCCTCGGAAGGGCTTCCGCCGTTTTATCATCACTACCTTCAGGCCCGCACGAGTTACTCTACGTCGTAGCTGGTGTCAATTTTTGAAGGGTTTTAAATGCGGTGATTAATAAGAAAAGGGTTAAAGCTAAGGCCTGCCATGTACGGCGGGAAGGCTATCTATTTGTACCAAACCAGAAAGTGCCGCGTCGGGAGTATCCCCGGAAGACAATGATATCGGCGATACCAGTACCTCGGCTTCATCCAACGGCCGATTGTTCTGTTGTGTTAAAATGATCTTAGTGAAACTTAAAAACTAAAGACTCTCTAGTCCGAGAAGGGGGCTAAGCCTTTGGACTCTGGTGACGTGAATTTGTTTAAATCGCAAAAACGAAAAGGGTGACGGAGTACATTTCAACTTTCGTTTGTACGCAGTTGAGTTTTGGAAATATTTCAACGAATGATAGAAAAAGTATTGAGAAATCAAGTTATCGCTTGTGTACGTTCAAAAAATTGGGTGAAAACAGAAAGAAAGAAAAAAAATTAAATTCTTGTTCAATATTGTGTGCACCAAAAGCTGTACTACACTTATCAAATTCGCGATATTATTCTAAAAATTCCGTTAAAAAATGACGAACGAAATGGCGAAAATCGTTACCCCTAATAATAATCTAAGTTCACCGTCGCGATTTCACGTTTCAGAGTTCAAAGTTTAGAGTTTCTCTACAGTACTGCAAGTGATCGTCGATATATTTTTATTTATATGCTGGTCATTGTATTCCGATGAAAATCTCTAGTGTGCCGCGTGGACGCTTGTTTAAGTTATTTCTAAAGAATAGCTAAAACTAATGAAAAGAAAAATTCACACAAAGAAGAAAGACTCTTAAATGTTAAAGAAAAGAGTAAACGATAAAACACTTTGTTTCGTGAGTGGAAACGATCCGGGCAAGAGTGGGTGCGAGCGTTATATAAGGATCGCAGAATTCAGGATTCAGAATCTAGTATTCTGGATTCTGGACTCTGGATGCGGAGGCTCGAGCCGAATGTCGTTTTAACGTACGTAGGAGTGCCGCCGGGGTTTACCTACACAGGCAAACCGACCGGCCAATGATGTAATATAAGTAAATATGGACTGTAAATAACGTACCACATAAAACTAATAAGTTAAGTGAGCATGCGTCGCGCGTCGAGTAAAAGACAAAAACGACGAGCGACTTAGCGACCCCCTCCCACGAAAACCCCTTCTGTATAAAGTAAGTATAGAAAATATAACAAAGATGTCGAAAGATTCTAGATATATTATTATTAACATTTTATTATTCTATTCTCGGGATAGGATGCAAAATGAGAGTTTACCGCTATAGATATCGTTCTTTCTATTCGTATGTACCTATATGGGATTTATACGCCCGATAGTCACTCTATAGGCTTATATTAATAAAATTGCAAATCTCTTTTCACTTTACCTATACCATTACGTAGAAGGAAAGGAAACAAAAAAAAAACAAAAAGAGAAAAAATAAGAAAGGAAAGGAAAATTTTTTTCTAAAATTGGGAACAAAAAATCCAAGTTGAAATAAATTTCAATTAGTCTCAATTACCGGTGTTTAAGTTTATCGCATATATGTATAATATTCCGTGCGCGGAGAGTGGAGAGACGTCATGGTAATTTTGACAATTCGATACGGTACCGTTGCCCGTAGACGCCCGTCTTCGTTCGTACAGGTTTTGGGGCAAATTGACCTTTTTTTTCCTCTTTTTTTTCTTTTTCTTTTCTTTTTTTTTTTTTCTTTTTTCCTTTTTTTCTTTTTTCTTTTTCATCGTCTTTTCTGAAAGACGACGACAACGCGCCTCAGTCACGTTTGAGGTTGCACTAGCTATTAGCACTTCCCACGGACTCAGGTGCGCAGCCTGTATAACGATACAAAGTGCGAGTAAATGCCGTGATCTCACTTTGCAATCTAATCCCAGATTCCATATTATATTTGTGTAATATTAATATTATTTTATTTTTGAGTTATTGAAAATACGGTTCTCTGAAATTCTGTACATATTAGGATTAAATTGTGTAACAAATGAAAATGTGAAGTCCTGTTGACGGTAGTGTAACTATTCGAAGATTAAAGAGAAACAAAAAAATAAAATAAAATAAAAAAATATAAAAAAAAACGAAAAAAAATACAAAAAAAAATTAAAAAAAAAATGACAAAAAAATTGTTTTAATATGGCGGTGGAATGCGCGATCTTAGTTTTATTTTTATGTTTTGTGTTATTGTACGCGTGGCGTTGGTTCTTCTGATCGTCAGGGCTGCCCCCTAATATCGAAACTATATTATATATATTATATATATATATATATATATCTACATCTATACTCCTAATATAGATTTGTAATTTTTTGGGACTCAAACTGTCTGTCGGTATAGTAAAGTTATTTATTTTGGTGCGGCTCATTCCTATATATTTACTTGTTGACAAATAAGATTAAAAAAAAGAAGAGAAAGAAAGAAAGAAGAAAAAAAAAACTTGTACATTGTATGTATTTATACACGTATCGCAGAATTCATTTTCTCGTTTGTCTTTGATAATAATTACATACCGAAATTCCTCTCTCGATTTAAAAGTAATTTGTTTTTTCCTCATGTAAGCTGAATCGTACAAGTTTGTCCTGTGTGAAGGAAAAAAAGAGAAGTAATTTAATGAAAAAAAACTTGGAAGAGAAAAAAAATGAAATAAAACAAAAGGAAAATGAAAAGAAAGAAGTATATGCTTATTACATTCCAAACAATGTTCGTGATATTGTATAAGGTTAATGATTGTTGTTTTATCTGAGGTTGTAAACCGATCCTATATAGGTAGTAGTGTACGAAAATTGTTGTGATACGTATACGAGAGCTTTTCGAAATTCAATCGAATTTTATTAAATTTAATTCATCCGCGTATGCATGTGTGATTTTTTTTTGTTTCTTTTTTTGTTTAACTTTTGTCGAACGATATGGACGTGTGTTCGTACGGTGGTGGGTGGCATAGTCTTAGAGGATCAGAATGACCAAACACTTTAAAGGAAAAAAAAAAGAAAAAAAAAAGAAGAAAAAAATTGTATAACGAGAAAAACGTGGTAGAGAACTTATTAACCAATGGAGAGAAACCATGGCCCCCCAATCAAACCTAATATTAAAGAAAAATAATTAAAAAAAAAAATTTATCTAATTATTATAATTATTAAAGGTAAAGAAACATTGTAATATTTTTGTTTATATTATTGTGAGAGATGAAGATAGAAGAGAATAAATAAAAAGAAATGAAAAATTGAAAACGCATTGTGAAGGAAATTGAGTCGAGAGATCGTTCGTTATAATATTATTGCATATTTTGGTTTTTGTTATTTTAATAAAACGTGTGTGCAGAGTGCAGAGTGTGGAGGTATGCGATGTGATTGGATGCGGAAACAAGTGAATGCGAATTAGCCAATAGGAGCCGTACTGTTGTTTGTATATAAATAAATGAAAAAAAAAAAAAAAATCACTAATGGAAAATACAATAAATGATTATGTAAACGAAGTTGTAAACATATTTGACAAATTGAAGAGTTTAATTGAAAAAAGTGCCAAATGATATTATAAGTTCGAGTCACTCTGGAGAATAAGTAGAAGAATATGAAAATCAATCAAATCATTGGAGAGGAAAAAGAAGAATAATAACACAAAGATCACCTCGGGCCAATATCCATGCACACGAGGTGTAAGTGATTCGATAGAACAAAAACTTCGATAATATGAATCAATCTAGTCGGAATGCCTTGTGTCTGTGCAATTCGGAGCCACGTTTTGCAGAGGGATGAATTTGATTTTCGTATTGAATTAAACGTATAATTGAAATCGAAATCGATATCAATATAGCAGGGCTTCCTAAATAAGTAAAGATTGGAATCGCGTCGTATAAGGTGAAGATAGAGATCATTCAGAGTTTCGAACCGCGCAATGTTACCCTTGTATATATAATAGTGGACGTGTATAGTTTGAAAAGTTATAAAGATTTTGGCACTGAACTTACAGCCTTAACCATAATTGAACTCTTCAATTTAGCGTAGAGCCCCCCGCAAAAACTCACAACAACCGAAAAAGAAAAAGAAAAAGAAAAAGATGAAGAAGAAGAAAAAACAAAAAAAGAAAGAAAGAATAAGAAAGAAAGAAAGAAAGAAAAAAATAAACTCCCCTTGTATATTATTATATTAAATATTACTTATATACTTAACGTAAAATAAACAATCTGGCGAGTGGTAACGTTTTGTTAGAATGGCAGAAACTAAATTACTACTGAATTTTAATTAATAAACGAGATGAAAGTATACAATAATCATTGGCTTGGGCCTGTTTTTTGTTTTCTTTACATTTTCCAATATCCCTGCATTCATTTAAATTCTTACCAATAATTCCTACCCCACCACCCGCACTTGCCTAGTTAATTTTTTCTCGAGCCAAAAAAAAAAAAAATCTTCTGCAAGTTAGAAACAGTCGATGAAAAAGAAAAAGAAAAAGAAAAAAAATTAATCAAAATCAAAAGGAAATCTTGATTTATTTAGCTATAGGTTCAGCAGCTCATTTTATGCCGTTTCCGCATGTCTGAACTCTGAGAAGGCAGCATTTCTTATTGCTGAGTGTTCTTCCTAGCTCATAGTCTCTCTCATCTTCTTTCATCGTTTTTGTAAGTGTTCTGCCATCTCCAAGTTGATGTTTGAATTTAGCTAATCTAAAAGGATGAAGAAGAAGAAGATGATGTTTGAATTCCGAATTACGGGATAAGAATTCTTCTCGATTTTCGACATTATATCATCCAGTCGGAAGAACTCCACGTTGTGATTGTCAATAATTTTCAATGAAATTCACGATGATTTTTACGAGCTTTGATATAAAATCGCGGAGATTGGTATCTCACGAAACTTCTGCCAGTGATAAAACTCATTGTTTACATCCGTCCGATTTAAGCCATTTTTGACTTGAAAAATAACCAGCAATAAAACCAAGTGCGTGATTGCTGATACATCCATTAATTGGGCCGATCACAGCGCATCAATCCTCTTCACAAAGAGGGCAAGGGGATTTATAGCAGATACTCTATGAATCAACTCGTAATTAATTCTGCCAATAAATAATCTAACCACTGCCTAATACAAGGTGCAACACTCGCGTGAGATTGTTTATAATTTGTCAAATAACAGCGGATACAAATTATTGCTTTTCGCAAGGAGCCAATAGAGCCAAACATTAGATTCGTGTTTCTCTGCAAAATTTCGATTGAAGAGGTTCGTCGGCGTAAGTAAGGGGTGTTTTTTTTTTTTTTTGCAGCACGTGTGCGATTCGCTGGTATAGATGATGTGCGCACAGGATATAGTCGGTGGCTGTAATACTGCAGTAGTTGCAGGCGTAGGTACCGGACGCGTGTAAAGTGCGTCTAATTGTAGCAAAGGCGAGTCCAGTTGCTGTATAGTTTGACGGATAAGAAAATTTAACGAACGTCGAAGATTGAGTCGTAAATTGTTATCACGTTGTACCTACATACATATGCCTACATTATACCTAAACGCGAATGGATTCGGAAGTTTAGGTATATCACGGCGTGAATTAAAGGACCGATTGAAATTAATTTGCATTCTCCTTCCCTTATTCGTTTCTGTTCGTTTCGTGTATTATATACAGGTATGACTGGAAGGTATACACTGCAGCGTCGAGTTGGTGATAATTTGAAATCTTGATCACGTGGCAATCAGCGTCTAGACAAATTGACGAAAGTGAGAATATCGCCCCACGTATAAACGCATGTACCGCGTATATATACGTACCGGCAACTGCATTATTTTCTCCACGCCCGTTATTAATAAATTAAAAAATTAATGCTCTTTAAATTAGCCCGTAATACAGTTTTACGAGAGCGTTAATACAGCTGGCGTTCGAAAATGATTCACTGAACGGTCAATTTCACGCAACAACTTCCGAATAATTTAACAACCCGCAACTATTTACGTGACCGCGTTAGAACTGAAAAAAATAAAAATAAAAAAAAGGATAGGAGAAGGAAGCTGGAAAAAATGAAAAAATGGAAAAAATAAATAAATTAATTCTATTAAACCGGGAATTTAATTACGTGATCTCTCGTTGCCCCCGGAGGAATCAGCGCAGCTATAATTCGTTAACGAGGCTAAACTTGAGTCTTAATTTTTTTTTTTTTCTTCTTTGCACTCTTCTATACAATTTTCAAATCACTGCTCAAACTCAGGAAGCGCGTTTAGAGCGGAACGAATCAACGTCGTACCCGGCGCCGATAAGCAAAGAACCAAGTACCTCTATATCTATGTATGTATATATATATATATATAAATGTACCAGCTAATAGCCAACCGAAATTAAAAACCTAAGAGAGAATGAAAAGAGAAAAAAATAATGAAAAATAAAATAGAAAAACAGAATAAAGCGGAAAACCAGGTGCCACCAAAAATCGTCATATGGTCTGTCTATCGCATACATACCTACACATACGTATACGTATATGTATGCGTATACCAACCCATACCTATACTATTCTATTTCCTATATACACCGGTACGTGACAACCGTGTTTAGGTAGGGGCGCCCGGCTGTTTTCAGGGGTTGTCGGGGGTTTAGAGATATTCAACCTGGTGGGGATGGCAAAGGATTGAGAGGGGCACGGTTTCTACCCCTTAAATGGGGGTGGCAAAGTAGAATAGAATCCGCGCTTGCGCTAATAATCTGCGGGGGAGAATCTCGTCATGCGCGTTATACCGAGCCGAGACGACCGCGACCGCTCCGCTCGGTTCCCGTCTTCGAGTATTCCGTATATATATATACACCTACTATATATAGATATACCAGCTACGCGTATTAGATATTTTGTTCACACCTACTGAAATCATTATTATGGCTATCACGACCGGGTGAGTGAATGTATACTGGTGCAGTATAGACCCATATATTAATCTTAATATGTAGGTATATAGATATGCACCACTGTACATATCACGCCGATATGTAGCTGAGAATATCTATAACTATCGTTCTTTCAGAGCGCGTGCGGTGCGCCGGATACGCCGATTCTGATTTCCGCGCTTTCGCAATTGATTTGCTTCACCAATGCGCACTGCTTTTGACGCGGGCGTTGAGAAGGCGTATACCGCCGAGGACATCGCTATATACCTATATATGTCCAATCTTCCATGTGTACACATTATTATCTCGCGTTTTCACCGAAAGCTTTGACTTTTCCTCATACATATATTTACATATATATATAAACACGGAATGTGACAAGAATCGATTGATCGGATCGTTTCCTTGAAATGAAGATGAAAATGAAGAAGAAAAAAAATGAACAAAAATGACCACAGCCAGACGTTGCATTTCTTCTTCTTTTTATGAAATTTTCCGCTACTTAACGATGACATGACATATATACAGTTGTTTGTTAAACTTTCCTTGAAAATTGCGATTTTCTTCTTTTTACGCAGTTTCTTGCTATAGGGGTTCGCATCACGCGCCAAACGATATACCGCGTCTATTCGTTTCTGATTTTGCACCGTTTTGTATATCGTTTTGTACATATACAATATCCTACATGATATAGTAGCTCTCGGTGTTTGTACCTTATCTACGATTGAGCCAAGTGTGAACATGGCTCGTGTGTACCAATGTACGAATATACTAGGTACACAGGTATGGATATCGTAACGTATAGCGTATATTAGCTGTTGCGAGCGAGCGCCAGCTAGTCAAGCGTCTAAGTAGCCACTAGCTAGCTAGCAAGCAAGCAAGTAAGCAAGCAAGCAAGCATCCAGCAACTAAGCATCGTGGTTGTCGTTGCTGTATAGCCGGATTGTCGAGTGACGTCATACCACCGGAAATGGAATGTAGGTAGCGGTGCTTATTAAGCTTCGGAGAGAAAGAGAGTGACAGAGAGAGAGAGAGAGAGAGAGAGAGAGAGAGAGAGAGAGATAGGAGAAATAGACGCAGAGAAATAGCCAGAGAGAGAGAGAGAGGAGGACGACGAGGTTCAATTGTTTCCTCCGCACACGCGCCGCTGTTACAGCGTTACTTATATATCAAGGTATTCATACGTACGCAGCTATTACCTACATATATACGCACGTAGCTCACTCATACTGAGGAGATTATTCCTCAGCCAGTAGGTATGTACGTATTGCCATGCCGGACGGTCCTAGTGTGGGCATCGGTTATTAAATCAATGCGGCACTGTCAGCATCTTTTCACGCCTTGCTAATATGGTCGTCTAGCTTTAGTTTGCGGATATATACTTATTGCGCGAGGTACCCCCTTATTATATATTCGATTACTTCTTATTTTCTCAACCCACCTGTAGTTGGTTTATAATTTTCGTCATTTTTTTGGAAATCTTATATTGTTTATCACAGAAATCAAATTCGTTCCGATCCTAATGATGGTATGAGATTCAACATGTATTCACGCTTGAAGAACATATGTGTGTTTTGCGGACTAAATCAAGTTAAAAATGAGCGAGATCGCGTGTCGATCATTCGCAACGCCTTTAAAACTACAATTAACGCTTGTATATTAGGTTTGTTTTTTCTTTTTTGCCCCTGCTGAACAGCGTGTTGTATCACTTTCCACAACTCATCCAGAACGGTATAACATCGCTGATTTCTTATCGCGGCAGGGATCCTTGTTAATTCTGGAATCCATGCATACATATTGATCATTCTAAATCCCGGCAGCGTAACTTCAGGCTCGGACGAGACTCCGTCACAGTATCTCTACATATATACCTAATACCTATACCTACCTACATATCTCGTTAACTATTACTTCCGCTACCATCTATACATCTACATCGAACAGTTTTAATCTTGGCCAGTATCAAATTAGACGCAAGAATAGTTATTTAATGTATATCGTATTATAATTTACACGTGGATCAATTCAACCTGCAGCAGAAGTTTCTCAGCTATATAGGTATTAGAAAAAAAAAAGAAAAAGAAAAAAAAGAATGATTCTTATAACTGATATCATATATACTGACCTCGACAGTAGCTGAGCTGTCCATGTCGCGGAGATGTGAAAGAGCTCACGATCGGAGAAATAAGCGCCACGAGCACGAGCACGACGGACAGGGCGTTATCTGTTGTTATTAATCGCGCAATATTCGTGGAATGATTCGTGTGGCCTGGGTGTTGATTTGAATTTTTTGAAATGTTTCTTTTAGTTTTATTTTTTCTCATTTTACACCTCATATTGCGTAGCCTAACCGGCTGGGCGGCTTTTGGTAGGCCTTGAACACCTTGGTACTACTTCGGACTGTAGTCTCTCGCTCGATCCATACATATACCTACCTATATATGCATATGCATATAGTGTACGAACACACGATCACCTAGAGACTCGTCATTTTATCTATGTATGTGTAAGTCGGTGTGTGAGCTTAAGTAGCTCTAACGTGGAAGCCAGCGTAGGAGACAGCGGTTTTATAAACCGGGTGTCAAACCAGGCGCATATTACGCTATAATATCATATCTTTGCACCTTTCGCATAATATTCGTACGATAATATTAGTTAGATTGAGATAATGGCTCCGTATAACGTCCTGCGAGACGATCGTGGCACGTGTTAATCATAAAACTTGTTCACTCCGCATTCGAGCTTAGTGCTCGAATCGTAGTTATCTTTGAATCGTAATTACCGGTCGCTGCATCCCGGTGGTCCATCGCCGCACCGGGCATCAGACTCTCCGAGCTTCAGGGCAGACCCAAAGGACTTGCGCCATTATTCGACCAAATGAAATACTCCGATACGTGTGGCAATCGATACATAGGTATCTAAGATCGCTTTATTACTAACCGTGGAAACAGACTGCATTTATTAGTTTTATCTATATTATTCATACGCCTTATACCTACGCGCGTTGCGACCGCGTAAGTAAACCACATTTCAATGTCCACTTTTCAATGTCTATAATCGATCACGCAGCTAATGAGCCGAGAATAGATCAGCTAGCTATCGTTGAAGATTTTGGTAAAACGTTGCGGGCATCGAAGCGAATCAATCGTTTCTTCCCAGTTCTGGGCGCTAAGAGAAATCGGGAAATGCGATGAGTTAAAAACGCCCGAGGCTCGCAGAGTCTGCATCTCGCCGCGATATCAGCGCCGATACGAATAGGAGTGTATCAATATCACCTATGCGAATCGCCATAACAGTCCTGGACACCGAGTATGAGATTTGGCACAATTGTCGAGCCGACGTCCCGCTGACAATAAACGATCATATAATACTAAAGTCGTTGCATGGGTATGGACAAGTACCTACTACGTATACGCAGGGGGATATGTACAGCGCGACGCAGACATAGAGACAGACGGACGGGCGCACGCCTCCTTACTTCACTTTATAAAGTTAATTGAGGGCAAACGTCTACTGTGATATACTGCTTGGTCAAAAAACATCGATCGAGATATACAGTAGCTTATGACGTTGGTGGAAAGCGTTTGACACGCCTCTATTAGGGCCCTTTTGACCCGACGAACTCGCTCAATATTTTACCCAATCGATCTTAGAGATGTTGGGGAATATGGCCATAAGTATAGGTCATCTATGCCTAGATATGTGTAACGGAATACTGAACGGGGAATATCGCTTCCGAGATATATACTAATATAAATTGGCCCGTATTATACCGTCCCGTCACTCGGTTATAATTTATTACACTCTATAGGTGTGTGTACATATATGTATAGAGATTGAATATAATTATGATAATTTTTTAATGGATTTACATCGATAAACAACCGGGGAGACCCGCAAGAATATACACGGGCGAGACGACCTTGTCGCCGATAGATGATCTGACACGACCTGTTCTAACATATGTATATTATATCTATATTTATATGCAGACATATATAGGTACCTATATATGTATGAGAAGATGAATTTGTTCAATGCTATTTCATCCGCACATACCTAATGTTTCTCTATTTCTTAATATAGCGGAAAATTTATCGCGGTTTGATGTGCATGTCGTTTCAAGTCTGACTAATTATTCTGACAAGATTTCGCACCACGTATTTCACATGAAATTTGAACAAATCGCGCGGGTATATCGCCGCGTTTGAACTACTACGGGACGAAACTGCATGGGCATATATACATAGGTGGATGTAAAGGTATTTCGTATATATGCTGTTGAAGTATGCGCGAGTGGTAACCGTGCGGTGGCGCGGGCCAGTGTTTTTGTGTGCGAGTTCGAGCGCCGGTGTAACATACATTCCGTATGCCGCGAGAGAGTAATAAAACGTATGCAGATTAAAGCATTTTATTTGAATGATAATATAACACTTGTTGATGCAAGCGTGTTGGCCTAGGTTAGCATAACAAACATTAGATATGTAGATCTCCTATGCGCTACGCTATGACACGCTGATATACATATACATATATTTATTCCCCCTTGTGCCCTGATGTACTGTGCAGGTATTCATGCACCGTACCTACACCATGCTCCATTCATTATGCCGAGTTAATCGTGCCCTATTCCGAATTTCATTGATACGAGATGCAGTCGTAACCCAACCCGGCCCGGGTTCCAAAATTTGCATTAATAAGGTCGTTGGCATTTGCTATATCGCCGCGATAGAACTGTCCATGGATAATTATATGCTCAACTTCACTAGTCATGCATGAGATACGATTCGCCAAAAAAATTAGAACCGAAGATTCGTTTTTTTTCATTTCAAATTTGCAGCGCGGTTACGGTTTTCACACCCTGATAAGTACTCCTGATATACACAGGCAATTCTGGTCAGGCCCTTGCAGCAATCCAGAACAACGAGTGACAATCCTCAGCGCGTGTATCCCGCTGGTATATAAAGTGGTCGTAACGACCTCTCGGACCTATGACATGCAACACGTACTTGCTAAAAATAATATCCAATTCAAGATCAACTGCACTGGTGACCCTGACCCCTTGGACATCCGTTTTAGACACCGGGATATTACGCGATTCGACGAGGTCGTTTCTACGTTGTAATCCGAGCCGATGTCAGGTTGAAAGAGGTGAAATGGGATTTCGATAAATTAATTTCGAACGAATTTTCGGCAAAGATCGTTGTTTGACTCCGCATTTTTATTTCTGGGGATAATATAGCATTTCAACGAATTACTAATACGATGCAATACTTTCGCCACTGCGCGAACGCCTCGAGTGAAGAGTTAAGTGGTACTGATTAAGTGATTTTATAGACAAATCGATTCTCGGTTAAGTCAGTGGTTAATCGCTGGCTGCGTTTGATCGTTTGATATTCATAAAATCGACTCGATCGTTACCGAACACAATAATTATTTATTTCGTCAAGCGAAATTGTTGTGCCGTGAGAGTAATCGATCGAGTTATACGTATTTGTTGAATGAAGTACACCGTCGAAATTAGAGCAACGAAATCTCAATTAGTTAACATTCACATCGATAATAAATAATAGCCATCATTTCTCCGGTCGCTTGAAAGATGTTGAAAATTCTGTTATTTTATTATTTTTTGCTTTTTCTCATTATAGGTGGAATTCGAGCCTTGCACGAATCGTATCCGATCTCACAATGAGTTTTCGTTAGGCGACTTCCTGTACCCACCCATTTCCACGTCTACCCTATTTTCGCACCCCGTAAGTATTGGCGAGCAAAGAATGAAAGAAACAAAAAACCAGATACATTAAAAAAAAAGCAGAAAAAAGCGTATTACACACACGTGCGATCACCGAGTAATAGCGTGTCGGTCGAAGAGGGAACACGGAAACTAAAAAAACTTGCACGATGTAAAAATTTCAGATTCTTTCCTGAAACTCAACTCCATGGAGTCGAAAAAATCCAAAGAATTTGCGGCGGGACGCGTGCAAGGCCGCATTGTTGTCCGGTCGCATTAGCAAAGCCCTTCCTCCTCGGCGGTTTTTGTTTGCCATCGGTCCCGAAACCACGACGACACGTCAAAACGTACGTCTAGACCGCGATGCGTGTGCTTCGTGTATATTCAAACACGATAATAAAGGCGAGAAAAGCGCTCGGAAAAATGGTTCGAAAATTGTAGTTTATGCTTCCGAACTCGACGTGGTGCGAGAGCGTCGGCGAATCGTCACTCTCCTATTAGCACAGATCAAAACTCCCTGCTAGGTAACCAATCCTGAATCCACCATGTATAAGGGTGGCTGCAGTAGGAGCCTACGGCGTTGAGACGGGGTGGCGGGTGGAACGTCCGCGCGATGATCGAGCATTTCACTATTTTTGGGGCGATTTCGTCCGCAACGTTTGATCGCCTTTGTGGAGGCCGTCACAATGTGGCATTGTACGAGATCTATAGTCTTCTCTGTACGGTTTTTGTGCTTCGTGAACGTGCGGTACGGTGCGGTGCGTGCTACTTCGTACTACCAGATCCCGGGATGGGGTCCATGCTGCTGCAGCAGGGTGGACGGCCGGGTATCGCAGCTGCCCGCCTGCAAGAGCTTAAATTTTGCCGGGGGACATCAGCCTCTACTTTCGTATATGGTATAAGTACGCGACGTTTAAACAACCCGCTGCATCTTGAAAACGTGCAAAAAAATTCACCTCGAAACCATGGAACTGGCATTTCATCACGCGAACCTCTACTGTATTCGGATATTCAAGTCTAAAATCAACACGATAACGTCACGTCATGTCCAAGGAATTGATTTCATCAAGTTGGGCCAAAGTCTCTCGGACGTCTTTTGGCTTCGATGGAAAACTCGAGTTATTAGGTTTGTTCAATTTTTCCGCTCGAGGAAAGCCTGGTCGTTGTTTATCTTATTCATTTTCGAATGGACTAGGCAGGTGGCGATCCCCTCGGGTTGATAATTCTTATTAGAAGGTGTTCATACGTGTTTTAAGGCTCTTTTAGTGTCTGCGGGAGATCGGAGGTCTTAAACCTTGACCCCGTCCACGTGGGAAAGGTAGATTCGGTCTATCAAATGTGAAGTTTACGTTTTATTTAAAAAAATTGATTAGCTTTATAGTTTTAAAGCTTGTAACCGGTATTTCCCTCTTTCATTTTCGGCGTTATGGGCCTCGGGTCGTACGCAGCGGGAGTTCGGGCGAACAAGGAGCCGCCAGTTTGCCGCAGTACAAAGTCTCGGCGGCTCGAAACTACTAATACCAAATAAAAAACAGTTTATAATCCGAAAAAGTTAAGATCACCCGACAATGGGCCCCACGGACCGTAATAAGGGGGCCTTACAGGATTACCTGGTGAAGACCCATTCGAACGGAGGCTGCGCGTAAGTGTAACAGGCAGGTAAACACGTCCTTATTCCATCGGAAAAACCTCATGGTACCTATTAAGGTATATAGAATCTAAAGGATGCTGTGGCGTCTGTATATCGTACTTAATATCATGATATACTCTTAATGTCATTGTATCGAATAGAATATCATTGAAATTCTGATCATATAAAAATGAATAAAAAATGTGATTAGATACGTTATGTTCTTGTTATTCCCTTATACTATGGGTATTGACGCTGGAAGGAGAATGTTATTTGAACCGGCACGAACGATCTGTACGATAAATAATTATCAGATAATTATAAATGTAGAAATGTATATAATTGGGTGAAAAAGTAGTAAGTGAGCTTTATAGGCTGTGGGTATCGGTCTGCTTTGGTATGATTAACAGGTAAACACTATTCAGCTGTTAAATGCGTTGTAAAAGGCTGGTAATAGCTACAATTATCATGTCAGTAGCCATTTATTTCTAACGCATCCTATTTCATTCTTTTTCCTATGTAATTATGTCTCGTTAAGATCTCAGAATCGGCTCACGATGAAACCTGCTGAAGGAAAAGGGCACTGCACCAGCATCCATACCACCAACCCGATTCTTATCTTACACGGTATTCAAACTACTTTGTATAGGTAACGCGTTTCTGATATGTGTGTATAGTGAAATCGAGACAATGTCCTGCAGTGACAAAGATCGCAGACGCACGTATCAGTCTGCAAATCTCCAATAAATTAGGGTTATCAGGATATTTCCGTTTCACAATAGGAATTAGAGAATTCCGGAGGCGCTTTTGACTCGAGAATATCTTGTGTCATATATTTTTGAAGTTGAGATCCTCTGCTAGATCAAAGGAGATCAAAATTTCAAAGGAAGCGGCTCCTTATGCCATATAATCGTACGGTTATATGGCTGACGGCTCGGATATGTTCGCTGGATGCTGATGCACCGAAAGGTCCATCACGGGCAATGAGTAAGGGAGTGAAAGGGGTAAGCTAACTACGAAGGTGATACGAAAAGCAGCGAGTCGAGGTGAGGCCGGAGATGGAGCCGTTGGTGATGATGGCGGTGCTAGCGAGGTCAGGGGGAAGTAATCCTCTGGTGCGGACGGCAGTCACGGCTTCCTTTCGACGCTGTAGGGTTCCAGTACTGTACAGCTGATCTTTCCGTCCATAATGTAACGTACATAGCCCATAGGTGTGAAGGAGTGCAAAACTTCGCGATGAGTTATGGAACACGAACTTTTGTTCCTTAGAAAATTTTCAAACACACAATAATGTGACGGTGAAAATTATGGGCTAGCAAAGTTTGGGTGCAGCAAACTCCAATTTACAGTTTTCACGTTTGGATGGCTTGTCGCATCGATAAACCGCAGTAATCTTAACGTTAAACTATAACACGTATGAAACTGTTCAACGCCTAGGAAAATATCTCACGCCCCAGTAGTGCCCGGGCAACTTGAACAGCTCACTTTATTCCAGATGACAGAATTTCAACCGCAATGTAATGGTGACAGATTGGTCGCGCAACCAATAGATAATTACATAATCGATCGGGCCATATAGCTAGGATGCCTAGAGACCTGGCTAGTAACTCTGGGGTATATCACGCGGGGTGCTGTCTAGGTCTAGGTCTAGGCAGGCGCCTTTTCCTGGTGTGTTGAAAAGTTGAAAAGAAAAAGGAAGAAGGAAGGAAGGAAAGAAAGAAAGGAAGAAAGGAGGGAAAAAAAAGGTCGGCGCCGCCTCATCCCCGGGTGATACATCATCGGTGTGGTGGCTCGCGACGTTCTCTTACCGGGACAACGTCATCGGTGACAAGACACGTTGGGGGCTCTTTCAACGTCGTTATTTTTTCTTCGTTTTAGTATCACGATGATTGCGTCACATGCATGTAAATTGCTCAAAATTATAGTCGCTTTGACATTTGCGGTGATTATCATCAAACGACTCAATCTACGATGGAAATGACAGAAAACAAGACTAGGATGTCGCGTCAAAGTGTCGCTTTGGATCCCCGTTCACTTTGCCCTGGATTCCCAAAATTGGTCAGTATTGCCCGAAACGCGAGTCCGACAAGTTTCCGAAGTCTAAACGAGCCAAGACCAAAGGGCGAACTCGAACTCGTTTCTAGTGGCCTCCCATATATCTGAAGGCTAGGATAGTTTGAGCAAGAGACGAAGACGCGCGGGCAGGTAGATGTGGCTGCCAGGACGGCTGGTTGTAGACGACCGCCCTGGCCTGCACGCAGTCAAAGGTAGATATAACCACGGGATTCAGAGACTCGGGCAGCCAGCGGGTGCCTCCTGATGTGTGATCCAACTGGACCGGTTCCTCTCCCCGATTCCCTAGGAGTTGGTTCTCTCTTAGCTCTCCTTAGTTTCTCTTCTCTAGTCCCATCCTCCTGCAGTCGTCAGAATTCTGTAGCAGACCAAGTCGAAGTCGAAGTCGACGTCCAAGTCCAAGTCCAAGTCCAAGTCCAAGTCCAAGTCCGAAGTCCTAAGTTCTCGCGCCCCTCAAGCCAGCCGTCCGGTCCATCGAGTATATCCAACGTTGGAAGGTCCTCGAATGTAGGTAGTGCTTGCAGGGGATTCGAACGGGCCCGTTTCGTTTCGCCGATTCTCGGCCATTTCAGAAAATCATTTATCTTCTTTTCGTCGTTGGTCGGTCTGGCGATGAAACCATTCCGGTGGAGAGTGGTGGGTATAGGTATGTTCCGTCGTTCGTTCCTTCGTTCGTTCGTATGGTTAAAGAGCGCTCTAGGGTTCACTAAACCTGTTCGATAAGTCTATATACATGTATATACATAGGTATACGTATATGCGCACCTATATTCGTGTATATACCTATATTATGTGTATCTCTAGGTATAACAGGGACACGCACCCATATGTCCGAGACTATATGGGTACCCGACACCGAGGACTGTTCAAGCGTGAACATTTCCTCTGGGTTCTTGTTCTAAGCGTAAGGACACGACGTGTGACTAGAAACTGACAGTTTTAATGCCGGTATGTCGTAAAGAAAACTAGACAGTACGGTTATGTGTGTTATGTAATAGCCTAGGGACCGTTTTATCGACAATCTGCACTACGAGACGCAGACTCTTCTTCTTCATCTTCTTCTTCTTGAAAGGGGCTGGTCTGCAAGCAACACGTTTCCTGCTTAACCACCTTGTCAGTTAAACTATTCACGACCTCACCCCCATATTAGCAATTTATCAGCTGATTAAAATTCAACCATTTCATTTAAGCAAGGATTGCTCCTTCCTGTCTAGATATATATCCGTGAAATCTAAACGATCGGTATGAGTGTGTAGGAATACATGTGTTATTATTATGCCGTTGGTCGATACCGCGCCAAGTGGTGAAAAACACGGGACCTAGAATCCAGTTTTTAAATCGAGATCCAGTTTTGACTGCGCTGCAGCTTCTCGAAACGGTCCAGTTCTGCAACCGTTGAGATATTCGTGTATATATAGTCTATAGTTTCCCATAGTATATAGCCAACGGTCAGTGTTTTGTATTTTCGGTCCCGTCAAACTGGACACTACAAGTAATTTGATGTTGGGTAAGGAAGGGTTACCAGAGATGGCATTATGGGAAGACGGTCGATGATCTCGCTCGGGATATCACCCTTTCCTGTACCCATTACGGGGACACAGTTCGAGCCGTTCAGTCATTAAAAAAGGTGTGAGAAAGGTGCGGAACCCTCGCTCCTACCATTTTTTTCTTATCTCAGAGTCCAATGGTTAGGTAAAATTTTATATCAAGATGAGAAAAGGTGTGAAATTTTTCACAAACTTTATCCCCCATAGTTTTGCAAATATTTTTATTTTTTTACGCACAACGAATCGAAAAAGTGAAAATTCGAGCAGAAATACCTGATAGAACAATATCTGCAAGCACAGGTGCTAAATTAACAGCGTAAGTTTGCCAACAGAATAAGTTTTGACGTATGGCATAACACCGTCAATCATCGAGAGAATAATTTGTCTGATATGTCATTAAAGCAGTTTGATTGAAATCTTTACGTATATCATAAGAGGTATCATTAGCGTGAGATTAGACGGTTATTAAATTGTTCCAAGTGAAAAAGCTGTAGGAACTTGATCTGCTTCCGTCTGCAGTCAGAGTTCTGCATCATCACTGATAATCGGGTGCGGGCAAGACTTGGTTCGGAATCTAGATAACTATCAATCACTTCTCTAAGAAAAATGAGGTAAAAAGAAGGAAGACATGCAGCAACGGGATTGAACATCATCAGATAACACGTATAGGCAATTGACATTTCATCAAAGCTTGAGTATAATTTTCTAGTTTCGTAGCGAAACGTATGAAGAAATCATCATGTTTCTGCTTTGGCTGACGAAAAAATGCGAATTGAGTATAACTACTAATGTCAAGAAGATAATTCGAATCAAATTCTGGTCACTGGCGCGAGGTCACCGTACATATGTATATAGGCTGCCCACACAGAAAGTCATATAACTTAATGCCACTCAAAACGCTTATCCTTGTCCTTGACGGGAGATCGAGAGTGAAGATTACTTCTGGTCTAGTCAATAGCCCACGTGTACATCAATTACGACTCGCCCCCACTGGAGCTAATCATTTATAAAATATTCACTGGAATTTATCGGCCAGACAATACCCCGGGCGGAAGATCGGATGGCAAAATAATTTCGAAATATTTCTCATATAATAAGTATAATGGACTAAAAATTAGCACAACTAATGGGCCAAATTCCGGCACCGGACTTGGGCAGGTATCTCAACCTTGAGTGGGTATAATATGTATTATAATATAAATATAGGCATAGGTATATACAGATATAATTTTCTGTGAAAGTCGCAAATTCTTTCGTATGGCTAGCTGAGCCCGTTTTACACCCTGGACTTTAATCTTATCCCATATGGATTCCCTGGACATACTGAACGGCTGGGTATATAATAATATTAATCAGGGCGGTGTTCAGCTTCCTTAAAATTGCCTACGGCTCCAATTTCTCACTTAAAATCTAATTAGGCCTTCTCGGCGCATCGTGCATGCGGCTGGTGCTGCTGGTGCTGTTGGTGCTGGTGGTGCTGGTGGTGCTGTTGGTGCTGCCGCTGCCCAACGCGACTATCCCTGACCGCTTTGCGAATTTGACCCCGGGATAAAAACGGACCTAAGCACTTTGCCAAATTGCAGTTTCCTCCACGATTACTGATTATCCCTCGGGACAGGTCGCTATAATATGCGCCTGATATACTTGCAGGCTTCGATTTCGCGTCCCCCTGAATCACCGAAATTTTAACGATCTGCACCAGAGGTGCGCCTGGCCGAGCGATAATTTGATGAAATAAAAATCCAGAAGTTGTTAATCATTTACAAGAAACTTGTTAGTTCCCAAAAACCAACAAGCCACTCAATTAGCACACATATTTAGGAATATATGTGCAAGAATCTGTCTAATAATTCTATTTTATGATTATGTCCTTTTACCTGTCGCGCGATTCACTTGCAGAGTTGAAGATTTTAGAGAAAGGTGTGTCAGCAGGTTGAATGGGATATGAACATATAACGTATACATAAGTAGGTATGTACATACCTGCATTCGGATATAACGTGCAGCAGAAAAATAGCGTCGATCGTTAGCAAGGTACAAATTTCGCCATTTGCCGCAATAAACCTTCGAACCCGCTTGTAACTTCTTTTTCTTGCAGGCGGCATGAGTAATCGCCTTGTTAGCCCCTATGGCTTATACTCTTATAGTACGGCATTCGCATATACATATAGTGGCGGTACCTACTCCTCTGCAGTAATAAGAAAAAAACGATGAAAACTAAAAACAAAACGCTAAACCTTTACAAGATACGTTATCGACATCAGTCCTGAGAAAAAAACTCACTGCGGCATCCCAGCGTTAAAGTATGTAGCATACATACATATACCTAATACCTATACCTATATATACCGCGTATAGAGTATGGCAGAAAAATTTGCCACCTTCTCATAGCAGACAAATATCTTCCTGCATCTGATTTAAATCAACTACACTCTCGGTAAGTATCAGGAATCTAATGAGATGAAATAAACATCAATGGGCTCAATAAAGTGTGTCGAATAAAAAAGCGGAGATTCATTCAGAATTATGAGGATTTACCAATGTATAAATCATTGGAATTATTTACTATATTTATGGCCTGAGGACTTGAGATCCTGACTTAACACACGCATAAATTGTCAAGCCACCTTACTTGACGGAGTAGGTATAAAAATATATAGATAGTTGACAAAATTGCGTATAGATATGTGAGAGAACAAATAAAAAATTGAAACTGGAGGAATTCTTCCCTTTGGGCGTAGGTAGGTACGCTAAAGTTCACATTCGCAGGACAAGTCGTTCCACGATGTTGAACAGAACGTGAAAGCTTCGAAACATGGAGTGATATTCTGTCGATACCTCCGAGTCCCACCCGACCCCTTAAAGGTGGGCGAGAAAAGGTAGAAGGGATGGTTGTACCTGTATATAGTATATAGTCACGCTCGTGACACAGGCGAAGCATACGTGTACAGGTAAGTATATTTATATTTATATATTTATACCTATACCTATACCTTAGGCCCATGTGGTCACATAGATATATATATGCGTCAGCAGAGAGTCGCGTGGCCCCATATCTCTTGGGTAACCGGAGGGGGTCCAGGTTGAACCGCGAAGACGGTCGACGGTACAAACGCTGTTTTATCTTGTAGCCAATTAATAACGGTCTTCGGAAAGTGCAGATGGAACTTACCAGATATCTTCGAACTCCGCGTATCTACACCGAGGACTTTAGCCTCTGTATATATATTCCCGTACCTATGCCCACCATATCCGCAACTGAGCCGAGATTTCGGTACGTGAGGGAGTTATTCGCTGGAAATACTTAGTCCAAACCATGTACCTCCACGCTAGTACATAGGATAAGCAGCTGGAACGGGAATGAAATTAAAAAAAGGGCCAATAGAGAGGGTCTTAAATCATAGAGGTCTGCGCGTAACATTCGGTTGGAAAGGTTCAGCGAAGGAGCGCGGTGGTGGTGCTGTGTATAAGAGTTGTTAAAAACAGAAGAAAAAAAGGAGTAAAAAAGTGTAAGAAAAAGAGAGAGCAAAAAAAAAAAAAAAACGGGCTTGTAATAATCAACATCTGCGAAACGCAATTAACGAGAGGGGTTTTATTTTAACCCTTTCTTAGCGACTGTATAGCGAGTGCAGCAATCCCGTAGCCGCTGCAGGCGTCGTTGCTACTTCTGATTTATGCAGTTTTATTTTTCTTCTTATTTATTCACGTCGGACACCGCGACAAAACGAACCCAACTAATTACGAGGGTTTGCGTCGACGCGACGAAAGCTTCTGTGCAAAAAACACTCGCCGAGGCGCAACTAGCTGTGACGGGAAAAATAAATCAAGAAATTCTGTCAAACAGATTTACTCGCAAAAATGACTATTTCAGAGACGAAAAGCACCCGTTCTATACAGACACAGACACAGACACTATTCATCTCCCGACTATCTTCCCTCGAGATTATCAGCTCCATGAAATCAAATGTTTCGGTATAGGTATGACGTAAATGGGTTCCGCGAGGGCGTGTAGGAGAGACGAGGACTGTCACAGGATCCGTGAGCTACTCGAAAGTCTGCATCAGGGGGGGAGCAGTGGTAGTTAACCCTTGGGATGGGTTATGAAATGGCTTTATGGCAGATCAGAGGCTTGCTTTAGATTGCGTAAAGGGGTACGTCGGCTTCTCTCCTGTGCCCCCCGTCCTTGGCCTATGAAATTCCCGGTGCAGGGGTGCACACGTACCTTGGGGGGTTGAGGGTTACTGACTGCGCCGAGTTACAGAGAGCGCGAAATCGTCGGAGGATGTTCTCGCGATTCTGTCAAGTGATTCTCGCCAACTGCTAGGTATATTGATCCGGTCGAAAGTCACTTTCCTATATACGGACCCGCGGTCTCTCTGCAGGATCAACGATTACCGGGAAGATAATGTTGCGTCGGGTGTAGCCGGAAGAGAATCTGCTCAGGATACATTGATTCTGATGTCGTAGATACTTCCAGTATTTCGCTTCCCACAGAATGACTTTATTTGCATCTGAATTTTAATAGAGCCTCCAAATGTCATCTGCAACCGTTCAAATCTATTTATCATTCAAATATTGGGTTCAAACCCGAAAGAATTGCCCCGATGATCGATGATCTTGATTACGTTGCAAAGAGAGCGCGTGAATGATCGTCTAAGTAGAAAAAGAAAGAGAGGAAAAAAAAAATAAAAATCAGCCCGCCCGCGTAACAGGTAAAAAATCACGTACGCGATAATGATGATGGTCAGAGAACGGGGTATATAATTTATATGAAAAATACTGTGATTTTGTTTCATGCGTTTCTACAGACGTTCAAAATAATAGCTCGAAGTGCGTCTGGGACGTAGTTATAGTTACGTAGGTGCGGTAGGCACAGTGCGAGTAGGTATCGGCGGAGGTCAGAGATCGAGAGGAATTAAAAGTCGTCGATTCCATAGCGGTGGTAATAAAAATCCATCCCGGAATTGAGAAGGGCTTTCAGGATATCGTCCGTGCGCAGCAACGCGATATCTTTAGTGGTCCGGGTGACACGGGGGCGGCATTAGCCTCGTAGTCACACGAAATGGATTATTATAAGTATAAATGCTGGTACGGCTAAGCTTTACGAGAAGTCGTCCGATTCGTTTTTAATTGCCAGATAGCACGAAGAGCTCCTACGAATTCCAATCCTACGGTAGGTATATATCTACGTGCGTCCACGTGAGTATAAAGAGACTCGGAATGAACCGCTTTCGCCCAAATAACGCGTAGCACAGAAAATCGTAGAGCTTTGTTGACCAGCCAGCCCCCCCACACCTGGGTCTCTACTTTCTTAATCTTTCGATTTTTCTTTCGCCCATGAGAACCGCTGTGAGTAATTTCTAGCATAGCTTGGGGTGGCCAAGGCTCGTCAGCATCGGGGTAGGAATAAGGCGAGGTAGGTGCCCGCGATATGCCCAGTAGCCAATTCCTGGCTCCGGGTTCAACTCGGCGGGTCCATTCATCGGCGCGCGATACGTGACCGGTTTACTAAGTCCGCCAACCTTCTATCTACACGGTCCTTCGCTGTGCCCTCTGCTATATCTACCTACCAAACAACCCCCCCGTTCCTGCCCCCCGAGCCTAGCAGTATCGACCACGTCGAGGCCAAACCTGCACCCCGCAAAACGTGGTAGTATTAGGTAGCAGTAGACGCATACATGTTCAGGATTTTGGGCCCGCGGGTGATAGACAGGAAATGCGGATATTGCCCCCCGGATTTCCTCCAAGATTTTCACCGATGTACCAGATAATGCACTTTAGTTTAATTTACTTTACTTTCCAGTGTGTTTAAATTGTCCGATCGAGTACATGTCAACGTATAGACAGATGGAGTTTACTCAACAAGTTATATATATGGAGTGTATGACTATATCTATATATCTAGGTAGGGTACGTATGCATATGGGCACGAGCTAGCACACGTGTCCCGTCTATCCGTCTGGAGGAGGTACCCAGGACCATAAGAACCATGGCAACAGGAGGGCCCATGCAGACCGAGTCATTGTCGCCCAGCCTTCTTCATCTCCATACAATGCCGAGGGACATCCATGTTCCTCGAGTCTCCCATATCATCAGAATATTGTTAATATGGCTGCCCGTCAAAATTATTGAAAGAGGTAACGCGAGACAGTGTGTCGTACACAACAGGCACCTATACAATTCTCATATGTATATCGTACCTCCCTTATAGACTGCGTGCTACAAACTTCGTTCCCGTCAGGCCTCATTGGCGTCAGGGTTTAGAAATGTATTTTTACATTTTCACAAGTCATTGCGGGCCACCGTGCATTTTTTATGCATCGTTAGAGGAAATATTTACGGTTTAAAAAATCACCGTAACTATATCTGCAAGCTAAAAAATGAACCGATTCTTTGTCAATATTGATAAACGCAGTCGGAACTGCGACGACGATTTCCAACGCAACATGTGTAACGCCGGGGGAATGATCAGTACAGATTCCAACACTGTTAGTCGTATGAAATAGATTTTGGTCTGAATAGAGGTAACAGTTGCGGTTTATGAAATTAAATCGGTCTAGCGACCGAAGCGAACGCCTCGCCTCTTTTTCTCTCATTCTCTCTTTCTCTCTTTCTCTCCCTCTGTCGCCCGTACGTTGTTCACCGTGTGTATATACGAGGGGACTTTAAAGGGAGTTTCAAATTTTCTCGTTTCGTATTTGCAGCTTTGCTTCATGTGAAACAATAATTTCAAGTAACCAGCCGTGGCTTAGTAGAACAGAGATTCGAATGATTCGAATCTTTCGCCGAGGGAGAAAAAAAAAAAAAGAAGCGAGAAATAATACCGGAGAAAGGGTTGTTTCTCGGTTTAAAAATTTTCCGGCTATTTATTCAATTATTACAAAATATTGTGGGAGGTTTTGACGCGGTCTGTACATCGGGCTATAAATGCAGAGACGAATTATATCCATCTCGAACACTGCCACTTTTATCTGCTCTATTAACCCCCACGAGGTGAGTAATTAAATTAAATGATCCACAGGCTCTCAATCATACCCAGCGCATACCATACAGTGGCACTGCGTCGGCGGTGAAAAAGCTTCATAATGCGTCTACTCGAGTTCCCTGCTAGGAAAAGTTCTGTTTTTTTTTGCGTTTTTTGGATTCCCTTTAATCGTTTCCACAGGATAATTCCTGTATTCTGTTTTTCACAGTGTGTGCTAAGACGACTTGATTTGCGCTAATTTGAACTTAATAGACAAATCTGACTCTTCTAGCTCTGAGATAAGTTGGTATAGACTTGAGCCGAAAGTTTCTACCCTCTTAGTCTTCTCTTCCGTTCTCGTTTTTCCTGTAATATCTCCGCGTGCAACGTGGTGGCATCAACCCTCCTCCGTCACCCGGAGTTCATATATTAACCAAAGAGTTTTCCGCCCAGGCTCGTAACTCATTTCGCAGACGTTATCTCCGCCAAATTAAAAAACTGTCGCTGGCCGTCGCGCGCCAGAGCCGAAGAGATCCAGGGTGAAGTTAGTGGGTTGTTGGCAGTATATCAGAACGCTGAACCCCATGCTCCAGACTTTATAGGGGAGGTTTTGGTAGGTAGGTAGGTAGATAGGTGCAGAAGCCGGGGGGCTCTTCTTCTCTTATTCTCTTCTTCTCTATCTCTCCTTTTACGAACCCTTCGCGTTATTTCGCTCTACAGTTTTGGTCGGCGTTCACATTGCACACGTGTTTGACGAGGAGGGTAAAATCGCGTTGTACTGTGGAGGAGTTCTTCCTCCCTGGGGAGCCGCGCGTACCATTTTGCATAAATCGCGAGACACCCCGGGAGATTTGGGGAATAGTGTGTGCTGTGCTGTGCTCTATATGGGTAGGTATATACCTACCAGCTACCTATCTACCTATCTACCTATCTACCTATCTACGTTGCTCCAAATATTCAGACGAAAATTTTTAACACCGCGAATATATACCGGAAATACCTTTCCGCCTCGTTGATCATGTTTTAAAAACATAGAAATCGAGACCTATAACCATCTATTACTGTTATAATCGACATTGCCCTGCACGTTTTTACTCCATACAAGCAGAATACCGCGTCTAATTTCATATCGCAGGCATGGAAGAGCTAGCGTTTATAATTATCTGTATAAGAGTATCGTTAGCCATACGCCGGTATATGGGGCCTAGGCAACAATATAGAATGTAATAGGAAGGCGAACAGGAGAAACCCCCCCCGGTTGCTCTGGCTTAGTTTAACAATAACCACAATATGCTGTGGCCCTCCTGTGCGGCCTCTTCCTCGGCAACTGGCTGCTTTATAGTATTGTTTTATAGCTACCGTGATAACTTTGGTCTATAGTATAAGGCCCCGTTTGGGGGTGCCGCGGAATAGAACGAAACAATAGCTCAGGGTGCGGTTAATGCTTATGCTATCCTCATTCCTCGACGAGGGTGAGAGAGCCTTACCAGAGCTTTAACGGGAGGATGACAGTCGCCGTCAATTATTATGCTCTCAAAACTGAGATATAGTCACGGGAAATCAGCGAATTATTATTCTTTCTTTTCTTAAGAGTAATAAACAGACAAAAATCAATCACTAATTCGTTACTGAGCGGATGTACATGGGGTTTCTTTGTTTTTTGCAGAAATTTCGCTATAATATCTACTCAACCGTATTCATGATCGGCATTAATCTTTTTCAATCCGCTACAGGTACTTGGAAATGTGAAAAGTTTCAATCTGAAAGAGATTTTGAATCCGATTGAACCGGTCTTTTTTGATTTTCTCTTATAGTTCGATATGCTCAATCAAAAGGGGTTGACGGAGCTGATCAAGGGCCCTACCGAAGGGCCCGGAGAGTGCAGGAAAATATCAATTAAATAGTCGCGTGTGTTTCATGCGCATGGTTTAAATTGATAATAGGTAATAATTAGAGTTATTAATGATGGTAAGCATGACATGTCAGAATTCGGCCCACTTACGATATGGACAGGCAGCAAGAAATACCTATTCAGGTGCATCGCTGGAAGCCACGCGGTCGCAGGCGGTCGCAGGCGGTAAGCAGGCAGTCAGTCGGGCGAGGTGGCTTACGCAAGGCCCCATACCTATAAGTTAAGATTAACCTTGCTTAGCGGTCTTGGGCCTGGGTCGGTAACGAATGGGGACATTTGACGGGATTAATTTATGTCCAGTTTGGTAACCGAACGAAAGAACGGGCGAGTGGTACGGCGAACGTCGGGAGAGCCTAGGCGAGTCGTGAAGACCGAAAGACCGAGAGGAGAGCGAGAGAGGGAGATATGGAGTTCGAGAGAAGAAGTGAGAGAAATGCGGACAGATAGAGAAAGAGAGAAAGAGAAAAAGAGAGAAAGAGAGAGAAAGAGAGAAAGAGAGGGCCGCCAAGAGACTTCAGCCGAGGCACCGTTTTTAGAAAATACCTACGTGTTCTACCTCTTTTATTTTATTTTTATTTTCTTTTTTCACCTCGGCATTGGCCATGAGAACACGGGTTAACGGTGTTTTGACGAGAATCCATCCAGAGAGAGAAAGAATCTGCCCATTACGGATGCTGAGAAACGCAGGTTGAAAGGTGCTGGCCTCCTCACATGTCCAATTTCCATGCCCATCTCCCATAACCATCTCTCTAACCTGGGATATCAAAGATTACTCAAATTTCAAATCTAATTCAAATTCTCGATTTCAGTTAATTAAATCCAGTTGATAAAGTCGAAGGGTCTTCAGCTCTGCCGCCCCTCCAGCGGTCGCGGTTTAGTATAGTCAATAATTTGCGAACGATTTTCATCCATTCGCGTAAATTTCACCTAGGCTAAAGACACCTTCGTATATTGCGGCGAATATCGGGTTTTGAAAGAGGCGCGAGATGCGACTGAGAGTTTCACGTTAAATTCACAGTTTTATGAGCATTCCAACGGCGCGTGGTACCAGAGTCTTCAACGCCCCAGAGCGGTCCAGCCTTCCCCCGGATCTCTTAGCTGGCTCTTCGCCCTGCCATGCCAGCGGCCAACAGGTAGATATCAGGTTTTGGATCAGAGATTTTTATTCCAAGGTAAAGTATCGTGCTTAGATCCCCGCTGTGGGGGCGGGCACGCCTCGTCGCCAGGGCGATGTTCTTGAAGCTTTCATCTCTCCAGTGAGCTAGTCCAGATCGTAGGTACCTATACATACACGCGACAAGATGTTACGAGTGCAACGCACATCGCGTGTAGTTATATGGTATGAAATATCATCGTCGAAGTCAATTGCACCAATGGCCGATTCCAGCCGCGCAGGGGTTTCCATTAGTTCGGTATTTATCACGCTACCAAAGCTGCTTAGGCGAGATTGGTTTCGCTTCAGGACAGCATCCGGCGTCCGTTCGAAACCACCGAGGAGCGCTTCTTATCCCGTGCCACGCAGCCCGGTGATTGATAGCGACTTAGCAGATAGCCATCGGAGGCTGCACCTGACCAGGACCCGGACTGCAGTGTACCGCAATCACCACCGAGAACCAGGGCGCACACCACGATGCAAAGACCGGACCCGAACCTATTATTCGAGGTGGCCACGGGCTATCGACGGACCAATCTTCCTCAGGGTGGGTGTCCCGGGGCACAGAGGATCGACCGTTGCTCTGCAGGGGGCTCCCCCGCCCGCGGAGTGGCACTAGACACCTCCTTAGACACCCTTTCAATTCCCCATATATCCGATAATCATCGCTCCGGACCCGAGACTCCTTCTTAACCTGGAAGTAGTGGGTTTTGGAGTAGATAGGTATTACGAAGCGTAATATACCCAGGGGTGGTTTTCAGTGAAAATAAGAAGAGTATAACTGGAAAAATGAAAGTCAAAGTACATACAGATAGGTATGTTTATTTGAAGAAACAAAGCCGGCTCGGTGTTAAACGTGAAGAGATTTAAAACTGCCCCGGGCCTAAAAGTTTTCGGTACTTTCATGAGTAGGATTCGTCCACCTTCTTGACTTGCCCATATTTCCACCTGTTCGCTTCGCATTAATATTAATACGGGCGAAGTGTGAGAATAAATTCTTGCTAGTAAGAGCTGTGCGGCGTTAATTTAAGAAAAACTTCAGATATACCTATGTTTCTTGTATTTACTCGAGTGTGCGCGGAGCGAACGTATAATTAGCACTTCGCTGTAGAAACTTTTGTAAATTTTCGCATCTAAGGTAATTGCGGAAGCATATTCTCTGCGATAATCTGATTTAATCAAAGAATAAGCATCGTTCGGTGATCCCTGCTGCATACCTGTATATACTAAGACACCCTTAACGCCGCTATAAGGGTGTTAGTTCGTTTACCGTGATATTGTTTCCGCGTTAAGTAGAACCTACGTAATCTATAGGTCGTAAATTTTCTAAAGTACCCAATCACTGCGTATTTTTATGCAAACGCAAATACACAAACGCGAAAGGACGGCCAAACCGTTTCCTCGAGTTAACAATGCGGCAATGGCATGGTGCCCGTCTCAGGGTACGAATTCAGGGGTTGAAATAAACTCCGCTTGCATATTATTAGATCGTAATACGATGAGAATTACTCGCGTGAGTCGTGAAAGGTGTGAGTTTTCGAGAGGGCTTATGAACGAAGGCAGTTTCTAGCCTGTAGTTTTATTTCCCTACGTGCGAGGGGGGTCCAAAAGTTGTCACTATGGACTCGCGTTGCGCTTGACCGAGTACAAGGAAAAAAAAAATTGTTCATTTCAACGTACCTACCTGCGTCGGATGTAATTAATAACGGATGTCAATTTCCCAAGACTTGACAGAAAATTTGTTATCATGCCAAGATCGTTTGATTAATGTTAGTCGAAGAGGCATGGATCATATTCTTACGGGGTACTATGTGTAAAACTAAACACTGAAGCCAAGGTTTGGCCAAACGCGAATTAAGTCCCTACGATTCTGAGAGGTAGTAATATGAAAACGCACGGCGTGTAAACTGTCCAATAAGTAAGGCCCCGAACATGGGCCTCACTTGTAGCCCTTTGCTTCTTGTAGGTACGTTGTTGCATATAATATAGTAACAAGGGCCCGGTCCCCATAAAGAATACCCGAGAGACAAGAATAAAAGCGAGTTGACTTATTTCAACCACCTCTGAGTAAGGCTATACGTGTGTATAGATATATTTACGTATATATAAATGCCATACGTATATCTATGCACACACCTATACATCGAGACGCAGACAGAAGCTGGGGTTTGCAGTCGCTGAATCATGGGACCCGTACGAACTCTCGATATTGGGGGACCTTTCCGGTCCAAGACACCCGTATTTTGCTCTTAAATATAATTCTGTTAGATCGTTGAATTTTTATTATCTCTTTTATGGATTTGCGGTCAAGAAGTAAATGAGAAACTATTATATTTTTAATTTATAGTATCTTTTTTGTCGTGTGACCTGTCACGCATATTTATAACGAGCGAAGCTCATTATGTGGAATAAGATATGTCTTATGGTATACGTATGTACGTATGGAATAGAGAAAATAAAGTTTCCATTATATTCTTCTTCGGCTGTTGAGTCTTCTTTATACCTACACCTGCACAGTGAAACATGAAGTAAGTCAATTTTAGGAAGCGTTGGTTGATCCTCGCGCTAATAGGAGCTTTTATATTTCTTTTATCTTCGGGATAAGAGCGAGGTGAAGATCGCAGACAGGGTAAAAAGTAAAAACACGTATTTATCCTCAAGCGACGTATAAACATACTTCGTTACACGAGATTCGATGGTTAAACAACGTTCGCCACGAGTTGTATAAGTAATTGCGTCAATTCCGGCCCGTAAGATATTTGGACAAAGCCCCACCGAAAGGGACATAAAAATTACGAAATAAATATATATACATATATCTATATATCCTCTCTCTTTCTCTCTCTTACTCTTTCAGAGTTACGTAATTCTCTCGAAAGCGATCAACCAGTGACGTATGTACGTCATATATACGAGCCTCAGACGTTCCTCTACATCATCTCTCCAAGATCTTAAAGACAGCATTTAATATCTCGTCAGAACACAGGCATAACTGCAACGGATTCATGAGCGGTTTTCTGCACGCATTGAAATGGCTAAACCGCTAAAGGTATAAGGCCCCTGGGTTAATCACTGGACTCTCAACGTTGTAACATATACGCACGTTTAACGGCATGACTTTAACCAACTCTTGGTAAGCCAGGTACAGTGGAGCACGACTACTGGTTGTAAATTATAGTCACGCCCTGAGTGACGGCAATTAGCATAAAAGCGCGGATTTTTCGCGCCAAGCCCGCTCGGCGTACCAGTTATTTTTAGCGACGAGTCAGAGTGCACAGCGGTAGCTGATGTCAGGTGCTAGTGAGCATCTTCTCATCGTATGTATAATACACGAATTATTTTTATCTCTCGGATTTTTCGCCGCTCATTTCGTATAGCTTTAACTTTCTGGGTCCTATTGTCGCACGTAAACATCAAAGTAATATGACGAGCGGTATCCACAAGCAACAGTGAATTTCTTTCACAGAAGCACAGAAGCAAAAATATTTATCAACGCAATATTTACCGAAGTACGTATAGGTCTACGCCTGGGCTGGCCTGGCCTGGCCTGGCATTTGTTTAATTTGTTAAGTGTTAATTTTATATAATTTTTTCCTCAAATATTGATGGATTGCGAGATATGGCTAGAACAGTGCAGGGAGCCCATGGTGGCAACCACCTAAATAGCTGGACAAACATCCTTGCCTGCTACTTGCCTCGGACAATATTTTCCACAGGTGTACCGATTACACTGTCTGAAACTCCAGACGCGGATACGTCGAAAGTTTCAAAATCGTTTTTACCTCGGAGATGACAACGAGAGTATAAATCGTTGGGCTTGTACCTGTAGATGCAGCGGATGACGAGAAATCGACAAGACACATCTTGGTAGCAAGAAAGGAGTTAGCTTATCCCAACTGCAACGAGGAGGCGACTCTCATCTCAGTGATCATTGAACACTTTCGAGTACCCTGCAGGGAGTAATAGAATCTTCCCAGTGTCTTTTCAATTACTCTGAACAAAGGTAGAGGCTGATGTTATTCGAAGGTGTTTTGGCAGAGGATCTCATAGTACCGGCATAATTGGTGCGTGTGTAAGTCACACCTACTGATACGCACGCAGGTACGCATTGACGTACTCACGCACACGTATGACGTAGCTACGTGGTAGGCCGTGTCTGCTTTCCGGTTCGGGTCCTCCTCCACCAACTCCACGACCAGAGTGGCGACTTTGCCTGGCCCCGGGCTACAGACGATGATCACTGCCTGACCCACACACACTTGAATACACGCATGCGGTTCAACCTGGCTGACCCAGCTTCGAGGGGGCTCGTGGATTCGGGCCTTTAGACCGGCTCCTCGCTCCCCACGAGCTACCCGGGCCCTTAAGGCCCCGTCGCGATTGGCGTTCTGCGAAGCTGAGACACTACACCGGCAGCTAGGACCTGGGGCTGACGCGATCGCTTCTTATTCACTTTATAACTATTTTTATAACAGATTGTGATCCGGAGGAGATGAAATTCGTCTGATGAAACTACGTCTTTTATGGATTTTGGATAACTAGATGTGAGTATAGGTACGTGAGAAATGGGGCAATTGAGAATAGCGTGTATCGATTTATCGAAGTATAACGCTAAATTGGACGCAAAGTAGAAATAGTTGCACCCAGACTTTTGAAGAACAGGATAATATTTCTCGAAAATAGATACCATTCCATAAAAAAAATACACGTAGCGATTATTATCAGTCGAATTACGATACCCTCCTTGTTCCTCTATAAAATGGATAATCGAAGGGATTGACAGGAATTCTAAAGTTGAATTGACACAAACTGTTACACGGAGAACATGTTTGAAATCGGATATTATTACAGTGCTTTCATAAAAACATCAAAATTACTGTCTAATCTTTCCTGCAAAGAGTCCACATCTTGAATTTGAAGATGGATTTCAAATTTCGAATCTAAGAGATCAATAAATTTGTTTCACCCTCACCAAAAGGGTAAAATTATTGAAATGTTCAGACCGTTTTCCAGCATGAATGAAGAAATAAGTTTCTCTGGTCTTGAATGTATTACAGATTTTTCGATTCTAGTCGTTCCATTTGCGATGGCAATTTATCTATATACATCGCTGTTCAATCGTATCAATTTCGTTACCGCAGGTTGACGCCTCCGCACTATCCGAGGTCTCATATTGAGCAATTTTTTTTTCTTGTTACGAAAAATTAGTGTGATAAAAATCTCTACCGAATGAATTCATTCGCGTTAATTTTTGCCTATCAATTACAGAGTCGTGATTTTTTTTATTCATTTCGTATTTTTTATTAATTTGATGAGAAAATTTCGTTTGACCAAAACGTGTCATGTGCCCTTTTAAAGAGCGGTGTTCAAATCTTCCTTACTTAGTCGCGGTCAAGCGGCTTCTAGGTGCGAAGATGTTTGTGTTAATGTTATGCGCGATTCCCTACCCCATGAATGTAAGAAAGGTCCACGGGCGAGAGCGTGGTCCGCGCGGAGGAAGAAGGCAGTCGAGCGAACAGCTACTACTAGTCCACTTGTTTTCTGTATACTAATGAGAATGAAAATGAGACGAGCTCGCTTATTTTAATTTTGTCAGGTGCAAAGGACTGAGACTACTCTCTGCCTACTCTGTTTGTATACCTGCTGCTGGCTGACTCGACTGGCTTGCCACGCGCGCCGGTATACCTATACCAGGTTGGGTTAGGCACGGGTGCTGCATCGTTGAATGCATAATTTTGTGGTAGCAATTAGGATTTGATGAGCCGAGTTGCATATGTGTTAGTCTAAGCTGTCCCATTTTGTTTACAAGCCGTATATTTATTTGACACAAAACCGTTTGGTTCTGATCGTTGGAGTATCATTGGGTATCTCCTCAGATCAGTTCATTCAATTATGAATCCATCAGAAGTACTAATGGATGATTTTGATCAAACTATGGCAATAAATTGGTGGTCTTTGAAAGTAGAGTGCTGACGACACGAATGTGTTCGCAAACAGCACAGTTTATGACTAAGAAACCTAATGACCATAAAAAAAAAACTGCCGTAATTAAAGGCTCAAGGAATCTCTGCGACATATATATAGGTACTATATGTGGAAGACGATGCATGTAATTAATACGCGTAATAATCAATCAGTATCCCCTTAAATCACTCGATTTTATTTGAAATCTGTTAGAAGTATGAATAAATGGTTTTGAGACTCGAACTATGGCGATAAATTGTTAGATACGTTGATACGCAATCAATGAATCAGGAAATCGACGTGAAGATCATACAGTACTTTCTTATCTCTGTCCATTTAATTATAAATCCATTATGACCCGGTTAATTATCTCCAGTGATTAACGAACTGAGAAATCCATGAAATAAATGTGAGATGTGTTGAGTCGTCGAAGAAGCTGAGTCTGCGTACGGCATTATATCAAATGTCGAATCTACAACGGTCGTTTCCAAATCGTAGGAAGTGTATAACGAGTAAACCGTCAATGATGAGAAAGAGAGAAGCAATATTTCCGTTCGAAGTTGAAAGGAAACGATGAATCGTTGCGAAAGGTGAATCTCGAGCGTTTCCGAAGGAACAACCAACAGCAAGGTAAAAACGGTTAAAAAAATCCAACCCCCACCGTTTCGTCTAAGTTTTGGCCGTTGCTTTGCCTGACAATGGTGTGGCACTTTTGAGAAAGGTTTGTTATACCGGGTTACGGGCCGAAGGGCAGTGGCTGTCCGACGTAGGTATTACAGGCGAATGGATCACGTTTGTGAATATCTACATATACGTATTCGTAAGTATGGGTATGCGTATCCTCGCGATGCTTGGTGAAGAGGGGGTTGAAAAAGAAATACCAAAAGCGGAAGGAAGGGCTAGACGCGAGCTGCTTTTGGGCGAGGCAATAAGGTTTCCTCAAGACCGCGCCGGATCATCTATCTATGGGATGTGATCTTCTACCTCCCCCCATAACCCCTCTTCCTGCTTTTACCCCATCACCCTGGTTCCCCCCCACAAGGTTCACCTTCCACACCCCGGACCTTGGGGGTCACAATAGTTTGCATACACTTTCCCATAGGGATGACACCGTCTGCCAAGACTAGGTATATACCTGGACCCCGTGAGGACAACGTATGGAGATCTATGCAAAATAAAAATCACACGTACCTGAGGGCATGGATGGATGTGTCCGGGTACGACAGGGTCTCGGGGTTCCTTCTCAGTTATTGTTCCAGAATCGGAAGAAGGGTTACCCAACTACCCCTTAATTTAAATATGCAACGAACCAGGTATATTCAAATGCGCAGGTAGGCACATGCATATGACCTGGGAGCTCTTCCTATTCAAACATTCGGCCGAACCCTGATCATTGGAGATTTATAAAAGCAAGGTTCAATCCTGGATGCTGTGGGAAAACTCATCCGCTAGTTGCTCTCTGCTTTGCCTATCAGCCCATGGGGGGTATGCGAAGGCTTCATGGTTTAAAGGTTCCAAGTATTCAAACTTTAAAGACCGTGTCTAGCCTCCCAAGAGTCTTTCGACCTAAGGGTGGATCGTTGCGTTAACCGTTAGAAAAAAATCTTACACGATCTAACGGACTCGTCAAGATCGTCTCAGCTGACGATTATGAACAGTGCAGGATATATCATCGTGGGAAGAGGTCCATTTAAATCGTGACGTCAACACTGCTCTTATATAGGGGCTATAAAATCAAAGGTGGAATAACTGTTACTTATCGAAGAGACAGCATCGTCCCTATACGATATTATCCATCGAATGAATCTCCAACGGAATTTATCCGTCTCTATATCTGAGCACCTCGGTGTAATAACAGATTCGAATATTTCTGGTATATCTATAGTTTCCCACGATATTTTTATACACGAGTTGCTTCCGGCGAGAAACGACGACGTAGAATACGTAATTTCGTTTTATTTATTTAATTTGATTTCTTTTTTTTTCTTTCTTTTTTTGTTTTTCTATTGCATTAAGAACCCCGATGAAAGGCTCGTACGATTTATTAATCGCTTTGATTTAACACTAGGTATAACCAAACAGGTGAACACTTGACTTGCGTGACTACCCAAATAAAACATGTTTGATTTTAATAGGAGTGAATTAAAATAATCCCATTGACTGTATTCAGCCACGTGCTGCAGCGCTGTTTTTAGTGTGAATAACTTAGATCTAGGTAGGTTACAACCATCTGTGCTATAGCGTTACAAAAACTATGTATACATTATATTCCCGTACGCAGAGCAGCATAATTACTCTTTCAACTTGGAAAAAAAATAAAAAAATGAAAATTAAAAACGAAAGAGGGGGAACGAAAAAAAAAAGTTGCAGAACCACAATACCGCAGGACATCCCGAAATATTTTAGCATTTCAAGTTCAAGGCACGATTTTTTCTTTCCACAAATTTTCGTCGATTCAAATTGCTCATAGGCCACAGCTTGTACTTTTACATCTTGCGTTGGACAGAGCTACGGTATAGAGAAATTTTCGATCGATGGTCAACGATTAAGAATGGAGTAAAATAAGGAAAAAAAAAACGAGTCAAATTGATTCTGTATAATAATGTTTTCCTTGTTTGATATGATTTCGTCGCGGGGTCAAAAAGTGAATGCTAAGTCTGATACTGGTAGCCAAAATCTTGCAGGTAGTGGAACGTAGTACGTGCAGATATGCATACGTATATAGGTACGATGCACGCGCGTGTACAGGCAATATGCAAATGATTTTAACCGGCACGGCGTGCGCCGAAGTACTGCGACACAGCCTTAACCGCATCGTGGCAACGAAGTAGGTAAAGGAAGATGAAGGATCCTTGCCAGTCCAAAGAAAGGACCACTTTGTATGGGTTAGTACACTTGTTTGTTTCTCGTTTTTTCTAACAGATAAATAATTCATCGAGGCTTTATAATGATTATGCTAATCTATGAACCTGTTACTCCCGAGTAGTCGTCGGGGTCTGCCCCGTTGAATGGAATGGACGACGGTAGGCAATGCCACTCAGCTACTCGACTACCGCATCGCCACCGATCCTGTCAGCTATCCTGGCACGAGCCACGCTTCAGCTGCTGCACCTTGCGCTTATATTTTTAGGGAAGAAAATGGAAAAAGGGATTTTTCGCTCCTAGTCCCCTGGGTACGTCCAGGGAGAAAAGGCCCAGGTATATGTGTCTTCTATTTACCTATTCGACAAAAGTATCGATAGACCCATTCAAAGGAGCACCTACTCCAGATTCTTCATCTCTTTACCTCGCTTCTTTCTTCACATCGGTTTTACCTACTTTAGATTTTCCTCTACGTCTTTTACGAGTATCTTATTCGAGTTCGTATAGATCTCGAAACGGGCTTCTTTCAGCGCGAAATTTATTGGCCAATGAGCCATATCTGATTTGAAACTTTTGGTCAATAAAAAAGAAGCTATCAAAGTCTTTCGCGAAATGTCATGAAGAAATTTTCTTCGACTTGTGAGAAATTGTCATGGCTAAACCTCTCCAAGATCTAATATTGCTAATTATTTCCTATAGGGTTGTTTCGCACTTATATCGGAGCGTGCGTCGATGGTTAGTCGAGTTATTAGGATTGGTGGTTATCTCGGGGTATCTAATAAATTGCTGAGAGGCGTGAGTTCATCGGTGTGTGCCGTGTGCGTTAACAGTTAGACCCTGGCCCAACTCCTGACTTGAGCAGCAGTGGAATGGAATGTGGATACTCGCGTGGCCTACACACGCGACTCTAAGGCATCTCAGCCCGTTAACGTACTACCACAGTGTGGAAGAGAAAATAATGTGGCTAGAGATATCAGTGGAGCCAGCTGCAGGTTCTTCTGTATAAAAAATCGTTCCTAAGTCATAAATACCCGCGTACGCGATCAGAGAGAAAGAAAAAAAAAATACTTAAGACTTGGGCAAAGTTTCTCCAAAGTGTCTTGAGTGGAAAGGAAGATCTAGGACTGAATTGAAATAGTGCGATAGCCTCGAATCGTTGCAGCACATTCATCCATTAAAACGTCTCTCAACGAAGGACCTGGTGCTACAGAAGCGTCCGGCCTTTTCAACAACATGTCAATAGAAGATACTTGATTCCCTTGCACCAGATCTGATCATTCCCATTTTTCAAATACACCATTTCCATCTGAGGATCCTCGCACTCCCCTGAGCTCCCTTAACCCCGAGGTAGGCTAACACAACAGGTAGAGCAGGTAGCTTGGCTCCCTTCTGAGACTCGGGGATCCGAGTTTTACGGGGTGCCCCAATAGTCGGACGGGTAAAGGGGTTCGGAAATTGGGAATTGGGGCCATTGGGCCCACCTTGGCGGTGCGAAAAATCGAGTGCGTGTATATGCACAGGGGGTATGTAGACGGAGAGTTAATGTGTTTCCTTTATTATGCAATATTCAAACCAGCCAGACCTGACCTGGCCGGAACCGTTTAGGGAAATTTTCCAGTGTTATTCAAACGAGGGTCCAACCGAAATACATCCCATCCTGCAGGAGGAACTATATTGATCATTCTTCGATGAATGCGCGTTAACCTTTCTCGCTTTATTTCCGTCTCTCTCCTTCTCCCAGCTTCGATATACTCCACTCTTCTTTTCTTGCTTGTCGTCTGATCGTCCAACGGTTTTTTGCATACGTAGTAGGTATGTAACTACCTACTTGTACGTTACGGCATATAAATATTTCCACGCTTTAATACAACCTCGAACTTTACCCGAAAATATTGCAATAAAACTTGCTCAACTCGAATGTAGGAATACATAGTCGTACATCGAAGGATGATATACGCCAATTGCATTAACCGCAGACCACAGAACTCTAGGCTGCGGACCTGTAACTCGCAATTAAAACTAAATGGATTCGGTGGTATTGATTACCAGCTCCATGGCGATTGACCGCAGTATAAAAAGACGGAGAAGAGATAAGTGACGCCACACGTCACTGGACTATGATGAGAGACTATAATACTCTCACCTATAGACTTAACGACATGCAGCTTGCTCTGGTGGTAGTGGCGATGGTTTGTTAATTTTATGAAAGTCACAATTTGTCGGATGATATTTGAGGTACGTATTTTGATCATTTATTTTTTCATTTTCGAGTCAAATTTTTCTGACATAGAAACTATGTCGCAACGCGGATTAGGACAAGGCCCAATTTAGCTCCGCATGTGTACAATTAAATATGTTATACCCATTTGTCTATGGCTTAGTAGCAAGTCAAATGAGCGCTATTCATGGCCGCTTATTCACCATGTCCATGTACAAATAATAGAATCCTGAATCCTGAACGACGCGCGTTCCTACTTACGCGTAGGGTACATAGGGGTGAACGGAACACGCAATACACGTCTAGTATAACGTGCATACTACACACACAGGGCATTTACACAAGGGCAGGAGACGCGGAACTCGGTAGACTCAGCACGCGGTGAACAAGAGACGGAATTCTGTCCTGTTTGTGTTTGAGAAGTAAATTACAATAATTGAATAGACCACTAATTTCCCCGACCCTTTCGAGGAAGACCGGTGCCTCCCGCGCTATATATACCAACGTACTCGCACTTTACTTGTTTCTGCGGTGACCGCGGTGTACCGTACATATCCACATCCCCATTCGCACATGGACACGGACACGGACACGCAGACGCGTAAGCGTACGCACACGTTCATCCATTAATTTTATTCCTCCGAACGAAGGGGGATAAAAATTAGGTACGTAGGTACGTTTGTAGGTACGCGAGAGCGGAGAATATTGTTATACTGGAATTGATATTAATCCGATTAGCGCCGTAAAAGGGAAGTTAAATTGTCGATCCGGCTGGTAGGTTTGCACGGAGGCGAACGTGCAAACCTCGCGGATCGAAACTTGTTTCGACGTAGTCAGATGACGATCTTGTTACCACGGAGTGTTATAAAACATACTTAACCTTAGAACCTGTCGCTAGGTTTTACGAGGCGAGCGGACCACGTTCTGATCTATTGCTCCTATATGGACACTATTTTGGAACTAGTATATGTACCCGTCGTTCGTTCTTGCGGTAATATATTCCTACGAGGTCGTAGGCCTCGGACAACTACGTATTTCAAAGAATATTATACCAGACGTAGGCGGTTCATATGTGCCACTGCCCGTGCGTTGAGCTTGACCAAAAACTAGAAAGGGGACAGTGGGAAAGAAAGATGCAAACAGAAGAATGCCCTCGAGTCGCGACTCCAAAATCCTCCCCGGAATTACGTAGCGGACCCAAAATGCCGCGAAGTATAATGACCGAGGCTAACTTAAGACAAACTCAATTCGTCTGCAGCTAGGATTCAGTCTATCAGAGGTACTGCATCCATATTCATGTGTATATGGTACTGGGCCTGATTTACGCGAGACTCGGTACTCGTACACGTGACGTAAATATAAGTACATATGATGTGTAGGTGTGTGGGGCACAATACATGTATGAGATCGGTTCCATGGTCTTCGCGAAGTGGTTGTAGTACATAGGCATGTATGATATGCGTGAGCGCGCGGTTTGTGCCCCGAGTATATATGTATGTACATGTATGTGGTTTTTAGTAGATATACGAGTATACAGATATTTAACATATAGATATGTACATAAGTTGTTGTCAGAGAGGTTGAGGTTGAGGTGAGCAAGCTGCGTTACGGCAGAACCGGGCGCACGCGCGCACGCCACACATCGTTACAACCGCGAGCTGCGACCGCTTCGACCGTTGCGACCCGAATCGGCTAGATCGCTAGAGGTCCGTATATACACCGACTAACTTCCAAGTATTCGCTATTTGTTTGCCTGTCACTTCTTCGAGAGTTTTACTATTTTCAGGCTCATTCGTCGACTCGGTTTCACTCGACGTAGGTATACCTAGGTAATGTTCGAGTTCTCCTCAAGGCGTGTAACGCCTGTTTTTCAATTTATAAATTATAATAGATAATGGGGCTCGGACCTGATGCATGCATCATGGTGATTTTGGAAATTATGAAAATTTGATAGATGCGAATCTTTCTCCGACTATGAAATACCTTCTGCTCTATTGGAAATGATGAAAAAGCTGAGGAACTGAGATACTCGAATAGCATGAAAGAATTCGCGCGAACGAGAGAACGAATAGAGAGGAGAGGTGAGGCGAGCCGTGGCCACGACTGGCGATTATAAGGAACGGTAAAAAACGGTCAAGAAGAATGGAGCGTAGCCATCGTCGTTGGCTGCGTTTAAAAAAACCAGTTGTGCGACTCGAAGGCTCGAAGGCGAAGCCAAGCGCGTGGGCCGCGCACGCGGGCACCGTCTCAGTTGTGCGGGGCCCGATCCTCGTCATCGTCGACTTGGTCTTCGTCTTCTTCTTCGTCGGGATCGAGTATCACGCACGCAACTTCGTTTCCCGGGGAGAAGTCTGCGTGGCAAATGTGACGGGGTCACGTCGAATAACGTCATTGGTATCGGCGTTAAGATCGCGCGAGATGCAACAAAAAAAATTATGCAAATAAGATGCAAATCCTTTGAGGCGCTAATCCGTGTCACAATATTTGAGGTAATTGGCCCGACGCGTATACATGTAGATCCTCGGTGATTTTTTTATTCTATACGTGACGAAATTTCGTTTCATATATATATATACAAGGTATAGGTATCCGCGAGGCCGTGAAGAATTATATGAAAATCATAACTCGCTCACCTTTCGTCCGAAACACACTGCATACACACGGACACACGGATAGAATTTCCTCAAACAAAGTTAAGGTGGCGACAAGAATAGAGATATCTTTCTTGTTTCTTATTTTCCAGGTGAAAATTACTCCGCTCCAGTTCGTGACCAAGTGGTGAGTTCGCTTGAGCTCATCCCTCCGCATGGTATATGCACCTGGTAACGACTCATTCACCGCAATGTTCGCGGCTTAATTATTCTCAAGTATTCTTCGCGGTGTTGGTTATAAGAGGTAGGTAAGGAAAATAAGGTCTGGGACATTAATTTAACCAGGATGAATGCGGCAGGTATGCTGCACCGGGGATGAATGAAGTTCTACGGTGCTGGAGTTAATTTATATTTAAACACACTCGAGGGGCCCGGTCCCCGTTTTTTTTTTTTTGTCTTCTTCAAGTCGGATTCATTCATGCTCGCGCGCTCTAAAGAAACAATCTCTTATCCGTTATCGCACGGGATGACCCGAGTCGTTATGCCCGACGTAAGACCCGAGGAGAGAATTCGATGAATGATGCTGGAAGAGGAAAGGAAGGATTCGGTTCAAGTTATCTCGTAATCTGACCACACGACAGTCCCATACAGACTTTTCATGCCCGTTTTATTACTCCGTTTTCCTACCCGGCAAGGGCGAGGTCAGGACAATACTTAAGGCTTTGAAATAAGACTGGGTCACGTCGTTCTTGCGTCAGACCTAGAAAGACCTACCCATAATGGGCCCCACCGGTCCCCTCATATCGCGGGTTGCAGTTAAGGCCCTACTCCTTCTTCGCCGAGTCCTTGACCCAGATCTCAAAAATTGACGCTTGTCTTGTCTCAACTTGCCCTTTTCGTATTTCGATCTGATCGATGCTGGATTTGAAAATCGATTTCTCTAATGCTCGAATTAGTTGGGGCAATTAAACGTCAGCTGGTTCTATGCGCCGTCGTTTAAAGAATTTTGATCGCGTTCCTTCACGTAGTACGAACTTTTTAGTATGTCAGGATCGCTAAGCCGACGTGTTTAAATTCGAAATCGTAAGACTCGCAGTTCGTCGAAATGTATTAAACTGTTTGACTGAAATGCATACACAACGACATCTACGAAATTTCCAAAGAGATTTTCGGTCGAAAAAATCGCAAGGGTCGGTAAAGTCCTTTGAAACTGCTTCGTGGATCTTCTACCTAGCCTCGTCCTTGGCGAGGAGCAGATGCCAATGCAGCGGCAACCCTAGAGGTAAGAAAAATCGAATTTTCAAAAGCCCCTGTAACGTAGGGAATATCAGGGTCCTTGGGAACGGTTCGATCTCGAGCTCGAGGAAAACCGCAGGTACAGCAGGATGCTGTGCAGAAATTCAGGTCACTGGGTTAACTTTGGTAATACAGAATCCTGCCGAGTTTGGTAAGGCTTAGTTGAATATTATTTAAACCATTGTTCGGTTATGGGTCGGTGCAGAGAATATGACAAAGTGTGGAAGACTTAGACGGGTCTCGGACAGGTTTAGCTACCCGTTACCTACTACGCCGTAAAAGGAAGATGAACACAACTTTTGATTTTAAGGCGATTACCCCGCGTTTGACCCGTCGTCTGACCAGTTCATTAGAGAAATCTCGAGATAAAAGATTATGAAGGGAAAAAAAAAGGAAGAAAGAAAGGAAAAATACCGCATGAAGTGAGGTATGCCAGTTGAGCAATTCTCTGATATGTACAACGCGAATGAATCCTGTAGCAGTGCCGGTGAGCACACCGATCCGATGACGTCATAGGGCTTATATACTTACCTGCGTGACGTCATCTGTCGTTGATCAAGCCTTCAGTGAAGTTATTCGTCACGCGTTTTTTAGTTCTGATTAAAAGAGGCCTGTCCGAATTCGTTATTGTTGTAAAGTAAAAACCGTTTGTACTTTCTCAAGAGGCGACAACCGTATCTGTATAGCTAATCATCCGAACCGGACCGGTGGATCAGAAAGGAGACCGTCCATCCACCCGTTCCTTAGTCCGAGCAACCATTGCCCGGCTCCAAGCCATTCACCGTGTCCCTATGAATGAACGAATGAATGAAACCGACTTTATACGCGCCGGGTACAACGCGCACCACTCCGTGGCTTCACATTGTGTTATTATTCAATAGCGATAGTAATTGATCCCTCCCGTTCGTACCCTGCTGCAGTCTCGCCACAAAGTCGACTTGACTTGACTTGACTTGACTTGACTTGACTTGACTCGACTCGATCGACTCGCTTTTACATACGTAGATCTAGCCACCGCACATCGAATTGCGTTTTATCATTTGATACGAGATACAACTGTTTGCCTTCGATGATAGAGTGCAATACAAGTATACGTCTGGCAAGGAAGGACGGTATGTACATTGTGTCTGTAATTATCGAGAGAAGTTTAATGGCTTTTCTTATTTCTCCGGTTTCTTCGGGTATCGCTCGGTTCTGGATTGAGTTTAATTATTTTCTCCCAGTCTTTTATCTTCATTCGAGTTCCGATCTCTTCACTTCGCCGTGAAAGTGAACGCCGTGAGCTAGTAATCAGGCTAGAACATCGTGCTCTGACCAAAGATAGTACGGATGCGAGACTCTTATTTCGAGACCACATACCTGCCTGTTTCACTTCTCAACCGGAGATTCTGTGAGCTGAAAATGTCAAGTTTTGGATTTGAAAAAATTGGTTGTATGTGCAATTTATTATTCTTAGTATCATCCAAAAGTAATCGTGCATCGACCATTGTCCTCAACGTTATTGGTCCCTGAATTAAGCAACAAGTAAATATTACATGTGGGTATGTGAATTGAAAAATTTGACAAGTTATTGTGCCAGGGATGAGTCGGAAGTCGCCTGAATAGCGAGGCTGTAGCTTTCACCGTGGGTTTTGAGCTGGTACGACTCTCAGGTGGTTTGCAACGCGGTCTTGGAAAAGTTCCGACTCTTTCCTAAGCGTAAAATGGTCTTTATAAAGGATATATGGTTACGCGACGTGTCCCTGTCTCAGGTAAGTGTATTATTGTGTATTTGTCAGGGGGTATACCTCCGTTGAGTCCATTTCTTGGCTGTATCGTTCGCCTCCATCGTGTCTCACCGTAATTGTGTGCGCATGTAAATGGGCATTGTGTTTGTCGATGTTGTTGTCCGCGTCCAGTAACCAGGCATATTCAACCACACGTTCACACGATTGACCCTTCGAAGTTAAGACGATACACGTACCCACATCCCCATTTACAGAGCATAATATGACCATATACCCGTGCAAAGATAGTCAAACGTCGAACAGGGTGCGATATGAGTCCCAAGTTTCGTATAAAAAATTCTCCGAAGATGATCCTTTGATAACGTATGATTAAAATTGAAACGATTGGTAGAATTCAGTTCGATATAATCCGAAAATTAATCAAGCTGGGGGTAGTGGGGGAGGACGTGATCTTGTCGAACTAAAATTGGAGAAAAAAAATATCTATACATATACGAAAATAATCGATTAAAAAAGAGGGAGCTATTGGGTCTGTGTGGCAGGAGAAGTTGTCCCGTTTGACCGGGGCCTTACACTCACTGAGCCACGTTGCCAGCTGAACCATCTCCGGTCTCGACAACAGGAATGCCGCGTGTTAAAATACCTTTGCACGTGTGTTCAAATCGTGTGTCGTAGGTGTGTGGGCACGATGCGTAAACCTGCGTCTGTGTATCTTCTGCCTGGGGCCCAGCATCACCTGTCTTCTCCTTGCCCTCCCCATCTCCCAGTCTCTTTCACCCCCCCGCCTACATTCGGCCCGAAACATTCGGAGAGCCCTACTATACTATACTTATACACTACCGATCTTCCGCCGTTTCTATACACTCGTCTTACAATTATAAGACATCTTTTTTTTTTCTACCTTGTATAATACCAAAGCGATTCGCGCCTCGGTTGCCTTTCTCGGAACGACACACTGACGAGTTATTTAATCGTCATTGAGTCATTGTTTCTTTCTATTAAATATCTCATAGTCCAATATACACTTATACGTGCGAATCGAGTGTTGAGCCTTTCGTTTGACATTTCGTTAATTATCGTTGCAGCCTAATGAATGATCCTGGTAATACCAGGAAACTATGGGTCGGGTGGTTGATGAATGTTTAGAAAGGTGGCATCCTGACCTGGGATGTAGAGAATTTTTCTATTCCCATTATAATGGGTAAAGAAGCATAAATACCTACGTTTACGAGTAGTTCTGACACATGTAGTGACGCACTGATCGTTCAAATGAATTGTTATCGATAATTTTAGAAATCAATAATTATTAATCAGCACCAAGAGATGCTTGCTATATTCGTTATGGAATCGAAGGCGTTGACGTTATATAGACACACCGAGAATGCTATATGATTATGATCTTTTATTCACCGATACCTGACACAACTTTCGATCGAGAAACATCGGGACTTGGTCAATTCTGTAGATACGTATACGAGCGAAACTAAATTACTGTAACGAAATTAATTAAGCAACGACGCCAGTCGCGTCGTGTCTGTCGCGGTTTGAACGCGGCGCAAAAAACAAAAAACAAGAAAATGAATAAAAAAAGTATCAACTGACTGGTCAATAAAACTAAAAGTTATGGATGAACAAGTGAAACGAAAAATGTAAGAAAAAAAAAGGAACAGGGAAGAAAAATCGAAAACGTTTCTCTTCCAAAGTCCGAAATCACCAGATTGTCGGAGAATTATAAGATCGTTTACAATCTTATATAACACTCCGAGGACACGGGTGTACCTATAACTGACCGACAGATTGCCGGTCCATAGCACGTGGCACTGCTATACCAGCGTCAATAATAACAAGGAATTTAGCTACCATCATTTTCAAGCGAGAGTTGCGGCTTGCGGTCTGCGGTTAGGCGAATCACTTTGCCGGTGAAGTCAAATAGTGCCCACTTCCATTAGTAGAGAAGAAGAAATGGAAAAAATAAAATAAAAAATAATGAAGAACGGCGTGAGTGAGAAAAACGCACGGATATATATTACCTAAGGTAATGCGCGGTAATAGGATAATGTAATAGCATTTTGCGCGGAAGGTTTGCGACACGAGAATCAATTTTGATTATAGATCTTTGCCACCGCATTGGTATAGCTCTCGGTTTCGGGCTTCTATAACTGCAGCATCAGAAATCGCACTGGATTTAAAGCTCGTGAGTTGGTATTCGTGTACGCTGTTTAATTGGACCCCGAAGAGAAGAGAAAAGAATAAGAAAAAAAGAAATACGAAAAGAGAAGACAAAAATAAAAGTAAAAAAAATAAAACTAAAAAAAATGGAAAGAAATAAGTAAAAAAGACCGACGCGAGAGCCAGGGCCTTACGGCCCACGCCATGGCAGTTTGAAAGCAAAACTCGTCTAGAACTGTTCAGAGATACCGGCCTCGCTCTGACGACGGACTTAGCTCTAGCAGCCAGATCAGGTCCGAAGTCCTGCGGGTCCCAGGTCCCAGGTCCCAGGTCCCGTGATCTTGGGTCCTGACACGGAACGATCAGGATAATATTATCCGTCCCGCACGTTCCTCATCTTCATATGATCCACGTTTAAAGGTGAGAAAAACTCTGACCCACCCTCGCTCACTCGCGATTTGTTGCATAATCTATTCACGATAAATTATCGACAACCTGACTTGAGATCCCGCTGATCAGCCGCTATGCAGTACATAAAACCCCGCTCTCGTGTATCGGATGAGATACTTCCACCCTGTACCTATACCCATGTGGGTATATACCTATAGACATTTTATACGTATACGGTGCACAGTACATACTTACTCGAGAGCTTCTTTCAGCCGTGTTTACTCGAGATATAATTAATGACTTGCTTGTTACCTCCGCATCGGTATAAGTATACTATCTCCTCTCGGTTTCGTACAGATCTCGTGAGAGGTAGGTATTATACCTACATAATGCGGAAGAGATTAAATTATCGTTGTTATACACGGGCATTATCATACCAGTCGGCGATACAGATTCAATGTAATTCAATATGTTTCGAGGAACCGATTTTTCGCACTAATCTCTTTCGGATCCTCCGACTCCGGCCTCGGCTTCGGCTTATCTTATATTTCATAGTTCTCAGTCCGCGACTTAGGGTCTCCGTTAGGGCCCCCGCATTCAGGCCCCAGCGTCTGCTCAGAGTTAAACGTGCCCCGCGGGGCCAAGGGCCAGGCACCAGGCACCAGAGCCCTCGGTTACCCTTGACCGAACTGCCCCCTCCTCTTTTCTTGACTCTCCGTCTCAGCCTCCTCTCTAACTCATCGTCTCAAGGCATCTCCGCTCTTTCCGTTCTGGCTAAGTTTACACGATATCCACGATATCGAACCTCTGCAGTTCTTGGTCTTCTTAAATACCTCCTGCAGTCAACGCGACCAAATTTTGCGACGTTTCACCCTCGAAACAGACGTAAAAAATTTCTTAGTTTGGTTCCAATCCGTAGGTATAGGTATAAGTAATTGCTGGAATGTGGGAGACAAAGGTGAGCTAAAGGAAGGTGTAGGAAGCGAGAGGAAGGACGCGAAAGCGCGCGCGTTCAGCAGCTCTTGCTTAATCGACGAGTGCAGGTAATAATGGAAATTGTGCAGTAACTGGATAATAGCACGGTGCAAATGTCTATTCTTGTATTAATTATTACTTATATCTGCAAACCGCGATACGTTATTGGCGGGCAAATTGTTGTTTTTATCTCAAGAATTGTCGCGCGTGATGTGGTTCAACTTGGGATTATTACGACTTGCACTGGTGTCAGGGAAAATTATACATCTACGTCTCGCGTCTAGGCGAGAGTCGATGTCTGAATGGACAGACGTCACGTGCCACATTGCGGATGAAATAGACAACAGGGAAGATCTAGCGAAATGTGAGACTAGAGACGATATTTCCTGCATTAGCTTAGAATGACATATCGATTCGTATTGATCCCTATAGATCCGATCGTAATTTATTCTCGACTGATTTAATTTCGAATTCTGACACGCGTCAATCACTTTTATTATTGCCAATTCATTCCGTCTGTTGGTTAAAATATTAAAATCTATCGAGAATTAGGCGAAAGGTAACCTGCAGCGTAAAGATCTGTATACTCGACAGCTGTAGCTGGTGTGTAATCGACTCTGTTGCGCCCGTGCTCCCGAATTTTGTAACCCACCCTGGAGCAAAGTCCCCTTCGATTAAGTCGGACACGTTTTTATTCGCGAAGGCGTTCCTCCAGAACCGAGTAGACTCCCCATCGTGGACAGTGTGGAATATCTTCTCCTGGACGTAATTCACGTCCGACTATCTTTCGGTCTTTGGCGCATTGTCCCTGCGAGCTCTTTTCGTATCCCCTCACCCCAGGACGCCCGGGGTCTTGAGGCCCTCCATGGGCCCTTTGGGAGCTCCCGCGTTCTCCGTAGCGTCACTTTGTAATATTTACAGCCCTACGCCAAATTCCTTCCTCGCCATTTTATCTTGGCTTAGTTTTGCTCGATTTTCTCATCTTCCGTCTGAGTTGCACCGGCACCAGTAGGCGCGGACTCAAGCGGACTGGGGCGGCGAGGCGAAGCCGTTCCTCCACAGCCTGGGCCCCGAAGTCTGATATCTTCTATTTTGTTAGGCCGGCGGCTTTCGGGTCTTTAGAAGGTGGCCCCCGATCGTATACATGAAAGAGGCTGCCGAAAGTTGTCGTTGATCTAGTGCTGGAGTACGCGGTTAACTAGGTCCGATACTTTCAGATAAGGGTTGAATCGACACGGGACATTCGACCGGACAAGCGGCATCATCTATTATATCTGCCTACTGGACCGACCGACTCGGCTACTGGCTCTCGTCGACGATGCGTGTCCGTGCGACTGCAGGATATTTATTTTTCTCTTTTCTCTTTTCTTTTTTTATATTACCCTCAATGGACCACGACAATGAGAACGTCCGGGATTCACGTCATCATTCATAACGTAACTATCGTAGTACGTCGAACTGAAAATTAGAGAGGGAAGCTCGCGCAGGCGAATAGGAAATTGTTGTACACTAATATAGAGTCGGTATACGACAGGTAAAGGCCTATATCTACGTAGGTATATATATAAATACATGACAGTGGCAGTTGGCCGAGATTCAAAGGATTATGTTGCAACGCTCTTCCTCAAGGTTCTGACACAGCTACAAGCGACCTGTAGGCGTTAAACGCATTCCTCTTGGCAGATATTGCGAAACTATACTGCTGAGTCTAGTTAGCCATAATTTGCACGTTCCTTTCTCAAGTTCACACGGTTATACCTATCACCTAGTCGCGTGCGAGTGCTGAAGAGCTTCAAGAATTGGTCAAAGAATTCTTCGGGTCCAAGTAAGAAGGGGGACCGGCGAGGATAGATCAGAAGCTCCAAGTGTAGACGCGCAGACTCTGGGCCAGGGGCCACTTAAGAAGAGTATCCACCACCAAAGATAGAATTGAGAAGACGACGCTATCGGCTTTGAGATCGAATACATGGACAACCTGCGAGGTTAATCGGAAGTGGCTATCTATAATACTTATCTAGAGGAAAATAACCCAGCATCCCAATCTCGGTGAACAAAAAAAAAAAAAAAAAAGAAAAAGAAAAAATTATTGCCCAACGAGAGGTGGACCACTAAATCACCGCTTTTCCAAATCGATGCAATTGGCCGTTTTGTGGCCCGCAACGAATCTGATGATTCACTAAAATCATTTTTCATTTTGGCACATAACGACCGGTAGCGAGATCCTTCATTTATCTAATTGATTTCGTTGAATCTTAAATTCCGAGCCTGCACCTCTTCGATCTGGATTTCCCTCATCTGAGTCACGCTGTTTACTACCAACGTTGACCGCTGTGCCACTGCGAAGAAGCCGAGAATGATATCGAGAATGAATCGAGGTTGAAACTACCTGTATAAAACCGTGTGCAGGATCTCTGTATGGCACATCGCTCATCGAAGTGATATTGTGCAACGAGGCGCAACCTGTTCGTTGGCCGGCAGCCCACTGCAGCGGCCAAGGTGTAAGGTAGAAGGTAGGAGATTAGCAGCTGGAATAGGTGCGCCTACGTGTCCAAGGGAACTCGGCCAGGTATAGGTAGTACCTGGCTGCAGGATCTTTGAGAGAATCTGAAAAATGAAAATCCGGATGATAATTCTGCGAGTAGCCCCGACGTCTATGGCTGATCGTAATTAAATCTGTTGTTTTTCCCCAGCGAAAGAAGCAGGAAAATTTTTGTTTTCTCCTCGAGAGATTGAGATAATTAATTGGCAGTTATCTCGACGTCGGTTTTAGTGCGGGATTGCCGAGATCAAATAAAACAGAAAACAGAGTGCTCTCGCTCGAGGACCAGTTGATATTGTCAAGCCGTTCACAGTTGACAGCGTTAGGCGACAGAGATCGGGGGACTAGCTGGACTTGAGACTTGGGAGCGGCTCTGTGACAGAACTGGTCTCCTGATTCCCCCTGCGTCTCAGGGCCGCCATATCGACCGGACTTAGTCGTTTACAGGCATACACTCGCGTTGTCCATGTATAAAAGAGGCTCATTCTATCTTCGACGGAAGACTATAGAGTCGAGTAGGTACGACCTTTCCCAGATCATTTCAAACTTTGACAATCACCGATCGCACGCGCTTTTCCATTTCATATTACTGCTATAAATTTTATGGAAGCACGGAGGTAGCGTGGTAAGTGGCGGGTCAGCCAGGTGGAGCCGGTTGGGCGATACACATTTTAATTATTGGAATCAATTTGGTTTTGAAATTTGGATAATGTGGCTAGAATGCAGATCTGGTGATAGATTGTGGCTGTTGGAGGATAGATTTAGGACTTGGTGTTCTGATTTAGACGTAAGTCACTTTAAATCTGTCATTCGACAGTCGGGTGATCGGAATTTTTTTTATTTATTGCTTTAATTTTCTGCCGTTATAAATCGTACGCGTGTGTTCACGAGTAGGTAGTATACCTACTATACTTCTCGTTTTGCATCATCCCACGAACACGAGCCCCTCGTCTTCATGGCTAACGAGCTACCGTCATTAATTAGGACTTTAATTATTATAAAGAGATGGATAACGTTTATATTAAAATACATTGCACTTGGTATGATTACAGATCTCATACTAGATATACCTGTATGGCCATTGCCGCTTATACCTGTATCGAGAGTTCAAACTTGTGCTGAAAACTATTTACCCACACACCTTTCCGCAACCCAGTATATAAACGTCTATATCTATATATAGACGAATAATATATACAGGTATATTATGTGGCCACGTAACATATTTAATCATGCAGGTATACAGTGCGTATGGTTAGTTGAAAGCTGAAGGCCGGCCCGCATTAATAAAACAAACACAACATTTGACGCAACGTTGCATACCCTACACTCTCTCGCCCGCAGTCTCGTTGAGGACTGGTCAGCGCGTTAAATACACACGTATGTACGCGTTGTGTACAAATACCTGTCAATGAAAAAAAAAAAAAAACAATACGAAAGACAAAAACCGAAGATGAAGAATGAGGATAGATAAAACGTGAAATCAACTTAGAGTGAAACTCTCCTGCAACTCACGGTATTGTTTTCTCCGTTGAACTCAGCTGACCATTTTCAGATGTGATGGTGGCCCCTGCATACGACTTTCTTGCACGTATCTATAATCTATAACTGACCGTTATCAATGAAGACGTTTAAAATAAGCAGCGTTTAATATTTATCATAATGGTTGAAATTAATGCGCAGAAACGCTGAGTGCGTTATGTCATCTTATTGTTCATCACGTTCGTAATGATGTGATCTTTGTCACTGACGATGAAAATTCCTCGCTAAAGACTGCTGCACCGTACTGTATAATATTGAACCAGGTATAATACAAGCGCACTTTACTCTCTATGATACGTATATGTGTGTGTAGGTAGGTATATAGGTACGTGGATTGCTTGGCCATCTCAGCACAGAGACAAGATTGTCGAGACGATACTTCCTGGTTCTTTAGTTTACCGTGTAGGTATGTACGTACGTGCGTACGTACGTACCCAATCGTTGAGAATTTTTCAATAGCTATGGGCTGAAGTAATTGATTTTTATTTCGCACAGAGTCGAGTGTGTTCTTTGCGCTGACCGAAGCTAGGTAAATAAGAAAATATCGTAAGTATACAGTTTTTGGAGAAATTCTTGGAACGACTAGTCGCACTGCTGAACGAACGGCGTCTGAGATCCTCCTTTGGAGTATCTGAAAAATTTTCGAGTCCAGCGTTCGGAGAGTCCGAAAGGCTTCATGTCTTCTGTAAAAAATAAAATTACTTACCTTGCAGAAACGTTCCGCGAACGATAGTTACCAGTCGCGAAATAAAAAATACCAATATCATTTTTTCAAGAGTATCCCTCCCGCCAATTTCCCCAAGACATTTACGCAGTTCTGGTTTTTCGATGACGCAACACTCGCAGCACCAGCTACGCCAGCAGTGAGTTCGCATTCGTGTCAGTTAGCTAACAAACAAGACGCTACCATGTCTCGGTGGTAAAAGGTCTCGACTCTAAACTGGAATATGTATACCCTGTTGATACGATCCAATTAAGGCTGGATGAAAATCTTTTCGAATAAAACCGCGCTGTACCATGTCACACGGTTATCACATATTGCTGAAAATTTGCATCCTCATTGATCAAGGAGCAGCATTTGCGGCATAATTTTCTATCAGCATTACTTCGCGTCCAATTACTTTGACATTTCAATCATTTCGGATGTAAAATTCGATTCATTGGACTATGGGCTGTGACTCATTCGACATTTGACGTTCTACTCGCAATCATCTCATCGTCAGCTGGATAGCAAATCCGACTTAGGTATAAGAATCAGCTTGGCGGACTCTTTCGTTATTGCGAAACGGTGGCCCGTAAATAAGTCGTAAGTTGGCGGCCATCCTTGACTGCCACCGCAGTGTCCCGGTGGTGAGCCGCTGGTCCGCTGGCTCACGGCAAAAGGCAAAAGGCAAAAGGTACGAGCGTTGTCATATGCGAATGGTTTGCGAACGGACACAGTGGCGCGGCGAGTTACTTCTGGCTACTTGATACTTCGAGAATTTTATTCTATCTCTACTCCGCTAAGACATTCATTCTTAGATGAAATGCCTCCAATTAAAAATCCTGATTCACTCATGAGCACGATATACGTACCTAATTACACAGAAATCAGAAACAAGGGATGCGACAAAACGATCGAATTAAAAGAAGGCTACTTACACCGTACACCTCATCATACAATCGCGAAAGACTGCACAGATGTGACGAGATCATGTGAGAATAATTTCATGAGATTTCGTTTTAATCGAAAATGAATTCGACGGAGTAATAGCCTTCCAAACTGGTCCATATCTCGATTCATCTAGGCATATCGGGAGGAGATAGTAGTAAGGTATCGTCGGCGCCAATGGGCATATGCGAGCAGGCGATCGAGGCCTCGGTGACAAAGTGAGCCTTGGGTGCGCCGCGTACGCAATCTACGCATACGCATACGAGTTTGATTTGTTAGTGTGTGATCGACGAGTGTGAGGAACCCACACGGTGTTCGCCTGCGAGAAACCATGCCACGTATGCACGTGTATCACGATATATCGATATGTGGTATATACCCGTGTAAATAATATCTATGTGTGTATCTAGCTGTGTATACATATAGACATTATGCCCAAGCCATGCTTGACAACCCTCGTAAGATCTGGTCATAATTGCGCAATGTTTATTTGAAGTTAGAGTTTGCTCAGAACTTGACTTCGAGGACCGCAAGACTATCGTCACCGTAATGCTAATCGAAGACCGCGATAGGATCAGCGACAGGATTCGGGTGTCGATTCTGCTTCGATCATCACTAAAGCTCGACGTTTTTTGGCCGAAAAAAAAAAATTGCGAATTATCAGAATACTGTTCATGTGTGCTAATAAGTTATTTTACACCAGTGTATTTATGTAATTATTATATAGCTATATACAATTAGCACGAAGATATATGCGGTAAGCGATTGCCTTCACTTGGGAGGCATTCAAGTGTGTTGGTATAATTAATGAAAAGCAATTAGAGAGAGGACAATTAAAAGTTAGACTTCAAGTTACGAAACAGGCTAAATATTGCGGAGAGTCGTTGAGCGGAGAATGGCACACGGTTGGTTAAAAACGGTACTTGCTTTTTTTTACCGGCCGCAGAAATGTCTTTCTAAAATTCATATTTCAACCCGAGGATTTTTCGAGTCTCAAGAGTTTTTGCCATATTCCGAGTTAACAGCGTGAGTATATGAGTTAAGTCTCGTCATTACCACCGACGCTTTTTGTTTTTTTTTTTTTTATTTTCTTCAAAACACGTTTCGCAGCTTAGGAAAAACGTACGAGTTCAAACGGGGTTGAATTTCGTCCGCAGTTTCATCCGAACCTGTAACCTCTTCGCAATTTGAAAACAGGAAGGGCACGGCTCTCCCGTTCGGCGAGAAATACTGGAATTTCTTGAAATACAGGCCATTGAGTTAATTCTTATTTTCGCGCTTTGAATAATACATCCGCGTAACTATCAACGACGTGTTGGACCTCGAGAGTGCAACACGTTGAAATTGCGCGGAGAAGACGCGACCGCCTTGGCACTTGGTGCGTGACCTCGAACAACGAGTTGCGTCCACTTGCGAAAACGGAACCTTTCAGCTACCGTTGTAACGAATGTAGGTATATATTTATTCAAAGCTTAACATCTACACGGTATATATGTATCGAAATTTTTATTTTTTAGGTAAGTATGTAGAGTAGGTTGGTTGGCGTAGGTCGACAATAGTTTGAAGTCAAGAGAGATATCGAGAGACAGAGAGAAAGAAGGAGAGAGAGAGAGAGAGAGCCATCCGCTGTCTACTTGCGCATGTCGACCAACGCCGGCTTAATCGGTGGATTAATTATTTATGAGGCGTGTTTCATTCATTCATTCATTAAGCCGAAGATCATTATGACGTGATAATGTCTTAATTAAATGCGGTTAATGAATCTCTACCATGAGATCATTTTATAATACATTCCGGTCTAAACAACAGATTAAACCGCTGCAGCAGACCGTTTAAACGGCAGTTCGAATAAATATTAGACCGTTGTAGGTACGTATCTACAGAGGTCCCCGGTCTACCTCGAGTTACTCGCCGTAATAAGATCGTATCTGTAAGAGAGATTATCTCCGAGATATCAACTACAGAGTAGCAGCGCTATTGTACCAATAAACGCGGCGACACTACCTGCAACAATAACAAAAAAAGATAGGAAGAGGAAACGAGGAATATAAAACGGACGAGAGGATGAGGGGAACGAGAAATATATAACAAGATATTTATTTTTCGGGAGATGTATACCCTCCGGAGAGACATACACCGAGTTAATATACAGACACTACGAAATCGAATCGTTAATTTTCTTTTATCGGCGATAATTCTATTATGTACGGTTTAATGTACAATTAACCGATCACTTAAGTCTTGACATAACGTCGAGTCACGACGTCTTATTAAGGCCGTTCTACCTGCACGCAGTGGCGCCCAGGTTTCGGAGCCTCAGGTCCCAAGTCCCAAGGCTCAAGTCCTTGGAGCCGTAGGGTCCATACGTCTGACCAACGGGCAGCGGCGTACCTAAGGCGTCGAGTATCAGCTGCTAATTCGTTCAATTATCCTCGGTCGCATTATTCTTAGTCGTAACTGCATAAGTATACGTACTTACGGGGGATAGGTTGGTACCTAGTTAAGTGGTACCGATTTGCCTTCCTTCCTTCTATGTGCGTATGTGTGTGTTACGTCCTAATATATATATATGCATATATATGTATCACAGATGTATGCATACCTACGGGAGATGCTGCTCTGTAACGAATCACTGCATCGGATGAACATCTCTGCTTAACGCCCCGTGCTAATTTCCTGTCGTAATACGCGCTCGGACATGATCGTAGGTATAGGTTCGTGAGAAATAATTTCCCACGATTTGCATCTTTTAGTAGAAGATTTGTATTCCGCGATGACAGGTGCTACTTAAAATTACGATCATACGTTCGCGCCTTAGACGTTTCACCGAACCTAAATTTTTATTTTCTACCTACAATGATAAATTGATGAATTAGTTAATTAATACCCAGAAGAAACAATGTTGTTATTATTATTGAACCGGCCCAACTATATAGCCGCGAGTATCACGAGCCGTAAATTATTTAAGCCATTTCATTAAGAACCAAACGATATTACGGCACTTAGGTATACATACACGTATATACATTATACGCATGCGATCAGTGATGTAAGTTGTATGAAAATGGATACATATAGGTATGTGTAGTATACCTCACATATGATGCCGCATATAGGTACATCAGACATGCATATATAGTTCATATAGCGTGTAGGTGTATTATACGTATAAGGGCGTGTGAATGGAGATAATTTATGTACATTTGTGGACATGGCTTTGGAACAAAAGGGTTTTGTCGAGGGTTCACCTTGCCTCTGTATCTCGAAGTACTAATTTAAGAGTTAATAAAATAGAACGTAGACCGTTTTCGTCTGGTATCCGTAGAACGCGGGGTAACCCCGAATCTCTACCACGATCGTTTGCCACTACTACCAGCATCCCCACGAACCTCATTGATGATATTTTAGTGTTAATTGCGACTGATATCTACCGATCGTACCACTAGCCACTTCTAATCTTTGGTTCATTAGGAAACCTGGAGAATCCCGAATATCCCAGGGCACTCCGAAACACCGAACTATCCTCGGACTCTCTACCGCCGATCCGGTATTTCTCGGGCCCTCGGAGTGCGAGAGAACATCGCATTGGGACCCGACGAATTCTTCTGCTTTCATTTTAATTGAAATAATTAACCCTGTTCCCGGATCTTTATTATACCAGCGTTGAAATTCCGCTCCTCGAACAAGCGTAAGAGGGTAGGTATAACGTTAGGTACCTATACCTATCGATAGAGATGAACGAGACAAGGAAGTGACGTGAAACTTTGCCGCAAATTAACCACGATGCGTTTCTCTTTTACGAGTCGGTAGGCCGAGCTGTTGGCAGACAGACAAGTCAGTAGGGAACGGCGGTTGATGTAGAAATGCCGAGGTCGCCACACGAGCACCATGATTTATTGACAGGAAAATCTAGTCGTCGTTCAACTCGCCTCGACTAAGCGAGTACCAAACGGCCTTCGGCTGCCGCGCCTGCGTTTACCCATCGCTACGATAGTAACTTACACCGAATATGTAGCATCCAGTACGGTATGATCGGTATGATGGTTTGCGATTTCCGAAATCAACTTCGCCAAACAGAAAAATGATTCCGACGGCCGGAAGATGAATTTCATAGAATCTAACTGACCTTGTGAAACATTTCGCAATAAATTGTAAAAATGGATGTAATACATGCACGTTGTGTGTATCCGAGAGCCCATAAACAAATCGTGCGGCTGGTAATGCTCGTTGCGTTTTTTTTAACCCGATGTGCCATGGCATGGTAACAAATGAGCACACAAGCTGTGCTTAATAGTTTTTTAATTATGCGGACGGGTCAATTAGCTGAGTTTGATGAAGGCTTGTAGCTAGAAGCGATCAAGGAGCCGACTAACAGGCAAGGTTGGATAGTCTTCCACCTTGGCAGGGCAGACGAAGGTTACCAAACCTATGGAATCCGTCCCTTTCGCCTCGCGATGTCTTCTGCTGTGCCGTTAACGATCATGTTATTCATTGGCTAGCTGCACGTATAGACTTTGAGCAAACGGTTTAATTACCGAATATATTTCCGCCATCCCAGACGAGTACATTCTGAATCGTAAATCGTGGGTAAAACTTGAAGCACAGCGCGAGTCTCAGCGGAAGACGGTGTCCAGGGTGGACCTCGTTAAGCGTACACGGCGCTATGGAACCCGCCCGATGACCACTACCCACCGAATCCGAAACAAACACGATTCCCTTAATTTAATTCCTCATAATCCAGTTAAGCCGACCATTAGTGGACAGCGGCAGTCGCCCTCTCTTACACCGCCGCAGCCCTCAGTTTCACCTCGACCACCGCCCCTGCGATGTACCCGGTCGCGGCACGCCGCGCGACAGACACTAATGGATTTTTCAGATCGAGACAGGCCTCGGATGCTGCGTGGATAAAAACTGAGCTTCGAATTGGACGCAGACGGGTTTTCTTTCAGATCGTGGCCGGAAATTAATACCCAAATTTTCGCGTTAGAGGTAATAAATGCGGAGTGGCTTTTCCACGGGCTACGACCTGTTGGATCTGCACAACACACTAGCAGTAACACGCAATTAGCAATAAGCAGTCGTGTGAGAAGCTAAATTCGTGGCTTCGGTATACCTGGTTCACGGTACCTTACAGTGAAGTAAGTGCAGGCAACCAGTTTGTAACAACCGAAAGTTCGTGGAATTCATTACTTTTATCATCTACTGCGGAACGCGAAAGAATGAAACGCACGCGGTTCATGGGTTCGGGGTAAACGTAGATCGGACAGTACAAATTATAAAGAGAAAAATTCAAAGTGTTCCGAATGACATTCTTGGTCACGACGAAGGAAGACTGAGCCTTTTCACAACAGGTTAATGTGGGACAATGGGGTCAAGGTAGTGTTCCAAGTAAAACTTCTTGATTTCTTAGTTTAAGAGATGTATCATGTGTCGTAGAAATTTGTGAGCCCATCGGGATAACAGGACTTTGAGAATTCCCGCTATTCAAAAAATGGTTCCCACACTTGAATTTCTCCGTTAACCAAGAGCGCGCGTTGCAGAAAAATTTCTAATCCGTAATACCCGGTCGTCAAAGATAGACCATCTTCATCTCCTTCTTCTCTCCTATGCTCTACTTTCCTAATTCGATGAATTCATCGGTTTTTAGCAGCAGTAGAGAACACTGTAGCACATCAGCGGAGAATACAGCTTGTTAATTCTACCTGTTTCTTCTTCCATATATATGGGACAACCACCGTATACGATATATCTTCACCTCTATGTATAGACTCGTACGTAAAGCGAGAGCGGCCTTCGAGTAGATACGGTGGATCAGGAGACTACCGGTGTTGTCCAGAGTCCGGAGTCCAGGGCCGGGTATTTGAAGAGTTGGCCGTTAGCTCAACGCCGCCAAATAATCCTTACAAGTGTAGAGATGAGGCCCTGGACCAGAGTCTCGGGCCGAAGGCATTGAGATGCAGAGAACGTGGTGCTACCGTGCGATGGTCCCGATACCGCCTAATGGACCGTCCCGCCCTGGCCCTCCTCCCCGCCTCCCTTCCGTCGGCTAAAGGCTCGGAAGGCCTTTGCTGCTGGTCCGTGAGCGGAGCCGATCGGACCCCCGGCCCGGAGTGATAACGACCTGTCTTATGTCCCGACCTCCGGACCTCCAATATCCCCGCGTGGTCCGGTGGGACCAGAGTACCTCGCGTACGTTGTTCAAGTCGGCTCCTTGTCGGATGGGTTTTTCACCGTTCGCCGATTCGCTCGATTCATTCGAACCGCGTCTGATCATTGACGCGTGGGTGAGTCGTGGGGCGTTACTCGTACTCCGGAGGATCGATGTGTCTATTGTTCCCTGCGGAAGGGGTGCAGCGGGATAGCTCAGGGCGTGTAAACCGCAGGCTTGATCAACCAAGCCGGGTAAAAGTTGACCTAATATATATTTCCTCCAGGTACCTATGACCGATCGGCGCGGTCATCCGTTCGCATTTATTGCCATCGCGTTGACACGTGTCGCAACTTTTGGTCAGAAATTGGTCGAGACCTCTATCCACCGATATGTAGGCATGGGAGCGAGGGACGTAGGTATAGAGTTTTAGATGAATGGAATGAGATAGCGGCCTCATTTTCATAGATTTAAGACTTTGGAAAAGACCCTTTACTTTCTAATCGATCCGCGGGTCTTCAGGACGCATTGCATTGCACCGCATCGCACCGCGCCGCGCCTACGCACGCTGCGGTAGCTGGTCCCCGCGTATAGATACATGGCAGCGGTACCTCGGGTTCGAGGGACGTCGAGGGGTGGAAACAGATCGCGAAGCGGCATCATTTATGTTTACGAGACACCGCGCACGGCTGCATTGTTACTACCTTCTGCCCCAAGGGGCCGTACAGCCGCCGTCTGGACCTTATAGGGCCCAACCACAATCTCACGAAGTATAGACAGAGCACGGGCCTAAGGGTCTGAACCACGGAGCTGAACCTATCTCGATTAATAGAATTTACTATACAGTCGGATCTCCTCGACGTGAGTCAAAGACGAAAAATAATTGGGTTAAAACTTCCTAATGGGACGAAAGATTCGGAATCTTTTCTTCATTTCATATTACATTCCGCCTATTGGCTATACTCACATTTTAAATATATAAACTGCCGAGAAAAAAAAACCTATATCTACGCGGATAGTCCGAACGGTCGAACATTGCGTTGAGCAAAGGATATTTCACGTTTATCACAAAGAGCAACCTTTTGTATCAGATATAGGGCCGTTTGGGGAATAGTCTGCATCAATGATGCAGTATACCGACCACATCGAACAGGCGTTTGTCTTCCTTACCAAACTTTATAGCCGCGAATATTCCGGCAAACTCGAACCATAAGTCTTGACGATGACTATGTACGACGTTCGAGCAGTTCCTCACGCGGGAATGGCTCCACGTCGTTTTTATTCCTCCAGAAAACAAGCATAATTTATCCTACCAGAAACTCTATCATTATCTGCTATACGTTTAGTAAAACAAGTTTTTGCTTCCTTTTTTTTCTCTCGTTATTTCGCTTTTGCGATTTTCAATGAAATTGATAGATATTCGAGAGGTGACAGAAATCGCTATTTCGCAGGCTTCTTCGCGATGGTATTATATCGATGCAGGTAACACAGGTATACTATAGGTATATAAATATACATTGGACTTATTTTTAAACGTATATTGCCGATCCTGGAAGAGAAACGAATGAAATAAATTACCTCGAGTTCGTATGTCGACGCCGTTGGATGCAACCGGACCAATAAATAGACGAGGAATCGACTCGAGAGAGGAGTTACTAAGGCAGTCCTAAGAGGAGCCAAAGGGTGGGCGGTGGGGGAATGGTTGTAGATTGATTATCTGGCCCGAGGAATACACGGGCGATGCTGACTCGCACGAACCACGCGGTCAGAGAACCGAGAACGCGGTTTGAAGAGGACCAAACATCTCTGGTGCGTGTCTGGTCCAGCGTGCACCTCTCTCGCTATCTTACTCTGCAAACGAGAAGACCGGGCGAAAAAGGGGGGCTTACGATCTTCTCGAAAGCTTTGCATCCATCGTTTTACTCGGCAAGTCATACCCCTCGCCTCTTACCGCCGCATGATGTTCCTTTATTTTCATCCGATCTAATTTATCTGACTTAATTCGTCGGTCGCTACCGCGTCCCGAAGATACAGCGTTATTGCGTACCTTGACCAGCGCACGCAATACACTTAAATAAGGTATAAGGTATCACACTCAACCTCGCCCTTGCTTTTTCTTACTTATTTTACATTGACGCAGTATAAAGTAAATCGAGAATTTTAATTGACGTGAAATCTTTTCGGATGCAACTGCAGTTACGAATGGTTCGATCGTTTCATTCGCTTCATTCTATGCTAGGCCTGCCTTGGTTGTATGCTACGCACGGTTGTATGCGGATACGGGCACATATTGACGTATGAAAGTATAGATTCGCGGTTTTCCCAGTAGGCACCAACGCAGCACATATGTAATACCCACCGTGTCCCACGAAACCTAAGTAAAGTGGTTTCTGCTGATTCGTGCGAAATGCTGGACCGCGGCTGGGTTGGCTCGGCGGTATCCTCGTGCGTTTTAAACCGCAGCCATATCTGGATGTCCTTCCGTAGGACCCCTCGTCGGCACTCGGGGGAGCTCTGAAATCGGGAAACGCGAGGGTGGCTGTTCTGCGCCCTGGTATACCCTGGCCAGGCCTCCGTCCCTACACACACATATATACATACTTTGCTTTAGAGGGGCGTAGATCCGCAGATATTTGTCTGCATACGCAGTACGTACATAAAAGATTGTGTACATACATAGACCGTAGATATAGGTACGACTACACATATACATACATATGTATACTATATTATATACATACATTTACGTATGTATGTACATACATGTTTGTGAGGAATAAGCAGGAGGGAGTCGGTCCACTTAGTTTAGTGGCCACACTACGGGAATTGTGTCACCGTCCCTATCTTCGTTGGCTCGACGTTCAGATAGAGCGAAGTTTAAAGTGTGCGAAAGAATTTATAGTATCTGTTAAATTCGCCGTGGGTTACGGCCGGGTTTTAGCCTTAGGTGAAGAATAAAGATTTCTTTTTTTTTTTTCTTTTTTTTTTTTTCTTCTTCTTCTTTATGCTGGAAAGTAGGTATCGCGGAGTTGTTTCCATTTCTGTAAAATATAGCTCTAACTTAACCCGCCCGTATAAAATATTTAAAATTCTGAATCGGTATGAGCGGTGTGCGGTTTCGCGGAGTAAAGTGCCGCGTACGACGGTCTATCTGATCCTTGACTCAAGAGAGTGTAGATGGTCGTTCATTTTCCTTAACCAAAATATTTTTTGAGCTGAAAATTTGCCAAATACCTTCGTCCTCGGGTTCAAATTTTTCTCAGCTTTAAAACCGTGCGGCAAGAATTTTCGCAGATATCTACGCATGTTCATATTTCCGTTTTCATTCTTCTATTTTCAGCAAGCATTATATAGGGACTAAATTCGATGATATTTCGATTTGGAACCGCGCAGCTTGTAGGGACGACCCAGAGCTGCGGCGAGAAATCACGTATAAGAATCTAAAATTCCATCAATCCCGAGAAGGCAGTTGGCAATATCTTTCGCGGGGCGGGGGTTATGTGTTTGCGGGGTTTCGGGCCTTATTAATGATTGATACGAGGATATCGACGTCTCCCCCTTTGCCCGGCTGATATATTGGGGTTGCCATGCGTTTGCACGTGACACAATAAAACAGTCCTCTTCTGGGGTAGGCGCTACGACTTTCCCGTACGCCGTTCAACGCTTGGTTCTACGTCGATTTACGTCACGCTTATATATACGTATGTATGTATGGACGTATGTATGTATCCTTTTTATCGATTTCGATAGCTTCGATTTTTACGAGAAACTCCAGGGGTTGATATCCGGGATTATCATCCCGGCGATCATTTTTTACTATTTACTATTTTGCTGTTTACTATATTTGGTGGGCGGAAGACCTTAAAATCCAATTGGCGGAATCTCGCGGGCTCGTTTCTTCGGAAGTTACGAAAATTTGCATCCCCGAGCGATTCGAGAAGGCAAACGGACGGTAGGATAAGCGCCGTATAAAATGGATAAGGCGGCTGATAGGCGGCGCACACGTGCTGCCTCGAAGAAGAGGAACCACGTGGTGTCCCGAGGGTGGCATTAATCCCCCTCCCCGATTCCCTTCACCCTCGTATACCCCAGCCCCGTAGAATCCATGGAGATGGAGATGGAGGAGCAGGGGCGGGAGGGGGAGAGTCAAGGCAAGACGAAGCAATCATATTTCCTGCCCCAGAGGGTCGATTCGTGTCAATGCGAATCAGACTTAGTGATCTAATACGGATGTCGATAGCGTCTGATTTACTCTTCTAATATCCACCCGCGTGGTATCTCATATAGTCTTTATATTTTTCCCATCGCAGAATCAAAGAGTATCTATCCTGTCGCTTGAATAACAGGTGATTTCGTAACTTGAAACATATTCTAAAATCATTCACTGCGTAATCGAAATCCTGTTTACCTCGATTCAGAACCGCGAACTGTCCGTCAATCGTCATAGGGTAATAAATCTAGTTCCAAATTGCTATCTGACGCAGCTACTTAGGATCTACTATACTATCGTGATTCAAATATCAAACTTTATCACATGAATAAATTTATCATAAGAACATGAAGTAGGTATAATAATCTGAATTAAATGTGAAGGAAAAAAAGAAGAAATATAAATAAAATAAATAATCATTGACTAGCTGATGGAAGAAGAAATGTCAAGGTGGCTCAACTTTCTAACAAGATAGAAGCATATCGGACACAATTGAAAGAGAAAAACAATTTGAACCGAGGCACGTGAAAGTTGGAAAACTTACGACCGCCTCCGTACGTTTGGCAAAGAAAAACAAACAAACAAACAAACAAGGAAAAAAAAGGAAAGGAATATGGAAAAAATACGAAAAAAAAACATAAAAAAAAACGGACCGAGACTTCGAGCCTGTGTATACTGTAGCTCGAGTTGTATGTAGGAAAGTTTTAGGTATGGTGGTGAGCCAGGAGCCAGCCTCTGTGGGGGAGGAAGGCAAGGAAGTATACGGCGAGGTTGGGTACGGGAGCTCCCCAGCGAGTCATCCACCCTCTACCCCTCCTGCCCTTACCGTACCTTTCGTCCCTCTAGAGCCAGCCGAAGGAAATTCGCAACGCTTTTTTTTCTCCCGCTCCGCGCTCTGCGCCGTTTCTCGTTTTTGTTTTTTTTCTTCTTCTCTCTTTTTTTCCTTCTTTTATTTTCTCTTTCCAATTTTTTTTTTTCTTCCCCGTTTTTTTTATTTCTATTCCTGTCACGTATATGGCGAGAAAAATTGCAGCGAAGCGCTTAGCCCGGTTCGCGTTCTGCACGCCCGCGTCAGCCTCTGAGACTTCGCTACGGGGGAAACCCGGAGAGGGCCGCGGGGTTTCTGCGGGCACGTACTACGACGTGGAAACTCATACGCGAGGAGGACCCGGGACAGGGAGGGACCAGGGAATGGCTTCGAGGGTTGAAATCACTCGATAAGTTTCACTGTAGGACCGATATCCGGTGGGATTCACGTCTATTTGACACTAATACCTATAACCTGATTTGCGTATCCAGGAAATATACCATAGAAATCAACGCAATCGTCATTATGTGATAACTTGTGATAAGCAGAAATCATAACGAACCAACAATCAGTTCTACTTTCTAACTTATATAGAATAATTGCTATAGGCTCGTTTTGGGTTCCAATTAAGACTAAGGCTGCGCGGAACTACTTCTGTCTATTCGATTCCATCTTCTTCTTCTTCTTCTTTGTCTGCTTTTTCTTTTTCCTTTTTTCTATAAAAGGAAAGCTCGAACGTATGTATAAATGCTACTAGAATCATCGGGATGAAATTATCCGACGTATAGAAGCTATACCGTATAACTAGACATGAAAGGAAGCGACCGTAGCTATTTGACGTCGATTCGAAGGGGCACGTATCACGGGTTGATTTACAGACTGATGTAAAGATATTTCCTCGGAGGTGCAACGGAAACGCTCAACGGGTTGTGTCAACTTTTATGTGGCCGACGGTCGAATAGCTTTGTAGCTACACGCCTGCAGCCGTCGTCCGTATAGTCGTACGTAGGGTACGGACGACGGAGTGCAGTAGACGAACGTGTTTTTCCCGAACGAACCATTTCGGTGACTATACAGAGTCTCGCCTTCAGGTAACCGCAGGGAACCGGGTAAGGGAAGCACGCACATCCTGCGTAATCCGTGACGACATGCGTGTTCGTCCGTTCGCCAGTGGTTATAGCTATAGCCTTGTCTTTGCGCACGCGTTACCTAGGAGTGATGCGAACCAGTTGATACCATCGCGGGTGCGCTAAGATCTCCTATCATCCCAACTTTCCAGGAAACCAACGTGGAATAATAACAATATCGTTTACCCAACTGCAGGCGTAAAAACCATAAAAAAAAGGAACCAAATTTCTTCGTTCTTATATTCTTTAAAGGATTACGCGCTCCTCAAGTTTTGGGGGATGAAAGTCTGACCTGGGTGTAAAATGTCGAGGAATGAAATACGGCGTGAGTGGAGATATCGGGCAGGGAAGCGGAAGTGTGACGATTGTTTGGCGACATGGGGGTAGAGCAGGTTCCACGTTAAACTGAACTGATTAGCATGACACCCCCGTGCACAAGGCCGACATCCGGGTTAACTCCCGCCCCATGCCAGTCTACCCCGGGCAGGGTGTGGGCCAGGGTAGTGGGTGTTGCGCGTGGAACGCGGCATAAATATGTAAGAGGTACCCCGCCGCCGTCGCCACTGCCTCCTAGTGGCACTATGCCCCTCCGGTACCGAGGTTCCGGACCTTCCTCAAACCTCCACCGTGACGTCACACCTAGGTACGTCACTTGCTGCGTGCAACGTCACTGATCGAAACCAGCTGAGCGCGCGGTAGAGTCCGTCGCGACGCCCGCGACGCTCGCGACGCCCGCGACTTGCATGTATTCATGAGAGGCTAACGTTCCCGGGAACAGCTTCGCGCGTTTGTCTACCGCAGACACGCACGTCCCTCCGTTCCTCCCCCTCGACCCCCTTTGCCACAACCCGTTTTACGCCAGTTTCAACCACGACCCAGAACTATGACCTTTGACCCTTCATACACCTTGGGAACACGATCACTGCACCCCGAATGTCATTCTGTCAGATGGTCTGGTGCAAGTATATATCTGGGTCAAATTTAGCAGGGATTTTATAACTCGCGCGGTATACCACCCTCGTAGAAAGTATTCAGAGGTGTGATGAGCGTAAATCGGTATCAGGAATCCATATGGTGGATTGATGTAAGGTACTTGGAGTAAAGTTGAAACGTTGTTCAATGGTTGAAGAAAAAAAAAAACTTGAGACTTTTATTTGAGCACATACATGCATATATGTGTGTAATACCAAAGTGGATACCTGTGAGTGCAATGGTTTCAAGGAAAGCCGGGGAACCTTTACGGTCAAGGTCTTGCATACAGGGTTCACTGATCATTTCACATTTTATACCCATTCGCATCTTTTGGTGCAATGGACGTGGACCGTCCGACCTGTGGTTGACGCCATCCACTTGAATCGGAGTCGACTGTAAGGCGCTCATTGTGATGAGGCATGGGTCTGACCCAGTCGGGTAGTGGGGCAGGTCTGAGGTCGCGGCAGATGATACATACATATTTATGCCACGCTCCGCCAAGTAGCGTACCCCCTGTTTCCCCCCAGCTGATCTACCCCACACCCTCACACCCCTTAAACACATACATACACACACACGCATATACACACACACGTACATGCACACACATGGTGCGCGCGCGCCATCGCGTACTACGGAAGGCCAGACAGACACCACCCACACCCTGGTTCACAGGAGGGTGGGTTCTGCCATTGGCCTTCGCCCGGGCAAGGGTGCCATGCTAATCAGTCCCACGAAGATGTACCCATCCTGGTTATGTCCATGCAGCGACAATCTTAGTGTGACGTTATTTTACGGTCGAGTTTTTCTTCGGGTTATAAGAACCAGAAGGAGGGTTCATTCGATGTGTGTTAATTGATTCTTTCTTGCACTCGTGTAGCTTGATGGCTTTTATCTTTTATTCCTCTCTAATTAATCATTCAATCGTTTGATTAATTTGCACATTGCTGATGTCTCTCATCCTTCTCGCGGCTCTCGGTGTATAAGCAATCTTGATTCTGTTCACTGTGGTTCTCAGAGCGGTATCAAGCCTCGGGGCTTTTACGTTTTGTAAACATTTGCACGGGCTTAATCTCCGCCAGTTTTTCCTACCTATGGTTACGGCTTATTAATTAGCCCCGCCATCGTTTAAGCGAAACAGTCGCACATACGGTTTTATGCCGTTTTATTAATCTACTGGACTAATGACGCGCCGGGTGACCCCAGCTACCGTGTGGCTCTTCACGGTCACGCGATGCGAACCTCTTCAGGGTAACCTACCGGGGCTTCCTTTGCTGCACCTACCGTAGAATAAAGTTGAGGTGCGATCGACGGGTTGTTTTATTGCCCGGCGTAAAAGTCCTTCATTATTTGTTCAGACCATAATTTGTACGTCACCGAGGTACAAGATTTGCGCTGGACATTGACGGGCTGCGAAAGGCTTGTGTGGATGTCTTGAGCCAGGTACAAAGAGGGAAATGACAGAAGACGAGAAAGAATGCAGTAGGCGCAGAAAACAGGCAAGGTGTGAGGCCATCGTGTTTTGCTCGGACGTAGCTGTCGGCAAATACTCGTGTAATAACAAAGTGGTTTAGCGCGCATGTCGGTACCGTGGTGCGAAAGACGCGTAACCGTTGTGCGTAGGTCTCGATTTATTGTTCGATAATACGCTTACATTACGTAAAGTGTTTACCACGAGGTTGTCAACGATAGATAAATAAATAGGGAAGTTAGTAAATAACCAAGAATCGCCTGTACCCTATCGACTATATGGCCCCAACTGTTCATTTCTATCGGTAATTATTCTATCAGTGGTCAACCGCGGGTTCGGTACCAAAAATAAGACAGGCCGAATCGTCCGAAAATTGGTTAGCATGTGATAGAAAAAAAATTACTCCTTTCTCGAGAAATCGGGAAACGGTTCGCCAACGCGTTTCGATGTTTCCGCAATGCTTGCAATCCGAAAGATGAATACTCGCTGGCTAAGGGCGGCGGTAATATCTCGATGCCGAACTATTGCGGCTGTATTCCTTTTCACATCGATGTCACCGTTCTTGCAAACTGACGTCTTAGGCCAAGCTTCATTCTTCGCAAATCGGCCCCCGGACAAGTGCTAAACGTTAGTCCTCTCGAGGAAGGCGTCCTCGGGATAAAATATATCGAAGCGACACGACGAGCTGTTGCGTAACGTTATTCGCTAATTACGTAAGCTTGAAAGAGTTGTGTTTGATGGCATCAAGGGTCTTAGGTGAGGATTAAAGTCTGTTGTGTAGTGTGTCTTGTTAGCAAAAAAATAAAAAAATAAAAAAATGGAAACAAGAAAAAGCACAGTGTTTGGTAACGGTAGTTGTCAACTGCATAGTGGCTCGACGATAATATTAATTAACTTGATTCTATCGTTTAATCTTCAATCATAAATGATAATTGCAATTCAGGGCAATTATACAGCTGCCAGTTTATCGCAAGTAATAATACGCGATGATTACGTTTTACGGCACGATCCGGTTGCGAGGATTCCGCACGAGTCCCGCGCTACGTCGAGGCCATTCTAACGCGTATCGGGAATACTCGTGGTTTATGGGTGTGACAGAGCTTGACTAGTTTTCCTTGCAATGCGGTAACTGCAGGAGATAATTATAGACGTGAAGTCAGGATAACGAAAGATTTGGAATTCTCAAGATTCGCATTACCGTTGAATGCTGCGATTCTATAAACGAAACGTTGCATACATCCAGCTTTGATGTTCAGGGTACCTTTGGCTCCTGTTCAGTGACTAGCAGGAGTAGGAGTCGACAGATTTATGCGTCTTGGTCCTAGAAAAAGAAATGCCTGCAGCCACAGCCCAGGGCAATCGTCGAAATCGCTCGGATCGCACCCCAATTTTAATCAGGATCCAAAGTATGCAAGCGGGATGGATACCTAGCAGCTTTCCCACTAAACTACCCGGCGTTACGACGCATGTAATTTATTTTTATTGCTGCCAATTTTTCTCCCCTTCTAACCGGGCCTACTACTAATTTCAGAGAAGCTGTTACGCCGCTATGCAAAAATACGTCGAAGAAATAGGCGGAATCGATACTATACGCATTCAAGTGTCTCTTCATCTCGCGAGTAGCCAAAGAGTGTCTGAGCTCGTATACGTGACCGAAGACTTCCGCGATATAAAAATCAAAAAAGCTCACCCTATCTATTTACCCACATCGAAGATACCGAGAGATTTATTATGGATATGCAATAGTCAGAAATATGGGGATATAGAAGCAACCGCACGCGGGTACGCACATCTAGGGATCCGTATCCCAGATCCACACAAGAACCCGCGTAACTGTAGGTACCAAGAACGAGAGCGAGTGAGTAAGTGGCGGGTTTCGAGTTTGAGCCGCGGGGGTTATTGCAGTAAGCCTCCTCTTGGGGGTTCAAGAATATTACACCCCCTATACCCACACATACAAGGAGCTCTGAGACCTAGAACCAGAACCCAAGGGAAACCCAGATCCAGACCCAGACCCAGAGATCCCTCTGCACCCATATATGCGTGCGAGGACGAAGTCGAGCTCGCCGGGGTTCGGATGGTTGGGTATGGGCTGGGGCGATGTTTTAAACGCGGCCCACTTAAAAGAACACGCTTTACGTTTATGGGCACTCACTTATTCGGCGGACGGGGACTTGGCAAGGCGGATGAAACGCGCGGGGAGAGAATTTTGATGGTACCTAAAGGGCGAGGGAGTGAGGTAGAGGGGTACAAGTCACGAGGGAGTGGGTGGTGTGATAAGCGATAACGCGAAGGTATACCGTATGCCGGGAGACATTGCCCTCTATTTCGGTTTTTCTTTATTTTTTTTTATTTTCCTCTTCTACTATCATCCGTAGAGTCATTTGTTCCTTAACGATGACGACGACTGGTTGGTATATATATATATGTACCTATATATACACGGACTCCCTACAGAAAATCAGATCGAACGAGACAGCCGACGCTAGTAGGCCACTTTTTAACGAGATTTACTACAGCACGTCTCGTGAAAGGGAAATAAAGGGTTCCTTTTACTGCGCTCGAGGACCTACGACTCAAAAGATCAGAAGTCGAAGGTTGAAAGAGCTTAGAGATAAGATCGCTCTCGAGATTTAGCCGCGTGGCAAAGTGATTTTCGTCAAATAATGTTGCGTCGTCGCGCTGATCTATTGGATTTCAATAAAAATCGAGTTCATTAATACGAACACATTGGCAGTAAAATTTTGTGCTAATATCACTCCTTTTGAAAAGCGTTAAGTCATTATACAGATCCGCTAATTATACTGCGCGAAGAGTAAGACCCTGATATTCTAGTTTCGACTGAAATTAATTAGTCCCATCAACATGGTTGCCTCCGGTTCTTCGTCTCTTTTTCGCTCCGTAAACCAGCGATCCTTGCACCCTCTCACAAGACATTTCATTTGGTCTCGGCAGGCATTCTTTCTTCGGCGAAAACCTCTTGTCTTTCAAATCCCAGGGTTGGGGGTAGCTTAGTTAAAAAAATGAATTAAAAGTGTAATCCGGCCGCTGATTGAGAGGGGTGCGTGAGCGAATGGGACGGTCAAAGAGAAAGGAAACGAGGGAAGAAAAAAGAGACAGAGGGAGAGAGAGAGAGAGAAAGAGCGAGGGTACGGACTAGAGAAATCCCGTCTCGTGACGTTTTCGCTCTCTTGAGAACGTCGAAAAAAAGTGTCCAATTAAAGGCGAGGGTTGATTCGGTAGGTACGAGTCGGTTTTGAATATAAAGGAAATGTGGACATTCCACGGATCTTGAGATGAAAACAGCGGATAAGGGAATTATCTCTCTTTTTCATCCGCAGTAGTTGCTCGCAGGTTCGGAAAAAAGTAAGTTACGATCCTCTTATCCCTGTGAAATGAAAACAACTAATAAAAGTTATACCGACTAGGATACTATAAGACGGTTCGATGCCTCGTCTTCGTTTCCGGGTCAAAGTTAATTCTACGGATCAGTACGCGAGCTGCATCCCCTCTCGAAGAATAAGAATAAGACTTAACTTACTGCTGACGCGCCAGGGACTCCCCTAGAGACGAGTGGTACCGCTGGAGGGCTGGGGGTTGGGGGTTTGCATCGGGGAGACGATTAAACTCTAAACCACGATCTGCTCTTAGTAAGCCGGGCTTAGTTTTACTTTATTTAACGCGTGTTTAAAACTAATAAAACGCGAACGTTGGGCCTCGACTTAAAACTTCTCGCCAAATCCGCAGTCAAACCTGAAACTGAAGAAGAGAAGAGGACCACATTATCCGCTATTTCCGAGTGAACCAACACCCGCCCAACCACCACCGCAATCCTGCTGTCCCCGGCCCGTCTGTTGCTACGGCATCCGACTAATTCCTGATTAGTTTCAAACTTTGGCTAAACTTTTCCCTGGCCCTATAATTTCACGTCCAGACGCGGTTCTCCGCCGTCTTGCTTTCGGCTAGATTGACGTTGATTAGGGGCTGAGTTATTAATTTAGTTTCATTTATAAATTTCGTCTTCTTTATCTGAAAATAGAAGAGAAAATGTAAAATATGCGCGATTCCCGCACCGTTGAATATCAGCCGAAGAAAATTCCGCAGGTACGTTCTCCACGGTGGGGAATTCCTCGTGTCATGGTCCTGCGGGGCTGAGGTGTGGACAGGTGATTCAAACATGCCTCTTTTCGTCCTGCGGATCCACCTACCTCTCGCACAGTGTTTACCGTTCAGAGTTGTAAACAAACCTGAAGCGCCGGTCGCATTGTCTCTGCTCGTAACGGTGTGGCCGTTGAGGAATTAGGATGACCTGTGAGGTTCGGCTGGTGGCGCATTTATCGACACAGCGGGTGGCCGATCCAGACATTTGGCTGGTGTCACGTTGGGGTGAGAGTACCGGCTATTGCCTACCTACGTGTCAGGGTGTAAATATAAATGGCAGTAAATTTTTTAGAATTATATTTGGTACCAGCATTTACAGTTCTTTACGATTAGCCGTACGCCCGTACCCTGACGATGGTATATTACAAGTTGATGTCGATTAAATAGCCTAGTCGACGTCGAGTCTTGCGTGCGTAGAATTGTATACCTACAATTCCTGTTTTTTTCTTATTTGTATACTTTTTTTCTTCCTTTTTTTTAAGAACTACTCAAGTGGCGGAGGTTAAAGAACGAATAATTTGTCTCTACTTTATTCCCGTCGTTAAGGGAGATGATTTTTCGATCGTGATTACGCCGTCGAGGCCAGTAAACTCCGAAGAGAGGGAAAGTTACGATAGGTTGACGAGGAGGAGGACAGGGTCCCGCACGTAGCGTTTTCTCCGTAGTTTTAGTCACGAAACGAAAACTCGTAAGATACTCGAACGTCTAGGGCAGGTGATTTACGCTCCGGGTTGTTTGCACGAATTTGAATAATACACCGAAATCTTCTAGTATAGCGATGAAAACAGCTCGCACGTGCTAAGGCGAGAGCTCAAAACAGATTCGTACGGTCAGTTGTGACCCTTGCCTGCAGTGGCTCACACTCATCGATGCAACCTTCGGAGGAGTACCTATGCCATTTGTCACCTGGGATTTAGGAAACGGTCAAAGTTTTCCGTGGGAACGAAAACGAAGCCAATAAAACAATTCAAGCCAGATGTGCAAAGCTTCGATAGCCGGATTTCCCCACGCACCTTATATTCCTTCGCCAGTCCTTTAACACAATATAAACGGGAGACAAACTCTGTTTGCCGGTTGTTTCTCAGGGGTAACGGCGGATAATACGAAACACATGTCTGGGACAGCTAGGTGCCACACCTGATTGCCGGGAACATCGTCAGCTCGACCCCCGCTGTGACCATAAACTAAAGTCTAGGCTGACCAATATTGTTGTAGGTATATAGTACTTGACGAAGGGCCAAGGTTTGAATGGTAGCGCGTGATGACACACCTGACGTCCCCACGTGGCGAACAGATGTTCAGATTTTCGGTTTCCGAGGGCTGTTACAAAATTTTACCACCGTTGACAGGTAGATTGTACAGGTCGACATGATCATAGGTCAAAGTTTGCGCGTGATAAGTTCACCTTCCAGAATGGGTAGGTACACCTACCTTCTATTTTCCCACGAAAGTTAAACGATTAGAAAATAAAAGTAGCTTGAGCATTTAGAAAAGCTAATTTCCTGGGATCTCATAGCTATTGAAGTCGATGCCCGGCAACGTCCGCGCCTAGGATTCATTAAAAGCAAGTTAAACGCCCCCGACAGACAGCTTTATGAGTCGTCCGCATTCACGGGAAAAAAAAAATTATTACGTTATAGTCGGCGGAGATCTGGGTCCATAGATAGGGCCTCGTCGGGTTCCCTTCTTCTCGTGTCTGCCGCGGTCAAAGAGACGCCAGAACTAGACGGTGAGGGCTTCTACAGGATACATGTATAAATAAACGAAATTTGGACTGGATTAAACGGCCAAAGATGACAGCGGCGGTTTCATACGACCTCGATTTTTCCACAAAAAAACAGAAAGTCGAAAAGAGGGAAGAAATTTTCAAGAAATTTCGATTTCGATCGCGAACACCCTAACGCTGTCACTTCCTTTCGAGATCGATGTTATACCTTGTGCTTTCCCTTTTGCCATTATTCGCATAATGGCCATGAATGAAGCATCTTTCTATCTACTTCTCCGTCTGTCGTGATAATGAGCATCGAACGGTACCCAATAACCACGATTGGCTATATTGTCTTGTAGCTTTTTGTGATGTCATTAATTAGGCCGGCTTATGAGTTTGGGAGGATTTGAACCTGACGCAACTCACATACTCTGGGAGTTTTCTAATTTTATCGATTATTCACACCTGATAAAAAGCTTTAACGTGTCTTGTTGGATTCCAAGTCGAGTATACAGGTTCGTGTACGCGGCTAGCATCACGCGACATACATAACGCGGTATATGCATATACTATACACATTCATTTAAATCTGTATATATGTGTACATATAGCATGCCATATATAAGCATAACTTGAACAGTGAACCCCCCGCCCGCGCCGGTCGCCCTAATCGTCGATCGCCGCGGTCATTCCTTCCTTGGTGGAACCTAATGCGGTGTAAATCTCGTCCTTTATGTTTCCGAAGAGTTTCTCAAAATGTTTCCTCTTAAAAGCAATTGCCTGTTCCCCTAGTTTCGACATTCTATACGCCGGCTCGAACGCGGCTCAGCTCTACCAAACTCAGAATTAAAATTCTGCCTTCCGTTGTCGATTAATGGATATATTCTATGTAAATAGAAAAAAAATGAAAAAAAGAAAAAACTTCTTTTTCGTTTCGGAGCTGTAACAGATAGGAAAAGAGAAAGGATTGATAGTTGCTTCTTATACTAAGGCTTTTAATTACCGTCAATAATTCGCTGCCTATAAGCCCGTCGATGAGTACCATCAGATTTTATAGGCAATAAGTCTAGCCATCTTCAAGAGCTGCAGGTAGATGTAGTAATAAGGTACCTACTCTACCTGGTACTTATGGCTAAAAATTGTCACCCGCCATGTACTACCTGCCTCATATACTACTTCACCTTTCCTTTCTTGCTGGGAAGATACCTTCATTCATGTGTACGTATGTATGTATGAATGTGTACATATTTGATGCTGAATGAAATGAGGAAAATTGAAACGAAACGAAACTGTGTCGGTCTCTTGGGCGCTCCTCCCAGTCAGGACGATGGCAAGAACTGCTACGACTACGACTACGACTACGACCACGACTACGACAGGACGATGACTTCCGGTCTCGCCAGCCGGAGTTCACCTTACTTCGTCCTATCGCCTTTCCTCCCTCAAGTAGCGCTGGTACCTTTATACTGACACGCACACGAGATGAGGGTGTACGTATAGGTAGGTTGTACAACGACTATTTCTCGTTTGCCAGCCACTCGATCCGTTTCCCAGATAGCAAGAACCATTTTTTTCAGTACAATTGCTTTTTAAAAGATAGTGAACGGCGGCGGGGTCGGAAGGGCGGTGGCAAGGAGGGCAAAAGAGGACACGGGCCCACTGTGTGTATGGAAGAAAAATGAAAAGAGAGTCGAGCGAATGAAAGGAAAGGATTGAGCAGTCGGGTTCTGAATCTGGATGTAGCCAACAAAGAGGGTGTCGTCCCCGTCACCCCGATCCTCACCCCACAACCGATTCTCCTACAATGCTACCCTGATAAACGAGGCGAGATTGTCTGCCGCTTTTGCTTCTGATCCTCCTGCTGCTGCTGCTGCTGTTGCTGCTGCTGCTGCTGCTTCTGCTGTCTCTGGTTCTGGTTTTTCTTGTGCCGCCGCCCGGTAAGGCGGTCAGACATCTCTGGGTAAAGATAGACTGACATCCACGCGAGGTTCGTGGCCCCTCGACGAGGACAAAAGCTGAAAAATATTTACGATTGTTGAATTTTCGTCGCCAGTTTGTCTGTCCGAAAGCTTGGTGACCAAAATATAGGATTTCTAACTTATAGTAGATCGATAGGTTGGATTGGTGGATTTTGTTGGAGAATTTTTATTGTCACTGAAAGAAGGAGAATATATATACCTATATATACCACGTAGATGAGTATTTGTTGGTTGCAGACAGCTAGAAGAGATCTATATACGTTTGTAAATATACCTAGAAGCAACGATCAATATACCTACTCTTCACGACATTGAATCAAGAGCTAGCGAGCAGCCTTATTTTCGTACGCATTTCAGTTTGTTTAATACGATAGCTGACACATAAATAAATCCTTAATTGGGCTGGGCGTATTTTTCGACTGATAAAACTAGTTCTTCTTCTCTCTTTAAATGGGGAGATAAAAAGAGAGAGAGAAAAAGAGAGAGAGAGAGAGATTCATCGCATCGTGTACATATATACCTATAAGCGGGAAGGCAGTAATCTTACGCAACTCACGGTGTCTCTCCCGCGTTTCTGGTTTCGGTTACAACCATGTGAATGTTCCTGATTTCTGATTATAAGACAGATACGAGTTGGGCAATGCTCGGCCAAGCATTGGGTAAAACGCCTGGAGGTGGCTATGCCCAGTTGAGCGAACATCTCGAGGCACCATAGTTTCCATAAGTTATTCGTTCGATTGAATTTTCAATTAATTTTCAAATTGATCCACCGTCCTTTAAAATCGTACTTCTATCATCATCATCATCATTCTGGTCATTTTCTGTCAATTTATTATACCTATGGTAATATTAACATTTCCGCACACGTGCATTGCTATCTATTAATTTATCTAGTGATTTGGACACTTTTTTTTCGAGGTCAATCGATACGTAACTGTCGCAACGTTTTTGATCCAACGAATGAAACCGATAAGTGCCTGACACATTTAATATACCTGTTAGATCCGTACATTGTGTATGTATGTGTACAGCGATGGCTATATGGTGGGGCTAATTCTGACCAAGCAAAGTCGATGCCAGGTATTCGGAAACGAACTAGGCAATCGACGATACTTGTAACGACTCTATACGATGATAATAAACTGAACGAATTTAACAGAAAAAAATTACCTGTTCGTTTATCCTGACACCGAATCCTTCATACCCTACTAATTCCAGCAGTCAATATTGTGGCCACTGACCTTGTCTGCTTAACTGATTTAATCAACGATGAATGATGATTTATGGATTTTCTTGCCGTTTCCATGAATATGGATTTTGGGAATCTATCAAAGATTTTAATATTAAATATGTAGTGAAACCGGCTATTAGGCATACCAGTTTCTACAAATTTAACGAAGATGGATGTTGCTATAAATTTCAGACGGATAAGTGCCTATGAGTTACGTTATCATATCTTTCATAGGTTTAATTTTATAGACCGAAATGGTGAAATATAATAACCCACGTGTGCAGATTGAAGTTAATCAATTTTTTATTCACAAGTTTCAGGTTCTGGGCGGGCTTTAATTATTTATAAAGACTAATAGGTGGTAATGATGAGCGCGATCATTAAATGAAGACCTTTCTTCATCAAGGTGACAGGTGCAGTGGATGAAATATTGATTGTAGAAAAAAATCAAATTTAATGCGGATTCAGCTGATTGAACGATAAACAAAATCGACTGAAGTTTCGAAGTGGAGAAGCAGCGACGCCTACAACTTTTTTCTAGGCCGTAACAATTGCAGTTTCTATCCCACAAATCGCTAAGCTAAAAAAGCAGCCAACAGACAAGCTGTTTCCGTATGTTTTCGCTCCTGAGGATTGTCGTTGGAATTCTCGTAAAATAATTAAGAGGCTTGCGAGCGGCTCCGATGATGGTATTTTAAAGGGTCGTAAAAGGGACGTTAAAACCTCATCGACCCAGTCTGTCGTCAACCTAGGCGATCAACGGCAGGAAGGGAGCCACCATTCGTTGGGAAAATCTTCAAACTTCAAAATTCTGCGATTTGGTTTTTTTTCTCTTTTGGGATAATATTCTTGCTCGCCAAGATCAAGGTAATATATATCTATGTATCTGTATGAGAATCCATGGGTTCGGAAGACGTATATTGGTCGTTTTAGTGATAATAACTATCTCACAATCCGTCACGACTTTGCCCAGCTGTGTTTAATTACCTGAGCCGTAAGCAAACTTCATCTAAGAATATAAATCGGTTAATTAAATCGGTAAAAAATAATACTATCAATACCTCAGCCTGTTTATCTAGTAAATTTGTGATTCAATCTCCATTTTATATTATATATCAGTCATTCACAAAATCGTAGAATACTTAATTCCCATTTTTTCCAGAAGATTTCTTGACGATGTTTATTCGATCTAAACCAGATTGAGAAATGCCTGCTGAGCTTACGAAAAATCTAGCAGTTCTTTCACAAAACATAAACCAGTCCCAAAAATGAGTAAATTTTTTTTCTACGAATAGTAAAAAATAAGACGTTGCATTCCACGCACTTTTGATACTGCACAATTTTCTCTAAACATCTGCGACGAGAAGTAACGCACAACGCTATACCGCTCATCGGTATTCCGTTGGCTCACTCATACATGTAATACATACATGCTAAAATCGCTATGTAGGCGTGGGTGTAGATTTCAATGAGATCCTTGACCAGACGTTTATTTCGCGATTGTAAGTGTGATATAAAATTATTCCGTGATTAAATTTGGTTATGTATGTGATCGGTGACCATTGACCCAGGTCAGAAAATGCAAATAGAAATATATCCTCATACGGAGTAGCCGCACGTCGGTTCATTTGAGGTTTGTTAATTATGTATGCGTGAATAAATAATTATGCGCGGAGTTGTGCGCGCGGCTTATAGTGCCGTGGCCAGGGCTTATAAAACTAATGCATATTTATGTCACTTTACGGGTGCGTTGTATTAACGTATTTAATAGACGCCTAATAGAAGTCAGCCGCGATTCGGTGAGTGTGACGTCTCTTAATGGGGACTGAGTATATATCGTACCTGGAAGTGCATTTTCTCAGAATTACTCTCCAACCACGTGAGGATAACGATAATATACTATCACAGTTGAGATGCACGGATCGTTGATTGACACGTGATTGACTACTGGGATCTCTCTTCCCACGTTTTTCTATATCATCATTGATTTTTTTCTTTCTCTCCCAACAACTTACCAAGTTACTCATCGAGTCGCTAAAAAACGTGAAGATTGCTGCATATATATTATGTAGATTATAATCATCTTCCTGTCAATTGCATAGTTTTTTTTTTCCTCTTCTTCTTCTGTTCGTATTTTCTCTTCTTATATCGTATCACTTACACTTGCTATACGGGTGATTTTTTTTTTTTTTTTTTTTTCTCGAGTGTTAATGTGTGGTTTGTCTTTTAAAAGGCTCAGTCTTTCGGGTTGTAAACGAAAAGCCTTAAAACTCCAACTCTCGCAAAATCACCCTGCGAATGACGTCACGCGCGGGTAGTTCGGCCAATGTCGTGCTCACGTGAAACGGCGTTTTGCCAAAGGTGTATAAAAACCGCGAGAGGCAGTTAAAAATTAAATGAAATGTCGCTGAACAAAAAAAAAAGCACTCTCGAGTAGCTAGTACCTACCCCCATTGCACCGCGTGCTAGTTGAAGGGTAAATAAAACCTGATTAGAGTCACGGTTAACAAGAGCTGGTTTTAATCACGAGGGAACTATATATCGTGACACGTTACAATCATGCATTAACCAGACGTTCCATCGCGTGAGGTAAATAAGATAATAATAATAATAATTCGTTGAAAAATTCGCTCAATCAGACAAGTTTGATATCCCATAATTGGCACGCGAATAAAACTGCGAACTATACGGCTAGAGAATCCAAACACAATACTGTAAGTATCGTATAGCAGTGTAAAACCATTATATTTTTTGTACCATTTGAAGTAGGTACCCTGCGGCTGGACGAGGTGATGCTGTAGCCATAGGTGGACCCTAGCTCGTCTTACAGATCTCGGGAACACGTTTGGTGACACGTTGAGCCTTCAGGCTTCGAGAACCTTTTTAGAACCGCAGAGATCAGCCGGTTAGCCAGTATGTAGAGAAAGTGCGTGAGCGTGGACCTACGCGCTCACCCATTTAATGATCAACGTATCGTATCGTCTATACGCATCGATGATCTCGGCCTTGTCGCAATCTCTTTAGTACGATTTTGCGTTCTCGAGTTCTCAGTTACCGAGATCGATCGAACCGATCAATAAATACCTACCGATGGCTGATGTGTTTTATAGCTATCAGCTTTAAATCAATCGGCACGTTCGAATCTTTGAGTAGGCAGCACATCTTTTATTAGATTATTATTCGACGGAACACGAGATGAACGAATAAAAAGAGGAGACGTTTGTATAAAAATAAATACACAGACCGTGAACATGTTGGTTTGAAACCGATTCCTTGTGTACCATATTATATCCCTTCTTCTCTCTCTCTCTCTCCTTTTTTGGATTTTTACTTTGTCATTTCTGTCTTTTTCCTTTTACTCGGAATCTCGATTACTTAATTTATAATTTGCATAATCCTACGAGCACGTGTTCTGGAGTAACTAGTTAAGCAATAACGATACATTTCAACACAGTTATAATGACAACTACTCTTCACCCTGCCAATAGATATTCTAACGATATATATCGTGGAAAAACTGTTATAACCGATTCCATCGCTGTACATACCTATAGCAAAAGTGTTCCTACTCCAAATTTAATCCACAGCAAGAAGTAACTCGGATGGCTATACTACGGCCTAAGAATGACTCGAAAAAGTTTACATGTAACTGCGGGTAGCTGGCGCGGGTCGATCGTCGATAGCAGAAGTCACTGAGAATTTTACCAAGTCACTGAGTATCGTTGTGCGCCTTTACCACCGTTTATATACAGTGGCAAGGGTACTGCGACGAAGTCGGTAGGTACCTGGGGCCACGAGGCCGCGATATCGGCGTCGTCTTCGTGCTGGTAGCGCAGTCCCTGCAGCGGCTGGCTATCTTGCATCTGGCATTGTCCTCTCGCGCCGGCTGACGTCCAGGCGTATCCACACAGATACGAAGGGTGGGATGTAAGTCCCAGAGCTACCCTCCCTCCAAAACCTGGCTGTATATATGTATACCTACACAACGCGATGTGCCAGATCCAAAGATGCTGGCGACGGCCGCGGCGCGCGGACGTCGACGCCAACTGGGACTACCGCAGATCGGACATCTACCACGTCGGCTACCGAGCCTCGACGGGCGTCACGACACCGACAAGTTGCATCTTTCCACAGATTCTACAATTACTCTGATCTCGGTGCAAACTCACTTTGTTTCACGGAAACTCGCGAGCGGATTCTTACTCAGTCTTGGTCTCGACTATACAGAACCCCGAAAGAGCGATATCTTTCGTCGCGTTTGTGGTGTCCGGTATTTTTGCCCGCGGTATGATAGTTCGCAAAAATTGATGCCCCAAAAATTTTCGGAGGAAGTTAAAAAGCTTCCGGTTTATCAAACGAAACGTAAATTCCTGGTCAATATGAGAGACGGTAGGCGTATAACGTAGGTATACATACGTAGGATAAAAGGAACGACGTGTCGTTTGAAGGAGATCAGGACAACCTGACAAGCGAAAGGTGTATAATGTGGAATAATATACAACCTTAGAGTTCTCTACGTTCACAGGTATACTATACTTGTGAATGCTGCAGTGAGATAGTTATGTGTGCGTGGTTTTTGCCATTGCAGGACTATGTGCCTTGACGCCTCGGGCCGGCACATGCGAGAGCATACATACAATCGGGTTCGTGTAAAGCGTAGGCGCCTTAACAAGTTCCACCTGCCACCCGAAACGAAACTTCGTATGAACTTTTCCCGGGCCGTCTGCTAATTCGACAATCCCATTTGTCGTCAATCAAATCTGCGTACGCGATATATCTGGTTAAATCACGTCTGTAAGATTTTATTCAATTCGAAAGAGGTCGTAACCTTTTCATTCTATCGCGTATATGGGTAAGTATACTGGGTGTAAAGGTGTAGAAAATCTGAATTGAGCTTAGATGTTGGTCAAAGATCTCATGGTGGTCGTTCTTTCTTGACGCGACACCTCATCCTCTGCTTTACGAAAGGACATTTACCAATGAACTGTGACCAGGGATCGAAGGAAGTATAAATAAAGTCGATCCACACATGCACACGCATACGGTCATGGGAACTTGTATCTTGTCGACCGGGGTATAGGTGAGTGGGGGATGTTGAGCATAAAACTGGCTTTTAACTGTTATACAATAGAATTTTCTCGAGGTATAATTTTACGCCAGCCGTAAGCTCGGCCATACCTGCGAGTGTGATTTACGCAGTACATATACGCACATGCATACGTATACACCATACATGTACGCAGATGCAGGCGCACGCGGTCCGGCTCCGATTCCTACGTCCCGGTTTGGTTTTCCTTGTAAGGAGAGCTGCGCTTATAATACCTACATCAGACACGCGAAAGATCTTGGACCTTCGATACGCTCTTGGTATCGTCTTGCGCGTTAACCATTCGATTTCTTTTCAAAGCGTTGATTGACGCTTCGAGAGCGCAGCAGATATTGTCGGACGAATTTCATCACGCCAAATCTACGTCATTTTTTGTCTCTTTTCCCCAAATATAAAGAAAACAAAAAAACTATTTTCTGCACGATCGCCCGGATCGGGATGTCGCGACGTCGTCGGGACGGTGTCGTAAGAGATGTAGAACGATTGACCGTTCCTTCTTAGCCCTTTTTCAAGGGTTTGCAGGCTTTGAACGACGATCGTACTTTCCAGGTTTGGTTTGGTTTGGTTTGGTTCGGTTTGCTTTACAGTGGTCGTATCGAGAATTTAGTGGAGAATCGAACCCTTGGAATGATCAGTTACAGACCGCGTGTTCCACTATACGTTCCGGTTTCGTTTGTTTTTATCGACACGAATGGGAGTTTATGACGGCTCGTCACGCGGTTTCACCCTTCGGTCTCCTCCTCCTCCTCCTTCTTCGTCTTCTCTATCTTCTGTCCCTTCCTCTTATTTTCCTTTTGCTTCTCCTCCTTATCCTTTTTGTTCTCCTCCTCCTCCTTCTTCTTCGTCTTCTTCTTCACCGGCCTGTCGCGTCTGGCTTTTATTTTTCACCCTTACCACCCTTTTCACCCTACCGCACCGAAGCTTCCAACTTCTCTGTCGCTCCGTTGAACGAGAGATGTGGTGTGTGTTTGTTCCCGAAGTTATGGGACGGGAGTTCCCCGGCTCGAACGCGAATACCAGTTGGTGCAGAAACGCTAGGTTGTCTCTGCCTCGTCCGCGATTAGAGAACCGTACGTATAGAATAGAAGCTCTGCTCTTCTATTTGTCTAACCGAAGATTTTCTCCAATGGTACAAAACTTACACGAGATGTTTTTCCACGATTATTTAGATTTTTCGAGAAAAAAAAAAGATTCGCAGTCTCACACCCTGCCTCCCAAGATTTCGCCAGTTTTTTTGGTCGTATAAAATCATCGATATACCGATCAGTATCGGGTTCACATATTCTGCGTTCTGTGAACCACCGAATCGGCTGAGAATTTGAGTCACTGACTCATCCGATTGCAGCGGGTGGCTTCGCTGCGCTACCTTATATATCTTGGAATTTATGTACTTCTAGGGAAAGTTCCTCCGTGCTAGGATATTTAATTGGCAGAAGTTATCCAGCCGGTGAGCACCACCGACGAGTTATAAGATTTTCGGGCAGTTCATTCTGTAGCATACTATCCCCTCGCTCTAAATTTTTGCATTTTTGCATTTTCTTCAGTTTGTCCAAGTCTCTGGTATACCCGACCTGGATATATAGGTATATACCCTATATATGTATTTTCGACCTGTATATTGTCGTGGCTCTATAGTGTCTGGCTAAATCGCAAGTCTTGTCACGCGCGTGCGTCAGAATTTTTTATGTTCAACGTCCGAAGGTTCAAACCTGCAGCACTAACGAAGGACGCATGGGAATTTTCCGCGCACAGTGCAGCTCGCGTCGTCGCGTCGCTCTGGTCTGGAAAGAAAACTGGAAACCAATGCGAGATAGCCGTACGGTTGGGTTTGGTTAGGTTGAGATAGCCTCGTCGACGTTGGACTAGGTCTATCTGGCTATAAAGGATTTTTCTCACACTGCGTGTGTCCGCAATAATAAAATGCCTGCGGGTTAATCTATCGATCTCCGGCAGCCGATACGAACAACCCACGAAGCGAGTAGAATTATCGCGATGTCCCTTGATTGATGTGATTGTCGTTTGATGTCGTTAGAGAACCGGTATTCGTTACATTCTGCAGCGAGGTATAGAAGCAGACCGCTTGTATCGCAACCCTCCCGCATGCAAGATATCTTTAATTTTTATCAATCAGTTGAAAGAACGGGAAATTTTTATACCGCCGCGGGTCTCGCTCTCTCGCATCTTCTCGGAAGACCGCATATACAGCGTAAAATCGACACCGATCCAGAACGACTTTCAAGATTTTATTACGCCAGCCTTTTACCGATCGTTTCAACTATTCCGCGTAGGTGTAGATTTATTACGATCAACGATCGATGATCGACAATATCGTTTCCGCTTGAACGGATCTACGAGGAGTTCCAGCCCGTCGCTAGTTGAGAGTCAAACCCAGCCCTGGTCACTTTGGTTACGTAACAGAGCGATTGGTTATATAGTGACCGAGCCGGTGGTACTGCGATACAACCAGCCTACACCGGTATGCCGTAAGCGGATTCCTCTGGGACAGAACGCGGCGTTATATAGGCAGAGGGAATTCAGAATTATTACGGATCTATTCTTATAATAAACGGTTATTATCATTCTGCCCTGCGAGAGGCTGAAGCCGGCGTCAGTAACTACACCAGTAGCTGTAGTATAGCTTATGGCCTCACTTAGTTTTTTTAATTGATCCGCGTAGCCGCGATCACTCGAACCGCCGCACATGAGTTGCAAGCATAGCGATCGGCTTTCGCGTCACGATGTGACCTAAAAATGACGGGACGCCGGTGTTCAAGCGTCGTTTCTTTGCTTAGAAAAACGTTGATTTCACTCGCGGAATGGTCACGGAGATCCTATACCTTACATATCTGCAATTATTTCACCCGCGATCATGCCCTCGGCTTTGTTTTTTCATTCACAATCGTAAGTCAATCAACGACACTCTGGGCGTGAGCTCGAATCGCTGAACCAACTAGAGAAAAAGGCCTTTCGACAAGCTCGCGTTTTCTCGATTCAACACCCCGACATCGGGTCTGGGGATGAACGAAAGTTATCAGCCAATTATCGAAAGGTTTATAAATCAGAATACACATTTTCTCTTCGCATAAATCGTCGAGTGATATTCGCCGTAAAATATAAAACTCGATATCACCATCCCGCATAGGTATAAGTTAAGAAAATATCATTACAGACTATATGACGGTAGTCTTGTGGTCGTATATTCTCAACGTAAAATTGTCAGTAAAATATGACAAGTGATAAAATCAGTAGTGTGCCTAGTCTGTGGTAAGACTTAGCGTTAGAGCAAGATTAATTCTCCGGGACATACAAATCATGAAAAAGTTACGCCACGCATCGGACGTGCTACTGGAGGACAAAGGTTACGCATATAACTGTACAATTATATTTTACACATCTCTGCGGTATCGCGTAACGACAACGTCGTTAGATTGTCACCAGTCGTTTACTATCGCTCGAGGCGCGTATTATATTTCGAGCTAAAAATCTTGATAGACTTCCAGAAAAAAAAAAATCTTAGCTCTCAAAGGTGGGAATTATCGTCATATGTCGTGCTCGTCTTCGGGGGGCAGTCTAAAAATCGTGTTCAATTGACGTAGTTACACATACATGTAGGTACGTATACCTACATACCTGGGGGCGAACGCGTTTCTGAACTGTTCTGCAACCACCCACGACAAAGAGAGCGATCGCCCTGCAGGGCATTGCGGGATGAGAGCACGTTTAAATACGTGTATCAATTCAATTGGTTGCATATTATATTATTGAAACACTTCCTGAAATTCTGCATACATGAATAATTTTCCGTTCACCGCTCAAAACCGGAATCTGACCGCTTCTTGAGGACGAGAACCGAGGGCGGTAGCGGGGAAGATATCTTGCCAGAAGTAAAAGGTATTTGGTTCAAACCCTTCGCCGATTATATGCAAGAACCTTTTGTCTGTTTGTTGCGGCAGGGATATATACCCTGTGACGTAAGAATTATAAATCACAAACGTTCCCATAGTATCTTTTTATATTTCAATTGAATTATTATCAATCTATTATCATCTTACATCGCGATACGTAAGGTAAAAATACATAGAAAAAAGGAATAAGAAACTACCCCTGAAAGCTGAGCGGTATACCTGTAAGAATATGCTGATCACGAGTCGAATCGACATTTAGAATTCGAGCAACATATTCAAAGAGAATTCAACTGTTTACGTAATTTTCTCTTGTATTTCTTTATTGTCGAAGGATTTTCGGTATATACCGAGAGATTCACTTTGCTACTGTAATCTCGTTTGAAATTATTTTTGATTTGACAGAATATCGATCAAGGGTCGAGTGAAACTAGATCAGATTGTATCTTATGGGGTAATTGTACAGAAAATATTCCATTCCTCGTGGATAACGAATCTCAAATTTGCGGCAAACTCCGTATTTGCGGACACCCTGTGCGCTAAGGCGAATGAGAGAAATGAGCGAACGCTGTAGAGAAGGACATAAAACACATACGAAGACTCGGGACGGCGAAGCCGCTTTGCGCCCCGCTGCCTGCACGGAGGTTGTATGGGACGCGCGGCGGTCCACGGTCAGCGAGAATGCGGTTATGATAATGCAGTGGCCACTGCGCTACGCGGGCTAACCCCCACCCAACCCTTTCGCCTCTTTACTCTTCGACTGAGCTAGGGAGCCCCTGCGTATTGTTAGAGGAGTAAGTCCGAGTGCGATCACCGCGGGCTTCCGTGCGGTCGTCAGATATCTTCGCTCAGCGGTCGATCGGCTGTCCGAATCGGGAACGCGGACGCGGACGGACTCCCTCTCTCGCGGTTAGTGACCGTCGATAAGAGCCGGCTGAGATTTTGGTCCGAAAAATAAATGTACAGATATTTAGGGTACATAGGTGTGCGTACGTATATGTAGATGTGAGTTTATACTTTATATACATGCCGAGTGGAAATCCTTCCTCCCCATCTTCCAGGTGGCGACAGGGACGAGCGCCTCGCATAGGTATGCCGCAGCGAACTCGAAGAAATTGTTTCCAGTCCATTAAGCAGCTGGGGAGTTTCGAGCTAGGTTTTGGCCGTTCCCCGATTTCGGGCGAACGAATCGAAGAAGTAACCTTTCCGTAAGAAATAAGATGGGACAAAACGTAACCCACTACCCACCCGCGCTCTGGCAAGACCGGCCCGGCCCGTTCATGCGCTATACTAAGCGGACTTGCGGGAGGGTGGTTTTTAAATAATTCTACTATTTCCATGCATATTGCAGGAAACAATTACAACTGTAATTGCTAATAGAAGATTCCAGACGAGACCTGCAGGGTTATCTCAAAGTCCCTCGTCGGCTGTCGCGCTCTATCCCTTTTTGCCTTTTACTTTTTACTTTATATGCTTATCTAACTATATATATATGTATATGTATATGTACACCATATATATACCTATACATATGTATACGTACGTATATACACATATATATACTTTTTATCTTTCAAGCTTTCCGCGCAAACCGGCCAATCACCGACCCGATTTCTTTACCCGAACCAATGAGAGTAGCGAACCTTGCTCTTTCTCGCGGACGGCAAACGACACGCTAATTACTATCGCGAGGAGACCCCGCTACCGAAGCGACGAGTGTCCCCTGTTTTTGCGCTACCCAGACGAGATTCCGGCCTAATTGTTAATTGCTAATTAGAAAACGTGTTAGTTGGTCAACGAGATAGCGTCGTTACCGCTACCGTTTTGTTGACTCGTACCTACCCCCGAATCTTGTTGAACGAACAAAAAAAAAACGTTATAAAAAAATAGAACATTTTTTCTGCACCCCTACGCACAACTTTTCCACTACCCTTATGTACATTCGTACTTCCCTCTTATCAAATTAGTAGCATGGTACGTGACGGAATAATCTTTTAATACTTGGGTGAAAAAAAAGACCGATCTATCGTCGACAGCTATAGGAAAAGGAGTTGTAAGACGCTCGTTACCCGACGTCAAACTGCACTTTCTAGCTGAATATCAGGTTTCTTGAACCAGCAACAACGTTGACGTCGCGCCGGCAATTCTCCGCGTCTAGTCTGGTAGGTACAAACAGGACGTGGCCGTGTATAAGGACAGGCAGGAAGCGAAGCCGGCGGACGGACGGGCGGACGGGAAAGGAGGGAAAAAATCAAGCAAATTGGTATGCAGCACACAACAACCGGTGGGTGGCTTGGTGGGTGAATGGAGGAGCGGAGTTTGGGTCGGGGGTTAGGCTAGCGGGGGTTGCCTGCTCGGAGGGAAGATCAATACTCCCGTCTTCTCTTCCACACACTTCCTTCTTTCGTTTCACCTTCGGTTCTTCCGAGTCTCTTGCCACCAAGCTACGCGAGCTCAGAGAAGAAAGAGATTAATAAATGTAATAAAAAGCGGAAGGTTATTCCCGATATAAGCCGATATTTCCTGTCGAAGGATGTCGACGATTTTTTTCTTCTTTTCTTTTTTTTTCTCTCTTTTTCTTATCTAGATGATACAGTGAAGAATGAGGAACCGAATCACCGCCACATACATATATTCGAATAAAATCTCAAACCTGTCTGCTGCAGCTCGGGGTAATGAAATTTTTGAGAAAAGTTTTCCGAAGGTTATAATTATAACGCCGGTTATTGTTACGGGCTGCAGCAATGCATGCTTTGAAACATGCGTGTAAAGCTGAATATATCGGTTTGTAAAGAGTCGTGAAATTATCACCCTTGGGAGTAAGTAGGTATAATAAGAGTCGAAATACGATGGAAAGCTCGCTGGGGCCTCGACTGGGGCGATAATAATTATGATATTCACACTCGCTGCAGTTACTAATTAATTAACAAGGCGTATCCCCGAGAAATAAAGGAGTTGATGCAAAGGGGCAAGGGGGTTAGCGCCTTTCTAAAGGGTTGTGCGCTATTTAGCCACCCTTATACCGCCCCTTCCGCCAGTTCTTATACCGAAGTTGTTTCGTTAACGAGGTCACTTTATTTTATTGTAATTACACCAGAGAACTAAACTTCTGATTTTACCCTGTTGAAATTGGGGTAGTATGTCCCAGCGTGTTCCAACTCTCGCTTCTTCGCATTAAATTCAAGGCTATATGCAATGGAAAGAAGCACTTTCTGCAGAACAAGATGTAGTACAATTTCGTATTTGTATGTATGTGCGCACGTTTGTTCGGTAAAAGAAATTAGCACTGAACATTATAGTGCGGAGATAAAGTCGATATATATATAATACTTACTCGGTATTGATTCGTGAGATTGCTAAAGTTTTGTAATTTTTGAATCTGTCCTAGGGTGAAGAGGACCTCAGTCAAGACCAGGGGGCAGATAAAACGAAGAGACAAGCCCTCGATCGGTCCAAGTGTCGGGCGGTCACGTCTCGGGTTAACGCTGCGTGGCGCAAAGCGACCGGCTTTATTAAACCGTCGAGGAACGCGAAAGACGAGAAAACCGGAGTCTCAAGTTTGGAAGAAAAAGTAACGAACTTTTCTTCCGAGATCTTTCGAATTGAAGGATGATTTTTTACTTTATTTTTTTAAACCATTAAATTCGTTTTCAAATTTTCGGTCAAAGACCGACAACTTGAAATAAATTTGCCATCAATAAACTAAGGGAACAAAAAATTAGGAAGGAGGAAAGGCAGGGTAAAGCATCGACACATCCAGGGGCTCCAGGCTTCCTAAATGCTGATTACGATTAACGATTGGACAATTAATGGGAACCATTCGGGTGGCGACATCCTGCCGGTTGACCCGGGGACCGGAAATCGGCTTATACCAGACAACAAACGGCAGTGAAAAAAGTATTTCGAAACAATGCGATCACGATCAAAGTTCACGGCTGACGAGCGCGGGGTTAGGAGTTCCGATACCGCGATGTTATTTATTTCGTAAAAGCATGACTCGCGGTGATTTACGCATAAGTAATTATTTTCCTCATTCCCAGGTCTTCCGTTTGTTGAAATTACGTCGGTTCAAATTGACCCTAAAAATTCCACATTTTTATTTCTTTATTTTTTTGAAATACTTACAATTTCTTCTTATACTCCGTTTGGATTTATCGGGACTCGGCTCCGCGGCATCTGGGAGGTTCCCTTATTTTTAAATCCTGGTGACATTTGGCTGGCGAGAGAAGCTAGTCGTTCGGTAAGTCAGTTACGGCCGAACGACAATGATAGGTTGTACGTGGCCCTACAATGCAGTGCCTCGCTTAGGTCTCCGCACCAGGTCTCACCGGGCATGAAAGTCTATACATACCTGTATACCTACATATCCTACCTATCTACATGTATATCTATACGTACGTATATTTACGAGTCACCGGCTTGCACCTCCGTCACTTTTGTCAAGCCGCGCTGTCCGGGAATTATTTATACACCGGTAAAAGGCCGGAAGTAACAGACTGTCACCAGGCGCGAATCGAAGCTCGTTTGCGACTGTGAACGATGCTAACAATAAGATATAAATAAGGATAGAAGGCCGTTTAAGTCGCAAGAATTTATTTACTTACATATATCTATACCTATATCTATATATATGTAATATGTATAATGCGTATATGTATATGTATCGAATTATGAGTCGGGGGAATATAGACATAGACATATGTATAAGAAAAGAAGAAGAAAATTTCCTCCACCTTTATGGGTATGAAATAATTTATATATTTCTCATTTTTTTCTTCCTTGTTCCGAAAGTATTTCTTCATTTTCTGAAAAACCGTTTGAAAATCTAATCTTACCTCGGGTGGGTGGTTGCAGCCACGATCTTGGGACAGGGAATCCTTCCATAAAGGCGCAGGAATATGAATTCTTATTTCGTCAATGAGCCAGGAGGTAAAATATTAGAGGGGTCTCTCGTAGGACGCTGGCCTCCATAAATATGATTTTAGTACGTAATATTCCGTGGTCTCCATTGTATTTTTATCTTTATTCATTTTGCATAGTTCTACAGGCCTTCGCATATTATCGCAACCTTCCGTCCTTTCTCCTACCTGACAGCATCGCGATCTTCGATGAAAAAAAAGAAAAGAAAAGAAAAATATATAAAAAAGAAAGAAAGAAAAAAAAAGGAAGAAAATCTTCTTGCCCCGGAGGCGAAACGCGTCCCTCGCGCCAAACGCTTCGTGCGACGACCTCCCGTCGTCAGAGACGACGAAGATGATTTTGCGGGATCGGAATCCAATATCTGGTCTTTTCGAAGACGTTTGACTTTCTGTCGACCTTGTACGGAAATAGAATTTTGTTGTTACGAATCCTTGAAGATACTCAAACTCGCGCTTGCGACAGCCGCGTTGTCATTTCGTTCTGTGTAGATGATTTTTTTTCTCATCTTTTTTTTTCTTTCTCTCCTTCGTCGCTGCGTCGGAGGATGTGAGTAGCGAGAAAATATTTTGAAAAATAGAAATAAAAAAAAAAAAAAAACGAAATGAAAAAAATCAACCCAGCCAATCGACGCGTCGTTGTATGGTGGATGAGAAGAAAAAAAAACCTAACGAGACCTTATTCAAAGTTTTGAGAACGCGAGCGTAGCGTTGAAAGCGCCGAAAGCTTGAAAGCACACATTTTTCTCCCTTTCGCACACAATCGCACCACAAAAATTGACAAAATATGCAAAATGGAATTCCGCCGGGAGTTTCAGCCAAATAAGGGAATTAAGAGACGGGCGTGGCGGGGTTTCCGCTCTGCGACACCCTTGGGAACGGGGGCGTCTGGAAACGTCATTTACGAAAGGTGTCGGACCCGTAGAAGTAAATCTAGTCGAACCGGACGAGCGATCGGGAGTTTCGAAAGCTCGTAGTTTATTTTCTCCGTGAGTAATACGGGAGAAAAAGCCGAGATAAACGCAGTTAGGAGAAAGAAATAATAGCGTCGTAGATTAAAAATCGTTTTTCCCCGGAACTGAATATACTTGTGTGCGATACTTTTTTTTTTTATCCCAACGAGGAATTGTTCGCTTTTAAACAAAAGCGAAGAACTGTAAATTTCCCTAGTTTATTAAGCCTGCCAAGTGCGATGCGTGCCGTTGCATAAGGCGCCAAGAATCACACACTTACGTACAAAGTAAGTAGCTAGGTACATATATCGCATGACCCACACATTCGTCGGACAATTTGCTTTTATTCGCTCGCCACATTTTGAAGAAACGTTAGACGGACAAAAGGAAATACCGCTGTAACTTTCCCCGTAATGTATGTGGTACATAAAGGCATACGAGAACGCGATGTTCGATAGTTTCGTAGATCGTAACGAGACGCTATTACATAAGGAACACGCGGCAAAGTAAAGTTTTGGTAACAGACAAGCGGCTCGACGTACAATTTTAGTGTTTAGATATTTGTATGTGTGGATATTTAACACGTGTGGATATAACAAGACGCGTGTCTCTCGGTGTACAACGTAGCTCGAGCATTCCAAGCCGCAGCTCTAGACACGCGAGGAAGCGCGAGGACGAGCACGCGGTCGGATTTGACGGATCAATTTATTAGCATAAGCGAGCCCGGGAGCGTCCGTGCGTCCGGCAGGTCCTTGTGTCGGTAACAAACACAGCCACGCCACTGCAGTCACAAAACATAATGGTCGCATACCAGACATGCCTGTGGCCACGCCGCCCGGCATTATGATATAATACCGTAAATAGGTATCATTTTCTAAGCCCGCGTGCACGGTTCTCGTTCAGGTAGTAGGTTTATCAATAATACGAACGGACAGACTTAAAGGGCGGCACAGGGTGTCCGGTTTTAGATTCAACTTAGGAAATTATTCGCAGTTCACATACGAACAACAAATTTAGCTTTCGCCGAATCTATGTTTCTAATTTCGAATCGCAATATTTTCGCCAATTATCAAAAAGCTTTTGTCCTTTAATGATTCAAAGCAATTTTGCCATTGCCTAACTCGTCTGATTCAGTCAAAATACATGGATTGTCAGATCCTTCTCAAAATTTTCTACGTACGAACAGAAAGATCGGAACGATTTATTGAATCGTATGAATTACGCATTCCGTATTTTGATGGACGTTCGGGCAATTCATCATCATTATTTCAAATTGAAAAATTCGTGTCAAATCGTGTAAAGATTCAGTCGATAGAAACTCTAGTTTTCCACACACTAATTGTAAGCTTGGAAAAGCATGAAATTTGTAAAGTAGGTACCTATGACCTGAACTCTTCGCGATATTCTGTAATTGAATATTGCAGGTAGCACTCGCCGGCGTATGGAGCAGGTACAGCGTAACGTAAGATAGTTTGATTCCATTTTAACACCCCATATAGCCTGGAGGGACCGACGTATATAAAATGGCATTTAGTTAGGCCAGTTACGGCATATCGTGAAATAAGGGGTTATTAGGTGTCGCTGTCCCTGTACTTTGGTGAGCTTGCTCATAGTACTGTTTAGGGTCGGGCGTGTTGTCTTTAGTTTGGACGTTTTTTGGGCCCTTCGGACCCGTGGCGGCCGAGGAGCCTTAGTCTTAGCCTTAGCGTACTATGTTATTACACGTCTGCCGGGAAGACCGGGGCTTCAACCCACTCGTGTTGGGTTCGTTGAGGCCCACGGGGCTTGCGCGGATCTTATATGATCGAGGCAGTGCCTCCCAACCGTATTTCGGTTGATTTTTTAGCTGCGTATAGCGTCGGTGGTCAGAGGGGGAATGGAAGAGAATGGAAGTGAAATAATAAAAAATTAAATTAAAATACCGATCATGTCAAAGTGACAATCGAAATGGCGTAGCTTTAGTCAAGAAATCGATAATTCAATCAATCGCAAACGAAAAAAAAAGAAAAAGAAAAAAAAAAAAACAACTGGGAAGACCAGTTTCGATGTTATTTTTCGCGGTGCAGGATGAAGAAAGACAAACCAAAGAATAGTAGCGTGGAGGAGACTGTCGCGACGCCAGGGCGTCGCCTAGAGTAAACTGGCGGTGGAAAAAAAAAATCTTTGTCATGGCTTGAGGCGCTCGACGTCGTTCACAGTCGCCGACTTAAATGAGTTGAACTCGTTGCTGAGGGCTAACCCCTATTAAACCGAGATAGGGTGGTGCTATTATTCGATAGGTGGGTACCTGTTATTCCAAGAATTGATGCACTTTTAGATAATAGAGCTAAGAATTAGGCTATAACGTGTCCTAAATTGTCTAATGAGTGACCGAAGGCCTCAAGACCTCGAGGGAGCTCAAGGTTGCCCTATTTTTTCACGGAAGAGTTCGTTGTTTGCCCGTGATCATCATCATCGGAGCCTTAAAAAAGGACGAAGAAGAATAAAAGCAAGGGGAAGAGTCGAGAGTTCACAATTTATCGTTACTTTTGTGAAAACGCCCGTAGACGAGAGACCACCTTTTTGGAAAATGATATAATTCCACCTATTAGCCCATAAAACGAAGAAGAAAACAACAGCGTATTTAAACCAGAGATTTCCTGGCCTCGAAAACCTCCTTTTCCCGTCCGCGTACAAACTGGCTTATCCTTCTCTTCCCATACTTATTTATAAACAGAATAATTTTAAATAATGTATCCCCATGCTCGTCGAGTGATGAATAAAATGAAATGCAAAATAAGAACTGCACGATCTCTTAATCCACATTTATTTCCTCGAATTATTCAACGAGCATATTTTATAGCGGAAAACAGGTAAAGACTTGTAATTTTTTATACTTTAAATGGTTATAGAGATCGAGCCGTGTGTACAAGAAACGAAAAATCTCAAATCGTTAGAAGGACTCTTGAGAAAATAAAATTTGCCATTGCAGATGATTGAATGAATGAGAGTTGAATACGAGGGGCGATTTACGAACATTTGTACTGTGAATTAGATCGACAATGTGTGGTTCCCGTGGATTCTATATCGTCGATTCTGCAATATGAAATGAAAATTTCGTCATCATCGTACATGGTCGTCAATCCATATAATTCCTTGTATCACAATAAGGAAACTTTGATCAACCTTCGCGTCGACCTTTTCCTTCCAAGGTACCTAATATCGTGCGCAAACAAAATTCCCGAATCTTGCTCGCCGAAATAGTTGCATAATGAGGTAAACGAGACCTGGTACCGTTTGCTGTTCTCCGGCTCCGATTCGCGTCCGCCCAACGCTGCGTGACTGCAATCAACTCGATTCAACTAAATCGAACCGATCGATTTTTTAACCGATAAACCAACCCGCCAATATTTGACAGCTCCGACGGTAGTTACCCTCTCTCTGGTGGTTTCGGCGCCTCCTGGTTCTATCGCTTCCTATATACCCCGAGCCTCCGACCGGCCCCCCGAGTACACAGAGTGAAATCCGACGCCAACCTATCCACCCACTCACCCACCCGCCAACCAGGCACCCCGTGCATGCGAACCGCGGAGCGTTTGCGAGGGTGGGCCGTCGAGGGAGACGACGAAACCTCGTGCACCATGCCGGCAGACACGCCGCCAATAAGTGAACATCGGTCGGGCCCGCAGTCCTGACCCCCTAGCGCACCCTCGCCGCCCACGACCTGCACGCCACTTTGGTCGCGACATGCCACAGGGTTTCGCGGTTGCGGCTGTGTGGATTTGAGGTAGATATTTGCAGGGTGTGGGGAGGAAGAAGGGAGCAGTACGGTTATTCCAGTCCTGATATAGAGAAGAAAAAAATGTGCGGCTTATTTTTTTATATAGAAAATTTTTCACCTGGGTCAGCATATATCGGTTCTTATTTGAGGGTGTTTTTGACTCTGGTTGATCGACGCCCTCGAAAACATCGCTGAGACATCGCACGCGCCCGTACCTATACCCGATGGCCTCGCCTCCCCGGGTCGTATAAATCAATGTCTCTCCATTCCATGCAGCACATATAACACCGCAATGTCATCTGACCCAAGACTCTGCGGGCTATTCGATGTATAGATATATACCCGTTACTGTCCCGAGGTGAGGTCACTTCACATGCATCATCGCCTTGGTCAACCCCCCAACTACGGTCAACTTGTCAGCCTAAGATGACATCATTGCCGCGATCTTGCGGAAGCTGTACCTCAATCACGAGGGTGCGCCGTATATGCGGAATCACTCTATGATGAGTAAGAATTAGCATCATGCTTTCAGTCAGTAAATAATTTCGTGTCCCTATTTCAAAAATTTGAATAAAAAATGTTCATACACTCGTCATTTTCAGCTTCATTAGCATCGACAATTCTTTGCGATAGAAATTTTATTTGTTTCCTTGACCATTTGGAACGAGTACCTACCTATAAGTACTGAATTTCTCTGTCGTATTCCGACTCGGAGCTGCTATAGAGTTTAATGTATCGAATTTCGCAGCTTTTAGGATTGTCTTTTCCCGAAGCGACTTGTCTACTTGGACAGGGTGTGTAGGTATTATTTATTTTGACCCCCTGTCCATCGGGATGCATTCCAATACGGCGTCACGTCTTCTGGTCGTGGGGTGACTAGAAGGCGATATATTGGCATACCTACCAAAAAGAATTCCTGAGCGAGTGCCCCGCCGTCCATCCGTCCGTCCCTTCGTCTATCTGTTGGTGGTCAGGAGACGCGTCGAACGACCCCGCCGAATGCAGTTCAATTGTGCGCGTCAAAGGTGATAGATGTTGCCTCGACCTTGGAATGCGCCACTCAGTTAAGCTCCTATCCTATATCCTTCTACGTCACTCTTTTCCGGTTTCCCTATTCGTCTAATGCCAGATATATATAAGACAGTCGCCCGTCTACCCCTTGAAGATGTAGAAATTGAAAAATCCTTAAGAAAGGAGAAAATATGTGTGAATAATTACAATCAACGAGTGGAAATTCTCGTCGATGAAACAACACCCGCGCCGAGATAAATGACGCCGAAATATTTTACGACTCAATTCCCTTGGGTGAAATTCTTAGCGCCAGGGAATTGAAACACGCAAGTTACGTTGAATTCTATGATTCAAAATTCTCTTTGGTATAACTAGACACGGTATTATTGACGGGTGCAGGTGTAATACGTATACCTTTATAAGTAGGCACATAAACGTGAATCGCTCGGTTTTCTCCCTGCGGCACGGCGCGGCGTGGCTTGGCGGTCTATTCTGGCACTCATAACGCGATGTATTATAATATAGGAGTGCTCGTAAAGCAGCGATCATCACGCACAATAGACAACCATGAAACAAAACGCGGTCCACGGCTGTAAAGCGGAAATATGTCAAAGATAATAAAACAATTAGCCATAAAACGTAACGATCCCCCCTCCCTTCCCCCATCGCCGATGCATATAGTCGAGGTCTCTCTAAGCAAGTGCGTGAGAGCTTGCGGGAAGAGTGCGTAAGCGTTTAAGTGCCGGTCGACGTATAGTACCTACGCCAAGAACTGTCGCTTGAGACAAATGAATATGGGAACTAGTGAGAGAGAAAAAAAAAAAAATTCTCAAACAATGCGGATAATACTCGGAGAGAAGTCTTCCGTGTCTTTCTAACATCCATTCGACGTCAGAGTGAATTTTATTTCATTCTTGGCGCATCTGAAGAAATAGCAAAAAGATGAAATAAGTATAGTGGAAATAGCGATGGAAAAATTGTTCACTCAGACCAGGGGGGTATTCAAGTATTTGGAAGGGCACCGCGTGACGTGACAAATGACTGGCGTAGTAGAAAAGAAGGTTCTTTCCCTAAGTGGGGTGACCCGGGCGGTGGAGGAATGACTTTTAATAAGAATCGTTCGGCGCAGGGAATCCCGTCGATCGCGTGCGGCCCGCGGCGAGACGGCGGGTTGTGCGATCCTCCCTGTATTCGCCCCCTTGTGCTAAAGAAAAAGTCGATTTTTTTGGCCGGCTATTCACCGCCACTTGTCATTTAAAACGATCTTAAAAGCGCGGAACACGTACAGGGAGAACGACACCGTTTTTTAAAGCTTTGGGGGAGCACGAAGCGAGGTAACATTGCATCGAACGGTGATAATGAATTCGAAGATAAATGTTCGCCGATATACGGCACGATATACATACACCCATACACATACCCATTACCATTGCAGAACTTGAAAAACTCTCATAATATAGATTAGCTGTATACCTACGTATGGATCATTTTTAGGATCGAGTACAATGACTTTGACTCGTTGTCTGATTTAGGTCATATGTTCGAACTCGATTGACAGATAAAGATAGAGGACTTCGCGACAACGCGAGTTGAGAGAAAGAGAGAGAGAGAGAGAGAAAAGCTCCTTTCTCGTAGCTTTTAATGACAATAACTATAGCGAGTAAATGGCGTTGAAGATACAATGGTCCCACCGTAGGTACGTGGTTATTACAGCAACGCCTTCTCCTCTCGAGAGACGATAGAACGTAGACTGACGCCAGTACCGCAAAGTGCGTACATATAATAACGCTCGGTTACACGGAACGCACTTTGCTATAAGGCAAACTCTTGCACGTTGGCACAATGCGGTTCACGCTGTACGGAGCCTTCTCACCTCCTCGTTTCCGGGGTCATACCTCGATATTTTACATTTTACTGCAGTTTATGGTCGGTAAGATACGAAACTACGTGGTGACTACAGGAATTTACAGCTAGGGTCACCTCATTTTCTCATGCTCATAATCTAACGATTTTAAATACTATTCATACGAAATAGGGTCGTCCGAGGAGACGGACTTCACATTCTTCCGCAGTACCACTGCCTCATTGAATTTCAAAAATTGAGCCACAATTTATAGCACAGTTTAATTTTTATCAAATTCTAATAGAAGCATCCTAGAAGTAGTCCACACCTAATTAGCTGGGTGGATAACAAATTTTTTTACACAATAGTCAGAGTTGAAGACATTTCTTAATACGCGGATTTCCCCAAAAATAGAAGCGAGATAGCAGTAAATCAACTTCAAATAATGGTGAAGAAGCTCCTTAGATTGCTTATCTCATTTCTTCATTTCATAATCACATTTTTTAGAGCAAATATGAGCGAATATCAATCGATAATGGGCTTGAAATTATTTCTTTAAGGATATGCAACTTTAGGGATTTGAGAGTATTTTCGGACAATATTAATACGCAATGTGCTAAATACAACCGCTTCTTCACCTTACGTGAATCTCTTACAGTAGTTGAAGCACAGCGCTCTACTGCCTCGAGTCAGACAGCCGGCAGTGGCTCAGCGACAAAATAGCTCGTGACAAATCTGAGTCTGGGAGCTTAGACGCATAAAGCCTTCTTCTTATCCCAGAGTCTTCTAGGGCTGTGCCTTGGCGCGGTATTTTTCATTCCCCTCGCCTGTCCCACAGCGTCAGTCTTCCAGCCACCCCGTCTGAGCATCGGTCGCGAAAGGAACGGTATAATACAAGAGCTGAGTCTCGAGCGAGCCAGCATTTCAGTAAAATGATTCTATTAATTTTTCCATTGGGAGCGGCACTCGTGCATGCCACCCTCTCGTCTACTACCCCCGTGTATCCGTGCAACGTGGTTTTGTATGGGGGTTTTTTTCTTCTGAGAGGTGGGGTGGAAGCTGACTATAAAGATGCTTCGAAATTTAGAAGAACCGTAGCGAGAGAGCCGGGTCGTTGTCGTTTGGCGTCCCGGTGAAATTGGCTCTCTCTAATTTGGCCTGCAGCCATTCGTTATGCTCGCTAGAGATAGCGTCTCTCTTCTTCAGGCCCGTCGAGATCCGGTGCGTTCAACAGCCCGCGAATTCTGAATACACTGAAACACAGTAGGTATAGGTACGTCGAGGGATGCTGCCAAGATCTTGGTACAGGTAGGTACGTTCACATCCTACCTAGGAGATAACTACAAAGAATAGCCATAACACAGTACAGCGGATGAACGAGAGGGCGACGTACTCCCGCGAGACCCACGCAAGACTATTACCTACAATCGGACGTCTATATTGTCTCTATTGTCCCTATTGTCTCTATTGTCTTAGGCGCGGCTGGATCCTCCGAAAGACTATCTCGCCCCGAAATGACGGGCTGAAGATGTTATTCAGTCACTTTTTCTCACTGCGTGAATACGATCGGATACAAACGTGACAATTTGACGCGTTCATCCTCTGCATCCGTGTCCGTATACGCATGGATGTGAAGTTGATATACGTAATACAAACCATAGTGGGCGAGTGGGCGATCTTGCGATGGTAAAAGCACCACGCTGACATATGACCTAAGGCTCATCGGTCAGCCAACCGAATCACGAATTTTACAGGGTCAAATAAGAGGCTAGACTCAAAGGGCTGAAAGCTGTGGCTGAGGTCACGAGACGCTGCGGTGGGGTCTCTCTGGCACACCCATCGGACCAGTGGATCATTAACCCTGGCGTACCGGGTCGACCTGGACCAAAATTACCGAAGAGATGTCTGTATATGCAGTAAAAGTGCAAGAGTGAACTAGTTGAAGTTTTCGAAAGGGAGAATTATCGAAGCTGCGTGTGATACATGGCCTGAACGACTATCACTGACAGAATGCCGTCAGTCTTTGTATACATATAAGATTTTCATTGTTTAACCACAAAGGATCCATGCAGCATGGCACAAAAGGGGTACGGTGAGATTTTCTGCGTGGGCGAAGCCGAAGGAGTGAAGTTGCATCGCGACGCAATCCGAAGACTCCGCCCGCGAGATCCCATAAGGAAGTTGAGAGAGGGATGGGAAGGAAAGAAATGATATTCCTTGGGTTGTAACCGCGTACCTATACGACCTTTTTTTCGTAGCTGAGACTATGACCAAGTATATTTCGTCCGAGGTGTGGCATCCCGGAGTAAAACTGAATAGTCGCACGTCTCGTAAGATGAATCTTGTTTCGTGTCACTATTGATAGAACAAAGCATTGACGTCCTACATGGCCTACACGGTTAGCAACGGTCGCCGAGGTTGGTGTTACCTGTAACGCTTAACCCTACGGCGTCATCCACGTCAACGAGCCAAAGAACGAATACTTTACGGCGCCGAAGACGAGGACAGGGATGGACCAAGGAGCTCAATGGACAGACAGGGCCGCGGGGGAGGACAACTGGCACGGGCTTGAATGAACCACAGCTTACAAACTGGTGCCGGTATTCGGATTCGACGACTGGCTCAAGAACGCGTCGAGATGTCTGGGGGTCCCTATTGTGTCGCTGGTATACACCGTCCTGGTAGTACACCTACGATAATGTGTTTACAAACTGTCCAATCATGTCGAGGAATAAAATACATAATTCACCGTCTTGACGGGCCACGTCAGAGGCCCGATTTTTTTTACCGGTCGATTCATTCAGCCGTTCGGTCGTTCAGACCAACTTTCGCCAACTCACCTTCTATGAAATAAGAGGATACATATGGATACACCCAACTATGTAGATTCGAGAACCGAAGGAAAGAACAGCGAATTGAAAATAAAAAAAGTTCATTGTTATTCGCTTATAAACACACGCCGTTATTGCGATCGGAATTTTTGCGAGACTGACAAAACGACGTGTTTAAGATCCGAGCCCACGCAAAGTCAGGTGTCGTTCAGGTGGTGTGGTCACACGTGGACAGGTACGCGTTGAGGATAAACGCCCACGTCGATCTGGCAGAGGTTGGATGGAAATACGTAATGGTTGGATTGGTAAAAACAGATTAAATCGTAGATCCTATCTCGAAGTAATTCTCCTTGGGCGGGAAGGACGCCGGGCGGAGGTCGGGAGAAGGCGTGTAACCGCGAGCGAGAGGTCCTCTTCGAGTCCAGGCCTGGACTCTAGGCACCTCCGCGTCCAGGAACTATCGGGGACCACTCGTGTCCTCACCGTGTATCGTGTGGTATAAAGCGCGCGTCATTATGGCCACGTCACTCAATCTCTCCTGCTCTGCTGGGGTCCTAGCTTATAAGGAATTCGAGGTTGAGGCAACCCTCACGAGAACTTCCAACAATCATTTATAACCGATAATTTGTATAACAAGTTCTGAACAAAAGCCAACTTCATGGTTCGGCAGAGATTCTCTAGATAGACCATGCCGCGGCATATATATATATCGCCGAGAAGACAGTTTATACATGGACCGAAAAGCGTACAGTACAATGTCATAACACTGCGAAGCCAAATGATCGTCTTTGGTTCAGTTGGCGCATTGTTGAGCCCGTATGCGTGGTGCTGGTAACCTATCTTCCTTTCTTTATAAGAGAATCTACGTCAGTGAAGACGGAGCACGACCCGCGATCTATTCACAGTTCGATGCCGGGGTTATCGCTTCGAACTGGACCTATTTCCCTATCTCGAAAACGTTTCAACGGAGGAAAATCGTCTCGATGAATGGCGACGAAAAAAGTTATTTGTAATTGTCAGAGATCACGTAGCGAGCCTCTCCCTCCCAAGTCCCATTGAAGAAATCACTTCGAGATTGAAGAAGAGGAAAAAAATATGAGAAGATACTTTCCGTTAGAAGTAAAAGAATGAATAAGAAGGCGAAAGGCGAGAGGCGAGAGGAGGCGAAAGAAAGGACTATAATAATGAACCATAGAAGAGAGCGGACATAGGAGGAATGGTATAGGCCGTCGCACCAATACGTCGACACGTCGTACAGGGACACTAAAAAGCGTGGAAGTGACGTCGTCGTGGGTCGCGACGCTCAGGGCTTGGAGCGTAGGCGATTCGAGGGAGTGCGGTGCCTCGCCCTTTTCCGTCTAGAGCCATTCTTCGACGGTACACACGTCTTCGAGGTCACTGCGTCTGCTTGGCTCAGGTTGGGCTCGCGCGCGGACCACTAACCCATAATTAGAGACTTTCGCAAATTATACGCGCGAGTGTGTCCCCTTGGTAAAATATCGGCTTAATAATAACAGTTGGAGAGCACCACGATAATTATCGGCCCTCAAATGCTAAACAAAACGTTAGCCTCGCGCAGGCGGCGCGGCGTTTTGTTAGTCGCGCGCAGGGCAATGATTACCGCAACTGCTTAGAAACGAGAGGCTGCAGGACCAACCTGCACCTATATCCTTTCGACCGTTTTGAGAACCTCGCTATGCAATTTCTCCGAATTTCAGTTACAAGAATTCACCATTCCGCAATGGGGATTCCCTCTAGCCAACCGCTTCACGAAGAAGGATTACGAATATCTTGACGGGGCTGTTAAGCAAGAAAATTATTAAATAAATGTGACTTGAAACATGACTCGGTATCGACGACGAGGGTAGAGCAAGAAGAGGACAAGATCGCAAACCTTTTAGCAGCGTGTCTGGTGTTTTGCGGGTTATAATTATCAAGGGTCGTTTTTGGAGCGAAGCAGCCTGCAGTAGCAGCAGAAGCAGCCAATGAACGCCGTATAGTATGTGTGGGTATAGTAGGTTCTTAAGGGGAGCCATAATATAAGACTACTCCGTACAGTAGCTTTTTATTAGCTAATTGGTAATTAAGCCGGGTTAAACAGCGGGCAGCCAACGCTTTCTTGTCGGCCTCGTCGTTCGGCGACTCGCTAATTTAATTTGCGGTTTCGTCGCGTTCGCCGTTCATGCCTGAAGAACTTCTTCGCAGTACAGCCACCCGGGAGTAGGTACCGCTCCGATGATTCTGCTGGCCAGTTCGTTGATGGTCCATAACGCTCACATATCCCTCCTTCTAGTTTCCATCGAATGACACTCAGGAGTAAACGGTTCGCGATTATTTTCGGTCATCATTCTGTTGCCATTTAACGAACGGTCTGTTCAATCGATTTCCAGAAAGCCAAATTGGAATCTCGTTTTGGGTATGAAGAATCGGGCAACGTTTAAGCAGACAGATCTAGGGTAGTTCTCTGAAGCGATTCTTTGAAGGGCTTTCTTCCGCGACTATCGAACAACTCTGACTATTGTATAAGCTTGGAAAGATGGGTTGGATACTGTTGTTTCTGCTGGTATTTCACGCCAACGGTTTACAAGTGTCGGACGAGCATGGAGTGTTTTCTCAGCGCAAGCAAGAAGAACCGAGCATCAGGGTTGCTGCGTGCGCGTTAAGCTTTGCTTGGGTTAGGCCGGATCTCTTCCGAGGATCCAGGGTACCCGGGGCGCCCACCGCAACAGAAGAAAACCTAAGAGTACCCTGGTGTTTGTCTTGCGGTGGGCGGGCCTCACCAGAGCTCAGTAAGGCCCGGCAAGAAATCCCGAGCTGCAAGTCACGAGCCAACAATAGTACAAATAATAACAAGCCAGCCTCGACTCTTCGAGAGGGGCATCTTCTTACCAGCCTAGTGGCTCCTCTGACTGCCTTCATCGTTTAGGCTACGTTCACACTATATTCGGTCTAGATGTAGCCACTAACCGTTTTCAATTGACCAAGGATTTTCTAGTTTTGGTCACAGACTGGTCAGATTCGCCCAAAATCCGCCTTACCACAATGTGCTTGAGTAATTTAACGGTCGTAGTGCCCATGGACTTCGGATTTATTCTATTGATGTGAAAACAGCTTTACTGCTTCTGCATCGAGCAGTGCATGTGTATGCGTATGGTGAGTATTGCATGGGAATAGAGGCCAGCGATGCTGAATGCAGCCACTGCTATCATTGCTCGACGGGCCCACCCACAACGCACGATCCACTGGTTTGCTACCGGTATTGAATCCCGCGCAAGCTCGCGTTGTTTTACTCCAGCCATGAGGATATTATTTGCATTGGATCGGTGCGCGCGAGCGAGACTTGCGGACATACAAGGAATAACCAAGAATAACCGGGTCTGGTTTATCGGTCGAATACGTGCGGCTACGGGGCCCGAAGTCATGGGGTCATGTCTCACTGACTACTCGCGAAGACAGCCGTCTGGCACCGGGGACAAGGTCTGTCTTCTTAATCAAACTCCATAATTTGCATTGATTTTGAATATTCTCTAGAAACCCTCGGCGACCAGATAGCATAGAACGGAGTCCTTTTAAGAAGCTGCGATGCGAGTGACTGATAAAAATAATATCTTGATCAGATGATCCCACTACGGTGAAGACACTCGGGGGTTCTTCCGCTTTCGGAGAAGTCACCGCTGCAGCTATAATGTTACCTAATACGGGTACCTACACTCCATGCAATGGAATAATGGCCTATAGTGATTACACGGGGTCAGGTCCCGGCAATAAACCATCTCTGGACTCTGGTGCGGCTATAAGGCCCCCGGGTAAGCTACAGGGTAATGGTGGAGGAGGATGGAGGAGAGGGAGTCCCATACCAAGGGGGACCCGGACCCAGGCGCGCCTACGCGCGGGCGGAGCGAACGAGCAGGACGAGGGCAAAACCAAAGCGAATCGAAGAGCAAAAGGAGTGGAATAAGCGAGCCGATAAAAAGAGTAGAAAAATATTGCATCCCATATCTCGTCTCATCCGGAGGAGAGCATGGAGGAGAGTCTCAACACCGGGAGCCATCCTACTGGAATTTAAATAATAATTATAGTGTTTAATATCATACGCTCGGGCGGCTGAGGTCCTCGATGGCTTCGCCAAGGCGAGGGCGATGGGCGACGAGCAACGGAGGGCGGCGACGCTCGACCATCCGCTCCTCAAGTAATTTTGCACGATAATAAAATTAAAATTTCGCACAGTGAACCGCAATCGCACCTAGAACAGCGAATTTAGCAGAAATCATCACATTCCTAAGCCTACCGAGTTTCCCACAGCGAAGATCAGTCTCCGAACGTTATGGTGGCTACCTTTGAATGGTCTACAAGTTCCTTGGACCCAAACGGCACGATACAGACTGCAGGAGGTTATTGCTTCGGTTGAATGCATTAATAAAATTTATTAGTTAGTAAGTGCGCGCACACCTTAATGGATTTTGAGCGACCACGTCGCCCGTATCGTTCTTTCCACGGTGGTAGACGGACGTTGAACGTTACTGAAATGATATTATGGTTCGTTGGTCTCTTGTGCTTTCTTCCCGTCTTAGCTGCCGCCTAGTATCCAATGCGGAGTCGAATGCCCTCTCCTACAGGAGGGCCGCGTCGCGGCGTGACAGAGGCCTGAGGACGGGATAGACGGGTAACTGCGTGCAGGAGTCATTACCGCGTGGAGTCTTTGCAAAGTCGTAATTCGCGATTCGTTCCCTGCCTCGGCAGCGCTGAACAACCGGCGACTCGGTAGCCCCAGGACCTGCGCAAGGGAGACGAGACTCGCTCGGTTTAGACGATCGTTTCGTTTAGACCTTGTCCGACTGGAATGAGACTTACATCACGGTGCGTTAGGGGTCCGTGATGTTCTTGGCCCTCGGGCAGACGGCCACCAGCAATGCGCCATCAGTATCCTCCACGTCTCACCGCGTAAAACCACTCCAAGCAATTAATAGAAACTGGGTAGGTACGCAGCTAGCTAATAACTAAGCGTATTATGCCACCTACGCAGTCCAGCCTTCGATCAAGGAATCATACGCTGTATGCAGCAGCCACATCTGCCTTGGGCGTATGAGTTACGCGGATGATGCGAGAGCCCCAGGCTACCCGCCGTGTGAGCAGAAGGTATAGAAATATCTGAGGAACGGTCACGAAGGGGAGACGAGAAAATAGATGGACGTGACGTCCGTTTATCAGTTGGCATACGTCGACGATTAATCAAGAGCCCCTCTTAATCATTTGATAAACCAATCAATAAATCAATAATTCGTATCCATCATGCAACCGATAGGTTACACTCAACGCTCCAATGTTACCCAGGCTATGCAGAATGGGAACGGTCCATGTATAGGAAGGAAGCGCTGTGCTACGTTCCACTCAATCAAAGTCAGCTGAGCTTCCGACTAAGTTTGCTCGTTTCTGACCGAAAATCAGAAGGATAGATATACATCTTCCTGCTGGGAAATTAAGTGTACGGATATTTTTCGCCTTTGTGATTGGTTCTTCTTGGACTACGTCCAGATATTTCAGCCTAATTACAAAATTTGTAAGCTAAATTGAAGAACACAATCCTAAACGAAATACTACAAGAGCTCTTGAGGACGTAACGTTCGGCAGGTAATCAAAATCCATTTAATGGAATCATCGATCAATTCCAGCGAGTATTTTGAACGGATGTCAGACGAGTTGTTTGAGTACACCTACCTCAGCCCGAGTCCAGTAGCGTCTAGTAGCGGTGTTTGCTGGCGAAGAGATGACTCGATGATAGCCAGAAGACTAGAAAGGCTCGGCGCCTATACCTGCATTGTAATTTGTATCGGAACCAATTGCGCGTCTACCACTGGCGCGTCATTTGCATCGGTTACAAGCGCGGACGCGCGTGCGAGGGACGCGCGTCGAAACAGTCACGGAGGTATAAGCGAGTAGCGAGATACGTTGGAGGAGATTGTTCATTTCGTTGCACGAGTCATAAGTCAGTTGAGAAAAATCAATTCAAGATATGTTCGGGCGGAATTTTACATGAACAAAGTAATGCGAGTACGGTCGCGGAGTAATGTAGCCGCAGGTAGGTAGGTATATCGAAGGGGAGAAAATAAAATAAACCGATGCTTCATGTAGCGTAATAAGTAGTTAGCTACCTACTGAGTTTAATTAATACCCGTGATATATTAACCTGGTCACACGAGCAAATATATATATATACATATATCTATATGTACACCTACATGTATACATACTATAGACATCCATCGTCCACTGTAGAAAATACAAGTTGAATTTCTAAATAAGAAAATAGAATATAACCACTCTAATGATAGCGATAAGAAATGTGGACGGATACCTCCCTGTATCCATAGGTACCTACCGATAACTGAATCCCAACAAGAAGGAGATAGAGTTACCGAGATGCCGGAGTGAAAACGAACTGTCGGGAATTAATTAGTTCCTATACACCGCAGATCCGGGACTCCTAGAATCCGGGCACGAACCGAGTCAGATATGTTCGATTAGACAAGCGTGTCCAATTCTAGAGAGCGCGTAATAGGGCCAAGAGTCTTTGGCGCATGGGTATAGCCGTGCATAGTTTGGCAAGGTCACCTCAGTATCGAAGGGTGGCAGCGGGAATGCTAGGATAAAAACAGGAGGAGAGATAATCTTGCTATTAGAGGCGTCCCCAGGAGATGACCGGGGAGTCGATATATCGGCGCGCGGGTCGTCAATGGACCTCTGAGGTTAGCTAGGTTAGCTAGGGAGGCTGGTGGCCCCAATTTGTCGTAACAGGCGGGCAACACACTTTTTCCAACTCCTTATCCTAAGCCCCTTACTGACCAGGGAATCCCCGGCGGTTCCCCTAACTGGACAAACTGAATCATATTGATTGACCGTCTCTAGAAAAACATACTCGAGATTCTCGAGGCTGAGACGAACTCCTCAATAAGATCTGTCCCGTGATAATTCTCTCGAATCAATTCTCAGGCTCCATTCACGCACGCGTGCAAGAAATTCCGGTGCGTTCATACTTCGAAGAAGCGTTAGTGCGCGGGTGGGTTGCCAGGCTGGTGAACTGGAAGGCCCTGAAGGGAGTTTGCGAGTCGATCATACAACGGCGGGGTGCTTATCGCCGTTCAAGATCTTGAATAAATTAATTATCTGACAGGTTAATCGAGTTAGTCCGCCGCGCCAATCATAACTCCGACCTTTATTAACTGCTTCTTTTCTCGCGCTACCAAGATTGAAGTACGCGGTGAGCAGCCAGATCGAGGAATATACCTGCCAACAGTGAGAGGCAACTTATACTTCGGTTAGAGAAACTGACGTTACGCTATCGGCATTTCATTACAGAGTAGGGGGATGACAGCAGTCAACTGAATGCGTCCAGTCGCAGTCGGGGTATTTGGACAAGCTGTCGGCCCCCAAGTGCCAGAGAGGCAATATTACGATCAGCTACCTGGTACCTGGTAGCAGGTAGTTAAACGTACATTGTGCACAGGTATTACACATCTACGGATCAGGTGACTGCGTTCTGCGCGCAAAGCGCGTCTATATCTGATTAGCTACGTCATTAATCACTTGGAGAGATGCAATAGTCGGACAGTTCACTCCTACGCTCAAGTTCAGCGAGCGTGAAGAGACGTCGAGATCCGTTACAAGATGTTAAATTCCTGCAGTAGGAATTGACGCCGAAGAGTTTTTCGCTCTTTGATCTAGGTGAATCTAGGGTCGTTGTTCGGTTATCTGAACGGCAGCACGTGCCCTGTATAATATAGATACACGAAAACTATACTCGCTATGAAGAATGGAGTTTGGTGTATGCGACGACCGGACGGCATTCCAAACAAATTAGCAAATAGTTGGTTGTAGGCCGGTCGGTAAGTAAAACGATATTAAATAGCAGCCTGGTTACAACCGCGCAACGATCATCCCGCGTCGGTCCAGCGGAGGCTCCGGCAGCGTATAATCTCGCGGGTTATTAATGGCACGGTTTGGGAAACAGCTACCGGGCAGTCCCGGTCCACAGACTCTGTCTGTAAAACGGCATTCCTCTATACTCGTTACCGCCGCTGACGATCTGCTCGCTCTAATTGCATTTTAGCTCAACCCTGCGAGTCTATCGTATCACATAATCAGTAATCTACACACATACCTATACCTATTAAAACGTGTTAATTTAATTTCTATAATAATTTACGCTCGCCATAACGTCCCTTCTAATCGATTCTTAAGAGCACTACAAATTTCTTGATTAGAGAATAGACGTCATACTGAGAATGTACGCGATGTGAACACATAGGTACCGCAGTATTTGCACCCGACATTTCGCACCTTAAAATCGAATGAGTTGATAGGAACTAGCGGCGAAAAGGTCAGACGGTCCATATCCACGAGGTCGTAAATTGAACGGGTCTGTGTGTCTGCCCAGGTCTTGGCGAGATTTGCACCGATGACCCTTCGAACAATAAAAGAGCGGGAAGTTCATTTAACAGGCTATAAAGGAGTCTACGCTTAGCGGCGTCGATTGTGGTAGTGGAACGACGGTGTGCGGACCATCGGAGGTCGCGCTTGAATCGGGCTAAAAGAGGATTTGAGTCCGGTACCAGTTCCTCGCTATCGGAGATCACCTCCGGCCCGGAATCCGGCTTATCTAGCCAAGAGGAAAGCTCTTGGTCGCCGGGGTTGTGCGATGCACGTGTAAGGGTTTGACTTTTGCCTCTTTTGCCTCTCTTGGCTCTTTTTTCTCAAATTTTCTTTTTCTTCGCCGCCCCCACACCATAACGTGCTTTAAAATGATTGAAGAAATCGAATTATACCGCTTAGAAAATTACATGGGAGTCTGTTACGAGCGGAATAAGGTGCGTGAAACTGACGTGAGATCTTCCGGTTGACCGGACAAGCGATATTCCGGTGGGAAGTAGCTGGAATGCAAGTAGGCAGGTCCATAAAATTCGCTTGTTGGGCAACGCAGTTTATTTAGCCAAAGCGAAGCAGGCAAAGATATCTCGGTGACCGTTAAAGCGGAAAATCAGGCGTTCAATCAGCGCGAGTACTGAGCAGAAAATCGAGCCTTGGTGATGGACAACGCGAGTGTATCGTTGAGTGCTTCGAGACGAAGAAATATTCAGGCGGAACCGAGAATGCAGTGGGATATATTCACCCATCCATTGTTATCTCCTATGGGAAACGAAAGGATTGCTAAGAAGAATGAGCTAAGAAGTCGGAAGTCCTGAAAAAATCGGATTCAAAATCTTTGAAATCCACCGAATGTATTAATCCAGGAGAATCCCCTGAGACTATAGCACGCTAACAAAGCACCTCGTTACCTCTGATTTCCCGAGCAGAAGCACCCGAGGTCGTTCCGAATCTCTAAGTACACTTTGTACTTCTGACTTCGAAGTATTATTAGCCGTCTACCCTGGGGAATCTGTCTACAGGAAAGAATGAATAAATTCAAACTCAGCTCGTCCTCGCTTAGACGACGACGCGACGTAAGAATAGATCGAGGTGTTGCCCGTGAATAATCTATAGATTTGATATGTGTCGTGTGAGATGGCTACTTAGCATCGAACTAGACGGCACTAGATGACGCGATGTCCGCAACGTATCACGTGAACAAAGCCTCCAACCGCAATTATTTTCGCCACAACATAATTGCCACGTCATGAATCATAATTATACGGATGTGCTTTGATGGGCAACATGTTTTTTAAATTTCTATCAATTTCAAATAAAGATGAAAAGAGGGAGATGGAAACGAGAAAGAATCAAAGATGATGAAAAAATAAAAACAATGACTTATTGTGGTTTCTCGGTAGCAGCTAAAGATTGAATGTGCGTGCGCGTTAAGTACCGAAGGCAACGACGCGTCGTGCCGGGAGTACACGTGCTCAATGCACTGTGTTCGTGATTTTAGAAACTTGCCGTACCTGTTTTACGACTGCGGCATGCTCACCGACAATGGTTAGCTTTTCACGCGCCTCATTTACTCACTGGGACATTTATTTATTTGGTTATCTGCCTATTTATCAATTCGTTTATTGACTCGGCGCTTAGATTTCTCTGCTCCCCATAGTCCTAGCTATCAGTAGTCCGAAGACGCAGTCGTCATTTTCACCTGTATTCCGAATTCGAGGAATGAAGAAAAAATTCAAATTTCTTATCACAGCAATCGCCATGGATAATCATTAGAATTCATTCACTTATATACAGTTAGAAATCATCTCGAACCTCTATCAGTGTCCCTGACGATCACGAGATGGTTTTGATTCGATCTCAGATTGATCTTGATTCCCGCGTGGCAGGAGATTGAATTGACTTTTGGTTGGATTAACCCAGAAAAGGAAGGGCATTGTCGCGCGTGGAAATTCGGTGTTCGTCGCAAGCATATTGCGCCGTAGCGTAGCGGCACTCGAGTTTCGTGTGGGCTTTATCGAACGGGCGACACTGATTGCCAATCAATATACCCATCTCGGTAGAATTTGATTCAACAACAATGTTCATCAATCAGTGCGCTAGCCTGGACCGCGTCATAGCGCCGGTGCAATTCTCAAACGAAACACGAAACAGCGAGCCGCAGCTTCTGTTTATCTCGATTCCGTTTTCTGTCGAAAATTTAAGTATTTCGATAACTCACACGCTCCTCAGTGGGTGGTTTTTCGTCAGCGCTGTATACGTACGCAGATACGATAAAGTTCGTACCTACCTTATGTTTTCCGGAAGTTTATTCTCATATACGATCAAGCGACAGCCTGCAAGGGTCGACTTTCAATTCTGCAAAATACGAGGCAGAAGTTACAGAGTTTAGTTTATTTCGAGTAAATAAAGCGTCGATATCCCGATGTTTGACATGCCCTTTATTAATTATGACAATATTTAGAATACACCGAGGCGATTGATTCATCCGGAGAATTGTCACCGCTCGTATTTATGCTATGCATCTATCGAAAGCACACGAATAGGTATATCGTAAACATGTAGGAAAATACGGAGGACTCTCTACCACCTGCAGACCACGATCCACACGTCACTATGTACGTTCATAGTTATACACGTTACTAAACGGCACTAAATGGCGCTAGACCAGAAACTGTGACGCTGATTGCACGCTGTTTGTCGTTGTAGCCAGCAACCAGTTCGCTCTCCTGAACATCGGGATGTATTTTATCCTACCTACACGGTTTCGCGGTGGATACCAGCCAGCAAAACATTCAGATGATTACACGAAGGATCGAAGGTTCGCCAGTTGTAGTCATATAACGAATGGATTCTAAACGGTCAAGGAATCGGTTGTACTATGAATAAAACGAAATCGATTGAATAACTTGTCAACGGAAAACACAGAGACCCGAACTAGACAAATGGAGTGGTGGTTCCGGCGCCTGGACACGGTGGCTCTTGGGGGCATTTTGGGAAGTGGCTAAGCCAGGCGCGGAAGATGTATGCCAACCGGAAGACACCGTACCCGGAAACCATTACTGCCCCTCTAATTTCTTTACGATCACAATGCTATTGGTCACGATTGGTCATGCTTCCGTGCCAGTCTTGTTTATGGCTCGGCCATAGCCAATCATCCTCCGCAGGGTAATCCGGTCTTTCCTAACGCGGTAGCTGTCCGCTTCATTGGCAGGACAGCAGCTGTACGCTCGTATACATTTATCTATATATCGAGCAGACACAAATTACTCTTTGAAATCGATCGAACTTTCCGCGTTCCACTACGGGAAGTTGACAGTCGAGTAGTTATCTTTCGACGGATCTGCGCGCTCCCACTACGATATCTGTATTAAAATCTCGCACTGCAACTGTGCCAGGCTGGACCATTCGTGCAAGCCTTGAGATTTCTCTCGCGTGGATTCGCTTCCAACTGCTATTTATACACGATGACGTACCGCTATTTTTCCACTCACTAACTCGCTACCATCATTATTATATTATCCTTGATATTATTATTTCTAATAAATCGTATCTCGGAAAATGTTCATTTCAGTTTTTATTTTCGATACACTCAACGTCCGGTAACATTATTATCGGATACTTCATGCCGTGCTACGTAAGCACAATGCCGAATGATGCTCTTCACGCTCTTCACGCTTAGGCATCCATTATACCTCATGGCCCATACAAACGCAATCTATTGTTGCGCTAATCGCCGGGTACATGACTCTTCGGATAGCCACTGGTCAATAGCACGGGGGCGGAGTGCGTGGCACGCGCTCAAATCAGGAAGTGCATTTATTATCTCCGAGCTCAGCGTGATTCGCAGTTCTAATTTTAACAGAATGCAGTTCATCGTAGCAGCAAAAATATTCTACATTATTCACAGTGATACCTGACTGTGATAAAAGGCACAGTCACTTGTCCATCAAACTAAAATTCAAAAAAAAAAAGAAAAAAATCAATCGAACTCGAGGAATGGTTTGATCACAAAAAGTCTTCGTCAACACGTGATTCGTCAGAACTGATGTCTGACAATAATTTACTGATCAGAGTATAGGAGACAGCCTGGAGTCCTGTATAAGCCTTGAAGTGAATTAGAAGAGGATGTAGAGAAACGGTAGGCGGCGCAGGTCCACTGGATGCATATATCGAGACGTGATGGTTGTACGGCGTATATAGTCCCCTACGTGGAAGACATCGAGTATACAGGCTTACGCAGACACGAGTTTGCTTGGTGTGCGGAGTGGCTCCAGGCACAATGAGGCTATCAGATTATATTTCTATTTTCGACACGCGGTCTATCGTGCAATCCCATCTCCATCTCAGAGCTACGCTACCGCTTCGCCTCGCCTCACCTTGCCGTGCTTCGCTCCGGCGTCCTGTTCCTTCTTGGTGAAGAGCGCTCTGTGCTCACTACTCTTACAACGACGGCGTGTAGGTACTATCGAGCATTCGAAGGGCCTGAGGGCCTGCCAACCGTCGACGGGAGGAATGTAACGCAGACCCGAGACGCAGCCAGGAAGCCGATGACTCTCTATACACGCCACTGTTTAATACGAAGAGCGTATTACTGACAAGCGATATGCCACCGCGAGAGATGGTAGCTAGTCGCCCAGGTTGTATACGGTGGATAGGTAGTAGGTACCTCCGTTCAGTAGTATCAAAACATCTATTCCCGAGTTATATTCCTATCTCTCGCACAGTCAGAATGATGATTACTCGGATAATGCCAGTTGCACTTTAGTAGAAAGAGTTTACGATTATCGATACACGGTTGAATCGCTGAAAACGTGGACTTGGATCGCTGGACGATCATAAAAAGGCGTTTGAAAGTTCATTGCTGTTTTTGTACGACGTGCTCGATATGGCTGTGCATAATGCTGCAAAATACGCAGAATAGAGTTTTGACGATCAAGTCGGGCTTTTCGCGCTATAGCTGGAGGAGAGGTTCCGATTCGTAATCACTCTTGTACTTAGAATTCCTAACGTGACTGTAATCAGAAGATGAAATGATGGAATTCCACTCCAATGAATTGACAATATACCTAACAGAAAAATCTGATCCTACGATTCGAAGTTCGAACACATGCGGTATCTGAACCCCACCCATGAGGTAGGAGTCTGCACCATGCATACCCATAATTTGTATCACAGCTGCCCTCGACGTCAATGAAAGTTGAATTCCAGATTTCAATTTTATCTTGGAAGTTGCGATTACGGGGATGGATTTAACGTAGCTTGCAGCAATCCTGGCTCCTTAGTCGGCTCGGGCTACGCTGTGGCTGGACAGGCGGCGTGTTCCGTCGTGACGTTAGCTCGCACGGCCAAGATGATGGGCGACCTTCCTTCGTCCCTTCGGGCGGGGCAGCTTCTCTTGCAGCGGGTTCTCGCGTTGCACGAAAGAACGTTGGCTATCAAAGGATAGCGGACTGACTCCACGGACTCGACCGTGCTTATTTATGGGTTAAACATCCGTCTTAAACCCTTTAGCCACTGCTAACCTTTTGTTCGCTCTCTCCGATCTGTCTTCTTCTAATTTACTTCTGTCTTTCGTGCCGGAGGTAGGCATAGGTATGCTTCAATAGATTGCCTAGTGATTCGATCCTTCTCATTCTCATTGGCAGGAAAGATTCACCATTTATACCTATTAGGAGTATTCAATAGATTGGAAATCGAAGACTCTTCGTCACTCTTCCCCTTCGGTATCCTAGTGCCTAGATATTGCGAGTAAATGATCCGGTGGGTTATAAGCTAAAAATATAAAATCCCGAATATCTCGGAATTACGTGAGTCACGTAGCTGGCACCGCGTCATCCGGAGACATAGGGAATGGAGAGGAAAATTAAAAATATAAAACCGGAGGGGAAGAAAAATAAAATAAAATAAATACCCGCAGAGATCCTGCAAAGAGCAGACAGCTCAGGGGATGAGGTGTAGCGAGCGAGAAGAAAGACTCGCTAGTATACGTATATTACTCCGAGTACTACACGTCGACCAGTTATCGCCCTGCGTTGGTACGTACCCCGAAGCGAGAGGACGAGGAGGAACCACGCGGACGGGACGATGGACGGACGTCTACGCACGACACTGTAAAATTACGGTGTCAAGAACAATTACTTTACACGCGAGCAGTTCTTCCCGCACCCCAGAAACTGCCTCGAAAGACGCCCCCTTAGCAGCGTTGTGTAACGCAGAAACTCGATGATGTTTGGCGAGTCACGTGACCGACTTTACTCCCTCGGTTCCGGATTATTATCAAACTTTGACAACGACGTAAAACTTGGTCTCGCACAAACGGATGAGCACCGGTATTTATACGGCTGGACATTTTTCCCTGCGATATATTTCTCGCCGAATCTCTCCTATGCTATGAACAATCTCGCCAACGTTCGATTTCGACATCCTAATATTCTATATCCACCGAAGAACTGCATCGAAGGGAGTTTTTCGACGTGGGGTCTGCCCGATATTATCAGCGGTTCTGCGGGGCTCGAGAACGCGGGGAACTAGTGGAAAGGGTCCCAATCAATCAGCCGGAAATCAGTATGCACGGCACGTCCACCTAATGCGGCCACTCTTTCATCATATTCATTTGATCACAGCTTCACCGAGCGTCACAGAACGCTAATGGCGATATTTAAGTCTGTTGTCTACCGTCGCGCGCTTTTTTCTTTCCGACAATTGCCTTGCTTTAAAATAAAGTACGCATTCGAGCAGTAAGGAAGCCTTATTTTCCCTCGACGTATTAAACGGCTTATTATTGGCCTGCAGACGGTGTTGCCGAGAGGCAAATGCGTCTTGGACCGGACGAGGTGCGGAGGAAGGAGTAATGCCGGAGAGCTTCTCCCGGCAAGTAGGTGATCCGGATTATCCTGGATCCGCTTAGTTTACTGGACACTTGTGCTGGCCGTTGCGACGACTACCGATACGATACCATCTGACTTTCCTTCTCTTCCCCTCCTTCGCCACTTTATCTCTCTTACAGTTTCTCGCCGGCAAAAGCTTCCAGACATAAAGAACAGACTAAACCACCTTGTTGGATGATCAAGGAGCTCTGGACTAAATGTTAAAGTGAGCAAAAAGTATGACAATCGCACTTCGAGTCATTGAAATATGATTAAAATCTCCCTTAGACGTCATCCGTCAGACGTCGACCGCTTGACAGACCGCAGCTTCGCCGCAACGCTGTCAAAATAGATAGCGCTAAAAAGGGGGAAGGTGGAAAATAAGGGTGACGGGTGCGCACATCCCTAGGAGTCACATCATGAGTATTTTGCGAGTACTTTTTGATAGCAGCGGCGGCGGAGTTGAGGGGGATTCTGCAGTACCGCAACGCGTTCGAGGGATGGGACGTCGGATGTGACGTCAGCTCTGATTAACATGAGCGAATCGACTTCGCTAGGGTCTTCGTCAAAGGGTGATGACCTTCGAGAAGGGGTGCGGAATGCACGCAACCCTTTTATTACGGTACCGGATGATTCTAATATCTAATGTGCTCACATTAGCGCAGGATTGCCTTTTAATGAAAGCTACACGGGCGGGGGTCTTGCTAAGTCCCGAAATTTTGTCACGGAGCTATATGTATATTATGTATGTGACGGCGGAACAAAGTCCGTCGTAGGGAATGAGGCATCGCGTATAACCGAGGGAAACCTACAATTAGTCCATCGCATCCCGAGGGTTCTTGGAAGTCGAGCCAATTCCTACGTTTCTCTTTCGCATACGTTGGTAGATGCACTGCATAAGCGAACGCGAAACGGAGACTCCGCGCTTTATACTGGGAGCGCCGTTCCCACGTGCCATACAAGGTTTCCTGGTGCCATTAAGTGACACGATGTAAACCAGCGATATCCCGTAATAAGGCCTCCGGCCGGTGCAGGACTCTCTCCACGATGTATCGATCACACAGCTGCAATACGAAATGCTGGAACAACCGTTTAGTTGTAATAACCAGCTACATAAGTAATCCACCGGTAATTAATCTTCACCGAGCTCGATCCACACCAATGAAAACAGATCGAAATAAACCTGAATTATACACCAATATTTCTTCGGATATTTTCCCATGGGGTGCAAAAAGAAAATAAAAATCGTATATAAACTAAATTGCATTTTTTTCATTCATACCGAGCGATGCAGCGATGGTTCATTTCACTCGAATCAACTTCATTAGGTTTCTCGCAAACTGGTGGCGATGGAGACTGAGCTCCACGCTATCAACGGGCCAAGATTACCCCTTATAAAATTGTAAAAGAAATGCTCTACGAAGAGCCCCAATATAGTGTTTGTAAAAGTCTACGATGTCTCCGTTTTTGGTGGGGATATTAGGACAGCAGGTCTACACCGACGGTAGTATCTATATACGATATGCTGGGGGCGCGACGGAGATGGGAACTGCATCTCATTCATACTTTTGCATTTGAAAGCAGTCATTTATGCGCAGGGTAGAGGGAGGCCGGTGCATCGCGGTGGCAACGAGCCGTGGATACGAGAGAGAGGGAAACACCCAAGAGACCATTATAATAGATATGTTAGCATGCAAACGTTGTCTTTTACGTTGCCAGCCTGACACGATAGACGTGTGTTAGTAGTGCTCTCGGCAGTGCCGTGAGAAACTTACTTAGGGCCACGTATCGCAACGATTAACCCTCTGCTCGAAAAATTTCCTACCGTCAAATTTCTCACTTGACCGAAGCCAGAGATTGACTTCCGCCATGCGATCGTATCACACAGTTCCACGGCCAATGTCATTTCGTTCCAATCGTATACTTCGTGAATTATCATATTGTCTCTCGATGACATTTGGATCGGATTTGGATTTTCTCGATTCCACCCCATTTGTTTTTTTTTTTTTAATTTTTTTTGCACCAAGTTGAGGAAAGATGGACACAGGTCGCGGCCTAGGTCGTCGTTGACGAGGTCGTCCCTGGGTCCGCAACGACCGGCTCGCGCGTGGTTCGACGGCAAGAGGGGCGGGTAAGCGCGGATCTCCGAATAGGGGCGGGGGCGGTGAGGGGTGCACCTACTTACCATACTCCCAGTATACCAAAGTCTCGCTGCCGACGCGCTTGCCACAGATAGTAGTTGCTAGCACACGGCAGCTCTGTGTACTTTCGCTCCGCGTCGCGACGATTCTTCGTTCGCAATTTTATTCGGTCAGGTCAACCGGGAGAGCGCAATGTTATCAAAGATTTTCCGAACGCTCCGCACATTTCCGAAAAACCAGGAACTCTCGCGATATTCAGGGTGGATTTGGGCGAAGGTAGGGGAATTCGAACCGGAAGTCACCAGTCAGTGTGAGTGTTGTCAGTTTTGTGCGGTGCCAGTTCGCGGTCACGTGGTCTCCTGTTCCTCATGTTCACGCGGGAAGGGGAAGAGGGCGAGTGGGAGGAAAGAGGAAGGAGGAAGGAGGGATGAAGTCATGTGACACAGCCGATAGTATCGCCGTCAACAACCACGTGGTTCACGTCAGGCCGAGGACATGTCAAAACCTTTTTGCGAAATATGGCTACTCGTAACATACGCCACACACATAGGTAGGTGAACGAATTTACAAGATGAATTGTTGCAGCCTTTTATTTATTTTTCCTCCTTGTGCATACTTTCGACACATTCGTCTACTGGAAATTTTCTGATTTCTGAACTCAACGAAAATCGATAAAATAAAATAAAATAGTAATAATTGTATTGCGTGTATGAATTGAAAGCGACATTATTTGGATATCGAGTATAACGAAAACCCTTATGTGAGGTGAAAAAAACAGTCTAACTAAAAAGTCTAGGCGTCAAATTGAATTCACTCGGTGAATGATGTCTAACAAACCGCAGTTATATCATAAAAAGCAATGCAGCAGAACGTGAATTAATTCTTGTGGCACCCCTTGGAAGTGTTCCGAAATTCAATAAAGGCGAATAAGGCCACCCCACCTCCCATCTCCTACCCGCAATCCTCATCCTCGTCCTCGTCCGTATCGCATCTTCTATGGGGTGGTCACAGGACTCGTCGCGTTCCAAAGTTCTAGTCGAGTTTCGGCCTTCGGTGCATATATTAGTCTGTATATTATGGCTGGAGGAGGGTTGCTGCGACGCCGAAGACAATTACCCCACAATAAGCCATTTCTTCTCTTTGTCGTCTGACGAGAAGAGTCATTATTTTCCAAAGCTCGACGTCGGCATGCAGACCCTAAGAGACTATGCAATTTTTCTTAAATATATTGCCGAAGGGATGCGGCATAAAAATTCTCGTAATTATTCTTCGGAAATTGATTCAGGAACAGGGGTTAAATAACAACCGATACAAAGACGATAAACTTAGAATAAAAAGAACTAGCAATGCTCCATTGAATTCTACATTCAATTTTTTAATTGAATAGTTGAAATCGCATAATTACCTCACACCAAGAATACTTAGTACCCTGTTCTCCGATAGTATTGGGCGAAAATCGCATCAAGTATTCACGAAAAATTCGAGTCTGTCTACCAAAGTTAGGAATTGTTAGAATTTGTCGTATCGATCGTTGCAGAGGCATATCACAGATTAGAAATAATACATACATAGCTATGTGGGTATAGTCATGGATACATGTATTTGTACAGATCTCTCGGTGTCAACCGAGTGAAATCTAGCACGGCCACGCGACAGGCTGAATAGTTGGGCTGCTTGACGTGGCCACAGACTGGGAGATTGACAGAACACGACATTGCAATAACTGCAATTACTGAGGCGGCTGTATGAGCTTCGTCTCTGTCTGTTGGACTCCAACATGGAAGATATCTCGTACTATTTCTAGCACCCTGTTGATCAAACTTCACACACACTTACGCCTTCCGTACGTCAGCGTGAAGAAATGCGTGTTTATAATTAGGTGTAATTACTACTAATTTTACTCGTAAGATTGAAAAATAAGGCTTGAAAATCAGCTGAGAAATAAATAATTATTAATGTGACGGATGAATTTTTTCTTCTCGATGCGCATGGTTACGGAGGCTTGTCATGAAGTTGCAATTACGTATAACGTTCGATGAGTTACGAGACGCGTGCAGGATACCTTCTGGGTTCTAGGTTCTTTATGTACCTACATACACGCGTATCTCTTGACGTAACGACTTTACTATGTACGGATTTTAACTTGTCAAATACGGGCTTACGATAGGCAATAACTAATAATATGCAAATCGCAGGTACAGAGCAATAGGTGTATTCAGAAATGTATTCAGTATTACTTTTCTCCGTTGAGCCCAATCGTACAACGAGATAGGTGTCGTTTAATTATATGACGAGGAAGCAATGATTGCAGTTACTGTACATTTGTCAAAGCCCGCAAGTGCCGCAGTGAAATGTTCAAATTTACTCCTTCTAATTTCCCTTCATTCTTTTCGACTATATTTATACTTGTCTTGACTCAGAGTCAGAGGGGATTCTTTGGTCGCTGCAACAATCATGGGGTTATCAATTCGAACCATAGAACCATACATGGGATCAGGAAAACTTCGGGAACCCCGAGCGCCCCGGGCGTTCGCAACGCGTTGAGGCACCCTCCTCACGTACCACTCGAAATTTCGCTTGGTTAACGTTTTTTAACATTTCATTTGACAGCTGTCGCCCGCAATACGTACGGGGTTGTCTTCAGCCCCGACCTATATGGCATAGGTCTTCGTGGTTTAAGCTCAGATTGGCAAGTACCAAACGTACATACGTCGAGTGTACAGCAGCACTTTATGTGTATAGAGAACTGAAGATGTGTGACTTGCGATTGACTCTTGGTATAGCAGCGCCTACCCTGGCCCCAATTTTCGAGATCTTTCGACCCAGAAATAAGTGAAAACCTTGGAAAATAATCAACCGATCAGTCGCAAGGTTAGGCGATAAACCAGCGGGTATTTTGGACAACTATTTCTAACGATTTAACGGATCTTCTTATCGCGAGGTACGATGCGATGTGCCCATCAGATGTCAACAGGTTTTAATAGCTATTCAAGAATTGCTCTTACGAAATAGGACAGAGGCTGACCCAAGTCATCAGCCACGTGTGTCGCGATCAGAATAAATGAGAGATATAAAATTGCTAAGAATCCGTGACACTAGCCTGAGAACTTTCTCAATTAAAGGGAACAATTAGCAATGGATATAATAAATAATGACAAAGTATAACAAGCGGCCTGTCTCTTTCTCTTTCATATACTTCATCACACTCTTCCTCTCTCTCGCTCACACATACCGCCGGTATGCCCGTTAGATGGAATGGACGTGGCAGTTCAATCCGACGTTACAAGTATCAGTTAATGGTGTCCCTTTTTTCCTATATTTCCTTCTCTTTCTATGTCGCAACGGTATTTAGCGAGTTCGTAGGCTGCCTAATTAATGCTGGCAAGGACGCGCATTAAAATTCAGGTATCAGATTAGAAAATAGATAAGGCTACTGGACGTTGAGCCCTGTAAAAAAGCAATGCTAAGAATAATCTCGACTTGACGTGAGCTGCTGCTTGAATATTTCGACATCGTAAAATTTTCCACGATCTTAAAAATATCGTAGAACTAGGTAATCGTTGAATTTGTTTCTTAATCTTTCGTCTAACATATGAATCTACTCGCTTCTCGAGATCGCTGTATAGCGATATTACGATTTGTTCGATCGGATTGCGGATTTTATTTTATCGATTAGAAAAATCTAGGAGAATGTTGTCTGCGCTGAACGGCGCGCCTAGTTTCCAACGACGAGGCATTCTTGTGTCGGACAGTGCGGAGTCTCGATGCGTCTCTTCGTCTGTCCTCGGAGGTAATCTGGAGAGAAAAAGCAGGCGACGTTGTCGTACGTGAGGCCTGCGGGAGTTAGGTACGTGACGATCGATCGCTTGCCGATTTATCGATGCGGTTGATTCGCGATCGACTAAAGCCGGATACGACGTCACGATCGGTGAAAGACATCGCAGTATCGTATGCAGTCAACCAGGCGACGTTGTAAATCCATCAACTTCGCATACATTTGGGCATAAGCATCAGCATAATCGATATTATTGTTAGGCCGGAAATTTGGCCAGATAATTTCTGCACTGTTCGGACGTAATAAAAATTGCATTGTTCTCTGTGAAGCGCAACCGTTCACACCACGTCACTCAAAATCAACGAGAAATCCGTTACCGGAATTGCAAATCGATACTTTATATATTTAAACCCAGACAATGCCGTGACGCGGGCTCAAACTGCGATATACCGACTTTGGCGCGAATCGCACAGTTCGCTGTATAATGATGACGAATCGTTATCGGAATGTCCAGTCGCTTCTGCCACGTCTGCGTCACTCGACCATCCAAGTTGGCTGCAGCGTTCTTCGAAATCGACTTTCAAGGAATCACTGCACGACGTGAGTCCACGATTTGCGGAGACGGTTCGATCAACTAGACCGGCGCAAGACTGCAAAAGTCTGCAAGGTCCTGGTCAAAACTTGAGCCTAAATATAGTTTACTTTTTACTGGAATTCGAAATGATGGTCGTAGAAAACCCCGGGGCAAATTAGGCGGTGGGGTTCGGAGTTTTAGGCCCCTGGGGTGTCCCTACGACCCGCGCGAGACATAAGTAGGTATAGGTCTAGGTACCTATATATATTTTGCCCCCAAAATCTTACGGTGCCGGTCTGACCCCGTCTGAATCCACGGCTGAGTGTGGTACGGTATGGTGGATACACGTACCACGCGAGGTCCATGGGCTGGAAACAATTGCTGCCTCGGGGCATCATTTACATCATAAGCAATCATAATGATCGAATTTTCGGCGAACGACGATGATCCAATGAGTGGAACGAGCCCAATGGGGAGCCAATTGAGAAGCGGGCTCCCACTTACTGACGGAGCTCTATTATAGTTCAGCCAGAGGCTTGTACCAATAGCCCTCTGCGCTTTTCGGAACCACCAAATTGTCCAGAAAGTGAAAATTGGATCAAATCGTCGTGTACGGACTCGATGCCTTTCACGATTACCGCTTATACTACGATTCTCGTCTATTTCTACTTCTGCTGCACTCGCGTTCATGAATCTTCATTTGATCGACAATCTCCAGAATCCTGAAGCATAATGAGGTCAAGAATTTTGAAGAATCTCTTAAATTTCGGTGTTTGTCAAAAGATACACCCTAAATATTTCATCCCCTAATCCAAAGCGGGAAAAATGACTTTCCGCATTCTTATATATACAGTACCCTCGTTTGCTGAAAACGAAGAAAGGACTTTCTGAGAAGGGGAGAGAAGGATTCTTCCGTCTCACAGGAGCCCTGTATCTATAGTTCTATGTTCGTGAGCTGTTGCGGGCTCTCCGCTGCTGCCGGTATACGCGCGCGGCTCCAAAGCCCATCAGTATGCGGACCGCGGCCCGTGCCGACCCTCCCCCTCTGGTATATCCCTCTTCGTTCCTCTGCCTCTTCGACCGCTCGTCGCTGTCGCTCCCCGACCCAAAATGTAGGCTGTTTCGGAGAGAGTGTTTCTACCGTAAAGCCGAAACAGTATTGATTGCAGCTCGCCTAGCTCAGCCTCGCTACACCGCGTACTATGTGCTTCTGTTTATACCGCGATAGGTCCTTAGAACTCTACACCAACTAGCTATTTCTCGAATTTGTGGTTTCGTTCGCGTCTCGGTGATCACCGTTAATGATAGGCGACTCGGAAGGATGTCTGCATAAGAAGTTAATAAGTTGCCAACGACACGGTTTAGATTCCTTTTTTCTTTTCTTTTTTTGTTTCATTCCAGCTCCCATGTAACCATTTATTAATTCTCGTTGGGAAAAAGGAAGGAAAAATAAAATAAAAAAATAGTTGGAACAACGGTCTGCCAGTTAGCGTTGGTGAAATAGGATTTCATTTGCTGGGACGAATTGAATGAAAACCGTAACGTCAACTACTTCGTTTCTGCAATTGAACGCCGAGTAATTGAATCGCGACGAAATAGTTTTCGCTCGTTAAATATTTGACTGGTGTAAAAAATGAAAAAAAAAATTGAAAAAAAAAAAAATCCCAGCAATTTGTTTTACTTTTATCATCTATACGGGATATAGAGAATGAGGGACAAGTTTTAAGGACGACCGCCTATCCCGATAACTCTTGTATTAGTTACCGCAAAGTTTGTTCAACGTTATATTAACGGCTTGAGAAAGTTCCGGGGCTAAAAGATAAACACTTTCCAATACCTTGAGACTTTAGTAATTTCATATATAGCTTCATGTCGTCAGCTGTTAATGAACCTCTTAATTATCGAACGCAAGTACCTACACGTGTCACGAATGGTTCATTTCAAAATATTACTGTAACCCTTCATTTCTGAATATAGAAAACTACCTATAACATATATTGGACGAAAATAACTGGTCCTTAAGGGCTAATTGGAATTACCGTGGCTCACAATCACCTCAAGGAATCCTGGCTCTTATCTCATCGTAGTCGAGAGGGCCAAATTTCGAATCACAAGACCGTACTAAAGGCGAGTAATGACGTAACAATGACCTAGGAAGGCAGTTGGCATCCTAGGTTGTCACCCTGGCGTCCCATCTGGGTTTCCGAGTTCCATCTCGGAAGATGGGGTTCCCTATCGTGCCTTGGCAGATAATTAGGCAGGCAATCTGACCGGGCGGGGCTTCGGAGTATTACACAAAGTCCGGAGCCCGACAATCTAGGATTCCTAGTGAACTGGTGGCTACTATCCGTTCCGCAGACTCCATATAATACACCTCATAGAACCAGGACTCAGGTCGACCCGGGATGCTGATTTTATCTCCTTCCGGTGATCATTGTACGTTTATACTATTTTATGAACAGCTAAATTGGGAGTTCACCATGGACCCGGAAGGTAGACTTGGATGAACTCTTATTCTTCTTCATAATGATCTTGACTAAGAGCAAGGGTCTACCGAGAGTTTCGGTGAATGGGGCGTTAGATTTTCCCATGAATTCCAGGGAAAAAAAAGATCATAAGGTCACCCGTGACGGGTGAGAGTTTGCTGACGTAATGAGGCAGATCGATTGCCAGTGACATTACCATGACAATGAATCACAACACCCTAGCGAATGCTTCGGGAGCTAGTAGTCGGGGAAAAAAGAAGTAACACAATTGGTATAGTTGCCAGGAATTTGGCAGGAATACGCGAAAACTGGGAAACCCTAGGGGCCCGTGGTGTGCGCGTGGACTAGGGACGGGGGCACGTCGTACCGGCGCCCTTATTAGCTGGAAATGTGATCTATTTGCCCCATAGTCGCATAAAGAACGGGAGTGCGATATATACACGAGACCTAGAAGAGGCCGTTATTGGCCAATAGGGACCGTAAGTTAAGTTACGTTGGGTTAGGCTATCCCGATATGCTGCAATACGCCTGGTTGTGTTATAGGTTACAGTTAGGCCAGACCCCACGGGACGCTAATACGTCAGTAATTTTTTCTCCATTCCCGATATTGCTTTATTATTTCCTACGTCACACCGTTATTATTAGTGCACATTATCCCGATGAGATGTATGGTGGTCCATAAATCGGTGTCATGTTAAAATTAACGCCGAGATAATATCCAGCATTGCGTCTTATACCCTCATACCAGCCGATAGGGTGGTTTCGTGCAGACAGTATTACGTTATTTCGAATTCGCAAGGAATTTCGGTCGGCGCGTCGGACCTGGGTATACCAACACCTCGAGCCAGATGTAGGGATCAGGTATACAGGAATATCCGGCGCACCGGAGGCCGGGTCCTCCGACGAAGAAGGAGAGTCTATATCCAGAGTCGTCAGACATTCCGATATACGGGGTGATGCGGATTAAATTGAAACTTTGCCGCGTCATTTGTTGATCTGTGCTTGCGCCTCGATAATGATAATTCATCGGCTTGTTATTCATCAAGAATAATCCGTCGACGCCTACTCAATTATTTTCGCGCCTGGAACTTGACACAATTTTTAATTCAAATTGGTGGGTTCCATTGTCTGGGATCGCTAACTACTTATATACGAATAATCGACGCAGACAGCTAGGTATCGACTAGTGCAAATATATCCTATTAGGGATTCAAGGCTCTTCGGATCCACCGTGATGACCTTATTACAGAACGATGACCCGGTCGACCGTGTCAGCCACAGTTATTGAGTAGTACAGAGGCCGGGCCAGGTGGATATAGGTATGTAGATACTAGTTACTAGTTACGAACATATACACTTGGATGTACTATATATATGCCCCCTACGAACGACGATGTCACCGCGTGTACCGTGGGTGCGAGCCTCGGTGACGGGAGTGGCGTCGTCGCGGCCTCCATCCGAAGGTACGTGTCCCATTGTCGGTTTTGGTATTGTATAGTGGGCTCCCCCACCCACCCGAGTATTGTTTAGCTACCCGCGACTCGCGGGTCTCCAACGAGGCCCCGATGTGACTCACGGCATCGGCTTCCGCTCGCCGGATTGCACTCCGAATCGAGCCGGTTCCGACGCCTTCTACTTGGTTTGGATTTCCCGGGTGTCACTGTGTGAATAATAATTAATTTCTCGCGGAAGTCACCGTACAGTTTGATGCATTTGAGATAACGTTACGCCACGATTTTCCGACAAATTGACGCACCAGGTTCAGCAAGAATGAGAAAAGAATCAACTCCTTCTACAGGGTGAATCGTATTCTAATCCCAGGTAAACCTATACGTTTGCCGTTGACCACCGGCTATGAAACAGTTTTGGAAAATCCATATGGCCAGCTAAGGACTAGGTATAGTTCAGTCTGCAGGGTTGTTCTACCGAAGCAGAACACAATGGCGTGTTCTAGGAGAGACGCACCCGGGTGAGAGGGAGGAGGAGGGTAGAGCTTGCGTCGGTCCTTGCCCCGAGTACGTGATCAGGATGTCAAAGCTTTCCATCGGGCTCAGAACGGCCGAAGACCAGTCGGTCGGTTGGTCGATCGGTCGGTTGGTTTCGGATCCTGTCATAGGACCACGAGCTCGTCTTGGACTGCGAAGGGCAAAGGAGAGGGCTGAGAGAACCAACGCGTTATGGGACAATGCCAAGAAAACATCAAGGTCCTAAGCGATCGATCGACCAACGTGGAGTGGTGCTTTTCACCGAAATTGTCGCGCATCACCTATGTTAATGTCTGCTCCGTGGGGTTCGAGACAATACGTATACACATATCGCAATGGAATATCATGTCTGCTGCTCGACTTTTTCAATGACCTTGGGCACCATTTTCACCCTGTTAAAAAGAAAATAACTTGCCATATAGAGCGTAGGCGGTGCAAGGCGTAATATATGTAGATTCGTGCAACACTACGTCAGATCTTGTCGGTTACTGAAAAGTCTCGGTGTACTACCACCGTTGAATACTTGTCAAAATAGCACCGAGGATACTGTCTAAAAACCAACCACAATGTCTCTTACAGCATATAACTTCCCCCGCGTAGTTTTCACGTATAGAAAACTACCCTGCATAGCGGTTTTGAGCAAATTTGATGCTCATCTGTTCACACGTCTGTCATTAGTGACGCCCCTCGTTTGTGTTGGCGTTGGTGGTCCGGTTTGCATCACGTAACAGATAGCATCTAAATAGAGATCAGCGATTCTTTGAGTATATAATTTGGTTTTCGATGCGGGGACAGCTGCAGCCCGATCAAATGACCCAAACGCCGTGTACGAGACAAACCTTCGCCACGCCCGGCTGTTGGGACTTTGATCTCAGATAACGACCGCTTCGATTCCCCGTCGAAATACCATTTTCACTTCATGTTTGTGCTGTAAACCATACATTAGTTCGCGAGTCCGTGGTACAATTATTATTCAATTAAAGTGATCGACATTTCATAATGTCATACTTTCACTTGGGTGGAAGACAATTTGGGATTGATTCTGAATGGAAGTTTGCATCCGGTTCGGTGCATACTCTCGCACCTTTTCGAGCCAGGTTTAGGGAGGCGCAGGTCCACCAGGATCCGTCGAAAGTGACAAATGTCTAAATCGCCTGAGGCTGACCATCCACCGTAGTGCCCCCTGCCTCCTGTAGGACGCGGGCTCGTTGCAGTGCAAAGTACCAGCCGACCCGGGCGTAAGTGCTCCAAGTGCCCCTCAACAGTTGATGTGCTTAGGCAAATGTGGCACCCGAACAAGGGCACCGGGCCGCTAGAGGGGCGTGTGATGTATTTGTAAAAAGGTGTCGGGTTGGAACTAAGGAGGCCTCCGGTCGCTCCGAACCCGTGCCCCGAGGGAATCAGGGTGGGAACAGATAAAAGAGAATTGTATAAAATAGGCTACAGCGGGGGGAAGAAGGGGGTGATGCTAGGGGGTGGCGGGTGATGCCCGTGGGGCACAGCAAGAGGCGCGGGAGGCGGCTGCCAACGCCATTTTGAACCGAGCGTCGCTCTGATCTGTCAAATTTCATTTCACGCGTCTACGCGCGACGCCAACGGCTCGACGCCTCCACGCTTTGACGTCGCGACGCCTCGATGGGGGTGCAGATAAGGATCTACCGACAGCCGACACCTACCCTCCGTTATACCAGACCAGATTGCGATCTTAAAGCTCGTCGGGCTCGGGGTCAGGTACGACCTTTGCTCTTATGGGTCAGCGTTCCCTGTTCAGCATTACGTTTTATAGGGAGAAATGAAGAGGCGAATAAAAAGTTGAGAAATTGTGAGAAAATAATCAAATTCAGTTGCAGACTAGAAGCAGAAGAACGAGAGAACTTGAGACAGTTTAAAAGTTGCTGCAAATTCTCACACCAGCTTCACCGCTTTATAATTTAGTGATCATCTACAGTCATCTCGTCTCTCCTGCACGTTTCATTCGAGGAATCGCGGGATTCGTGCTTTCAGAGATCGGGTATCCCCCTCAGAAATTTTCGCGACGGTGTAAGTGGCGAAAGAAACGAAGAACGAAACGTTGAAACATAAAATTGAAAAGTTTGACGTACGAAGGTTTATGGGAGTTTTAAAAGGCAGTAAAGTCAGCCGTTATGCCTTCCGCGAGTCGTTATATTTTCTTCCTTCTTCGCGCGTTTTCTCCCAGCTCCTACCGGCTTCATCATAGTCCTCCCGTTCCGTAGTTTCCCACTATCCCACCGTTGAGTATACCCCATCGAGTGCGTTTTTGTTTCCTGGATCGTTGCCGGCACGTTTGTCGCTCCGCTGAGCTCCGGTTTCTCAGCTTTTACGATCTCTCGCTCTCCTTCCTCTCATCTGACGTTCTCACCGGCCTGGATACTCAAATCGTACATACGTCTTTCTTGGTAGCATCTCAGCTCACATGGTTCTCAAAAATTTTCTTCGGTAGAAAAAATCAACCCCTTATGTCGCAGATTTATATACATACATCATCGATAGTTTTGCGAATCGTTTCGATGCGCTGGTATTTTTGACTTGGCGAAAGGAAGAGGATCTCCCTGCCTCGGTGTAAGGGGTTAGTAATGAAGCGAGTTCGGTAATGAAGCCAACCCCTGGTTGAACAAGTCATCGCCTGCTTCGGATATATTTTATTGCGCCGCTGGTCTGGTTTATTATCGCCCACCCCGAACGGGAAGATCAACCCTTCCTCACGCCCTCTGCCTTCCCCGTGGACCCCCGGGCATCCAGTCGTCGGTAACCACGCGGCGACGCCTTCCCCGTGGAACAGTGGCGCTCAACGAGGCGTCGTTCTAAGCACGAGTTCACGGTAAAATAAAAGGGTTGCTTTAGTTCCCTGCGATAAATATTACCCTAATTTCTTCGCCCTGCAAGAATCCCTGAAAGGGGTTCGAAATCGAATTGGCGCGGTTCGGGCGCGCAACCCCAAACATTATCTTCTTTCTTCTTTACGATGCCGAGCCACGGCTTTGTTTAAGGACTGAATATAGCACCAATTTTGTTCAAGTTACTCAACGGACGTGATTATTCGTACTGTTATCTATTACCTGTGCGTATTATTTGTGCTGCTATAACCCCGGAGAAATCAAATGAATACGAACCACGTTGCAATCGTATTAATTTTTATTTATCGACGGCTCAGTATTAGGTAGAATCTAACTGAATTCCTATACCCGAATTCTCGAATATCTTCGAATGCAAGGGATGAGTTTGAGAACCAATGCCTTTTAACGCGGTAGGATTAAAACTATAATGCACCCTAATCCAGCAATATCTCATCCTGTCTTGTGGGATTCGTCGCTCACGCGCAACCATCCCTATTTAGCAGATCTCTCTCAATATCTCTCAGTATATATATATACGTATTATACATTCACGCCTAAGTCGTATATATATACAACATATAGTCTACCATATATCGTTACCTACCAGAGGCGAAGACGCCAACTGAATTCTGGGACGAGCCGAGTCTCTCTTCAGCCAATCTGTGATATCTCCAATCAGATAGCTTAGACTACGGTCATATGGTGTCCGAGCCTTAGGAGACGTGCTAAAACGTCGAAAAGTACGAAGTCTAGAATTTTTGATCCCATCAACCCGAGGAGAATCGCCGACCACGTATGATCCTTAATGGACCCGTAAAGATCTAGATCTCGAACGTAAGACTTTGAGCCAACTGGCACGAGGATCTGCTAACGTTCAGCTAATGTCCAACCGCGACTATACCCAGGTTCGTACCTACCCATGTAGCAAGTCATCTCCGAAACGACGCCCAATGCCATTGCCTGAAAGAGTGGCTATACCTACTGTGTATCACTGCGTCTTATAGTCATCGGCATCTGTTCCAGATGGAATTACGAGGCAAGTTCGCCTCTGCTAAGATAACGCTTCGCTCGCGCTTCCCTGGAAGTGACTGGCTCGAGATGTGGGGAGGCGTTGAACGGGAGACAGGAGGGTCTGGGACGGGAATACTTGGTGAGTAGAAAAGGGGGGCGAGTGAAGAGCAAGGTGGAAGAGGGAGAGTAAGAGGACCGGAGAACCCTGTGTATGATGGGTGAGGTTCTAGACTCCGGCTCCAGTTGCCATCGGGGTGGTTCTTGCAAGCGATATAAGCTCTCTCTTCCCTTCCCTTCCCTTCTCTTCACTTCTCTTCTCTTCCCTTTCCGTCCCCTCGCCTCCCCGCCCTCCTTTTCCTCTATCCTATGCCACCAGAACACCACCCCACTGGAGCACCCACTATCACCCACAGATAGTGGTTCAGTGCTATGGGGTGTCGCGAGCTCATACATATTCAGCAGATGCATCACCCGACCTCAGCTACGTACAGGAAAATTATTGACCACGCCGGTGGTAGTCTGACGACCCCTCGATGTGGACCAAAGTCGTCCTGCCGCTGGGTAAACTCAAATTACGGACCAGTTTTCGAGTCCGATTGATGTTTAGGCGTTTTATCAAAACTGAAAGTGGATTCGGGAATTTGATGCTTTATTCGAGTCGTCGCGTACCGCACACGCCCGAGGCTCTACACAATCTACAGGCAAGAATTTTCCCGATGTTTCAACCATCGGATATTTTTCCAACGTCGATTACAAACTTTACACACGGTAACTTTCGCCGTAACTTTTCGTCTCCTTTTTCCCCGTTGCCGGGTGGTAGGAGCCGGATGATGAAGACTCTAGTGTCAAACAATGTGACGATCCTTGCCCGCATATACCTACTGCAGTTTAGTATAATGAGAATGTGGAGAATCAACGTAAGTAAAATAAGAGACCGCGAAAACGTTTCCAAAGCGATTTTTAAATCAAATGAACGGCCTGAATATCGTACTAATTGTAGGCTACTAGAAAACTAAAAGAATAACAGGAAGAAAAAAAATTACCACAATCAAGTTAATCTCGAAGATTATAGGTCCGACAGGGCATTTCTCCTAATGAGGAATTAAGTGGTGCCTGACCCATCAAACTTAACGACTACGCGGGTAATTTTTGACTTAATTACCGGGGGATTATCGTAGCATTTGTATGCACGATCTTGAGGGAACGTGTCGCGCGCGACTGTTCCGGTATCTTAAACTATAATTGGACTACCGAGGACCAATACGGTCGTATTTACATAATTATCTGAGCCACGGGATGACACGAAATTAATATAAATATGCCGCTGATGACGACGGCTTGGTCAGACAAACGCCAGACTAAGGCCGCTGGCCAGCTATAGCTTGTCCCGCATAACTTAGCATAAATAATAAATAATATTGTGAACACGTGCCAACGCTAACGCACCTCGATACGCGAGTCATTAACGCCCTGAATTCTGATGTTCGCTCAGATGCATTCCCCGTGCAGTCTTTATGCCGCGCCTATAATCGAGTAATTCGTTTTAAATTCTCTTAATGCCAACATCAAGAATCATCATGCAGTGATTCACAGCTAGTGGCTTCCACGACACTTGCAATTCACTTCCGGCTCGCTGGCACCTAGGGAGCTTCACACGTTCCGTTGAATCCGAACAGTTTCGGTCCGTATAGGCGTTGTTTCTTGTATATTCATTCAAGTCAAGGCAGTGTAAAGGTCGAGATTAGCCCACAAATTTCTTCGCCTAGAATATTCAAATCTACGTTTGAACGGAAATCGGATTCAAATATATTTAAGACCTAATAACCTTGTTTGGGAAATTCACTCTGTTAAAAAATGTGTACGAGGAAATAGATCCTCATATTTTATGGCAATTATGTGTTAATTCGAATTCATTCATTTTGATTAAAACTTAAATCTTGAAAACAATATCGTATGTTGCATTAAGTAGGCAAGGCGCTAAAACGAATGTAAGAATTTGAATAGATCTCAAGCAACAAATTTTTTAGATATAGTCTACGATTTTCATTTTTTTCTACATTCGCATACATTACAGAATTGACAATAAACTTGTAGAAGTTCGTAGTGCTTCCACAATTCTGCAGTCTTTGTGCAAAGCCTGCAGGACTGGGCCAGTGAATGTCCTTCCGAGATTTTAATCTGACGTGGAATACTTGGAACAGTTGGGCTGCGTGTCCTGGACCCATCCCGTTCGCCACCCAGTCTGCAGACGGTTCAGAGTCCTAATACCTTTTATCGCGAATTAAGATGTTGTCAGGGTGTGGTGTGCTCTCCGAAACAACGAGGCCGGTAAGGGTGTGCTCACACGGAGAAGATCTTTTACCCGATTGGTCCACCTTGCAATAAATCCGCCAAATTTATCGCTGTCACGCGAAGCGTTTACTCGAGTGCAAGAAATGCATGAAAGCGTAAAATCCCTTTATCCACGATACGGGAATTGCTTCGTAGCTATAGGAACACCGTTTCCCATAATGACTACGAAATTATTAGTTACCATTGATCCTAGTTCAAATACATCTATAGGAATTATACACAGTAGACCGATACCATAGATTACATCTATATTTTGACAAATATCGACATTCCATATATAATCTCTGGTTGCAGGCATCGCTATATTTCGATTGACTTTGACTAGCTATCAATGGAATGAACTTTTCGTAAAAACAGAGCAAGATATCGACAAATCGCTATTATACGGGTACCAATTGCCCTGACAGAGGAAATATCGAGGTCTCGTAAACATCGATGATACCAGGTTTGAAAAGAAAAAGAGGAAAAAACCAGTTAAAATCTGAGCATCAAAACCCGCATGATTCTAGTCTGGTAAATGTGATGGACGGTAGATCGAGGCTCAGGAGCGACTTTTTAAACGTCGAGCTATGCCCCCCGGAGGAGTTGGTCTTGGCGAGGCCTGTGTCAGCAATCAATGTAGGCCCTGAAGCGGTGCGATAGAAACGGGTTTATCAATGCATATTGGGAACAAGTTGGCTGTTGAAATTATCGAAAAAGTATAATAAGTAGAAAAAGAATCGCGTGGACGGACAGGGGGAGGAAATCAGTCAGAACACAGGGCAGTACAGTCCACCATGCAGTCAGCGCATCCGCTTGAAATATGCCGCCGTAGTAGCGCAACGTTGTGAGTTAGTTTAATATGCAAATGGTGCAGATAACCTGAACGTCCGTAGCCAACGCCAAGTCGTGATTCCACTTCCAGTAGCCGTGTCGCACGGACCCCGATCCAGGTTTCTGGGGAGGGACTGCCGCCGGAACGAAGACTACCGAGTGAATTGAGAGATAAGACTGGCCCACGCTCACCCCAACATCTCCCCCGCAGACTAGCAGGGCCCCTAAGGGAATCAGGGACGGACATACCACCTCTAATTGTGAATGCCTAAATACACCTTGGTACTCGATTATATCGATTGTCCTTCCCAGATATCACCCACTTTGGCGAACTGAAATCAATACTGTGCGGGGATTATGTTTTTCCCGATTCGATATCGTTCTGATCAAAATTGAACGGCTTCTAGCATCCAGAATACCTCGTTTCGTATGCTACTCGAAAATTAGCGCCCCATTGATGAATACATCCCTGAGAGGTTAATCTCGTAATGGTCTCCGAAGATGGTAGCGTGTAACGCGAAGGTGTATCCCATCCCTCTTCGGTCCTCTTTGCTCGCGAGTCCCTCTCGATCCTCGCAAAGCGTGATCAACGGTTTGCTAGGTGGTGGCAGGAATTGAGGCTGCAGCCTCCTGCCTGTGTATAACGTCGACGGCTCTTTCACTCTCTCTCCTTTTCTCTTTCTCTCTCTTCCTCGCCAAAGTACCGTGGCCTAGCTCGCGCGTTGTAGCGTGGCTTGTACGTGGGACGAGGGGCAAAAGGGTGGGCCAGGGGAGGCCTGGTATAGCTGAGGTAGGTAAGGTAGGTAAGCGCTTCATTAGGCCGCGCGAGCTCCCTAATTACACACGGCCTCATTAGCGGCTTCCACTCTCGCCCCGAACTCCTCTACCCTCTAAAACCTCTCTACGCGGTTGCCGAGCTATTCGCTGCTCAACGCGAAGAGGAATACAGGGGCGAAGGAGAAGCTCAGAGACTCGGGAAACCACAACGGTATACATTCCTTCCTTCACCACTGAGACTCCGACAACGACAACTATACGCGTCTGTCTGCATAGCGTGGCACAGTATCCAACCAAACCGCCAAATGGCGTCGGGACGCTCCCAGGCGACCACGACGACCTGGTACAAACGTACCGAGTGAAATAAATTATTTACCCATTCTGCAACCACTAACGTTTCGACAACAACACCATTAGCACCGTCCCTAACGCGACCTCCTCAGTATATCTGACAGAAATCGTTAAATGTCATTCAAAATGGTACCTATATATGTCTTGGGCTGCTTATTGATGGCTCTTGCTACCCTCGTTTCCTCAGTATCTGTACATACCACTCTTAGGTTTGCTCAAACTTGACCTCGTGTCGGGGATTAGTGTTCTTTGTCACGTTACGGAATGATTCGAATTTTGAACGGTCGAATTCGGGCACACGTGCGGGTATCTTGTTCATTTTGATAACCACTCCGTCTCCGCAGCTATCGCGGGGTGGTGGTTATCGTCAGAGCTATCGAAGTAAACTCTAAATTCAAACGCGACGTTTAGTGTTCATAAACCTTTCTAAAGATTTGATAAAGATCGTTAGAGCACAACCACCACCGTCCCTGCGACCTATTACCTGGATTTTTATTTCGCCTAATTCGCCAACTCCCACGTGCCGATCGGCGATATCGCGATAGTCGTAATTTCTCTATCTTTAGAGGCAAGGCTGGAATTTCGCGTATTAAGTCTTACAGGCTCACGGAAAGCTTACATACTCTAAACCACGTGATCGGAGCGGCCTGAATTCGCGCGGTGTCGCGACGTTTATCACGGCTGTAGTGTTAAATCCCGAAACGCCGCGTCGTGACGCTTCTGCCAAGGGTAGAGCGGGTTGTGGTAGAAGGGTGTGCAGCGAGCCTAGCGAGGCAATTCGTATCAATTAACCCTCTCAACACCTCCATCTAAATATTAAGCGCAGCAAATACAGTTAGACCCTCGCTCTCGTAAGTGCGTTAGGACTTTCGTGTGTCGGAACCGTCGTCCGATCTCGCGTTTCGTGGATATGACGGTATCCCAGGACCCCGATGTCCAACGCTACTCGTTGCTTATGCATTTAAAACTGTGACCCTATCCACGCCCAACCCTTCCGTCGACGGATACCATCAACTCCTCTTACATGTTCGAAAGATCCGATAACGCAACGTTGCTGTGAGTAGTGTGAACCCTATAGACACCGTCTCGCGGGACTGAGAAGATTTTAAAGACCTATTTATATATGAATATATCTCGTAAAGGGGTAGAGAAGTATTTTGAATCAACACATTAGATTTTTAGATGCTGTAGATTAGCGAGATAAATGTTGGGCATGAAAAAATGGCAATTATAGTGACGAAAATAGAACGGGGTGGAATGCAGGATGTCGTGAATGATCGTACCATCAACCGGAAGTCGTGGAAAAGGAAGGAGCAGAACGGCACGACATATCTCGTGGCACGCACACATGTAAACCTCGGGACGTACGTACGCACGTACGCACCTTTCCGTTTAAACTCGTCTGAGACGCGCGGACCTCGTTGTTCGACGAGGAGGTAAGAGGCGCAAAAGAAAGCCTGAAGAACGCAAGAAATCGAATACGTGGAAGCGATCGCTTTGTCTCGGCAAGAATCGACGAGTATCCCAGTTCAGATCGGACGACCGATGGTTTTGTGTTTATTGGTATTGGCTAGGTCTGCCATTCCGAAGTCTGCCGGATCGAACAACTTGCATTAATCGCTCAGGTTCGAAGCACATTGTCTTCATTTAAGAGCCCACTCGAAAGATCTCCGGCCGTAACTTCCGTTAATTGTCAATTCTAATTCGCAATTTGCTCATTAATCCGGTTCTACAACTCAATGTAGCAAAATCTTCATCCCATTGTAGATTCAGACTACACGAGTTCGAAATTGGTGAATATGTAACCATAAAAACGTAAAGGTCGATAACCGCGGTCTGATGGGATGCATGTCCCCCGGGTAAACAACGGAATCAGGGGAACTGATTAATGGACCATTTTCGAAATCTGTGTGGCTCAGTATCCTTGTACTATACGTATACGTAGGTATCGGCGTAGCCTAGTGAACAATGTTCGCGTTAATGAAATACGGCGTCGATCTTGTTTGATTTGACGAGGCATCGCTCCCGGTGATGGGTGTTGGTGTCGACCACCCTCGAGCTCGGACGTTTTTTGTCCACCATTAATTGGAACCACCGACCACTATAAAACGGGGCGGTCAGCGCGTACGAACGGGGTGGGTGAGGTGAGGTAGGCGGGCAGCCACCCACGACCACGAAGAACGAACCTCGGTGAAATAAACTCCGATGCCGCTGCGGAGAACGACAAAAACTCGTCTCCGAAGAGGCTCGCATCAATCGTTCGCTACGCGTCGTAAGCAGTGACTCTCTTCCTGGATGCCATTTTGCGAATAACATTGAGTTTTGACTCAGTTTTAAGCACAACATTTTTGCGGATGTGATGAGCACCGCTGAGAGGATCAGACGTTGGCATGTACCCGGATCAGCGGACATACGAACAATGAGTATCACTCGCTTGCGTATCGGGAGAACAAGAGAACTTCGTTCATACCCTTGGCGATCGCTCGATCCAGTCGTCTCGCGTCATTAACTCCAAGATAATTTCGAACTTATCCGGTCCAGGTGAAAAACTCCTCGCGGAATTCACCCCTTACGATTACACAGTATCGCACGCATACATACGATTCCGTAAAAATCGCAGCAGAAAACATCCCCCGCAAGCGCGATATATACATACCGGCGAAGAGTCTTGAGCTTTAGTGTACTATAATCTGGATACTACCGTTGGAGAATCTGCTCACTAGCGGGAGAGTCCCGCAGAGCGCGTAGGGTGGCTGTCTAAATACACTTTAAAGATTTTAAAAGGTAATGGCGGCGGGCTTTGCCCAGATTTGCATGTCACGGGCGCGCATCATATATCTGGATTTAGCACACACTCTGCTGTTCTTCGTGCAGAGGGGGTTCCACGATCCACGCCCCTAGTTCTGCGCGGCTCTGTCGTGGTGCCGCGCGGGTGCTCGGATCAGCGGAAGATCCTTCCTCGACGACAGCCGCCCAGGGTGCAGAGTGCAGAGGGCGAGGTACATTAACACCGTAGGATTACCCAATCAACTCGGATCAGAGATTTAGCGATCAGTTCGCCGTGTTAGAATATATCAAACCTACTATGCAATGATTCAGAGAAGGTCTTGCTACATTTTGCAATAAAATAGTCCTCCTCGTGGTTGGGAAAATAGCTGCGTAGGAAGGGTTGGGCTACGAATGGGGAGGCAGGTGGATGCCTTATCCCACCTTGGGAGATGAGGGGGAGATGCAAGACAATGGGGGCATTGTGGTAGATGCTGCAGTGGGTCGGCAGCGTCGTTTCGGCATATTGACAGACTAATGATCGCGCTGAACAAAGGCTGGACTGTCGCGTGGTCACGTGGTCACGTGATGGACCGTTTCCGCTTAAGCACTGCCAGTCCAACGCCAACTGTATTCAACCCCGTCCGTACGACGGAGGCCATGGGACCATCCAGCGACATCAATCAACCAGAAAGTGCCCACCAGTCAACCGAGTCAACCGGTCAACCAGGTGAAACCAGCAAACGTCGCGTTATTTCAGTTGGAATCCTGTAGCTGCGTCTTGTAAAAAATTCGCCCCTTAAAAGCCACTCTGCAAACAGGGAGAAAGTGACCCGTTCTCGTCATGTACATGTAATATCAGACATCCCCGATTATCTTAGCGGTTTCAAACCATTCTCCACTCCGTTTCGCTTTCAGTCATTTTTTGTTCATCATAGCTGTTGATTTAAAATTGAGCCCACAGAACAGTCTCTCAAGTCTGTTTCTGGACCGGATGTTCGGACAGTGTATTATCCTGACAACGATTGTTTGCAAGCATGAAATAAGAAAGAAAAAGAAATTATGAAAAGATACAAAAAGAAAATTGGTGAACAAAAATAATCGATATATACATGCACAAGCGAGGAGTCGACGAGTGACCACTCGTACTCGCTGTAAGTAAACTGATTCGTAAGCGTGGAGTCCGAGAAACAATGGTCGGCGACACAATGGGGACCAAGTTGCCGGTCTGACCTCTGACCCGCGCGCGCCGCATTGCGCATTCGCTCGATCGTCGCTCGCCGCTTGCCCGTTTCTTCGATTGTGTGCTAATGTTATCCGCTACCGTTTCGGGCCCCACCACCCATTGCCAAGGAACCCGACGGACCCTTGGCGAACACACGTCAAAGCGTTCTTTACGCGTCTGGTACCGGGCTCCCCGAGCCACGTGCAGCTAAGCCCTGCCCAAATATATTTCTACTGCTACCCGCGTCCTCGACTGAATTCCTGTTTCTTCACTTCCATTTGCTTCGCTGAAAATGATCGTTCTTCTACCAGTGCTCAAAGCAGCTGTTTTCCTGTTTCAGACAGTACCTCGTCTCTAATCTTCAACCCTGTGATCTGGACCCTGATCACAACACACATACAGATGTGATGTGGATCAACTGCCCTTTGCCAGGAATGAATAGTGGAGGAAGATCTGGTCCAAACGTCGCGAAATCACCCCTGACCAGTGCGCCTGATGGTCGGTATAGGTTTAGCCCAATTCGCTGGCTGCATCGTCTTCACGAACGGAGAAAAAGCTATGGCAGTATCTCAGGAGGAGATTCGATTAGCAGAGCAGATAGCCCGTCGCAAAAGTAGATCGGTGGACCATTATCCTAATTACTCGTGAAAAAGTTAACTCTCTCTTTTCTGATTGGATAGACGAATCCGATGGTATTTCGCCTTGATCATGTACAACGGCACGCTGAGTAGCTCTAGTACCTATATGCGGTTTCTCTCTGAGATTGCAGCTAGTTTTTGATGATTCCTCACCCGTACTAGTTCTGTATTCTATTGTATAGCCTGTCATAAAATCGGTCAGGGTGCCTGGTTATCGGCTACTTCACGGAGAAAGCAGATTTCTCTATTTCACCTACCGAGTGAAAGGACGGGGGCGGAAACAGACGTCTAATTGTTAGGTTCCTGGTGTTCCACCTTCCACCTCGGCCAAGGTCACTAGCACTCTCGCTAAACCAAGCGAGTCTGCAGGGGGCGTAGACCAGCGAAGCTTCCGCGGTGGCCTTGCACCCGCGAATTTCAAACTTTCTCTGTTCTCTTGCGCGCGGGGGAAGGTGAACCGAGAGACGGGTAGACGAGGGCAAAGCGAAGGTCAGTGTCTGCATAAAACCACGAGGATCGGACGCCGGCGGGTGGTGGACGGGGGACAGAGGATGGCAAAGAGGGGCTCTTGCTATGCGGGCTGCGCAGTGCGACGTACGTGCACTGCCTGACGGCCGACTGTTCAAAGTCTGCACGCTTGCTCTCTGCTGCTTTCCCCAAGTGCTAGCTACCTGTGCGTTCGCCGCTCGTATCGGGCGATTCAAAGACAAGATCATATTCGCCGAGTCGCGCGGAAGCTCAAGGGAGTACGTATGAGTTGACCAATAAAATAGAGCAGTATATTTCTGATAAGATCTTCTGCGTAATGAAAAACAAAAATAAAAAAATTCACTCTTCATACCATGAGGAAGGCTTACTAAAAAGTCAGTCTCCTGTATGAAACGACGTCTCATTTAACTCTTCATCTTCAACCAGTTCTGGAAAACATCTGCTTTTCCCTGAACTAAGAGGTGACGCAATGCTCTTCAAACAAATGGGTTTTTGCTAGCTTAAAAAGAAGGTGGTTAACGCTGGAGGAGAATGGACCAGTTCAAGTTAAGGACGACGAGCTGATACGCTGAGAAGTGAGTTTTTGCGAAAGAGCTTGGAAAAAGACCGGAGAGCCTTGCGAACCATTCATGTCTCGGAATCGATAGAGTCTAGTCGGAAGTAGTATGAGATACTTGAGGGTTTCGAAGTAATCGAAGCAATTAAGTATTTTTTTTTACTCCGCTCAACGACACGAGCGAGGTCTTACGCGATTTTGCTAGATCTTTGACTACGTGAAGATCTTTCATTGCGAACTACAAGAAAGTGACTTTGTCGCTCTGATACCACAGCGCTGAAGAGAACTTTGGACGGACGATTATCCAACGTTACGATAATTGAGCTGAAATAAAATCTTACCACCGCACCCATTATGTTCCCGGTGCAGTAGATCGGGGCTATTAATACTGTACAGTGGTAAGTCGCGGTAGCCAGCCGGCCTCCCAGAGCGTCTCACCAGTTTCTGACCACGGTTGTTTCTCATCTTGATCCTCTTCGTGTAGCGTCGTACGTTAAGTACCTTTAAATCGGTACTTATTATCCCTCCGCTCGTAAACTTGCCTTCAGGAAACGGAGAGCAAGAGGATCGAAATGTTTCAGTGGGAGAATGCACTCGCTGCCGATCCACAAGTTGTATAATATTCACCTTCCTCTTCGCCTTTTTGCCATTAAATCTTACACATAAATGAACGACTTCCGAAAATTTCCATCCATTCGCTCCGAAACACATACTACTGTGCACAGCTTGAAAGCACATATGCACCGATGGAATTTAACGCGATTCGTGATTGTTACCTTCAGAATAAATAAATAAACTTGATACCATTGTATGTAAAATTTGTCTCCAATGCCACGTTACACATGTTTTGTAATACCCATCAAGGTGTCTATTTCGTGACAAGTACCTAACTGTCGTTCTATCCCCGTATAATTTGGTTCCACGTTTTCGGTTAGACCTGTTAGTTAAAAGTCTTGAGGCAAGGAATCCTAACCTCGGTTAGCGGTGTTGTGGGTGAGAGAATCAGCTGACTAGCAAAACTGACCTAATTATTATGCATTTATTCCTGTATTCAAATGCGACGGGCTGCGGGCGGCGGGTGGCAGAGCCGTTGTCTGGGTGACGCGCCGCTCCAAGCCGCTGCGTGGTGTTGTACCCACCACATCCACTGTTTCAACTACTACCTGTCCAACGACTGCTAGAACCTAACAACCAACTGTTACTACCTATCATCAGCCGACGTTATTTATCAACTAGCAGTATGCGTATTAGCCGGAAGTATTTATTACTTTATGCCAGCTTTTCGCGTTTTACTACCACTGCAGTTAGTTAACGGGTTGCTGCAGTATGGTTTTTGAAAATAAAGACAATCGTCATAGTTGCAGCAAGCTCTGTGCAAGCAGCAGGAGCTTATCTTCTCTCTTCCCGTGTTATGTAATCGGCGAGTATCGCTATACCTCGGGAGTGTATCGTCATCGGAAATGTCTGACGTTGAAGCATTCAGCCGGCTTCTACTACTGCCGCGGATATAGTTTTATTTCGCGTTGAATTGCACCTCGTGAAAGCGGTTGCAAGCGCAAAGATCAGTCGACGGTGCAGATATGCGAGTTGAGATTTTGAGCAGGGTGTAATGTTCCTTGAAGTTTATTCAAACTCGACGAATCCACGCCGTGCGGTGTTTTATTTATTCAGGCGCCAACTTGGCGACAGTCAAAGTTCAGTTTTAGTAATTATAAAGAAGGGAGGAGAGATAAAGTCATTCCAATGATATAAGTGACGGCAATTATTGGCTCCAGCATCCGATTCCTTCGTTATTGAATTTCGATTAGCAACGCTCAGCTTCCAAGCTGCTGGAAAGTAGTTATTTACTAACATCTCGGAGCGGGACAGAAAGTTTACAAACTCGCTTTTAGAGATAATCGCAATCGATGTACACACAAAGTCGCACAATACTAGCTTTATTCCCTCGTTTAATCCGCTCCGCAGGTATAAGGTACATTCTAGGTTTGATGTGGCGAAGCCTTAGCAAAGTGAAAGACATAATCGAATCGGGTTCGTCGATATTAGGCGTCTGTGTCCAGGGTCGATCGGTGGTTTGGTTTTGTCCACGGTAGATATCGGGGGTTGGAGGGCGTCTCGACGCCATGCTGATTTGCATGCGCCGCCATGACGGCCGCCACCGCTTCACCGACCACCGGGGGCGGCTGGAGGGTCGGCGGAGCTTTCGGAGGGAGACCATCGATCGCTCCCCTCTTCTCCGAAAGCTTTTGCTGTGTCCCTCTCGCACCCACGCGGACACGCGCTGCACGCGCCTCAGCCCCTGGCTCCGACCAGCGAGCAAGAGCCCCGCCGAAACCCAGCCCAACAACCAGCCAACCCCTCTTGTACATATAGGTATGTGTGTATATATATATATATACACATCAGCCAACGCGCCGTTGCGATTCGAATTCTCTTACAGTTTTACAGAATTTTTCTAACCGCCGATTTCTTGTTTGACTACCGCGTGCACGTGGCTTTTCTGTTCCCTCAAAATCACATTATATAGATTCTGGACGATACCTGAAAACCTGCATTTCACTAACCAGAAATGAGAATGCCCGATCGTAACGGCTGTTTTATGATGTTACACAAGTCGGTGCTTCGGAATGTTGATGAAATATAACTAGCGAAGGAAGAACGGGACAAGGAAGATTCATCAGATTTCATTGAATGTAATATTTCGATTTCAGCATGTTGAAGCATCGAAAAGATACTCTTCCAAAAAATCATATCAGACAAAATACAGAAATACGTGAACTGATACCAAATGATCGGATATTAATAACTCGTGAAAGCCAACGATTTTGGTAAAGTTTTTAAATATTGAAAACCGTAGGTAAGTAGCGGAAATTTAACTATACCCAAATACGTAAACTATTGACACGAAATTAAATTCATTCTGAATTGTTCAGTCATTCGTTTGTTATTCAGAACAAGGAATCATGTCCTCATCCACACACAACATATGAATAATACTCGAAAGTTGAAAAGGCCCCAGGATATTCTTCGTATTGACAAATCCGCGCAGGATACTATCCGCGTTGTGGTTTATCTCTGAGACCACGAATAAAGCTCGTTTCTCTTTCGCCCATAATGATTCACATGTGATTCTCAGCAATACGATTCTCGCTATTTCAAATACTCCATATAAGGGGGGGGATGCGAATGTACTATTATCCATATCTTCGTACGTGAGGGCACTACGTCGCTGGGAACCAAATACCCAGGAATTATTGGGCACTAGTAAGGAGGGGAGAGCCGCGAATCCCGGGGCTACAGTTACATCGGCAGGATGCATGCCTTCGTATCCTGCAGCCTGGTACTTCGCACGAAGAGATATAATTTATGCATCCAGCGCGGGTGGTGCGGATGGAGCAGGCAGGCAGGCAGGCAGGCGGGCAGGCAAGGCTGCTCTCGGGGGTCTGTTTGTTTTCATTGGGCTACATAGCGTGATACGTTTGCGTAATGCGGTCTGTCCGTCCCGACGTCCTCTGGCACCCGCGGCACCCGACGTATAACCGCGCGTATCTAGCGCGGGGCCGTATAACTCATCCGAGCTGTTATTTTGCCTCCTCTTCGTCCTTTATTTTCACTCTCGCGTCCGGATGAAATTCAGAAAAATCTGTTTGCGCGGTAAATGTCCTCCATTGAATACACCGTGCGTTGCTTTACAACAAATGGTTTCATCCACCGCCACAGGGATGCAATTATCTCCAAGTAGCTTGACGTTTTTTCAACCCGGAAATACCTATACTACCAGCCATGCTGCACACATACTCACACAGTAGATGAACAAGTACAGCATGCAAAATCGCCGATCGACTACGACCGATGTCAACGATCAAGGACACGCGGTTCTCCTCTACTTTTTAAGCGCGCTAGTTGCGATAAGGCCGATGAGGAGGGTGGACAAGGACACGTGTGTAAACGCGTCTGCGATTCGAATATACGTACGTGGCTACGTAGGGTGCGAGGTTCCTGGCTGTTTTTAGGGGTTTTTCAGGCCGTCCGAGCGCCCCGCACCGGCACTAATCTTCGATACGCGACGATCGGATCCATCAATCTAGATTATAATTAATTGATAGCGGGATCCACCCCCTGCGGTGGGTGGCAGTATCCAGTATTGCACGCGGGGTCCTGTATTGCACCGGGTATTAGGGTGACTGTCGGTCTGTCTGTTGTCGGCTCTTTATCGCGCCCCTGGTGAGTCGTCTTATGCATCTTTCATGAGGCGGGCTTCGAAGGGGTCCGCGGTATCCGTAGTCAGTAACCCGTAGCCCAGAGAACCCCGAGATCTTATAGCGAACGTCATCCGCTACTGTAACTCTAAGGCAGCCAGCCATTCGACTCGCACCTTATCGAAGGCCCCTCGAGAGACTGGGCCACGAATCTATATGATCCTTAAAAGAAGGACTCCTGTCTTGTGGGACACAAATGTATGTATATATGTAGTACTACAGGAACGACTTTGCCAGATACCCATCGATGTAGCTTCCTTTTTGCGAAGACGTGAAGATTTTTATCGCCTCTTTATTTACACTTATTAAAAAGCCAGACTATACTATAGTTGTCGATGCAAGGATTTTTACTTTCTATGGAAAAATTGCTTCAAGTATGTAAGCATATACCTATATATAACCAGCTATGATCCTTTGTACTTTGTATTCATAGCTTTAAAGCACAGGTATAACGCCGACAAAAGAGTAGTACGTTTTGCGAGGAAAACGTGGCTACTGAAGGCAGGATTCCCATCAATGAGAAGAATATTGCATGGAAGATATCGTAAAGATTAAGCCATATACTCGGGACAAGTCAGAAATTGAATGACCTTACGAGTTTCTATTATATTGAAAAATACCGACAACACAAAATAGCAGGTTGAAAAAGCTTGTGAAAAGATTTACTACCGTTTTCGAACGTCCAAGGATGGAAATCCGCGTTCCTATTCCATTTGATTTACGACCAATAACCTATGGTCATTGAATAAGACCAGGTGATCTGATATTACAATTGCCGTCTCGGAGATGTGTGAAGTGCATTAATTAAAGCTCAATGAAAAGCTTTGTTTGATCTTGAACCGTGAGCCGGGAGCAGTTTTAATGAGTTATCTCAAACTTGAATTGCGACGTGTAAACTTATCTGGTTTCCCAAATAAGCGATTGAATTAACCACAAGTTTCTCGAGGCAAGGGGGTAGGTGGGTCGATCGAATGTAAATAACTTCTCTGAAAACATCTAGCACTTGAGGGATACAAGTATCTGGCAAAGACCTTACGAACTTTGATCTACTTGGCACTGGATTTCAGTGAATAGATTTATCGAAGTGACGTAAACGTTTCAATAGCGTGAACAATAATTGTAAATCGTCGTACAAGCACTTGTCTACGAGTGAGAAATGCATCTGTTGCACGTCGACGATGGCCAACGATATCCCGAGGCTCTGCCATAACGACGACTTTCCAGCTGTACAGTTTCGCACTAGTACAGAATCAGGTTGGGCCAGAATGCGTCGGCGGTTCCAACGCGTTGGGTCTGTGGGCTAATAGCATGCAGGCAAGCAGCTCCCGTCGGCGGTCGATAGAAATTACCATTTTTATGGGTCTATCTCGTTTGCGTCGTATACTCACGTGTTCACGTGTTCGCTGGTCGATGTTCACGCACGCGGCCACTTTGCCTACACTCCAGTCTCTCTTCCTCTCTACATTTCTCACTTTCCGTCTTCCCTCCCTTTCCCTACCCCCTCACTCTCTCATGGAATTTGCGAACAATGAACAAACGAGCGAATCCGTCGTTCAGACGAAACAATCGTCCCCATAAGAGAACCAATTAACTCCGAAAGACTTACTGCATAGGCTATTATTTTTCCCTCGATATAAACAGCGTTCACGAAGATCTTTTTTCTTTCTTTTTGCGACGAAGCGACTGCCAGAAATTTTTGTTGAGAAATCAAAAGGACAAAATATCGGCGAATCAAATGAAATGAATTTGACGAAACTGTACCGAAAACTTTTCGCAGTCTCTCTCTCTCTCGTTCTCTCTGCAGTTGATGGATCTTGAGAGTTTTTGCGATTGGTATCCTTGCTTCGGCAGTGAAACCGTCATGGCCAGAAGCAGAGCTGCTGTTTGAGACAAACGAGATGGTGATCTCGTAGTCCCGAGAAATAACCGCCCACTATACAAACCGCAGAACTCCACCATATTCCGGGAGCTGATCCTGAGCTTCTCATCGCATGTCCTCACCTAAGTCGCTATATAACTGACTTAACGCTTTCCTGGGATGATTCCATCCCTAGGTGACGACTTTTCCCGCGACATACTAACGTAAGAGTATACTTAGATCGGAGAAATATCACGGCTTTGCGTCCGAGCTTTTCCTTATGATAGTCGTTCAAAATTCCGAGACGGGTCGAAAGTCAATTTTATCTCGCTACGCGACCTTCCGACGTATGCGGTATGCATTTAAATATATATAATGTATTATATAGATATATTTGTACATGCGCACATATGCTTACACAAGTATACATATTCATGACGCTGTAGGTATATAATGGCGCACTATTCTATCCTATACGCTACGTATACGCTATGCTGTACCAGCATTTTCTGAATAGTCGGGCGACGGAGCGAACGACGCGTGTGCGGAAGCACACAGCGCGTGTAATGTGCGTGTAGCACGGTCTATGCCCTATATAGGGTGTTTAGTGCGTATAAACGGGGGAATGGTCGGAGGGTCGACGGGTCGGAGGGCCAGAGGATCTGAGGGTTGGAGAGGGCCCGAGGGAGTTTGTGCGTCTGCGCTACGGTCGCCATGGACACCGCGCCTGTACGCCCAGAACACGCGCGCGATCCCCTTTAATCACTCCATCTCGTTCCATCTCGTTCTGTCACTCGGCCACCCCCGAAACCTTAGAGTAATACGGGCGCAACTCCACGCTCCAACGATTTCCGAAGTCTCCGTAGTTGTTTGCACCGTCAACAACGAAGGACTCCAAAGTGCGGAATTGTTTCCGCCACCGCCACCGCGTCTCGCTTAGAGCAAAATTATTCCCCTTCAAATTCATCCCTTCCTTTTACCTCGGCTCAATCTATCTTGGCTTAAAATCACGCGAGATTCACTGCAGCAGAGGTAAAAATAAACTCGGAACTTATGCAACGATTAAATACGAAAATTGATCAGAATTTAGAATAGTTGTTCACTGATCAATAAAGATTGTTCAATTACCAACGCCTGCCTGACTCTCACTTTACGAAATCTGTATTTTAAAGAGCTGCTCGCTTCAGATCCTATAGTCTATTCAATCTTTTTTCTTTCATCCGGGAGCTGGGAGTCGTGCAGAGCTACGATTCACAGTTAGGGAAACTAGGAAATAGAAGCGAAAGCCGAAGTCATCGCATATAGGAGGACGTGGCCGCCATGCACTGTCTGGTCAGGGGCAATATATACGCTCTGTTACGCACTCACGCACTCTTATACTCCCCCGCCAACCGATGGCAGCTCTCCCTTGGCTGTTGGATCAACGAGCGAAACGGTATAAAGTCCTAAGTAAACCACTGAAAATGGCGGTTAGTTTCACGTTCGTTTCCAAGATCTGTGAAAACATGATCTTCTATGAGAAGCAGTTATTCTTCAATCAATTATCCTAATATCCGATATGATGTACCGAATAAAGTTAGGAACGACTCGCATCTTACTTTAGCTAAGTGTTTCGCCAGGTCTCGTTGCGAACGAAGCTAGTAAACATTAAACGGCTTTACGATCCATCGCTAAAACAGATTTTAGGGGTATTCGCTACCACTAATAGTAAATGGAAGGTGCTTCGTCGACGGTGCGGGGGAAAGTTTCTAAGAGTAGGTACATTTAAATTTCTTGCTCGATATGTTTCCCGTCCAGTTCTGGGACCTTTCGTGACGAGGAATCCGTCGAGTTAAAAGCGTAAAGTTAGCATAGCCTGAATGGAGAAGATCAAAGAGAGATTTTCACAGACGATACTCTCTTTTTACCCAATATCACCGCGGGTCCGTACCCCACCCGTTTGAAAGAAGGCAACGCTATCAAGACAAACGTCGGTAACTGGTAAATTATTGCTTAACTTTTTGCGGCTGGATAATATGGTAATTTATACGGTAATCACCAGCCCTTGGACGCGGACAGCGGGACCAGCTATTCGTCACTGACTTGGCCAAGCGCGAGGTACTGCCACGCGGGTAGCGCAGACTAGAGATAGATCAGGGTGTATTCACACCGAAAAAATAAATTGAGAAAACGAGGAGATGTTCCTGTAGGTGATCATTTACCCCCATAGGAGTTTGCCGCAGAGGGCGATTTCTGTCTCTCGGTGTGAGTGCACCCTATGATCTCAGAGGACGAGGGAGGGGTACGGAGGACAAGATGATGGATGGCTTCTCCCTCCCCGCTGGCTGGCTGTGCGAAGTGAGGGCGTCCCGTAGCTGACGACGATGCTGACGCTAATGAGCAAAATATGAGGCGCCACCCCCAGCGTCTCCGTCGCCCTGGCGGCTCTCTCGACCTGTCCTCCATGTCCTCAGCTTCCTCCACCCTCGCCTGCACCTCTATATTGATTGTCGTTGTTCTCAGCGGTGAAAGGCGAGTGAGAAAAAAATAAAACGATGAAACTCTCACGCTGTGTAGCTGGGGAGTTTTTATTGAAGAACCTCTTCGTCATGTGCAGTAGAAAACAGATCACCGTTTCGTTGACATCGATATACGTATGCATATAGGTATACCTATATTCTGGGCCAATTTAACTATCGTATACGAATACGATAATGAGAAAATGGTATCGAACTCTTTCACCGCGTATGGTATAAGATATGATAAACGTTACTTTTAAAGCTGAACGAATAACCCGTGGGTTTATTGAAGATTGGATTTATCGGTTTATCTTGTGTTATGTCTTGTTAACGGGCAAACCTGTCAATGGCCGCTTAACGGCGTGCTGAAACAGTTTAATGTCGCACTGATCGCGTGTGCCAGTTGACAGTAGAGTTGACTGTAGTTCATTCAAACCGTGAATGTATCCTAATATCCGGCGCATTAATGACAGACAATTATGTGAGCAGCTAACGACCCTCATTGATTCACGGCAGACGTTGTCTTCTGACGACTGAACTCTCAATTTGATTTCTGTTTGACGGTAGGCTGAAGAAAGTGTACGTCTGTCTGTTGTTTACGATCGTTCACACCCCACGGCCACCCCTAACTAGCACGGCTTTCCGAATCTACATATCTGCATAATCAGGCAAGAACTTGTACATAGTCTCGGCGAATGCCGCTCGATCCGTTCATTTCAATCCTATGGAAAATCGATTTTTCCTCCCTCTGATCGGTCACGATCTTTTCAACCAACGATATGTGGCAATCGTTTCGAGTGTCATCGAGGTCAATGATTCGTCGTTTTCTATCGCGTGATAAAGTGCGAACTAGACGCAGTCTTGAAAATTATCGACATAAATATGTGAGCTGAAAATGAATACCAGAGCTCGAAACTCATCGCTTGAATTCGCGTACTCCCTCAAACGCAATACTGACGAGCGTGGATTATCAACACAGCCTCGAAGATTGTTCAGAGTTTCCTCGAACGAAGGAGGGACTGTGGGGTTGGGGACCCGAAACAAAACTAATTAATTTGGCAAATCATCGCGTCGCAGTGTAAACAGGGTGGTTCGATCTGTCTTCTCCGCACAAAGGGGGTGTCGAAGCCGAGGTAGGGTGGCGTGGAAGGGTGGTAGGAGGACAGGGATGAAAGTGGGGCGAACGGGGGAAGGGGGTACACCGCGGCGTCGGAGAAGAAGAGATGGGAGGCAAGCGAGGCGAGAGGGATATCAAAGGGGAAGATGAGGGATATCAGTCCCTCGAGCAGCCGCAGACTCAACTTCGCGGACCCCATACTTCCGCAGCTCTCAACTGCAGAGTTCTCGGTGAAAATTTATTGCAACCGTACTAAAACACATTCTCTCCCGGTATTTGGTGCCGAGGCTGTTTCCACCAACGCGTTCAATCCCACCTAGTTTAGAGATCAGTATAGATTTTTCGCTTCATATTATAATACACGATATGACATGAGCGCTATATCGATGTTGGTTAAATGCGTAACGTACCTACCTGGGATTAATTGCAACCAACTTGTACAACCGCCTACCCTTAATCTCGAGCTGGGTAGATCGCGTTTGAACGAGGTATATACGACGGATGGAAAAGATTTGCTCTTCGGGACGCTCGTAACTTTACGGAATGTCAATTCGAAGCTCGTATAGCTCGCGAGTCGCGTGCGACTTTTGATTTCCGAGGGCAGCAAGGGGAGGCATGCGTCGCGAGGGACTCGTACCTTTTTCTTACGCTGCGTTCTTTATCTTATCGGCTCGTGAAAATCGACTCGGGAGGTCAAGGCGGCCACGCGATCCCACCGGGTCAGCCCTCTCTACCGTTAACCTGTTCCTTATGGTCTATGCCACTCTACGGCCACCTGGCTCTATATACCTTTCCATATATACACATATATACCCAGATATCTTCCTTTCTTAAATAACAAAGTACCGAGTTACACGCTCCTTTGTTTCAGCCAGGTACAACCAAAGGAGTCGAACCAATTCGGGAGAAGATATTTCCTAACTCTTACGTTACTACCGCGCCTCCTTGATGCGTAATTTAGACATTATTCGAAAGGCGATCGAGAATAGTGATATCAAGATCGAGATCGTTACTGGCCATCGCGCATAGACGGTAAATCGACGTGAAACTCTTAGAGTATTACGTCATTAGCGCGATCTTATCAATCGCGTGAACCTCTACGTCTAACAATAACTTCCTGCGAGTATCATAAGTTCAACTTTCCGATGTATACTACGCTATTGTTGGTTTTTCAATAAGCTCGAATCTTTTGACTCGAAAGTACAACCCCTCGACGGCAGGTTCAATACTAGAAATATGTATAAATTCTTTTTTTTCTTTCTTTCCTTCTTCTTAGGACCTCTCGAAGTCGCCTTCGCCTCTGCCTCTGCCTCTGCCTCTGCCGTCGCGTTCGACTTCGACTTCGACTTCGCCCCCCGACTATACCTATATACGATGTAAAAGTATCAAGAAACAAAGTCGTGAGCACCCCTACAGCTCGGCCGAGATCTGCGCGGCGGTGCGGAGCGGGGCTACAGAAGCATGGGGGCTTCGGGAGAGAGGGGGTGTTCTTTCCCTCCGTGACGGAGGAGTTCGGAGTGCCGTTGAATATGCATGAGACTCGACGTCCTATCTACCGACCTAAAAACATCGCACCAACCCCCCGCAAAGCCAGCCACTCGCCAATCAATGTCCTGGACAGCTGAGCCGTGAACGTCACGCGTATTTTACTCATGATAACAGAAAAATAAAATAATAATAATAAATTATCATATCAGATACGAGACTATACACATAGATAAAGAAAAGGAAATTTTCATTTCACCAAATCCTATAGAACTAGACACGAATTCTTTCTTCATTCCTATACGTATTTCACTTGTATCTTTCAGATTTTCGACAACTTCCGAAATTCTGCAGGGATATTTCTATAGCCATCGGAAATATAGTGCCGTATGTGATGCTGTATCCGTGGTAACCGGTCTCGTCGACGGAGATCCGGGGGGTGATGGACGCTTCTGTTTACTCGTCAGGCACTTTTGAATTCTTGATTCTTTGTCGCGGTATCAGTTCCGCATCATTCCACGTATATCCACGTTTAGCCCGAGTATACGTACCTCTCCACGCATCGGTTAATACATTCAAATGATATTCACACGCGGTTGGAAGCCGGGCGGTGTTGAATTCGCAAAAGTACCTTACCTCACGGCCGTATAGCTACTTTACCTTGCCTGGTTGAAATTGAAAGTTCAATCGAGTCGAGCGATGCGTATCGGTATGCAACGCGTATTAACAGAAGGTAATCACTGAATTTCTCACACAGTTTATTTAAATAGAAACACTTGTTTCTCAGGATTGAATAAACGGCGTATAAGGTATTGTATACTACCAACTGCAACACTTTCAATTTTCACGGGCTCGCTGCGATGCCTCAGAGTTATGCTAGGAATTGAAGAAATAATGCCACGCAAATGAAGGTGCAGGGTATAGCCGATTATTCACGTTCGTCTACAATTATGACCGTCGTATTCTGCATCATATGAATCTCCTCAAGTTTTCCGCACTCTGTTCAACTCCACGATTAGGTGAATCGGGATAACGAGGGTTGCGTTCAATCATATCCAAGCAAATAACCAGATGTTCACATCTACTGCCGCATGATCGCGTTTCAATATCATATAAAAAGATGTTATTCCACATGAGATAGTTCGATTCTTCATCTTGACCGGATGGCAATCCCGATGCACTGCAGTCTCCTCCCGCGTGGATACCGCGATGTGTATAAATATGTATCTACGAGTGCAGTAACTGCAGCGTTTAAAAAAAGGATTGAAACGACTCTGGGGGATGTATGTATGCGCGAGTAGGCAATCCGGTCGAAAGTGAGATTCGCACGATATTCTTCAATTCATGACTGTCATGTGGTATGCGAGGTTGAAACTCGTGGCCGTGTTGCAGGGTGAATGAAACGAGGGACCGATAACGGCAACAAACCGTAAACCGAGCATAAACCAGGAGTTTTGTGGCGCATTTATTATCGAATCCCTCCCTCTAGCCGTACGTGTACTAGCTCGCTTAGGTATCCATATACATATAAGTACAGGTACGTAACCGGTATATCTATATAGATCATCCTAAACGTCGGCGAAACGACGCGGTAAAATAACAGTCAAATTGGTAAAGCGTCAAAAACTTTTTACGAACCCGTCAAAGTTCTTAAACTTTGTTTTTTTCTCGCAAATCCCTATTCTGCAGTTTCTTGATTTTCTATTCCGTCTGTCACCCTGAATCAAGTCACCCCACATTTTTCTACAACATTGATAATAAAAATGACGCGTGGCTATCCAAACTGCTCTAATTCCTCCCCCGCGCTAATTACACATCTAAGTACACCTGGAAAGGCCGCATCGCACATAGTTCCTCGAATGGTTTCAATCGATAATTCTTGCCGTCTCTGATGATGCGAAAATAAAAATAGACCGATAATTTCTTATGTTTTATATATATATGTATAATTTCGTAAGACTAATCGAAGATTTGCGTTCTTAAGGCTACGTAGGTATACATGGTTTGGTTAATGGCGAAGTGTACGCCGCAGGAAGGTACTAGTGCCATCTGACGGTGAGCTTTCGAGTACTGGTAGCCATTTTGTTTCTGGAGGTGGCCAGAAGGTCGCCGTGGTGTCGCGGCACACCCGCGCATGTCCATTGGTCCCTCCCACGGTTCCCTCTCGTTCCTCTCCTCGTTCCTCCACTCTTCTCCTCTCCTCTCCTCTCCTTTCCTCTCCTCTCCTCGTTCCTCCACTCTACTCCTCTCCTCACCTTTCCTCTCCTCTCCTCTCCTCTCTTCTCCTCTCGTCGACGCTTCACTGTTCTGCTCGCTTCTCCTCCGGCCCGTCGCTGCTGCCCCGGGCGACGGGTAGTGGGAGGTAAGTGCCAAGTGCCAAGTGCCAAGTGCCAAGTGCCAAGTGCCAAGTGGTAACCCCCTCCTTTCCCCTCCGGCGAACTGAGCTGATCTTTCTCTCTCTGTCTCTCTTTCTCGGTCTCTTTCGCTCCTCTCTTTGTCTCTCTGTTTCAAGCTACCCTCCCCGCAACCTGAACGGCTATTATCACTTCGTTTTGCCTGAGATTTATCGGTCTTTATCAACTACATTGGTGCCGAAGAGGTTGGCATACCAGTCGATGAACGACAGGCATAAAAAAACGTCGAAATGGTAGTTTGATTCGGTGATGCAGATATATTTGTTCAGTTTCTACTGGGTGTTTTGAAATGACTAGGTTTTATCTCGGTCGTGTGATCGGCTGGTTAATTGCAGCCGATCCGGTTAGCTTTTATGTGTAATATCGCGACTTCCCGCGACTCGTCATTTCCGCTGTGATCTCGTTTAACGCGAATACCAGGAAGAGGGAGCTGTGAGAAAAGCTCGAAACATCATACACGCAACCAGACCTGACCGTGACCGCGGTTTTATTATACCCCTGGTACTATTATACAGAGTATAGTAACTAACGTACCGAGGTACGTATTTCAAAATCGAAACTAGCAACCGCTCTGTACCTAGGTACCGCGTTACGCGGTCCGGTGATCGGCGACGCCCCCGGGGACGCCAACCACCAATCGGTTACCAGCGTCGCGACGCCGTCGTCAAAGCGTTGCTACAACCACGACACCCGCACGTACCTACCTACCTACACACACGTAAACGGAATCTACCGGATAGCGAGAACCAAAGCCACGACAAAAATCAATCACTCGCTTGTACCCACGTTCTCCGCCGTCCGTCCCCTCCGGCTTTCTACTCTGATACCCGCTTCATCATACTAGCTCGCACTCTGACTACACCCCTGTCACGGTATCGTTTCATCTCTCGTTGTAACTCACCCCCAATGAACAGGAGAGAAAAACTGTCATACAATATGTTGTTGTACCTTTGTTTCATGAACTTATGATTGTTTGTTTGTTTGAGACTTAATTATGCATCTCGGCACTATACACTATACAGGTACTACGGAACTAGTAGTCTATCGCAAGATGTATAGTACTCGTAGATCTGATGAGAGTAGACTAGATTTTGATGGCTCGACAAGCAGCTGGCAATGTTCTTGGAACCGTAATAATACGCAGGTTACTGACTAGTGTAACCGCAGCATTGACCCAGATCGAAGTTGGTTCTCATGCTGGCATGCCGTGTCACAATATACGATTCTATCCGCGAGGTTCCCATGGGCCTAGAGAGAAGGGAGATATACCTACCTACTCGAAAGAGAGACATGATCATGAAAAAATGATGCTTAAAACGATAGAGAAACAACTGCCGTGCATCCCTCTTCCAGCCACGCGGTTCACGACGTGAACCCGTGAAAAGATCTTGACGGGACCCATCCGCGTCTCCCCGTACCTGGTGCGATAGGGATCGCAGCCGATTAATTGGTATGACGCCGGCATACGGCGGCGGTAGGGTACTGCAGGCGGTGCGATGAGCTCGAGGGCCAAGTCTCACGTATACGTCAGACGTGAGACGTGACAAAAAGCGTAAAACGAGCGGACAGAGAGCCGATAAGGCCGGGATCTCTACCTTTGCCGGAACTGTAGTTCCGGGGAACGGAGAACCCAGCTGCCGGAAGTTGCCGACGATACCTAAGCGGCGAAAGCTCGGCCGAACTTTCCCCGAAACTTTCAGCTTCCATGGTATCTCGCACCCTGTGCGACGACTATCTAGAGCTTTATCTGAGCATGCGCTCAAGGTAGCCACGGCTAATGCTCAAACGGTAAGGCAGAATTCTTTACGAACTGATAATTCGTCTTCGATAATTCAAAGTCCTCATTTTTTCTCATGTAAATAATTGAATTGCAACTCAAAAACGCAACATTATTGTCAATCAAAAATACAATTGTGGAACATCAATTGTCAATTTTACGTCACTGCGATGTGACCGTTGCCTTCGCCGTCAACTATCGTCAACGACTACGACCTGAGCAACTAATGATAAGTGAAAGAACTATACATGGAGACTGCAGCCAGCAGACCCCGATATATACAATGGCTATCCAGTGGTCATCTTTCCGTGTATTTATCCGGCAGTAAAGTGCAGCTGCCCAGTGTGTCCGGTGCCGAATGCGTCCCTCGCATCTTCTGATCTCTCTGATTACCGCGGTCGACGCGAGGTCAGTACTTGGCCCACCTGCGATCGTCTTCACCTGCGCCAAACACGCGTCCAATGCATCTCCTCTCTCTTCCCCAGGCTTTTCGTTACCTTACATTCTACCCATGTGGATATGGGTGGGTATCCATGCATGCATGCACATCGCAGACATCTATTGATTCCAGGATCAAATGGAGATGGTAAGAATAAGTGTGATTGCCCAGCTCCAGTCTTACGATGAGGAAATTTCGAGACAGGGTACAACTATACTTGCGTTAGCAATTAGAAACTTTAGTTTAGTGCTTCGAGCCAAGGGACGTATATAGACGCCCGCGACTTGTGTCGCGGGGACTGGAGCCGCACACCTTGCCTGGCAGGTGCCTCGCGTCCAGAGGTTCTGAACGTCGGACTTAAAAAGCCAACGGCAAGCTGCCCACCCTGCCTTTCCCTGTCCCTTTCTTCACCTCGACGTTAGCGTTCGTATGCGTAAGAAGCCGCGTACCCACGTCCTCTGCGGTCCCTACGAGTCCTCGGTACTTAAAAATATGTTAGTGCCCGAGATAAGAACCGTGACCGGAGCGATAGTATCTAAAGAACCGCCACCGTGCCAAGAGGGGCCGACGTGGCAAGAGCGTCAGTTGTTCGATTCGTCAGGGGACAGAGTCACGGCGTGACTATAACCGTCACGGCGTTAGACGAGCGTATAGAAAGATAAGAAATTAACAGAGACATATTATTATGGGAGGAGTTCTGATCTGGTCACTGGAGGACTTTTCACATTTTTAGGTCGTGGAAGAATCGAGGAGGATATTTTGTTGGTCTCGTTCTAGTGTCCTTGGGAAATTTTCTCGAGACGTTGCGACGCTCTGGCTCTTCTTCGTCGCGGCGACGGGCGTCCCGGCGCTGTGATTGATGGTTCTCGCCGTTATCTTTCTACTTTCCTTGTTCTTACAGCAATTCATCATCTCCGTCTGTTTTTCACTTACTTTATATGCAACATATTCCATAATTTTTATCCAGTCAGGGCCACGCCACCCTTATAAAACAAGAGACTACCACTGCCACCCCTTGGCCAGACGGCCAAACCCCTACAGCCTCCACAAAGGCGCCATCCGCGACTTCCGAAAGAACTTTCGGAAGATAGGCGCGTTCGAGTTTTGCAGCCTTTGGAAAACTTGCAGTCTATATGCTAAGGTCCTACACGAGGATGCCGGGCTGGTCAGCCTCCCGGTCAGTTTGATTTATTAGATCGGAGGCACCCTTGCAAAAATTTTAGAGAAAATATGCTGCCCCGATATTTCCATAAAGTGAATTATTAGACAGGTCCAATACCAGAGGCCGATGTATACTGAATTTTTTGTTAACCTTATCTTTACCTTATCTCAAAGAAATTCCTGATCCAACAGCTTCGAAGAGGGTCCGCGCCGGCGATTGTTCGCGGATGACCAAGTGGAGTGGATAAAACTGTTTTGCATCACTTTTTCGAAAACCTAAACTCAACGTATTCTGTATTCAAATACCGATTCATACAGTAAGAGGAGGAATACAAGATCTGATCGACGATACCAATTTCATCAATGAATTTCCGCTTTAATCAACGATATCTTTTCTGCAGTTATATGTATATCAATATCTCAAAAATCTCGAGGGTGCTTCAATACATTTTTACGAACTCGTTAAAATAAATGTTTGAGGTAAGGTTCACCAGGGATATAACGACTCGATACTTTATTTTAAATTATTTTTCCACGGCAAATCTTCGCATAAATAATGCCGATCGTTCAACCACCACGTGATATATTAACCCAACTGCATTGCAGAACTCTTTCAAAACATCGAGAAATTTTCTTGCCCTATGTGAACCACTCTATTTTCTGTCTCCTCACCAATCTCATTTTATACTATCTCAATTTCGTAGTACCCTTCGAGCTCCAAAAAAAAAGTGATGGGAATTGAAAAGAAAAAAAAAATCGCCACAGAACTGTTTTCCTCATTTTTTTTTTCCGCGATCATTGAAAAATCTTAGTCCGACCGAGCTCTTCTTACACAGTGAGTAAGACACACGTGACATCTCCAGCTTGTTGTTCGACGATATTTTCGCACAGCCGGAGAGGACGAGGCGAAGAATATCGAGGTGGCAAGCGAGGAAGAATTTCCCGATGAAAGAGGGACGCTCGAGTGGGGCTCGGGCATAAAATAAGTCGCACTAAGTAAATCCCAGGCTCCGGTGAGATGACGCGGCACCGAGGCTACGGGCCAGGGGGCGAACAGAGGGGTGGTTCGGGGCGACGCTTTCAGGACTCGAGAGTCGCGCGGAATCTGCATTTTAGCCGGCCTTTCTCCATCCAGGCTTCCTTCCATCCCCCGCAGAGCCAAAGAGCTTTCGAGAGTCGCGCAAACACTCGGGAGATCTTCTGTCCTCTCCCTTCCTCTCCCGTGCCATCTCTTTGGGTTCAGATCCTCCTGTACCCTCCGACGACCCACGTGTCACACGCCTTTGCTTTCGCTCTACTATTTTAGTATTTACCTTCGAAGAGTGCGAAGCCACTTGTTTTATTCGACCGAGATCAGCGCTTTGTCGACGAAAGGGGCAATCGTCATCTCGCGGTCTGCGCTACCACTGCCTACAAAAGCTCGAGTTTCAGGATTTCTTCGCTCAATTGAACCCTACACCCTCGACCTGACCTCGGCTAGAATCCGCGACTGGAACTACAGCATAGAGTACGAGACAGAAAGAAAGCCCTTGATGAAATTTCCCTGCGGAATCGGATGGCTTCATTATTTGCGAACGACTCTGGTTTTACTCTGAGGGTTAACAACGACGCTCCCTTAACTGTACACTCGCACATCGTCATCCCCTCCGACCAAGCGTCGGCGTCATCCTCCTCGTCTTCCTCTTCTTCTTATTCTCCTTCTTTTTCCTCTTCTTGTTCTTCTTTTGCTTCTTCTTCTTCTCGGTAGAACCCCTAAGCCCCAAACCTGCAAAGCAAACTCGAGAGCCACGGAGTGAAAAATTGTTTTCGCCTCGGCAAACGGACGAGCGAGCGGAGGGCCGACTGAGGCACGTCAGAGGCGACGGGTAATTAATCCGCGGTTTTTCCTCGTCTAATTAGTTGGATTTATTCCGTTCTGCCCCCTTACCTCTACCCCTAACTGGTTCACTCGTTCGCTCAGTCAGTCACTCGCTCGCTCGCTCGCTCGCTCGCTCCCTGTACCCAAAGTCGAGCTGATGTATGGAAATGTATGCGCAAAGACGAAGGCATTTTTCCAACCACGCTGACTTCCCGCGCAAGGCTTCCGGGATTTCGTTTCCAAAGCGCTACGCTAATACTACCCCTAACACCACCCACCCTTTTCTATATAATGACATGTCGTCTCGTTAAATCGGTGTCGTCGCTGTGGTATCACTTGAAGTTCAAAGAATCACTTGAAAAATCTGTGTTTCCAGCGATCCAAAATATCATATTCTCACGATACTTTTCATTTGTTCTTAGTCTGCAATATAATTCGATTTTCTCATTGCGAACCATTTCCAAGAGTCCATCGAGTAGAATTATATTACACAACGTACTTTGACGAAGCAGGTGGTTTATCAAGCCGCCACGATGGTTAGAATTTTTAACGATTGTATATTTTGTAGCACGTTTAGTTTACGCTAGACCTGGGGATACTTTGCCGCTTGTAATGAGCAAAAAGTAAATGTACAGAAGGCAATAAACGACGCGGTACAAGACGTACTAATAATATGATGGTAGCAATTCGCATCGCTGTTGGAAACTCTGCTAGCAATCGACTAATTGGTTTTAGTAGCGGTTTGCGAGGATCCATCAGAGCGGCAAGACAAAAGAACGATGGCATGTCCTGACCCAGGACATCGTCCTCCATGTCCTTGGACGAGAAGCTCACCATGCAGGTCAAAATAATAGACCTGCAGTAAATTTCTACGAGCAATATGGCAACCCCAAGACTTCCGGTGTCGTTAGCATTAAATTGAGACGACGAACGGATACCCTGTTCCGCAATACAGATGCGTTATCTTGCTCGCGGTTAATTCTCACTACATACCTACTATAGGTAGATATATTGCCGGCTACAATTTCTGCACACGAGTCAAGAGGCCAGGCGTTCCACCTGCTGCAGTAGGTACCTACATCGTATAAGCAACGGAATTTATAGAAACTTTTCAAAGCTCTTATAACAGAAGATATACCTGCATATACATATACGCACATATTCTTTCGGACTGTTGGGATTGGTGGAGACCCGATTATCCGCCAACCTTTGGAAACGATAATTCGTGCTCTGGTTAATCCCGGCCGAGGTAATCGCGCGTATTTTTCGTTTGATAAATAAATTTTCGAGCTGGTATTACTCCCATGCTAGGAGAGGAGCTGGTGCGTATACCCAGTTGCGGGCTGTTACATTTCCCGGTGGAGTTGTTCGCGTTTCATCCTTTCAGGCGGGCATTAAACGCGGTACGAAAGTCCGTGTGCGATGCGGTGTGCCACGCACCTATATGTATGGACTAGTGAATAAGTGTAACTGTGTTTGGTCGTAGGAACGCCATGTACACAGTCGCGATTGTAGTGGGTGGGAAGGCTGCGTGACGGGGCAATTGCGAACCGTGACTAAAATATTTAAAAATATGTATCTTTCTGACCGGACTACCGTCCACCCGTGGTTCCAGACCTGGTTCCAGGGCGAGTTCTACTTCCACTTCGAGTTCCACGCAGCCTGGCGCGGTCCCGAGCCACCGCTATATATTTTATTTCACGTTTCCTTCCTGTTGCGACCAGCGTGGTTTTAGCCGTCGACCTGCGAATAGATGGGAGTTCCCATTGCCGACATTTACTTGGCTTATTTTTCGCAAATTTCAGACTCGTTAACTTCCTCGTAGCAGGTATAGGTATCATAAATTGCACTACGTTGAAGAACCGTTGAAGACAGTGATCAGAATACTGCATCAGGGCCTTCCGCGATCAAAGATATATGCCTATTATAAACTATAACTCAGGTATGGCAGGCTGCGATACCCGTTGAACTAAGTGTGACCATATGACTGCAGCCGTAACCCCATATCGCGGTGCATTTTAACCCGACTACGTTACGCCGGCGTCATTAACATTAGCATTTGTCATTAGCATAAGCGGTGGGCCCACAGAAACCAACAGAACCGGGACAGCGATAATCTATGCCCCTTCTTGCGTAGATACAAGCCATGTGTACGGCTATATCGCTGTAGATTCATGTACGTACGGAGACACATATGAGTATACACGCATATAAGCACGCGGTGTGCCGGTACACCGGTGCATGCAGGGCGTCGTATACCTCGGCTGATGCATATTCATGATTTTTTCATCGGCCAGCACCGCGGGAAAAGGAAGTCTGTTTGTTGTGGGACCGTGTGTAGGGCCTTGTGCTCAAGCCCATAAGGCCCACGAGGAACGATACGAGGTTCGCAGTAGCCCGCAGCCCCTAGCGAACGTCGTGACAAGCAAATTGTAAAAAAAATCGCCTACTCTCTCGTCTGGTAGCCTTCTATTAGTCGGGTTAATCGCTTCTGTGGTTGATTAATGAGGATTTATATTTCTTTGTTACGCCCATTAGATATATACTTTGTATTACATGCCGGGTATATTCGTGCAGCTTGGTTTAATCGGTTTGCAAGAAAGATTAAAACGAACAGAGCTTTTGATATATTGTGATATTTTATTGAGAACATTTCCAATAATTTCTCAATCAGTAACCCAAATTGTTTCCTCGAAAGATACGCAGAGACTCGTTGAGTGGAGTAAATCCGAATTTTAAGATCCTCTGAACAAGCGGGTCGGAGTAATGACGTGGTGAATAAAAATATTCATTGGCATTGGGGCAGCGAACGAACGGAGAGACAACTTACATTTTTATGGGGCTTAATTGTAAAGACACCCGGCCAGAAACCGGGGACTCCTATTTCCCGTTTCGCCGTAGGTACTTGGCGCATTAATTTAATTGTTTCGTTGAGCCGCGTGAATTGCCGTTCGCTCAAAATCCTCCGGAACGGCTTTAGTGTCTCGTTCGTGGTCCTCAAAAAATTAAGGCAACGACTTCACCGTAGGCGGTCCCAAGAATAAGCTCAAAAATTTGTTTAATCTGATTAAGCAGGCAAGCTCGAAGCCCGAGAATAAGTAATCGTAAAATTCTTGTCGACATCGCCACAATTGAGCTCGCTGCATATCTCATATCCCAGGAAACATTTCCTCTATCTTATAAGAATGAAGAAACTATAGTATCCACCGGATAAAACGAACTCGATGCTCATCAGTCAGCACGTATACATTATAACATCCTAAGCGGGTGACGAAAAAATTCTCCTGAAGATGAACTGATAAATCTGTGCCAAATTGGAGAAAATATTATTGCATTCAGAGGTCGCTTCCATCTGTTCGAACATTAGGGATCCGGGTACTCACCGGTGTAGGTGGGGCTTAACAAATCAGCATTTGATTACCGGCGGAACGATCGGTGTATCGTAAAGCCCTGGGGGTTGGGTTTTCGAGGAAAAAACAGTCCGAGAATACATCTGGCGCCGGGGAAAACAATGCCGTTGAAAAGAAGAAGGAAAAGAAAAGGAAAAGGAAAAGGATGGGGAAGAGAAGAGGAGGGGGAGCAGGAAGTTAAGGAACGGGACCATCTCCGGCGAGGACGAGTGGGCAGCAGTTAGCGCCAAAATAAAATAAGGATGAAGTAAAATAAAAGGCAGGAAAAATAAGTCGACTCTTATCTCGGGCAGTCGCGCGGCGGCGGGTCCCCTACTTCGGTCCATGCATATTCAGGAGTCTTTCTTCGTCTCTCTACCCTCTTCCATCTCCCATCTCCCATCTCCCATCTTCCATCCCTCGTATTTCCTACGTTAGCTACCCTTAAAACTCATCCCCTCGTCAAGGTACCGCCTGTTTCTTTCCATGGAGTCTATACTTACACCCGCTAATTTCTAGGCTTCCTTATTTAATTGCATTGCTGCGATAATAAGACTCGCGAACCATACACCGCAGCTAACTGGATGCCAGGCTGACTGTAAGTCCTCAGCCGTAACGAGCTGACACCCATTCCTACACCCACCGACGTCCTGATAATCTTTATTGCCGAGTAGGTATATACGTGGCTTCGAGGTAGACAACCGGTTGGAAATCAGGATATCTCTCTTATCCATAATCCAGAACTGTTTCCGGCTTCGGTTTATTCCAATTCTTCATCAATCCTACTCTAGTCGCGTGAACCCTTCCCATCGACTACGACGTTGTACGTTCAATGTCATATTGAGATCCGAAGAATCGATAGGTAAGTTATACCTACCTACACTGCATATTCATTTCGTCGCCACGGGGCCTGGCTTCTATGCTATATACTTACGCCACTCATATTGTATACGAAGAAGGAAGTCGGGCCCGCGCACGCCTAGCTTTTTTCTTTTTTATTCGAGGCGCGTATTTCAGTGGTGAAATAAGGTCACGCCTGCACCAATACACGCGTATGAACAGACCCGCGTCATTACGTCGACTGATCGACGCTGGGAATACTTTGCGATATATCGGTATACCTATATGGATAGAAGTACTCTCGCGAACGGAATGTCGGGCATTCGAAGAAACCCACGATTTCGAGTGAGGAACTTATTGAAAAAAAAACCTCATTCCGCGAGTCTGAAGCGATTTTCACGGACTTAAGAACGGAGACCGCAGATATAGATGGACTGAACCATGGGCGCGGCATTCAACGCATTCCTCGTTCAAGTCCGATGACATTGTTCGGTCTCGTCACACCTTGCTCACGTGGGCCATGGCTCAGGCGACGCGACGTGACTTATGGCGAATGTCTCAAGACGTCATGATGCCTAATCTTTTCGGTAGTAAATGCGATAAAGATTCATACGGCGTGTAAGAATAACGCGAAATGATGTTGTGAATCCCGTCGTTCGACGAAATAGTTAAAATTAGCCGACAAATATCGTTATCTGATAAAGTCCGAAGATCGGTATAATCAAGTATGTTCGTTATAGAGAAATCCTCGACAAAGTCAAGTTCCTGCTGCAGACTAGTAGGTATATGGTATAGAGCCGGTCGGACGAGACGTGTAATATAACGGGCGCAGAACCTCACCTGCCGCTCATTAGAAACCTTATCGCTAATTAATCCGTAAAGCCGTAACTTCACGGTTTCGTGTTGTACAGTAGGCGAGCCCTTTAGTAGCCAGACTTACGCTCTGACGAAACCATAACGAAACACCTAAGAAGGAAGTCTGTAAGGGTACTAAACCCAAAACTAGACGGTGATAATTACTGCATTTTAAAATCCTTACTCTACGGATCAGTTTGACTACCTATACCTGTTCGATACGTTGATGTGCGGAGTCGATTACCTCGACGCTGGCAGCTATTAATTTAGTTTGAATGAAATGATACGTTGGCACTGCATCAGCGTACGTACCATGTGACAAATGTTTTGTACTCGTTTCACTAATTACAACGTTAACTTGGCTCCGAAGTGTTCAACTGCCTGCTTTGCATTTCAGGAGTATTTCGACCGCTCGCTGACACCAAAGTCCCGCTTCGTCCACGTGTAATTATTCCAGCCTCACAAAACTAATTATTCCTCGTTGATTTAATACACCACTCCGCCACTTTACAACTCTCTGTAATATACGCCCATATATCGGTATAATACCCACGTGTAGGTAAGGTGTGTAACTATATGTAAAAAACATATAGGTATATATATACCTACCCAAAACACTCATTTACTTCTCGTGAAAGTAATTACTCTATACGAACTACAACCACATGGTCAATAATAAACTCTTCAATATTCACGATTAAATACATGGTAAAAAATTAGTTTCGTACCTCTTGTAGATCGATATCAAACAGATAAGAATATATTATCAAAAACTGTCGACAACCCATATATATTTATATACCTATGTATATAATATAGTTTGCGGTGGTATATCTACCTGCACGTTCTTGATATTCATCACCATATCGATACAACGCGCATAAATTTGAGCGGAACCGTACCGAGTGGCTAAAACCCAGATTGAGGAAAGAGAGAAAGAGAAAGGTCCCGTTTCGACGGAGATAAGCCTCATAGAGATTTGATCATTTCTGCAGGAAGAACAGCATCAATTGCAGCACGTGCCCCACGTCGATGTGACCAGGCTATACGACTGTGTTGAATCGCCTAATGGAGTAATGGCTAATTTCATTCATTCGGTTCTCGATCGAGTCGGTGATGGTGGTAGTAGTAGAAGTAGGAGTGCCGTACGGAGAGGCAAAAGGAGGAAGGATTCATATTTATTAATGAGTCCGAGCATCGATTCGCTATTTCATTCTTGCTTTTCAGATAATGAAACTGACCTAGGGCAATCTATGAGCCGTTTAAATTTAAATACTCGCATCATAAGTTTGTTACGTATGCACCGACCCACCCAGCTCAGCCGAGTAAATGGTGTGTATAATATTCCATACGTATACGTAAAAGTATAGGTAATACATGCACACGGATTTGTATTGTATGAACACATTACATATACAATATACATATTGTTAGATAGATGGTCCTATTGGCCGTGCGAATGCCCGCGAGTGCCTACCGGGCATACGCAAAGAGCTGGGGCAACTTGTTAATTATTAATCAGCATGTTTAATTCATATTGCGCGCGCGAGTCTGTTTGTTTCCTTGATGCGCTCTAAGGTCCTGTACTTAACTCTGCGGCGTGGTTAACGAATGGTACTTAAGTATGCTCAAGTATGCTCAAGCTCAACTCCTATGTAGTATAAGCTCCCGCGTAGGTATATAAGCAATCTTACTATATATTCACCACGTGTGCATCGCGCATCGGCGCAAGGTCGTCTCAGCTGACGCATATCATTTACGTATTTACACTGTCTCTGATACGCATTAATTAAACGGCTCCCACGAACGTAATGTAGGCATGGCCGCATATACACGGACCGTTATACACTCTTTCCCGCAGGACCCGTGGCAACGTGATTATTTTACTACAAACGCCACGTTACGCGGAGTAAGATTCAATTATTCAATTACACTCTCAGAGACAAATACCCTCTTAATCGTTGACCTGTCTCGCCTAACAATTCGAAAGCATTTTGCGCCAAACTTGACCGCGCGTATAAAACTCTAAGGGTAACTAGCTTGTGAGAAATGGACCACGAGGAGTGATGGACGACTGTAAGAATCTCGATATTTATTCGTTAGATAATGATGAGGAATGCATAAAAACTTGCACCGCATCGTTACTCGACGTGTCTCGAAAAAGCACGGTTCTAATTAATGAATTGAGCAAATGGTCAGAATAATTAGAGCTTCGGATATGTGCACAAGGTTCTCAAACCATCGAGCTTTAGCAATTTTCTTCACGAACCCCAATTATATTGAATAAGCACATTGTTATCTGGATGAAATTTCATTTCATCGACTGATCTTCATGCAATATACTTTCGTTGATCTAATATGAAGAAAAGAGGTTTAAATTGATGGTCTCTCTTTCCGTTCAACCATTTTTATACCCCGATCGATCTGTCGATCAATATAAGCTGCAGAATATATGTGAGATAATTTTGCATCTCCAGACTTGTATCGAGGCCTGCATTCGGAGCTCGTGCACGCAGTTTTATGTATCGTATGGGGTGGGCTGTGTACTGCTCGACGACTCGGGGGTGTTTATGGGTTTATTATACGATGAGTCGGCCGGTTCTCTCGCTGGTATATAGGTATAGGTGCGGTATACACATGGGAATGTAACAACTATGTATTTCTATATCTATATCTGAATCTATCTTGGTATGTGAAAACATTTACAAGCTGTATCTATATGGTGTATGTAAGTGTGTCCATGCGAAGTCGGGCTAGACGCGTGCAGAGATCCTTTCCGCGTACGTCGTGGTCGTCGTAGTCGTCGCGGTTGCCGAGGGCCGCAGATATAACGTATACTTCGTAGGCTATAAAAAATACCTACGAAGTGAAAATAAATCTAGCCTAACCCTAACTCGCACAACTGGAGTAATAGAAACGAATAGCTAGGGAAGAGAATTGTATTTTTGTACCCGTAAAAATTTCACCATTGCCTGCGGTCGCGTTTCCTTCGTTGGTAATTCCTTTGACAAGTATATATATAACAGTTTTTTTTTTCACCACATTCGATGGTTTTTCTGTATTTTCCTGGCACAGGGTGAATTATTCTTTGAAATAACTCTGACCTAAAAGCGAGAGATGCCACCTGACCATGAGATCATTATTTCTTGGTATTTCTTGAACGAAAATTTCCATTTCCTTTATTAGTTCCATGAGGTGATCGTGGTCTGCAGTCGAGCAGCCATCAGAGAGGGACGAGAATCGAATAAAATACAGTTTCCCGGCATCCTCTTTTCCACCCCCGTCTTTCTCGTAGAGTTCTTCTTTGCTTGGTGCTCGGGCAAAGAAACGAAAGGAAAAGAAAATGTTATCGAAGGTTTACCAGAGCGGAGAGAGGCACAGCATGGGAAAGCCAGGGTGAGGCGGGGTTGAGTTCATTGCAGGAGTCATCAGTATCCATAAGTGATGAGTTACTCCCTCCTCCTTATTCCTCTTTCCATCCCTTAGTTCTACCCCCTGCCACCCTTACTGGGAGTTTGGCGAAGCTGAGGGCTGGCTGGCACCTGGTTCGGTTGTTCGGCGAGGCCACCCACACCTCCGCTAGGAAAGGGGTTCATTTTCTTAGGTCAACGTATAATGAGGACTCCGCGCGACGAGGGAATGCGGATAGCCGCCCTAGACCAATCCCCGTTCTCCTGGTGAACCCCCAGGTCGCCAGAACGAGCCAACCACAACTGGCCAACGTAGAAAGCTCGCTTCTGCACCCGTTGCAGCTGTTTTTGCTTAGCAATACGAAATTGAATAACATAACGAAATCACGTGCGCCACATCTAAGACATACATCAAAGATTTTATTTTATAGGTAAACCTATAACAGATCTGTCACGTGAAATTTTGAAAGTCTAAGTCGCTCGAAAGTCAGGAACGAGTATCGAGCACTTTTCATACTGTAAGCCCATAGCACCATATAGCTCGTCGCTATAACTAGTAGTGAGTATCACGTTCGACGCCCGTCGTTCCGTTGCGTCCGTAGTATGTTCGGAGGCAACGGGGCGCGATGGAAAAATTGCCCCGATGTAAAAACATGAGGATCGGTTCGGCCGTCCACACTCAATAAAACGCGCCACCCCTCTCGAGGAACGGCACACCAACACTCTTATTTGGCGGGTGTCTTCGCGGGACTCACCATCCCTAAACACATATACCCTACACGTAGAGAAAAGCCCAACGAACGGTGGTCAGCTATCAAAACTACCTCGGTTCACCCGACTCCTCTGACCAATAATAAAAAATATACGATCTTGGATGCTCGTGGGTAGCAGACCCGCGCCGATCCGCAGACAGGGAACCGAATTATACGTCGGGGCCGGCTCTAAGTGATCGCATTTCCACATAGACGAGCTGCTTCGATATGATATGAAAGAGTGGCCGACGCTATTGCCAAAGTATACGGGGGGTGAAGGTGGAGCTGAGGCTGGAGGTGGAGGTGGAGGTGGAGGTGGGGTTCTCGGACTTTGGAGTAGATATTTTCACTGAGACGTTTACGATCGGTAGTTTTCTACGGATGCGCAAAGGCAAGCAGATTCCGTCTCGCCTCACCGCTCACAGTATTGGGTTAAAATTTTTCATGAGAATTATCAAATACCTACCTCAGCGAAATGTAACGGTGAATTAACCCCCTGCATCACTCGCTGCAGTTCCAGACCGAGTAATAATCGGAAGAAATCCATTACCGATTTTTTGTATCGCATCTTGACGTCTAATATACACCCGAAAAAGCAAAAAGAAACTACACCTTTCACGTAGCGAAGGAAGATGATCCATTCGTCATAATATAAAAATGCCTCTGACAGCCGTTATCTGCGACCATTTCCTGCAGGCAGCGTTTCTCTCACTTGTCACTATACCGGATGTAATGATCATTACCGGGGTTCAGCCCCCCCGGGTTCTGCACCAAGAGTATAGCAGCGGTCGAGGCAGGGTCGCTCGACGTAAGCGAAAGAAGAGCAAAATATGATATAGACTCTGAATCTCACCCCACAAAAGAAAGAGAGTGGGTGGTGTGGGGGGTAGCAGGACAAGATGGCCGCTGGTAGGACCTCCCGCGATGGTTGGGTTTACGTGTCGTAATAAATGGTAATTTAAAACAGCGAGAACTAACAATTTCTTTCTTTATTTCTTCCCCTGTGTTCTATGGTGCTCTCGGCAAAGAGGAGCGGAGCAGAGCGGGTACCACCTCTCCGCGAAGCGGATGGATCTTTCCCCCAGCCTCACGATCTTTACTGCCGAGCTCGAAGGTAGGTGTATATATAGGTACATGTACAGGGTGGCTAAAAGTTGGTTGTGAGCCTGGTCCGCTGCGAGGTTGGGTTAGGCTAGATATAGCTGGCAGCAGCTACGTAATATAAAGAGATATGTGCCTCGGAATAGCATTACCATTAGGAGATATAGTTTAGCGGAGGCCCGGATGAAATGAGATACTGCGACTGAATCATGCATGAGGAAAGGTGCGATTCGCTATCTCATACCATTACTCCCCCGTTCTCCAAGCCCCCCCATAGCCCCGCGCCTTGTTCAGAAGAGTAAAGTGAATATGCTACAATATTCAAATGGTGAGCGGGCGAGAGTGACACTTTATTAAACGCGTTATTTGCATCATTTTTCTCTATTTCCAACCCTTATTTCTAAGGGTTTTCGGAGAAAGTTAAACGTTCATGGCCCACAACCGAGAGACGAATAATAATATGCGTGCTAACGTAATAATCCAAGTCGTTCCGAGCCGAGGGCCCAGCCGTTTGCCGAACTCTGTTTCTGTTGTTATCATCGTTATGCACATATCTTTTCCCCTTTTTTTCATTCCTTGTTCTTAACTTTGATCAAGTGACACCAGTTCCTTGGAAAAATTGCGTGCATCCAACCCCTAGGTCGTAGCAATAACTCGTCTAGCCCACTATAGGATAATATCGTCATAGCCTCTTCGGGAAACCGGGTGGTCCAGCTGAGGCGCGGTGTGGTACATGCATTATGCTAATTCGCCTTTTAATCTCGCGGCGAGTCTGTGGTAGGGGCTGCTTTTTTGCGGTAGAGATTCGTGTCTCCTCGCCTCCGCGGTCCTCCGAGGGCTTCCGTAAACGCGGTGGCAGGCAGCGAATGGTTTGAAAAGACACGAGAGGGAAAAAGTTTAACATCCCTGGGCAGGGCAAGTATTGCGTGGTCCAGTCGTCAGATAGAATGAGTTATGCTGGAAAAAGTATCGGAAGAGTTTGACCAAGGACTCTTATGCGACTTTTATTTCTTGCCCAATCCTCTGCAGGGTAATAAAGATCTACAAAAATGTATATAATCAGGTCACGTATTTAGATGAAATTCATTTCCAAATCGTACAATCTTGACCTGTTGATATCCTCCAACAGGGAAATGCGCCGCTCCTGGTACCTGGTGAATACATTTAAATATGGCGGTCGCACGAGTTGGGAAAAACAGAGCTTTTCCTGGTCTGAGAGGAGTGTGGGCAAAGACCAAGAAGTATAAGGAAACTCTCAGAGAAAGAAATCTGGAATTGGCTAGAAGCTTGGTGGCGAGGGTGAGCCTGGCTTCGACGGGGGCGAGGGGCACTTATGCATTTATGCATTCATATTCCTGCGGTTTGCGGCTCTCTAGCGCACCGGTAAGAAGTCGTCTTCGTACCTAACTCCACGGTGAGGAGGACTTTGGAGTTGGCACAAGGTTGGGGCGAGGAGGTGGGGAGAAGCTGCGGTCTTACTACGTAAGCGGAACCAAGCGAGGGTTGGAAAAATGGGACGTGAGTAAAGTTGCTCAGGAATAACAATAACAATGTACCTATACCTAGGATGGCGCAAGTTCCTTGTGCCGGTTGGGGAAAAGAATTTGAATACATATGAAGACGTATTTTATACTTGACCAAGAAGAAGAAGAAGAAGAAGAAGAAAAATCGTGGTGGCCGATTGGTGAACCAGCGAAAAGAAGACACGGTCTTTGCGACTTCCGGTCTTTCTCGTGGGGCCGCAACGTCGACGGAGGCCACCGTGCGACGTCGTTGCCGGTGCGAGACGCGTACTAGTCGTTTCGGTGCCGGAGTTGAGCGGACCGAACTGCTTTAAATTATATGAAACATACATGAGGTTGGCGCTGGAGTCGCGCCGAGTTCGTCCTGGGATCGTCGTCGTTCTGGGCCGCGCTCTGGTACCGGAGCCCCGTAGCGAACTGGCTCGTCGCCGCGGAGGGTGGAAGGGCGCCGGCCCCGCCTATCGCAGCGCCGTGGCGCGCCGGTGAATACATTTAGCCTGGTTAGTTTACAAATGAATACAGCGATTGAAGCAACTTATAATATCAATGTACTTTGGCGTCTCCCTCGCACGCGGCCGCGCGCCCCTGCGGCGACGCCAGGCGTCTCTCTCTTCCTCTCTTCAGCGCTCCCCGCGCTAGTCGGCGCGCTCTCTTCCACCCACTCGCAGGCCCCATACAGAATGGCCATATTAACTTGATAATTAGCTCGGCTATACGACTTGCAGATGAGGAAAGAGACGCAAGTCCTGGGACGGACGCCGGCTACCCCTACCAGGGTGGTGCCAGGCGGCAAGCAGGCAGGCAGTGTTCCTTGCTCAGCTATCCTATGCTATGCTCGGCTCGGCTCAGCGCGCTCCGATGGATATAGGACCCTTAGTTCGTATTCCTCTCCCTGTCTGCCAGGAAGGCCGTGGTGCGGTTCCCTTTCGCGTTCGGTTGAGGTGACTTACATATAAAATTCGGATGCCATCCGCGACGATGGTGCATTCTTGTTGAGACAGTGGCGCGGTAAAGACGGCTCCCTATCGCGACGGGGGCATCTTAGCTTTTTCGGGGATACACCGTTGACCCGGGTACAGGAAACCGGGAATCACCGGCCACGTGGTCGTCCGAACGCACGTGGTCCCAGTGACCTTGGGTGGACCTCTGGTGAACGCGGCACTAACGAAACTGATCCCGAGTCAAGATGGACTCTCATCGCTGGAGAAAGTCGAACTACGCTTATGCCCTGTACCTACATGGTACACTTGGTATTCGGTGAAAACTGAAGAGTCGATTTCTCCCATCAATTTTCGAAGATTTTCCGAAAAGATTTGGCCATGTTCACGGAGCACCCGCGCACCACGTGGTCACCTGTTCTTGCAGATGGCGTTGTGGTTCCAGAGCACGTGTGCATGGGGCTGTGCTCTGTGGTATTGGGTATCGAGGGAGAGGAGGTGATTCGTAACGACTCGTATTTCATATCTCTTCAGCCAAATGGATGAGGTATGAGTTTCTCATCCCCTGGAGCGGGATTTGAAATTAGAGGCCAATACGTCGACTGACAATGGCGACGCTCAAGCAAATGACAAACGATGGAGAAAAGAGGCCACGGCGTACGGGAGGGAATAAAAAATATGGGAAAACTACTGAGGAGAAACGATTTCACCTGGAATCCAAGCGAACGAGGTGGCGCCTAGAGGTCACATCATGGCCGCGTTGCACATCATGGGAAGAAACCAGCAGGCAGGCGACAGGCCATCGGCGAACAGGCGGCCGAAGGTATAGCTATACCTTACTACCTACACTGCGTACGCCATCATGTCCTCAAAGAGATTGTGAAGGCCTTCGGACAGCGCGTTCTCGAATACAAAGTACTGGACTACGGTGTAGGCGCATTCCAAGAGATGACTGGCATTGAAATCTGTCCTCAAGCCGCACCCGCTGCCTCTCTGCTGTATGACCAGAATACAGAAGATGGCGGCCATATTAGGTCCCCTCTTATTGTCGACATGTGTGTGTGTGTCGTGACGACGGTGCCCCATTGTGATACACCCACGATACCAGACCGAAGGGATGTTCTCCGTTTCTTGGTAGGTACGACGATTTTCTGCCCTGAGGTAATGACACGCAGACATGTTGACGACACGGGGTGATACTCATGACAGCTGGACAGGGTGACGAGGTGGTGCAAAGCCGAAGATCGGATATCACGGTGATTCGGTGATTCGGTGCTTTCGAATAGGCTTATGCTCATTTGCATGTATGTACTACGTTTCTGCTTTGCAGAGAGATACATAGATGGATAGATAGATCTTTATTTGGACTCGGGGTCATCGAGGTCCTACAAGAGAACCCACGAAATTTTTTTAATACATCTAATGCGACAACATTATACAGTTTTATTGCAGATAGGCAGATCGTTGAGAACTTGAATCTAGGTATGCTCGAAACTAACTTAGCCCACATATAGTGCTGGCAATACAAGCAGAACAATACAGCAACAGGGCCAGTCAACCAGATGTGTGTTTAGTCATAAAACTGAATGAGAATTTGCGAGAACTGATCATCGTGCAATTTTCTGCATGGTTACGTACGTTTCTATCTGATTTTTGAGACAACCACGTTCGTTTTTTATATTTCAATCAATTTTTAAGGGTAGTTCCACGCCACGAGGCAGACAGCACTCGTGTCGCTCTCCACATGTTTTCGAATAAGTTTTGTATACGGTTTATTTGTTGGAAATAAATTTGACCATACGATAAATTGTTTCCTAAGTAAAAGAACGGTTTCAAACGGGGCAGGCACCTGCCTTGAGGTGTAGGTGGGTTACGGACCGAGGCCGGGGTCTGAGGGGGAAATAAAAATAATGTATGCACCCCCGTGTGCACGGCGAAAGGCCACCTGAACCTGCAGGCGTCATTTGGGCCGGCTGCGGTCTCCATAAGTTGGTTAGACGCCGCCTTAATGACCGATTAATTCAATTCGTCTAGTGGACGGATAATATCGGTGTCGTTTCGCCGTAATTTTGGAACCGAACCTGGGTGAAATTTATCGCCGATAAAATACCCTGACGTAATATTGGAACGCGGAAAAAATAGGTGGCAACTCAAAGTCTCTCGTATAGCAACTGCATCTTGAAACGGGATTCTGACCGCGAGAAATGAAATCTGACGATGCAGCAGTCTTTCGATGCACGACTATCGCTCTTACTGGTAGTTACAGGTACACAATACCGTGGAACGAAGAGAATTCCTCGAGTAGGTACATTGTACGGTGTATAGCTAGCGCTGAAGATAAGTCAAGCTAAAACGTAGTTATTACAGTCCGGCGTGATTATTTTCATTACGGGAGGTGCGATTGCTATCTGACACTTCCCACTGTATAAGAACCGTGTCTTGGATTTCATGTTTTTTTCTTAATGATTTCAGCAATTAGCTACGCTGCCTGCGTCTCCTATATACGAGATTTCAAACCCGAGGCAAACGCACGATTCCATTTTTCCTCACCTTGTTCGAATTTCATCAAACCTCGTCCACTTCTCGTTAATTCATATCAATTATTTATTCGTGAATTTCTTCAACGTTTTCTCCCCCTCTCGATATTGTGCCGTGCGATTTACCTCCTCGAAAAAGATATACACCCCGACTCTCTTCACCAAGTAAAACCAAAGAAGTCGCAGAGGTCCGATGGCGTCACCACAACCGAGTCCCCAAAGCTCCTTTCGCTGGCGAACGAATCGAACGCAGAAACAGGACAGAGCGTATTGTTATGTTAACGCCTTCAGCGTAACAATCGGAACGGACACAATGGCGGGTTCACCTCGCTACGATCCGCGAGCTGTTATGGGGGACGAAAGAAGAACGCGCGGGGTCTAGAGAGGGTTGAGGGTTACGGAGAAGAACGGGACATGAGCCAGAGAACGGGGGAAAACGGGGGAAGGTGTTATCGCATTATCGTATTGCGGCGCCTCGCTGTCCGGGCTTAGCGATATACATACCTATATACAGCTTTATATTGTATGCACGCGTTCCATTCCTTCGATGGGGTTAAGAATGGATAGGAAAGAAGACAGAGAAACGAGAGAAATAGAAAAAAAAAATGAAAAAAAAATCTGCTTTTCCCAAAATAAGCAATTGCCACACCATTGTATTTGGTTGGTAAAGAATGTGCGAAAATTTTCTTTTCCGGAAAATCATAATCTTACGATTTATTAAACTCAGTTTAAGAAGCGTAATATCGTTCTACGTCCGCGCCCCGAAGTCTGAGGATACGACTGCACTGCTTCCGTATTTTCCAAAGCCCCGCATCCCCCTGCCTCGCCCTTAGACCGACACAGCAGACGGCAACGGGCGGATGGTGGATATGCAAATGTAATTGATATTACTTTTTAAATATTCCCCACTCCCGTGGTACAGAGGCCCGGCAGCCTGTTGTTCAGCTACGAGGTGCACGCTGCCCCCTATTTCCACCCTGAGCCAAGGGTGCGCCGGGTTTATACACTTCGTTCTAAGTGCCTTTGCCACCCTCTACCCCTGCCTGGAAAGTGAGGGTAATTAATAGGCTTGCGGAAATCTACGGATATAATAGTATAGAGCGCAGGGTAACAGTCCGGCGGGAGGTGGGAGGTGGGGGGTGGGACAGTCGCAGGGTAGAATTTGTCGACTTTCCGATGTGACATGCTAACGCGCTAGATGACAATAAATTTGATAAAAAATCGGCTAGTCTAGTCAGCGATTCGTTATACAGCTAAGACGTATTCGTCGCTGAAACCAGAAGAGACCTTTACGCGTTGGCTCGGAATCGGCGCGTTCATCCGCTAACAATAACGACCCATAAATATTCGTCGGGTGTTTCTTCGTGCGTGAAACTTGTCTTCCAATAGTAGGTATACATCGGCGGAGCACTGCAGCACTGTACACATCGCGTACTGATCCCTTATTCACGAACGAAAGTAATAAAAGATCTCTTCTTCTATCCGGAGCTCGAGCTCCAGGATTTGATGAATTCCTTTCATTAATTTCTAATTATTTCTGCTCTGGGATTGACCTGGAACCCATTGAGCACGTGGTACCCCGGCATTATAATCTGGCGGGTCTCAATAAACGCGAGCTTCGAGCGCGGTAGGAAATCAGTGGAAGTGCCATGAATGGGTAAGACATTAATTTAGCGAGACTAGCGAGCGAGAGCGTGCAGTCGTAGTGGGCGAAGGAATTCGCCGCAGTCAACCAAAACGGGCTCGACGGGATGGCGGTGTGGTTTATAAAGTAATGGCCGAAGCCTCCTGCGAAATAATAAATCTTAAAGAGCATTGTACGCGTTGCAGGTTACCCGCGCACGCATACCACGCACCGACGCTAAATAGGACGTTAAATAATTCGAAGCCAAGCGGGGGGTAAGACAGCCTATGGGCCCCTGCTATTCCTTCGGCGATGCAGCGCTGCGCGGCGTGGTTAAACCGTGCAAAGAGCCGATCGTGCAACAGCCTCCTGAATTGCTACGCGATGAAGACGCTAATGAATGGAAGAGATTCCAGGAGCGCGTCGCGGTGACACAGTCGGGATACGGTGCCCCCGGCCCTCGACGCATCTCGCTAAGGGGGATGAAATTCTATGTACATTTATAAATGCGGTTCAGGACGGTTTGTCGATTATTAAGAAAACCGTAGATCACCCTCTCAGGGTAGAATTATGCAGGTATATTATTGCCTGTTAAACACCGTCCGTACCCTAGTGATAGGATGAAGTATATACGTGTATAAGAGCTAAGTGAAAATAAATACGTGTTACCATATGTGTGTTTACACCTTGGTAATATTCTAATAATACCCGCATTACCTCGCGGGTAATACCTGAGATAACGATAAGTCATTATTTCCAGTCTCATTACGGATCGTATTTTACGGAGCTCGCTTCTCGCTCGCTTCTTCGATCTCGTGCGTTACCCGTCCCCGTTGATAGCTTAACCCCGTATAGTTTCGGATCTCTAAATAAAACATCAATCTCCCTAATTATAAAAAACGAGATAAAGAGCCGAGGACGAGGAAGACGAGGCGGGTCTCGCCAGCTACCCCAACAAAAATCGACGCCAATTTCATCTCGCATTTTTTTTCCTCAACCTGCAAGAGGGCAGCGAGGAGCGAGTGAGATGAGAGAAATATGGCCTCGCGGCATAGCGGCGTAACAGCATAACGCACGACCTGCCAGCTTGCGTGCTGGTAATTACCTGCCTATATACCATGTACTATATACTATATACTTGATGTATTTGTGCGTGTTGGTAAAGCCCGGACTCATAGTCGGGCAACGAATACTTTTCTGTTAAGGGGAGTTCGTATAGAAGTTTTTTTTCTTTCGTTCTATTTTTTTTTTTTTTTCTCTCTTTTTTTTTTCTTTTTTTTTCTGGTAATGTTAGTAGCGTATAGAACTACTATATATGAAAGCAATGGTGGACTCGGGCAACCAGGTTGGCGACGCCGTGCTGTTCTCGTCACACCGTTGGTTTCAACGCCAATTAAACACCCGCTTGTCAGCCCGATCAGATTCCTCGGCTCTGATTCGTTGTCGCACGCAATACTCCTACTAAGCTTATGTATGCCCCATGTATGGCCCATAGTATGACCATGGTGTGTGCGGCCAATGGGCCGAGTGCTAGACTACATTATTTTCAGGAAAGATTTTGATTTGTCGAGTCCGTCACGCAACGACGATATAAACTCGTATCTAGAACCGATATAGGCGTACATGCAGCAGATTGACTACTGGAAATAATTAAATTCTTACGAAATAAGCCCTTTTCCATTTTCTCAAACCGTTTTCATTTCATCGATATAATAACGATAATTCATTCGATATAATTAGCATAATATGCAAATATTATTCTATACCGCGATAATGCGTTCATTCAAAGTACAATACTTCAACTTCCGTTATACGTTAGTTGATTCAACGTCTGCTTTGTATATCTGCAGTGGTGGAGTTTTCACGCCAAGTTTTCGCACTGCAGCATGCAGTTTCTTGATTATTTAGCAGTTCATGAGCTTGCGAAACAGATGGTGGTAGGAATTTGCGAAATTGAAATATGTGCCGGTTATGTTATATACGACACGATACGAGATGGGAACTGCGAACGAATTGAATAATCTATTGAGAGTATTTTTCATTTTTTTTCTTTACATTTTTTAATCATCAACGCTCGTGGATGGGAATAAAAAGGCTAGAATTAAGTTAGAAATATATACCTAACTTATTGTTAAATGGGTCACTACGAAATACGAGGCTATTCCGTGATATTATAACGGGCTGTTGCTGTGCGTGCTTTGATAAAACTGGCGTAAAAATTTCTAACCTGTCAGTTATACAAATTGCATATACAGCTGGTTACGTAACGCAACGTGGTATAAATTTACCATGCATCATATGAACAGCTAAAGGACGCGTCATTTTTCTATACAAGATCATTGATTGTGCTACCATTTTTATCAGTTGATTATACCCGAGTTACCGATTCACCATCTCTTTCCATTACAATAACTGAAAATCGAGATGATTTTAGTTTTCACAGAGATTGTTCATCGGGCTGAAAGAATAATTGGTTGTTTGAAAACAGGGGTAAGATATGACGAGGAAAAGAAGAAAAAGAAAAAAAAAAAAAAGATAAGAATTTTACAGTTATTCACCATAAGCGAGAATAGTCAATGTAGATCAATTGTTATCTGCAAATGCACGAAGCTCGTGTGAATTTATTGCATTACTCGCCATGCACGTATGCGTGACGCCGGGCATTTCGAGTATGTATATTAAGTACATATGTTAGCCATCATTACTATTATTATTAAATTAACATTCCGAGCGATGAATAATTATCTGAAATATAGTTTTCAACGAATAAAGGAATACATCAACTTATACCTTTCCTTGGGGCACGTAACTCTTGCGATAAGGGGGCACCGATGTTTTTTCTTTATTTTACTCTTTTTTCCTACTCTTTCTTTCTTTCTCTCTTTTTTCTTCTTCTTTTTTAACTTCGCCTTCAAGAAATTCTAATTTCCCGTTATCAGCACACGACATTTCCTGCAATAATGCATCGATCACGTGTGTGCCTCACTGCGGTATGTTCTAATTTCTATTTCTAATTTCTAAGGCATGTAGGTACAGTGTATGTGCTCCTGTTTCCATACAGCCTTGTTGCTACTTCGCATATCTTTCACATCCATCTTTATCAAGGCTTTCCAATTCACCGAGATACTCAAGGATCACTAATGGAGCAAAATATCTCAACTAGCTACCCTATATGGCTATGTGATAAAAAATGTATTAAAAATCCGTTTGAATTAGCTGTCAAGATTTTGCCCGACGACATCTCAATAAATTAGTTTAAGGGTTGTCCTTCTCCCCCTCCCGACAATCAGCCCCCTGGAGCGAAGGAACTGATGGGGTTCCTATGGGGTTCCTGTGGGGGATGCTAGTTTTAATCACATTCAAGCGATAGGGACCCTGAACGCCCATGGGGCTATTTTATTGAAATACCCACTGCTACTTTATTGGCCATTCCTTCGGGATCAGGTACTAGGAGGATCAGTTCCTTAAATTAATTAAATCCTGTAAGACGATAGAAAAATCTGTCCAATGTTCTATTTGGATTCAATTGATTTGTTTCGCTAATACCGGCGAAGCACGAAGAGATAAGAATGCAAAAATGAAGAACCTCGATCGAATAAACTAGATCACAGTCTGCCAAAATGCGATGAAAAATCATTCAACCCTTTTCGTTTCTTCCCTCGGGACGAACAGGGATTTTCTTTCTCTTCTTACTGAAACACGGAAGCCATTTGCCAGGCATAATGGGATAATTAGTGGGAGCCACCGATGTCGGAGATAGGCGGCCTCCTCTTGGGCAAGAACTCTGAACTGGCAAAAACTGACCAGTGCAGCATATAGGGTACCTAAGCGGGCAGCGGTAAACGTGTTAAGGTAATTTTAGAATGAAAGCTCATACTGCGTCGTCGTACCTCGCGGTTTTGCGTGAAACGTATATTTAAACTTATAGGCAACGAAATAAGCATTCTTCGACCGGGAAGCGAGGGTCCGATTCGCTGTCAATGGGGTCGACTCTGGGGTTTAAGTCTGGGGGTTGCGTTGACTGACGGGGCGCCGAGCGACGCAGGGCGTCGCGGGGGGCTACGAAGCCCTTTATTAAGCCCACCTCAACCATACGCGGGCAGCCCTTACTTATCCCGGAGAGACCTTCCATCATTTTTAAGCTCGTAGAGTTAAAATTAGACGGACAATTTCATTTGAAGACTTCGCTATTGAATAGAACGACGCGTGATGAGATAATTCGTCGCCTGCAGGGGCTGAAGCCAGAGACATCTATATATATATGAAGCTGATCGTCGAATGAGTGCGTTTTGAAAATTTTCAATCGCAAAAGCCTCGAAAATTTTCATCGATCATTATAATTCCGTGAAAAATATCTCGTGAAGAAATCCTGTTTGTTAATTAAACTGCGAATCGAGTAGGTAAAAGTTGCCTGCGATATTTCACTCCCCCATAAACAGCCTCGATGTGATATGTCCGAGCGGTGCCTATTCCTGACACAGTTCAACCTCGTTCCGTTTTCAAACCATTATTATCCGCGTTGGTTTCTCATATAAATAACTACGAATCGACAGGTTATATATTTTTCAAACGAACGAAACCCGCCCGCGTTTTTTCTTCACCGTTCAAGGAGTAGGTACGCGGCACGCGGTAAGCAGTGACAATTATTTGACTTACCTAAGGACAGTGGATTCCATAGAATAATTTTTCTTATGGATAATAAAAAGTTCCCTAGGTAGGTAATAGGTATAACGATACTTTCACCAGCGTGTGAACGTTATAGACGTTTTATTTCACATTTTCAAAGTTATGCCGTATATAAAACTCTGCGGTGCGCGGCCGTCTAACGATTACCAAATTTTCGTAATCGTGAATGTTTTAATTGACGCTTTCTAATTGCTTGACGTATATCTGGATCCATATCTTTTTTAAAAATCTCCGTATCTCTCGCAGGTCAGAGTATGGAGTTTTGGTCTCCCCGTTGTCGCCGATACTTTTTATACTGCAGCAGACTGCACAGTCGTCGTGCATAGTCGTCAGGAAAGTAACAGATCAATGAGACGATACTTGAAATGGAGTTTGTAGTTTTTTCACGCGTAACTCCTGTCCGTTTAATTACAGGTGGATAACGATTCTAGGAAAAAGTAAGGAATGCAAGCTAGCCATAGTGTCGTGTGGTCGCCAGCCGGTGAGTAGTACACCAACGCGGTTTAATACATTAATTAAAAACGTCAGCGTATATACATTTCTACTTATAGGTGGTATACGACGAGTGCACGGTACCTATATAGGTACCATAAGAGCTGATATAGCGTTAGGTGTGTAACTTGGGAATAATAATGACAGTGATCGGTACACCCAAGGAATTCCCAACAAATGACACGTCAGTCGCAGGTGTTGGTTGTCACCTAGCGATGCGGGCTTTTATTTTATTTCATCAACCATACGTATTTCAATTTACCCAAGAATATACCACATAGTCGCCCCTTAGAAACGGTCCTCGTCAACATGCGCGTTGTTAGAAAATTAATCATCCTTTCTTTTTTCATTCGTTTTTTCGTCTTCTTCTCTTCGTAATTTCTCACTGCGATACGAATCGTGATTACCGAGCCTGACTGAATGAGTATAATTTATCTCTTATTAACCGCACCGTGACTAACAATGTCGAAACCAATCGAAAATAGGCGAAGTACAGAGCTTAAATTTGAAAAAGCCTCAAGCTATGGAATTTTTTTATTTTTTCATTTTTCTTTCTTTTTGCATCTATCAAATTATTAGTCGAATCGAAAGGAATCGATGTTGCGGAATAGGTCGAACATTTCTCCGGTCAATATCGTTAAGGGAACCATTCGATTCCCACGGCGTTATACCGCACGTTCGCGCAAAGCACGAACTTAACTCCAGGCCGTCGGGACGCGCCGAGTTGAGATAGCGACGGTAGCCTTTGCTTCCGTCTGTCTGTCCGTCCGTACTTTGATCCGTCTATCCGTCTGTCCGTCTATCCGTTCTACGTTCGTCTATCTCTGTAATAGAGCCTGGCTGAAGCAAAGTTATACCTGGCTGGTTGGCTGACTGGCATAATACGTAACAGTCTAGCCTAGATCCAACCCGGTAATCACAAAGTAATAATCTCCAATCATGGAAGATATTGCACATTTCCCCCGAATTACTGCTATTCTGATAGAAGATGCTACGTCGGGGGCGTCTAACTGCGAGTCGACATGCGATCCGCGCTTTGGCGCTGTTTCGCGATCTCTCGCGATCTAACCTGCGGGTTATACGCTATGTAGGTACAACCAACGCGGATGGATTGAAACCTTTTTTGCTTTTATAAAGTTTAGAAAAAATTTTGGAGCAAGAGCTATACCTACTGGCTTGATTTATAGTTCAAAGAAGCGATCAAATGTCGCGTGACTTATAATGTCGCTTTATAAGACTATAGATACCGCAGCCAGATTCTCTATCTCAATATTTCACGATAACTTTAGAAAGTCAACTTTTCTCACTTTTCGCTGTATACCTATGTATAGTGAGCTGCAGCGGTTCATCATATTGGTGAACTTTTATGAAAATTAAACGGACTATATAACGAACGAGCTGGCAAAGGGGGGGAGATAAATAAGGATGGAAATATCGGGTGGGTGAAAGAAGAATGAAGAGAGAAGGTATATTACCAGCGAGAAAGAAGTACGGACAGACAAGACAGGTTTAACATTCGGATCTTTTTTACACGTCTACCAAACAATTCGGTCGAACGCGGGCCGACGGCAACGTGGACTGCCATTAATCATCGAGCCAATTCCGTAGATGGTGCTCCTGAAACTATTCGCTCCTTGTTGTGGTCCAGGGTTTGGTCTTGTCCGAGCTAAGGAGTGAGCTACACACATACCGGAGTCCGGACTAGGTTCCGAGCTCTCGAAAGTCTGATCTCGTCGCTTCCGATCCCATTCTGTGTCTCCATTTTCATTCATTCAATTCTAAACCATTATACCCCACAACTTCAGCATCTCGAGATCGCGAAGCTCTCACCTTTGCACGTGTTCTTCATCGTTACCTCGAACTTTCGACTAAGATTGAAGAGACGAAAGTCACTCGCGTTTGACAAACGTCGTCGTCGCATATGCTGCGTAGCTAAACAAAAAATCATAATAATGATAATAATAATAATAATAATAATAATTCTGAGGATCCATGTAGGTACGGTTATTCCGAACGCATTGCACATTGGTCAAATGTTATACTGTGCTTGTATAACATTTCGAAACCCTGCATCATAATTTATGGAGCATTAGACCGTTCTCAAAGATTATAACGTGGGAATACTAGAGATTGTAAATTATCGACCATTTACCGTATCCAAGATGCAAGTCGGTTGATTATCGCTCTGAAAAAAAAAAAATAACATCTTCTTTGCATCAATTTTATAAACCGTTCATTCTCAAATATTTAACGCAGCTCATTAAACTTTTTATCAACTTCATTCTTTTTAACAATCGTGTCAAATTATGGAATTTTTTCAATGTCTCAGCTGGATTGCTGAAAATTTTAGTATTTCGAAAATTCAGGTATTCCGAGTCCTGAATTGAAGCCCAGAACTTCAGCGAGCTGCAGGTATGACAATCAAATATAAACGACTGTATCGAGTATGATGCAGTAATTTGCAAACGATCGATTGTTAGCCAAGTAAACTATGCCACTAGTCCTTTGCAAACATCGAATGTGAATCACGATACGGGTTTCTTGGGGCAAAAAAATGCAGTCGGGGATCAGAACCTGGGCCAGGATCAGGACGGAGACAGGGTGGCCGCGGCCGGCCTGATGTCAGGAGCTTAATCAATGCATTTAGCCGAATTCCGTCTGGCCTCCGGGCCCCTCTAGGCCTCGGGGCCCATGGCCCAAATAAGAGGCGCGCGCTCGCGCAAAAAATGTCAAGTGTGTCTCTTGTGTATTCAACGGGTGTGTCCTCCTCGCCGGCATAGCGGATTGCTCTCTTTAAAGTTTCGACATGGTTTCCCGGGCTCTCCATGCACTCGCAAGACGCGAGGCTCTTCCTTTCGTCACCGAATGAGCCGGCCACAACAACAGACTGATGTATTGCCCACGAAGACAAACGGGCTCCGGAGTCCCTATACACGGGGTGCAGCCTCGGCCGAAGAAATCTTCAAAGCTACTGCAAGGCAAAGGTTCGCGTATCGCGTTACATCTCCGCCTCTCAGCTTTCAGCCAATTTAAAACTATATACCTACCCACTTGAACAATGCGCAAAATCTTTCAGCGCGTTATTTGCTGCTTTTGAATCGGCACTTTGGCTGGTCAACAGGTACGCACCCGAGGGATGGGGAACAATTCGAACGCTAGAAATCATTCATTCCGTTCCGTAGATAGTATTGGATGTACGTAACTAACCGTGGACCACCAGCAACGCAGGAGGCTATAATTCACCCGCGGTACTGTAACTGGCGACAATAAAATTACACGTTATAATTCACGGATCGTACGACTCAATGGAGAGAATGAATAAACTTACCAAGAGCTGGGGCGAAGAGAGCCCGAGCCGAGGAGAAAATCATTCCATAAACTCGCGCGCCCCGCCTAGCGGGCAGAAGATTCATTGGTAATAGCTATTTCTCAAATAGTTATAAATTATCGTACCGTCACTAGCTTATATGTACACAAGTAGGTACAGCTAACACAACAGCGCAGCGTATGGCTTATTTAACGCTTTGACGATAAAACATCCCACGCGATACCCCCTGCAAGGCAATCAACGCCTTAAATTAATTCGTAATCGAACGCGAAAACGGTCGTCAATTTTTCCGAGCTGAGTCTAGGTACAAGTTTTTACACTGTTTCAAGAAAAACGTATTCGTAGGCTGTGAGCATGCCTTGGGACGGCCTCCTGGTGAACAGGTCTATCTATGTGACCGCGTCCACCCCTCTGCACTTGAAATTGCATTTTAATCTTTCATTAGCGTTACGAAGGATCCATGAGGACGAGGGTCGTTCTGGGCATCGTCGTTTTCATTGAGAGTCAGCGAGTCTGTTGCGTTTCCTGTTCGTCGGGACGTTATCTTCGCGGACATCTTGGCGGGCAGCGGGCGGAGGCTGCAGCTCACGGAGTCCGGAGTCAAGCGTCCGACTGAAATCCCGACAAATAAATCTCAACGCGCGCGGTCTTCAACGACGATGCACCGAGATCTGAATCGCATATCCGCAGACCGTTTCTCGAGGGAGACAGACAGACGTTTTATTTTATTTTTTTCTTCAAAAATTTTGTCCTCTAACTCTCGCGTACAGAATAATTCTTTAACCCGAACGTGCAGGACGCGCCGAAATGCTCGTAACTACCTCGGCGGGATCATTGCTCGCAAAATTTTGAACGCAGTTGCAATTTTGATACGAAAAAAGAGAAAAAATATATATATAGGTACTATGATGTGCAGTTTCAACATAATATCATCTGTGAAAGAACCGAGCAGGCTAGATTGTAGTCAGTTTTAATTATTCACATCTCCAACTGACACTTCACTTCAGTTGGATTAGATTTACATATGAGAAGGTTACGATGGGGAAAAGAGTAGTCGCAGCTTTTGTTAATACTTGTCTACTAAAAAGAAAAGTATATATATGTGTTAATTTTTATTTTGTGTTTTTTTCTTCTTCTTCTTTATTCTCATTTGACTCCATGTCAGAGGTGTAACTTTCCATTGATACTGTTTCTCGTTTTCTTTGTTACATAACGAGACATCACGTCATAATGAAAAAGATAGCTGGTCTAAGATTTAGACTAAGTCGTGTACCACTGCAGAGTGCCTTCGAGTGAAACTAGACATAATGATGTCAGCGGAGCGAAGCTCTCTGAAAAGTAATCCGTGCTGCCGACTTACGTAGTGGGCGCCTTGGCTCCGCTTCTTACCTGGTCGGAAGTATAAATCAGTCAGCCAAGTCTACATTTGGAGCCAAGAGCCTTATCGGAGAGCAGCGCCTAGACGCGGATCAAGAGAATTTACCGGAATTCTTAAACGAGCTGAGTTCACTGATGAGCATGGCCTGCTGCCTGGAGCATCCTCAACTCTTCGCTCTTCTCTGCGCTGAAGGAAATGTTAATAGAGAATAAGAGAAAGAGAGAGAGAGAGAGAGAGAGAGAGAGGGTAATTCTGGATAACATCTCGAACTAACGCGATTATAGAAGTTCCCTCGTGTCAGGGACTTATCTGTATCGTTTAATCTGAACCGTTTCTTACGATTGTCGAATAATTATACCGTATACGTATCTTTCGTTTACGGCTAGATTTTCGAGGTTCCTTGTCGTTAATTGAAAATAAAGAAGAAAAACCGTAAGTATATTGCATCGCATGCGACGCTGATATCTACGTCAGTAATTCAGGTTCTAATCAATTTAAACCCTATATACGGAGCCATTATGGCGTTAACGAAAGCTTTTGATATAGAAACGAAAGATCTGTTATAGGTACTCGAACGCCATCATCGGTTCCCATGCCGCATTAACAATCTACAAGAGACATTCACTTCCCATAAAATAAAAAAAAAATAAAGTCGGACATAATCCGCTAATTAATCGCTCATGGGTCACACCGTTGATCGGGATTTCTGCAACCGGTGGTTAACTAGCAAAAGTGTGTTGTTTTCCTAGAACTAACTTTCCGAACGGTGGAGTTCAACCATTGCTTTAATTCAGCAAAGTTAGAGAGTATCTACGGGGTAGCTTCGGGCGAACTCCGTCAACTAGACAGAAGTAAAAGAGGCTCAAAGGAGTTGAAGGAGAGTCACGACTCCGAGGAAGGTTTTCAGTGCGTGTGACAGCTGAGGTTCCCACGCAGGACCGTGTCCACGTGGTCTCGGAGAACTTCTGTCTTACTAGCTAGCTGGTCTTCGGTACCTGCAGCAGGTCTTTAAGCTCGCCAGCTAGGTAGATACTTCGCTGCTGCGGGAAGACGAGACCAACAAAACCTGGTAAGAAGGTCGAACGGCTCGCCGCCCGAGCGGATGGACTCTATGTACGTGATTCGAGACTACGTGATGCCCTCAGTTTCGTAGGTGGACGCATGTTTATTTCAGTGCAGACAAAACGCGCTGAAGATACGAACCGAGGATACCCGTAAATATTTTACGCAAGATTCAGCGAAACTGCGTCTATATCTATATTAGCGAACCAACATTTATCGATACGACGATGAGCTTTCGGCTGAATTATATCGTTCGCGTTAGTCGGTATAAATTACTCCGATTATGCGATCGACGAATTCGGATATAGAAGCTGGAATGGAGTGATGCTTTTTTTCCGAACGATTGGACGCTTTTACACGGCTACGAATCGCGCCAGTAAAACACCCACGGTCACAGAAATTCTATGGGATACCTATATGTCGCAGGGACTTTTGAGGGTGTTCCCGAATTGGTACTGCGATCGTGAGTGAGACAGGCAGCCGAACGAAAGAATTTAGCCACACATATACTCCCCGTGGGAATCGGTGACGAGCACGTATGACAATTATTAATGAGCTGCCTTATAAGTCGACGGTTTTTTTTTTTTTCAACACGCCCGAAAATCTTGACGAATAACTCGGCCAACTTTTGCGGAGGATGATGTTGTACTGTTGTTCGAATAGACTCCGTTATACGAAAGACTGTGAGGCGGTGATCGGTGATCGGTGGTATACGGCTCCTGGAGAACAAGGATATCGAGAACGGTGAACGACGGTAGAATTAGAAGGGCATAAATTGGTATTCATGGTATGACTCTGCTTTTGTTGTTCTGCAAAATCGATGGTTCGTGTTACTGCGTTTAGTATCTCCCAAGGATATATTCCGGCCTTTTTATAATCGGTTGCGGTGTGTACACAGGAGATTGGTAAAATAAAAAATGATGGTGAAATTTCACGCGATTTTAGGCAGTCATGATTTGACTGGCGTGGAGTTCGACCCGTACACCACTGAGCAACGATTAGTTTCAACTATTACACGACTACCTTTTGTTGGCACAATAATTACATATGCGGTCTCAAATCACGGGACAAAATCCTCGAGTCATCGGACGTGATGTTTAATGTATTCGGAGCGGCTCAAAACACAATGGATACATATGGGTGCGTCAGAAAAATATATAAATTAACGCGGGTAAAAAACACGCTCTTCGAACGTCTGCCGAAGTTCGTTTCAAAGTTCCAAGTTGAAAATAAGCATTTTGCATTTATTTTGGTTTAACTTTTTCCCGACTAAATCCGTGGCGATGAATTATTTTCTATACCGTCTCTCATTAACTCGAGTTCACTCGATCGTGATGAGTATACCTGGGAATGCTGGAGTTCATTCAAGTTCAGCCTTCATCAAAAATCTTTTGCACGATGGCTGGTGCTGCCTCAGAGGTTGCAGCCTTGACTTTAAGCCCATCGGCAAGCGTATAGTTACGGCTGTAATTCAAGTAGTAAACCACGTTCGATCATGTCGTGAATTAAATAAACTCAACGATGAAATATCTAAAATTAGCGCGTTCCAAACCGTATCCTCTGCAATCATCGTTGAATACGTGTAACTCGCGGAATACGACTTCTTCGAATGTTTATCGCGTACATATCTACCTATACCTATACATATATATGAGTTACCCAGGCGATTTATTGATCCTATCATATTTGCGGGAAAATATTTACCAAAACACCCGCCCGTGTTGCATTCGCACGTATAACGATACAGGTATTGTTCACAGATAGTACACCTACACCGTATTTAATAAGTTTATGCATGCTCGTTGGTGCCAGGCACGTAACACCGAATCGTCAAACATGTGTCACGAAGAGATTTGTTTTATTTTCCACAGTATTTTTGGTTGACAACAAAGGTTGCTTATGTTTCATCGATGTACATACCTATAATGTAACGTATTTGTCACCTAATGAAACAGCTGATCATATTTAAAAGTATATAAAACGTGCGTGGGGTTCAAACTATTTTTCCTAAAAATCCTCACGGTAATTATATTAATATTCAAGAAATGATATGCATCCCAGGAAAGGGGGAACGCTCCCTGTGTATATTATATATACGGTCATTTCTGAAGAGCCCTTATCGCATACTTTTCCTGCACGATATCTCCTTCATCTTTTCGTGTCACTTACACTTTTTGGGTCTTCACGACCCTCGACGCCGTCGTCCGCCATCCGCGTTCGCTACTTGTTCGCCGAAGCTTTAGACTTTAGGAGGCTTATGCTAATGTTAAGTCCGAGGCAGCAGCGGAGATGACGCCTTCCTAACGCTATTAGGCGATCATCTTGGATTATCTGACAATTCTGGGGTAGCTATCGTTCGTCGGGTATACCCGAGGCATCTTTTTCGTCAAAGAAGATGGTAGCAGCAAGCTCGAGGTATCGTACCTACAGTATATGCCGCGTTACCAATCTGACGTTTTCGCATTTCCGTCGGCCGTCGGTCAGCTGGAAATTTCTCTATCGTTAACGACTATCTTTGGTCGAAAACGACCAACATTATACGCATTGCGTATCGCCCCGTGGGTTTTACCCGGTACAAGACACCACCATCTCTCCGAACTGGTGGATTGTTTAACGGGCTTAGGAGCTGAGGAGCGGGGGCGAGGGCGCGGCGCTCACGGAGCGGCGACGTGCACACCGGACAGACGACGGACGAACGGACGTGACCACCGTTGCTCGCCCACGGTTCTTGGTTCGTAAAAAACAAAGTGACACGCGAAACTATGCATCGTCCTGGCGAGGAGTCCTGAATCGTAATGACTCTCTGCGGAGTATCTCGTAGTCTCAACGCTCTTAGTCACTCAGTGCATATAATATGCTGTAGGTATTACCAATTCTCGCAAATGATCGAAATCCCGTATGATTTGCTTTGAATTTTCAACGGACGCGATCGGGTGCAGAGGCGGAGGAAAGAGAAGAGATTTTAAAAGATGATAAAACCGATTTCAATCAATCGGGGTAATAAAGGAACACGATATGCACAATACAATACGTATATGGGTTATATGTATGCACTGGTCAGTGTCGGATATAATGTCGTTATAGGCGGTCAGGTGCAGGCTAGAAGCGTGCATCCTGTTCGGCACGGAGCTGCACCTGTTCCTTGGGCAGCAGTTGCCAGGGTAGGTCTATCAAAAAGGTGGTCTGTCGTCAAATTGGCCAGATAAGGAATTAGGGGAACGGTCAGGACCGCTTACGTGAGAGTGTCTGGAACGAGACACGCGGATAAAATCGTCTTCGGTATAGACTCGTGTGTGACAAGCGACAGTTAACGATCTGTGTCTCACGTTGGATTCCGCTATACACTTTAGACATAATATGGTATGCATTATTATGTGAGCGTGACTGTGACTGTATATAACTGCGTGCGTACGAAATGGGTAAAATGAAGAAAGAAAAAAAGGAAAATAATAAAGTAACCCGTAAGGTATAATACTCGGGTAGCTATATATAGCTAACTACCTGCCTCCGCGTATTATGCATACGTATATCTAAGTATATGCCCGAGGAACAACCGAGAATGACGTGATGATAATAACTTGATTACGACGGAGCGTCTTTATCGGAAAATCATAAAGCAATTAATAACGTTCATTAGAGACACCGCCGCGTGTGATAATAATTCCATTTGATAGGTAATTAGGATAGGGAGCGTGTAATTGGATTAATTGAGACCGAGCGTTGCGCAAGGGTAGAACACGCAGCCGACTTAATTAACCGCCAATTTTTCTACCAACAATGTAGTGCTGCACCTGTAAACTCCTGTTTTACGTTACACGGTCGTAGCCACCTATTCAGTTCGCTGTATAGACACCGAAGATATGTAGCAGGTTGCATTATATATCTGACCGATAATACCTGCATGAAGAGGCGTTCAGGAATTAATTCATAAACAATTATCAGAATGAAATCAGAATTGCAACGGTAGTTAAAGATGCTATAATTATGATTTATAATCGCTTTACTCGAAGCGGATATATGATACCCGCACTTACGAATGTAATAACCCTTCAATAGGCAGAAGTATGGAACTAATTAATTCGCTCCATTTCGCGATTACTATAATGTGTGTAATATTTCGCTAATTTGTTTTCTGACCGAGTGAAACAAGTCTTATGCGTGCACCGCAGCACGGGTTGGGACTTGGCATATAGAAAGCTCGGAAACTAAATTGGAAAGAATATGAGGAAAGCCCTGAACGACTTGCAGGGGGAGATAATTAATTCCATATTTTTTGTCATTCGGTTTTCTATATAAAATCCCCGAGCTCACGGTTGCGTATGGAATTAAGACGGTCTACTTGGACTTGTATTCGTTTTGGGACGGGGTGACATCCCGGACATCTGCTGGGTTAGACATTTTTTTGGTATTTCGCATAATAAACCCAGCGATGCATAATATGGCCGTAAGGCAGCTTGATATTTTCCGTTTTATTAGCCGCACTTACGTCACCCGTCTCATATTAAACATTACTAAAAGAATTACGAGGTAACCCTCGGCTGGAATTGGATAGGTGGGTAGGCGGCGTATGGATCAACCTCCTATATTAAATATCATATGATTATCTTTCCTACGAAAGCTGCGACCCCCTATATAATACACACATACATACTTTCATACGAAATTTATAAAACGCAATGTTCAACAAAAATATCAACAATTTTTCTTACCAAACATCCAACGATCACGTTCTTTGTATGTAATGTCCCAAATTACCATGCCTCGAAGAAAAAGAAAAAGAAGAAGAAGAAGAAGAGGGGGAAGAAGAAGAGGAACTCAAGACCTCGAGTGAAAATATTCATTATTCCGCATTATATTATTTCTCGCTAAATGCTCGAGCGCAGATAGTACAATTGGTGAGAGAATACCACATGTGCTTACTCCTTACAGAAATAACGTAGTTGATTACAAATAATTACAGGATCGTAGCTGAGTTGTTATCGCCTTTGTCTAAACCAACCCAGCGCAGAGATTGTTTACGGTATTTTACTGTCTGTGAAATTTACTTTGCATCAATTATAGCACACAGCATGTATGGAAGACAGAATTGGTAAACCTAACTTGTTATTTAATTATTTAACGTTTCATTCTCTCTTACTTTTCCGTGGTAAATTTTGCCTATTCATGAGCCGCTCGGCGACTTGTAAACGGTCTACTATTAGCGATACAATTAAAATGTGCATTTTTTCTAGCCGCCGTTTTAAATCTCTGACCAACATGCTCTCGTTACTGTATAGCTCACTGCATATAGGTAACCGCAGTATACGGTTTTCATGCAGGCACACCTTCGTGGGCACGGTTTGTCCCCAGGTCCATAGAGCCAGTCCATACATTATTTTCTATCTCCTTTCCGACTTTTTGCAACAGCCTCCGTGAAATACCGGTCAACTCGTTATTTCAGCCGCAAAATTCCTCTCGGAAACGTAATGCCTCGAGCTACCTTGATTCCAGTTTTTTGAAATTCCTATAAGTCGAGGAAAAACCGCGCATCAGTTTATCTGGTGAAAATTGTGTTCGTCGAAGATCCGCAGGGTGCAAAATAAAAAGTGAAAAAAATTGCGAAATAATTCACATGTGGCTCGTAACGCTACCGAACGTCACATAAAGTCTCCTTTATTCCTATGGCATAAAACTGTGCATTTAAAATTCGCCAAAAATGGACTAGCGCCGTTGCGATACGAAGCTACTTCGCTAGGTACCTACCTCAGTAAAACTGCACATGTTTATTAAACCATCTGACTCCTGCACGTATAACTGTATCTTTTATTTGTTTATCTGTATGCTACACCGCGGTTTGTAGGTAGGCTATATATATTTTGTAGGAAGCGCGTGCAGCTCTTCGCGGCGATGAATATGTATACTTTAATTCGCAGGCTAATTGAATAATTTGTAAAGCGCGAGGGTGAGGGGGAGGAGAAGGGACGGCGAGGTAGAGGAGAGGGACTACCTTTTTTTGCATTCTGCAGTGTGGTCCGGACTTTGCGGTGGTATGAATAGCGGTATGGATAGCTCGCGCGAAATGCAGTATACCGACGGGCGACGGGCGACGCGCGACGTCCACCCGCTTCGGAATACTTGGGGAATTCTATAAGAACGTTTTTAAGAATGATGAAAACGAATTTCTCAAATCATGTAAAATATTTCGCAAAATTTTGCTTCTCGAAGCTCAATATTATGTATCTGCATCCGTATCATCACGAAGGACAGAAATTGATCGACTACACAGTAAAAATTTTTTTGTAAAATTTAACACAAAAGCTTGTGTTAACCACTTTTTTAACACAAAATTTGTGTTATTTCAACACAATCAGTTTATGTCAAAAAAGTAACACAGCTTTATGTTAAAACTAACACAAAACTATGTTGAAATTTTGTGTTGATTTGAGAGTAACATTTAGAAAGTGTTACTTTTGTGTTAGTTTTAACATAAAGCTGTGTTACTTTTTTGACATAAACTGATTGTGTTGAAATAACACAAATTTTGTGTTAAAAAAGTAGTTAACACAAGCTTCTGTGTTAAATTTTACAAAAAAATTTTTACTGTGTATAGCGATATAAAATTATAAAAATTAAAAACGTACGAACGGAATCTCATCTTTTTTGCAATACGCCATCGACGTAATAATCCGCCAGAAATTAGTCGATTTATAGATACAGACATCGGGTACATACACGGCGCCGGGGGATATTATATTATAGACAAGATCTATGCACATGTGTATTTACATATTGCGCGTATATGTATAGGAATAGGTTAACACGAGCGTGAACGAATATGGGAACTTATATTTACGTGGAAAGAGGAATCCGACGATGTAGTAGGTACACGGTCTGTGGCTACCATCGATGTCCGTCTTCCCGTCCATACGGCGAAAGATGGATGACTAAAGCGACGGGGCGGATAGACGGACGGATAAACGCTATTCCAGGAATGTTAACACGAGTAATCATATTCTTTCCCATTTCAAGCGTAAAAACTAAAGTTGGCAGTGATGTATGCCGGCGGGTGCACGCGTTGCATAGACAAGTGAGCCGAGAGGCCACGACTCCATTCATCGGCTAATAGGGCCCCGCCATAAGGCCTTGTTCCCGACCCCTTGGTCTTACCAGGAGACAGGCAGAATAAGGGGACCTCACGAATATACGGTACCACCTTTACAAGACAGACGTGATTCCAGAGCAACACACACATACCTGTATATCATGTGTATGCATGTATATGACCAACCGCGGTCGCCTATATACTGCAATGAGCGCGGTCTTACGAAATTTCACTGTTCAGATATGCCGAACGTGCTACTGTATAAAGACATCAATTTACGGTAACTTATGTCCGGAACGCAAAACCATGTTCAAGGAATACCCGCACCGCACTTACCGCAGTCTTATGAGCCACAAATCACCCCGTTTTAGTCTAGATACAACAACATTCTTCCGTTGCTATTTTATGGAGATATCAATCGACTGGTATAATTCAGGTATAACGAGCTCAGAGGGTTGACAGTTTTTTAATATCTCGAACGGGAGAGTTAATAGCCGCCAAAGTTCATATGTACCTACCTACCTTTGAGATTTAAGTGCGAAATCAATCGACATTTCCGAGGTAAGTTAAATAGGGGCCCATAAATTTTCCCACCGTTTGTTTGTTAAACCTGACGCGAAATTCGGTTGTCTTGGTGGAAACAATTTTGAGACAAGCGCGGGCTGTAGGCTGTAGGATACCGCAATGGGTAATGTTTTGTTCCGAAAGCAATATAGTAGTTCTTGGGGTCCCTTTTCGTGAAATTTACATGAGACATTAGAGCTTGGTGGCTGCCTTCACCATCCGAGTTCTTGTTTGCTGACGGCGTGGATCAAAGGACCCCGAGCTGATACTAACACCAGAGGTGATCCTTTTAACGTCGCCTTCCTACACCCACGCTTCACCCACTCGAGCCGTTTGTGTGCTCGGGACTTCCCTGTGCTGTTGACGCTTTGGTCCCCAGATTCGTATAAACCGATCGAGTGAAAAACTTCTATCTTCTCGCTAGACAATCTCGATTGGATTTCGTTTGACAGATGCAAGAGGTTTTAGCCCGAAAGATATACGAGTTGGGGAGACGAGACGACCATGCGGACAGAAGCAACAGACATAAAAAGAACATTTCTTTCCGAGAATATACCTATGTAGGTATACTCGAATTTATAACAGTAATTCACTCGAATTTACTATCCTGTTCGGAAACGCTGTTGGAAACTGTATTCGAAAAGATCACAGATTGAAAGTGGACGAAGATTTTTGAGAACTGTGAAAACTCGAATTTAAAGAGCATAAATTTTTGCGATTATTTCCCACCGCATATCGTCCCGCTGGGTCTCTTCAGGAATATGAGTTTGTTTTCGATTCCCTCGGACATTTGCGTCGCCAGCAAATACCGCGCTAGCCTCAGGGCTCGCGTATTAACGTTTGGCTGAGGGATAGAGGGTGGTTCGTTGAATCCATCTAGCATCGCGCCACCCTTCTCACCCCCAAACGTGCCAGGGGCCAGCCTTCACGCGTCGCCGACTCTTACGCGCTGGAATTATCGTACTGATGACTGATGCTACATAAATAGTATGTAAATTTGAGCCAACATCAATGGCAAAAGTGTTGTCTATCTCGGATACCGTCTACCCTTGACCAACGGACTTTCTCTACGGTCAAGACTTATCAAATCCCGACTCTCCTATACCGCTGAATTTCTTCTCGGCGAGTAACGCCTCGTCTAAATGCATTTCTCTCTTAACAACCACGAAATAATCACTCCCTCGATGCCCGGAAAGGACAATACTGAACCAGGCACTCATCTCTGCTGTCGTTCGGTATGAGATGCGAACGAACAGTAACTGCTCCGGGTAACGCTTATTACTAGCTCGCCTGATCTGTACAAAGCAGTATGATGGTATTTGCGATTTGACGTGATTTCATTGTGTGTTCACCTATAGGTGAATCTATTTATCTCCTATTTTTCACTTCATCGATCAGATCTGCCGCTGCAGACGTACCGGTTTACAACATGAGTTTGCAACATGATTCTGCATGACTATTTTTGAAGACTTGAACAAAGCACATAGCAAATCTTCTTGCACATTTCCCGACAATTTGAAAAAATGGTGTTGGAATACGTGCACCAGGTTATCCGTCCCAGATTTTTACTACGAAAAGAATAATCCGTAGACATCGATTTCGTCGAATCGTTAACATATAAGTGAATAAAGTTTAAGGTTTATAAGTCAGAGTTGCACGTTTTCGCCTACGCGCCGGGTATTAGATCTCTCGCAATGTACTTTGCATTGCGTTTCATTGTATGTATATCGGTTGGTCCTGAAGTATACAGGGGCCACCGTACTCGAGGGAACAGCATCGACTCGAACTACAGTGGTATAAGATAATGTAAAACGCAGTGGACAGGTCCGGGGGTTTCGGGGTGGTGTGGTGGCATCGCGGGGAACCGCGAGGGAGGCACGCGAGGTCCGGGTCCCCCCAGGAGATCGCACCGCCGATGTCAACACGCCAACACGGACCGCGATCGTCTTTTATTTCACTCCTTACACGTATCTCAACGCTCTTCTCCCCGCTTCACCCCCGCTTTGTGTATATTGTTCTCTTCCTCGTATACCGGCTTGTTTTATCGCCTCATACTGGCAAATGACAAAAGGACTGCTTCCAAAAGTCCGAGGTGCCGATCGCGAGGGTTCAGATAATCGGGAATAAAACATTTCTTCATAAACTACGTTGGCTGGTATAATCGACAACTTTTTCTATTTCATTCATGCCTACATCCACGATCATCTCGTCGAGCACCACAAAAAATGAAGAGAAACTAAAAAAAAAAAAACCTGTGTCTTCACTCTTGCGATCTGCATAGAGGATCTCGAAGATGAACGATGTGATTGTAAAATCATGCCATGGAGAGGATTTGGGGAAATTGATGATTCTTCAAAAGAAGAGTGGTTGGTCATGGTACATTTTGTACTTAAATATATCTGCGGAGACGTGGATGGGATATTCGTGCAGATGACATTAGCGTATTTCTGTGGAGAAGAACGGGGTAAGTACCAGTGCCAAACCTGCACCTATCCACCCATCGCGACATCCACCCACTAAGATATTCACCGGTTTCGAACGATGTACCAGCGAGCTAGAGGACCTCCTGCAGCTGGAGTAGCTCGAAGTTGAGGTGGAGCTACGGAGAGCAGTAGAATCGCGATGATGCTGTGGTAGAAGCATGGAGTCCTTGCAGAGTGCCTTTTTTGCCGTCACCAACCAGAGAATGTCATCCAATGGGGATGAAGTAGAGGGAAAACAAGTAAAATAATGATAAAAGGCGGAGCCGCAGGCGTGATTTGATTGGTCGAGATATCGCGGGCGTTCGAGTCGACGACTCGACGGCAAGTTGAGAGGGAGGCTGTCCTCTCTTCTCTTCTCCTCTCCTCTCCTCTCCTTCTCTTTATTTCTCTCTCCTCTCCTCTCCTCTTATCTCCTCTCGTTGGAGCTCCAGCTCTCTTGCCCTGACTTCGTTCGCCTCGCCTCACCTCGTCGACGAGCTTGTGGTCCACGATCGTGTCCCGACTCTAGCACAGCCAAAGCATCAGATCATTCTCAGCTCCTCTTCTCCTTTTAGCTTTATTGTTTCTCATGTTTCTCGACTCTTCTAGCTCTCTCGCTTAGTCAGATGAAAAATAAGAAAAAGAAAGAAAAAAAAGAAGATTGTAAAAAAAGAAGATTGTAAAAAAAGAAGAGACAGTATCTGCAACGTTATACCACGTCCACTGCGGCTCTATCCGAGATGTATTTAAGTGAGGATAGAGTATGGAGATACCCTCGTCTATATGTGGAAGTTTCAACTCGAAGATGAGGCATATCCAAGTGTTTCAGATGAATTGAAATTAATCTTTTAATTCTCTGTATAGGATTGGAAATTAGTGAGGCTCAAAATCCCGAGTAGGAATGAGGTCAGGCTCGAATCAGGCCCGGATCAGGCCTGATAGTTGCCTGATGTAACGCTATGTTCCGTCAGGGCCTGATCAGGCAGTACTACGAAATACTAGAGCCTGATCAGGCCCTGACGGAACATAGCGTTACATCAGGCTGCCTGATCTAATTTCTACTCGGGATTTTCGAGGAAATTATAATTTCAGATAATTGTGAAATAAAATCGAATGACTCCTTGGTTAATAATTGACCTGGAGTCCGTTTTGTTTCATTTTTGTTTTTTTTTCACTTTTGGAAAAAAAAGAGCTTACGAGGACGTTTAGTGGGTCAAAGGCTGCGATCACTTGGAAACCACAAACTCGTCAAGTGAATATGAAATTCGCACCGTAGAGATGACTGTCTGCAGTAAACAGCTCGGGGAACAGCGTGCCATCTGTGCGTTAACCACCCCCAATACACCCCTATATAAGTGCAACGATCATATTGGCGAAATTAATAAGCCGGCGGAACGTTAGAATGGGAAATGGTTAATTCCGGATTTACGGTTAAGCACGCCACCCATGTGATTCATCAACCGGTGATAATAGATTGTGGGGAAAGTTGGCAAATCGTTTAGAAAATTGATTAAATTTATTATTGGAAAACCATTCTCGGAACTAAATCTTCGTAGGCTGTATACGGATACTGCAGCCAGATGTCAACTTGACTTACCAGAATGAATACTTTTCGGAAAAACGTCGAAGATTATCTTATATCTAGATATTTCCATGGTTTTTTGCTCCTTTTTTTTTTTTTTTTTTTTTCTATTCTTCCTAATCGTTTGATACAAAAAAATCTTTGACCGATCTTTGGCCCGTGACAAAGCATGTCGAACTATCGTGTGGACGATTGAGCCCCGTTGCACCTGGCCCGAGCACACGGACACGCCGTTGCTGTCAATACGTCATTAATCATCCTCATCGTCAGAGTGCCAGTTCCACCGTGCGGCTATATGTCCAGGGCTAATGGTACTTTAAAAGAAGTGCCCCTGTCAGGGCAATCAGAGATCGCGTGCCGAGTTCATTTCACGGGTATTTAACGCGATTCATCGCCGACAATGATTCAATCAATTCGGATTTATTTTGCCTTAGGCACGAGCCGGTAATTACCGCTTACCAATGAGCCTCTGCCCGATAGCTTTTGGGTCTGGAGGATACACCCCGCTCCAAAAGAACAGACTCGATAAAAGGTGTGCAAAGTGAGGGCTATAATATCGCAAACATGCAATTTTTTGAATCTCCTCGATCAGAGACAAATTCATGAATCGATCACGGATCGGTAAATAGGCAGGAGAAAAAATGGGGTGATAAACAAAAATGGAAATAAAACAAATGTTTTTTGAATCTCTAATACTCGCCCGCGGCTTCTGGATCACTGTAAACCACCGCAGTCCACAGGGTTGGAAAAGGGGAAGGTGGATTCCGTTCTATTGGCTGAAAGTCCACGCAGAGCGGCCTCCAATTCGGATTGTGCGAAATGTTGTCAGCCAATTTTCTTGGCCAGTGCCTCTGAATGCCGTAGATTTACATCTCCCCCATCCTCACGGTTCGCATCCTGGCGTCCGCATGTCCTGTGTGTGGTAGGTAAATACCTACCCCAGCTAACCACAACTGTGATTATAATTCTCACCCCCGTAGAAGAGCGAGCGAGATAGCTGATACGAAAGAGAGAATTCTCTACCCTGTACTACCACCGTCAGGGGTCGATCTCCCACCGTAAAGGATTACGTACGCGGATTTAACTGATGAATCACATTGTCGTCTTGATTTGCGACGGCGTTAATTTACCTCGGGTGTGTGCCAGACCGCATTTTAGAACGAAACAAGGAGCCGCGCAGCCTCTGGTCAAATTATAGGCTTTCTAACCCATCCGCGGAAATAGCGTGGTCTCACACCTTTTTCCTACCCAATATGGAGACCATAAGATTACTGATTTATCTGCTTGGTCGACACACTAAGGTTCGAAAATTTACGCCAGCTTTCAAAATTTACTAAATTTCCTAAAATCAATGCAGTGTGAATCCTTCGGAATGAAAAATCTTTCAAAGATCATACAGTATCTCAAACGAAATTACCAAGTTCCCAATTTTATCACAGCATATCACAAGTCTTTTCAAGTATCTATCATCGACTAAATGAGTTGAGACTTGTGAGCTATCACCTTTCACAGATAGATACACCGAAGATCTAACCAGTTCTTGCAAGGATTTGAAAGGATGGAAAATACCTTGTGTGATTGAAAAATTTACTCCCTTGCAGAAATGCGATGGTTATTTTTTGGGCCAGTAAATTAATTGCAAGCACATAACTATCCACAAGTCTTGGGCAAGTTGTGACTATGTTTATCCTTGAGAACAGGAGGGAATACAGTCCGTAGGAATAATTGGAAATAACATTTCCTGTCGCTGCATTACACCCTTTCCACAGTCGACAACTAGCGTAAACAGAGAGGCTGGCCAACCCTTATCCTGCGGGGAGTTATATCTACGTGGCTGGGTTTTCTGCTAATACGATCACCACGTGGGACTCTCGGTCGTATAAACGGTTCGGGGAAGACTTGGTTAACGCCAAATGAAATGCCCACTTCTGCAATGGTCCTAGTCTCGTGCCATCCCATTCCTCTCCGCTTTCTATTCTAGCACACCGATCCTGGCTACAAGATTTGTCTACTTCAGTGGACACTTAGTATCAGGGGAGGGGTTGCTGGACATATGGGACCGCCATGTGGCTCGGGGTTGTCCACAAAACCGGCCGCAGATTCACCGCCCAAGAGAGAGCTAAATGCTCGCCGCAATTTGTAGCAATTTGTTAAGTAGCCAGCCGGAACATTACGTGTATTAGGTCAGGATAAGTTACGTTAGGTTGTACCAGGTTCGGTTAACCCCCCTTTGAGATATATACGAACGGATAGATTTATCGCTCTTGGAAATTAGAGTAGATGTATCGAGTCCAGCATCGGTTACTCCTGAGCCCTATAGCAGCAGTTCTAGAGCTTAGAAGCAGTATAGGTATAGCGGGTGGAGGAAATTGGAAGAACCGAACTCATTATATGTAGTGACTAGTGGCTTGATAATTTATATGAAAAAATAAAAACCGGTCTTCGACCGTCGACAGTCACTTAGACTGTCGTTTGTGATGGCCATGATCTCGTAATCAGCTTTCTAAGAGTTTGACGTATCTTTTACGTCTGATTAACATTTTTCTAGCGTTTCTCTCGCTGGAGAACGCATGCGGTTATTTCATTACAGGATGTTTAACAAATGAACGAAATCATTCATGCAGAATTGAACTTTGCCTCTCTCAACTATTTATACCTTAATTCATGGAAAGATGGTTTGACTTACTTGGCTGAATAACTACAACCTCGGGTAAACTGTAATTCGTATTTCTTATAAGCCCCCTCACAGTCCGTTACAAGATCGAAGCTCGGTGGCCTCCATAAATCCGTTTACCTCTGTCAAAGTGGATCAGGGTTATTTTCCCGCGGTTAAATAAACGAAGAAATCGTTCTAAATTACCGAAATACAGAGTTGGTTTGGTTTATCTTGGTGGCATGGTATAAACGGAATAACGAAATTGGAAAGGAATCAAACTATAATCAGAATAAAATAATACTTCTGGAGTGTTCACTCGGCCAATAACATGATTTTCATGTATTTCCGAATCAGAGTTAGACCGGAATTTCGGAAACCGTTATCTAAAGCTTCACTGCGCTAGCAAACAAGCTCGCAAATTTCTTGAGAGCCAGGACTCGGGCGGGCAGTAACGACTGGACAAATGGCGAATAAACAATTCCATTATATTTATCAGATAATGAAAAGACAACAATAAAACCGCAATAACCCGTAACCGGGCGCAACTCGAGAACCTCGGAAGGATAAAGAACGGGGAATCCCCTGCCTCCGTCATTAATACCAGGGCGACTGTTACATATGGATGAGGACGCCAGGACAGCTCGGTCGGGATATAGGAGAGAGGATATGGGATCGGGATTGGATAGGATAGGATATGATAGGATAGGATACGATACGATAGAATAGGACGAAGCTCATCAACTAAAAGCATCCACCCAAGATCAACGAGTGCTCTAGCTTCTTCTTTAATCTCAGCTGTCCTCCGAGTATCTTACGTCCAGAAATTTAGTAGCTTAGTTTGAAGGAGTGCATATAGCACTAGCAGTATACGATAATCACAAGAGTAATCTGAAAATTAAATTTTATTTCTATAATATTTATGAAATTTTCTTTTCAGAACCTTAATTATTTATCTTCGAATATATAATGCGTATATGTACACAGGTATATACCGTGATTCAAAACTAAAGTTCTCAATTATTCTCATCTTACATACACATCCATAAGAGAACTCTCGGTTCGTGCCGTTTAAATCGTTGTCTGAGCGATCAAGTTTCAAAGGCCTGGGCTGTGTAATTATTCGGTATGAAAGTAAAGATTGTAAAAGTATATAGTAGGTACGTAGTTGATAAGGAGGGCGTGGTTCGTAGAGAATTTAATGAGCTATATCTCAACTCAATTAATGGTTACTCGAATTATGTACATTGTAATTTCTACCGGGCATATCGGCATCTGTATAAGTATCTAAATATTATGCAGATATCGATTAAATTATTGCCGCAGCGGTTCGGATCTATATTGCATAAAAAATTGCGAACATCCGTTCAATGATTGATTTTCGTGGAAGCGGGACCAATCCCTCCTTCTATACTGAATAATAATTTTTCTCAGACGGTTATAAAAGTAATCGAAGCGGCAGTCCACATATACCATACACCTATATATGTGTATCGATATTTTTCATCATAATCTCAGATAAAACGATGCAGATATTCATCTCTTCCTATATTTCATATTTATACCTGCGCTATACAGTCGCAGTATACAAAACTAAACATACAAATGGAATACCTGATTATACAGATTTATCTAGTGCCGACGTCGCGTCGTGTCGCCAGACTGGTCTCACGCGTGAGTCTGATAAAGTAGGTATAGCTCAGTACATTTTCTTCTCTTTTTTTTTTTCTTCTTCCTTCTTCTCTTATTTTATTTCCACCTTTTTGTCGTTATTATTGAAATTATTAACGGCACCTATGGGGTGTAGGTACGCGTCCTTTTGTACGTATGTAGGTACATCCAAGGTATCTGTTCTGTACACGGTTCTTTATGTAAATCGTACAAAACCGACGTGACCAATGCTTGGCGTCGAGGTGCTGCGGGCGACGCGACGCTAAAAGACCGGAACTGATTGCGACAAATGGCGCCTCCACCCTGGTCTCGAATCCATTCACGCGGCCGACTGCCACCGCCAAAGCCACCGGAGTAATCCATCTTGACGTGCTTAAAAGGTTAACTGATTGCTACTTTTTATCAAACCAAGAGCCTCACAAGAGCCCACTCACTTTACGACCACCTGTTCTTTCTCGTAGCCTCTATCCTATCTCAAGTCTACGTCCCTTCATCGTCCATACTTCTTACGGGTCTTTACCCAGACTAATAGCTCACCGAACCAGAAAATCTCTACTGCAATAATGGAGTCAAGATTTCCCATAATTTTGATCGAAAATTTGATCGATTTTCTTCTAGGGGTTGCGAATTTAATGAGAACTTAATTGCTCATATTCATTTTCATCCACCCGTAAAAACATATTCTCGGTAATGTTAGAGCAGTGAGAAGTAGGTACGAGGCATAAGGTGGTATTAGAATCCAAATGAGCGAGACCACTTTGGTCCGTTGAAAACGAAAATGGTCCCTCGGCGGCAGTTAGTTCTGATAGTTTCATTCACGCGCCAACTGTACAGTAAAGTCTGCAGGGTTAGATGTACGAGGAGTCCTAGCTGCTGGTATGGTTATTCCACCCTGCAGTACCCTGCTATGCAGTGTGTGCAATGCGGCGCCAAAGTCAAGATCCTAACATGTGGCATCATTTGTTACGTCGGTTGTAATCGAGGACGACTAGTCGAGAGCCAGGGGGTGAGAATTTTCGAGAGGGATGAATTAGAAGCCGTTCAGCCGACTAAATAACGCGTTTATGCAGAATCATCAGGATTTTTTTTGTTCATCCTCGTGCAGTTCAACGTCGAGTTAGAGAAACATGGAAATGTCTTCATGTTCTTGCAAGACACGCAAGGGATGAAGAAAAAAGATTAGTCAGAATTTAAAACGGGCTGACCTATGGGTCAGAGAAATTGACTGAAACCAAAAGATGGAATGCAGCGATGGAAAGCGTGAAGATAGTACACAACACAAGTGTAAGTATACGAATCCCGAAATCGGCTCATGTGGACATATGGTCAGCCAAGCTCTGAACAAAAAAGCGATAGAAAACGCCGACAGAAGTTGGGAGTGTCAGCGAGCGATATATCAGGGCTTAAATATCGTATACGTATATAGTCGGGGTTTTCCCCCGTCCGCGGTGAACTGCGCTTTGCAGGGGAAGCCCCGTGAACACGTATGGCGTTCTACGGGGGAGACATTAGTTAATAGCTGCCTTAGCCACGGCGGGTTCAGGGACATCTGATTAAATGCGGTTTCCAATCTGTCACGTTTTCAACGCAGAGCTACTTTCGCGGCATCACAATTCCTGTTTATGGTGGGAGGAAGAATATCAAGGTATAATTTCTCCGACCACATATGGCCATGTCTGTGTACGGCTAAAAATGATACAATCACGGAAAAGTGAACAAGACTGACATCCGATTAGATTGATTTTTTTTTTTTTTCTTTTTATTCGATTCGGTCTTGTCCGACACACCCAACGTTGTAGAAATCTTCTATAGTCTTCGCCAGCTGTGGCAGTGGATAGAAGTCAGAAGTTGATGGGTAGTCGTCGCGTTATTGAACCGCAAAATTGCGAGGCGCGTGCATAGCGATATTAAAGGATATTTAAATGAAGCGAAAGATCGTAAAGGAGTATAAAGAGAGGGATAGAATGAAACGGGAAACAAACGGAACTCAATTAAGCCGGGGCGCAACATTGCGTTAAGGTCCGCGCGAGATACCTATGGTTAAAGATTCGTTAAATATGGAGATTAATGCGTCTCGCAGCTTCGCTTTTACCGAGGCGTGAGGCGCGAGGCCCAAATCCCTATACGGTATAAACGCGTGGAAATAAAAGAAAAAAAATGAACGTAAAAGGAATAGAGCAGCTATACCTACCTTGTACCTCGAAAACTCGCGAGAAACTTAAAAGTATAGGTATACCTATATACACATATTAAAGTTTGAATCATGAACGTTAGTAGACGTAGCTGAGGTAGAGATGAAACGCAATTTAACTTACGTACCTACATTGCTCACAAAATGGGATACGTTTCTTCCGAAAACCTTCGGCAAGTTATTCGAACCATCCTGGTGGTTATTCCTATTTTTTTTTTTCTTCATTTTTTCCTTTTTTTCTTCTACTTTATTATTATTTTCACGTGAAAAGATTCCTGAGAAAAATTGTGTGTCGCCTTGTCGATTTGTCAACCGCTTAAGCACTCGTGGTGTCGCAAGAGGGTCCGAGTGATACTTGGTTGTGTCTTGTAGGCACGAGGCAATAGGAGACATCGAGAACCGGACACACCGCCGCCTCCCTAAATACAGCCAAAACTTTGTCGACCGTGAAAAGCACGACGTGTCGCGTAGTTCGTATTTCTGAAATGGTCTCATGAATAAAACTGGAAAATGTCTAAACTGGGTCCGAAAGGGACTTCAGTGTTTTCTTGCAATAAGCTAGAATGTCTTCAGCGTTCGCGATAACTTGAATGATCGTGATCGATATTATATCCTCTGGAGTAAATTTGTAAATAAAATATCAATCGATGGGAAAGAATATAGAAGGTGGCGGATGAAATTTTTAAAGGTAAAGACGTACGACTCGGTCTGCGGATCCTTGTATAAGGGTACATCGGTTGATGGTTGAAATTGTAATGAATGCAAACTATATTCAGAGAAGTTAAAGTAACTAAGTAAGACGATGGCCAGCATCTGGTGCCTCGAAGGCTACGCAGAGTCTGAAGTTATTATAAAAATAATCAAAGTTGCTCTGGACCGTGGAAGTCGTGAGGTATACGTAGAGTGGGTTAGACCCTTCTGACATTCGCCCTGCTCGCGGAAACCTCCGGTCGAGTTCATTACGTTTGACAATTATGCGTTAATTTGCACCTAGCGATACTTCAAACGTTTTTATTCATCGCACGACGAGTCGCAACTTGCGATCAACTCAAATGGGGAACAGAAACGGCTTGGGGGAGATTTCTGAAGTTTTATATTTTGAACTTCCTGCGCCTGCAGAGAGGAGCTGGGTTTGAGGATGGACCGACTTATCAAAGGAGTGCTATGATAATCCCAGCGTCCACTGAATATGTAACGATCAGACGTTCCGTCATGATTAGTTTTGACGTTCAATCCGCCATCTTAAATTTTTTCATATTTCTTCTTCCACTCTTCGTTTTTTTCTTTTTTCTCTTGCGTACTTCTAATTCCTACAAGGTTTGTTACCGGATATTTGCGATTTAGCCACAAATCACTGTTAATTGAAATTGTGTAAATCCGCGATTATAACGTACCTGAAATGAAATATTCATGAAATTTGATGGACATCGCATCTACAAGGGTCCAATGTAGTAACTCGAATTTTAATTACGAACACGCCACGATGGTTAAGTGCAGATTATTTATTTTCTTTACCACCTTCGCCCATCCAAGAGATTACAAACTCAACCTACGGAGACATATTTTATCGCCTTTAAACGAAAGATAAACCATTGTCACGCCTCGGTCACAGCTCGCACTGACATTAATTCACAACGAATTAAGTATATTACCCGCACCGCTATCTGTGCACTGAGACCGAGATTGAAATCTCTTGTGTTTTGAAATAGCATGAAAAATAAAAACGACAATAAAAAAAAAAAAAAAGAAAAAAATCTGGCTCATCAATTTCGAGGACAGGCACTCGTCGTCCGTGATTAACGGATGGCTGTTCACTCAGGCCAATTAATCTCCATGAAAGTTTCGAGCCAATGCGAGAAAACGAGTACTGCAGTATAAAAACGTGATGTTATAAAAAATGAAAAATAAATCATTAAAATCAGTCAGGCTCCACGCGACTAAAATGCGTGCCTATTGCTCCTAGTTTCAGATTAAAACCACTCGCGCGTAAATATACGCATAGAAATCGTGTTCGCAAACAAATCCCAATGGTCGCTGGACCGTTTCTCTATACCCATATAGGTCTCCTCCTCGCGCATGGTATTCGATCGCGTAAAGCTCCGTTTGTGTAAGCTATTATAAGGTAGGAAGGTAGGTAGGTACAGGCGCACAGAGGATCGACGCACGTTTCTATACCAGCGAGAAAAGTCGTATTAAAATTGCCACGGTGCTTATGTATCGGAGCTGATTTAACCCTTGCGCAATGCTGGCTCACGTGATATCAATTAATTTTGTGTATCGGGAGTCGTGAGCAAGGGGCGTGCGCCTTAACCGACACGTGCCAGCCACAATCGTTCGGAGTGACTCCCGACGTCATCAATTGCCATCCAAGGGTGGCTAGGGGGGTTGCGCGGATGGGCTGCAATGGGTGAATGGTGTGGGGGAATCCCCTTGGAACACCAAAAGCAAACACGAGTCACTATATTATATACCAAAAAGCATTTATTCTTTCATCCTTGCGTGCCTTGCGTGGGCGTGTCGCTCTAGTATGGAACTAACGCAGTTTCATCTCACGCTGGACCGGCGTGTGTTTTATTGTTCGGAAATTAATGATTGCCTACTTCAAGCTAGCCGAGGCGATGGCTACCAACTTTTTTATCCCACATGATAGGCCATCATTTTTTATCATTTTTATTTAACAAATACAGAATGTGCCTATATGTGGTCGAACGTCCTGCTAGCTAAATACATAGATAGGTATTAATAACTGCGGAGATTAGCGATATCCGTCTTGAAGAAAGCTGGGGGACACTTGGCTTGTGAATTATTACTATATAGGTATTACCCATTACCGCGTGAGGTTGCAGTCTGAGATAAGAGTTGAGTTTTGATGGAATCCTATAAATACTTTCTTTTTTCCCGTATATTTTACCACCGAAATTATCATAATTCAAAAATTATTAATAATCTACCGCTTTTAAGAGACTTGCGGTAACGGATTCCCACACAACGCGTTAATCTAGACGGATGAAATAGTCGTGAAAATGTTTTCATATCTCGTGAATTTTTCATCGTAATTTTAAAAAGTGCACAAGAATTTGCATCTAGCTTGTATGATGAACTATAGTGATAGAAAAAAATGAAATTTTATTCGATTTGATACACATTATGGGAATATAGGGAAATTTGACGAGCTCTATATTGATCCAATGTTTAAAAAATTATACCGCATACCGTGGCTCCGTAATTTTCTGAAGTATTAATCATAACGTCTCGCTTGACGTTTAAGATGAATAAAAAAAAAAAAAAAAAAACGTTCAGATCACGTCACTACGCCGTCGATAAATAAGACAAATATGAGTCCAAATGAAGCGAATGTCACCGTTTTAAGAAAGTGAAGTCATCTTTCTCGATTTGTCTTCTTCCGAGTAATTGCTCATGGTTGGCTGCGTCTAGATCGCGATTATTATTGATCTTATTCTACCAATACGAGGTTTTATGGCTACGGTTTTTGATCTATGTCGCAGAAAAAAAAAGAAAAAAAAAAAGAAAAGAAAAGAAAAACCGGGAAATATCCTAAAAAAATGATAATGTACTTCCCCGTCGTCATATACAGTAGACATATTTGCCGAGTTGGTTTTGAAACTGGACGGTCGGCTGGGTGAAACTTTCTGATATATCGCTTTATGGCTTTATGGCGGGAGATCTGTCCCCCTTACTTCATGCCCACAGTCCGCACCCCCCTACCACCGAAAGAACTTTGCCAATTTATTCACCTTTTTCTCCACACTGTAGATAGCTTTTTATATCAATATGCCAGGCGATTCAATAGATATATAGGATGTACACACACACACACACACACATACATGCATGTATATAAATATACATACGTATCTGCCAGGACAACCATCGCCTATAAAAACAGTCCCGAAGAAAGCTTCTTGTATCTAGACTTTCGCGTATCTACTGAATGTAAGTTCATAGCCAAGAACTTGAACCAGGTTTTTGGAGATTTTGGAAAACGATAGTTGAGATGTAGGAGAAAAAAGAAACATACATTTCATAGTCGAATTAATACGTGTGACCAAACTTTATAGAGTGGCTGATGGATCTTAAGATCAGAATGGACAGCGGCGATGTGTGTATAACGTGTAACGTTCCTGCGGTCGTCTGCGGTAAAATATCGAAGTATATTAACCGCGAAAGGATAAAGGAAAAAGGATAATATCATAAGGTTAGGTATGTAAGGAACTGGGAGGAACTTGGAGGATAACACGAAGCCCCGAAGCGCGTGTTGCAGTGTACATATTCGCGGCATCAATCTTCATCCATCACGTATGGGTCGGCGGGGTGTACCTCCTTGCAAGCTCTCGGCTCTTCTACTCTCGCAGCTTCGAACGCCTCGAAAAGGCGATGGATTGATCTTAACCCAACTCCTGGCAGCATTCGTTGCCGTTTCTCTTTTAATTTCCCCACAAAACTCAACCTCCCTGCTTCATTCTTTTCCCATTTCAACTTTTTCGTCAGACCCTTTGGGTCTTGACCCATAAGCAACTACCTAATGTACCGAAAAGTAAACCAGGCGTGAGTGAATCTATATAAAATCTCAAGGATCAACCAATGGAATGATCCTTGTTCGAGGGAAAAAAAAAGACGTGAAACTGGACGACCGAGAAATAGGAAATGTGTATGTAACTCGTTTCGAAAATGTGAGCTGCATATGAAGAGATATAGGATCCATAGATCGGAAGAGGTCGAACCTTTCGGAAAAGCGAGTATCTATTGCCGACTCATCAATGGGTGTTTACGCGCGTCTGTGCCGCCACGATGCCGGCGTCGGCTTGGCTGTCAGATGTTATTGATGGACCACGAGCACTCGGGCATTCAGGCATTGAACATTGACCATGGCGGCGGGCGTAGAGGCGGTAGGCACCTATGACGTTAACGCGAATATAATGCGATCCACCCTTCGCCCACCCGTCCGACGCTGGCCAACAATACAGTTTTCATTTTCGGAAGACCGTGGAAGGGTGAACGGCCCCCTTTAGGCCCCCAAAAACCCTAGTCTTCGAAGCCGAGCTGGGATTCAGTTTGACGAGGCGAAGGATGCCACCCAAATATCGGAGGTAATGGCGCGTGCTCCAAAGCTCTTCGTCACGGACGATTTTGTCACCCAGTTTCTCGAGAGGGTGACATTTGTCACTTTCAACGGAAATTACCAGACTATTATACAGCGGCTAGGAAACTTTTCATAAAAAATTGATTCCTCCTTCTTGAACAAAACTTTTCTGTCTGTTTTTCAACCCGATCCAAGTTTTTTCTTTTCTTCCAGAAGTAAATTTCCAAACGATATAACACCCTGAATTAACCTACAGTGTAAAACATGGACAGATTTTTTGTGACGGTGAAAATTCGCCGAGATAACGAACGAATGTCCCTATCTTTTCGGCGTTAGAAAAGCTTCGAAAATAAATAGTCGAAATAAATAGGAAACACACGTGTGTTTGCGATCTTACTACCCAAACTCCGGGTGCCACGCTCTTGCGAGATGTCACTGAGATAGCACACACGTAGTACGGTTGGTGGTTCGGGTATAGCCGTTGATACAGGGGATGTTAAAGTCTCTCCCTGACCCTGCAGCATAAAACCTGCACCTATACTCGCTATACCTACCACGAGGGAGTCAAAAGCCGATGTGAAGGGAGCCATCGACGGGGGTGAAAGAGAACAGGGTGGACAAGGGGGCACCAGGACACGTGACTCGTGTTTGCCGGGCATACAGGACGAGCGACGTCCTGTACGCACGATACGGAGGTTGGCAAAACACCGGCGCAATGCCGGCATAAGCGATATTTATGTCAGCACAAAGGGACGTGCGTGCTAAAAGAACAACCCGAGGTTGGGGTCCGACAAAACCCATTGTGCATCTCGTCCCTGATACATCGCGTACGAACTGCTTGACTATAATACTAAATAGATCTGTTTCCTCGATTCTTACCTAAATTTTCCTGCAGTGATCTTAGCTCGATGCAGACTGCGAGCACAGATCAACACTTCAGGCAAATTTTAAGGAACTTTTTCTCTATGACAAAGTGATTGAATTCTATTGAGGATGTGAAGGTGTAGGTATATGGTCATTGCAATATTTGCGAGAGATTTTTTTTCCTTTTTATAACCCGTGGAGAATGAGATTTGAGAGGATCGAACGATGTAGGTAGCACATACACACTGAAGCAAGGGTGCCATTGAAATTTATGCGGAGCGGTTTATCCAAAGTTTAATACTTTTCGAGCAAACAGAAGCCCACGTGCGCTCCGCCCTTCACGGATGCTGACAAGATTAAAATGGTGATTCTTTGACGTAGCCAAACTGCAACGTAACATCGAACGCTCGCTAAGAGTTAAATTGTTATATAAGCATTCAAGATAGATGAAATGGATTTAATTTCATGGAAAATAATGGCATCGTCAATATATCTGGACAAAGTTACTGTACATTTTTGGGGAGGTCATTTGTACGTGTGCCTTTACATACATGGATTATTCCTCCCTAACATCTTCATCCAAATCTTGAAAATCGTCATCTTGCAGCGATGAGATAAAGATGAAAAAGAATGCTGTTTTACGATCGACTAAATTCTGAATGTTGAATTTATACGCTGCAACCTCTTTTATGTAAACGTCAATATCGTTCAGGATTCTTAGCATGGATTCACATTCAACACCTAATACGTCGCTGCACCACGCTCTCGCAGCTCTCCAACACAGTTTCGCGATTCTGGTTACGGGAATAATTAAAAAAATGCAAATCGTAGCATGACCCTCACGTCGAATCCGAGCGAAGATTAATTACAATCGAAGTATGCAAAGTCGAGGGGTCAGCATGTAGTGACATATGAGACCTGCTGTACATTTGTACAAACTGTTCACTCGTACGTATTTATATGTATATAGGTATGAACAGAACATACATGTGTACCGTTCGAAAGATTCTTCAAACCAACATCAGCCTTTGTATTATGCCTTACCTATATGTAACTTTGAGGAATAAGAAAGACTACAACGTATCCTTCCATTAGACATTTTTTTGGGTTAAAGAATGTAGGTATACAGATATTCTCAGGAAGGGATTCGAACAGGTGTAATACATACGGCTGCGTCCGCCATTTGAGTAATGGCTGTAATCTGGGAATTTATAGAGACGTCACCGCACGGGTCCTGGAGCTGATACAAATGAATTCGTTGTCGGTGCTCAAGCATTAGAAACTGTGCAGAGATCCGGGGAGCGGGAATGAGGAAGATGAGGTTTTGGATTAGGCCCGCGGACTGTGGTGCTCCCACGAAGATCGTATAGACTATAATCGTACAGTGCGGGACATTTACGGAGTGCGAATAATTTACAGTCGGCGAAACTGACGCGCACACTGTAACAGTGCGTAGACCATGAATCAAGCGTACGAGTCTTTCTCAAGGGAAACGAATGACCTACGAGTGTCAGAACTCGAAAGTCTGAACAGTGTTTCCAGTGACGAGGGTCGTGGCGGAGGAACGTCACGTTCTGGTAACAAACAAACAAAGAGAGAAAAGATATAGAAAAAAATCATCGTTTCTTAGTAGCTATAGTCTTCTTCTATAAAAGAACAATGTAGGTATGAGAAAAAGCTTCCTCGAGGAGACCTGCACCTCCGATCTCGTAGGTCACGCACGCAAAGACAACCGAATAGATAGATCACGATACTCACGTGTCCCAACCTCTGACGAGACTGAAGGCGCCATGGCAATTTATATTCCATTGTCATCGGTTAAGTTCTGCCGAGGAATTTTACCAGGGGTTATTGACGCTTCATATGTAGTACCTACACTCGTACCAAATATTTAGCTACCAATACAATAACGTCTTCGACTTGCGAGATACAACCACCGATATGTTATGTGCGCAAACTGCCCAAATCTGAGCTTGCAGTAGTACATAAAGACCGATGAAATCGACTGTCCAGATCACTCTCAAATTTTCTTACGTATAGATCCACGAGGATATGGTTGGAATAATGTTATGTCTTCTGATTCAGACTCTCTGTCTCAGTGGCAGTTCAAGCAGTCAGTTGATTTCGAATTTGGTGTATGATAACTGACTGCCGAATTCAACATCGACAACGAATTAGATACAGACACACACACACACACACACGTGGATTCTACCCTGCACACTTGTCCCCTAGCTAGAATTCTGTCCTGAATAGAACGCATTGCACCCCTTGTTTGCTTCGTTTGGGCCGTAACACCGGCACTGTTAGTTGACTGACGCGGTTCTACCCTGACCAAACTCAACCGTCTCTTACCTTTCTGATTTGCATTGAGGTGTGTGTGTATTCGGGTTTGATACAGAGGATGACACGTAACGCTGCTTGTTTAGTAATATGGGTATAGGAATTGCGAGAAATTGTGTAAGACTTTGCACAGAGGGTTGATAATGGTGCGTCAGTGATCCCTTACGTAGGATGGCCGAAGTCGAGAAACTTATATAATTGAATATAATGTCGTTCCCATTCGGAAAATAAATTATTAGTAGCAGATATGAAGTTATCTTGCCTCCCGGGAGACGTAAATTGCCATTACGTTTCCCCAGCGCGGGGACGCACGCCCCAAAGATCTTAATTATTAATTATCTTTGGACGTTATCTGCACGGTATCGTTACAGAAATTACCGAAATCCCCTCCGATAAGGCCCACCGCTTGGTGGTAGAGTTCTAAAAGTCACGTTACCGAACCGCGTTTCGGAAGCACGCGGCAATCGGAATTTTGAATATAAACCACTCGGTATAACTTTATACTCTCATTGAACCATCCGACAAAGTGATACGCAGACTACATACGTATATGCCTATAGACGAATTGCACGAACCCCCGCAGCCCGGGGCCCTGTCCATGGTGAGACGTGGGTATCGTAGGAGTGCACGCTTAAAGGGGTCCACGCACAATAGACGAGGATTAAGCGTGACACCCGTGGCATAAAACTAACCCCAGATTCATGCGAACCCTTCCTCTGTCTCTGTTGTAAAGCTAGTTACGCCGCTCTCGGATGCTGTCAAGGACCAGCTGCAGAGGTTTCGGGGCAATGCGACAGCCAGGTTTGCGATAACGTTCTCACATACATGTATAGGTAGAGATAAAGTTAGTGCAGTATATACGTATAAGGAAGAGCGATAAATTGATTAGTGATAAAATGTTACATTGAAATTTGTCTGTGCGATATAACTTTTTTTTTTTTTTTTAAGTTGAAACTGTGATCGTACCTATTCTACAAGTGTTGATTTACGTAGAGGCAATACGCGCGTATATAGGTATAGAATGTGTTAATTATTCCGAAAGAAGAGACGTCGCTAGATTTACGACGTGTTTCGGAGACTCGAACGGCGCCTGAGCGCGGACCATGGCTGTGGTAGATGCACATGATTCGGTGTGTTATTAATTGGTCAATTATGAATATTTTTCTCTTATCTTTTATTCATTATGTACAGCCTCACTCACTTCTTCCGACAATTAGTCAAGTGAGTGTTAAGTCTCCAACTTTATTAAGGGTCATGTCAATTTCTCATCTTTTCGACATTTGTCCTTATTTTTAATTTATTCCACCTCCTCGTTTATGCTATATTATACATCGCCTTATCACGCGACAAATCATAAACGGAAATGGTACCCTTCCCGAGGAATGGAACAAGTCTTCGTTATGATAGGTGTATAGTAAATTCTTATTTTTCTCTACCAACGAGGTATCAGCTCTTTGGAATAATTTCCCCTCCGGCAGTGGCCAGCACACCCTCTTCCTAGACCCTGGTTTCACTACCCTGGAATCACACCCCGGTAAATTGACCCTCGGTGCTAAATACCTCCCTTTGACACGTGGATGGTTGGGGAAATCGGGACCAGGGGGTTGAATTATAGAATAAAGTATAGCGAGGTATAGAATTTATATAGATAGTTGAATAGATACGGAAACAGAACTGTCCGTTTTTCTCGACGTATATGGATACGTATATCGTCACCTATACCTACTCTATCTTTCTCCTTCTCGCGATTCAAGAAGAGATGAAAAACTCTCTATTGATTCGTCCATCGATCTGTCTGCTCGCTGCTTTGTGTTTGTTATTGATGATGCTGGAATTATACTCATTCCCAAAGTCAATCATCTATCAATGGACACCGACGGCTGTGTATCGAATGGAACTAGAATCTATTATCAATATTTCACAGTGCTAATGATCGGACCCGTACACCGAGTTACAGGAACGGTAAATTTCGGGAGTTAAATTGAAAAATTTTAGCGTCATTTCAAGCGCTAAAATTCCCAATGAATCAATCACAGCCCTCTCTCCTCCCGAAACTTCATCACCGTTGCGAGATGATATCACCCTAATCCACGATCGAAACGCGACTTTGACCAACACGAATATAAATACTCGCCCAAAATGGCAATGGGAAAATTTATTGTTTCCTGAATTAACCTGCATCATCATCGTCTATGTTCAAACGGGTCATTGACGCCTTCGAATTCGCAGTCATAGTCACGACCGAAACGCAAAGCCATCCGTGCGATCCTTGGCACGTGTCTGAGATTAATGTGTTTTGATTTTTAGACTTCATATTATATCGGTGCCGGTATAAGCCTTCTCTCACTGTTGTCCGCGTGGCACTGTTATATGGTTGGTATACCTCCTATAGATCTGAAACCGGGATGGTCTCACTCTACCAATACTAAACTGGCCCCCTGATTGTACCCCTGCAGCCTGGCCCTGCCCGGCAGCATATAGTAGCTGATTCATTCGTTCTGACGTTTTAATAAATGCCCGCTATACCAGCTTCAAACTCACTGATTGATATATAATGACTCGCGTAAATAACCGCTCGTTCATGTCGCTCAAACTGGCCAATGCCCTGGTATACCGATGCATTACGATCACTGACCGCAAGCTCAACTGGGGTGCTTGAAGAAGCTAATATCGAATATCAATCTTATCCAACGTGAGCCTGTTGTTTTGAAAATTTCTTCAAAGTTCATTGAACTTTTTATATCGAAACTTAATTATATTGGAATCGATTGAACCCCCATTTTCTTATACCTACCTACAGAATAATGAAAGGGAAAAGGAAAAGTATAGTTGGAGAATGAGTCCTCGGTCGGTCTTTCTTAAGTGACCGCAGGTACGTACGTCGTCGTCGTCGTCGTCGTCGTCGTCTCCTCGACCCAATTAGCTGCCGGAAAGATAACGAGTGCTGCGAATACAACGGTGAGTTTTTCGCGAGGGGCGATCGCGCCTTAGAGAACCGACTTGCTCTCGAAATAACAAACCTCTCGATAAAAGTGGTAGAAGATTAAGTATAGTATATACGAGTCTCTGAAGGGAGAGTCCTCCTCATACCTCCCGCAAACGTCTCGCCGCCCCCATAAGCGGCACTCGAAACCACGGACGGAGGGAATTGCAATTAAAAGTATCTGCCGCAATCCGCGTTGAACTTCTTCCTCGACTGCGGAGAATGAGTTGGAGAGGGAGGAGGGTAGGAATTATTAAGAGACGTCTGGCAGCTGTATAGTGGTGGGTGCCGCATGTAGATATTCACAGATGTCCTGTTTTTCCGCATCCTCAGATTTTCCGTAGTAAAAAGAAGTTTGCACCCCGGTTTTTATATTTGTTTGAATTGACCGCGAAGGCAATATATAGAACCTTCGTACATAAATATATATACATATATATATATATATATACTACTAGGTATATATATATCATTGTATGCATATTTAATGCGAGGTAGACGCTCTGCCAGGTCGGTCAGAAGTCGAGGAGGTGGCGAGCAACGCCTGGGGTGGTTTAACAAGAATTTGGAGAATGAGAGAGCGTCGCGGCGCCAAGTTCTTGGGGGGGCTCGCGAAATAATCCAGGCGCGAAGAGACCGGAGAATAAGATGAAAATACCTGCGAAGCTAGAAGTCTTCGAAGCCTGAACCTCGCCCAACCCAACCTGGCGAATATGAGGTGGAATGAGGGGGCGTCGGCGTCGTCGTCGGCGTCGGAGTGTGAGAATAAGACAGGAGTCTTTATATAATTCCGACTAATACTCGGTCGGTAAAACTTATACAACTCTTGGAATTAACGGCTAAGTCCTACCCCAGATACATTCTCAAATATTCGTAATAAGGAAAGTTAGTCGGCAAGTTAACTTTGTCGCAATTTACATTTTATTTTATTTATCGAGATTACAGAGCACCGGCTTGGATAATGGCTTATAATTCATGGGGGATCTTTGCAGACGATTCGCAGATCTATATTAGGTACATACCTATATATCAAATATATAATATAATAGTAATACATGTTGTGAATAAAAAGGAAGCGAAGAAAAAAGAAAGTAAGGGCAGGGCGTTTAAAAGTGTTTTACTTCAAACTGAAAGCTACGCTTCGTAGAATAACTGAATAGTTCTACTGGAAAGCTTTTTTTAATAGCCACCGGAAAGCCTCTTTGCATTCTCCCCATTTCCGACAACTGTGACGTAATATTCGTAGTGGTAAAATCTGGTTAATAGAGTCGTTTGTAATCCACTGGTTGAGTTTCTTATTTGAAAATTAACGAAACGCGGCGTGCTAATCATCCCCAGTTCGCAGTTTGTTGACCAGCATCGTCAAAATTCGTATACGATAATACTTTTTCAAATCAAATATCATACTACGAATAATTATTAATAAAAAGTGACTGTATTTACACCGCGATTCAACGTCCCGGTATGGCACGATGTAAATATTACTAAAGTGCATCATAACGTGAAGTGGAAAATCCACTAGACAGAATTGCGTAAGAGGCGTTACGCGCTAAATTCCATAAAACAACGGGTATACGCGAGTCCGGTTTGTCGAGTACGCCGAAAGCGTGTTCAGTTTAAAGTGGGTATTGCGTTTGCGAATTACCACACGACCACGAGGAAGGGACTGAAACCGACAAAGATGGATTTCGAAGTAGATATATATCCGTAGAAACACACGTAGGTATATTCCATACATACACCATGAAGTAAAATCCTTCTGCTCGTATATATGTATTTACGTATAGGTATCTCTGCCCAGAAGCCAACAACCCGTGGACCTAAAAGAGGTTGGTAGGTACGTATAGTACGCCTGGTGCGGTGTTAATCTCCCAATTAGCACGTGCTGCCACGGAGCTTACAGACTCAACGAAGCTAGCAGATGAGATTGGAGACCCACACGGCTAGGATGAGACTACCAGACTTATCCATGGATCTGCTTATCCGTTTTCTGCACCAACTAAATCTAAGAACCTCGGAGCAACGCCTCGATCTCATTACAGCGTTGGGATTTTTCCTGAAAAATAAATTATCTGGAATCGGCTGGTATAGGGAGATATTCTAATCGATTGATTATCCCCCCCCCCCCCCCCCCCCCCCCCCCCCGTTATTCCATGAAACAGATAGATTGAAACTTGAACTTTCGTTACAGGGTATCGGTAATTCATTTTTTTTTTTTTTTTTCATTTTTTATTTTCTCATCCCATTATTTTTCAAACGAATTAAATCCACGGGAATGGGGAGTGGGGGGGGGGTGGGGGGGAGAGGTGAATTTTTCCATGGTCGGTGGTATTAAAGCTCTTAGAACTGAGACGGTACTATGTGATATGCAAATGATAATTGGTACAAATGCAGCGCGGAACAATACGCAATAGAGAACCAGAGGTTTGTCCCAAAGGTTGCCCCCGCCCTTTGTCTCCGGCTTTGATTTCTTCTCTCCCTTCGGGACTCCCTGGAGTAAGAGAAAGAGGTGCTAGCGAGACGAGGAGGAAGAGAGGAAGAGATAAAGAGAGAGACCCCGAGGAGACCCGAGGAGAGTGAACGATATTTACATGCGATTTGCATACTAGTTGATCCCTATTGCTTCCATCTCCAACCACCCCGAGCCGCGCGACCCTCCGGTCCTCCTCAACCTCTGCTTACATATACTGAACCGCCAAACCTATATCTACGCGTCCCTCCCTCCCTCCATTCACCCTCTTCACCCTCTTCTCTTTTTCGAACCTCTTTTCCCTCGCTCTGTCGTCAGACTCGTTACTGCTGTATTCCAACACTTTTATTAATATTTGCTTAAAATTTTTCTTTGTTTCTCGTTTCGCACCCTCCGCAAGTTCACCCCTCGCGTATTCTTCAATGGTTGAAAAATAGGATAAAGATTATCTGCGAGCGTTATAGTATTTTCAGGATTATCTATAGCCGAGACATTTTTCGCCAATTTGAATTTTTTTTTCTAACGTAATAAGTATATACCTACTACACGTGTCGCTTAGCTACTCAACCGAAAATGGAAGCTACGTTTACGACTCGCGCGTCTCGCGGTTAAAACTATTAACGAGGCAGTCGATTTGCCTAACGAGGTACTTTGGGCCTACTCTTAAATTTACAGCGTAAAGATCTTCTTGCTTGGTTCCGTCTTTAGCTCCGTGGGACTTTTTTTTATTTTACTGTCGATCTTCCTTTACCCTAGGGAACTAACGCACACCGCGGAAAAAGTCATGCAGGGTTAATTCTAAGCCGGAACTTGGGTACAATCAAAAAAACATTAAAAACCATTCTTCGATTCCAATCGGTTTCGGAAGATCAAAGAGCATAATCTGACTCTGAACATACCCATGTAATTACTCGAAAGCAGAATGAGTCATAGGCCAAATATCTTCTATAATAGAATACAATTTTTCGACTTTGACTATTCGACGAAAAACCAATTAGTTGAATACTTTTATTTTATCATTTCTTAATGCAATACCTTAATCATCGCTTACCGATACACAAAGTCGAGAGAGGCTCGGCCATTCGTCGTTGTGGTACTGGCGGTCGAGGTGCTTTCATTAGTGAGGCACAAAGGTTTCATTTCATAAAGTAGAGTTGCTTAGCATAGTGGGTGGAGTTTTGTGGAATTGCCACTGCCGTGAATCGGAGTATAAAATTTCCAAGCTTTAGCTTTGGCCACGGCAAGGCATGCCATGGCATGGTATGGCATGGGCACAACACCACGAAACGTTATAAGGGCGTCGGCGTCTTCGACCCCGGACAGCCGCTAGTTTACGCACGACTAACTCCTTAGCTTTTTCTCGTCTTAATTATCCCAGCTAATTTGGTCCATGCGGGCGAGATAGGAAAACAGGAGAAGCTCCTCTCTTCCTTTTCCTCTTCCTCTTCCTCTTCCTATTCTACTTCCATTTCCACTTCCTCTTTCTCCGCCTACAGCATCAACTCCCTATCTACGGAAAGCCAACTACATTTATACGACCTGATTACTCCAGTTGCCAACTGTTAAAGCTAAAGGAGACTGCGAGCCCCGAGAAACCGACAACCCGAAGACATAAACTTCCGTTTCTTATCTCTGCTTATTCCGTATTAAGCAGCGGCCACCGTGTCCTCGACACAACGCCAAGAACTTCACGATTTTGTCGTAACCGCGAGTAGCGACTAAGAACCGAACATTGCGAAACCCGAAGACATGAGATATCGTCTAAAGAAAAGCCGTATAAGAAATATCTGGATTCCTGCGAGCATCGAGGACTGTATGGTAGCCAGGAGAGTCTAACCGAGGAATAAAAAACGTCCTGGACATTGCAAACTCCGTCACCTATACGCGATCTGGTGTTCGATCGATCCAGAGATCGAGAAACTCGATAAGACGCCTTCTTTTTGGCGACACTTCAACAAAATATGGACCTAAAAGTATAAGAAATCATTCCACTTGCACCCCCAGAGATGAATTGCAGATTTTGTCGCAACACGTCTAACCTGATGCTGGAGAGTAGCGAGTTCTCGGTGGAGATGAGAACTGCACGATGCAACGTGGACGAACGTCCTGCAGGACGAAGCCAAAGTCTTGAAGTGCCGATTGATATCTGGACCCTGTGCCAAGAGGGCGAAGCACACTGTCTAATTAACTCCGTGACTGGCTGACCCCACAGAACCCTCTTTACCCTCTACCCCGCTTTCTCGTTCCTCTCGTATCCTCTCGCACACGTATACTCCGCATATCTATGCACATGTACAGACAAGGAAAACACGTACATACGTGGACTCCTCTCACGACACGCTACCTCTGCCTCTGGATAAAGACATCATCGTGCCCACGAATGAAACTTTGCTCCGGTACAGTCGCTAACTGCGACATAAAGTAGTCAAGGATCTTACAAGCGTATTTGTATGATAGGCTTTTATCAAAGTTCCAGATTTTCCAGTTCAGCAGGATTGATTCATGAGAGAAATTTTCAAAAACACAGATTCACCCACTCAGTTTTCAGAAATGATTGATCAATTACTGCAAGGGGTTGATAGAAGAAAGTTCGGTAAGGAGTGTACCATTCTCGATACAAGATAGCTGGCCGATATCCATGTGGGGTCAGAACGCCAGCGGATGAACGACGGACGCGTCGCGGCGCCCGATGCTTGTGGTGTTTCGTTAATTAAAACGAACGCGAACGAACGGACGGACGGACGAGCAAGCGAGCGAGCGAGTGAGCTAGCGAGTGAATCAGCGAGTTAATTTTATGCGGGTGTCGAACGACGGCCTGGCTTTCCCATTACTGGCGGCGGTCCATCCATCAGCCCAGGATGCAGCAAATGATGTTGCAGGCCTGCCGAACAGGACGTGTTTTTACAAAAATCTGCACTGCAGTTCTGAATAGATATATGTATGTATGATATATACATGAAGGTAATTTTGTTTTGTGTCTATCAGTATCAGGAAATTGCTTGCACTTATCATTAAGCACATACGCGTGTACGTACGCATAAGAAAATATATGCGGCGACTAATTCCTATGAGATAAAATGAATTCGGATAGTCAAGAGTTGCCTAATCGTAATCCGAAAATTATACGATAAGAGATATACATTATGTGCATACGTAGGTAGGTATAGCTGGTATATGGTCAATTTTTATTCGCCTTAACGTCGCAACTCTTAAAGCACGGTCACATCTCGATGGTTTTTACGATGAGAACAACTCGGCGAGTAAACCAAGCGACGGCGTCGCGACGTCGTGGGGTAATAGTTATTAATCTGTGTTTTTATCCCGCTCGATCCAGCCTTGCCATCGTGTTTCTTTTCGGCCCCGCATGGTCGCCCTCTAATTCACAGCAATTTAATGCGCCGCGAAACATTGATACACTGTTTATTGCCGAGGGCTCTGTTGAATCCTTAAGAAGGAAGGGCCGGAGGATCTCTGGACTTGGCTCATCGGAGAGGATGGCCTCGTATTTATCTCGCAAGTCTGTTTATCTCGTGAATCTGAATCTAACCCCAGAGTTTTGGAGAACTGAATATAGATTCATAGGCATGACGTTACGTGTAAGCTTTATCTTGAAGACGTGAAAATGTCGTCGATATTTTGACTCGATAAATAAAGCTCGGGATAAGCGTTCTATGAATTTTAGAAAAAAACTATTCAAATGATCTTAACTCGTGGCATTCGCAATCTTTGCCTACTAGGAATAAGCGAGGCTGGAAGAATGTAATAATTATTCTAAGAAAAGTAGGTGTAATAAAACTTGGAGAAGGACGTGGGCAAGGCGATAAAGCAAATTACGCGAATTATTATAATTTTTCTATATCTTCGTGACGCGAACCCCAGGATGTAGTTAATGTCTCGAAGAAAGCACAGCTCGCACCATTCGCTGAATCGCTCCTTTTACCTAACGCTGAAAAATTATAATTGTCATTTTGTTTGCTAATATTTTCATGGAATATATACCGAGCGATGTTAGGATAAGAGATGTGCTGTATGAAACAGAAATATTTCTAGCGGATTATAGCGTTCACAATTATTTTATATCTAGCTCGGAAATTCCGCAGTGAAATATTTTTTAAGCTTACTGAGGACAGAACTTGGGCTTTCTCGGGATCAAAAAATACCTAAATGCTTATGGCAACAATTTTTCAATTATTCTGCAACTCGGTTAAACTACACGTGTATAAATGGAGGATTAGCTTTCAACGATCGTTTTACCTGCAGAGACGAGAAACACTAAGATAATCAGAGACCATTTTGGTGAGGGATGAATGGTCGTCTGCAAAGAAAACTGATGCTGGATTTTCGAAAATACTGCAAATACGTGAAAACTGCACAAACAAATATCCGCGAAGTTGGAGTGTATAATGGAATCTGTAATTTAATACATCCTAATGCAATGGTTCGTATTCTCGCCCGTGTTCATCTGCTTGTGGGTTTGGGGGTTTTGTTACGAGACATAAGTTGCACACATAACATAATATGCCGTAAAATATTTGAGGATCGATTCGGTATCGAAGAGGTTTTTTCCTTGTCAAAGAATCGGCGATTTTAGAGTATGTCGAAGTCAGAATAAATGTACGAAGAATAGAAAACGAGAAACAAATTAGCTACCAGAAATCGTATACCGCGCGTTGTGAAATGGGTTTAAGAAATCGAATCGTATTGCATGCAGGTATTTTTATTTCTTTGCCAATTAGCAGCTAAACTCTGAGTATTTTAAAGCGACATTCCTCAAGTTTTCTCCTGATTTCTCGACTCATTATAGCTCGCGATCGGACTATGACTATGGCGGATCCTAATTCCTAGCGGACGAAGAGGATGTATTGTTTGCCGAATTGAGCTGGGAACGATTGAAATTTGACGAGGAGCTGTAGGAAAAACAGGTGAATTTTTTCACCGCATACTTTAAAACACGTATCGTTGAACACAAGGCAAAGGTCAACGGGGCAACCATTTTGTCACGCACTTGCAAACATCTGGTTCAACGTGGCGTGAATTTTCGCGCAGGGGAGCACCGCGAACGATCCGTTATAGGTATACATGTATACTATTCCACCTGAAACAACACGAAATTTTCGGATCATGGTTGAAGCACCCCGTGAACCGGTGCGGCACTGTTGATCAAAGAAGCGTATTTTCTCGATAGCTTAAAAATATAACGTGAACTGTTTGTGCGGCAAAAGGATCTAGAAGCATATAACTTCATTCTCTGATCTTTGTCAAATTTTGAAGGAAAATAATAACGATTGTTGCTTCCCCTCGTTTCTTTATCCCGCGGGGGTATAAAACAAGCGTCGCGACGCTCGGAGTTCGTGCCGAATGTCTTTGGCACGCAACGCGTTTCTCCAATTAAACCGCGAACCCAACCATCGAGGAGGGTGCCTATCTGTTACCGCAAAAACCGACGCCAAGGTTTCGCCCAATTAGGCCTACAGGCTTGTTTGACCAACCGTCTATCTCTCGCTCCTATACACGCGACCATATTTTTATTTTTACTTTCAGATCGGGGCATCAGGCTCTCGACCATTGTCTCAGTCATTTGTTTGAATTAACAAAAACCACCTGAATCACTGCAGGAACGAAAGAAATATTTACCATTTAATTTACAAAGATCTCGACAGCCTTGACCAAAAACATTCATTACAACATTTTTTTGTTCCTCTTCTTCTTCATTCATCCGGATCTTCAACGATTTAACTTATCCTAACAGAAATTGGTCTGAAATTCAGCCGACTCTGTAAAGTCGTCCAATTCATTAGTCGTGATTTTTAAATCTATTTCTTACGTCTAAGACAATTATTTGGTTTTTTGGTTTTTTTTCTGCAAATGTCCTAGGGCTCTGTATCTCGTCACCCTAGGAATTATCTGAATATATGCGAACTACGCATCCCTTGCTCGTATATTCGCGTGGTATTCGAAGGCAACACTCCGAAGCTAAAATTCAACCGAGACTGTTGTAGTAAATACGAGCAGCCCTCGGAGGGACTTGGTTCGAAGACGTCCAACTTTCCGTTGAGGAATGTGATCCTTGGCCAAACTGGGCTCGTGGCATCAGCCGCTGTTCGCTAAGGTAGACCACACACACGCAATTTTGCAACATCGAACGGAGCGATGGAAGCCGAAGAGAAGGCAGTACCTTATTTATGTCCCAATGGACATTCCCGGTCAGCTGTTTTTATTTCTACCTTCGGATGACGTCTGGGGGTCTCGACTAAAACGAATTCGACGAATCTTGATAATGCCCGGCATCTCGCAGAGGCTCGCAGCCTCCTATCTCTCATTTCTGCATTGCAAAATTCGATTAATATGTCAGACTAAAATCGTAACAAATTTGTATTTGTATGCTAGTCGAAAGCTAGCAGAACTCTCAACTATTTTATAAAATAAAAATAATATAAAAATGTTTCAAGCCGCAGGTATGGGTATGATTTTCATTTTTGACCGCATGAATATTTTTATCAGGACAAAATTCTCGACGCCGGTTTAGGGTTGTGAAACGACCGCAATCTAGAACGGAATCAAACGTGATTGGATTAAGCTTAAATTGAGTAAAAATCATAGACTATAAATATAGGTGCGTAGTTTTGCATTCATACACCCTGACACAAGTACATAGAGTTTTGGAGCACGTGTGGGTACATAGACGAGCTGAGATATATTGTGTTGGTAGAGTAATATGCAAAGTGGATCAGAATTCAGGGGTGCGTGGTCATGGGTGGGAGGGGAAGGGATGGGAAGGGAAAGGGATGGGAAGGGAAGGGGTTGGGTGGTTATGGGGAGGCATACGCGACCCAAGGGGTGATTAGCGGCACAAAAGCCGACGCCGCTACAAATGGAACCAAATTGGTAGAAAATTGATAATCAACCACCAATATCAACCTCCGAAAGCATACAGAGCATACAGTATGAACGAAGACAACGCTACGGGGATCACGTATATGACCTAGGATTCAACGTCGACGGTCGAGCTATTCAAATGTGACCAAGATAGGGTTGCGTGTGACACGGCACATATTTATCATCCCGTATACCATACGCACCTTCGATGTTTATCAGTATCTAATAGCCAAGATCCCGAACATCTCTGTAACGCTGAAAAAAAATTGACCTAGAAATAGATCGAGGAGTGTGAAAGAAAACTTTTCTCCATTCTGAAGCAACTTTGATATTGCGGATTCTGCTGAAACTGATACAAGAATATGTATCGACGGCATATTTTTCTATCGTCATTTTACATTCGGGTTTCAAAGTGTAACGAAGACTCGTTCAGCACTTGTACATTTAATTTTATCCTTTCAATTTAAAAAGCTCTTGGGCAGGTAGGTAGGTCGGTAGGTAGGTGGATTCGGGTGAACTGTGAATACGCTGGAATGAGATGGAACGAAACGGAGGTACGAGGTGGCAGGCTGGGATAGCGGGAGGGTTATTAAAATGTAAATATGAATTGACAACTTGGAACGCAGTGTCACATTGGACATGAGTGTACGTGGTCAACCCACTCTTGCCTAACCTTCTGCACCCTTCCTTCATCGGCACTATATATTTATTATTTCGTTCTACTTCCACCAAATTTTACCTCAACATAAATCTACCCTAGGGAAGACAATGACAGTTTTTTTTTTTAATCTGAAAATGAAAAGAAAAAACATTTTCTCACACCCAATGCATGTATGACTGGAAAATAGCTCGTGTAGGGTGACGGTAAGTGTATTCGGTATATCGGAGACAACCCTTGGGTATAATAACGTTAGTTAAAAAATCCAGGCGATGAAATACCAGCGGTTGTTGTAACTACCACAAAACCGAGGTAGGGGTCCCGAAATGTCATGTACCTGACCCCCGTTCCCCATACGTCACGTCTATACGAGAGAACGTGTTTGGGCTAATTGTTTCATTGTTTCGGTTCATTCGTGGCTTCAGAGCTTTCGTTTTGATTTACGAGTCGTTGAGCTTGAAATTGTGACTACCGCGTGAACCGAGGTATTTTAATTCTCCTTTTTTTTCTCTATTTTTTGTCTTCCGTTTCTCGTCTCGCGTCAGTGATTCAGAAATTTTCTTCGCTCTGTTTCCTACCCGAGTAACTATACTGAATAGAATTTAAATACTTGTCTAGGTTTACTTATATTTCTGTATTAATAGGAGATGAAAAGTGAAATCAGTGCCCTGCGACTTGGCCGGATAAGTTAAGGGTCTGCAGCATCGGTCTGCGTGGGTTAGTGGATTGCGGAGGAGTCGGTATGAGTGGCGGACAGCGTAGGTGTGTGATACGGTATGTTACGATTTGCATTGCAAATGGTACCCCGCCCATCCTTGGGCGAGGGGGTGTGCTCTGCCTGTACCAAGGGTGAGTCAGAGATCGCGCGAACCCCAACTATACGGATCGACGTACTTCTGCTCGTCGCGATCGTCGCCGGCATTACCTCCTCGAGCTCGTAGTCCTAGACCGCGAAGGCGAGAACCCAACGAATCGAATAGTCACGCTTTTCAAACGCAATGTCATTCCCTAAGGTGAAACCATTCCCCTCGTAAAATTTCCACACATTTTACATGGTCACGATATACACCTACAACGTTATACTATCGTACAACGGAAATTAGAAATCAGCAAATTATTCGAGTCAAAAAGTACAAGTAAAAAGGAATAGTGAAATTTTAAAACCTCATCAATAATCGAGGCTTGTAAAATGTCTTGATTGAAAATACTTGAGAAACCGCGTGCACAGTGGATATTTGTTTATTTATTCTTTAGGGTGACTGTGGATTTCGGTAAGCTCGTTGACTGCAGAATCAGGAAGATTGAATATCGAGGGTTGTAAAACGGGGGGTGATTTTGAGCCAAAGGTAAATAGATTCAAGGCTCTGAACTCGGGGTAGGGGGTGGGGGTCAATCCGTCATTAGAAATTCCACGTAATCATATTCGAGCAAATAATTCGTTAGGTTCGTTCTGCGGTCTGTTCGTTAGTGTAATTAAAATAAATTCAAATGACTTTCTTGTTCTCCGTCCGTCTTACTCTCCCGTCGTACCTCACAGCCCTCTCGGCTCCTCCCCAGATGTCTGTCTGTCGTTTCGCTTGTCTGTCTGTCTGTCTGTCTGTCTGTCTGTCTGTCTGGCTCGTCGCCGGTTCATCCGTCCTTCTCAAAGCTTTCTTCTTAAATCCGTTGATTAGTGCAAAAATCCGCTTACAAATTAAATAAACTCCCCCCACAAAACATCGAACATTGAGCGGGACCCGCTTCACGTTTCCTCGCCTTGCTTACCGTCGGATGAAGATAAAAATTGCAGAGAATCTGAACGAGGGAGTCCTTTAATATCTTAAGTAAGCTTCCACGAGGAGACAAGGAGAAAAAAGGTAGAAAAAAATTAGCTTGCCATACCAAAAGACAGAAAATGGTCACGGCGGGAGAAAACGCAAACATCGAATTGAAATACGGAATAAAAAATAGGGAAGAAACTATGCACACAAGAAATACATAATGTGAAATATGTCATATAAGGTACTAATTACTCATGAATGTAGGAAAATCTTCATGAGACGTTCATGCGTTGACAAAATGATGTTAGTTAAGCAGGAGCGTTGAAAAGGAGAGCGGTAATGTAGGATGAATTTATTGGAATTGGCCCCTTGTTAAAAAAAAAAAAGGTGAATAACAAGTAGAATTGAAGAAACGCGCCGGTGGTTTTCTTAATGAGAGTACAGAGTAAAGCTTTCTTTGCATTTGCTTCGAATCCGTTCGAATTGGCGGGCCCGTGTAGACTTTTTTTCCGGAGGGCGGTCGCACTGAAATGCTTCTTGTGTAAGTAAAAATCTAAAGTGACTACCGACATCTAAGTTTTAATTAGTTTATCTTAGCCGCGTGGGCATTGAATATTTATAAGCTGTTGCCGGCGATGGGGTCTGCAGTGGATGAAGTAGAAAGGGATGATATCGGACCTACGGTACAACCGGCATAGCTGCGTCTGCCATCTCGAGCATTCGCGACTTCGAGAAGGTACCAGATACTTATTATCAACCCTACAGCTTGTCGGAAATTCCGAGCTACCGCAAATCGCCTGATAATGAATCAGAGCTTTGATTCTCTTATTTTTATATCAGATTCTCGAATCTCCAAATTCATGATCCGACGTCCGACGTCGCCGCAGCTATTTCCCACATCTTTTGTAATTTAATCAGGAAAATGTGTTCCTTATTCTGGACTCGGGCCAGAGAGAGAGAGAATGAGAGAACGGTTGCAACGGGGCAAGAGGACAGTAAAGTGACAAATTTATGTGGGCCAAAGAGACCTCTGCCTTGCCGCATAACTTAGGGTACGCGGTGCGGATGGCGAGAGACCGCGGCTTGCGACGGAGTATCACGAAACAAAAACAGATAAAACGAAACCGAAACACGAAAAATGGGAAAACCAGGAAACGGAAGAATCTATAAGTCCATAAATCTGTTCCTCGGGTTGGGGAGACGCGGTATATGAACCGCCAGGATCCACAAGAATTTATATGCGTACGTCCTAAAAACCTCGAGCACGGAGCAGGTCGCGGGTCCTACCGTGCGGCTAAGATATACGAGGATTAAGACGACGTTGAAGATGTCGCTGGACTCTAGCCAGAAATCCAAAATCGGATGGGTTTTACCAAAGTCACCGGCAGGGGCACGCTTTTTATTATCACAGCTCTACCGTTGCGCGATTTTAAATAAGCCCAAGAGTGAATTGATCTGTTCGCTTTCGGAGAGAAATTTCAAATTTTTATTTTTTTGGCATGTGCTTTTTTCCTATTCATCGCATCCATTAAAATAACAAAAAAAATAGAAAAAAAATTAGAAACAAGTGAACCCACGGTGGCTGACGGAAAATTAATAATCCCAACAATACAGTGTGTCTAGAGCTTTGTGGTATTCAGAAAATACATCACAGATGGATAGGTAGGATACACGGCATATAAATCTCCCTTTATTCCAAGGTTTTGTTATAATTTGTATCGCTGGCACTCACTCACTGTCGAATCTACTATAACGCCACATGATTGATGAAAAACAAAACGTTGCAGTTCTCTCAATCCTTACGTCTCGTGGTCTGCATTTTTAAAACATAGCTAAAAGTTCACGTCTGCATTTGCATTGTCGAAATTTCAGTATTTTCGAATTCAAATGAACATGAATTAGCAAACGAATTAGAGTTCATCGACTGCCTATTTACTGCAACGCCTGCAATAACTGGATACATGGGAAATATATCGACGTACTCGAGATGACCGCGCGGTTATTATTTTTCCTTGTTTTTTTGTATCCAGTGTCCACGTAGTTTGTGAATGAGAAAGCATAGGCCCGGAGCGAAATCCCCAATAGTAACACTTGGCACTGAGTTCCAAACGAAGTGAGATACTATTAGCCTTAATCCCTGCAAACAGGACTGCGGTGAAATTTGAGGGGTTCCTTTGACGAGCAGATCGAGTGTACAAACACTGCTGTATTTACATTCAAAACATACCGAGTTTATATTATAGATATATACATAGTTTCGAAATACGGGGTTGAAGTAGCCATCCGCACGTACATCCCTTGATTGAAAACGGTCATATGATCATCCCGTTTACCCTGCAACGTTTGTATAAACTTTTTTTTTTAATTATTATAATAAGAAGGGGGTCGAAGATTCCCCATCGATAATAAATTGATACCCCGGCGTACGTATCTCTCGTTTGTTACAAAATTGAAGATATTAAAATGAAGGAAAGGAGATCATTTTAACGCTGGCGCCTCGTCAAGCTCGCGAAACCCTGCGGTAAGGGAATACGATATTTTCTTTTGGGATTGGTGAATGTTTGTTGAGGTTGGAGTAGGCATATAACGGGTCGTCCGTTCAGGCTTGGATCTTTGACATTTGCATAGCAAGGCCCCCTCGGATGAAAACCGCTCTAATCTGTTTTGATTTATAAAATAAGAGAGGACTGGAGAGGTTGCGAAGCGCCTCTGTTCTCTCTCCCTCGCGCTTTCTCGCTCACCCTGGCCCTCTCAGCTCTCTGCAGGCCGTTATTAAGCGCAAGGCCGCGATACTTGGCGGGCTCAAAGGTTCGCTTTAATCACTACGTTCTCACGACTCCCTGGCTCCCTCCCACAGGAACCAGGAACCGGGAACCGCACACCGAGGACTTTAATTAATGTATTCCGCTTCTGAGAGGAAAGCGGATTCGTCGAACGATCTACAGGACTCGAATTCTGCGCTTCAGCCATAGTATAAATCAACTTTTGTTCTTCCATTCACTTCACTTTTCCCGTTGATAGAAAATTTCTACGATTCACCACTATCGTATAGCGTATGGCATATATAGGCTCTACCTCGTGCGCAGTTTTAAATCTCACATTTCCTTCACAATACCCAATAGTATAGGTACATACGTAGGCCATCGCGATTTCTTCGAAATATATATTTCTCCGATTCACCAGCGTAATCCGGAAGTCCACAGAATCGGGGAAAAGAGAAAATGGCGATTCCACAACGGAGCGGAAATCCCGGCCCCTAGCTGTGGAGCTTGCGCAAGCTTTTCAGAGATTAGGATTCTGCGAAGACATGGCGAATCTGATAAAATGGTGGACGTCGTAACGAATACCACGTAGATAATAAATATTGGTATAGAAAAGCCGCGGGGCAACAATTGCATCGAATGAAATGACGAAAATCTAGGGGTAGGTGGGTTATAGGTATATAGAGAACAACGCAGTGGAGTAGAGCAGTCGACGAAGTACCAACGAACGGAACATATTTCCAGCACGGAATATCCGTTTTAGCAATGAGCTTATTTTAAGTCCGCCATTCCACCTTGCCCGACGTATACGCTCCGCTGTACGACCGCGGAGGCCGGTAATTAATCATTTAGGGGAATAGCCGGTGGGATGAAAGGGAGCATGAAGGGGGCAGCAGCGGCGTAGGTCAGCCAGGAAGGAAACGTGAAATGGCCAGCTAGCCGAGACCGAGATTACTCCCTGACCCCCACACCCCTCGTTTACGTGAGTTCGTTTCTTATCGCGATCTACCCCTTCGATATAATAGTCACTGTGACGGCTACAGTCTTCCGACACGCGACGCAACGCCGCACCGTACGTGCCGCCCGGTTCCACACGCTGACGCAAAATTATATCTGTATGGTTATGCACACCTATGTGTTCACCTAGACACATACTCTGGCCATGTCATGCACCTTCAGCGAGAAGCTGCAAAAGGTGAGAGTCTCACGTCGCTTACAGCGATCTGTACAATTCCCCGAGGTTTTATCGAGGCTGGACAAACTGACTTGTCCAAATGACGGGACCTGGGGATTCCCCGGTGGCATCGAAAGCTTACGAACATCGGGCAGCGCGAGGACGGACACACAATTAGCACCAATGAATCTGGGCACAGACGGGTTGATAGAGGGGTAACGGGCGAAAGAGGGATGGCAGTATCCATAAGCGAGGGCGAACGGAGGCGAGGAATCGCGTTAGGAGGTGCTAACAAGTGTTTCGTGTCACTGTGGACCCTCGAAACGTCGAGATTCGAGTGGTGTCCCTGGGGCCGCCATTACTTCGAGCGAGGTTTTCCCATTACTGATACCACCGACCTCCGACCCACCTTAACACCTTATATCATAGAGACTGGGGAACCCTCGGAAATCGCGATTCTTGTTTCGCGGAAAATCTTCAGCCCTCGTCGTTAGCCTGTGACGTTGACAAAAAAAAAACTCAATATGGGAATGTCCACTTGTCGATGAGAGGGTGAAAGGTAGAAAAAACAATGTGATCCTGGGATAGTCGGTGTATTTTGAAACCGCTAACCATTTTGATCATCGATGTCTCTCACGGTAGAACGGACTTGGTGAAAAAACAAACGGCTCGCCGTTTGTTTTTGCGGGCGGAAAATTTGTACACGCTCAACGGCACGGAAGTAACCTTCCGTGACGGCGTATAATTCAATTACACAGAAGTTGTGCACTTGGCAACGCCCGCCCGACGAGAACCGACGCGTCGCCCCGCACGCCACCTCCAACGCTATCAGCGTCGCATTCAAAATAAACGCGACACGAATTATTACAATATTAACCGGATCAAAACGCTCCCACTGAATCAACCCCCGCAGACACTGGCGCAATTATTACCATCCTCTTTGTTATTATTACTATCGCGAAACACGCGAAACTCTTGTTGTGTTCAATAATTTCAAAAATTCTCCACGGAAACGAATCGCCACATGACATACACTCGGATGTCTTCTTCTTCTTCGTCTTCTTCTTGTTCTTCGTCTTCGCCGGTCTGTGCTTACGATTTTTTCTTATTTTTAATCGCAGGGAGCGCGAGCGTTGATCCCCGCCGTTGATTAAGCGAGCGCTAAACTGGATTCCGGAGCCGTGGATTAAGCGGCGTACACCGTAGCTATCACGGTGTAGGGTCATCTCAAGATTTAGGGTCATCATACCACTGATCTGACATTCTCCGCTAATAGATCTTCAGTGGAACCTCTTTGCCACTGGTCTTTTGTAAGATGCCAATCTCCCGATCCTCTGGTACCCGCGGTTCTGTTCGAAGATTATACTCTTATCGTTAACAGCTCGTTAATATAACTTCGTTGTATTCTTCAATAAATATGTTGAACAAGAAGCTAATCGTCATATCTACATCCCATTCCTGATTTCTTCCATAAGAAGATAATTCTCAGTTAAAGCATCACCCCTGGTCCATCATGTCCGCACGTTGCTGTACACACATCATTACCTATATATATACCTAGTTTGGTATAGAAGTGACATATATAAAAAGGGGAGCTATTGTTTCATAACTCACGGAAGGATGTCATCGTGCAGTGATTCACGTCGGTCACAGATCCCTCTGCCTCTGCTTCTGCCTCTTCCTCGCCCTCTTTTTCCCTCTCATCTACAGCGTAAAGTGTGTTATACAGTGCAGCGTCGTTTGTCGTTGTGATTGATGGACTAGAGGGAGTTTGAGGGGTTTTTAAGGGAAGAGAAAGGAAGGGGAGGGAAGGGAAGGGAATGGAACCTGGGTAGAGAAGTATTCGGGGCATAATGGGGCATCACCGAGGAAAACGAGGCTGGATGAAGGGTGTGACGGGCCGCGGACGACTAGCGACCAACGGCCCGTGGAGCGAGACCAAAAGGGCGTCACTCGGCTTTCCATACTTTAATACGAAGCTCCTACTATACGAATAAGGTACGAAAGGACGACGTTCATGACCCGTGACGTGCTGTCCTATAACCAACCACCGAAACCACTCGCCCGTAGCTCGCTAAACACCGCAGCACGCGATGCCCGCTATTCACTGTCTGTGGCTGCGCAGGGGTTGCTCCCGCACTAATAAGAATTTATTGTCCCGCTAATTTGCCCTACGCGTTGACACCGTGAGATGTGATTTTATGAATTCGTACTCACTCGTAGATATGCGTATGGTTGAATGATATGAATACTGACGTATAGGTATAGAGAAAAGCTACTATCAATTGATCGATACGATTTAGTTTCTTTATATCCCCTTAGTTTTTCGAGAAACAAAGAGTGAAAAGATGGAAGCTGCATGTAGTCTTAGGAAGTTAGGGCAGGGCTGCTCCGAGTCTATAAATCTTAGCAGATTGAATAACAGGTTGAATCGTAATAAATCAGGAATTCAGGCTAGTGAATTAGGAAATTGCCTACTTAAAAACCGCACCAACGTTAATCCCGTTCGAGTCAGGCACGCGGGACTAAAACAAAAGGAAAGAAAATAAAATAGCTCAAACGGCGGGCATGAGTGGGGGGAATAAAATCAACGTAACTCAATCGTAGTTGTCTTCTGAGATCAGCCTTTTCTCTTTAGTTCTTTCCGTCTTTTTTTCTTTTCTCTTTTATTTTTTACTCATCCTTTTTTCGTTTTTTATTTCTTTCTTTCTTTCTTTCTTTCTTTCTTTCTTTCCGTTCCTCTGATTAATGTCGACCTGCAGGGTACACTTCGTTCATGCTAACTTCTAATTGTCCTAAATGCCAATAAATAAGTAAAGAAACACGACGAGTCACGAGACTTACGGCTTATTTATGCGAAATTCAATTTATCCAACTCTCTGCGGAGTCAATCGGATGCTAATTCTTAAGAAGAATCGTTTAGATCGATATTCAATCGATTAGAAATGCGATTAGCGTTTTCCGGTACATTTCATTCAATGAGATTTAAGAGATTCATGCGGGGCTTAGATCTCGCCCTGCGTATAAGAATAAGAATCGTTTTACATAATAACGACGAATGTACACAACTATACCTATATATACCTCTATAGTATAAAATATATACCTAAAACGAATCTATACGCTTTCCGATATAATTTTTATCAAACGCTTCGACTCGGCCGCGTATATATACGCGGATACAAAAATATAGTGACGATAAATGTCAGTTTTTAGGTCGTGCTACTATTTTTTCTTGTTTATTTTATTACATTTTCGTGTTTCCCTGTCCCAGCAAAGAATCAGAACGTATATCGCATAGATTCCGTATCTTCGTTGAGCACGCCTCAACTCGAAGACGTATAGTTCCGCAGTACAAATGCAGGAATCCACTTTCAGTGAAAGCAGGATCAAGACCAATGTAAGCCTAATTGTACGTGAGCTATACCAGTCCTCAGCAGTAATACATATCCGCACTTATGTTAGTTCCAACTAGAATTACGCATGCCTATAGATACGTTATACTATACATACCTACGCAGGTGCGTAATCTAATTATTTCACTATACCAGCATTACGTAATATTATAGAACGCACGCAACGTCTCTATTAAACACTTCCATAATTACTCTCAGTTACCGCGGGACATATGGCAAATTTTCGTAACCCCCGCGTTTCTCATCACGATTACATATAAATATGTAATTAAATAATCCATATGCTCAGAATTTCATAATTATTATATTCTCTCATTCGACACGGGTATATATGCATACCTACACTAAAGGAGTACGTAGATATATGTGTATATACATATACGACTATAACAGTTTCTCAATCGATCCGATTATACATTCGCCCCACCGAAATTTTCGAATCAAAACTTGTTCAACCTTATTTAGAAATTTGATTCAGGAACAAATTATTACGAAATTTCCATCAGCCGGTCGAACGGCATATATTCCGCAAGCATATAGTGCACCAACGTCAAAACAACGATGCGATAGATTGCTTGATAATGTGCGACGAAGCGTGACCTGTGTATCGCCCAAACCGATGACCTGTGATCACGGCCAGGTCAGGTCAGGTTGAATTAGGATAGGTTACGGCTGGTAAGCACGACGCGCATTATATTATCTAGCTTCTAATTGTTGGCTAACGATCGTCATCAATTACGTCGACAATAGATAAATACAGATAGACGATGGCCGAGCAACCTGAACGTGATTAGCTTCACTGAATACGAAATCATCGTTCTATGTGTAGAGCTGGACGTAATGAACGAGTACTCGTAGATACCATTCTGTTGCCTGCGTTCTGCCACGTGCTCTTCTGTGGCACATTATATACACTATACGTATTATAGTACATACCTATGTCCATGTATACGTATATACGAGTAGTTACGTAAATGCTAGAATCATACATGTTCAATGCAACCCTGTGGTATACGATATTCGAGCAAACGCGGGGTGGACAGACGTTTCGCATCGTCGCATTAATCAAGTAATTAATTATGAAATCGAATGCTAATAACGATTTCAATCTACTCGCAATATCATCGCGAATCTACGGACTGCCAAGCTTCGATTTATGATTAGTTAAGAAAGAATTGAATAACAACTCAATTTCAAACACTCTCGCGCCTGTAAAGACGAACTTTATTAATTAGTGATTAATTAGTGTTCCGAGTTTCACCCTCGGTGACTTTTAATGGAAGCTGGGAGTAACCGAAAACAAAGATTCCGTGAAAATTATTCATTTTCGATCAAACTTTTTATCCTAAAACAGAAATGTGGATTCAAAACAGATTTCGATCCAAAAGCACCGAGAAATAAATTCAGAATTTCGGCCCTTTTCTTCTCGTACCTACGTCTTCTTTTTCGATGGATTTTACTTATAGTTTTGAATCTTATCCCAATCTTTAACACAACTCAATTTTCCCAGAAAGTCATTTCCAACTTCGTTTGAAGAGTTTATAGTTTGCTTTAATCATTTCCGGGTCACCACGCCATATACCCATGTGGAATAGAAAGGCAATGCGTCCGTTTGAAGGGTATTTATAAACGCCCACCTGACCAGTAACCATAAAACTAATCATAATTCAATAATAGCTCCTAAGTGGGACCTTCTGAGGCTAATAAGCTTTATAAGCTTTACGAGGGCCTAACCTGATCGAGGAGAGACTAGACACGGACCGCTGAATTCCCCGACTCATGGCGTGCGCTTGGCAAGGACGAGGGAAGTCCTTAATTAAGCACCTGTCGCATGTGCCACCTTCTCAAACACTCGCCCACACCGAAGTTAATATCTACCTCCCAGTCTGAAACTGTATCAACCAACTTAATCAAGGACTAATAGATTCTCATCGATCATTATAGCGAATACCTACATCGGAATGATGAGACTATAAAAACAGGCGTAACAATCAATTGCAATCAATACATACATGATTTTTTTTTTTGTCTTTCTCTTTTACGGTGCATTATTATGGGAAACTATAAACGACCAAAAATCAAATCCACCTAGATACTGGCAGATCAACTTTATGACTGTATATCGTCTGAATACGGAAATATATTATTTCTTTACAACGTCATAACATCGATCAATGAGATGACTATCATCATTCGTTGGATTTATTACGCTGACAGATCCGATAACCCGAATCCTTCGGACTGTTTTTCACGAAATTCTTCGTCGCGATATAATCTTTTACTGTTGGATCTGGAATCGCGATGTCGACGAAGGACAAACGCCTGATTGCATTAGAAATGAACCAAAAACTATTAACCAAACAAGTTTTTGATTGATATGTTAATGATAAGCATTGAGGTCAAGTCAAGTCGGAAAAAGTATAATCATAAATTATAAAATCTTGACCCAGATTATACGACTAGTTCGAACAGGAAATCGAGAGTTAGCACCTGCCCCATGTCTTATTGACTCTAAATTACAAGTCTATAACGTAGACCGGCTCTGAGGTATGTCTTGGGGTGCGTGCAAGAACTTTGCCACGGTCCTTACACGCGTCATGCATTTACGCGGTCACGCACTCGCCACCCTTCTTTCCAGAGAAACTCTTATCTCCACCTTTTATCTTGTCAACCAGCCGCTGCTCCATTATACTACACGTATTATTGCCACCGGTAATATCCTACTATTCCCTCGGCAAGTCTCATTGCTTGAAGAACCTCGTGGCGAATGCGTCCCTTCGCATCGAGGATCCAGTTTATTTCCTGCATTGTAAGCTGGCCAATTATTTAACTGAAGATAATTATTGCTGCCCTTGTTATTTATCGATGTTACATCACGACGTTTTCTCGTCGTTATAATTGGACGAAATAAAACTCAATTACCGAGAGCTCCGCAGCTGGTTTATTACTTATAAACGATTACAGCCATTTCCCGTAATGTTATCGTACGAAGAACTCGTTTGAATTAGACTTTGAAATCAAGTGAGCAAAAACCAGGTGTGTATAGGTCTAGACGGTCTCAAGTATAGGAGACGAAGCCGGTGAGTAGGTACTTTCTTCGATTATACTGCGAAATGGGCTAAGAAAAAGATACATTTCCATTTCTTTACTCGGAGGAAGATTAAAGCTCTCCTCAACTCACTTCTCACTTCTCATTTCTCAATAAAATTACGTCATTCAATTTCTTGCTTACACCTGCAAAGCGAGTTCTCTTTATTCGACACGCAGGTGTTCGAAAATTATTTCGTATGAAGAAAAAAATGATCACTAATAATCACGAAGACGACATAAGGGGTAAATATCATCTCCGAGAATCGGGGCTTAAGGGAGCTGCAGATCGTAGACGCCACGTAGTACATACCTATAGGAATAGCAGGAATACTATGACGACGCCGAGCGTCTGTCGAGGGGTAGCATCTTGCGGGGGCGGTCCTTCGGCGTCGTTATCAAGGACGCTCAGGATTGGCGAAGCTCCGGGGGTTTCCCGACCAATGAAAATTCGGTACTCGGTTTTCTCTCGGAAATCGAGCCGACGGGACACTGTATTACATATATCACTGCCGGACGCTGCCCACAGACCAGCTATCCGAGACCAGACCAACCCCTGGGACGTCCTACCCCATCCGGGGGCTAGCCGTACGAAAAGAAAACCCGCGAAAGAATACGGGGATGAAAGATAAAGGGATGAAAAAAAAAACAAAAAAAACTTACGAAAATGTAAAAGGAACGTCGCGTTCTTCCTTACGGAACTCCGTATAGTTATTATTGTTATCTAATTACGTCACTGAAACTGAACTTGTTCAAAAAGATTTCAAGCTGCTATACTTATTATATTAAACTTGAAAAAAAAAACAAATTGATGATAACATTTCGAATATTATTAATGTCATATTTGAATTTAATTGTCTCATCGTCGAGAGCAGAGATCTCGAGTGATGCTTAACGCACACATGAGTGTAGGTTGGGTTGCGTGTTAGCAGGGGCGTTTAGGCGTGTGAACTGTGATAATATTAGGAAATTATACCAGACACTTGGTAATTAGTGTTAAAATAATATTACGGAATATAAAACGGGGATTCTAGAATTGTAACACCGTTTCTGAGAGTGTAATACGGAAATGAGGATTGGATACTGCGCGGTATACATAGTATATATGGAGGAGAGAAAAGGATCTCTGAATCTGTTAAATATAAATCGAATATTAGACAAGTCTTCGTTGAGTAAAGGTTCGGGAGATCAAAGGCAGTTCATTTTGAACATACTCGACTCGACTCTTACGCAAGTTAGATGGAGCGTCGAGCCCCTGCAAACCATAAAAAGCTCCTCCTCAAGCCGAGCAGAATTTCGCAATTTATTTTCTCTCGGTATATAGGTATACCTCTACGCATATATATTCTTTCGTAGAAAACTGTATATGACAATAGTTTTATTATATAACACATACGCATCGGAGGATAAACTCCGACCCACTCCTTTATCGTATATACATATATATACGTGTATATGTACGTATATACCTATAGCAATGCCATAGCGCGACGTAGTAAGTTTTTCACCACTCAAGTGGAAAATATCGGTGCCTGAAGTGAGGCTGTTCTGAGTGCACCAAGGTTTACAGCAAAATCTTATACCATACACCTATATATCGTGAACGTAATATCATGTCTGCTATTATTTCACACTCTTCGTCCACTCGAATCGTCGGAGATTTTCTATCGTATAACGTGAAAGTTGAATAATGTTTTCTCCGTATACTTGCATAAGATTGAGCTCGTGAAAACGCATCGTATTGCAGAGGTACTTTATTTGCCTTAAAACTTGTGTCAATAGATTTATGATCATTTCACACCGTCGATTTTGTTATACTATACGCGGGTCTTTGTACAATACGATGTCATTCGTATTTTGCGCTCGTTAGCAAGCCCGGTAATTAGCGTCGTTGTTCGATCGTATGGCTACCGCGTGGAGGCCAAGTTAGTATTGAAACGAAAACGAAGAAAAAACTAAAATAAAAGAAAAGAAAAGAAATATCGCACGTCACGTATAGACGAACCATGAGCGGGATACGGGTTACAAAGGTCACGCGTGTCCACGGCGAATGTAACGTTGATTTGCATGCTGCAAACATTCGAGTTTCCGTTCTATGACGTTGGCTCATTACTTGCGTAAATAACGGGCATTATACAGCATACATCAAATGCTCATCGCGTCACAATCACAAGAAAATAATTATCATATCCGCGTACAGAGGCGTATAAGCATAATACTTATATCAGTCAAGTGTAAAAATCGAAGATGCGGAAGCTACGTCTCAAGAAATTGCGAAGAACATCAAAACTTTTTCAATGAATCGTTCCAATTTCTAAAACGTGTCGTTTGTAAGTAAAAAGTCAAAAAATTCAACCCGCTCCTCGTTTCATAAAATATTCCTCGCGCTAAAGCTTCGCACTTTTAAAAGCTCGCAAATATATCCGAGCGAGGCTCCTAGTCCCGTTTCGTTCCGTTCGCCAGAGGCAATATATCGATGTTTAGCAACCAATAAACCGATTCCTCAAAGAGGGCTTTTACCGTAAAGCGTTACCACGCATGCAGGGCTCTGGTACTTTGGTACTTCAATTCTTCGATGCTTTGCCATTACAGTCGGTGTACTCGTACTTTAACGTACACACAGACTTTATACCCCCTTGCATACGCGCACGTTTCCTATACCTCATGCTGACTACAGATTTTTCACGGAGGATCACGACTCATCCAGATCCACCGACGCGGTTAAAGGAGCAGGAATCCTTTATGGCAAAAAGCAATAAACGCATTTATAGAGTCATTCGAACGCGAACTTATAGTGTTGCGGCTTTATAGTAGATGCGATAGCTACGTCGCGATGTATGGTCGAAGTGTGAATAATAGTTGGCGATTTTTTGCCAGTTCCATTTTCCCAATTTTTGTTACTGCTGCATTGTATCACGCTCGCGATTCCCTGGCAAATAAGGAATCGTCTGCACCTGACTACTCGATATTTCTTAATCCACTGCAGTAGCGCTTTTAACGGAATAAGAATCGTTAAGCCGTTGTTAAGGCTTGTAAAGACTTAGAGGTACTCGGTGTAAAGTTTAATGGGCCTGTACCGGGTCTGGTCTTACGATAGACTTAACGTGCCGACCGGTCGACCGTAAAGGTGAAATAGATGTATATATAACTCTTCTTGGAGGGTGGGAATTGCCGTTTTATGGAGCTAGCGTTATGCTCTGCCTTTCAGGATACCGCTTTTCTATCGCTGCTTAATGCAACCCCTTCCAATCCAAAAGGGTCGAGATCTCCGTGGACCGAAGTACACCCGCACCTTCCAGATTGGTGATTTCATTGGATTCAGCTTAACGTCTTCAGATAAATTTCTATATGAATTTGAACAACTTTTCATTTCTATTGATAAGAATATTGCAATTTTCAAAAATCCGCGAAAACATCGTTGAGGTCGATCTTGATCGGGACTGTACGTAGCGTAAGACAGGCATACGTGGCATCTTTCAAGTCTAAAGTCCTAAGATATTCAGAAGGTGTAACAAGGCTTGCCATGACGATGATGCTAACGGTGTGCCGAGTATATCGCAGGTATATCACACTCCCGCGACACTAGGCATCGCTGATGCTCTTCGGTGATGGATTGATCGACGATCCCCAGGGATCAGGCCACGAATTTCGATCCCTGGTGCCACGAAGACGCGATCTTTCACACACATCACTCGCTGTAGATATACATGTACTACGTGGATGAGGTAGATACATACATACACGTATCTACAATATACCCAGAAGTTAATATCTGATATCTTATTTTCATTTCTGATTGAGAGATTGAGCACTCTTTCGAGCAGCATTGTCGACAAAAAGCTCTGACAGTAGTTCAGGAACATGGAGTCATTTATGAAGACAAAGACCGAAATCACACTGAAAGAAACAATTGTGCACAACATATTTGGCTCAAAAATATTTGACCTACGGCGTTGACTATTCAAGGCACCGTGCTGAATTTCAATATTGAAAACCTCTGTGAAATATTGCTAAAGGGTCCTAATTTGAGTTTGAAATAATGCTGACATGTTTTAATGGTAAAAACACGTACCTAATGGCGGTGAATTTCCGAACGTATATCTATAGGTACATGGTGGTAATTCGGATTCTTCCCGCATCTCGGATCTCGTATACGTATAGCAATATCTCGATTGGTAGCGATAATGCATTACAACTGGGGAATATCGAGATGAAAAAGCGCGACATTACTGAACTGAATTGACTGACGCCAGACACGTTTCGTATGGGGAAATACGTAAGGAAGTAAATGAGATGCGTTGGCTTTGCTTGATCCCTTGATAAAGAAAAATAAAAAAAAAATAAAAAAAAATAAATGGAAAAAAATCACCCTCGCACCTATCCACGCCATATGAGATTAGGGGTTGGTATACTTCGGCATATAAATACTTATATTGACGCGTAGTGACCGGGAGACGTCTATCCATCGAACGGCACGTGATTGTCACATCGAGACGCAGCGGGATGTTGAGCCAGGAAACCAGAGGGCAGAGGATAAAAAAAGCTCGAAAGAGAAGAAGAAAAAATGATTCCTTCTTTACTGAACCCAAAGGGAGGAAGGGCTCGATAAGTGGGTCGTTATACCGAAAGTTCATCCCTTATGGAGCTACCCAATGGTTTCCGGTATCGAGCTGGTAACGCCGTATACGACTTGCGGATGAAAAAAAGAAATAATGAAAAAAGAGATAAAGAAAACTTGATATTATATCAGCCGTTCTGTACTTTCAGAAGCATATATAGGTATACAACTCCGGGTATTGAGATATATCGATGCTTGTGTCTCTTATCGGTCGCAAGAAAGGATTAGAATGGTGGGTTTATTATATTTTTCCAACGCGTGATCGTGCACCCAGCTCTTCATGGGCAATTGAAATAGCTATGGTTTCGATAGATAGAGGTTGCCTATATAGATATAGTGATAAGCCCAATTTCCTCGACTGCAAACACTCGAAAAGAGTCCCCTTGCGGTCGGACCGGTTACGCCCTGAAATTTACATGAAATTGCTTATTAAATTACTAAGTTTTTCGCTAAGATTTAGCGAGACTGGAGCCATTTGTCTTTCGGCTTTTAATTTCCCCCTTATTAATAAAGCTCGAGTGATGTATTGGTTTTTAGGCGGACGGCAACTTTTTGAATAATTTTATCTGGCGCCCGATAAATTTGCTCTTCAAATTTATATTATTTCAAGGAAATTTCTTTTTAATCTGCAGACTACTACGCCCAACCATCTATATCAAGTATATGTGCATCTATATACCTGTATCCAACTAAACACAGACAAACGCCAAGTCTAACGCATTTATCACGCACCTATACCTACATTGATTTATGTGGGAAAAAAAAAACCATAAATTCTTTGTTATAACGTATCAAATCTGTATTTTAAAAGTGAGGATTCTGTATCTGATAATGACTAAAGGGTTGCTCCGAATGAACCGTTTTGCACTTCTATATACCTACACCTACACACCGTAATATTATGGCGACAGGAGTGCAATTTCGGCTTTTGCGGTACGCCGTTGACGTATAAGCTGTCAGTTATATCTGTGACCGTGGCTTGTTCTCGTGAAATCAAACCAGAGTTGGCGGCATGTGGCTTGACGCGCGCAATCTGTCCCTGACATCCTCAGCGTCAACCCCCTGCACCGCGACGCGCTTCAAAGGATGTGGACACCCTGCAGACAACCCAAGGGAACATCGCCGATATTAGAAATGTTACAGCTTATATTATGCTCGTACCTCCGCCTCGTCAGGGTTGTAAGGCAGCGACCAAGAGACCGAGAGAGAATTTGTGATCGATTAAATAGAATTGTGATTTTTGGAGGCGAGGAATCTTTCGTTTTTTATATTTTTCGTTTTTTTTTTTCTTTTTTCTTAAAGAGGACTTTGGGCCCCGATGGTTTTTCCAAACTTTAGAAAGTATTTACCTATAGTACCTCGACTGAGCGAAGGTAGAGAATCTTTTTTGCCTAAGTCCTTGCCCTGCGCCAAAAAGGGTTCCCAAGCTAAGCCGATATGCATTCATTATAATAAGAAATGGGAGCTGGGAGTGAAAAGTTTGAGCGGGCTGCGGCTTATCAAGTTCCCCTGAATTTTATATTATTTAAGAGAATTCTCTCTCTTCTTTCGAATCCCCCCCGCAGAAACAGCCCCAATCCACCACCCGCCTACTCGACTCAACGCCTGCCGCACCACTCCGTCGGTGTAAAAGTTCGCTAAACTTTGTTCTTCTGCTCGTAAAAGCGAAGATGCATGGCATTTGAAGTTTGCAAAATCTAATTTGCATATTTATTTGTCCTTTAAAAGAGTTTAGCCGAGTTGTAAGCTGATTTCCTCAGCCACGCGCGGCTCTATACGATTTCATATTATTTCTACTTTTCGCAACACGCCATACGCGAGACTAGACCGTAAGCCACAACTCACACGCTATTATATGGTCAAGATAATAAATGACTGTTACCTCATTTAACTTACCTATGATTCCAACGCAATGTATAAATTTTATGCAAATAATAGAAAATGAGTCTTGAATTTCGTTCAATTTTCCTTGAATTCGATACGACATATATGCATAGTATAGGTAGGTGCACTAATTAATCCTCTATAGCCGAAACGGCATTCAGACTCAAAGTAATTGTATCAAGGTATAATAATTCACAAAGGGTTGTCGCTCGTTTATTATTAATTCGTGTATGCAAATCCTAATCATGCCTCATGCTAATGAAACAGCCGATGTAAATACCATAAACGGTGTATAAGTGGTTCGATCTAGGACACGTTGAACACGCGTCTTGAGTTGAACTCCTATCGCACTAGCACCCCTTTACGTTAAATTGTAAGCTTGATTTATTACGACACAGGTGAAGATAAGAAGAATAAAAAGAAACTTAATGTTGGTGTAGATGGCAGCATGCAGCGTAATTAAATCAGTCGATTTTAGAAGCAACTCAATTCGATGAAATTCATACAAATAAATCGATTCCTGGATTTCAATTTCCCATATAACTGATAACTGCACACGTCTTCTACGAAAATAATGGCGTGTGAATACGTGGATACTTAATTATTAGTTAGTGACTTATACTCTACCGCAGATGCGTGCAGGTAACTGCATTGCAGAAAATAGATTTTCGAGTTTGAAAAACGAGCTTACGTCTAATATTGAACAGTTGCTAAAGGTGCTTTCCGAGGTGTGTTGAATTTCTAAGCAATAAATCCACGAAAGGTTACTCCAAGAGTTCGCAAGCTCCCCAGGAAATGATATAGGCGGTTCTCCGAGGAATCCGACCAGGCCCAAGCCTTCCTTCTATATATCACCTCATCTCAAAGTCAAATGCCCGTTGGAAAATACACTGGCGCTCATCTTCCAGACTTTACCCATATGCCTGGCTAAAGGGCAAATGCTCTCAGTTTTTCACAAGAAATCCCGATATACAGGCCGGATAGAAACAAGATGGATAAATGAAACTATTCGCGAGACAATAATAATATAAATCTTCAATTTCAATATTTGTAATTGCCTTTCTTCTACGCTGTAATGAATAATAAGCTGCAACTCGTCGTCATGGCGAACGATTATTTTCTTTGACTTTATCCATGCAGGTGTGAATTATTGTGTCGTTTATGCTTTTGGCACACCGATGCCTGCAGGTATAATACTTAGTATACCTATCGGTGTAAGAAAATTGAGTATTTTTTTAATTCCGCACTGATGGACGCAACAGGCGAATCTTCCCACACGGGGGCTGGCAATACCGCAGGTTATCCCCGCGGGGTAAGGTTGGATGGATGTGTTCGTTTTTCCGCACGTATTCGCGTTTAACAGGAACAAAAACGTCCCCGTAGGGGGTCTGCCTTTTGATGGGATGAGGGCGAATATTTCGATTCGATAAACGCCCACCGAAAACAAACGCTTGACTAGCTGCCCCAAAAACAGAACCATATGCTATTATATATGGAAAATCTGAAATCGGCGATGTTTTGTAAATTATATTTTTTTATTTACACCTGGTGAAATTATTTTCACTTCCCTTGGTGGTGAAAGTATAAAGATCGTTTATAAGGCATTTACGAAATACGTAGACTAGCTCGAGGTATAAATATATACGATAGGGAGAAAAACGTATATCCTTTTAAAGCTCTATCCAAAGTTCTGAGAAAATACTGCGAGAACTTCTACCCTGCGAAAGACATGGTCAAACAGACAACATAAGCGGTCATCTAATGCATAATGCATGCGTTTCGATATTAGAACTGGGGTTTCGAGTATAGAACGAGATGCAGGCTGGTTTTATATATGTTTTATATATATTTGGTAGGGCGCCTCTCAAAGTAAACCATATCTATATTACGACGTAGGGTGAAAATCGCTCTTCTGGAAGAGAAGCGACTAAGCTAGCTTCTCAACGGACCTGACATCATATTTATTGCCCTCCAGTTGCACCAAAAATAACACACAATTTATTATTCACTTTTTTTTTTCTATCCTACTTTACTTTCCTTCATCTTTCTCTTTTTTTCTATAATTTTTTACCGGGGAGAAAATTTTTAGTTTTCAGAAAACCTATAATATCTAACAATAATGCAAGACAATCAAGGAAATGATCAATCCACCGAAAAGATTACAACCATAAATATTGAGCCGTGACTTATAATAATCAATCTGCAATCTTATGTCAGTCCTAAAATTTCTATAACAATATGCAATGCAAAATTAAATTGCAGACTTTGGGCTTCATTTTTTTAGCTTTAATTTCTACTTTATACATTTGTGTATCGTAATTCTCCAATTATTATCTTCTGCATCAACGTTGCGTTTCTATTTTCTATTTTTAATGATAGAATCGCGTTTGTCGAGAGTTAAACCATGTTTGAAACCTCCATCATCGCGAGTACTACTTCCCGCGCACTGCGCAGCTGTAATGCATCCATTCGTAGTGCGGGTAGTATTCCGTGGTAGCGTATCATGGCTGAGATAAATAAAGCGTCTAAACAAATACGTCGATAATCTGCGTTTCAAAATAAGATAAAAATCAAATATTGGACGCGATTTAATCATCCAAAATCAATAAGCCGATTAACAGAAATCAATAAACCCAGTAGTATATCGTATGAAATAAGCTAACCTAAAAACATCGTCTGTACACACATACATGTCTATGTACATGCAACAAAAAACGTTTGCTAGCTCTTACTATCAGCGATAAAATTCTTATTCTAGTATATTAAACCACAGTGATTAGAGTTAACAACGTCAACTTGAATCAATTTACAAAATCAGTGAATAGAAAACCCTCGAGTTATGACGTGACAAACGAGTTAACCTAAAAACCTAAAAACATTAAATGTCTCATTATCGACGATAACATTATCTGTTTATCTCAAGACTGTGTTGAACGAATGGTATTTACTTTTATAGTTTGATTTACCTATTAGAATGTAATTAAAATATTGAAATATTTTTTTTTTTTTTTCTTTCGGGGGATTAACACGATATCTCTCAGCACCTTCTTTATCATTCAATCTTGATAGCAAAATATATAAAAAATAAAAAAATTAAATTAAATTTTTTGTTTCATTACAGCATGACGAAGTTTGCTTTTAATTCACCAATGGAAGAGCCGTCGTCAGGTGATACTGCAGAATGGAAACGACCGGACCAAGTGATGCAGTTGCATCATTTGAAAATAAAAAAGCGAGCGCTACAGGCTCGTATGAATAGAACTTCGGTAAGAAATGGTCCGTCTTCTGTGAATACAAGCGTCACAGCAGATCAGATCAGTATTGGTAACTTAACAACAGGCCAAAAGCGTAAAAACCCATTTTCCAAAGACACGACTCTTAAAAAACACAAATCTACTCCGATAACAACGCCGGAATTAGAGGCCAGCAGCGATGCAACCCTTTTTGAATTACTGCACATTCAAAAGCCTGGGAATACACAGACGCCAGAACGCAATACACCTTATACATTCGCCAGTGTATTAACAAAACTGGAGAATGGATACACTGCAGACGAGCCACAGCTTCCTAAAGCCAAAAATTACATCCCTATCGACTGGACCCTGAATACAAAAATGCGATTCATGTCTCCCAAGCCATTCGCTTGGAAGGGTAAATTGAAAACTAGCGAAGAGGCGTCTGGAACAACGGGTTTTGTCCGTTGCCTAGACATAGGAGAGAAAGAAACTACCTTAGACACCAGTCCCAATGCAAGGTGCTTTGAAATTGGTCAAAGAATTCTCTCAGTTTGTACTTAAAACAGAAATAACGATAAAATATTTACAAAACCTGATTCATAATTGTATTACTCATTCCTATGATGTTAACATTCTTACAATTTTTCATCAGGTTTCACCGATGCTGTTTGGTCTGGCAACACCCTTCTCTTCCTTGGATAGAACTGTTTCCTCGCTCTGCTGGCAGAGTCAGTGCAGCGTTGTCCAGCACCTCTATGGCAGCCTCTAATCAATACGTAAAAGACGCACTACACAAGGAATGGAGCGAAAGCTTCAGATCGTTGTTTCAACTTGTTAGGGCCAGACAGTGTCCATACTTTTATGTATGTGCTAATACTTTCACCGTTCTATTCCGTGCTGCTGGTGTTTGCGGACTATCAGAAGTACACGCGCTACTCACACCAACTACTAGAGGTTTTAGACAAATTCTTAAACAAGAAGGTGATGCATTATTCGTATATTATGTTTCGAATCAAATATCATTATTTGAATTCTAATTATATACAGAATCCGAACTTGAATGGAACGTTCTTTATTAACTACTAGATTCTCTGTAGTTTTAAAAAGACTAAAATGATGGCTTAGAGTTTTTCAGAGTTTCAATAGCCCAAAGGTTCCAATCAATAGCAAATATAGCGATGTCTGAGTTTGTAGGATAGATATTTTTGAAATGGTAAATTTATTCGAAATAGCAGGAGTAGAATAAGAATTTTGAATTGAACAGGTATATCTTAGTTCAGTTATTGACTATTGGTAACTTGGTGAATTCTATCCAATGCTTGTGTTAGCATCGGTGGAACTTGCCTGTAGAATCTATACCTGGTGGTGGGAGAGAAGAGTCGATAAAGTAGAGAACAAGTATTTGGTATTGTTCGGTGATAACTGATAACGACGATGTTTTAGGGAATTATTGACTCTGTCCCAATGCAGTTTGATATTTAATTACTCTCAAGCGACTGTAACTTTATAATCATTGTATGATTTTCAGTTCAATTGATTACCTCTTCAATTTTAATTACAGATATAGTATTCACAATGCCATTGAAAAAGAACTCAAAAAGAAGATCTGATGGCACAGATTCTGGATGCGATACTCTGGACTCATTGGCATCGAATATGACACATCCTCCTGAGAAGGAGGAGCATTTAAATGACGAAGATGAAGATGAAGATGGGCCTGAAGATAAATGGCTGCAAAGTCATGGAATGGACGCTTCTGAAATTCGAAAGATAAATAATTTACAGGCAAGAATCTAAAACTGCATTGAAACTACCAAAACGTATCGTAATCATTACTGGAATAACAAAATTTCGACATCTTCCTGTTATAAGTATTCGTCGTTCAGACCCAAAGGTCCAATTCAATTCTCACAAAATGATATATTACAGGCCCGTATGACCCAGGACAAAGAAGGCGAGATTGACAACTTGAAGGAATCATTGGTGTTTGTTCAAGACGTCGAGGCTCAAGCCTTGTTTAATTTTTTAATCAACTGTAAATCAGCGATAGCTGCGACGGGCGCTTTAGCAGGTGTTCCGCCAACCCTTTTGTCACCAGTTGCATTTCATGGAGCAACACTCAAGCCTCTAAAGGTGTTAATCGTCGTGATTTCGTTACTTGTTGATTATAAACCAAGAATCATTAGCCCTGACCTTTACGTGTTTTCAAATCATCATTTTTAATACCAATACTGATGATTTCACGCTTTCACAGGTCAGGGAGAGCGTGGTGACCGTAGACAAGGAGAAATTCTACTCCCTTGAACTGCGTGGACCACTTCTACCGCACACCATGCCGTCCCTTTGTCACTTAATGACTTCTAGTCATCTAGAACAATTTTCTGTTAGCTGTGCCCATGTCAATTCTACTCTTCCCTTCTCAAAGGCAGGCCATGGGCAAGGTAAATATCATCTCTCCTCTCTTTCGCTGTATTCTTTTATCACATCATTTACGTTTTTGAATAGTATGTTGATGGACCGTAACATCGAGTTTCTGGTTCACCCTGATAAGTTGAATTGAAAATAGATAGTAGAACAAATCTGAAATAATGATATCTTCAATCTTCTGGATGTAAAAATTAAAAAGCTTTAATGTTACAGGAGAAGCAGTTGGGACAGAAGAATCAGTGAAAGTACCATCGAGTGTATTTGGTCAAGAAAGTCTAAGTGATTGTGGTTTCGACTCGAAATTATTGAAACATTTTTGCTCCCCGGATCCGGAGCGTATACAGGTTTTAGAAAGTTTGAAATTTTCCAACGACGGATACACCTGGTCCTGATACACATTGAAAAGAAAAAAAGACAATATATTCTGATCTAGGGAATAATTTTAGCTATAAGTAAATACTAATTAGGTAAAATGAAATGTTGTCACGAAATTTTCTCAACTCATGGTTGCATTTCATTTTCTTTAGTCGTTTTTGATATACCTACGACCACAAACACATAGAAATCAAATATCTAACAAATTTTATAACTACTTTCAATTCAATTAAGTTCATTTCTATGTATTTGATTGATGCTTATTATCAAGTGCTCAGTTAGCTAATCAATAATCATAGCGCCCCGTGATATGTAGATATGGTTTTTTATTTTTTATTTTATTTCGTAATTTTTTTTAGAATCCTTTTTCCGACATTGTGTTCCAACAATGAAAAGAAAGAAAGAAAGAAAGAAGAAGAAAAAGGCACAGCATGCACTATCGAGCCTAGTCAGCATGATTTTTTAACACGTAAATCAATATTTAATCATAAAAAACCTACCGACAGAAAATCTGACAATATTCTGCGATTTGAGCAGTGAATCGGATTGATTTTACCCAATTTATTACCTTGTCATATTTATAGGTGGTCATTATTGTTGTTAGTTTATTTATTATAGATCTTAAGACGAAACTAGTGCCTTTATATTTCGTCGCATATTTTAAAGTGCGTAAGTGAAATAGGTAATTACCTAACTGTGTAATATTGACTTGAATTTTTATGTCTAAGACAATAAAACGCATTCTAATAATCGATAATCCTCTGACTATTTTATTATACGTATATATTATCTAGATAGAAAGTTTTCAAATTTACTTCGTTAGTCATGTTTTTTTTTTTTTTTTCTTTTTCGTTTCTTTTCTTTTCTTTTCTAGACAATTTTTCCAAACTGTTTTCAGAATTACTTGCTCGAATTACTTCGGGGAAATTGATACCGAACGATACAATTACATAGCTCGTTAATGAACCTCCTCACGTACTATACGTATCTATAGGTATACAACGTGCTTAGATAACGTCAGCGAAGTTAACAGATTTAAAACTAATTGAAAGATTGAATTTTTATTATCAATTCTTTGATTTTCTGTCGTATCATTTATTTCTAAAATCTTTAAAAAAATATTTAGAAGAATAGAGAAGCCTAATTAGTAATAATGTTGCAGCTTTGACACATTGTATCAGAAATTTATTAATTATTGTTTTATGAATCGTATTTTTCCGAAATTTCATAACATCTGTGTATCGAAATATAGCGATTGAGCGTTTCTAAAATAATATGATAAAATTTTCGCCCATACAATGGTGTGAGTTAAAAATATGACTGGGTATAAACGGTATGCTTATGGAAGCTGCGACCTGCAGCAACGTCCAAATTTAGCACGAATTTACGAAACGATATAACTTTCCTCGGAATAATATTGTATATATACCCAATACGAAAGTTTGAAATGTGACGAAATTTTTCGAAATATTTTCCCTCCAATTAGTACTATACCAGTAGGTAGGGTAAATTTCTCAGTTGAACAACTCAACTCGCTCGTTACACGCGTCGAAAATAGACAACTGCAGTCTATTCCGTCGAATTCCAATTCTCTGTCAAGTGGAATATAGGTCTTATTATTCTTAGTTTACCTCAGCGTTAAATCTTACGAGTTACGCGCGTGGCTGATTAATTACTTGATTAATGATTATCTTGTACCAAGAAATCCGATCTTAAAAAAAATTGAAAAAAATTACAATTCAAGGTATAATTAAATAAATAAAATTTATACCCCTGAATTTTCGATACATTAATTAACAACCGATCGATAATCAGACGGGTAGAAATTTACGGACCCTTTCTGTCGGTATATACATATGATTTAGGTATAATTAATAAATTCATTCGATGCGTGCAGTGCAATCAAACTGCAGTCATACAATTTGTTGACGCCACTTTGACTAGACTGCATAAGTATACGTGTTGAAATTTCATCAATTAATTACTTTGTCCAAATTTTGCCGGCAATTAATATCCTATTTTGTTTTTTTTTCGTATAATTTTCATACTTTTCCTAACTTTCAATTTTTCTGGTGTAAAACTAAAGTTCAAACTATATCAGATACATATTTCGATAATCTTTCAAATCGGCATCAGTAAGAATCTTCATGATAGACCGACATAGTAGAATGGAAAGAAACAATTATTTCCATACATGTATATTATACTTGTACATAAGTCATTAGGTATCCACCTAATTCACTTTTCTCAAGGCTTGAGCGCAGAGTCGCTTAGATTTTATCGGTAACACAAGCGTCGTCAGTGGAGTGTATTTTCGAAGCAAAGCGGGGGGTTGACTACCCCTAAAAATAACGAATCGATATGAACTGCCCCCGAAACGGGATTCAAGATTCCACCGCAGCGTTTTCGGGCTGCGAGCCGCAGGGGGTCGTCCGAGGGTTGCGTCCTTCGTCCTACGTTGTACATAGCTGATTCGTTGTAGATATATGCGTAGCATACTCGCGGGATATCGATTATATACCTATACATTGAGCAATTAAATGCTTGTATGTTATTATAGTTAAAAACAATGTATTGAAATTTGAAAAAAAAATTAAAAATTTAAAAAATACAAAAAACCAAAAAGAAGTACATTTTCAATATTTTAGTTCGATTTCGTAAAAATATTTCGCGCAACAATCTGTAACAGAAAAATGTCATTAAGGAAAAACTAACAAAAAATCGAGACTGCACGTATGTAACAGACCAACGAAATTCCTTATACAACCGTAGATATCGCTCACGGAGCAAATGTCAGTTCTTCCGCTTGGGGGTCTTGCGATTGAGCTTGACCCGATAACAAAACCGCATACAACAGTTATCGGCAACTGTCAATCAGACCACGGGTCTCCTAGTATAGATAATTTCAATTTGTCGCAGTGAAAAAGTTTTGAAATAATCATACGTTAATATTACAATATATACCTAAGTATTGTATACCATAATTACATTACACTAATTGTTTATAGATCAATTGAGAAAAACAAATATACGTATGTATCGATACGTTGATACATTTTTTCTTTTTTTTTCATTTTTGTTTTCATTTTTTTGTTTGTTTCAAATCCAAGGTTCCTCGTGCCTGTGTACCTACATACGCATACGCACAATATATACGTACGCATCTATACGCGTATACGTATTTACACTGGCAGCACGAGGCTACGGCGAAGAGATCCTAAATCGCCCCTGACTACGGGCTGGGTGCGTGTGCGGGTTGTCGGTTCGGAGGGAGGTAGGGACAGGGTAAGGCGGGGGCGCGTCCCCTCGGCGGTGTGCTGTGTGGGGGGTGAAGTCCCCCCTCACTCAGGGCTTTGCCCCCGGCCCATCGCCGAGTTTCCAGTCCCCCGTTGATATCGGGCGCGTAAAGTCGAGGGAGTCTTGCCTCTACGTGCCCCGAGACCGTGTGGCAGTGGTGCCCTCGAAGTTAAATAAGCTAAAGTATAACGGCATCAGTTGGCCAGCTAGCAACCGACCCAGATTAAACCTCTGCATATGTACTACTCTCTATACGTACACTACGAGGAAATATTCAGGGCGATAATACGAAAGGGGATACGAATAGGGTGGTGCTGACCGATCTCTAGTCCCGACGAAGAGGTAAGTGAGCTTTACTCCGGAAACACGAGATGAAATAAACTCTACCTATATGTATATGTATGTGCATATGTATATGTATATGTATATCTGACCGCAGACTAAGAGTCGTAGTCACCTGTCTTTCGATCTAGTCAAGTCTCGTCTTGCCTCGTCTTCTTGGCCAAACCGCGTTATATAGTACGAACTCTAACAGTCCAGGAGTATAAATAGACAGCCCGGAGTTGCGGGGCGGGGAACGGGCTGCCGCGAGACTTTGGCCCCGTGTCCGGCGCCGGTCGATTCGTATAGACCAGACCCGAGTAGTAGGTACTGTGCTATAATTCGCATTTCAATTTTCGGACAATCTACGAATTCCAAATATATATATTTTTCAGATTAGTTGATCCAAAATAAAGCTATATCTAATCTATAAGACACCCATGTATAGGATGTACATCGCACCAGTGCGGACACTAACAAGTCCCTCTTATCATCACTAGCTATAGCTAATCGTAAGCTGTGCGAATCTCGCGTCATTAAACACGCAATCTTTCAATTGAGATTTCGGCCAGCGCGTGCAGGTCGTTTCATAACGAGGCGTGCGGTGCGATTCCTGTGGGAAAAGATGAGCCAATATATCGCCGACTCGTTGAAAGATATTGATTCAGATTTCCAGCTATTATATACTCGGTCTTCGGCGTTGTGCCTAGTTATGGTTTATTCGAAATTCTTTTATTTTCATTCAGACCAAAACATTTGCGACTATATAGGTGAGAGCGAGAGGCAGGCGATCAGTCCGCGATGTATTCCGCGAGCTTAATATAAGTCGCGCGACTCCTTTCTCCCAGAGGCGAGATTAACGAGATCAAAAACCGTACGCATAGTAACGTAGATATTCTCTGAGAAAAGCAAAGGCAAGGCGTTAGTTGACTGTGGCGTTGTATTTTTACTTCCACGGTTTGAACCCTCGGAACACGGGACAGCAGCTCGCGTTGCATGGGGCCGTGAACAAATTATGGATCGACTTCAGGTCTTTCATCTGCGCATGACCACGTGGTCCCCTCGACCCCCGCCGAGGTTGGTTACAAACACGCTGTACGTAGTGTGGATTCCAAGAATGTCACGGTAACTGCGACACCGAGGGAAAATAATATGATTGTTCTTTCATCACAGGAGAAGACAAAGAAGACGAAAAAAAAAAATAGACTAGACAGGAGAACGAGAATTACGCGAACAGAAAATCGAATTCTGCTTCTGCAGAAACACTCAAATCTTTTTTCTACAAATTTCCACTATTCTCCGCTATAGGAGAATGCTAATTGAATTACCAACATACGACTCGCGGTGGTGAAAGCTAGATATAGGTACTAATGATCGTTGAATTATCGATAATAATGAGTTAATTGTCAGAACTCGGAACAGCCTTATCATTCGTAGTTCGCGATTACACCCTGCGGTCCTAATCGTAGTCGAGAATTATTTTTGATAAATTCTCTTTTCTCGTCTCTTACGCTCGTATCGTGTCCTCAAAATACTGATACATATGAATTCACGTCACAATACCACTTGTGGTGTGAAAATACGTACATAAATCCAGACACGTACAGGTCTCGGCATACATGAGTACCGAGGACGGTATGGGGCCGTTCCAATGTTACGTATACACGTTATGGGTAAAGGGTGTTACGATAGATGCTTACGCAAGTTATGTGGGGTGATTTGGAGTTCGAAATCCCACATTAATATTATCGAATCGTTGTGGAAATTTTGGAATTTTGAAATTAAAAGCTGTTACAGTTAGAGGGTACGAAAGGATCACACGTAATTATTGTCGGAAGTCAAGAAGAATAGCGGAGAATATATGTTTACGTAATATACATATGAATGGCCCCCATGTCCAGTAGACACGTGACTTCGAGAAACTATTCCCTGCTACAATGTGTATACCTGAGTAGCCTACGCTGTGTTTCTGATCTCCTGATACATTCGACTAATATATTTGGAACGATAGCTTTACACGTGATAACAATCACACACGTATAGCTATACCCATGCACGGAAACCTATATGACTTTTCAATGTATCACGCGACGCGAGTGTCAAGGATTACGGACACACAGTAACACAATGTATTTCGACCTTTGCCTTATTTACGCTATTCAATCGAGACCGAATTGTATTCGCTTACTATAAGTAAGCTATACGTACATACGTACCGTGGGTTTCCTCAGGCTACACCTTCCGCAAATTTAAATCATATACCTATTTAACTATCGCATTTTGTATAATAAAGGCAACGAATATGTCGCTGATCGAGATTCTTGTTGATATTACAGAAATTACGTGCACTAAATTAAAAAACAATAAGTTTTTCATAATGGGGGACAAGACGTTTAATTTAACGTGGAATAACCATCTCGCTAATCTTTCTGGCCTCTTCGAGGGATTATACAGAAGCGGATCTCTCACAGACACGACATTGGCCTGCCAAGGCGGTATGCTTAGGGCACATAGACTTGTATTGGCTGCTTGCAGCCCATATTTCGAAAGAGTGTTCAAGGAACACTACGGCGAACAGCCGATCCTTATTTTGAAAGGTACGGATAAGAGAATGTAGAGATTGATTGTACTACGTGTAACTTTGTGCAAAAATCTAATTCACCTGTATGAAAAATGGTCATTTTCAAAGGTGTAGCAGTTGAGGAAATGGAATGTCTTTTGGACTTCATGTACAGAGGATCGATCGACGTTGCCGAAGAACACCTCGCGTCGTTGATAAAAACGGCAACAGATCTAGAAATCCGAGGCCTTTCAGCGGACCATAAAAACGACAGTGTTTATCGCCCGCAGACGGTAAAGGCCTCGAATTTACAGAGCAGACTTCATGAAAGATGTCAAATAGAGACCAGGGTGCAGTCGATCGATCGTAGAAAGGATAGGGGTGCCGGAGCCTCGTCTGAGACGAGTTACCAGCAGAAGCAAAAGGACGATGATATTAAGCTCGAGGAAATCGAGGACGATCCAATGGTCATCGAAAACGAAGAGAGCTTTGAGGCCTCAATGGACACACCGGACGAGCAAATAGTAAGAAATCTTTGAAGTCTATACATGCATAAATTTGGAAGTAGAATTATTGTCGGTATGATGTTCTCACTGTATATCTTTGATTTTTTTTTCATTACAGAGACGCATTCCTCCACCTATGTATAAGCGAGAGACGAGATACAAGGGTCAAAAACGCGTCCCTGTTGGCCGTACATCCAGGAGTAGCGACGTTCTCGATATTAAGATAAAGGGATGTGTGTCACTGAAGGATACACCCGGCGAGGACCTATTCGAGGAAACAATGTCGCTTTCTGTAGTCAAGGAAGAACCTACATTCGGCAATTGTTCAGACCCTACAGTACCCACGGTGCAACTTAACGAGGATATTTTTGAACAGGATCAAGAACTTAATAACTTGGTGAGTGTTTCGTATAGTTCAGGTGGATGGTAGAGGTTTTTTTTTAAGGACGTATCGCGCTGGTTGAAAAACCGAAAATTTCCCTGCAGTGGGCTGAACAAAAATCTTTAAATCAACGCAACTCTTTCATCTTGCGTGAAAATTAACTAATCTGATTAAATCGACACATCCGATAAAAAAAAAATCGCATTTTCCTGCAGGGTTCGTCAAGCAGCGCAGGGGGAACCGAGACAGCGACTAAGTTGAATGCGGTTTCCATAAAATCTGAGAATAGTGGAAAGCGGGTGAATTCAAAAGGGCACAAGGCCCAATACAAACCGTTTTCATGCGACCTTTGCACTCTGGCTTTCACCCGAGCATCTCACCTAGCAAGGCACAGGCGTGTTCATACAGGAGAACGTCCCTTCGCCTGTACTCTTTGCCCCAGAATGTTTGCAAGACAAGATAAGCTGAAACAGCATCTCGACTCTCATCTTCAATGGCCAAAGCGACGATCTGTCGGGTCAAATCTGACCGGACATTCGGTAACTGGATCCGAAGGAAACAACCCTCCGATAAAGGGAAAACGCGGAAGACCGCGGAAGGTGACTTGCTGCAGCTGACCACCTTAACTTCTTCACAGCCGTGTAAATTCAACTTGAAGCTATTGAAAACAGTCATTTATCGTTTTCACTTAGCATTTAGAAAAAGATGAATTTTCTATTCAGTTTATTCGTATTATTGTTCAGTTTATCAATTTCTTCTTTCTCTTTAGTTTCTGCGGTTATTAATGCATCAATAAATTATCAGTTATTGTAATATAATGGTTATTTCCCTAGCTAATTAGACCTAAAAAAAACAAAAACAAAAACAAAAAAAAACAAAAAACTCTGTCTGACGGGTCGATTTCTTTAGATATCTTCCGAGCAATCGGCGATGGAGGAGATCCTCAAGTTCGGAGAGTTCAGTTCATTGCTGAATAAATCGCAGCACAGTGACGGCAATGCCGAATCTGAGGCTGTGGCTTGTGTCAAGGAGGAGGCTTCGCTTTACAAGGATGTTGATTGCAGCTATGGCTGTCAAGTGGAAAATGGTCACGATGTAGAGTAATAAATCTTCACATAGCGTATTACCTGCACTCCACAACCTTATATAGAAATAATATTAAGCCGAGGAACTCCGGGATTTATCATTTTCATATCCGATATAATATAATATAATACGATGCGAATATTTTTCTATATAGTACACATCTGCGTGAGTATCGACAAAAAAAATAAAATAAAAAAAAAGAGAGAAAATGAGAGAAGAAGAAGAAGAAAAAAAAATTGGAATCAATAATAGATAGAAAATAATTTCGACCAACTTATACATTTTTTAGGAAAGACTGGATCTATTATAGGCTTGACTGAAATACAAGCTAAAAAATAGTTTTCGATATTTTGTCATACACGAATTTAATATACGTATAAAGTACAAATATCTATTTAAATAGCCATTTAGTCTTGGCAATCGCGTCTATATATTAATTGAAACATTGATTAATCATTCCTTGGCCATTTCGTAAAGAGAGTTATAATATGCTGCAGCGCTGCAGAATAATCGCAGCCTTGTTGAACGAGGATTTTCTAATATATTTCTTATAATTTAAAATCGTTTCGTAAGCGAGCTTATTATTTCATCTTAAAGTTCGGATAAAAATTATTAAGAAAATCTTGTATTTATTGTTGATGTATAAAATTCGTTTTGTTTGTTGATTATTGTTGTTTAATTTCAATGTTAATGTATACTGCATTCATTAGTAATCTCTATAATATAATATCAGACGTGCAATTTTCTAGTGTTCATCACATAACGTAAAAGAAATAAATATGGGTGCATGATATATAATATATAATTTTAGGGTGTTTAAGAAAAAAAAAAAACTGTTTTTTTCTGTTTTTCCATGCTCCAGCCTTTCAAAACTTAAATTAACGTCTGTATGACGAGTTTTTTTTTCACAGATAAATTTCGAGACGACGAGGATTGTATTTTGCGTTAAGATAAAAAAAAAATATATATATTTCATTGAATGAACAAATTTTTTTTATTTCAACAATTTTGAGTTTTAATTCTGCGACTTATAATTGTTCACTAACAATTAGAATTTTTTTTTATTATTTCTTTCTTAAATCGAAATACAATCCCTATAGTTTTCCTTACAAAAAGTTCGCCATAGACAAAAGCTTGGAGCATATAAAAAATCGAGCTTTTTTTTTTTTAAACACCCTAATATGCATATATTTATATATATACCTAATAAGCTTAATTGTATTCAATATCGTAAAGGATTTGTGCAATTTATTATTAATATCATTATCATTATTACTATTATTATTATTACTATTATTTTTATTATCCTTATTTTTATATTTCCGAAAAATAATATTCGTCCGCCTTCAGACGGTCGTCAGGGGTTCAATCTTGTACCTATTACCTATTATAATTATCTGAAAGAAATTACTATGTGGACGAAATTATAAATAACAAAATTTAAACTAAAATATATATGTATATAATAAAAGCATGAAAAGAAAAAGAAGAAGAGAAAAAAAAGGAAAGAAAATTGTTTGATTTTAATAATTACTTATCAATTTCTCCCTTTATTTTATAATTATTATTATTATGATTATTATTATTATTATTATATTGACATACAGTATATTTTTACAAATATTTCAGTTCCACACAGGTGAATTATATTATAGTTTATTATATTAAATGAGTTTTTCGGTTGAATTAAGAAAAATTAGAACAGCGTGTAACGCGAGTTCGATCGACACTGATATAATACCTATTAATCGTTTGCGATTGTCGAGTAAAAACGCGACAGGTATTGATATTATAGTACTTATGTATAATGGAACGTATAATAAATTAATAGTCTAGACGTATGAAATACGACGAAAAGTACGAAAATTTTTATCAATAATTAACGCTTGCCAATCAACGTTTATTATTATTTATTTTCTTATATCAATAAATTGTCAATTTATTTATGAAATCTTTGAAACTTTTCGCATGCATTTATCGCAAGCTAAGCACATTTCGTCAAATTTTTAATAACGTGCGATATCACGACATGAAAAGCATGATATATATCTAATTCTTACGAATCCCTTTTCTCGTAGGCAATTTATTTATTTATTTATTTATCTATCAATCAATTAATTTATTTAAACTAGTATAATCATTATACAACTAACAAATTCCCGAGGAGCCATAGAGCAGTTTTAGAATTTGTTGTAGTCAATGGTTTATTAGTAATTTATAGTTACTGTTAGGTAGTTGAAAACAACAATTTCCAATTGAAAACAAAATATTTTTGGGGCTCATTTGTATAACTACTCATTGGCCTCTCGTAGTTTTCAATAATTTTATCATTTGTCAAATTTACCTCTAATTAAATCGATATAATTCATATTACCTAATTACCTAATTACGTATTCGAAATTTGTAATCATTTTCTCTACCATATCAATCGATTAGTACAAACTGATCAAAGCTACGTCACTATAAGTAAGTAAGAACCAATGGTATCACCTAATTTCTATAATTCGCTGTTATAAATTCCAACTTTTAGTCACATCTCAATCTTCTTGATCCTGAAAGTCATATCTCAATAATTTATGTTATTTCGGAAAGAAGCATGCATCCATCAAATAATAATGATTGTCTTGTTATCTGAAGTGTGAAAAAAAAAAAAAAAAATGTCAAATTTTTATGAAACCCGTGGCTTATAATGTTACATACAAGATACTGAGGTGACACCGTTGGCAAAAACTACTTTTGCCCGTTTTTTTCTTCTCTCCTTTTTCACTCTCTCTTTTTCCGGGGAGTCTGACATTGATTTATGTTCTAATGAGAAATTACAGTCGGATCCCGCCAAGAGACGATTACTATCAATCTACATAGGTATATATGTATAACTGTCGCAGACTTCTTCTAGCTTGATCATATCGTCGTTTTTCAGGTAAACTAAGACCCTCGCGAATCGCGATAGGTATATATATACTATAGCTATAGGTATCGTATGTATGGCATAATGGAAACGATTCTGTTATACGAACGATTTTTTGTTTTTTTTTCACGCGACAAATATCAATTAGCACAACGACAACAATAACGACATGTATGGGTATACATAATAAATGACTTATATATATATATAATATATATAATATCACGTTGCTTGGCAAACTTGATCTTAATGAAATTTTTTTGTACTTATCGCCGAGTTTCGTATTACTTATATAACATATATATGTGTTTGTGTAACATACATAATTATATACCATATGATCAGTTCGACAAGTATTTTTACGTCTATATATTTTATTTTCATTTTCATTTTCAATTAGCGCAAAATTTCTTTGATCTGATTTTATTTTCAAAATGATTTGTCGTTTTCGTTTTTATCTCATTTTTTTGTCTTTTATTATGCCTATATGGTACAGACAGGTACGCACTGAGCCGAAATTGACAAGTTAGTAATTTATACCCTTCAACAAATAATCTATTATAATTTATAATAGGTAAATAAATAAATATTATCAATTAGGTGAATGCCAATATCTTCTTCTATTTTTTTCTTTTTCTTTTTTTCTTCTTTTTGTTATAAAGGCTTTTTCACATAACAACAGACGCGATTTGGTTCTATTATATAATAATTCATATATTTAACATCCCATCACGCTTTTCACCATGTCTCATATAGATGCATATATAATTATTCATGAATATAAACCACATATCCAACAACAACGGTACAATAAACATTTTATACGTAAAACGGCAATATTATTATTGTATATGGCTATTGATATACTATGGGTTCAATATACTATATCTATACTGATATAGTCTCGTCACAAAATGTACACCTATAATATATATATGGGATATTAAAGGTCAGACCAGTCACAAAATATTTCAAAATTTATGCCTGTCGTTCAAGTTTATCATAAAAAATCGTACGGTGCTTTATGAAGAAAAATAATTATTATTTACTATATTGAAATGGAGTGAGATGTGATTTTTTCCATACTAAACAGCTGCGGGCTGATATGGTGATATGCATGTTCTCCTAATATGAAAATTTCAGTTTGTAAATACGCTCTAAAATATGGTTTTTATATTTCCAAAAAATTCCAATCCCCTTTCTTTTTTTTTTTTTTTTTGGGCCTATCATTATAGCAATTCCCAATATGTATCTGCAATCTGCATACGTGATCCCTATACACGTATTATAGCCGTGGCGTTCGGGTTAACTCCGAAAAATTGGGTAGCTGATCTGACGTGGTAATCCCCATATGTATGTGTATATAATATATAATCTGCATTACAGATCAGCTCTCTATATGCGTTCTGGCAAAAAAAGGATTTCGAAATGCCTGAAAGGGCTGAGCCTGAGCTTACCTATATTGTCAACCGAATCCGCCTTCGCCTCTCGCTAAACCCCATCGAATTACCCAATCCTTGAAAAAGAACTTATATATAGGCATGTATATACATATATCACCTATATACATATATATTATTTTCTTTTCACGTGTGAAATAAAGGCGTGAAAAATTCAAGTATGAGCTGAGCCCATTCCAAACGACATCGAAAGCATATAATAATGTTTGTAACTGAATACTGGTCAGTCTTCGAGGCTGGCCAAGCGTTTATTATTAGTCAGCTAGTAGATGTAGTACACACATGTACCTACCTACAGTATGAAGTATCATCGATATAGTTATAGCAATGAACAAGTGTCTATAATAGAGTTAGTTCACGTGTATGTGCGCGGGTCTGTACAAAGTTGATATTCGTAGTACGTATGCATATAAGTATATGAGTATGGAGAGTACGTGATCTCGAAATCGTTCAGAGTTAAGAAACTCAAAGAAACAACGATCATATAATATATGATACATACATATATTCGATGCACGTTTATAAATACACTATGACAAGCACGGCGCACACACACCTGTAATATACATTATACATTATACGTAAGGTGCCAACGAGAATTCAGAACAGGCTCGATAACTGTAATATATATTATATATTAGGGTGGTCCTTATTCAGGGCACGAACGAATTTCTGAGCAGGCGCCCCCCAAATCGGATCCAAATAATTAAAAAACAATTCCCTGTAATTTTTTCAGATTTTTATCTCAACCCTGATCCCTCCCAACAAGAGGGTGGATTTCCCCATTTAGAATACACGTGTTTCGGTTATATTCTCGGTGTATATTTTATTGTGAGAGTAATAATATTGAAAAATATCTGTAACTGCAAGATTTTATCGGGGCATTGGTGCCACTATGTGAGAAAAAATTCACATCATCATACCAGGCAATCTAGACGAAGTGTAGCGAAGACGTACCCTCTAAATCTGACTTTTTGTTTCAATTCAAAAAATTTTGAAGTGAGATAAAAATTTAAAAAAATTAGGGAATTGTTTTTGAATTATTTGGAGCCGATTTTGGGGACGCCTGCTAAGAAAATCGTCCGAACCCTAAATAAGGACCACTCTCATAATACGTGTATATAATATACTTAGATAAGTATACATACGAATAATCGATAGAAAATATTTTAACATATCGTAATAATTTCATAAACAAATTATAAGTATACATATATTGTCAACACTGATATATATATATACCCTTAACATTTTATCCTATACTTTTATACTCGAACCTTACTAAACTTACGAAGCGAAAATTGGACCCCGATCATTTTATCGGATGCCACGATATCTGCTGCGATATAAAATAAAAATGAAAATAAAAAAAATTGAAAATTCTGAACGCTCAACGTTCAATTTTCGTCAAATAAATTGACAAAATTAGTAAAATAGTAAGAAGCTATGATCGTAAACAGAAGGTATTCCGTAGAGGCTTAATTACCTGCACGGTTATTCGTTACACAAATTCTAAGCGATTCTGTTCTTTGTATAATGTTGTAAAAAATTTGTAAACGATTTAAAACGCGTTATTATAAATTTACTGATTGTGTGTGTGTGTGTGTGTGTGTTTTTTTTTTTATACATAGGGGTGGGAGGGGCAAAATGGGGTACCCTAATTACTTTTTGGAGGGATACCTCCAAAAAGTAATTAGGGTACCACATTTTGCTCGCAAAAGAAAAAAAAAAAATTCCTCCTGAAAACTTTATATTTTCTTAAGTACCCCGTTTTGCCCCTCCCTCCCCTATATTTTTATTCCGTTTTTTTTTTGTTGTTTGTTCTTCATCAACGTATAACTTTCGTGCATGTCTTTTACATAATATGGCCCTGTCTCCAGATAATTTTAACGATATATATAATATTTTCGCTAGGACCTAAGATATAAGAAATAATTCACATCGTTCGTACGCGTATTAAAATCCTTCTGTTATACTCACTATAACATAATTGTATGTATATAGTTATATAGTTACAAGGACAGTAATTCAGGTTATATACTTTAAGATGTCGACGATTCACACAAATACCGGAAGCCTGGCGTCGAGACGACCCAGACGCAATTTCTTCGAGCTGCGACTGCGACGTCGTTGGCTTTTTCCAGACACGGTATTTTGAAACTTTATACACTGTCTTTGTCACAACCATATCTATGAAGGTGGAATAAAATTTCTGCTTTTTAATTGAACATTAATAAAAGTAGAAAAATATACTTTCGCACAAACATCGACAGGAAAAGGAATAAAAACCAGGATGCTGCAGCGAGTCTAATTGGAAAATACGCTTTTCATGAGACTTTTCATCACTCTACAAACTCACATGTACTATATAGTTACCGAAATTACTATCAAGTATGATCAGAATATAAATTGACGTTCGAAACTGAAAAGTATAATTTTTTTTTTCTCGTGAGTTGTCGCAATATTTTTTGCCCTTCGTCTCAATGTAAAATCCTGTTGATTTCCAATCTTTGTTTCGAACCGTTTTCGAGATCAATTCGGCAGATTTGTCGAAAATATCGATAGACATACCGATATCTGTCTAAAAATCATATTCTCGAGTTCTGAAAGCCGGAAAACGTAAAGATTCGTTGGAATGAGCGAAAGTTCTCTACCAATAAGCCAATACCCTTTTCTACGTCACCAAGGCGATGAAAAGTGAGAATTTTGTCGACATAAGAATAGAATAGATTCAGTTTCAGTTTTTGATTGTGAGTAAAAAGCATTGAAACAATTAGTTCATAATGACAAATGGGTTTTAAGCAAGAGAATATAACGGCGAGGAGGGGGAAGTTTCGCAGCACTCCGCAACAACGTGGTAATCAATCATCGTTATTGCGATTAATTTTGCTCTCCGACCGTTCGAAATGTTACATATTGCGTTAGGTACTAGCTAATTAGCCTTATTGCTGCGTATGCCCGAAGGAATAACGACGTATCAACACCGTCGCTAACGAGAGGGGTGGATTTAATCGCTGGCCATAGAACACCCGATACTTAAATTACACATCCCGCATAAAGTACCTCATATCACATAACAGTCGATCAAATATTGAACCTCAGAAATGACCGGTTTCAAATTTTCCTTCCAAAAATTTATCAAAAATCCGTGAAAATCATACCTCCACCCTTTATGTTGATGAGGTATCGACATTGACTTACCTCCTCACTATTAACCACTAGTCAGACGCGCTCTCCACTTTTTTGGGCCTGTTCCTCTGAGTCCCTTTCCGCCCTCTCGGCTCTCTCCGTTCTTTCAGCCCTCTCAGCCCTCTCGCGTTCCCGTTCGCCCTCACGTTCCCTTTCGCGTTCTCTTTCCCGTCTCATCTCTCGACGCCGAGCCCTGTGCAGACTTCCAGACGGGAAGGTGGAGTCTTCAACAGCTGCGGCGGCTGCCGCTGTTGCTCCGCGCTCCACCGCGCTTTGACAAAAATGTTGTGCCTTGAGAGAAGAGAAGCCGAATACAATCGACGTCTTACCTATTATAATTTTACGAGATGAGGCGAATTCGCCATGATACAAAAATCAGTAAATTACTTTTAGGATAAAACTGGCTGTTGAACTCTTCGCGATTGGACTCTGCGCCGAAGATGGACCGTGACCAGGCGTGCTAAAGTAACCACCAGCTTTTGGCTTGATGTGTCTATTGTGCATCTCCATGTGCACGATCTTCATGAACTCGATTTGGGCTGCTAACTTCTGTATTTCTTCCTGGGGATTCGTGGGTTTGATGATGAGTGTTACTTCCAATTTGGTAATGCGAGGTCCTAATCATTTCAGACGTACCTTTAGCTCCTCATTCTCTTGAGACAGGTCAGCCGCTTCTTCGGGCACCAGGCCAATTCCATTCAAAGAGAAACTGGCGCTTACTCCTGCTCTTCCTCTGGCTCTACTATCCCATTGGTCTCCTTGACCGCGTAGCACGCGAAGAACCTAGGTTCAGTTTGGTGAAAATTTAATCAGAGCGGTCTGCACGCTTGGTGATTATTTAATTAAAATTAATTAACGACCGTTTTCCAAGAGACTCCACCTCACTGCACGTACCTTGGGGCCAAAGACGAGGAAGACGGTCACCGAAGTGGAGAGTTGAGTACGCACGAAACCCAAGAGGTATTTTATGTCCGGCCCGGCTTGCGGGAATATGAATAGACTGTAGAAAACAAAGGAATGAAATTATTTTTCATTTCATAACTGGTCCATTTAATGATCAGCCGAAAGTGGCCTGACGGGAATAATTATAAACCTCTACGGATTTTTTTAATTTTATCACAAAAATCTGACGTACTGAATGGCGACCATGGCGGTGTTGACCACGGCAATGTTGTAAATCGCGTAACTGATGAGCCGAGCCTCGTTGAAGAGACTTTCAGCATTTCGTACGTTGTAACAGACCTTGATTCCCCATGCCAAGAAAAATACCTCACCTAAAAACAACAAGCCACTGGTTTATTTTCCTTCTACCGTAGACCCTTGCTACTTGAACCGTGACCATTAAATTTCGCGGGTGGTGCGGTCACGACCCTTAATAATTAGCTAGAAATTATATCATTCCTGTTTCTGGGAATAGTCCCGGTCTAATTAGTCCGTGTTTTCCTGATCTGATTTTAATTACGATTTATAATTAACTGCCTGGCATGTCTGTGGATTCGTTTTCACCATTTCTGCATAAGCTTTCAGAGATTATCCTGTGCTTTCGCCGGGCGACTGTGTGATGACAGACTCTGATCGATATTTGTGCACGCTAAGCCAGACAGCTTTGGAAAAGCTTTAAAATTCACGGCAGACAGTGTCGGGTAAGGTAGTTAAATTGAGTGCTGAAATCTCGAGAGCTTCTCTGTCGATATTTGGATCTAACACAAATGGATCTAATCTCGTACATAGCAACTCGCTTCAGTCTTAAGCCAGCTCGTTTTTCTCGCCTTAAAGAGCGGAGAGAATGATAGATTGGAAATGTAGACCTTATGCGCGTATAAAAACGATCGATAAACGATTAGGCTAATACAAATCGCGGTAGGAAATCCCAAACGACACAACGATTACGATAAAATGCGATTTACTTGATACCTGGTAAGTGCAGACAAGATTTATGACGCCAGTCATTCCACGCAAACCTATTACATATATACAATTACTTTCGACCGTGCCTTGCCGAACCTATACCAGAATAATCTACCTCGCCTAATCCAACCCAATTACAGTTGTAGCTGGACGTTCGCCAAGGGGTTTGGTAAAGTTACAGATTTTAGGAATCGATCGAGAAATCAATACTCACCGATTGCCATACTGTGGTCCCACCAGTTGAACGAACACTGATTGAATAGAAGACCATGACTATCGGCAATAACTTCTGCAAATGGTGGTGCACTCAGCGTCCAAGTTCCTAGGTAGATCAGCATGACAAGAAGGATCGGTACCATCCATTGGAGCAACTGTTTGTCAGTGAGCTTGACTTTGTGCGCACTTTTTACACGATACGTCAGAGATACCCTGTCAAAAAATCGATATAAAATATGCAAAGGTGTTGCATAGGTATGGCTTATCTGTAGGTATACTGCGTACGTATGTGTGTTTCGAAATGAGGCAAAGATTATACTGCGATTTATATATACCAAAATCAGAACCCGATAACCACCGCACAATTCCTATCAATACCCGCCGGTCGTTATATGTTTCGTGTTTATATCTGATATCAATGTGTGTAATTTATTAATCCCCGCTATCGTTTCACCCCTACTTTTTGATGCCCCGATGACGGATACGACTGGTTAGCAACGGTAAAGTGATATTTTATTCCACCCCGTGCCAATTCCATGCTAATTCTATCTTTGTATTTGTTTGTGCGTGTAAAACGGTAATTTGCATCAATCTGACGTCTGGTTTTTTTTTCATTTCTGTTCTTTTCATTGAAAGCAAACACAGCTGTATCAATCGTCATTTTCATCCATCAGTGTTCCTGTTCGCGGCGTACCTACAGCTGCGCGATTAACGAACCAATTGGTAATCATTGAAGTGATGAGAAAATATTTTGACTGTTTTAATTAACCGCGGAATTTCCTGGGAGAGATTTATCATGAAAATACAAAAATCATTTTGAGAAACGAGGTTGTCTGTAGGTACCTCCAGCTACAAGGCACATTTCTGTTCTATGATAAGACGTACCTCCATGTCTTCATTAGGAGTGCTGTGTACGTGATGCAAAAGCCAAGATGTCTGCTCCACTTAGTTGCGATGCAAGAGTAGATGTCCAAGACAGGAAAAATTGCTGCCATCTATTAAAATTTTATTGACTACGATCAATACGCGGTACAATGCATTCACTTTTATAACTTCGCGATAAGTTTTTCTTCACAATAGATAGCTACATATATGTATATGGATACGTATATGAAGGCGGTAGTACGGTATGATATGTCAACCCTCGCGTGGTCGTGAAACTTTATTTCTAGTACATCTTTGCACAAACCTCTAAATACATTATGGCACAGCCAAGCAGCGTGATGGACAGAAAAATTGGCGAGGCGACCTTAAAGACCTTTAGTTTCCGATGCTGATACATGTAGCCTACTAAAACAACGGTTCCAAATGCACAGGACACCGACACGGCCAGCAGAGCGATCCTTAAATCGAAAAAATCATCTTTCATCAGAGGACTTCTGCACTTGGAATACTTTACCGATATTTAACCGATTTTGTGGATATTAGTCTTGATACCTACCTGAAGGGCCAGTTGTACGTGGCTAGACAAGGCTCAGGACCTCTGCAGGATTTACATCCTGGCGCACAAGCCAAGCAACGAAAAACCCGGTCGTAAAGATCGGTTTTATTCTCTTTCATCTCCTTCCACGCAGCTAAAACCAGACTAATTATAGTGAATGCTATGAGGATTGACACTTGGGGAACTTCCCGGAGTTGGCATTTGTCTACGTCCGGTAATTCCGAGCTTTACTCGGCATTTCGTTCAACGCTCGAAGTTTATCTCAAAGGAAACTCTCGCACCCTTCGCTTGCGTGTTTTCTTCGCGCAAGTATACCTAATACTTAGAATTACGGAGATTATCCGCCAGAATCTGTACCATCAAACAACTTCTTGCATAGACTAGTGGTGTAATCGCTAAAGCCCTAACACCCGCAGCTTATAATCAAGACAAATTTGACAAACGCTAAAGCTGAATTGCAGTTATTGTTCGAGTTGCGGAAATGGTAATGCCTAACGAGTAACGCGGCCGCGTCGCCTCACCTCGCGTTAACACGGTCTTAGGCTCGGGTCCGTGGGTCGTAAAGCTGACCTGCAAATTGTAAATTGCATTCCAAGTTGATTACTCTACAGAGCTACTAGTGGCCCCTTTACAGCCTACGCACGGACCGTCGTCATCGCGTTTGAAGAAGGGGTGCGCTAGGGGTAGTAATGCGATTCGTTATTGAAATCGACTTTCTACTTACGACTGCGCTAAGGGACCGCAAAATTTAGTGCCAATTATCAGTTTGAGTAAGTTCCGTCTTCTGTCCAGTTCGGTAATTAGAAATGCACAGAGATTTTGGTACCTGCAGCGCGATTATAGATTCGGATATATTGCATAATATCTGTTGTAATTTCGTTGACTTCAATTGAATTAATTTCATGCTGCATAGATTTTCGGTATGAATTCTGAAGAGTATTTATCAATTTTGAAAAATTATAAGCTTGTAGATATTGAGGGAAAAGTCCGAGCGACTCGAAGCAATGTTTCAAGAATTCAAGACGTTGCGTTCCACTCAGGGTTGATTAGATGGATGTGAGATTTTTTTCCGCATTCTACCAAGCGGAGTAAGAGAAAATTGCGAAATAAGTACAGTGGAAAAAGACGCAAATGATTAAGGCAAGAATAAATAAGTTGAATAAAGACGTGAAGCAAAAAGTCAAGTGACCCGCCAGAAAACAAATTCTATACAAAGGCGAAATCAATTTGTAAATTAGTCAATCAAAAAAGACTCTTCCCGGCGAATTCGCCGCGAACGTTTCTTTCTTTCTTTTTTTTTCTCTCTTTTCCGAGATCAGGGAAAAAGAAACGATCTCATTATCAGTGAAGAGATTCTAACAAGAGTGGATGAAACTCGGAGGTTAAAAATCATCCTCACCCTCCACAAGCGTCCCGTTAAAACCGGATTGATGATGCCCGACTGTATAATAGCCAGGACGACATCTGCAGACATAGGAACCTTTCATCCAGCCAGCGCCAATCGTCTTCCCATTTGCTCTGCTCGTAGGACTCTGATACTCGCACTATAATCATTCCATAATACATAGACGAAAGGTACTTACTGGTATTCATCGATCATTCGAATTTGGTAGTACAGCTAACAATAAATCTATAATTCATACATCGCTGCACATTGCTCGAATGTAAGAACAGGCTTCGGAATTACTTTGAATGCCTGGAAAGTTGCAGGTAGGTAGATAAGTGGATTTGTATGTACGCGATCGTTACGGAGACAATAACACGGCCAGTACTAGATGAAGGGATTTTGAAATTAGGGGTTGTCACCCAAGGGTGAATTTTTTCCTCATGGGGTGTCGTCAAAGGAGCCAAGAAAATTGGCTGTTTTCATACAATCTGTAAATATAATATGAGGTGGGTATATATGCCGCAGGTGGTTGGTATACTTACGTGTGCTTTTTACAGTATGATCAATCGTATACAGCCGAAATGAAAAAGAGCCCTAGCTGTTTATAATAAACGTCGTATTAAATTTGTCAGACGGAAAAAGAGGGTCTGAATTTAAGAATATTGTAAAACGAAGAAATTCGCCTCTGCCGTCTGCATTCGACTGAGAATTTTAGATTATTTTTTTTTAAATTCATGTATTTATACCTCAAGCGAATCAAGTCTTTCTTAAATAAAATCTCATCTCGTCGTACCCTCGATCGCGTTATTTCGTTGGAGTTAAAGTTAAATAATTTCATTTTGAATCGTTTCTTTTTTCTCTCCCTGCAGTTGTGCATGATATATTTCATTGAATACGTAATATACGTCATTTCCCTGCGACCTATACATGCATAACTTGTAGAGAAATATGTTTCTGAATATCATTGATACATGGATCTTAAAAGTTATAAAATCTTTTCGCTAGATTCTCTCGGGAGCAAGCTCTCACACCCTGATCATCCGGAACACCCGACAGCCACCCCAGTAAAGAAATGGTATTTCAAAAGAATTCTCTTGCCTCGTGAGATAGCCGCGTATGTGGAATCACAACGGAAAGAAGAACGCGGCGTTTGTCATCTCAGTCTGAAACTCTCCTAGAGAGACTTTCCACCCTTTTAGAACTAAAAGTTTGTCAACGAGAAAGACGTCGCCTTCAAAGCCACACGTGCCGGGGCAAAAGTCAAATGTTGTCTATATCAGATAGAAAATCTGTCAGTTAAAGGATCGCGAGTTCACATATGCACGTCGCCCAGCTAAAACGGATTCGCAAATATCAGTTCCACTGACTCGATCCCCCGCTCAAACATATACCTATATATGCAATGCTTCCAAGAGGTAGTGGGTACCTACTGGGGTCTGCAGGGATACGTTTGATTGGGATCGGAAATGGCTTATATAGAAAATTCCAATTAAATTTTTCGCATTCATTGCCCGGCACACATATCGTCTCTGTGGCAATATGGATTTGATTTCATCATACAACGCGCACTTTACGGTCCAAGGGATTTTCATCTATACGTGGGCGAAAATATTATCCGTTTATGAAATAAATTGGTTTAATTTTTCGGGGATTAATACTACAGACAGCCGTTCCTGTGACATTATTCCGTATTCTGTTCACTGAACGTGAATTATTCACACCGACGATGTCAGAGCTATAGGAAAATACCATGAGACTTGTGGCTGTCGATACAGTTCAAAATATATTCTGGTCACAACCGGTGAATTCGCGCCTGATTTCTACCCCATAAATACCGAATCGGTAATACCTAAAACTTTGATCTTCAATCCTCAACTACTTCCGTAAGTTTTCTCGACAAAGCTGAAAAAAGTTTGAGCTTTAAGTTTCAAGGAGGAAGAAAAATAAAAACTTCAACCGACGTCTCGTGCTCGGTGTATAAAGGGGTAAGATTACTCGCTATCAACAATGCGAAAGGCATTATTCTAACGGTAGCCATTATACTAATTCGGTATTGTTACTAATTCTAAGGTAAAACAGTTAAATTTTCATTAGTGTAATAACTGTGGCTCTATATTTTAATCAAGGATGTATGTAGTAGGTATATATGTATATCGCACGGAATAGCTCAGCAGTAAAAACCCCAGTCTAGCTTGATTGAATTAATAATGAAGTGTATTTTCATGTAGCCACTCTGAAAATAACTCGAGAAAAAAAGTATGATAGACAATTCATATAGGTACAGTGGGACTAGGGAATTTAGAATGTTCAATGAAATATAGTCATAGTTAAAATCGATATTCAAGCAATCTAAAAATTTTGCAAACTTTTACAGAGAGAGAGAGAGAGAGAGAGAGAGAGAGAGAGAACTATATCGCGGTGTTATATACTGAGCGCAATATAGCGGAAAGCTGTGTGTTTTATTCGTTTCTATTACAGCCACCGTTGCGTGATCACGCACGACAAATGGTCCTGCGGAATTTCTGTAATAAACGGGAGATGAAATGGGAAAAAATAATTACATTCAGAGAATGCAGTTATTAAATTGCCGTGATGTAGCGCAATTTTTTTAATTATTATTCCCTGCGATTCCTGATTTCGATAGAAACTAATATATATATGCGGGTAGATTTCAGTTGGCAAACATCGCGAGATGAAAGAAACTCGGGTAATCCTCTCGCTCACAGTCGCGTGCGATTTCCTCGAAAATGGCGAGCACTTAAGAGAGTTATCGTTCCGAGAGAACAGAAAAAGAAGTAAAGAACGGCGGAACAAAAGCATAAGAACAGACGGCGAGAAAGAGAAAGAGAAACGAGAAATAAAAGAAAAGAAAAGAAGCCCGCCAAACTTTGTCCGGGAAGTTTACTTCCCACATCTTCCTGGCTCATGGTACCGTGAACTACCTCAGCTCGTCGTACCCAAGGAAACGGTTCGAATCGATTTTCGATAGGCTTTAATAGACGTGTCGTAAGACAATTAACCAATATCTCTGACAATTAGTATCTTCATAAAATAAGAAATTAGGTACGTAAAACTTGAAATCGCTTACCCGGGTTGTCTCGTGGCATTTATGTGTCCCTCGAAAGGAAGCGATTTGGTTTTCAGCGGAGACCTCTTCGGACGTAGGCACCACGTTGCACTGGTTAACTTCCAGGTCACTCACGTCTACATCCATGCTGAGGAAATCTCGAATCCTGTACAGTAGTGTGTGATAATAAATGAACTTTTTTTCCTCCATCCCCGTTACTGGATAGGGGTATAATTAAGACAGTTCATCCTAATTGGATTACTGCGATCCCTGGCTGGAAATAATGCGAATATGTTCCCTCCCCTAAAGCTACGCAGATTTCAGTTGTACGACTAATGTGGGCAGGTATGTACACGATTAGTACGGTATACTGTGATCAAAATTAGCTCGCTAATAACTGGTGCTAGATTATACGCGCTAACCCCTAAGTGGAATATCCCGTGTGATTTCAGCGCTCGTTTGTTAACTCGTGCCCCTGTTGAGTCAAACAATGTATACTGCGATAATGGACGGTACAGATGATTCAGTAACAATGAATGACTACCGGTTTGCAGTTAACCGTTGAACTATTATCGTCCACAATCCGTAATCCGTTTCTGAAAAGGATTTTAGTGGGATTTTGATGTGGTTTGAGAGAATGATGATGATGATGATGTCCGTCAGAGTTTGTACGCATATTGCTAATATGTGTGCCACTTTAAGTACTTCATGTTCGAAACAATGCTCGCTTATGCACACACTTGCGGCAGCAAGTGCCTGTAGCTGGTCCAAGGCTGATAAAGAGCAAACTTTGTCTTGCTTTATAGGAGCAAACGAGCCCCGTGCAAAAGTAATTTATAACTAAAGTTCGGAACTATGCGATGAGGCTGGGACCCGCTCGATAATATCAAAGGTAGAAGCATAACACTGTACCCTATCATGTACACGTATAGCCTGTAGGTATGATGTGAGAAGTGAAGGAAGGTACTCGAGTGCATATTGAAGAACTATAAGCAGCCCCTAGCCAGTAAATGAAGGAAGCAAACGTTCCCCAAGCAAAATCATTACTTGAAATTAACATACCAAGAGAAACAAGTTTGGAAAGTAAGTTCTCGATAGTACTACGAGTGGTGCCTACCTACTTCATCAAAAGTTTTAGCAACACAGATACTAACCCGTGACGATTTGAAGGCGGCACACTGACGCTGTAGGAGATAAGCCAACGCCGTTCCTTGCAGGAGAAGTACGGAAGGGTCCACCACCCCCTGTAGGATTCAATCGCTGGTGACTGCATGAACTTCGGCGACCTGGGATCACACACAAACGCCACACCGCCATAGAAACTTCAAACTCACCCTTAAATCCTTTGGATTTCACATCAACTGAGCTCTTCACAAGATCTACGCATTATTTTTCAATCTCTCGAACTAATGATGAAATATACCGAGTCGACTAGCGTTCGTATAATTAATCGTAACGTCATGTGTATGCCGATGTATTGGACCGTACGTACTATGCGTATCGATGGAAAAACCTTGCTGTTGGATTTATAATTCTCGCGGGTATTGAGAACTTTTATAATTTACATCAGTCAAGAGACAGTTAGTTACTGCAGACGAGAATATTGTTGCCAACTTGAACTGTGCACGTTGTATGAATAATGTTAATCTTTAGAAATGTAGGACACACGTGTGTAAACATGAATACTTACTACATGCGTGAGTGTATTCACGCTGACTCTAAAAGCTCAGCTCAGTTACGAAATAAAAATGAACAATGACTTTGTTAGTCCCTTGCACAAGTTTCTATGACCTGACGTTCGTATAGCGATGAAGTGGGGATGAATGAGAATGATATTGTGACTTTTGGGTATCTACCGTGTGAAATGTAACCGTTATATAGATTTAGCCGTAATATTCCGAAACGCGTACCGGGAAAATTGGCTATTGAGTGAACCTCGTATAGAATCTACAGTTTTTTAAAAAATTCTGGACTCGAGCGACAATTATACGAAGCAAAAAGACTGTATTGATAAAATTCATTTCCGCGTGAGTATATTATATAGAATAATGACTAACTTCTGTACTTAGGTATTCATTATAATGAAAATCTTGTTCGATGTTCAATTGCTGTGCAATAATATTAATAATTACAAAGTTGAAAATTGGTTGCAATCAATATTAAGTATATAAAGACGAAGTAATAAGCGAAATTTGTGCAGTGCGACGATAGCAGAAACGGAAGGTGCGAAATTAGCGAGTGGGCAGACGTGTGTGCGGGCGAGTGAGATTGCTGTGCCATCATATAATATATATATAAGAATGTAAGGAACTTTGGGAGAAGGATAATAAGATATGAAAAGACCATAAGCGCCCCCTGCCATAATGCGACGTGTGTAGACGTCAAGACGCCCGTCTCTATTGAAATTCAAATCGGTCGTCCATTGAGTGACGGCAAAAAGTGTTGGCGATTTTATCTTTCTTCTTTACTCTTTTTCCGAATATTATTCGTCGCGAACGGCAGGGCCCTCGCATTTGATCAAAGCTAGTAAGCAAACCTGAGCCCAGGACTTGTGTCAGCATCCTCAAACCAGGGTAACTTTGGATCCGGACGAGATCCTGACTGTAAAGCATGGTTTTCATCTCTCGAACGCAGGGGTTCGCCCATTCCTCCAGGTGCTCGTTCCCACCAGGTAGAACCCACGACGGCACCCGTCGAGGCATTCAACGCAACTACCCTCGCACCCACCGCGTCTTCAACCGAAGCTAGGAGGGAACGTGCCACGGCGTCTAAAAGCGCTGTAGACCACAATTCGGTGGATATGCCTATTTGGATTAGACACAGTTGATACAGATTTTGTATAGGTATACTTTGTCCGTTAATTGATTTTTTTTTTTATTTTATTTTTTTCATTTTCATTCTCAGCAATTTCCTGAGAAGCCGTCACCCGCAGGCAGACTTCATAAATCTGACACGTGAGAGATGAGAATTATGGGCTGAAGCGGGGACGGAGGGTCTTGGGAATTCTCCCACTAATATGAAGGGTAAGTGGAGATTCTTGATTGTATGGGATCAGTGGAATGCTTGTAGTTATCGAATCAGGGTCGACAATTTCAGCCCGCGTACAAGTTCATTAGCCAATAATTGCTCAGCTGGAAATTATAACGGGTGTGCCCTCACCCACTGAAACTGGAATATAATAACTGCAGCGAATGTGCATACCTTTAAAATTCTCTTATCGCTTTGTCCCGTTTGACATTGCTCCGAATCGTTCTCACGATTTCGCAAAAAATTGATTCAACAGTCTGAAAATTTTTCGCGTTAAATCTGTTTGGTGAAATTTGACTTGAAATATTAAAAAAAAAAAAAAGAAAATATTGAGATGGACGTGCCTACATCGCAAATATCAGAGTATATATACTCAACGATTGGTTTCACCCGGGTTTGCGAATGGCTTACTTATACAGATGATCTCTGATATCTGTGATTTGATCAATGTCAATATGCTGAGCTATTGTAGCATCAAACAATCTCAAATTCAGTCCGATGTTCTCTTCCACCTTTCTGAATAAACTGTATGAAAATCAATCAAATTATATATCGAATGGCATATAATTTCTGTCTTCTGAATGGGAGCCCATTAGGCCCTAGGAAAGAATAAAGCTTGTTGATTGAACCCACGCATGCGAATCGCGCATCAGAATATGTACGCAAATCGAATAAACAGCTAATACGGGATTTCCGAATGTCTCCGGGTGACGGAGGTTGGCGTATACGTACTAGTGTGGCGAGCAACCCCCAGGTCCTGAAGCATCATTGCGGCCATGTCAGCCTTCTGACGTGCCGTGTCGTATCGGCGAGGATCCAGGGCAGCCAGCAAGGACTTGTAACCGGCACCGGTGGCACAAGCTTCCCCAAGGGACCCGGTGGACGCGGCCTCAATCACTGCCAAGGCTTCCTCTATGCTTGCCTAAGGATTGAATCGTTTGAACGACGGGGACATGCGACGCGTTTTGAACATGATTGGGTCGTCACATGCATAACTATGGGACCAATTCCACGATAAGGGTGAAATCTTCATCGGTTTGAGCCGAAATTTCTCTGTGTATCGGAGACATATACCTTCTGAAGATTAGAAGCGTCTAGGCCAGACGGAGACGTGGATGCCGACGTCGGGCTAGCTCCGGACAACGTGAAGGCCGTGACCGCGAGCAGCAGGGCCGCGAGCCAGGACGAGCCCATCCCGCGCCCTACTCATTGGTCCTGCCAGGAACATATAGAAAAAGTGTACTTAGGAAAGCGAACGTAGAACGAAGCGGCAACTAAGTCTCATGACGGGATTTTTTCGATATGGGGATGGACAAAACGACTAGCAAAGAACCTCTTCCGTGCCTCGCTCAAGTGGCGCTGACCGAGCGGCCGGGGCCCTTGACAAGGGCCGCCGCGTCTGCCAGCCGCCGCATCTCCAGTTGCTGAGATCGCCTTTTATCTCTGCCCTGACACCGTCAGACCACTATTGCCCTGGAATAAAAAACTGAAATTTACTCATCGTCCAAAACCCTATTCTGTCGAAGACAGGCCTCGCCCTGAACTCATCCCTTTTAACATAGTGGCTGGTATATGTCGGGAGTAAAACTGGGGTGAAACTCCAGCTTTTCTAGCAACACGTCATGTGTACGCGCCTCGGTATTAATTATTCTTCTCACGGTTTAATGTTATTAATAACTAACCCGAGTACATAGGTATAGAACACGTAGGTAGGTATATGGATACAGGCCCCCACACGCTTTGATATCCGTGTTATATAATATGTAGGCAATATTTGCGTACGCGGCTTGGGGTTCGCATATTACTGTAGCACAGTGTATAACGGGGATGTAATATACATATCTGTATAATACATACATCGTTATACATTGTTCGCGGATAGAGGACAAGGCTTAGCAAAGGGCTTAGCAAAGGTTCGATGAATCTCACGCATCACCTGTCAAAGTCCCATCGCAAGCTGACGGTGGGCTCATGCTGTATATATATTATATACGTATATATTGTGTATATAGGTACTTGGTTAAGGTGCCTTGGCTTTTCCTCTACCCTGCTCTATCTCTGGATTAACCATCCTCATCCCCCGCGCGAAAACCGAGAATTTCGCATTTGTAGCACCCGGCAGGTTTTCTAATCTGATCTAGTTTAATCTAATCAACGTCAACCCGCCACTCAAAGCCGGTAATATTCATCTCCGCTCGCGGTGTCAGGGTAGAGAACTCATCCTGCCTAGACTAAGGTCTTGACCAACTCTCGCGGCACGTCTAATTACATAATTACCTTCTAATTAATCTACCTGTCAGCCTTTCAAGAATTTCTAAACTTACTTAACCCTGTAGAGACAAGAGAAACTGAGCTAAAATGGAAACCCAAACCCAGGAAGTGTTTGGGGCAAAGCAGCACCCACCGGTGACCCTGTTTAGTCAGATTTATAATATGTACCTAGTAGTAAGTAGGAGGAGCTGTACCCTACGCTGTTTTTCTGAATACATTCAATTCTTTATGCTCCTTTAGAAGCAAATTCATTTTCGTACTTAGACTCAAATCCTCCAGCGCACGTAGACTCGAAGAACTAATTAATGGATCGTCGTTTTAGCAACTTAAATTTCGGTAATAGGATTATTCGTTAACGTCCCTCAATGAAGGGGCTGCTTTATTTTGCGAGATAATGAACGGTGATGTACTTGAGAAAAGACGACAATGGTAGAGAGCTACAGGAAGAATTTCGGTCCAGAAAATACTCAGACGGGGGTTTTAGATACGATCAAAACTCCGCCGGTCAAGATCTGAAGCATCGTTTTCCTAAAGACTTTCTTTGCTCTTCGTGGCCTCCTTCGTACCCGCATATATACAAGGTCCATAAAATACCCTTCGTTGTTCACTTAACCATCAGCCCCCACTTGGCAGGTAAGCGATGAATTTTTACAACGACCCTGATGAAAAAATTGGAACCGATTCTCGTAAAAAAAGGAACCCTGAATCCTTCGACCCATACCCAGCTTCTTTATTGTGCTATAATAAGACCTGCTTTGTTTTACGGTGAATGAAGAGTAATGGACGTGACCAACGGAATGACATCTCGTAGTATAGGAATGATGGAGCGATAGTCTCCTGTTTACTCGGTCTGATACCGCGATAGAATTCAGAGATGCGGGGTGGTAAGTGAACCATCGGCAGAAATCATACGTTAAAGGTTATCGATCACTGTAACTTTACTATTCATCGGATTACTCCGGTGTCAACGATCGCCAGATATCCTCTTGTGTAGAATATTCCGGTTCTCCAATCCGCAAATCACTCGTCGACCTGGTTTAAAGCGTCGATTTGAAGCAGTGCGAATCGCACCCGTACAATGTTATCGGACAAATGAATTGTTCGAATTTGGTACAAGTAGGCTGCAGTTCAGCCGATTACTCGTACACTTGAGTGCACCGATTTCCTAAGTATTCGTGCACAGAGTGCTAGTGACTTATACTTTACAGTCTACTAGCGCGGGTCAATTCGAAAATTGTGAGTAAAAATCAAACACTTTCGAAATGTGTGTAACACGTACGGCCAGGCATACCTCTGTTCTTTGTCCCCGTCATGATTTCTCACTTGATACGAACCCCGAGCGGGATCAAAGCTCCAGAAATACAGAGTATCTAAAAAACCATCTTCAAACGATTTTCCGACGGCGTAATTTCACTGTAACACACACGACGGGTCACCTCGTGGAGTATGGATATGTTCTCAGACTTGGATAAGCCGGGGAAAAATCCCGGTCCAGGAAGAGGTACCGTCAAGTCACGTAACAAGTGGACCCGGGACAAACAGCCGCACCACACCGTTGACGATCTCGAGGTATGAAATATGCATGGGACACCGTGAGCGGGACCACCAGCCGCCGGAGGCAGCCTTTAGCCAAAGCGCGCCCGCGACGCGATCCTCGCAATGGAACCACCGGAATTCCCCGAGGATAAACGAACAAAACCGAATACCATGAGGGCTGCTTGCGCCACCCTCTGCTCTGCGAACCCAGTACTACCCTGCAAACCCCCGCAAACGTATTCGTCGTGATGTGGATATCGAGCTGACTAGGAGGACCTGGAAATGCCAGGACTCGAGAAGACCATGTCCCTATGATACCCGGGCCAGGTAAACCCTGATCAACATTGCCATGGGTTGTGAAAAACCCTTGAAAATTTGGGATTTTTGGTAAAAAAAAGAAAAAAATATATCGGCCGAGGAATCGGTCCTGGGTCGATTGCCAGAAGGAACAATTCCCAACGATGTAAGTGATCAATTGTAATTTACGACCCACGTTTGCTGGCGACTGCCTTTAGGGGTCGAGGAAACTCCCTCGCGAAAGAGGGGCTCTTGAGTCGAGGGTTCTAAAGTCGTGCGCTTAAAGAATCTGCACCCGTCACTAACTGTAACTAATAGTGTCGACAAAGAGAAGAACGTGGAAAAAAAAGGAGAGTAGAAAGGAGAAAAAAATCTCGTGTTCACTGAGCGATGGGAGATTTCAAGACAAAAAGTCTGACTATACCGAAGGTAGAAAAGTACAACCTGAGCGGATTCGATTTCTGAATGGAGAAAGCAAGGGGATGATATTTTTTGCACACGATATTTTTCATTAATCGTATTTGCCGATTTTTAATACGTTTCCAAACTTTCACGGCTTATGAATCTTGACAGCATGCTAATCAGAAAAAGTTATAAATTGAGAGACGTTCTTTTTGTCGAATTACTTCGCGGAACAAAAGCCCGAAATCTAAACGTATAATTATTCCATTTTCAAGACGAGGGGCAGCGCGATGAAACGGGCATAAAAGATTCAAGTCTAGCCTTTAAAAAAATTCATACGATATTGAGTGCCGGATGGAACAGTTCGAGCGTCGAATTCCCCCGTTTAGTCAATCGAGATAATTGCAGAAAACAATAAAATTACGTGAGGGGTGAACCCACATTACATAAGCAAACATGATACGTTCAATTTTTCACCTCACGGATAAAAGTAGAACATGGAATGAAACCCACCTGTCGATTCCGCACTGACCCACTTGGGGTCGAACGGTTGAACCCAGCCGTGCCTCACCTCAGCTAACCAAACATGACCAAGAACACCTGATAGCCCTACGGCATCATGAGTTTTCTACGCCGTCTATCGGTACTGCGCATTAGTTGAATCGGCTATTGCAAATGTATAAGCGGATATTAAGGTCGATGATGGCCGTTACCTGGCCTCCCGTTTACCAGCCAAACCATATCAAAGTAGACACAAGTATAACACATCGACCGAAGGAATTAGTGAAATTGTATCGACAACGAAGAAACGAAACTCATGCGAAGTAATACTCGTGAAAGGATATCAAATATTTGTTCTTTCGTCAGGATTTTAATTGCCTAGAATTAACGATGTCAGAATCGAGAATAGACGGTGCCTATACTTTCATGATGATATATAGATGTGTTATAGACATGCGAGTATGGGTGTAAAAAAAAGAGTATTTTCAGCGAATTTTTGCATGGATATGGTTTTAATTGGAGTTTTGAGGCCCCTCCAATTTATTACTTTAGATTTGACTGTCCTTGATCGTTCGTGGATCTGCGTAGTATAGCCACTTGGGGTTGCGTGATGTGATCGACGAACGGGGTTATCGATATCGTTCGTGAATAAATGAATTGAAAAATACGAAAAATAATTCAGCTGGCGTTGGCGCCGAGTTGAAACCCTGCGACGAATGAAGCTGACATTTTTCTCTTCAAAAGGTCGTTCGGTCCCGGACGACGAAAAAGAAATGAGACCATAAAAAATAACCGTTACAAAGGGACCCGCGGACCGGGTACTGTTTGAAAACAAAATGATTCCAACGGAGGCGAAACAGCACACAAGATAATCTACTAAGTCGCTAAACCCTCCCTCAATCTCTACCCCGTTCTATTTCTCGCTCTCCTCAATTCACATCGAATATTCTCTACCGTTTCTCTTTCGAAAGTCGCAAGATAGAACTAGAGCAAGCGAGATAGATTAACATCGTGTCACTGTGAAAGTCGTTTACACCAAACGATCTTTAAGCTTCCTGTTTGCCCATGGAACGAGCTGGGCTTAGGTTGTATAAAATTATATACATATATGTGTTATATATGTATTTTGTGTACGTATACATACGCACACCGTGTGAAGCACATAAAGAGAGAGAGAGAGAGAGAGACACCTATAAGCAGACGTTATTATCGTAAATCATACGAAATTCTGAAAACGTTTTTATAGCGCGTCGAAACGCGGCCGGCAGGGTTAAATCAGATTGGGTTAGGTAAGGTTGCATTAGGTCGAGTCAGGTTCAGCTTGAGTTAGGTTGATGTATAGATATAGCTCCGCGCCGTTCGCACCCTTCGTTCGCGATCGATGCAGCCACCGGCGAGCGACGTTCACTTCCGTACAGGCAACGCCGCTACGAGGACCCTTAGGGACGTCCTCGCCGCGGCCAGTTCAACGTGAAAGTACAGCATCCTCGGAAATCATAATTTTTATTTCCCAAACCCCCTGATGCATTAAGATCGAAATGCCCTGATTCACTCTGAATGAAATTCCTGGACCGATATCTGTGACCAAAGTCGCTTAGATCCTAATCCTCGATACTATCTCTCTCTTCATTTTTTACTCTCGCAAATTCTTGAGTTGTTCTCGCTCGAAGGTCTCATTCAAATGCATCATCAGCGTTCGCCACCGTACCGGAAGTACGTGAGAGCAATTCGTGGGAAAATGACATTACCTATAAGTAATAATCGGTTGCAACAAATAAGGGCCAATAGCCGTTACGTTCGACCCTGCACAAGTAGCACAAACTATTTTACAATCGATCATGTACTACTGCACAGAGTTGTGTTCGACTTCAGTCGGGGTTACACGGAGCGTAATATTTCAACAATTTATTATATCTGGTATCGGTTTTGGAAGAATTTTTATTCAGATTTTTACACCTTGGAACCCTTCTCGTTCCGACCGACACATTTACCGTATATATCCCCTACAGGAAACTTACCGATCCGTGTAACGCAGGGCTTTGTAGATGGGTAAAGGGCATGAGATATAGAACGTGCTCGTACATAAGGACGCGAGATCGTTGAAACGGACGTCCGTTTTTCGAGAGAGGGATAAGGCTTTGGACACAAATCTGACCGATATCTCTTAAGTGTTTTTTCCTCGATGTCAAGCATGGTCAAGCACGTCGATTTACCGTCGAGGGACACAAATCGGTTGAGCTATAGCGAGGGCTATACGCAAAGCGATCAAATGACCAATCGCCCGCGTTACGAGGGTGTGTAGTTTCGAATCAGTAATCGGCACTATACGTACCTACTTACGAATTGAGCTTGAAATACGAACTTTGTTGGCCGTTTAGTGAGTGGACTAATCGACAAACCTTTATTGGAATTGGTGCTAATTGATGGAAAGCACTTACCTGCGGTAGCACGTGTTTGGTTCACAGTAGTACGGAAACATTATTACAACCGCATGTTACGATCGTTTAAAACCGCAAATCCTCTATACGTATGCAGTACGAGGTGATTGTGAGATCGGAGAAGGGCTCACGCGCGAAGAAACCACCATGACGATGCGAATCGGAATCGTTGATTACATTTTAACTACAGCCTTTTTCAAGGGAAAAATTCAATTTTATTAAAGAGATTCTAAGGCCCCGGGGAGTCGGGGTGTTCCGCCCCCAAGCAAGTCTCGTTTGTGACTGTTCTCAAGCTCGCTCAGCTGTGCTGTAGACGGAGTTTGCGCGTTTCAAACCAGCAGATTCTACGTCATGGGAAATTTATGGTTACACGAGGTAATAACGGAGAGAAATTTGTACCCCTTTTTTTCTTTTTTTTTCTTAGGGTTGCAGAAGGCGTAGCTGGTGCACACATCGTGCAATTACGGAACAAAAAAACTTAATAGATCAGAATAGGAGGGTTCATTATACCCTGGGAGAAGTGGACTCGCTGAAAAAGAAAACAGCATAAATATGTATTAACCCGATGAAAAGATCGCAGAACTCAAGATTAGGCTCGAGCTCATTGTAACAGAAAATTAAACCCAAACGTCTCGATTGTAGATTATACAGAAAAAATATTGGAAATACTGATAGCAGAGAAGCACATCTTGAAAGATCCTTTGAACAAAGTGATACTGTGTTTTTATTCTACCCCATACCCTCCATTTGCGCGTTCGTTATAAACTTTTGTTTTGCAACAACAGGTTTGACACCCCTTAGATAACTATGAACTCAACCCTCCCATTGGATTCAGACTTCAGATACCTTTTCCTCTTAGACTGAACGGCCTAGAGTGGACCGGAGAATATTGAAAGGGTTGGCAAAGGACGAAATGTAAATTCTCTCACTTGAAAGGGTGAAGAGGGTTTGAAATGTCTGGACTATGTATTGGTTCAATGATTTCAAGGGGACACTCACGATCAGCGCCGATAACTCACCGGGCTCATACGCATACCCCACTCGTTTGCTAAATATCGTAAGGTACATACTGCATGTATACATACGTGTATAGATATATATCTATGCAAACCTGAACCCTAGAGTTACAATATTTTCTCCCGATCCATTATTTAGAGAAATAATTCAACATGTGAACCCAGCCAACCCTTGATATCGATGTAAAAGTATTGCGAAGTGATTTTATATCGATTTCGAAGTAGGTACAGCAGGTGTCGAAAGTTGTTGTATCCTAGTATGGAAGAAAAGTAAAATAAAAAGTTCTCGGTAAAAATGTCGATACCTACCTTAAGCTACGCGAAAGTTCAAGAACTGTACTCGAAACTCAGCCCTGGTTAGACCTGAACCACGAACCTCGTCTACAATCGGTTGAGTTTTGTTGAACGAAGTAAACTCCGTTTTGGTGGGACTAATTCTGTGGTCAGAGAGGCGACGGTAGAAATTTCTACTTCGTTAGGCAAAATTCTGCTCCATTTCCCTGGACCGTTGAACCGGCCGATGAAGCCATCCTTCATCCGAACAGGGTAACTCTCCAAAACCACCGTCCAAAACTGGTTCATATTCAGATGACCAGGCCATCAATAACTGCGAGTGGCATACTATATAATGCAGATGTAGTATGGGTAACGACCGCCTCATATATATATGTATGTATTATGTATCTATGTCGCAATGGTGGGGTAATCTATTGTTTTTGACCAACGCTCTTATGTTAGCAGTTGCATCGGAAATAGTATGTAGGTCTGTGGAAGCCTGTACAATTCCCGAGCAGACTCCTAACCGGCACGTGTATATCCACACCCGGGTCTATAATAGACTCTAGAAGACTCTAGACCCTGAAAGTTTACGGCGAGTCAGTTGGGAGCTGCTACTCGCACTGAAATCACGCTTGATATTCAAACTATTGACCAGATATACCCGTAAAGCGATACTGCACTCTACGATAAAGTCTCAGTGCCCTGACATCCGCTTGACGTAAAAAGGAAGGAAAGATAATAAGACGGTCTCGCGTAGGACTAGAAGATCGAGACCAAGGCTCTCTCGGTGATAACAGCGATCCGCTTCGCCCATAAATTATAAAAACAAACTTTGAATAAATTCTGGTGAAAATTTACGCAGTAACGGGTTTTTCGGGCGGTAAGTTTGTACCCTCTTGCGCTTGCAAGGGTGGCAATGTTTGCCGGCTGATTAAATCTAATTAGAGTTTGAGAAAGCAAGCTTACGCTGCCGTAATTGCCGCGCCATGTGACGGGGTAATTTCAGATAAAGCCATACCTGCGGCAGGTTCTTTATCTCCGATTATTTCTTTCATCACTTCATATGCGCCCTCTTGTTTTTTCATAGAATTTAATGGGCGGATTTCGTCCGGGTTTAACGAGATTCAGAATTTTTGGCTTAAAAATCAGCTGATTTCGAAATTTCGCTCTGATTTTTTACTCGTGTTTGAATTTCCACTTATCGTAGTCTCCGGGCCCCTGAATCCAATCAAATATATGTATACAGTATTTGAGTTGAAGCTCACCTCCCTCACACCTAAACTATCGTTGACTCCGCGGCTGAGCTCCAGCTCTAATTAATCACGAACCGCCTGCTAAATCGAGCCCCAAATCGAATAAGAAGTTAATTTGCGTCGTTCAGAACCCATCTCAATTATTCGCTTCAAAATTGAGTCCAAGTTCGAAACTGAGCTCTATTTATTATATCAGAGATCTAAGATTAGGATCTTCTCGTCTATCAATTTTTTTCGCTGACCTAAGCCGAGCGACTGTAACAACTTTGCGATTCCGAAACTGTACGAAATGGGCTGAGAATGTATATTGTAATTCAATCAATTCAGAGGGTCAATTTCGATCCCGATTTGGGGTGAAATAAACCTGGGTTACCACTCCGTCATCGGGGACTAGTATCTCCTAAATTATTATGAGATTAGCAATCAGTGGATTAGAGCCGATTCCACTGTCACGACTACGAACTCGGTGTTTGCCAACTCATTTACAAAAGGTTTCGATAGGACCGATTGGTGAGGCTCGAGGGCATGGCGACAGACATCAAGCTCTCCAAGTTCAACAGCACCCCATGGGGATTCCGGCTTTCCGGAGGCGCAGACTTCCCGCATCCTCTTACGGTTGTCAGGGTGAGCTCTCTATCTCCGCGTTAACCCCTTTACTTTTTTCCGAATATTACCGATCCAGCTCCCTCGTCCTCCAACCTTCCCCGAGGCGTTTTTCTCAATTTCAATCTCAATCAAGCAGTAAATGCGTTTCTTCCGAACGTTATAGAGGCGCCGGAGTGCGGATGCTTCGCAAAGCGTCGAGGCGAGCCGAAATTGATTTTCTCTATTGTTACTTCGCGATCGGCACGTGGATGATAAAGCTGTTTATTAATTTTTGCAGACTCACGCTGATTATTACGGGGTTGATTTTTTTTTCACCTCAGAAGGGAAACTGCGCGGTGTTATCAAGTATCGGGGAGAGAATGAAGATATCGATTCGTCAGCGATCTGAAAATTACTTTTAATTAGCTCCAGGCACGCTTTAGTACTTCAATTATCGGGAAGCTCCTTTACGCAGGAGGTTCTTTTCTCCGTAGGCTACTTGAGCTCTTCAAGTATCACTTAACGCGCAATCAAAGGATATGATCGTTGACCGCGTAATTCTTGTGGATACTCCTCGTTATATATAACTACCTACCTACGAGTCGGAATTTCATCAAACAAAAAAGCTCGAGGTTTCTCAAAATTCTTCAAATCTTTCAATAATCTATAATAAGAACGTGTAACGCGACAATTGTCTGCGTTACATCTCGCCGACTCTGGTCTTCGACTAGCGCAGATGTCCAACAAACTTTGGCATCGTCAAATCATTTATATAAATAGGATTTAACGCGTAGACGACTTATCCGCATCGATAATTATTTCTAGCATAAAGTGTACAACGACCTCGTTTTTACTCTCCTAGCAGCGTTCTCGGGTTTCCATACATCCCGACTACCAGACTACCTCCAATTTTACATTTCACCATTTTTCTAATGACACCGCGGTCCTTGTTTTTTTTTTTTCTTTTTTCGTTTTTTTTTTCTTTCAAACAAAGGTGGCCCGGGGAAGTCTCGCCGACGACGCAGGATTACAGCCAGGTGATGTCCTGATACGAATAAACGACCGTCCTCTACAGGATCTGACACACGCACAGGCACACGATTGGCTCCTTCGTGCTGGTAACAACTTCGTTGTTTCCGTTGTTCGCAATCATCGGATCGCAACAGAAGCTCATTGAGCTCCAGATATCCTTTGAAATTTTTATTTTGCCCCCGTTCGTATGCCCAGCTTTTAAACTCGCCTATTTCTATATCTATTCAAATTTTATCTATATTTATAAAGAGTTTTATATAACGAAAGCATGTTTTCCTCGCTTTTTGATGCCTCTGTATGGGACCTAAAGTAGTACTTCTAAGTCCTAGGACTTTTCGTGCCATATTTAGGTCCTAGGACTTAAAAGTACTACTTTAGATCCTGTACAGAAACATCAAAAAGTCGCTAAACATGGCTTTGTTATATAAAATATGGTGTGTACCAAGGCTAAGTGGACTTTTTGACCTTGTGTGGTTGCAGTACTCGTCTTCGGCTCGCAACGCACTCGTCTTCGACTCGTGCTAGCTCGCCTCTGAATCGTACTGCAAACTCCACACTCGGTCTAAAAAAGCCCACTTCACGCCCTTGGTACACAATATACTATTATAAGTATTTTATACACAGACTTGTTACTCGAGGCGAAGCTTACCACAAGGTTTAACTATAGTCCGAAGTAACTGGATCTGATTTTGCTAAAAAGGATTGGAGCTTTGAAGAGCGATAGGTGAATTTTGATATTCTAGATCTCTAGCTCGATCGGTTGCAAGATCGAGAGCAGAATGTTTTTTTGACTTCTTCATCCGTACCAGCTGTCAGACTTATAAGAATTCGAGAGTAAAGGAACGTAACTGGATACAGCTTGGTTTCATTTCTCTAAGACGAAGTGCTTACTTACTTACGAGTTTAAAATATTTCATTAAGGTTTGCAAATGAGGATAAGAATCCGTCGATAAAAAAAAATGAGCTTGAAAGTGAAGAGAGAGGATCGTTGTTGCATTTAATTTGCTTGAATTAAGAACCGTCGTCGAGTGGTATCTTGATTACATTATAGTATACACCTACACCTAGATATACACATTCGTAGTAAGAAGAGATTCAAATGTAAATCTAGAGATTTTACTTAAGATCAAGTGCTAAAAAAAGAAAGTCAAAATAATACAAAGCCTTCAGAGAATAACGAAAAAGATTTTTCACGATGAAACGCGCAGGCTATAAGTAACACACATATACGTATATCATGTATATGTACATGATACACTATTAAGCATCGGCAATATGATTAACGAGTTAAATTGGCAACCAGCCGACAAATACCTACTCATGAGCCTGCAGGCTTAAACTATCGTGAAAGAGAGAATAATTCACCGGACATAGTATGATGTGTGTAACTAATGACCTACCAGTCTGTAACCGGTGAGGGTAATTAAAGTTTATTTTCTATGGATGAGAAACTTGACTCTAAACGAAACAGCATATACGTATATGAAATATTAGAGTAGACAAATAATTACACAAGGATAATCTATATTTATCATTTAGAGGGAGATCTTATTGCCAATTTGTGCGTTAATGGGAGCTGAGAAATCTACCTAAACACCACGATCTAAAATAGTACATTTTGCTACTAGGGAGGAAAGTATTACTTACTTACCCGACTAGATAAAATTACCATATTTCATCCACCAGTCAAACACAGCAATTTAATCAATCAAACTTAGAATAGGTCAAACAGAGCTTTTTTCTTCCCGCAAAAATCACTTTTTTGCCCGCAAATTTACTTTTTTGCCCTCAAATTTACTTTTTTGCCCGCGAATTCACTTTTTTACCCGCAAATTCACTTTTTTGCCTGCACATTTACTTTAGTGCCCGCAAAATCGCTTTTTCTTCCCTCTGCTCGAAAATTGATTACTTTCCGCCCGCGTTGCAGGAATGGAATATGGTCATTTTATCGCAGTCAGGTAAAAACAAATTTGTATACGTATACCGGCAGGTAGTGTAATACAATTTTCTGGGCGCCGAACAATTAGGTACAAGGGGCATTCCAGGCACTTCAGCTACTGAGAAAAGAATAAAAAAATCCTCACAAAATTACAACAAATCGGGCGTATGTAATACGAACTAATTCGAAAGATTTCAAGATTTTTTACTTATTTTTGGACGGAATACTTAAGTTTTTTTCATTTTTCATTTAAACAGTGACATCGGGGGAAAAGTAAATCGCCAATCGTAAATAAATTTGTTCCCTTTAATATACAGCCCAATTTTTAGTAATTTTGTAACGATTTTTTCTTCTTCTTTTAGTCGCTGAAATGACGCGAAATGCCCCATACACGTATTTTTACATCTGAATGTGAATTTAAAAATAGAAGACCGGAAACAATACTTATCTTTTTATTAATCGAGGAGGAAATAGAGCGATTTACGTGCCGGAGATCTTTAGATACGATTCTTCTCTCGACACTAGATCGCATCATATTATTGTTTCGCAATTATGACGATACCTAATGATCTGCATTATAAAGTTACACAGAAAACAGATAGGTGATATCATTAGGTTGAAGGTACATATTGACGAGGAAGTGGTAAAGAAGAGATTAGATATATAATATAATTTCATTTCATTTTAATATATTAGATATTGTTCACATAATATATTTAATGTATAATATATTATATAACTCTCGTGCTATAATTCACCTTAACAATAATAATCATAATCATCATCATCATAATAATAATAATAATGTTTTATAATCTTTGCGTATGAATATAATAATTTACATAAACTGTACAATTAATATGTTCTTTGTTTTCTTGTTACATATTTATTTTCTTTATAATAATTAATAATATATGCGCATGTATTAGCGATACCAATATCGCCTAGATACGTAATATTATATTTACGAAAGTTTCATTTGTCGTTTAAAAAATATATCTTTTTCATTTAGAAAAAAAAAACAAAAAAAAAAAAGAAATCAAACAACGAAACTCGTATTAGAATAAAGGAACATGAGATACACAACGATATAAGTAACCAACACGCAACACACATATATATACATAGTATGTATACCTGCAGTGAAAATCCTCTCGTTCCAAACGTTAAAAACAACAACAAAAAAAAAGAGAGGAAAATGAAAATAGCAATAAATCTTCTCACTCCAATGGAAGGAATAATTTCTTTCAATTTTCTCCTCATTTCACTTTGAATAAAGGAGAAAAAAAAACGAAAAAAAAGATAATGATCTTATTGACGTTATCAAGATATATCGGATGCAACTGGTGGAATAATTTATTATTGGTCCTCGTCCCCCCATATCCTCGCTCAATTTTTCGATAACCGATTTTCGCTACATTATATCAAACTTTCAAATAGCCAAAGAGCTTTGAATAATCATTAAAAATGTATTATTTCTGTGCGCGTGGGTGTGCGTGAGGTGTATGACGCCGGGTGTTAGTCGACATCGCTCTTTATTAGCACAATTATTGTTAAAATTATGAACATGGTCCGTTTGAGAACCAGGCCTCAATTCGTCCGATATAAATATACACTTTGGTTGAATATTTTTATTATTTCTTTTTTTTGTTTCTTTTTTGTTCTTTTTGTATTTTTTTAATATTAATTAAGAATATTGGTTAATTCTAATTAAAAATAAACATCTTTGCGCATCCAGCGTGTTTATATTATATATAGGGTATGTGTGTATATATATAAAACTTTTTTTTTTCAATTTCTTTCTTTTTTTTTCTTTGTTTTTCTTATTCTTGAATTTTCAATTACATATTTCAAACTACTTAATCCGTTCCAACGGTTCGCTGCATGGCTGTATAAAATACAATCAGGTACAAAAGTAGCATTTCCCACATACTAATATATACGCTCGTTTTTAATCAATTTTTTTTTTTTTCTTTCTTTCTTTCTTTCCAGCCAGATACATTATAATATTATACGGATGAACGATCAACTTCGTCGATCGACTGTTTCTCTTCATAATAATTCATTAATCTTTTCTTCTTTTTTTTCTGAATTTTTTTTTCTTTGGTGTTTCCTCTTTCCCTAATCATTTCATTAATTCACTCACGCACCTCTTTCTCTTTTTATATTTATTTATTATTTTTTTATTCATTTTTTTTCTCATTTTTCTGTTTTTCTATTTTTTTTCATTTTTTTTTTTTTTGTTACTTTTCTCTCTTTTCTCTTCTTCGTCTTTGCGAATTCTGTCTATTCGGTTTAAATACATAGGAGTGCAATAAACCGTTGGAAACGTTACTTAAAATTTATCATAATAATATTAATATTCATTTTTCATTTTTTTTTGTCCCTTTTTCTTTCTTCTTTTTTCTCTTTTCTCTTTAACATTAAATAAATAATTGGTGCACTGATATTCTGACAGACCTAACAGAGCACCTTGACAGAGAGCATACCTATATTGTTTAATAAAATATTTAGAAATCGTATATTCCCCCCCCCCCCCCATTCTCCCCCTCCCCGCCCTCCCTCTTTGAACAGCCATCATTATTATTATTATTTTTTCTATCTTTTTTCCTTTCTTTCTTTCTTTGTTTAAATATAATATTCTAATAAAACAATCAATTATCATTATCGTTATAATTATTATTATTAATATTATTAATATTGTTGTTGTTGTTATTATTATTCTTATTATTCTTATTAATGACGATTATACTTTTAGTTTCAATTGAAATTTGGTTTAAATCACACGATTTGACGATTCACACTTTTATATAGTCGTTTCTCATTATCGAGGAGGCTATAACTACCCCGATCCGCATTATCGATCCTAGGTATTTACACTTAAGAACTTAAGATATGCTTAAGTCGTGCATAGCGCATCATAGCCGTATTTCAATACTATCGCTTGAACGAGAAGCGACGCCGAGAATTAAGTCTTTTTATCAGTCGGTTTCAGGATTCGCTTCGTTTTACCGTAATCTAGGTTCATATATACCTCAATGTATTTCTTCATATCTAATAAAAAGAAGAATAAGAAGAAGGAGAATAGTAATAGAGAAAAAAAATAACATTTAAACTACGAAACGATGAAAAATCTATAATGTCGTGGTCCCAATGAACAATTTATAAAACAAATCGATGAACTACACATGTACTACAAGTTGTTAACATCGTTATTTTTTCAATTTTTTTTTTTTCTTCTTTCCTTTAATGATTAATGTAACACGAAGCGAATATCTGATGCTTGAACCTTGAATCTTGAGTCGTAATCTTTAATGACTGATTATATATACGTATATATAAAGTCAGTTATTAACAAGGATTTGAAATTGAGTTTAAGAAATTTGATTTAAAACTCAACTGTGAATCCATTGCATATACGATTCTGTATTCAATATTAGCTTATTAAATTAAGCTGGTTCAAGTGCCGGTCGAAGTACGGATCACCTGCAGAGGACGGCTTTTGATGGTCAAAACAAAGACGTGTTAACGACCCGTTATTATAATATCTACTGTTCTATTTGTTGACCACTATCCTCCTCTTCCTCTTCTTCTTCTTCTTCTTCTTCAGCGTCCGAATTTTCTGACGGAGATTCAACTGACGACCTATCGTGATTTGTACAATGATTTGTACAGTCGGTAGTTTCCTCGGCTATCTCAAGCCAATGACTTTTGTTGCTACGAACTCCTTCGACCAAAGGCTCAAGCTTGTCTGACAGCAGAGCAAATGCCTGGAATAAAAATATTTAAATATAATAATAATAATGATAAGAAAATTTAAAGGGAAGAAATTTATCGTTTAAATAATTAAATTATAGAATATAGATATGAAAAAATTCGATCTTACCTCATATATGGGAAGGCAAATGGAATCTATAAATCCGACCTGCATCATCGGTAATTGGTCCTCTTTTTCTCTGTTCATAATATCCTGTAACAAAGAACAAAGAATATATAATAATGTTTTAAAAGCTCGTGAATGTGATTTTTTTTTTGTTTTTTTTTAACTCTGAAACAGATATGAACAACGGATTGATTAACGTATGGTATTAGTATTTTTGAATATGATATTATGATATATCGTGTGTTGCGCGAATACACATATGGGAAAAAAAAAGATTCATGTTTACTCATAGTCTAACGCAAATTTGTACATTTTCTACTTTTGTCGATGAAACTTTTTCATTGAATATATTTTATCAGAAGTTTTATATCCCGTTATTAATGCCTATTCAAATGTATGTGTTGACACAGATATTTTTCAACTAGCAATATTATATGTTCACAGAGATTTTTGGAATTTATTTTCACGAGAAAATAAAAATGATAAAATAATATTGAATTAATTTTTTTCATTGAATGTTCCTCGAAATTTTATCGCGATAATAATGAATTCAATTGATATTAGGTTTTTGTTGATGGGAGAAAATTACGCGGCGCCTAAAATTCCATCCAATTTTCTAATTTGGAACTGTACTCAAGATTAACGGACTTCTCAAGAGCATCAGGGTAGTAATTGGAGCCGGAGGATCCTAATAAACGGATTCAAGATTGAATGAGACTCGATGCTCGGACTAAATCCCTGAAATGCTTAATTCTAGAGATAATTAAAGCGAAATATATACATATATTTTTTTTTTCAAAGTTCTATACTTACAATCGGAGTAATGTTCAAAGTTCGTCTCTCGATGTCCCCTTGTTCGAAAAACTCGCTACTGACGAGTTCGGCGACGCGTTTCTCGACCTCCCAGGGTTTAGTTATCGCGGCCAAATCGCATACGGTCATCAACATGCCGCGAAGTAATTCCCGATGTTCGCCAAATGCCCAATTGTACGAACCGCCTCGAGCTAAACCGAGGAATGCTCCTCGTTTACGAAAATATACAGCCAAATCTGTCGAGAGTATTGCTTCTTCCAGGACCTTCACCACTCGCGAATACTCGTCCGGCGAGACATTTGCTAGGATCTGATTACCATGACTGCTAAGAATCATTAGGCATTGATCGAAGTGATGATGTTCCATGGTTGACGTTGAGTACAATTGTGCCAACGGCGACGAAGCTCTGTTTAAATAAACAAGGAATACTATTGCTAGTGTATGCTAATGGTATATCCACTCCCTATTTTTCTCTTATTTCGCTAAAAAGTCCTTGACGAGTTTTTTTCACTGTCTTCAAACATTCCGAACTCCTCTTACAACTCGAAAATCTACTAATTTTGAATTTCAAATAAGGCCGGGTCTTAGAAAGGTTCGAGATAAGTAGAAATATACTCACTTGATTTGGAAGGAGTTGTTAGTTCCTCTGTGATCAAGGTCGTGACAAAGACAGGCAATTATTAAAGCTAGACATTCGATCTCTCCAAAGATCTTCCACCACTGTGTCGCCTGGAACAATTATTCAACGTGAATATTCAGTCGCTCAAAAGTTGACAGACTATCATAATTAGCAGAAGCTCAACCTAAATCCTAGTCTATTATGGTGATATCATTTTATCGTACGCTTAGACTGTATCTTTAATCTATCAATCATTCACACTCATTAGTCATCACCTCGAGATCTTCGAGTTTTTGCTTTATCCTTTTGGATAAATTTTCTTTCACGAAGTTTAAACGTTCAGATGAATTTTTCACGAAATATTTTCAGGAATATGTATAACATGTTCAACCCGTGAACTTATTGATTGGTGTTTCGTAAAAATATGAAAGAAGCATAAAACTAGCTACATTAGCAAAATAACTGATTAATCAACTCCGAGAATATTTATTATCTTATGTACCGTGAATATCGAGTACGCGAGTGTAAATATGCTCTTCGTATAATACGAGCGACTTGAAAACACTCGAGGTAGTAGTAGATCGTAGGTTGTACAAGGAATTCTATTCAATACCAAGAATCAAGATGTTAGGCAAATCGGCTTTGAAGTTTAATTGCAAAGTAAATTGCAGATAATTGCTAAATTGAAATCTTTGCAACAACGTACAACAGACATTTCCATAGCATTGGTAGTTTTCCTTAGTAAAGAATTCCAGACAATTATTACGGGATTAATGCCGTTTTTTATACGTATTGCGTGTATTTGTTATCCTTCTGTTTCTTTTTCTTTTCTTTTTTTATTGCTATTCATTTTTTACTCGAATTTTCCCGTACGTTTCTTGGAAATTTCAATTTTTCATTGAAAACATGACATTATGGCGTAGTACCTATACGTTTCATATATATACACAGATTAGAGAAAATGTATTTCGAGTCGACTCACCGTCAGTATGGCAAACATCATTTGCGCCACGTTGAACGCGTGTCGCCAATTGTGGTAAGTTACATTGCGATAATTTTTTTTAACACTGAGTAACCAACGGCAGAGAACTTCGTAGTCTATATGAAATCGTTCGACAAAATCCAGGTCAAGAAACATCCTCAAACACGCAGCTAACGTCTCATCATCCTCCATGTGTATATCGTCGAATTTAAAATCGTGCAACTGGAAGTGTGCCGATGAAGGAACACGCAATTCTTGCTGATAAGAGCAAAAAAAAAACACAAATTCCCAAAAATAAATATCAGTATAATTTTTTTTGTTTTTTTTTTTCAAACGCAATAAACCATTCGACGTATTATACAGGGTTAAAAATGAATACTCACCCTCAGTCTTAATGCGTCTTCCAGAGACGCGGAAGCGTGATAACTTAGCACCTCCAGGGTGACACTCTGCTTCGCCATCGCTATCACAGCTTTTTCGTACCTGTAAATTTCATTGGGATGAATATTATAGTGGGAATTGAATTTTTGTTTAACGTAGGTAGGTAGGTAGGTACCTATACTTGTTTGAGAAAAACTTACATATGGGTATTGTGAATTCCCATGCCACAGAAAATGGCAAAAGCCTCAACAAAATTTTCGTCATTTTTGGTGAATGCGAGATCATCAAATTTGTTGATTAGTTGTATAACGCCGATTATTTGTCCCGATGAATTTTTAATCGGCATACAAAGAATACCACGATGTCGAAACCCTGCGCCGTCGTCAACTGACGGATCGAACCTCGAGTCCTCGTAGGCATTGGGTATGTTCACTGTCTGTGAAATGGGAATACGAGTTTCTCTTAGAATTCAGAAACGAAAGAAGAGGACGGAATTACTCGAAATCAATGTACACGATATATATACATATATATATATATATATATATATATATATATATATATATATGCATGAAAAGATGTTTGGAATAAAACACAAGACTTGAAATTTCAAAGAATTGAAATACCCAAGAATTATATGAAAATGGGTTGAATCTCGGAAGAAGCTATATGAATAGAAAATAGTGATTTCTTTCTCGATCAAAGCTGCAGCCCGATGTCAATGTTGATTAGAAACAAAAAAATAAAATAAAACTTCACTTACCTCTCCGGTCGTCGCCACGTAACCAGTGATGCCGACGTTTATAGGAAATCTGCTCTCGAAGGGACTGTAATTATAGAATAATCGCATAGACGCGTTAGATCAAGGGAGTCTTCGTAACTTGGGTGTAAAAACTTGTAAATAAAAAATGGAGTTGGCAATTACAAACTTCATTCACCTAGTGCGGGAATCCGAGTCCTCTCCGGCGAGGTCACTCGCCTCGAAGTCAAAGACGCGTGAGAAGCTGCCCTTGGAGGCTTTGTGGACCAAAAGTACCTGTCAACGATTAATTATTTATAAGAAAAGGAGCTGGCCGCCTGAAGTTTCTTATACGAAGATGAAGAAGAAGAAGAAGAAGAAGAAGAAGAAGAAGAAGAAAAATAAGAAAAATGAAAGAAACAAATTTACCTAAAAAGCTAATTACGGTATAGTCATTGAGCGGTAAATCTCTTACCAGTAATAAAAAAAAAACCTCTCTAATTTCCAAGACGATATATATATGTATATCCCCCTCTCAAATTTCTCTAGTCGCATAAAATCCATTTTTTATTACGTTGATAAAAACTTTTCAAACTTTGAACTGACGCGTGGTTTAAGGCTGACGACATGTGATAAGCGACTTCAGAGTTCGCGTTAAGAAGAATCACCCCCGGGGTTAAGAGCGTTTAGAGGAAATAGTATTTCCAACGATCAGGCTATGAGCTAGATATAACTACGTGATATTTCAGAGGTTTAAAAATTTCATGATATGTAGTATAGATGTAGAAAATACGAAGCAAAAAATAAAATGAAAATAAAAAAATAATAAGTTTCTTCAAACTTATATAGTAGTAGGTATATATACGCGAACTCGGGCTTCTAAAGATGTGTAGATAATATAAATTGGCACGATTGCAAGCGTGAAAGAAAATGAGTCAGTAGGTACGTCGCTGGTGGTGGTGGTGCAAGCATATCCGATGCACCCGCCAAAGTCTCGCTCGGCAAAGTATTATAAATAAACTAAACTAAACTGTACTCTAGTCTACTGCAGTACTGTAGGTACTTTGCTCTTCACTTTATTTTACTGTACCGCACTTACGCACCGCGGATTCTACTCGACGCACCGCGATACTGACTCCGCACGTTCATCTCGTTCCCGTTTTAACGAACGGCTTGGCAGCCCGGATGCCGACGAAGCAGGTGCCCGCGGTATGCCGCGTGCCTCTTATGTCCGGTATAGAGATGTATAAACGTGTGTGAAACAACACGTATACGATTTTCAGAGTGCCGCGGGTAAAATTGGTCTACCATATTCCATACTATATATCTCTACGTTACGGATTATATGGATGGTATGTACGCATACATCGAAAGCCGGACGCCGGACGCGGCTTTCCCACTGACCCAGAGCGATTTCCTGTTAGGAAAGACTCGCGGTTTCCGGTCTGATTGACCTTTACTCGGTTTTATTATTTCCCCGATAATCAACGCGTGCGCAAAAGAGAAGATTACCTACATGAGAAATTTATGTCGTTTCTTTTTTCGGAAAAGGAATTTTTTTTCGCAATATTTCCGACTCATTTTAATGGGCAATGGCGTAACTCTTCTATATCATATTTACTGACTACCTGCCGTGTGCTCGCTCGCTTGCCGATATAAACTGCGCGATGTATAACGCAACGAACTTTTTACCGTCTCGTCTAACGACTCGAAACAGCAATTCCACATTTCGTATACAGATAGGTATATGGGGAAATATTTAGATCGAGAGAACGAACGGAATCGCGCGTTTTATCGAAACGTTGAGAAATAGGAAATAAAATAGTCGATAATATAGAGTAGGAGTATTTTTTTATATACCTAATCTATAGAGAGAAACTCACCTGAACTCGTTGACACTGGATAAGCGACTGGGTGTGAGTAAGGATTCTGAAGACCATGTGTTCGATGGTGCTTTGTTCCTCGAATATCATCCTGGCCAAATCCAGTAATACCTAATTCGCGAAATAAGCCAATACCAATATATATATACATACATAGGGGTAAGGTAAGTGAGTATATCCGCGTATTTTCTATCTCTAAATCCGTTCTCATCCGATTAATTATTCGCATGAAAGCGTAGAGGTTTCCTCCTAAGTGGGAAAATAAGGTATAGGGTGGAAAAAGCTATCTCTAATCGAAATCCAATACTTTAGAAAATTACTCTGAGCGATCATTTCGTTATTCGTGAAATTCGTAAATTCGTAAATATCATTCGCAGTTACGATAGTCTACGATACGATACGCTATGATGATTGACTTCGAACTGAACCTGATGAGATATTGCATCAATGATTTATACAAGATTTCATTCGTGGTCCGAGAATATATTATCAAGACTAAAAACTTCGCGAGAGAGAGTTAAAGATATACAAAGCAGCGTTGATCTATGAGTAGAAAAATTTTCGGTGAGTAATTCGTATCAGAGTATCGCGTGCGACGAGGATAATTTTTCTCCTTTTTTTTTTCTTCATTTTTTTTCCCTCGACTCGCTCTTTTTTTTTCCTCAACTCACTCAGAGGCAGCATTTGACGATGAAATCGCCCGGCATAAACTCCGCTTGTTAAACAGATCTCAATCTCATTTACTTAGGTACACAATTTTCAATTATAAACAACAATGTTAGCGATCTCGTTTACGACAAGAGCCCTATAGGTACCTACCTACTCTCCAAAATTATATCCAGTAAAGTATCTATCGATTTATTCTATGGGACAACATCGCGAATTTTTTTCTTTTTTTTTTTTTCTTTTATAATAATTGATGAATCTCCTTACCTGATTTCTCTTCACTTCGAGTTGACTTTTTTCATAAAGTTGTGCGTTTCTGAGTCCCATACCACAGAACTGCAGATAACCAGCGAATACTTTTTCGTCTTGAACAGTGAACTGACCCTCGCCACCAAGTTTGTTAATTACTTGGGCTACTCCTACCACATCCCCGCTGTAGTCTTTGATAGGCATACAAAGAAGCGCCCTCGTTCTGTACCCCGTCAAAGCATCAATCTCTCGGTTGAACCTAGCGTCCTATGGACCAACCGTGATAAGTAAGACGTTATTATTTCTCGTTTGAGTAATTTCACCGTCGAAGTTAATTGCGAGAAATAAATTCGCTCGAAAGATGAGAAACCTTGATTGGAATTCGGATGAATTGGTGAATCATGTGTCTAGAAAAATATCGCAGGGGTCGGAGTCTGTGATATTTATATCGATCTCTTCACCATTGTACTAGGAAAATGTATAAGAAGTTGTATAGACGGGTGAACATCTGGTTCATCGTCACACATATGACACGTCAGTCTGTCAGCCCACCTACCGAACAGAGGCATAAATAGCAACATCCTGCTAAGTGTTAGCCGGAAATCACAGCTGGCTCGACAGTCGGGAATAAAGATATTGAGAAGACAGATTTCTGACGTCTGGGATACGCCTTATACAAGATTTGTCGCATATATTCGATGGCATAATAACGTGCTTCGAGCATCGCGGCGCGGCGCGGAAAGATGAATTGATTGATTGATATCATGTAACAAGTCTGAAGACGTATTTGCGAGTGGAAATATTCCAGGGGGAATATTTCTCCGGAGAATGTTAAGCGTCGTAACACATCAACTGAAACAAATACTTTCGTGTTACGTACTTGGATATGCGTAAGTGCTCCTTCAGAGAAGAGTCTCAAAGTTAGAAGTTCCAAAAACTTCGGCAATAAATCATATCAGCAAAGTTTTTACCACGAAATAAATATTCCCCCTTATGAAATACCATCATCTGTGGTACTGACATCCGGGGATGAGCAACGTCGACACATTGACGAAGAAGTGCAAAATGAACACGAGCGGATGTCGTCAAAGTTATGCCGAAAAGCTAATTACACACGACTCAGTACATCTAATTATTAAATGTCATTTCACCCCGTTATACGTTGACGTCGAGACGTCCGTCGCCTGCCTATAATGGAGTACCTCGGTCTTTCAATTGAGATTTGCATCACTCATGGAACCTGCAGGTGAGAGGAATGTATGCAGATTCCTTTCTTTCTTTAATAGAAAAAAATAAAGAAAAAACTGCAGCTTCTCCTTTCACCCACTTTCACGAAGCGAAATAATGAAACTCCTCGTAATTCTGTATAAGCTGCAGTTACCCCCAAGATGACGGTGCAGTATTGAATATGTATAAAACTGAAGTGGGAAAGGAGTCGACGCAATATCCCTGTGTTATATTGATCCACATTGCGCGTTATCAACGGTATCTACATAGATATCTGGTAGGAGTTTATTCATGAATAAGTTACGGTGTGGCGTTCTGTGAATGCAGACTAACTAGTCCGGTTGCATGAGAGGGAAAATGGAAAAATGAAGAAACGAGAAAGTCGTGACCGTTGAAAAACCACGATTTGGTTAGAGCGAAAGCAACATCTGCCCGAGCGAGAAATCATCGAGAAAAAGTTTCCTAATCTGATTACAGAAAGGTGAGCGGAAATGGAATACGAAAGTATGAGAAGAAAAAATGAAAAAAAAAAGTTTCTTCGTAGTCGAGACTTGCCTTGTACGCATCGGGGATATTGACGGGTTCTCCACTCTCAGCAACGTATCCGACGATACCCGTACCCCAGGGTATTCTAATCTCCTCTTTTTTCTCCATCTCGATGAGGGTGGACCTCGAACAGACGTCGAATAGCTTCGAGACTAAGCACCGACTTCTAGAGTACGAGTGATTCCTGGTGTGACCATTGTTCCCCATTAAACCACCCACGTGATTTTTGTGGGGTGTACAACCACCGCCTCTTTCACCCTGGACTAGAAACAGCGATCCTCTATCGGCGTGCAAAAGCGTGCTTACGTTCTGCAGAATTTTGTGACACAACGATCTGACGTCCAATTCATTGCAGATGTCTTTTACCTTTAATCAAATCACACAAGTACATCCACAGAGTGTCTACAGACAGAATAAGCGAGTCAGAGATGTCATTTTTCCAGTCAAAATTTACCAGCTCAAAGATGAGATCCTTCTCATCCAGGTGTCGAAGTTCGTGTCTCGATCGACGCTGAGGTCGTCCCGGAGTACCACCGCCAACTTGCTGGCCTCCTGACTGGCCAGTTTCACCAGAAACGCTTAAAAACGTCGGAGTACCATCGATAGTGTTAACGATTGGCTTCAACAAACCACCGCGTTCAAATTCATGTGCAGATATTTTTCTCACTGGTGTTGTAGCCCCGGAACCACCACGACTTGACGACGAGGGTGCACCGGCGTGAGTAGGACTCGACAGTTCCATGCAACTCCCCGTCGCCGAGGTGGGTGTCGCATGTGAAACTAGCCACAAATCTACGGTCTGCCGAGTCACCTTCCTGCAATTCATGTATAAGCGACAGGTGCTTTAGCCTGGATCAGGGTGAACTAGATCGGTGGACGTAGACGAGGGGTGAACGGGATGATCGATTCGTTCCATGAAATTAATTATCAGAAGTTCGTATCTGCCGAGGTAGTCGGATAGAAGACTGAGAACGGGGCAGCACGGAGTAACAGAAAGTTTATATTCAGTCTGATACAAGTTAAAGGGATCTTTTTATTTCGGGTTAAGAACTGTCCGGGGTAGTTAACCACCCCTTCAAAGATAACTCAATTATTTCATTTCATCGCCTGAGTACCCTCTAAACCATAAACAGTGGATATTAAAAAATTATTTGTAAGGATTTTCGGCCGTTCAAACAGGTCGTAAACGGGAGTAAAAAAGAACTACAAAACGAAGACAATTTGATCGTTTTGTTTTTCAACGTTTTATAGTTCTGTTTGAACAGTTTTATGCTTTTCTTAACCATTTTCTGGTGTCTTTCATAGCTTGTAAGATACACAGACATAAAATATTTCCTGAATTGTGGGTGTCTTCGTCAGAATTTAGTTATCATTTTTTTAAGTAAAACAAATTCTATTCCCTGATAAAAATGTTTTTCGCCATTTCGTTCCACGGGTCGATGATGTGTGAGGAAGTCGAATTCTCTTTTTAGGAACCGATATAGGTTTAACGACAGTTTTTCGTCGCGTGGAAAAAGGTCGCCTGATACTCTTTATAAAATCCTAAAAAACAGGTCATTAGAAACTGAATTATCTACTCGCGAGTTCGATTAATCACTGTAACCGAGATGCAGGGAATTTTGCAAAAACTTATGCGACGTCCGGGAAAAAGTGTCCATCATATTTCCTGGGAATAAAAAGATGAGGAAAAAGGTTCGAGATATGCCATCGCCTCTTTTATAAAGGAAACAGAAATTCACTAGGAAAATAATTTCGAATATCGTATGGTGTTAGTTCCGAAAAATGATAAGGAAAAAAGTAGGTAGGTAGGTATTATAAAATCTTCTAATATTTCCTCGAAGATATTAAAACGGTGTAATATTTCTTGTTTGAAAAAACGATAAGGAAAATCCTCCAAATAAATCGAAATAGTCGTACTGTGTACGGAGGCGATCGTCATAGCATGGGAAGTATGTATACCCAACTAGCCTGTGCGTCCACGGCGTGCTTTGGATACCAAGAAATATATATATATGTATGTATGTATGTAGTAATGCCGACTATGACGGCTTAACGAAACCCATTAATATTCAGAATACATATATCGACATCAATTTATTTTCACCCAGAGCGTTGGCGACACGGTCACCGAGCGCAACGCGAGTAACACATGCACACTTGACGGGCAATATTCGCTGTAAATTGATCGTCTGCAGTGGGTATAAAACATGTGACGATAAATGATTGGATTTGAAAGTGACGAACGATTAAAAAAATAAAAATAAAAAAATAAAAATAAAAAAAACGCGATATTAAAATGCACGATCGAACAAGGACGAATTTGACTGGTTTTAATTCAATCGCTTCATCGACTCACCTGAGGAAGTAGTCGGTGACAAATTCGGGATGTTCATCGAGCCAGGCCTCCATACGAGCATATTCTGCATCGTAAATAGCAGGAGCTGAGAAGCTGGAATAGTAAGATTTTTGATGTCCACCGCCGTCCTGGCCCTGCTGAGAGGCGGAGCCCATGGCGCTGACCCCCTGAACGCAGGGTGCCGCCGTCTCCGCCGTCATCCTGGGCTCTTCTATGCTCCGATGCAGATGCAGGCCTGAAAATGATGAAAAGGGAGAAAGTTATTATCGTGTTGAGCAGTGGCGTATCATTCCCTGCGGTGGAGGAAAGATTGGAATTTTCGTTACTGGCAGATTTCATATTTCTGACAAATGGACGTGTTTTTTTTGTTTTTTCGTTTAAGAGAGTGAAAATGAGACAGTGTGAAATTGTATGCACATCGGTAGCCATAGCTGAGATATTTTCCTGCGGTAATTTAGCCGTGGAATAAATTCTCCCGTCCTGAAGCGTCGTATTTCAAAAAACGATAAATACGCTCGAGCGCATCTCGCGGTTTGAGATTCGCGTCACACGAAGCCATCTAATTAGCGAGGCAAAAGAGTTCCGTAAATCAGTAAGCAGGAGGGTAAAAAACTCTCGTCAACATAGTCGGTAATTGGTGGTGAAGTGTAACTGGGTTGTTAGACACAGATACTTGTACGTGTTCTTGACCGTAGAATATTTCTGACGAATTACGTCACGGTGGATTGTGCGCTGTTACCTACCTAATTAGCCGCTTCAAGACCTACAAATGACTGTATTCCAAAGGCAGATCATTCAACGAATCAAGACCGAGGTCTACTTGTATTAAAACGCTAAAAGACACTCCAATGTTGAAGTTAAAATGTGTCAAGGAAGACGAACGAAGACATATAGGTACTGGGAAGGAGCAACAAGACCATCAAATTGCCGACCGTTTTTCCCATCCCGGACCATTCACACGCGAAAATATAGAGCTGAACCGTTAGAGTTTATTGAATGCGATTGAATGTATAGAGAGAGGGTATAATTCCTCGAAGGTTAACAGAGTCAAGAAAGCCAGCTAGGTATGATATCGCCCCTTCTCTTAGCTTCTCGTCGGTACTTTGTGAGCCTCTCAATTATCGAAGTGCGCTCTTCACTCTCGGAACGCGAAGATATCCATTGTCTTGGTAACTAGAGACGAATGACGGTCTCCCCATTATTATTCTTCGGTACTATAGTGGCCGAGGATGACGTGTAGGTACCTACGGGTTGAAGGTGTTTTTAGGAGATCGCGATTTAAATCTGGAGCGTAAACAGTTCCCGCGGATGGATAGGGCGAGGACTTTAGGGAGAGGTGGGATCGTGTATTGGGATGAAGAGCCATCTCGGTAACTAACGGCGATTAACTTCTGGCGATAAATTTTATTGGAGAATCTAAGATTCCCCTTTTTACGATCGTAGTTAAGAATGAAGATTTCGGAAGCTGACTTCACGACACATTCGTTCTGAAATCCGATTATACGAAGCGGTTTAATACTATTAAAGGCTGTAGGTCGTAACACTCTGAATGAAGAAGACGAGATAGCAAATAATGAATTTAACAAAGAGATTCCTCGATGTATTTTTCAAGAGGATCCTATAAGGAGAAGGTAACATCTTCGGGGCCTGATACACCCACCCATACTTAACAATAACTGAAACTTGTTACCTCTTCAGATCGTAGTAGTTGACACCACTCGGTTCTCTGATCAAACTGATATAAAAGAGGTGAAAATAAAAGAAAAAAAAAGAAAAGGAAAGGGAAGGGAAGAAAATAGAAGAAAAAGTAAACTGCTGAACCAGACGGTTAGGAATTTGTAGGAAACAGCTGGCAGCCGAGGTAGATACGGAACTACGTCCGAAGTATGTCTGCATCAGTAGTAGCATAGTTTGTACTTAAGAAGAACGAAAGTTTTCACAACTTATTACGATTTAAAAGCATCAGGCAAAGGTTAACCCGCCGGGATATCTTCACAGCTGTGTGATCATACCTTCCACATTCCATTAGGAATAGTTGACCATGTTGACAGAGGACAACGCTGCGTCAACCCTGGGAACGTGTGTGTGTGTGTGTCTTCACTGAGAAAAACTTTCGTTGGCTGAACGACCTTGACCTTATCTTTCCGAAAAGTCGAGTAGTTCGAGTCTTCTATAAATGAGACTTTCTTTCTCACAGGTAAAAGGCTTTTCTCCCTTTCCCATGCGTGTGTATAGACCTCCTCGAGGAAATAGGTACCCGATTTTATTTCTCGGCATGAATCTCACACCGTCGAATAAAAAGACGATGAAAACGACGTCCCTGACTTAGAATTATTAGATAAATCCAGGTGAGTTGAACCTGAAGTCTCCGCACGTCTTCTTAATTAAAAGTCTCTATCCATCGGACTAATCAGGCGTGGGAAGTACTGCGCGAAATAAAGTTAACTCGGGCAAAGTTTAAGCGAAGAAAGAAAGAAAGAAAGAAAGAAAGAAAAAAAGAAAAAAAGAAAGAGAGGAATAAATGAAGAAAGAAGGAAAGAAAGAAAGATCTTGATGTAAAAAGAAGAAAAGTGAGGAATATAAATGGAGACAAGGAGTTTACTGCCGATCCCAAGAGGTCAACAATTTCATCCTCGTACTGCAACTTGAGTTTGTAGCACGCGCGTGCCTCCGTTATTCTGCAGTTTTTCTTTCTTATAGTTGTGTATAGCGTTGAGGTGATGCCGTGCCCGTGCTTTTCCATCGAATAGAAAAAAGTATTTATCAGAACGAATTTTCCTTCGGGGAATCGTATTCTTCCATTCTAACATATTCTTCACGTGCAGGCATGATTTTCGCTTATTTTCTCCATCTTCTTGGTCATCCGCTCTTCTTTGATTCAATTCGAAAAGATTCCCCGAAGGAACATTCGTTCTTCGAAATATTTTTCACGAGTATGGATTTTTCGATTCGATGGAAAAGCACGAATCGGTACGGTACATCGCCTCGATTCGATGTGTGGTACCCACCGCCGCGCTGCAGGGATATTTGATGAACTTGTATCGAGCGACAAATTTGCGTATTTATAAAAAAAAAATTGAAAAAATCTGCAGCAGGTATATCATGGTAAATTATTTTCTCATTCAAATGGATTTTGATTACTGCTTGGCTCTGTAGCGCGCAGGACCACGATTTGATGGTAAAGAATTAGAATAACTGAGCTAGAAGAAATTTAGAAAGCAATACCTGATGCTGTTCGCCTCTAATCTTTCCACCGACAATGCCGTTCGGATATACAGAGAAGAGGGCAGTTACTATATACGTAATTTTACCGTGGCACGATCGAGCCGACGATCGAACGAACGAATACTAATTATCTACAAAAGGCTTGAATACGTGACGGAACGTTTCGATGCAGCGGGAAGATACCAAGACTTTGTTGTTCATTTGAATAATAAGAAAATTCGGAGAGAGAAATAGATAGTCGTGGCACTAAAAGCGCGGTGAATAATGTAATTGAAAATTAAAAATTCAACGATCGCAATTCAGTGACTGAACAACCGTGAAAACCCACCCCTCGACGATCTCAAATGTTCTTATACTAAAATACTTAACTTTAGATCATATTATAGACTTGCAATTATATTCTGTATACATTATACATAGGTATTACATGTTACGTCAGTCGTCACCCAATTGTGTCTATCGACGCAATTAGTAGGTACTAGGATAACAAGTAGGTAGCAACATTTGATAACAACTATATACTCTTTCACTATAAAACAACCTGCCGTCGTATGCGAACAGCGAAGTTTTTTTTTATCGTCGCTATACTCTCAAGGCTGAATAATTCTTTAGATTTATGTCGTCTCGCCGTTTATTCGCTGTTAATACAGTTAAATTCAATATAATAATCTCCCTAAACTTCGATTTCACAAGAAATTTACGAGGTTTTAATTAGAAAGAACCACGAGCATAGAGATGGAGGAGATTCACAACACCGAATAATCCCATTGATTGTTTAGAACTATTTGTTCGCACTATACCTATGGTTCCGGGATCGTAGCAAATGGTCCGTTAAATTCGCGGTAAATTTCCAAAAAGTTTTCCACTTTCGCCTGTCCTACGCTATACAACACGACGAGAACCACAGGAGATGAATTATCCTGCACTGGCATAGTCGATTATAATAAATCTTCTACGAAAAAATGAAGAATAATTTTTTTTTTTGGGGATAGAATGAAACTCACTCGCTATATGCTCCGCGACTTTATTTATATAGTCGTTTGTCTCGCAATTTATTCCTAACAACTTACTCTCTTCCCTTTGCTTACGACACAAATCGCTGCCATCTCCGAGGGGGACCAACGACCGGAGATAGATTCATACCGTACATACACTTAATACAGCCGGAATCTAAGTAGAGATATACGTATGTATAATATGTATATATATGCGTATGAATGATTGCATTCGTGATTCATAAACTCGGCAAATATTTGATATCGCGAGGTCCCCACGAAAGAGAAGAAAAATTTGATTCTTCATTCGAAATGGGTGGATCAATTTGTCGTGCTAAGTCATATATGCAGAGACAATGGCTCGTTGTAAGGCAAGCTGCGTATAACGATTAGTAATTCATTTACACGTTCGCTTAGTATTCCTAGGGCATAAGCGGCGCCATTAGAAATACGGCTGGTAGACCACCCAGAACTACCACCCAGAAACTACCCCGTATAACCCTATAGCTATATAGGTTCTAGTTATACATATATGGCATTGCCATTAGTGGATCATAAATATCTATATTATCTCGAATTACTGTCATGTGTTATATAAGATTAATAAAAAAGTCATAAATCGTAACAATAAAGGATGAAAAAGTGTTACACAAACACCTACCCACTATAGTATGATATGACTGCGATCATTTGACGCGGAATTATCTCTACACGATTCCGCTTCCAAACATACGATGCGACCACGGAGAGCATCAGCAGCTCATATGTATATATATATGTATATACATGATGTATATGTAAAATCTAGGTACGCATGTGTCGGTGTGTATGCAGATATACGTAGGAATTGACATCAGAGGAGCGTACAAACGTTATAGTGGGTGTCGGGCGACGCGGAGCATCAACTGTATTCATTCAGAGTTGAACTGATGGAAAAACACGACACAGCTTACCGGTAAAATTCCTATCTGCCATATGCTTGCGCTTGGATTAGTTTAGTCTATAGCCATATATGGTATCGAGTCTTTGGCAAAAAGCTTCCGTGTTATAATTTCCAATCTAATTCACGTCGCTTTCTTCTTCTTACGAAATTAATTGAATTATCTATTTCGACCACATTTCATGAGTTCAATGTTTTATTTGATTAATGTTTTATCAGTACAAAAGAGGAAGATTTGGATGTGGATTAATCGTCATGCTGAAACGAATATCGGCTTCTTAACCATAGAAATTTTATACGAAAGCTGGAATAAGCGTAATACGAAAAGCGAAGAATGTGTACCATATTTTCTAGAAGCAGGAGTTTATAAATAAAAGAACAGTTCAGATTTCACTCGTAAACATCAAACACTCGGTTGAACATTTCGCATATTTTCCAGCTTTCCGCGAAACCATCTCCAAATGACAAGAATCTGGATAAACCAGGAGGGCTTGATGATGAGATGAGGAACTCAGCTTCGGCACTGAATACTGATTTTTTTCTTTTTCTTCACTTTCCTTTACTACTATATCCCCGTGAAATATCTTCGCGATATTCCATTTACTTAGAAAGCTTCTTAAGATTGAACCTTATAAATTTCCCACATACAGCTAAGCGGCACACATATGTATATATAAATAAATATGTCTCTCCTACGACAAATATGCAAGTCGACATGTATAGCGAAAAGTTTTTCACGTATACTAAAAATGCATCATCAAAACTCCTTTGACCTATATCTGTTCGAAAATGAAATACAAATACCGGAGAAATTCCGTGATAATCGGATACTGAAAGGTGTGCAAGATTAAAGAGTTCTCAATTTTGATGAAAAATACCAGCGCGGAGTCTCGTTTCAAATTAAACACATCACTCTATCCGTCTCATTGGAGTCTGTTTATCGTTACTGAAGCTCGACAGAGAGGCAAAAGGTCCCAGCTTACTTGACTGCGTATTTACCATATAATAGCTGTCCGAAAATATGAAAAATATTAGAAGGTAGGTATAGTAATAAGAAGAATGCGATTTTCAAAAGTGGTAAGGAAGAGATTTATCTGTTTTATTATTTTTTTTCTTCAATTTCATGAGATGATTTGCCGCGACCACTGGCTCTGCTGATTCCTGGTCGAGTGATATACCGCGATGTTGGGTGATAAATTCTTCCTGGGTGTAATATTGAATCTGACAGCAAGTCAGTGAGCCCCGAGCGGAGATTGACAGTCGAGAATATAACAAGGAAAAAAAAACACGTTGAGTTATACGGTTTTTCGCTATCACCACACAGTTGTGAGGAAATCTTGTATCAAATATCAAAATCCTGCGTAAATGAGAATAATAATTCTTTCTGCCTCTGCTTGACTTTATTTCTTCGTTATTTCTGGGCTTTTCCCACATGTTTTTTTTTTTTTTTTTGGATTTATCCTCATCCACGAAATGATATAGCATGAGTTTGATTAGTAAAAAAAAAATTGATTCTGCAAGTTTTGTTTCGTCTTCTCTCGGAGATTTTGAAATCTGGATAGATGTGACTCTGCGAAAGGATCAGACACGCGCAACTATAAGAGTATGAATGCTGTGAAACTAGTGAAATCTTCTTCTAAATTTAGGTGGTGATTTTCTAGGGTACTGATTAATTCATGTCTTCTTCTCCCGTTCCCTTATCTCACGTCCCTAGGAAAAGATAAATCCTTGAGTAGGGTGCCGATGATCGGCATCGTAGAACACCTTCGGCCCAACCCTAGTGGAGATTGTTTAGCAAAAAGTAGCTAGAGAACGGAGACCGAGAGTATAAACAATCTTGGAATCGTGTGGTTATGAGCTTATCAGTACCTACCTAGGAATAGGCAGGCTCCGTATCGTCTTATCTTAGCAAAGTAAAGTAAATACCAAATATTTAATTTGAAAAGCAACTGCATGGAATTCTGTGACGGAAATGGGCAACCGGTTAACAACACGTGCCAATTTTTCTTCATCCGTTTCTGTTTTTCCTCAAACGTTATATATGTGGCATCCGGCTGCAGAGGAGATAAGAACAAAGAATTCCACCAAGACGAGGGAAGACATCAGAAAAATCGTACGCCTAGCTGCGGTGAGAAAGTGACGCGCGTATGCGCGGTTTGCGAAAAATGAATCATTGTGAAATATCGCATATGAGCATATCGACGATAGAAGAAATATTTTTCTTCGTTTGGTTTTCCTCTTCATATGAAAACCCGAGTGATTATAACCGCGGCGATGTCCGGCTGTGCGAAAAGAAAATATTTTTCCCTTTAGCTGATGATTTCTGACGATTTGAAAGAAAAACAGAAAAAAATATATATATACATGTTTTCAGAGATAATACCGGAAACGGTTTTTTTATTTTCGATGAATCACACATGGGCGAAGATTAATAACGTCCGGAAATAAAAATAGCAGTTATTTTTTTTTTATATAAGAATTGCGCGTCGAATTGAAAAGTGCGAAATGATCTGCAGCGGGGCCGTTTCTGACCAGATATACACATGAATTTCTTGAGACGTAAATACGTGCAAAGTACGCGTGATAAGAGAGTTACGCGCGAATATTACATTTAGCGGACGCGTTTTTCCTGCGAGGTGTAAAGAATAAAAAATCTCCCGCTAAGACGTGGCGTCGCAGTAGGTATTACAAGGTTTCGTACGTTGCGTAACGGTTGACCTCATGTGCTGCAGCACATGATCCAATATTGGTAAGGTGAATTCAAATCAGATATGGAAAGTAGTCAGTCGCAAACTTCCGAAAGACAAAAAAAAAAAAAAAACATATTGATAAGCCTGACTCTGCGCAACTTCAAGATCGAGCGAAACAGGGTTGCTTGGAGAGCAGTTTTTCCTCTCTTTGTTCCGTTGTTTTCAAGTCAAGAACGTGGACCCCGAAACAGCGAAACGTGACTTTGTTATACGTAACGCGCAGGCAATGATTATCGTGGTTCAAAGAGAAGTCGAAGGGATTAAATGTGAAGTTACGTCGGGAGAATTATGACCCTTCAAACAAAGAATCGAAATTAATTGAGTCTTTGAAGAAAAGGCAGGTAGGTACTTTGGACATTATATCATGTAGTTTTTTTTTTTCTTTTTTTGCAATACCGGTAAATTTCATCATTTGCGCTGCCGGCAATGAAATTCTTTGGATAAATTTCTGTGAGTATATAGTCTTATTTTCTTCTCTCACATCTTATATTGCTTCGAGGTAACGAATATATTTATTAAGTTGCAGCGTTCACAGGCGCCAGTTAATTGCTCGTTAAATAAATTCAATGTAATTAGTAGAAATCCCCTTGTGCGTATCTCGCGTTATGGAGTAGGTATATAATATAATGACGATTGAAGAATTTCGAAGAATGATATTCTATAATAAATGTTTAAAAACTACCAAGAATCGCTTATTTCTCCTATACTTAAGCCTGCAGCTTAAGACCTGTCAACGCGGCATATAATTCACTTCCATAAACTGAACATTCATCTTTTAATTTATTTACCATTCTACAATTTTATTACCTTACTTTACCGTTCGTTGAAGAGGCAAGGTTAAACCCTATTTTTTTTTTCTTCGCGTTTTATTTCTTTTTATTTCCCGAAAGAAAAAATAAAAAAGAGGTAAACCTCATAACCGCGTTAAATTAATCGCCAATTTTCAACATCCTTCAAGATCTGATGAAAAATACTATGTGTATTTTAAATACGCTGCGTCAAGAGTGATTTTAACATTACAAGCCAAACACCCAGCTATTGGTTGTAGGGATTTTTGTTTACATTTTTCACACATCGAAGCAGATTTTATTTCTCATAAAATATGACCCACATTAGAGTAAACGCATGTTAAGATTTACAAACATTATCGCATGGTCCACGAAACGTGTGAGTTAGTCGTGTTAAATATAGATACGCGGGTGCAAAATACTTGACAAAAAAAAAAAAAAAATTATCAGTATCAAATAACACATCGATCTACGCCGGAAAAAGATGTCAATGAGTACCTATATATTATAAGATTGCGGTAGGAAAAATAATATATTTTATCTACCTCAATATGATGATGTATAATAAAGCTGATAACATAATTAGCTTTTTTTTCGCATTTCAAATACGTAGAAAGGCGCGATCCGTTCGTTAGTTCGGTTGAGTCAGGTCAGGTGTGCGAATCTTGAACGTGTTACAAAATCAACATGACGCATGCACGAGAGAAGCAGTAATGATCTTTACAAAAGGGTTTAAATTTTAATCAAAATTACACCTAATTTCACTACTTTTTTTTATATTTTTTTTATTTTCGCGGTGAGTATATTTGCTTGATAAATCATACGAGCATTTTATTACTCCTTATACTATACATGACTCAGTTTTTACGCAGTTTTTAAACCAGAAGTGACGAATGGAAAATAACAATCTACGCTGTCGTATGGTAACGACGAAACCTCGAAAGATGGTGATTATGTTACTCGAGCTATTTTAATCCTAGAATTTTCATTAGCACAAGAACGCGCCGGGATGGATCGAGATTCAAGATTCTCCGAGTCGGAGGGACATTTCCCTTAATGGAGATACGAGATTTGAATACCACGAAGGGTTGTTTCTCCGAGCTACCGACACGTTTCAAGATCGCATTTCGATCTCTGAACCATGGAGGGCCGTTCGTTACCGATGTCACTCAGATAATTGCGAGTCTATCTATAGTATATCTATATCATACTTTTCTTGGAATGTATTTTTTTTCCTGCTCAAGAAGTCCCTGTCTAGAAATTCTGCGATACATGCAATTCTTCGTTATCGATGTATCATTTCTTCACAGCACAGCCAGAGTTCTGGTTGGGAGTTTTTCTTACTATTATACTAGTAGCGCTCGCATATAATATGCACATCCGTCGAAAATGATAAAATGAGAATCCGCGACAAGAAATGAATCGACAGACGGGAATCCCAACGTATATATGTAGAATCATAATCCATGTGCAAGTGCAGCATGGACAAAAAAATAAATTCAAGATACACTATATATTATATATAAAAAAAAGTTGTGAAAATTATTTCCGAGAGAAAAGTTCGATTATTTGTCGAAGGAAAGGAATCTTAGGATTTGTTTCGCTGCTGGGTAACGGGAAGGCGGAAAATACAACCAAGAAACTCCTTATAGTTTCATGCAAATCATTTTTGCGCATTCAATCGCAGTAATTCCTGCGAATTTCGCTTCGCTAAAAGCCAATAAATAATCGCGTTTAATTTTTTCATTGAATCTTGGAAAAAAAATTTAATTATTTCAACCATAATCGAAGGATGAATAAATTTCCCCTGGAATTTCAACTTTTTTTGCTTACTCTTTTGGTCGAGACAGGCGTTGACGTCTCTACACATATTCAGCGTTTGCCCCATACCCATCACGGATGAAAACTTGCTTCACTCCACTTCGCACTTCACTTCACTGTACATATTTCATCATTATACAATGAAACTTCGATGGATTTAAAATTTTTTGATTTTCTCAGTCCGCACGAGTGAACCGTTCTAATTATTTTTTCCTCCGAAACAAACAACATCGTGTTATTTTATGTCGTAAAAAATCACGACACCGTCACTATCGTACAAACACCACTCTGCTGCACCTATACCAGCCTCTAGCGGATTATAAGAGCAATGCCATTTTTAACACGCGACTAAGTTGGCTGCGAAAAACAACAACAAACAATTGACAATCTGCTGCACGTATAAAAACAGTAATAATTATCTGTTCGCTAAAGGTGAACTTTCTATACGAAATAATCGAACTAAATAAATAATTATTGTAAAGAAATCGTAAAAAGATAGAGAAAAAAAAATGAAAAAAATTGGGGGAAAAAATGGATCGTACGAAAGAACGTATAAGTTAAGATGATGTGAGATTGGTGAATGTTCGATCTACGTTGACATAAAGTAAAGTTATCTTTTCTTTGTCGCTTTCTCTCGCGCGCACGCTCGCGGGTAAAGCATATATAAAGTAAATATATAGATTTGAACATGAACGGCCTTCGTGTGGCAAGCCTCGTCTTAGCGGCGCCAAGCTGACCTATCTGTCTGCTCGTAGCCGTAACCAAGCCGAGGGCTAGAGGCAGACAAACGCGAGCGAGTAAGCAAGCGAGGAAGCGAGTGAGCGAGCGAACGAACGAACGAACGAACGAGCGAACGCCAGAGAGCGGAGACCCGGAGACCGTAGAATCGAGAGCCTCCACCGTAGTCAGCTGATACTCGCGACCTCAGAACGTGTCTTGTTGCTCTAGGGCCTCAGGGCGAATAAATGACCGTTCAATCTTTAACGAATTTGAGGGATGCTGTGCAAGATGAACTTGATGGATTAAAAAAGTCCGCTTGATTATATGCATATGTACAAAGTACATATTATGTCTGGTGAAAGTGTTTAAAGTAATTTATATGTCTGCGAGAGGAATAGGGTTTAATTAGCTAATAATTATGGGATGATCAGAAAAGTTGTTGAAATAATTAGAAATTATTCTGGGAATAATTTCCCGGTAGGAAAACGATTTATAGATAAGGAGATAACGACGAATTCCTTCTATATATTAAACGTGGTTACGTATACCTATATTACAGATTTGTCTCGTGCGTTTTGAATTTTTTCGATGAACATACGCGCGAAAGGGTGATATTCGCGAAAAATAATGCATCTATACGAAATGAAAGATTTCGCTCCAGATTGTAAATCTCGGTTTTGAAATTGGAAAGAAATCTCAGCTGTTACAGAGATTTCGCGAGTATTGCGAGCGACCTTGAAACGTCTTGCAAAAAGGTCGTTTCACAGCGCAGGCGCAACGGACCAGCGACGTTTTGCGCGGTAAAGATTTATTGTAATCACGTTTGGGCCTTGAGGCCCTTGAATTAGCGAAAACCGGCTCGCTCATTCCTCTCCTTACCCCACTCCAAAAGACCTGACTATATAGCGCCGCTGCGCTGCGCGTCGTGTCAAGTTCAATGTTCCCTGGTATTACCACACTCTCGTGTGGCGGAGGACCTCGCGACCGGGCAGTAAGACCGAAGCCTGCGTACGGCGCAACGTGGTTCGGTTTGGTCCCAATTCCAACCATCCACGCCGCGCTTTTCTACGCCCCCTAATCATAATCATAATCATAATCACAATCATCATCATCATCATCATCGTCATCGTCATCATCATCATCATCATCATCATCATCATCATCATCATCATCATCATCATCATCATCATCATCATCATCATCATCATCATCATCATCATCATCATCATCATCATCATCATCATCATCATCATCATCATCATCATCATCGTCGTCATCATCATCGTCATCACCATCATCATTATCATCCCGGCGAAAGCGCATGGTAGCTCCGACTTTCTCTCGAACTTAAACTGAACTGAATTTTTTCGGTTTTCTAGCTTATCAGTATGACATGACATGCCCATACAAGCTAAACGATATTGATCGGGAAACATACTGACGGTTGACAACTCGACCGATTATCGTAGCTAGATTATGGTATCAGTGTACTTCATTACACGTGTGTATCTTTCCAGCACGCGTCTATTTTTTTATTCTCGTTCAATCCATCTCTAATATACGATGACTCAATCAATCTCTCGTCTTGTAATTCTCTCTTCGTAATGCGTAACTATCGTTTTCGTTTTTTCTTCTTGTTCTTTCTGTTCTTCTTCGACTTGCCATTCCAATTTTATTTATTTTTTATTCACTTAGGTGCTCGATACCAAAGAGAAAAAAAAATTAAGAAAAAAGTTGCGTACGTCCTTCGGGCAATATCTCTACAGGAATTTTCTCTCCATGGTCTACAGCGGTAGGTATAGCAGTGATATAATCTTTTAATTTTATATCAGAGCGAATGACCTCGACCGTGCAAATATCTCGCTAAAATTCATTGGCTAGTAGTATATAGTCGGTGTGGTGCCACGCGTCCTGGTGCTACGTGACAAGAAATTTCTACAGCATATCTATGCGGAGAAACTAATTCACGTTTCTACATTCCGCGGATGCGATAAATCAACTTTTACGCCGGGGTAATAATTATTTATACAATTTTTTTGTCGCATCACGATTCAAAAATACGGATTAATTGGGCGCCGCGCCGGTGTTAATCCAAGAGAATAATTTACAGGCAGGTTCACACTTCACAGTTATAACAGTCAGCACTATGCTATATAGCCATGGTTATATACCAATTTGTTGGTGTGATAATAAAATATTCATTGAACGCCTCAATTAATCAGCAATCTAAATCAACGACGACAAATCAACTAGCAATTCATTCTTCGAGACTACAGGTAGGTAGGTAGGTAGGTGCCTACTTATCTCTCGAATGAGTAGTACGTATCAGAAATTATCGCCGAATCAGGTTAATCGAATTGAAATAGCATCGCCATGTTTCAATTCGATGATATCGTTTATAAGAATCTGCAAAGTTGCATAAATATTACGTCATTACGTGGAATTTGATTTTGTTTGTTCATTCCTTATTATAGTAGTTTAATTTCACAATTTTATTTTGCGCACCAAAAGAAAGTCCCGCGTTTTTCTATACACAGGGCGTCGATTTGTCGGCAACCTCATCCCGCTGCAGTTACGTATATATAGAATTAAATTATCGCTACGCCCGGCTTTCCCGATTGCACCATTAGCCAAGAACCCCCGCCTCCTTAATTACGCGCTAGCCAAGGAGGTTTGCGATTAATATTGAAAGTCGAGCTTCCCGATTCAGAAACGGGCTGGATAAGTTAAGTTGTCGTCTTCTCGGTGTTCTGAACACGCGGAGTCCCCCCGTCTGAGAAAATAACAAACGACATAACGCCTTCTTCGTCTTCTTCGTATTCTTCTTCTACTTCTTCTTCCTCCGATGCTGGAGCCAGGCGCCACTTATGCGCCAGTGCTCGCGCCTTCTTCTTATTCTTCTTTTCTTCTCTTTTTTTTTTCTTCTTCTTTTTTTTTTCATCGTCTTAGTTTTCTATTTATTTAATACTCCAACGCCTTCTCTCTCGGTCTACTGATCTTGCCATTCATTCATTATACAGTCAGATGAAAAATTCTTAGATTCCTAAATTTAATTTATTTTCTAACACGCGGCCTTTGATCGCTACACTTCATCCCGATAGGTATAAAATAAGATACAAATCTCGTTTATTACACCGGCTCTACTACTTCCGAACTTCGTTATGCCTTAAGCTTACCTGATTAAATATACGAAAAATCTTTATATCTATGAAATGAATGTACTTAGGGTATTATATGTATAGAAATATTACCGCGCAGTAGGTAGACGTAGGATAATGTATACCTACACACATGCATACCATGCATACATGTATGGAAACAGTAGTTCAAAACGTACTGGCGTGTTTATCATTATGATTACGAATTATAGTCGTGGTAGTTAGGTGTATGTATACTACGCTATAGTCCAATGACAGTGTAAATTTGCATTAGCCAAGGTAACCGTGCGTTTGATGCGGGTTGCGTCACTTAAAAGATTACGAAGAGGCCTTGCCCGATTGTCTGCAGCGTCGATAGATACCAATCATTTTCTTTTTCAATTATACTACACATTATGTACATATCATAAATAATTTTTTCTTCCACTTAAGTCGATTAGCTATGCATATACGAGTCCGAAAATCGTTTCATCAGAAAGCATTAGCTCCTCGTATAATTACACCAACGTATGAAGAGATTCTCGAATGACGAAAATATAAGTGCGCAAGAGAAACCGGGGATACACCGCATCATCGTTTGACATATGGAAATGCTATAGGTATATGTATATATGTTGTATATGTGCAACAGTCACGCTTGCGGTTTATATGAATAAATGCGAATAAAGTCAAAAGAAATGTAAGGAAGGATCGAAGGAAGGTCAGAAGGTATAAAAATCGTCAGAATCACGTGGATCATGACCTAGGCCGGCCATCGACCAGGTAAAACAAATATAAACGTAATATAATGACGTGACAATGCAATGCAAAGTGGTTTATGTATTATGTACATTACCTACCATCGAACGCAATACCGTACTACATTACGTGACACTGCTTAGCGTGAATATTTTTATAATAAATAAATAAATAAATAAGTAAATAAGAAGAAAAACGGACTTTCAGAGTTCAGAATTAAACGCGGTATACTATAGATATATGCATGAGTGAAATCGCAATGATTATGACGCTATACGGTTTGACGAATAGACAGACACGTATACCTCTTACACAGCTGTGCAAACAGTTCCAAAAAAGGAGGTGAACCTGTTCGAAACAAGTTAACAACGCAAGTTGATACTTATTACAATAAATTCATAGCGAGATATCTTACAGTATATAGGTAACCTATGCCCGTTATTATGCTATCAAGACCCCAGGGTACTAATGGAACCCATGCTACGTGCGATAGAATCATACGTAGGGAAGACCGGAACGGGAGCGGGTCAAAGTTCCGAATTTTTCAAGTTCGGAACGGTCAACCCAAACAATTCGATTGAGACGATTCTGGATTTTCAGAAACGTTAAAGTTTGGAATATTCAGATTCGGACAGGTCGGAATTCAGATAGCTCAAAACTCCGAAATTCCAGACCCCCGGAGATCCGAAAATTTCGATCTACTTCTCAGGATGTGAAGCAAAAAAAATAGTTCATTCTAATCGAGATCCTTTCTTCGAAAACTCATTTTAATCTACTTAAATCGATAACTTCATGATGTCATAAATAATCTATAGGATTTTTGAAACCATTTTTATTTTTTTTTCGAAAAGTACATCTTAAGACGATTAATTTGACCATTTATTGATTTCGATACGATCAATAAATCCCGAGTTATTAATTAAAGACTGAATGAATACATGCGTGAATTTTCAGTTCCGCGGGAGGTTACGCGTTTCGAAATGTCGAATCGTCGATATTCTTAGTTTCAAAATCTTTGCAATCCGCTATTATAGACTTCCGGGAAAATGTCCTACCCTTTCTAAAAACTTTTGAGTAAAAAATATTCAAATTCGGTATTTCTACCGTCTGGGGACTTTTAAAATTTGGGCCTTCGATCGACCCTAGAGCTCCTCTACATACACACAGGTATATGTGAAGACGATATACCTACTGCGATACCAGAAAAGATGACATATATTGTCGTTTCACGATTATATCGGTGGACAGAGCTGTGTGGATATAGGAAACAAACTGAAGAAATATACGCAGCGTGGATATTATTGGAGATGAAAAAGAGGGTCGCGTGCCGGACGAAGATCGTTTCGAGGCGAGACGGCGTGGGCGATATTACCTACATAGAATCGTTGGTCAAAAGTGTTTAGCAATAATAATGATAATGATAATGATAATGATGATAATGAAAAATGAAAAAATTTATCCTCGGAGCAAATGAACGTATTAATGAATTGGTATGGGTAACATGATGGGATAATACAGGGTTTAAAAATGCAGGAAAAAATAATCAACGAAAAAAAAAACTTACATTGATCAAATATCTTAAGCATTGCTTTCTTTAACTGCATAATCGGACGTGTTGTTTCTAATCCAAAAAAAGCAATGCATAACCACACTTTCACTCGGTTTAAACACAATATTAGGTATCACACTAATACAGGATACAATGTTCATCTCAAATTAAATACTACACTTTTTTAAATTGAGATAGGGATAAAATTTTTCTTATCACACGACGCCTTATACATACTATTGTAAGATTAATCCCTCAAATTTTCTCTCAATTTCATCTCCACTATAGGTATGTGTGTAAGCACAACTTCACTTTAACACTATCGCTCCATATGAAGAAATGCGAATCACCCTTTTATTTTCATCGGTATAGTATATTATGTGAAATTCGTGATGTGAATTCTAGACCCTCCAGTATAATTATATAATTCTTGTTCAACTATCACCGTTATAGTTCGTTCGATGGTGTTTTGCGTGTATATCTGTTTTGTGAACGTGGACAAATAACGTTATTGTCGTACAATAATTATTATCGCTCTACCATTTGACATTTTGCTATCAACTGTCTCGATTCTTCGTTCGAATGAGATAAAGTTGGCGTCGCGATGTAATTTTATTTTTTATTTTTATTTATATCTCGACTGACTGACTGACTGACTGACTGACTGACTGACTGACTAACTCACTAACTCACTTAATGACTGACGGATGGTGCAGGACCAGAACGAGAACATAGAAGAAAAGTCGACGAAATTGATCGCGAGATAATATCGTAGCGAATAAACGCTGAGAACGATAGTTTGCACGCACTGCACAGTTTAGAAATGCTTTTTGAAGACTGGGTTACCGCGTAGGTATACCTCATATAAAGAGCGTATAGAACTCGTATACTGAGATACGGAGAAATGATCTTACACGTTAGTTGTTTATGCCCTAATCTTAGCTAAATTGAATTTACCCGCACGTTGTAGAGTTTGAGGTTCGTTACTCTTTACGACTTGACAAATATTTGTTAAACATTTTGCGACGCAGCCTCCTCTCCTACTCCTCCTTCTCCTTCGCCGCTCTTTTCGCTTCTCTTACCGCAGCAATGATAAATGAAAATAGGCGGGAATCGCGAGAGGGATTTTTTAATTTTTTTTTCCTTCTTTTAAATATATAGTCTCTTACGTTCGCAGTATTTGAAACTAATACTTTTCACGTGATGATATTTATGTACATATGTATATTTATATGAAAAAAAAAAAAAAAAAACCATACATCTCACTCGTATAGTTATATTCGCTAATTCAATAATTGGAATAAATTTTTCGAATATAGTATGTAAAGCGCCAGAACTTGGAAATCCCCCCTATTATCTTCAGGGTATTATCTCTCGCTCACTTTACAGTTTATTCAGTCAAGTGTCTGTGCCATTGCGATACGAGGATAAATGAAACAGGAAAAGAAAAAAAAAAAAAAAAGAAAAAAAAAATTACCCGCGAAACAGGAGCCGATATGTTTCATCTACGATAAAGAAGATAAACTCCCGCATAACAGTGTTCAGTTTGTATACTATAATATCATTCCACACTTCCTCCTCTTCTTTCTCCAAATGTGTTAATTTTCATTCACTTTTCCGAAGAGGGAGTTTTTTTTGTTTTCTGTTATTTTTCAGAAATTTTTTTATTCAAAGGCAGTAACCGCGTTCAGCTCAAGCGACTGTAGTGAAACTTTCCTTCGACGCACGCGCCTTCGGCAACGTATAACAGCACTATAGCACTCGTGTATTCGATGTATATACTATAAAACCACGAGGGTTTGATAAATATGATGATAAAAAATAGAATAAATTATTCGATATTGAATAATCCTTGAAAATCGATACCAAGTTACGACCAACGTCTCGAGAACAATAAAACCCGCACGCACTCTGTATCCGGGCTTTATACCACCCAGTCCACCGCTTTGGCGATAAGGAAATCCGAAAGATGGAACTCTGCAGGCTAAACGACGCGTCGCGTGTGCCACGAGCGCACCGTGCGAGCTGCTTCTGCTACGCGAGTTTAACAGCGACTGGCGTCAAGTCACGACGGAGTGCGGCCCGCAGTCCCGGCGGCCGGTCGTGTCTCGGAATCAAGAGTCGGCGTCAGCGTCAGCGTCAGCCTCAGCCTCAGCCTCAGCCTCAGCGTCAGCAGTCAGCACCCACCACTAGCGACTACCAGCAATAGCAGCAGCAGCAACAGCATCAGCAATAGCAACAGCCGCAGTACCGCGACTCCCGCAACTGTCCGCGGTACCAGTGCCACGGGTCCGATTCATGAACGCGACGCGACGCGACGCAACGCGTCTTTCGCGCTGGCGAACAGCGGGCGAAACCGAACGCCACACACAGATAATAGCGACTGATGTATGTACGTCGCTGCTGTGTGGCGTATAAATGCTGTGTTACGTTAACGTTTACGTATTACTGATCTTCTGCGCATCTTTAACTTCTGTCTTTCTTGTTTCCATTTTTTTAATTTTTTTAATTTTTTTTTTCCTTCGTTACTGAAGAGAGAAATTCGTAAAAGTGCCTAACTGTATCTGTAAAAGCTCAAAGTCAAGAGTTCTTCAATCAATCAGAGATCGGAATCGGTTGGATACTATACGTACAGGAAAAAGTTGGTTTAAATCGCCGAGCCGTTTCTGAGCATATAAAAGTTGATGCGGTATATGGGACGGTCTTTGAACCACAAAACCGGAAGCTTTTAAATTGAATCTCGGGTGAACAAATTGAGACAAGTTGTGGAGCGGGAGAGATAACTTCTTTTTCCTTCTTCTCTAAATACACAAAATCCCCGGTACGGGGTATTTGAGGAGCATATAGACTCGGGAAAATGTATCTATTAATTGAAAGCCTCTGAGGTCCCGAATTTTTTCACGTCAAGCCAGAAAGCTCGCGATCTATACTACCACGAGCGACAGCCTATGTTATGACACTACAATCACATCTTCATTTTGTTTTACTCTTTTCGTATATCGTCTCGTTTCCCGTTATCTATTTCTGATCCCTATTCCTTTGCAGCATTTTTTGCAATCAGTTTCTTCCACGAATTCTGAGTTACACAATAGAGTTTCACGACTGACAAGTACAGCTGTTGAAGTAAACCACGCCGTGAATTACTATATATGTGTCTATAGACACAGCAAAAGCATCGGATATCAGCTGTTGTCACAGCGTGAAAAGACCCGGTATTCCCAACTGATTAAGGATAAAAACCAACGACACCAGGTCATACCGTAGTACTTATTCAACTTTAACGTTTTGTTGTGTTTTATGTTTCTTATTTTTTTTCTTTTTCTAATGCTTCTTTTACGTAAGGTACCTCCTTGGTCAGATCACCCTCCTCATCCGGGACAATCCCGAAACTCGAATAGTAGCGCGCGGGCGTTCCCCGGTCACGCGAGCAGACGCAGCTCGTCTCCGGATCCGAAGCGGACGCTTGATTACCTCATGTCGCAGGAAACATTGTATTACCGACTAACGACTGACGAGTCTCTCTCTTGTCTCGTCTTGTAGTACATGGGCTCGTCCTCCTTCTCATTGTCAGACTATTGACTGAAAGTTTGATGCTGGCTCTTATAGAGAAACGGGAAAAATAAAGAGAGAAGGAAAGCAAAAAGAGAAACGAAAAAAAAAATGTACCGGAAAACGCGCGCTTGCGTCACTCAATTTCTTCGAGCGTATTTCCGCCGGTGAAAATCTCCTCGTTTATCAAATATCATTCTCTTCATTTTCCAGTTTTCTCCGAGTCTTTCGTTTCATTTTTTTTTTTTTCCTTACTTCCCCTACTATAGCCAAGCGTCGTTTGAATTATATCGTCAAACTTCTCGCCCTTTGTCATTAATTATACACGGTGGAAATTTTTTTTCTTTTTTTTTCCTCCTTTTCGCGAGGTATTCTACGAAAACTTTGGCTATTTTTTTTTTTTTTTTCCTTTCTTTCGTCTCTTTCTTCCGCACATCATAAAAATACCGTATATGTATACTTATTCATATTTCAATATGCATTGTACTGTTAGCCCGTGCAAAGTATAGTCGAACTTGCAGCAGCAGCTGAGGTCAAACTATAAGCGCGCGCACGCGCACACGTGTATGTCGGATGTATGTAATGGGGCAACGGCAGCTACTGTATATAGTCTGTATAGTTGTGGTTCAAAAGTATGTAGTTATATAGAGCTGTACTTTTGATAACTGACATCAATATGAGCAATCTTGTTTTGTCTGGTGAACCTTGAAACTTTCTGCACCGTAAAATTCTCGGTTAGGTATAAGATATTACGGAGAGAATCTTTCGCCTCGCGCTTTCCACCAATCTGCACGTGCTAATCGTATCTACTGCGTGCGAACATCGAGGCCAGATATATAGTAGAACTTGAAGATTTATTGAAATCGTATGGAAATTGATTATTCGTTTACTTGAATAACAAATTTTCATATTTCGCATATAGAATCAAATTTTTTTTCATTTTTTTTTTTTTCTTTAGCTATTCGATCGTTTCCCGTACCTACAGAAATATACGCAGGATGAATCCGCGGCTCACACTGTAAATGAGAAAGAGAAATAGAGACGAAAAGGAAAAAAAAAAGAAAAGTAAGTCTGTCGCGTCAGCAAATATGGACAAAGTCTGAGAAAGATAAGCTACACTGTGTTCGGTGATTAATGGACAACGAATGATATAAAAAGTGTGGTTCGCGGGCTGAAAGAGTATTACATATATGAGTATATATATATACAAGCAATATGGAAGAACGATACGATAACGGACAACAAAGTCTTGAGAGTAAATAATTCATCGGTTCGAATATCGCATGGAGAAGCTCACGTGCGAGCATATATTCGCGGGTCAACCTGTAATGAAAAAATCGTCAAATTCCTATCATTGGTGAAACATGAATCTTTCTCTTCTTTACGACGTATTGCAGATTTTAATTTGCGAAAAATGAAATAATAAAATAAATAAATATATACAATTTGTAATATATAATTGATGATGCGGCGATGTATCGCCTCGACGAGAGACATTTCAGCCCCGGTTGAACTGGCTCATTATGTGTACAGCACGCGCGATCACAAACGCCCTCTTTCCCTTCTAGTCTGGCCTAAGGCAGAACGAGCTATGTTTGAGTTACGACACGTACGATAAACGCGAACCCGACCGCGTACGAAGAACTGACGTTAGCCAAGATTCCATGAATGAGGTTCCATCGCGAGCGGTGAATGTGTGTCCGGTATATAAACGGTGTAACGCATAATTTTACTGAATGGTAATAAACTTGATTGGCAGCGGCAGTAGTAGCAGCAGCAGCAGCGCGGGTTGTACGCGATAGTAATTGCGTCGAATGATCGCACGTCGCGTAGGTACCTACATATACTATATAGCGTCGAAACTTCCCACGTTAAATCAAAACTAGTGTAAAACTCCTAATCGCTGATCTCATTGTGAATATAGCTAGTTAAAGGAAGTCGTCAAGATTTTTCTTAAACATGAACTAAAAAAATTAACATCCAAGGAGAAGAGAAAACACACACACACACGCACACATAGTCTTCTAATGAATAGACACGAAATGATGATGCAGTACGGAGAAGGAAGTGGCTAGACTTCAGAGACGAGAGGAGGCAAGAAAACAGCGGCGAAGCTTGCAGCTGGGGAAGTGTGGGTACAGAGAGAGAGAGAGCGAGAGAGAAGGAGAGAGGCTGGGCCTCTCGGACGACCGGATGTAGTGGGCCGCTTCCGGTAACCGCGACGGAGACCGCGGACGCTATGCGTAGATGACATCTGGGCCCCTTAGGCTAGTGACTTAAAAAACGCGAGTTTAACTTACGATTAGCCAGTAAAGATATATTATTGCGTTACGTATACGACCACGAAAGATAACCTAGCTGCTCTATGTTAAATAAAATGTTAATTCCGGTGTTGCGACACCCACGGACTTTGACCCGGCTTTGAATTAGATCGGTAGTTAATTAGGCGGTAGTTGGTTGACTTGAGGTCACGCAGCCCTGTTCTCCTCTAGCTATAATACCTACTTTACTCGCGGGGTATTCGGAAGGGCGCGAGCGCCGAGATATGAAATGATTAAATAAGCCGAGCAAAAGTGGCTTTTTACTATTGTCAGATTATCGTGTACAAACGTACGTATAGAGATATATGTATACATGTGTGTTTCATACGATCGCGACAATATAGACGTAAACAAGCGTGTCAATGCCAGACGGTGTGTTTTGCATAGAATTCGCAAGCCGGCAAGAGGCACGGCAAGGCTATGACGGTGTGTAGTACGACCCAGCCTAAACTGAGCTAAACTAAACTGACTCGAACCTGCATAAATCGGCGATCGTAAGTTATCACCTTGTGAATTAGTGGGTAACCAAGCTGGCATCTGTATCGCGCTAATTAGTAAATAAATATATTTTCAAGCGTAATAATTAACGCAGCGTTCGAAGCATGCCTACGTATCGGATGTATACACGAATTAGTAAAGTCAAGCAGCTTTTCTCGACGTCGGAATTCGCGCCTAATGAAATTTCGCAACTGATGACGAGTCCAGATTGGACAAAGCACGGAGAAACTGAGAGAGAATAATCAAGCTAGTAGAGAGAAAGATGATATATGAGTTCGAGGAAAGCCTCGTTAAAAAACAAAAATACAGTCAAACACAAGTTTGTGTAGGTATGCTATAATGCAGGAGGAATTATAGAATCCGGTTCCGTCTGGTCTAATCAGAAATTTGAACGAATGTGTGTATGAAATTTTAATTCCATAACTATTTTAAAAAATATCGCCGAAATCTGTGGCCATAACAGTCGCCGTGTACCAGAATGAAATTTCAATACTTCCACCCATATATCGCAGATTCGATTTTCAAATATTTTTTTTCTTCATATTTATATTGCCACGACCTCTAGTGCCTCAGAAAATACCAGCCGGACAAATCTTGGTCCAAATCGAAATCCTTCGATCTATTTTGATCAAATTGAATAAAAAAATCTGAAAATTATTCGAGGTATGTATTTCTTCACCATCAAGTTTTGTTAAAGTCGGTCGACTTGCTCGAAAGTTATTCGACTTGTACGTAGACTAGGAACTATTATATTAAGTGTCCCACTTTCCTGGGACACTAAAAGTAGGTATGCCTCTTCAATATCCATCGTTTGCATATATATGTATGTAGATATGTGTAGTACTTGATTTTTAAATTTGCGACAGAAAGTATATTTAGATCTGAAACTGGACGTATTCGCCAAGGTTTATGGAGGTGCGAAAAGGTCGCGAAGCGATAAGAGGACCGGCGAGTAGGTGGCTACCCGGATTACGATCCAATCCATCGGTTTAAGGAAGTTTCACGAGTTTTCACACTCTTGCAATGCGATGATATCACGTTTCCTCGAGTCCGCTCCCGTACCTACCGTCCGATAAAATAGATCCGAGCATGTAACACGATTCGATGAAATTGCGTTGAACTTTGAGGTCAAAGAGGCTAACGGAGTGCGAGACGGCGAAGACCGCCTGACAGTCAGCTGGCCAATTGGTCAGGGTCAATTTCTCGACTGACTAATACGATACAATCTCGTACGCCGACCTTCTCATTGACCCCGGCATGTCAATCCAACGGGTTTCTTGACAAGAAGAAAAGAGAGAGAAATAGAGAGAGAGAGAGAGAGAGAGAGAGAGAGAGAGAGAGAGAGAGAGAGAGAGAGAGAGAGAGAGAGAGAGAGAGAGAGAGAGAGAGAGAGAGACGGAGAGAAAGTGAGAAGAACAGTGAAATATAGAGTACAGAATGAGAAAATCTCCACAGCACATAGCAATCCGCATAAATTCATCTTTCTAAGACCTTAAAGACTCACCTAGTTTTCTGCGCGAACTCCAGAGCACTGGAGGGTGCGCGGAGTGGTTACCTGCGGAGGCAGCCAGTGTGACTGCGTTCCGCGTACCTAGAAAAGAAAGAGAAATAATAATGAATTATGAGTATGAGAGGGGAAAAAAAATCTTCAGGGCAAAAAAAGAGATCCGGTGTCGATCGAAAGGGTTTATTCGAATCGTAAGATCATCGAAGAACTTACAACCATTTCCCATTGACGGTAGACTGTGGTTATACTTGGGGTATTTCCCAGCTGGAACAATTGGAAACACTAATGCTGGCGAGCATCTCGTCCAGGTGTTAGCCATGTTTTCACTCCTAGCCTTCGACGGAACATTTAGAAATGAGGATTTCCTACCCAAGTTTGTTACCCGGGTGTCCGTCTCGCGCTACTCAAGTATTCCGCTATGTAAGTTGATGATCGTCACAAGGGTGTGCGTGTCCCGGGGGGTTTCGTCCCACGTACGGTGTGTATACGGTGTAAACTTGACGTACACTTTATCGTCCTTGAAGCTGTTATACTTGGACGGATATTTGCCGACCCGCATAAGCGATTAGCCATAAGCGTGTCGGTCCTTTGGTGTGTATTCGTGTTGTTAGTCGGTGACTCTATATTCGCCAAAGTATCTCCTGCTCATCAACCTAATGGTAGTAATTATCGTCCGACAAATGGAATTATGAAACTTTATTTACTCGGGTCAGGCACGACAGAGCGAGGAACACGGACCCATCAAATGGCTACAAATATATGTACCTACGTATAAAAACACACAATTTTCTTCGCCTGACTGGACGATGATTAGTGCAGCTCAGGGTACGTTAAGGGAGTCAGCTATTGTGTAGCTATACTATACTCGGATGTTATCAACGATTTCATTAATGACCATCAACCAATGGACTGAATTAACTTTCTTGAGGCTCGCTCGTTTTGAATTGGAAGAAAAAATGAACGCCTCAAGACTCGACTCTTGACCAACATTGTGAATCTATGTCAAGTTAATTCGGTAACTAAGATCTTACGGCGTCGATGATCGTTTCACTAATTTAAACCTCACTGGTTGACAAGAAAGTGAAAACCCATATGTCAATATGATAATGGCCGAATATGTTTCTTAACGCTGCTCATGCACCGTACGTATTGCTCATTGCGGATTATACGACGAGTGAATTACACGTAGACCAAACATTGGACACGAATTAGTCTTGCGAAATATTCACCAACTAATAGTGCATATTTATCATCAATGCGAATGTTCACAACGCCACTGGTTTTCTACGTACTTGGCGCTTACATCTTTTCACTTCTTCACTCGATTTCAGAATAGAACAAATATTCTTTCATCCCAAGCACCTTTCATCGTCGAAACTTTTATCTACCAAAAAATCGACGTCTACGGAACGTGTCATCGACACGATAGCTTGGAAACGTAGAGAACTATGGGTACGCCATATTCGTATGTACATAGATTAGTTTAGACTCCGGTACATAGCGAAAATGTTTTGTTAAGTTAGAAAGTAAAAAATTTTCAGAATCTAGCTCCCATATGTTCAAGTGATTGAAACTTTTTTCCTACACATGAGCCAAAACATTTCTTTCGGCATCAAAAACCACCTAAAATTCAATGTCTAGGTTTCAGGAATTCAGAAACAGGTGTGTCTCGTTGAGAATTTTCGATGGTCCTGTCGACTTATGTAAATTGATGATAATAATTATTGGGAAAGGGAAAAAAAGAATATACGAGTATTACGAAATCAGCATTCCATCTTTTTGACCGTTGCGTTGAGACAATTTGCAATCTATAATACCTACAAGTTCTTTCGGGATTGTTTAATTTAGTTAAAAACTTGATGGAAAAGCCTCGAAATTCCGGTCGTCTTTTTGTCTGAAAACCGTATTTCATTGTCCTATTATTCCTAACAACCGTCGCGAGCCACCGCTGCTGCCTGTGGTAAACGTAATTGCCAACGGAAATCAGACGTCAGCGACGAAGACAAGCGGCCCGTGACAAAGATTAAATTAATCTTCCGGAGCGGAAGTAAATTGAGCGCGGTTCAGCTAATGAAATTATTTGGCGGTTAAGAAGATGAAAGCGACCGCTTGGGTATGCTGTGCAATACGGAGACTTTTGTCAACGTCAAAAAATTCCCACGCGTTAAATTTTTCGGCTTCTGTTAAACACCGCGTGCAATAAATCGCACGTATATATGTATATAGCAGGTATATGACTTGCGACATGCATCGCGAAACGTATTTTCGAACTTTTTAACAAAATACGGGCCAGTTCAGCGAATAGCTTCTCGTAGCGAAAGCATTAAACATTTTGTGAATAAAGGCTGGTCCACACAGGCTCCGCTTTCCTTTGATAGCTCGAGCTTTTCGCACGCTAAGCCTTCCACGTATACGTATATGCATAGGTAAGCACAGGCTCAGCTTCTTTCTTTTTTCTTTTTTTTTTTTCTCTCACAAACGAGTCCATGATTTACGACCTGGGATCGATAGCCTGACAGCGGCTGTTGACGCAAGCCGGCTTAGATGAAGTGCATGGAGATGAATCACCAGACATGCTTAACACACATCGGCAGCTACCACGAACCAGAGCATCCAGTATATGAAAATCTGATAGTAAAGATGAAAATTGATAAATTAAAGGAGCTGGGTATAAAGTTCTGTAGAAAATTATTCGCGGAATTGAGAATACGAATAAATCGCGGTTTAATTCGATGCCACCTACACGTGTTGCGCTATCACTGTTTTTAATCGTACACGCAGTTGCGAACGGTTTAGTCCCTGACACCTTCGTCTTCTGTACCCTTTCCTCGCCCTCGGCGTATTCTCTGGTTTGCGGAGTGTGTCTAATTACGTCAGACCGCCTGAGTCACGTAAGTGTGACGATGCTGGTTGTAAATACACCCTCACATCCGCGGATAAGAAAACGACATCAACGGTAGGTGGGTAGGTAGGTAGGTAGGTATAGGTGTGACTCAGGAATTACTTTCCTCAATTTTGCCACGGTTTAGGTGCCCGTTAAATAAAATACAATACGCAGCTGATTGGTGAGTTTCAATTCGTTCCAATAACCATACTGCAGCGAAGGTTCAAATTTCAGGTTGAAAGGAAGTTAGGAACTCGATATTTGTTGCAATTAAAAAAGGTGTTATAAAAAATTTCTTAAAAAAAGTATTCGTCCCCTCGATGTTTGAGTCGATATTATTTCGACGAAAAAATGTTGATCCTCTATAAAATTTTATTGTCAGCTAGAACACCCGCTATTCCGACTACGCTGCTACGTAGAAGAGATGGGATCGACGACGGAAGACCGTCGAGAGACGCTATTTTTGTATCAGTCCCCTTTTCCCGCGACTTTCAAGCCGTCGAAGTAAACGTCGAGTTCTTAGCTACGTCAGCTAGCGTCGTTAATTGCGACATAATAACCGCGGGTATTCTCTCCGAGTATTGAAACCCCGAAGGAAGGAAAGAGTTAGCTGGAAAACACGTCAAACTTCTACCCACACTCGAAGATTCATCGAACTTTACGTAACGCTAACTTATACTCCCCCGCTTAATCAATGGTTGCAGATCGTCATTTTGAGGAAAGTTACGGAAATCCTTAGAATCGGTAGTTAAAATCATGATGCTATATACATTTTCCGTTTTAACGATAGACTTATCCGCATGTATATCTGCGGATCGTCTCTCAGATTTTCAATCTAGAAGTAAATCAGAATTTCAAGGAAAAGCGGCAGTCACCCACACATGGATATACCTACACGTAGGGATGTACATAATACATCAAAACTAAATGTGATTTTGTGAGTCCCAGCCAAGAGCACGTATAGTACCTACGTCACCTTAAATTCGACGGGTTTGACGTAATAAAAATCTATTTGTGTCAATTCCACGATTATCGCGACTATTCGAACTCGCCAATTTTTTTTCACCACTCCGTATTTCACGTGATCGTCATCCATGCCTTTGAAAAATAAATAGAAATAGATTTAGAAAGAAAACATTTTTTATAGTTCCAGTTGATTATTTTTCCTGAAATTATCATTACAGAGGGAGAAAATTTGTAAGTCTTTGACTGTTCAAGCCAGCTTTAACCCAGCCCAAAATTTCGGTCGGCACATCAGCCGGATATTACGTCGAAATAATTCCCCAGAGTATCTTGCCGCTGCGAATGAGCTTGTGGCATAAGATCAAACTCTGTAATTAATGTCATGCCATGCCAGGGTTTCAGAGTGACATTTTTACTACGAAATCGAGAACCGATAATCCGCGAGATAAAGCATCAATACGCAACTATGGCATTCAGGCAATGAGAGAATAACGAGATCGAAAACAGCTAATTTCAACCTGTCTGCATTCTCGTAGCAGCAGTGAGAGTCAGAATAATGATGATAGTCATTTTGAAATTGTCCCAATCGAATTACTTGACACATAATTGTACAGATCATGATCGACGCCGCGGCGCCTCAGAGTGTGTAATCGTAGATGATGACCTTCGGTAGACGATACGTGCTCGATCATTAAAGTAAGGTCGGCTAGACTTAAGATTAACATTTTTTTCGATCTAAACTCAAGGTGCTGGCGAGTTACAATGATGTTTTTAAATCGGATTATGATCGATTAAAATCAACGTTATCATTATTATGATAGAATGAAAACTAATTATGAATCCTCTCGATTGGTTCGCGGAACGCGAGATTCACGTTTCTTATAGTTACCTATACCTTGTATACCTACAACTTTTTCGAATCGAGTTATTGGACAGACTGCAGGTAATTACGTAGTGTAATCGGCACGGCGCCTATAACAATACAGAGACACACTACCACCTCTACCATATCGCGAATAGTAATGCCATACTAGAAATGGAAACACTGTCCATGAGACTGACACAACATCACCACATCACGGCCCGCGGGCGGGCGTACGGACGCCACCGACTAGTGTGTTATTACTGTTGCATAAGACCTCTACTCGGCGCTTACTAGCCGGGTATTCGTAGGTGTAACTTGTATGTACAGCCATTAATAATAGTAGCTGCAAAAACAGTGATCAACGTCTAATGATACGTGATTGATTTACTGCTACGTATAGATTCCGACACAAATACAATCCTATACACAAGCACGGATTTCACATGCGTGCAGAAAATTGTCCAAGGTATGGATTTACGTAAGACAGTGAGAAAAGAGTGTGTCACTGCAGCAGAGTTATGGGGAGAAATATTTAACAAGTTAAGTAATATACTGATTAATTATTTGATTTTTCGTCTACATATCATCGCCCGTTTTATTCTATGAAATATTATTTATGACTAGATCACCGCGGTAAATTCGGATAAAACTAACTGTTTGGGTTTTTTTTTTAGTGCCAGTACAGCTTAGGCTAATTTAATTAACAATAACGAATTATGATCAGCCCAATATACCAACCCGAATAGAGATAAGACTGATCGGTCCGTTTTATCTTTACAAGGTATAATCGAAAATTCTTGGAAACAAGTACCGGTGCTTGTATCGATTCTGCGTACGGTATAGGTATACCTGATTCATACTGCGTAGCAATCACAAATACGCATCTATTTACTCGATCGATCGATGACTCGGATATTATACCTATACGTATACACACTATACCTACATTTAATCCGAAATCGGACGACAATGGGCCCCGAGTATTATTTTCATTATTGAAACGTAAATCGTGTGATGAAAAATAACTAGCTATAACATTTTTATACCGACGTTTAAACAAGCTGCAGAATTAATAATCGTCATATTAATCACGGCCGAGCGTTATCTCAGCAGTAAAATTACGAAGACGTGCTACCGGCCACGGCACTAGGTTTACTCATTGATCGCTAGCTAAATATTTCTCCAGTTCTAACTACTCCGACAAATTTCCAGAAAGTGATGAAGAATTGAATATGTAATTTCAGAACGTTGTAAAACGGAAGCAACGGTTACGTCACTTGAATATCACCTCTAAGTGAGTGCGTAGCTGCATATGCATATGTGAATGTGGCATATGTCGTAATGTATCGTACGAAATATCCGGTTTAATGTTCAACAACGCGTCGGTGGGCGTTTCACACGACTATATCAACCGGACTTGACAATTTTCGTCAAGGTCCCAAGATCCCGTATAGATTTGAACAATCGGTTAGATCTCTAGTCCGTTTAATCTTATCCTCTAGTCAACTGCATAGGAGTAGCGCAAGGCCTTGACCAAGAAGAAGATATGAAATTACGGCAATCGCGAGAAACCGTGATCCGCAAAGGCAACGAAGCGAACTTGGCTCAGAAAACCGATTAACATTCTGCCCAAGAAAAAAAAAAGCGACGTTATATTAATAATTAAAAACTACTATAACTATGCATATCAGTCTCCCGATTCTTATCGGATAATCTGAAATTCACTGAACATCCGGTCGAGCCTTGACAATAAAATTTGTATACATGATGGAAATCCGATTGCAACCATATTAGCCAAGATTTCTGATGAATACAAACGGATATGCCTAATCCTTAGGAAAATTACGCTGTATAGACGTGGTAGATTGTTGAAACTCTTTGTATCAGATTTCAAACTGTCGCGAATCGAGATGCGATGTTATACTAGGTAGACGCGGGTGTTCTATCTCGCAACTGTATTCTCTGCGAATCATATGGAGCTCTGAGCTGCATTGGACGACCTGGTTTCCAAAATGTCTGATTCAATGGTCGGCGCCTAGCGTCGAGACTCTAAGGCACCAAAAGACCCCGCAGGGTCACTGCGGTCGTAAACTAACAATTGCTCTATGCCATTCTCGATTTCATCGCAACAAAAGAAGAAACGTTGTCCGGATGCCGAGGTCAAAACCAAAGAAGATCGAGACAATCTGGACATTCGTGGGTCTCGGTAAACGTTACCTCGTATGTATGATCGGGGGATAAATGTCGCAGGACCTTCATCCGTCTATTATTTCCACTAATTGTCGATAGTATATTGATTACGATTGATCGACGATGGTGTTTGTTGAATAAAGTATCTACGCAAATATAAATGTCAAAATTTGAAGAGTCGGGCTTATGGCTTATGTAGGTGTCGTTTTATCGATGATACAATTTTCTAAGAACCATTTATGACAGAAGCTTTCGAGGTTGTTGAGCTAGTCGCCTCATCAGCACCGCTTATAATATTGCTGTCGCAGCGATCATTAAAATCATGATTTATTCCGAACTGATAAAATCGGTCACGCGACTTCGATACGTCGCATATATCCTATACAGCGTCGTCGTAGGTAGGTAGGTAGGTATATGATATATATACCGACAAATGACAACGTGCAGAATGCTGCTGCTTCTCAGATTTCGCTGTCCCGGCACGAGCTGCTCTGGACAAGCCATATACACATACCTTGGTATAATATACTCGCATACCCATCCTTCGGGTAAATCAACTACACACATATACTTCGATAGAAAGACGAGAAATTCGCGGAATTCACGAGTCAGCTGTGCAAACTGTACGGACCCCTGGTCCTTACCGGACCTGACCCGAGATAAACGAGCCGAAGCCATGAGCCAATAGCCAATCAATTAGTAAAATACACAACGGGATATCTTTCTGCAGAACCATGCATCCCTCTCTCGAATCGTCAAGCTGTGTATATAATAAAGGTCTATGATACATTTTGTTTGAAAATAAAAATCAAGATACTCGACAGACTGCAGCAAGTGCAGCATCTCGACGAAAGAACGTTTATTAAATTTACAAGCACTTATAATACGCATCCGTGAGATAAAGCATACGTGGTATACGCACATGACAAGCGGTAGTCGGTCGGTGCTCGAATATCGGCCGAATGTCTTTAAGACAGAAGAGACCGGGAACGGGTCCAACCCGTAATACTGGTAGCTGATATTATAACGCAAAACCAGCTCCTCTCCTCACTCCTGTGGACACCGTTTCTACACACGTATACGTATACGCAGTTATTTTATACTGTGTAAGTAGGTATATGCGAGTGAGACATCGGCGCACGCGTCCAGAGGGTAATATTATTCTCCTCAGGAGCATCCGAGTTCATCAGGCAGTAGCTTGTCTCTTCAATCGTTATTACAACATGCGCGAACTATTAATGATGTTTTCGCGATTAAATTATATACATATATATATCGCATTATAACGTCGAAGGTCTATACTCTTATTTAATCGTAGTTTTCATACGATCTAATGTAATGAACGAACGTTAATTACTGGATTTAACGGAATGTAGGTATACCTATATAACGAACTGTAGGAATTCTATTGAGAAAAATTCTGCTAATATCGTTCGAGTTTATGCGGCCACCTGGCTATCCTATCGAAATGTTTTTCGGCAATTCAGTTTGCTACCGATCAATCATATAGATTGTCGGTACATCTCAGATGGGATTAGCATTAAATTATCGCTTTTCTGACATTGGAAGATATAAAAATTAGCGAAATTTTTTAGCACAAAGGATTTTCGTTTGAAGTAATTGGGGAATACACTGCCAAATTTCTTTCATCTATTCCCCAAGCCGCACCTATGTTAGAGCTGAACGCGTCTATATGGATCTAGTCCGTGTACCATGCGTAGTTTACAACAGACCTAGCTAGATATCTTCCCAGTGACGACCCACCGTACTGAAGCCATAAACTTTGACCTAAAAAAGTTTGCAGCGTTGCCAAATATCGTTATGGTAATATAAAAGTGAAAAATTGAAAATTAGACGTTTTCGAAAAATTGATTTTTGTTTTACAGGAGTCTGAAGAGGATCGATACGTTTCGCGTAGCTGGTTCCTTCCGCTCGTCACGACTCGTCATTTTTTCGCAATTATTTCAATACCCTATCTCAACTTTGGTTATGGATCTCTGTACTTATCGATGCACGTGCCTCCTGGTTTATATGTGTGAATAATTTTCGGATACCCACATCGAAAGAGGCTTATTGCTGAGTGACAACGAATTGGCAACCCTGCATACCTGTTGACAATAGTGATTATGCTCAGTTTGTCAGAATGTATATACCCACTATACCCGCAGTTTTTTTATTCCACGAGTCAAAGCGACGACCTAGTATAAACTATATATATTCAAACATTTTGCGGTTCTGCAAGCAAAGGGTATAACATATCGTTGCGAATCTATATATAATACATATTTTTTTTTTTAATTTTTTTCGCGAGGTATCAATCGCAATTTTAATCAATTCCCAATGCTGACGTGAAATTTTTCAACGATCTAATCGAATCACGGCTGCCGATAGAAAAGCGGAGATAAAAAACAAACTCTCGCTATCATTTGATTCATGACGAATCTTTCACAACCATAATTGGAAACGAATTCATAGCTATAGACATTTTTTAGTCAACCTATATATATATATATGTACCGTCAGAAACACTTATGCTAACGTCTAGTTTCATTGTGGATTGAATTCTGAATCATCAAACGTCGATACCCGAGATAGAAACGTTCTTCCGATACATCATAAGTATAAATCTGATCTCGTGCCAAAGCAGAACATTCTGCATAGCTATACGAGAGCCAGCATCATTGGTTTCTCCGGATCACGATATTTCAATCTCTTTCCGCTATACGACGTACTTCATTCCTTCTCTGCGTTGCGATCTATACGACTATATCCCAATGTCAGTGACTCGCATAATAATTTGTTCTCGAAAGATTTTTAGCTTTGAAAGCTGTACGCCATAAATAAAACGGATAAAAGTTTAGCAGCAGCAGTAGCAGAATCAGCAACAGCAGTGGGTGCAGCATGTGTTTGAAATCGACCTAAACGTCCAGTCGTCCTCGTGAGAAACGAATTACGATATATTCTGACATTGTTATTTATTTTAGATTGAATAAGTATATAGGTATGTAAAAATAAATGTCAACCGATAATAAATTGCCTATCGATAAAAATCATGTAGTGTATAGTGTTTCCTTTCTTGTCAGTTGAACAGACCGATAGAGAAGCCTAATCAATGATCCGGTTGCGGTTTTTTACACGTCGCCATCTCACCGTATCTATTCAAAGATAGATAACCGCAGAGCTTGAGAGAGAATGCGTTTTTCTAATCTACAAGTACACCGTTCTAATCTCGGTCAATAAGAGTATAACCGAGTAACTCAATTATCAAAGCGCGTGAATAAGCCAGATGCAATCAACGTCCATTAATGTTGTTTCAATTTATTACCATACCTATATATCCACAACTGATAACTGAAATTTATACAACTTGAGTTGCAATCAAATCGTTCCGAGACCCTCAAATCCAAAAAAAAGCATCATTGAACTGCTATCATTCGATAACCTCAGCAGTCTTGTCTCCGCAAGAGGATTTCAAGTCTTATACCGATCGGTTTACCACATTATCCATCGCGTATCGCTAAAGAAGAACGAGCAAATGACGCATACGTGATGATTCACGCTCACCACGCTATAAACCGATTTTTATAAAACTGAGTAATATACTCTATCGAGATGTGTACCTACGCAGGTTGAGGTTGAGAAGAAGCTCAAGAGAATATACAGCAGATATCCCCCCTTGTCAAAAGTGCACGAGCTTGGTACACGTCGATAGGACGTGCATCCAGGGCTAAATCATGCATGAAAGATACCAATCCTGTCGCAGGATCAGAGGCAGCAAAGACTTCGTTAAAATTTCAATATTCCAACAAATCTTATACTCATTTACCTATAGATGACTCTTTCACATGACAATCAGGTTTACGTATATTACGTGTGCTATAAGTATAACGGTATAAAAACCTGCGGCTAGTTTGAGGCGGCGCGAATATAGGAATGAGTTTCAGCTTTCACCAAACTAACCAAATTAAAGAAACGGAATATCGAGTTAGAATTAGGCATCTGTCACTCAAGATTTCTCGTCTAGATCAAGACCGTAAATATTTTTTTGTTCGCAAAAAATACTGGCGCCAGTTAGCACTGGCGCCAACGTCACACTGTCTAACAATTGACAAGGTGAACCGGAATTCGATATGTATACACATACCTGCATACATTTGCATGGGGCAAGCATGTGCAGAAGAGATATAGAGATCGTAGACCCGGTACGCGCAGAGCGCGCTCATAGAGAAAAACGCCCACGTTTGTATTGAACGGAGCCTGCATAACGTGTAGGTATGGAAAACGGCAGATCTGGAGCGCCGGTAGACTCGCCAACTTTCGCTATCCAAACCTGATCATATATTATCGAGAACCGATAAGAGTTTCGGGCAATACGAATATATGTTTGTATAGGTACATCGACTGCCTCGAACGTATAGCATAAAATTTCGTCGATTTTAATATAAGCCATGTGGTATGATGTAGAATATGGATTAATGCCAGGAACACATGTAATTCTAATACATGTGCTATCGTAGAGGTGCAGGGTATGGTCTCAAGATTACGCAAAAATAGAGCCAATAATCTGACCGACGGTTCTGCGGTCTGTCCCAGCTAAGTGCGTAGCGAGTCAAGTTGAGTCAAGCGAAGTCAAGTGGTAGATTAAAGGTTACGTTAGGCTGTATCGAGGACGACCGAACAATTATCAATAAAATTAATTACTATAAGGCACCGGTCGCAAACACGCAACCCTGAGTACAATACTAATTAATTATTATTATCCTTTCCATTGTTCGACTATATACCGACTTACCTTTCAAAACCGCCTACGACGACCGTGCCATGTATCAATGATACATACATAATATAATTCGACGATATAAAGAGATGGAAGAGATATATACCTACATACATATAACTGCTTATATACCCGACGCAGGTAAATATACACTCACCCTTAGCCATCGTATTTACATTATACATGTATACATAACGCGCATGTATACCTATATACATAAAGAACGGATCAATTAGAAATTGTATAGCCTAATGGGAGTGCCTATACATTTATTTCACTTAACGAGTGGTAATTGAAGTCGCAAATTGCAGACCATTAGAAAACCCCACACGCAGCGTTCAAAATTCTTCCCAGTATATACCTACCTACATTAGAATGCGGCAGTTACTCAGATATCGCACAGTCCATCTTTATGCCATAAGTGGCCGGCAATGTGCATCGTTAATATTCGTGTTTAGTGGCTATTATAGATAGATGGGAAACGTTACTGCAGACCTCATTATTGATCGAGGCATAGATCGATATCTCTCAGGTCTCACTTCCTGCAGGTATACCTGTATACCAATCAACGAAAATTTCATATTTCCATTCGGTAATTTCTGCTTCCGTCCGAATGCATTGACTATAATAATTATGGACTTACGTTAATAGTACGTCTAAAGATTATGACTCCGTGTTCAGCTCCCTCCTTTAACTTCTCTCGCGATTTAGGGAGACATCATCTCTACATGCTGAAACTTTTCGACACTTTTTGACGTCGGCGAAAAACGAGCTACGTCCTCTTATCTTTTAAAGGCGTAACTATTCAGCGATAGGGATGTAATATGGTGACGTGCGAATTCGCACGTGACCTGTAAAGTATACCTATGTCTGTCAAAATTGAGCGTGTCAGGCCGTTGACATTTCGACGTAATAGTATGTGGGTTAATGTGCTCTTCAATCATTGCGCATTTAGATCTCAATTTATTGTCAAACGTAAATCGTATATAAAATCAATCGTACGAGAAAACACTCGACATGACCGGAGATAATATTGTTTACCTATTAATCTACAAAGGATTTCTTGATCTACTTCTTATCTAATATGTCGTAATTATCGTACGGTCGTTGATAACGTATAAGTAATAGATAAATTTAACGATAAATTCATTCGACGATATCTGCCGTTTTGTAGTAGTCAATCATTCACAACGTACAGGTTTGAATAATCAGACTGATCAGAAACCAGGAAGTGAGATTCTCAGCTACTAAATAATCTGTCGTTTCAAAAAACTCCACTATTCCTAAACCAAACGGTGGTAGTGAAAGGTCAATAAAACTTTATGAAAATTTGTAATTAATGATGAAACAAATTAAATCTGCATGCAGAGAAATAATGCAAAAGATTTGCACGGGTGCGACGTTCAAGAGTAGATCGGGGTCGACAATTTGAATTTATATGAATGACCGCGGTTTTGTTAAACGGAACCACTCGCTTTTTTGAACATCAGGAATACTCGCTCTCTACGGGAATCCTTTCCGGTTTATATATAGGTACATCCTGCACCTAATACTAAAACAGCTCAAGTTTTCACAGGAATTTAAACAACGGCGAGAAATTCTTCCATGAATAAATGTGAGGGTTGAGGTTTAGCCGTGATGCAAATCCGAGAAGAAGAATCCACGTGGGTGCGAGCGCGGGGTAACGTTGAAGAAATCTTAACCACTCCTGTACTGTAGCTGAGCATATAATAAAGCTCTCGGTATATCATTTTGGCAGCAGCCACTGAGAGCGCTACTGCAGAAGTTCTCTTCTTTCTCGTAGATGCGTGTGAGGCAGGGTACGTACGTGACGTCACGGTCCGCATGAATCTGCATATCTTTAGAAATTGGAAAGAGAGAACCGCTGCTCTCCCAGGATATTTGAAAGACCTCGAAAGACTCCGAATCGGCGTCCCCTTAGTTGGCATTTGCGGCTACACGACGCGGTTCTACCGAAGCGTGACAATTTTCTTATCAAAAAGGTGGGAAAGTATATATTCAAGTCTCGTTTCTTATTCCGAAAATCTATTCGTCACGTAAGAAAATTTAGCGAGATTTTCGACCAGAGATTTCCAGCTTAATTTTAGCGTTGTCATAGCATGTGAGGCGATTCATCTGACCGATGGGACAGAGGTTGACCTTACATCAATAAATGTAAGTAATTGTTATAGAGGGTTCATTAATTTGGTCATAGGACTCTGAGTTTCGGTTTAATTTTCTTTTGCGATTGATAAACGGACTGTTTCGTGCCTACATCTATATCCTTTTAGAATTGAAAGCGGAATTTACGAGGCACCGACGATCAGTCTAGCCGAGTCTATATCTGATGGTGGAGAGAAGCTACTTTACCAAAGTGTTTTTTCGTCAGACCAACAAATCTCGATAAATGGTATTCGTATTCGCAAAATACGAAACAGAATTGTATCAACGCATCAATTTCGACCCCGTAAATACAGTTTATTTAAGATCATCGAACTCCGGAACGACAGTTAGGACGGCATAAGTGTTTTGGCATGGAAACAAACACAGCTATACACGACGCAGGCCCTAAGATCAACATCTGTATATCATAGTTCAATAAATCTTCTACGATAAACCCATTAGATCATGTTTTTGCAATAAACTTTGATGAATTAAGATTGAAAATCTGTACGAAAATTGAAAGTTTATAGGCATAGGAGTAAATAGATCAACAATAAATCCGGAAGGTTTATATCGCGGCTTCAAGAGGAAGCGAACATTTATATATCGCTTCACCAACCGCCATTCGAAGGTTAATGCAATATTTGCCGCGTTACACAACGCGTTGTATACATATACATAATATATATTATCTACCTATATCTATACATACGAGTATGTATGTATATATATATTTATGTAGGCAATTTTCGATCTACTCGTAATGAAGAAATTCTATTATTTTCGGGATATAAAAGAATATAAGCGAATAAATATATGTATGTATACATAAATACATATATACATGTATGTAATGTACGCGCTCACAAATCACTGCGGACCCGCTACGATCTTGGCGACATCATCCAATTAGCTGGATACTGCGTACTGTATAGATATCAAAGCAGCGCAGTCACATCACTCCGATTAAACTTTGACTCGTCTTAATTGCAGCATTTCACCGCGTCACACATAATCGTACGCATGATAGTTTTACGCAGTATACATATATATATATATATATATATACATTACATATGTGTATATATATACTACAACTATAAAGTATACATGCTAGTCTCGTTCACATAGATCATATGAAGTATGGAATTGCGGGAATGAAAGTGCTGTGCATAAGAGTCTGAGCGATAAAAATGGTGCAATTCTGAACCGTACATTATTATACTATGATTATAATAAACATTTCTTACATATGCATCGATATACGAATATGGAAACAAAGCGTATACAGTATTTTAAAACTAGCAAAGACGCCCGTTCGCGTGCGCTCTGCTACCCAGGCACTGACTCAGAATGGGGATATAGTTAGAGCGTACGGTCTTTTCCCCTTCTACCCAAGTTTCTACCTAACTTTACAGCTGTAAACTGCCTGCTACACCGGAGGGAAACTACAAACACTAACTCAGATCGAATCGTCGTACAAAACGCATACATAGAATTATTTTAAATCTGTGTGGTGTAGAACGACGATCCGATGCAACGCGGAGTGCCTCTCGCCGAGAGCATTCGCCGACGCGGACGTTGTTCAAGCTGCAAGTATCCGATTCTCAACAAGTCTTTCGCTTGATACTTTGCTAACTTATACTTCAGCTGCTCCAGACACAGCCAGACTCTTGTCTGTTGAATCTTTATACTTTCGCAGATAGCCGAGGAAGCTTCCCTCTTTTTTGAACTAGCAGGTGGCGTGCGTTATATACGTGTTGCTCAAGATCGCTCGCAAAGGGAGAGAGAGAGAGAGAGGGAGAGTGATGCTGCGAGGAAATATATGTGTGTGTATCTATATGCTATAGAATAGTGTAAGTAGGATATGTAGGTGATGTTTCTACGTATACATACACCCATCGCGGGAACTGATGGGATAGGAAATTACGAGCTGAGAAATTTCCACGTAAATTTAATGACCGTAGGTTCTAGTTGATAGATAAGCTTATGTGATTCACAATATGCTTCATTCTTTTCGCAATTATTATCAAATACAATTAGTATATAGTATTGCGGAAAGAGGTTGCACAAACATGTATTCTGCCTTTCCTAACTAGTCGAGAAATAAAATTGCGCAATTTATACTCAATCGATTATAAGATAATCAATGACGCTATATCACTATAGTGGAATCGGATGAAAGTACTCGAAAAACTACTTCAAATAACAAGTGTGGCGTTTAGTTTATCAACAAAGCAAATCATTCTGCGATATGTACCTGTCGATCAATCGTACAAAGTTACGTGGTATAGATCTCCACGGATTTTGATTTAGTTCTTGAACTTCTTGAAAATGAAAATCGAACGGAATGCATAATATAGTCACTTGCGAGGAAACTACAACTAAATTACTCAAACTCGATGAACCATCGCATATGTTTGATCCAACAATAACGTAAGCCTTCAGCTTGATAAGATATTCACTTATAATTCAATATCGTGAAATAAAGTGTTACTATAAGTTTCGCAAACGCAGAATGTTGCAAATCGTCAAAACCGAAGTAATTTTATCAGAAACTAAAAACTATCAACCGGTTAAACAGCAAACGCAAGAGAAGTGAAAAAATGTTTGGATACAAGCGAACGGTGAATCGCAGGTCGGTATTTTGCCGACCAACTTCAACATGCTTCGACGATATCATCGCACAGCCTTAAGACGACAGGTAACGCTTTCTCGTGGAGTATCAAGATACGAAGTCACCGTTTCTATCGGGTAACTTGTGGCGAACCCTGTTGGTAATGCTGGTCGCAAGTATATCGCAGATTATTAGCACGCCATAAAGGAATCATCAGCGTGGAAACATTGACAGCAACGCGTGTTCAGAAAGGGAAGAAAAATTTTCTGGTTTATGGGATGCGATCTAAAGTTAAGCTCGTGAAATCCAAATCTGAGATTTAATGATTTATCGAAAAGATCGAATTACGTTGGGTCTGTTCATCGCTCGAATTAGAGGGGGGGAAAAATCGCGTAAATCGTTCTCGGATTTGTGCGTATAGATTTCTCTCGTCAGAAAAATTCCCCTAAAGCGGTACTAAAGGAGCAGCTCTATAAGAAATTCCAATACCCGACCTTAAGGCCTGGTATTTTCAGCCAGAAAATTACGAGCTTTTTTCCCCATCCATCGCTATACGCGGTCGGTTGGTCGGTTCCATTAGAATTCTCCACGGATGGGTCCACGCCGCTTGTCTCCGGTTACCAAGCATCGATCGAACACTGTCGCTTTGCTGCAGATGCCCTCGAACGAAATCATTACGATATACGAAAAATACGCCAGCCCCTAACTACGAGACTTTTCTTATTATTTTCCGAAAATAATGAGACACTCCATTGTGGGCAGTCAGATACGTGACATTCGCCTTCCAAACCGTCAGCCCAACCCCTGTATCATTCCTATCGATATTCGTATGATTTACTGACTGAAAATATCCCCTCTTCATCATTCGTTTTCAAGCCGGATACGTTTCTGGTATACTCGATTGAAACGAGTACGATTTTCGAGGTCTTAAAATTACGTAACAAACTTCCATGTGACATCCGGTATTTTTGTTTATTATTATTCTGGGTGCAACTACACTCGAATAGCTCTACTAATTTTAGCGTCGCAGATGCTTACATATTGCGTTGAGATTTGTACGTGGCTAAAAGCCTCAAACTCTTGTTGACGTATGTTCGTTAAAATACATACATATAGGTACTGTAATGAATTTGTTGGTAGAGCATATATTCAAACTCGCACATATTTTTCCGTTCGGACTTGTAATGAAAGTGAAAAATAAAATACCAAAAAAACTGACCAACTGTCCTGGTAATGTTCCCAATTTTCGGAACACCACTAAACGTTGGGTACTGTATGTAAGACTATAGCTGAATTTATTCGAATCACAAAATGACCGAGAATTTGGCGAAGAATTGATTGATATATATTTTATATTATATACCCGAAGCTAGAGTCTAAAAATAAATAATATCATGGGGAGAAATTGAGGGATTTAGTTTTTCCCTGAATTCGACAACCTCTGAATTGGACCAATACATTTGGCATTGACAATAAGGGCTTTTGTACATTCGGAACCACGCTAGTCAGTCACGTTTCGGGTTTCCCTTGGAGGATTGGGAGCCTCTTTATTCTCGGATCGTCAAGTGCGATCGAGAGAACCCCTCCTTCATTGGCGAGCTGACATTTCAAAAGGTTTTACAACACACAAAAAAAGTGTAAAAAAAAATAGAAAGAAAAAAGAAAGAAGAAATAAAGGAAAATGAAAAGATAACACCTTACGGTATATAATTCTACTGTGATGTTATTTTTATCGATGTATCGAAGTATCGTTAGATCTAATTGTTTCGTTAAATAATCTGATTAGAACGCACTAAATACGCGTGACGGACTAACCCAGACTAGAAATTCCTGGCTCGATCAATCCACGACAAATAATAACTCGACAAATAATAACTCGAAAAATGAAAAATGAAAAACGAAACATGACAAATAATTTCTATACATTTACGAGTACATTATAGACACACTGTCTCTATGATATAATCAGTGCGAATATGCGTATGTTTTTACCGTGAAACCGTCGAGTTCCAGGGTCGAAAGCGACGAACGACAATTACCATAGAAACAAATAGCCCGACACACCCGCATCTGCATAGGGGAGTACGTCTCTGTGTAGATATACCTATGGGTATAATACATATTCAACCTTCGTCCTTCGTTCTCACCCCCAAAGCAGTATTCATATGCATATATACGAATAGGATACATGATACAAAGCGACGTGTTGGGCTTTATTGTCATAGAGATGTTCCACGTGCGTGAAGTAAGTAAATAAGCAAGTAAGTAAGTGAGTAAGTACTGCTGCAGCACCGTTGCGCAAACATACATACGAACATCCATACATAGTCTAAAGCTGCTCGGTAATTGGCAGCAATGACAATATAAAACCCAGAGCTATCTCTGGGAGCGACAGTTATAACGGTAAAAAAAACCGACGCAACGCCACCTGGGTGACCTATACCTCGTGTATATCCCAGAAAGGTGCAATACCGTCATTTCTAGTCAACTACCCTGTGCAGGTATGGGTTCAGACGAATGTACGTACATATGCACGCGTGTGTACAGATAAGATTCACATGACGTCATCATGGTTCCTCGATCTACGAGCCTATGAGCCTATGGATATAATCGAGTTGTACCTACGTATACGTATATGTGTGTATATGTACATGAATGTACGTGCATGATATATTATACGTCGAAAATCTATACGTTCATACATATATATACTATATATAGAATTATACACATTGGCTATCTTCATCGGTGGACTTTAGACACCAGAGAAAGCCAGCTTCCTAAGATCTTTGACTAATGTATACTCAGGTAGACGAGAAAAGGAAATCATTAACTAGCCGACAGGGAACGAATATGTAGGTATGCCTACCTGAGCCTAAACCGGAGGATCCTATTCTTTCGAGGATTAGATGTAGGTACATACTCAATCCGAACGTGAATTATTTTACACATTGGTATAGTTTCATTCACGTTCAAATGCGAGGGGATTATTTTTTAAGAAACTGATGCAACGAATAACCCGAGGGCTTCCCATTCCTCCATACCTATACTTGCTTACCTATACGGCACGAGGCGATGATATATAGCGATCGAAAAACCGTATGTAAATTTGTGTACACGTAGATTATTCTACCGAAACAGGCAAGAGGCTAGTATTGTTAATGGCAAAGAATGTACACTTCATGAGAAATTTAGCGGTTGACTGAGAGTGTTGACGTGTGAGCTGCGGAATGCAAGTTATAAAGTGGTAGGCAAATGCGATATGCGATATGCGAAATATGTAATAGGAGTGATTCCATGTATTTGATATTTGTGAATCATCTTTTGCTCCTGCTGTGCATAGTAGGCCATTGGGAGTTTATACAGATTAGATGTTTCTTCGAGATTCTCGGAGAGACGAAGAGCCGGCTGACGAGAACTCCAGTCGTTTCTTATGATTGGATATATACATGACTTCCTTCTGGAATTCAAATACGTCTGAGAGTCGAAGAACTGCGTGACTTTTGACATTAGCGCTTTGTGCTTGTTTCGTGGAACGAATTAATCGCCGATCATGATTAAATTCGTTGAGTTATAACCCACGAGCACTTTTTTTCTCTGATAGAATTTTGCGATTGATACTGACGATGAAATCAAACAAACTCGTCCAGGCGGATAAAAACTGCTCACAATCTACTCCCCGCTCTTTTCGGGATCCAATATCTTCCTGATGGTTAAACGACACCGTAAAAGCCGTTTTACGTCGATCCGGAACTGACGACGGGTTCTATACGGGGTCGACAAACCTCCTTCCGAAGGCCACCGTTAGCTCTGAACTTTGGGAGATAAAAGTTTATCCAACTTTCAGATACCCTGGATATTCGCTGTACACTTATAACTCGCCTGATAGCGATCGCCAGTCTGTCAGAAAAATTTGGTCAAGGGTCGAAGATGAACGATTTACGTAATATAAACGGTGATCAATAATCGAAGCCCCACATCGTCGAGGTCTTGTTCGACAACTTGATATTCGAGTAACTGACCAAAAAGAAATGATGAAAAAAATGATGAAAAAAAAACAGCATTCGAATCACTCTTTGCAACATTTCGACTTCTTTATGCGATTTGAATTCTATAGTTTCCTTTTACAAGAATTATCGGCGGCTAGTCACCACGCGCGTCATGTACGTGTCGTTATGGCACAACCATCACTGTCGCCACTCGATACCTGCTCGACATAATCTGACGTCGATGTCTTGATCGATCGAAGCCAGAATTGTTCTAGTTCATTTCTTTTCTTTTTTTTTCTTGTTTTCCAGTCAAATCCGGCTATCCAATGATCGGCTTGAATTTACATTGAATAGTAACACGCGCTTGTGAAACTATATCACAGGATATATCTCCGCCTGCCAATTCCCAGGTTTGCAATGCATGCAGGGTGAAATCTGGCAGAATTAATAAAAAGATGATAATCACTGACAAACGCCAATGGTAATAAGATAAAGAAATAGAAGACATTTTTCCTCGTATAGGTATTGAGGTTCTCGCAGTTCGATGTGCAAAGCTTTGGGACTGATTAATGTTTTGTGGCAGCAGGTTTCGACGTTTAGTGTATAATTGTGCCATTGTGGAGTAGAATGTCTAGTAATAACTTATAAACGTTTGGTTATAACCGCAAATAAATTGCGAGGATATATAATATTGGCGAACGTTTAGCCCCACGTGTTTCTTATAGCCACGATCTTGTGCTAAGCTCATACCCAACTCCACCTCTTTAGTCTCTAATGCCTGATGGTTATTGCCAACTTTGTTTGCTTCCTGAGCAGCAGTTTCGCTATTTATTTAATGACTTCGATACCCCAGGAACTAGGTGACACTTTAATCTTCTATAACGACTAGGTCGAGAGAGCTACCGGCCTTGTCGTAGTCACATCATGTTATAGTGGAAAGAAAAAAAGAAAAAGAAAAAAAAATTACAATTGATCATCGAAACGTAACAATTACTTCGCCCCGTTGACTTAGTCAGCAATAACGTGTTACGCCCGACTATGCATATCAGAATATCATGTGAAAAAAAGGTGCAGGCCGACAATTAACTAAATTATATCCTCTAGGGCTAAAAAAAATCCAACTTATTAATCAAAATGACATTACACACATTTGTGGACACTCAATTTCCTCATAAGCCTTTAGTTTGGGACTGGTCGAGAATATAGACTCAGGGTTTAGGGCTGATTAAATAAGGAGAGTAAACATAGCGAGAGAAATTAGAACCTTGGCAATGTAGACATCAGGCGGGGCCCTTGACACGTACTGTTCCTTTGAAGTGCGATAATTGAAATAAAACGAAACGAAACGAAACGAAATGGTATTCGTTGTGAAAAGACGTATTTGAAAGCGAGTAAAATTCTGATGAAAGAAAAATATTATAATACTTTCTTTTAAATGAGAATAAAGAACCCTTGGGTGGTGCGACCACCCCTTCAGGATTTTTCTCTTCCATTACGAAACGACGGAATAGTCTCGTCGGACTTTTACCAAGTATATATGAGGTAAAAGTTTCAGAAAGTTTACATCACTTCGAAAACGACGATATCGTTCGAGGGGTAAAAGACCTCGTGGAAGGAAAATGCCGTTGGAAATGGGGCGCCAGAACTATATACTACGCGAATGATTTTTGCGCCGGGCGGATCAATGACCCATCGAGCCACATATGCGGTACACATATGCGCGAATTCTACCGTAACCGAATTAGGCGAGGATGAAGGTTCCCTACAGGTGGTTGACTACATAGGTCCTAGGTTTTCCTGTTCAGTATCTTACTAACGTATAATATACACCCTCATATACACACACATCCATGTAGACACAACGCATTACGAAGTGGACATGGTTCCACTCCGCGTAAACCTTTTAGGAAAATTCAGTGAGAAATTCAATAGCTCAAGTCTCCACCTTTATCCCATCTCTTCCGTCTCGTCCTTAAAGTACCGTGACATTTGTTTAGCGCGTGGGTGGTTAAACAGATGGTTATATGTGTACTACTTCCTCGACTAACTGAATCAAATTTATTTGCTAAGTGCGGACGAAAATTTTACTAGATTATTTAATTTTTCCACGCAGACTAAAACCGTAATAGGTCCGTCCAGTCTTAGCCGTTCCAGTTTATTATAGTCTGCCTCATCGTACAGCTAGTCTCGCCAATAATTGCGGCGTTATTTAGGCCATTTATTATTGGCTGTAATAATTGAGCCATTTATTTTCTTTTCTTCCAAAGTCGGTATTCCGAGAGAGTTATTTATTGAGCCATATCACAAAATGCTATACTACCATGTTCTGAAAAAGCATGAAGTATGAAGAACCTCTGATCCTATAATTACGTATAATTATATTATCGAATATTGAGATCCTCAATGAGGTTTAATTGAAGTTTTATACGCGCATAAAGTAAAATAATATTTACACAATAATACAGGAATTATCCAGCTGTTATTTAGCTAATCTTTAGAATCTTATACGAGTGAATAATATATCTATAGTGTGAATTATCTCTGAGTGAGTCTGCGGTAAAAAAAAAAAGAAACGTCAAGTAATAAGAGAGAAAAAAGAAATAAGAAATAAGAATAAGGAGTAAAAACTACGCAGTTGATCTATGCCCCCGTTGACACATTAGTAGGTCTCGAGACTCCGCGTTTTACAACCTCCTCATTAGTTATCATCAACGACCTAGAAGTAAAGCTTCAGATAACAATCTCGAGCTCAACAGATGGGTGCTTAAAATTCACCAAATAACCAGAAAATAGGAGGAGACGTACCTACGTTACAAGATTTCATCGTAATTACAAATTCATTTATTATCCCTTAAACTTTGAACTTCATAATCGCATCCGTCAGTTTATCCATAAAAATATATCTACTATACTCAAGAGTATTAATTCCCTCATCCTTCTCCTGAGTTTAACTACTATACGCTCTGTCTCTCTTTCTCTCATTATATTTCTCTGCTGTTGTACGTAAGCAGAATTACCAGGGCGGAAAGACTCAGACCTTCGATAACTCGTAAAATGTAATTAGGTCGTCGTTATCTGCGATCTATGACGTATAGACACGGTGCACCACGTGTGGAATACGTAGGTACTGTATTATGATAGGTATAGCTATTGAGCCGTGTTGGTAATCGAAAAGTGGTGACGTTGTAGTTAAATGTTAGCTCGTCAACTCATGGCTAGCTCTTAATTTTCAGGGGATGATGTGTTAACGCCGAGTTATCCAACATCGAGATAAATAACTAACGCATTTTAAAACGAACATCCGCACGTAGATAAGATATCTCTAATGTGAGTTGACTGCAACTTATCAATGACATGTTAGCACAGCCGTTTTTCGAACGTTACGTGAACGTATTAGTCGATGTGTGAGATAGAAACGAGCCGAATGGCATGAGAACTAAGAAACGCGATGTTATATTGTGTATTTCTTTCACGAGGTAACAGTTTGATGCGAGTGTCACTAACAGAAGAAGAGGCTGATGTTCGTTTTGCATAAACGTGCGACGTTCTAAGAACCACGGTCACGTATGGTAAATAAATTGAAAAACTTTTCAAATCGCATGCGAACGACATTGAACACGTAATATATATCCTCGACACATAGAGTTCGTTCTTCGTTATTATCGACAAATATCTCGCGAACTTCTCGTTACGTAACGAGAGAGAGTCATCGACTGGAACTAACCTCCGGTAATTTGGGAAACATGGAGTTTATCGATCGGAGAATTTAAACAGCGATCGTCAACAACAGACGGCGATTCTTCGCCCGAAAGTAATTGGCTTACATTATGCCAGTTATATGAATATATATATATATTTTCCAACGAATTAGAGATGGGAAGGTCGACGGGTATAATTTCAGATAGAATTGCTGAGGTGAACTTTTCACAAAAAAATCCAGAAGTGATAATTTTGTTATCTAAAAATATTTTGGAGCACGATTAATGCATCATCTTGCAGATACCATAATTACGTATCATCGATACGTTCAATTGTTGATAGCTAATCATCATCATTCAAATGAATTCGAAAAGCACATATTCTATACCAACCACCAAAAGTATAATTATTGGGATATTCTGCTGGGAATAGCGCGCAATCATTGCGTATCAGGAACCAGCTGGGATGTTTGCGTTCGAAATACGAATCCCAACGTCGGGGAAATTCGAAATGGTAGGTATATGTATATTGCATATGCAGTGATAGTCGTCTCGTGTTTCCAATTAATACGAAACAATGTTGGGTGGGCGTTGAGCAAATATTCTATACGTGTAGTGTTTGTTCTATGATGTGGGATGTGCGCAAGTATGTGTACATATATTTATGTTTACGTGACGATCATCGTGCGATAAGCATTCGGCCAGCTGACCAGCTGTATAATTCCAAAGCCTCGACTAGACTCTGGATTCCGAAAGAAGTGTATCAATCATCGAGCGAAAACCGCGGCGTAAAATACGAAGGAAACCGGCCCCCAGCAGATCGATACATTAGAAACAAATATATATATATCCGGCTTATTTTAACGTGCCGGAAAATAATCTAAGTATATAAGAAGGTAGTTCACGCACGTAACTAGGAACAATAAAATGAAAATAAATATTGTAAAATCGCACGTGTCCTGCATGGACCATGAAATTTGTAATAAAATACATACGTCGCTGAAGTGACGAGGAAATCGAACTGAAACTTCCTGTCTGTCTCTGCAGAGTAACTTAATTAAAATCTCATAGTCTGGTCACTGGTGACGGCGTGACGTTTTTAGTCCAGGTAAATTAAAAGCGATTTTAGTTCCAATTAAACTGACGTCAAGTAAACCAACCAGTCATTGAGTTGCCTAATGAGTGAGCCTTACAATCAGCGGCTTAGTCAGTCTATATGCTCTTTGCTAAGCTCTGTGAGCTTTGCTCGGTTCTTGTTAGTGACTAACGTGATATCGAAATCAAATTTCCAGTCACGTGCCGGTAGCTCGAACGGATTCCCTGCCGAATACGTCATCCGGGAATCAAAGGCTCCGCGCTACCGAATTCTAAACGAGCCAAGAAAGACGTTGTGTTTGGTAATTGGGTCGTCAGATAATCTATCGGACGACACGAGCCTGCAAAGAGGAAGAAGCCGAAAAATAAGAAGAGAAGAGGAATTTTTTCACACCGCCTCGAGACAGGAGACGTTCCATACGCCGTTGTCGTGTTGTTCAAAGCTAAAAGATGGCCCTCAATTACGTCTTCATATTTTCTCAGTAAATCTACTACGCGATACATTATCGTCTCGATGGATCGTGACTCGACGAGAGTTCATATTTCTCCCTTTATTTTCCGTTCACATCCCCTAGGGAACCGGACTCGACATCTTCGAAGGGTTGCCTCGTTACTAAAAGTGGAGACCACCATTTGCCAAGAGGTCACGAAAGCTCGGCTCTGATCGAAAAAAAAAGTGAAAAAATAAGGAAAAAAAAATCGCCGGCTTATCTACATCAGAACATTTTTCTTTTCCCTTTTCTTTCAATTGAATGGTCCTGGAGCCAATTTTACGGCTCTGTGTTGTTGAGAGATATTAACCGCGGGCTGTAAGGCTCTTCCACTTTTATGTTATCCACTATAGCTGACAATCCACGAACCTTTTTTCTCTTTCCGAAACGCTTTACAGACGGAATTTGAAACGTATTGTCGAGTAGTAGAAATGTGGTATCCGAGTGTCGGAAACGAGAGACGCGGAACGTGCCCTTTGCCAAGAATACAAGAATACGAATAGGATCTAAAGTGCACTGAAAGAACGATGACACTTTAATAAATGATTTTATTTACGGAGAGAACACTTCCTACGCAAAAATTACACAATCGCACAGACATACCAGCGACGAGGATTTCCCTGCAGAAAATGGAAGAGAATTACCAAAACTGGTTATAAAGATTCGACGAAAGACACCAGACGAAGAAATTAAGAATAAAAGATGGAAAGGGATGAGAGCACCGAAAAGTTTGAAAGTTTTGGGAAAGCTAGACGCGAGTTGAAAAAAAAAAGTGGCGACACAGGGTCTCGAGTTATATACGCATATTTACCTATATGGTGGCATCGGGTGCGAACAAGAAATACGAAACAATAAAAGTCACGCTATTCCCAGCTGTATCAAGTCTATATGAAAAACTTGCAGACCCCACTTTATGAGATTCTGTGAATCTGTATAAAGCTGGATTGAAAAAAAAAAAAAAAAAAAAAAGAACTGATAGAGACGGGCCTTTGAATCAGATTTCTCAATCCGTCTGAGTCTATCTTTATATTGGGTTTTTGTACCATATTTACTATGCCACTCTTTTATGCCAGAGTTGTTACACTCGGTGAGATAAGTCGCGCTGCAAATATATTTATTATGCACTATACGTGAATGAAATAGAAAAACGACGCTTCAGCATGACAATGCATATCGCGATATGTAAAAAGTTATTTTCTAACAAAATCGAATACTAGTAGGTATATAATAAAAGTTTCAGAATAGCCCTTAGAAATTGAATGATTGAATAAATGAATAAATGGACGAACGAAAGACTGTATTATAGTAAAACGTTAGAGATTTACACGCATACTGATACTGTGGGAAAAGTTAAGACCGCGAATTGAGGTCTGAAACAGCTGTGTTAGAAAGAAAAGAGCGAGGCCTAATGGGGCAAAATTCAATAAGCCAAAATGTACCTAACTTGGATGTAGAAGAATTAGTCAAGTCAAGTAGTTAGACTATATACCGTCGGGGATCAAAAGAAGAATTAGTATACAATATAAGGAACGAGTATTTGAAAATGAAGGAATCACGATACCAATCAAACTAATATGAGAAAGTTTGCCAAATCATTTGATGAAAAAAAATTGTCCACCGATAATTAATTGAAGTATGGGTAGAAATTATTATTTTCATTCTGTATGCGTCGAAATGTACGTGACGACGTGAAAGTTACTTCCGGTGCGGTAAACCGCTATTTCCGGTGTTTGCTAGCCTAAATACAAGGCCACACGCCACGCGTTGCAGAAAGATATACCGAAAACGGCAGCACGCCCGTGATGCGGGATGAAAAATAAATGATTCGACTCATCGCACTTATCGTTATAGTAATCCTCCGGACGTTTTCAGATACGCAATCGCACCTCGTTATCGGACAGCGATTTTAATCAATAATGGTCCTCATTTCTATCTAATAAATTATGAGTTCTGAATTGATGATTTTTTGGTGAAACTCATGGTTCTTTCCTTTACGAAAGATTGGAGAATGGAGGATAAGGACCAAACAACGCGATAATTTATAAAAATCGTCTCTTTGTTTTCATAATGAATTTTTTGTTAGGTGAATTAATCTGGTTTTGATCATGGATTTTTATCAAAGCTAGTCAAATCCAAATCACAACCAAAGATATGTTTGTTTCTGTTTGATTTCATTCGATTGAAATCAAAGTTGCACATTTGCATTTGATATCAGATCAAATCCAGACATCGTCAAACAAAAACAGAATTCAAATTTTCACAATCAAACGTAATGCAAATTTGAATGAAACAAAAAATAAGAAACTGTTTTTCATCATTTACGACAAGAAAATAAAATCTCGAGTTGTAATCGGTCTTGATCATAAATCGACGCCTGGAAGTGTGAAAACATGAATCTTCAAATTAAAGATATAGGAGACAACATGTTTTTCCAACAGAATTTCGGACATCATGTTTTTCAACCAGAATTAGAGACATCGTGTTTGTTAATTAGAATTTTAGATATCCTGTTTTTCCACCATGCGGTTCGAGATATCCTGTTTATCAATCAGAACTTAAGATATCATGTTTTTCCACCAGAATTTCAGATATTATGTTTATTGATTAGAATTTCAGATATCCTGTTTTCCACCACATACAGTTGGAGATATCCTGTTTGTCAACCAGAGTGTGAGATATCTTCTTTTTCAATTAGAATTTGCGATATCATAATTTCCCACCACAGTTTGAGATATAATGTTTTCCAGCCAGAGTTTGGAAAGCCATGTTTTTTCTGCTGGGGCGTAAAAATGAGAATTTGCCCGTTTTTGATATTCTCTGCACTATCAAATACTGCAATACATGATTCCCGCGGTATATGAAATTCTTTTATTCGTGACGCAAGTGAGTATATTTCTATGCGTATGTTTCTTAGCCTCGACCAAGTCTTTTTTACTTTCAGTTAGTAATTTATCCTCGTCGCAGGTGTTGGGCGATTTGTTCAAGAGTTAAGTCTAATTGGTTGCCGACGTGGTTCCTTGAAAGACTTCGCAAATACGTGTGAGATGTGCCCACTCCAAGAACCCGTAACAAAATAATTACTCGCACTCGCGTAGGTAGTAGTAGTAGTACACTAGTCCATCTAGTATATAGGTGTAAATTCTATAAACTATTTCATTCAATTCTACTGTAGCTCATTTGTGGCGTTCAATCTATGAATGGAAACCTTACGTCCATATACAATAAAGAAAAAGAAATCTGCTTTTCCACTCCACCGACAAAACCGAGAATAATTTTATCTGCCTTGGGGAAAGATCGTAAAGTTTCTCGTGTTTTTCAATAAAAGTACAAAGACGCGTCTGTGCAAACTCCCTATCTAACAAAGGACACTATAACTAATATACTGAAAAATGACAAAACCTTATAAAAAAAGATGAAGATAAAAAAAAAGTAAAAAAAAAAAAAATGTTTGAGAAGATTTACCGAGCTGCGAGTAGGTATAGGGTACACGTTCGTATGTATACACGCATGTGTATTTTCAACCTGTAATAAAACGACACGATCGAATCCCCCCCGTCGCGTCGGTTTAATCTCTCATCGCAAGTCGTAAACCGAAACGCGCAGTTTGGCATTTCTCGTACCTGTTTGATTACCCATTGTTTTAACAAAATAGAGTAGCTTCTCGTAAAGAATCCGCGAGTAGAGTTGTAAATCGAGGCTTTGTCTCCCTCGAGAGTCCTCGTCGTATAATACGAAAACTGACAGCTGTCAAATTCAGAATAAGCGATAATTATTATTATTATTATTGTTATTATTATTAGCGATTGAAAATACGCCGCGTTTCTAGTCCAAATATTTATTACGTTACAGCTCTTACTCGGTATCGAACACCTTTTTTTCGCGATCAATTGCTTAATCGTTTCACGTATGTCTTAATAATAAAAAGAGAAACCTACTACAGCGTATAACTAGCTGTGGTATATTGATGAAAGAAAAATAACGAATTTCATTCTTTATCAAACTTGCGGATAAACCGGTAAACGCATGAACATAAACGGCGACCTTGCACTGGTCACAATATACTATATATATCCATTTAGTTAAAGATTCCAACGCGGGACGGTCATACTTCTATACTCGCTAAGCATATATGTAACACATCCGTAATCGAATATAAAATACTTACATCGCGATTATAAACAGGGACGAAAGCGATTAGGAATCTGGTTTAAATTGGTGAAAAGTTTGAGCGCATGCATGGTCGAGTCGACGCGAGGTAGGTACACATAGATATCATATACATGTGTAGATTATACAAAGCAAACACACACCCTTTTCAAATTGAAGATATTTGGAAGGAACGTGATGCTCCCGCTCCCGCTCCCGCTTCTTCTTCTTCTTCTTCCTTCCTTCCACCTGAGTTCTACTCCAGCTGTGTTTAAATAATCACTATCACCTTATGTGCGTAATATAAAAACTTGAGATTATTTCAATAAAATTGAAGAGAAGATACCTGTGTACTATAGGTATGAAAAATATAAAAATAAATATAACAAAAAAAAATAATAGTAACAACGCGCGTTACGCGGCCTTCGAATGTTAATGATAATACAAAGCGAATCACGCGGCTATACTAGTATAATCAACTGCAGTAAATAGAAACTGACCACTCGGTTGTAGGACTTTTTCTTTTTCTTGTTTTTTCTTCTTTTTTTTCGTTTATTCTTCAGTTTTATCATAAAAACTTCCGTGAGTTACCTCGTAATTAATTATTCAGTCGCGTCTTCAGTCTCTAACAAACCTCGCGACGCGCTTACACGGCTGGCTGCCGGGTGACTGACTATCGAATCGCCCGACTACGCCGCCTTCCGTAGGCCACGATATCGCAGACCACGAGCGCTACTCGACTACCTAGAGTCTTTCCACCTCCTCATCCTCCTCCTCTTCCTCCTCCACGGCCACATCGTCTTTCTACTCCTCAGTCACCTCTGTCTTCGTTTCTTATTATTATTCTTATTCTTTTTAGTCTTCGTTTCGTGATGTTCGTGCCTTCTATGCCGCGCTTATGCTATAGACTATAGAGGAGAATATCTCCGCGTGAGATTCACAGTCGGTTTTACATCGAGGAACGAAGCATGAGCCACTTTTTACGAGCGGTCTGTCTAGTTTTATTGTTAGAAGAAGAAGAAGAAGAAGAAGAAGAAGAAGAAGAAAAAAATAATAATGTAGAAAAAAGCAAAAAGAAATGAAAAACAAGATGAATAACATTTATGCTTATAATATACTGCAGTCTGCGGTTTATGTTTGCCTCGAATATCTCGTTATCAGCTACTACCTTTGTTTCTGCGGTATTAGAAACTGCATGATGTTTGTGTTTTTTTTTTTTTTTTTTTTTTTTCAACATATTTTTCTATCAACGTTCATCGGACTTTTCAAACAGTCATATTTTTCATAATAAATTCCGGATTGATTGGAGCGCCAATAATTATTTTGTCTACCTCGTGAACACGCTAATGTAAAAGCTGCATTAGCGGCCGGTACGTTACCTCCCATGTGGCATATTGCAGGAATCTACAAAAAATTTTATACAAATTTCGAAAATGTTAATGATAATGAGGATAAAGTAATGATCGATGTATTGTCAAAATGAAAAAAATTATTCGAACATGTTTCATGTCGGTTTGAAAAATCGCTGTTTTATCGAAAAAAAATAGTGCAAACCAGTCGCTACTCAGTCAAGGAGATACTCGACAGATGGAAATATCGTCTCGTTGACAAAAGCGCCCTCATGTTTCTATAAATACACGAAACGCCATATTTGCTGTTTACCACACTAGCCTTAACAACTCGTATTTAAGCTCGACTTTCTCACCCATAAATATATTTTCAGTTTCAAGTGAGGGACCTCACGTCGGCAATAAAACAGTGTCACAACTTATCATAATGATTCTACGAGTGAATAGAATAAATATATCGTTAAGTAGTCGTAGCAGTGTCCTCGACACGATATAATATCAAAGAGAGTGCGAGCGTCGAGTGTGTAAAGCGAAAATTCTATCTCATATACGTTTAATGGAACGTCAATAGTTTTATTTTCAACTAGAAATAGTTAAGACAGACTCCTCCCTGCAGGCGACATCAAACATCTCGGAAATGGACCCAACACCAACGAGCGGTAACGGAGATGGAAATGACAACAAGGGAAGGTGAGACATTATCTCTTTAACTCGGTTCAAGGCGATGAACCAATTCGAACGTTCATTGTCCATCGTTTGTTCGTATATATATTTGTCGAGGAGGAGTACAGCACGAACAATAATTTAACGATCAGAAGAAATGACCAAGATAGAATATACTTTTATGGTCAAAGAACAGAATTTTAAGATATGTACATATTCAAATTGATTAAAATTACCGTAGCTAATCACATACGCACGACGCACCTTGTTTACAACTACATATGTATACAGATGTGAATCAGGTCTGTTTACCGCAGAGTACGAATCTTAACAAAATATTAATTAGCAAGTATTCGTACTGTTGTTTTTATGCACGAATCACGACTCGGGTAATTCGAGTCTATAAAAGTCGAAGGAATTTTCAACTACTTATAAAAAAAGATGACATGTGTGATTTTTTTAGTCTGGAATAACAATCCGTCAATACGATTATCGTCGAAGCGCGTATAAAATATGCAGCTATCGTGTGTTGTGCGTCGTCTTATACCCGTTACTTATACTCGTAGTCTGTAATTTTTCTTATCTTATACTACTACGATACTCTGGAGCTACGAAGAAGTGTAGTAAGTAAGTATGTAGTAGGGATAAGGTCTTGACCCTTGGACTTTGCACGTCGCGTCGCATAGTGTCGTGTAACTACTTTCGAACAAAGTTTAGCGCATTCGAACGATTCGACTATTGACAAAAACTTAAAAATACATATATGTACCTAAATAATACTTGATTTTATTTTCAGCTGTTTGCTACTACGCTACGCGAGCCAGAATTCGCTTGATGAAAGCTCCCAGAAACATATTCCGAGAGAAAATGGGAAGGACAAACCACCCTACAGAAATCACCATCACACTAATCGAGCATTCGACGTTATGAATACCATGAGAAAGTACGTCTGAATAATTTTTCAATTCACACCAAAATTATCATTCACGTATTAATATATGCGCAATTACTATTCCGTCACGTGTTTCTACCTACAGGTATGGATAATTTTCTTAATTAATGTCTCGTTCATTTTTGCCATATTTCTTGAAATTTTTTGTTTCACCATTTCTATAACCCCGCAACTCAGCGCCTTTCTGACATAATAATGTCAAGTAATGACCTTTGCCAATTCATCATCAGTCCAATAACAAATTAGATGGCTTACGTCTGACGCTGACACAATGATGAAACGTAAATTTGCTTCTAATCTTACGAAGCGTAGGGATATTTGATATGGATGTGTACACATATACATACATACGCATACACATTTTATAGATATACTTTCTAATTTTAGAGCTGTCTATATTCGTGTAGACCGTAGACGAAATAAAAAGAAGAGAATAACGAAGAAAAGAAAAGAGAGAAAAAAAAAAGAGATCTGTGCATTTAAGATGAATAGTGTCGTCATCGACAGGAAATCAAGCAAATATTGCTGCAATTTGTTGTTCTTTTTTCTTCTATTTTTTCCCCGATCTTTTTTACCGCAGCAGTTTTTTTTTTGTGTAATTTTTTTAGTTTGAAATTTTTGTTTGCAACATCGATATAAATAATCTGGAGACGTATAGGCCTCCTCGTGTGGCGGAGATACGCATCTAACGAATAAAAGCGAGTCGAAAAATACATCGGTAAAAATACTCAAAGTAATTGAAAAAGAAACTCGATTCACCGTGTTGTACAAATGCGAATATTTTTCATGTGTAAATTTATTCCAAGACGTGACAACTTTCCTACTGTACGGATTAGTATCGACTATATACCTATACTATATCGCAACTTGGATTACTCTCTGGCAATAGTAGAAAAATTTCTTCTTATAGGTATATTACATATAAAGTATAGTATTATTACGCGCGTAAAATCCTTCTATACTTTACGTCATCGCATCACGCTCTTTTATTATATTGTGCGTAGTAAAAGCGTATACCTCGCCATTGATCGGAGTAAAAGAGTGAAATAATTGATGTTCAAATCGTCCTTGATCATAGACAAAACCTGCTTTGTGACGTGACCCTGGTAGCTGATGGCGGGGTGGAAGTAGCCGCTCATAAAATGGTCTTGGCCGCATGCAGCCCGTACTTTTATGCGATGTTTACAAGCTTTGAAGAGCGAGAACGGGAGCGAATCACCCTCCAAGGTGTGGACCACGCCGCTCTCGATCTTCTCGTCGATTATGTATATTCGGCCGAAGTACACGTAACCGAAGATAACGTCCAGGTACTTTTGCCCGCTGCAAATTTACTGCAACTTAACGACGTGCGGGATGCTTGCTGCGATTTTCTCCAAGCCCAACTTCATCCGTCCAATTGTCTTGGTATCAGAGCGTTTGCCGATTTACATGGATGCCTAGAACTACTCGCACACGCTGATAGCTACATCGAACAACATTTTTCGTAAGGATCGACGTCGTTATTCGTTTAAAATATTGTGGGTTTAACTAAAACGTGTCTTAAAGCACATAGTTTCCCTTATTTCCCTTATTTTACTTTTGTTTTTTCTTTCTTTCTCCCTTTCTTCGGTCACAGAGAGGTCGTCGAGGGCGAAGAGTTCCTGACTTTGACCCCGCAACAAGTAGCTAAATTAATCTGTAGCGACCGCTTGACCGTTCCCTCGGAAGAGAAGGTTTTTGAGTGCGTGATATCCTGGGTACACAGTGATTTGGACAGGCGGCAAGACCACCTGGCCCAACTAATGGAACACGTACGATTGCCTCTACTTTCGCAGGAGTACTTGGTACAGAGAGTCGAGCAAGAGCCGCTTCTCAAAGCGAATTTACAGTGTGAGTTCCTCTCTTTCCTAACGTAGAATTAAAGGCTGAAACTATTTTGGTACGAATTATAGGAAGCAGTTATTAAATTAGTGGCAGTTTACATGAAACCATTTTAGGCAAGGACTTTCTCATCGAAGCATTGAAGTACCATCTCCTCAAAGGAGAACAAAAAACATTGTTCAAAACTGCGAGAACGAAACCCAGGCAACCCGTCGGGCTTCCTAAGGTTCTTTTGGTCGTCGGGGGTCAGGCTCCGAAGGCTATCAGGAGCGTTGAGTGTTACGACTTCAAGGAAGAACGCTGGTACCAGGTCTCTGAACTACCTACTCGTCGATGCAGAGCTGGTGAGTATTTCTTGATTACTGATAAGCCTCTTTGTGCTCGTTAAGCAGATATCCCTGAACTCCGTTCCTGATCTCAACGCGAACTATTCTCAAGTGTAGAACTTCCATCCCATATAAGATTAAGTGCAGAGTTAGTTAGCAGCGTCTCGAGAATATTTTATGTTTTTTCGATCCTCAGGACTTTCCGTTCTCAGCGGTCGGGTTTATGCAGTTGGAGGTTTCAACGGATCCCTTAGAGTGCGAACAGTCGATGTCTATGATGCAGCAGCTGACCAATGGTCAGCTTGTCCAGGTATGGAAGCGCGACGTTCAACCCTCGGGGTCGCAGTGCTTGGAAATTGCATCTACGCCGTCGGTGGCTTCGATGGTTCGACTGGATTGAACTCAGCCGAAGTGTACGACCCCAGGACTCATGAGTGGAGAATAATTGCACCAATGTCAACTAGAAGAAGTAGCGTTGGAGTTGGCGTCGTCAAGGGGCTTTTATACGCGGTAAGTTATGGGAATTTTATGGCATCAAAAAATCTCCAATTTCAGACACAGAATCCAAAGACTTGAGGATGTGAAAGGATTTGAGATCGCTAAAAGCTCCAAAAGTTCACACATATTGAATAACTTCATCATATGTAGGAAATCAAACGAAAATCTACGGCTCTATTGGTTTCTCCTCCCTTTTGCAACATGATTTTTCTCAACCCTGTTCTCCAGGTCGGTGGCTACGACGGTGCATCTCGGCAGTGTCTCTCTAGTGTCGAATGTTACAACCCAGAAACCGACCAGTGGAAAGCAGTCCCAGAAATGTCTGCACGTCGAAGTGGTGCTGGTGTAGGAGTCCTGGAAGGTATTCTATACGCGGTTGGTGGCCACGACGGACCTCTGGTCAGAAAAAGCGTCGAAGCTTTCAATCCTGAGACGAATCAATGGACTCCTGTAAGCGATATGGCTCTTTGCAGAAGAAATGCTGGTGAGTTTGTAAAATATTTCATCCCGGAATAAAGTCATTGTGTTTTGAAAAAGATGAGAAAAACTGAAGAAGTCCGACTAGAAAATTGTAAACCAGAACTTTTCATCGTCAAATTCGATCTAATCGTCGAAATACTAAGAGAATGTATTCGTGATATTGTGTTTCATCTGGATGGTGAATCTTGTATAATGAAAATATAGAAAAGTGATTAAACGTTGAAATTTAAGCTATTTAGGAACTTTTCATGTTCAACATCTGTTTTCTCTCCTGCCAGGTGTCGTCGCTCTGAACGGCCTTTTGTACGTGGTGGGTGGTGACGACGGAACGTCAAATCTCTCATCAGTTGAAGTGTACGCACCGCGAACAGACACGTGGGTAACATTGCCTGCGTGTATGGGAATCGGTCGTAGTTACGCCGGTGTAGCAATAATCGACAAGCCGTTGACAGGGACGTTGACGATGTGAGGTATGCCGGCCGCTGGCCACCCTGGGGACGTAGAAAACGACGTTGAGTCGACGGATCATCTACGGGAACCGGGCCCCAGCGGCACTCTGTCTAACTCAGAGCAGAACCCTCCGCCACCTCTCTACCATCAATTGACCCACGACTGTGAGGGTCCGCGTTGTGTCTGCCAGAGATACGAGAACGGGGAATTAGCCGCGGTAGTTTTAAACCAAAACCAAAATCCGAACCAAAACCGAGAGAGGGACGTCGAGAACTACCAAAATCTGCCTCGAAATCACCGCATCTACGCCGCACGTCAGAACCAGAATCTTCCCGGCCATCCAAATCTCAATCCGAACTATCAAAACCCAGTAGATTTCCTTCCGAACGAAAACCACGCTTCTTCATCGCGAAGAGACCGCGAGAGACGGCACTACGAGCCAGAAGAAAATATCTACGAGCGTTTGGACGAAGTGGGAAGAGACCACGGTCACACTTACGAAAGGATCGACGACCGTGCGTGGTATCGTAGAGCTCGGTACCGAGCTGGTCCCCAAAACGCCGCTGGTCCAAGTGGAGCCAATGATCTAGACGCTAACCGAAATTTTGGACATCACAATGACCAGCCACCGCGTGACGTTTACGTTGAATCACGTCGCATAACGAGTCCGTCGTGTCTGAGCAGATTGGGAAGGAACTGTTTCTCGACGGAGAACATAGCGTCCGCGTCTAATCGCCGTTACGTTTACCAGCTCGGTCACAACTGCACTTGTCAATTTTGCAGACACCTTGACGTCAGGGCTGTCTGCCAATACTGTCACAATTTCCATGACAGATTGAGGCACCAAGAGGCCGGTAATTTGACCAGTTTGAACGGCTCAAGACAACACTACATATACCAACTGTCCAGGAGTTGTAGATGCGCATTTTGCAGGGACGATTCACCCTATGCACGTTTCCCCGTTAATTCACGTCTCTCGGATTCATTCCGTAGGGAATGTCACTGCAGAAATCCCGGCAGCTGTTCATGCAGAAATAGATTCCTCTCTTACTCCAACCCCGCGATATATATCGGGAGGATTGACCGGGCCGTTAATAATCCACTTTACGCTAATCCTGCAGCTACTTACTCGAATCCTTCGACTTCAAACGGTTCGCAGGGCGCGGGAGAACCTTCGACTAGTTCTGGTCGTACGGTGGGAAATCTGACTGGTAATTATTCAACTTTAGGAGCCAGTGTTTGTTCAGCTAATAGAACCACCGATCGTCAACACGTATGCGACGATTCGTGTATCAGAAATCAAAACGTTGGTGGAGTTTATCAATATTTGGGAAGATGCGAAAGGGCCGAATGCCAGCATGGAAGAATTTCTGTACACTGGGTTTTCGTTAATAAATGGCTTCCGTCTTGGGGAGCACAGGATTCTGTTCCCGAAGCTGATTCCAACCCAGAAATGATTCCGAGGGAAGACGAGCCCCGGGAACCGCCCGGAAGTGACACAGAGGAATCTTAGTTCAACTATTTTTGGTTTAGATTTCGGAAATGTTTTCCCAATTTTATCCCTTTCTTCTTTTTCAATTGTTATTACTCATTACCTTGTCTGTTTCCATATTGGAAATTGTGAAAATTGTTGTCCTAAAAATAACCGTACAATTATTTCCGATGTAATTGTTGAATGGAATGGAGTAGGTATGATACTTATACTTCTACTTATACTCGAGAGACGTTGATACCTGTACCACGTGTCGCATGTACCTATATATGTTAGGAGAAATGAAGTGAAAATAAAACATAAAAAAAGAGTAAAAAATATATAAAAAAAATTGACGATAATAAATTAGTTCTACGGTAATAAACGTTGCTGATGAAAAATATCAGCCTAATAGTTTAAGACGAATAAATAGCAGAAGAATAAAAAATTAGAAAAAAAGAGAAAAAACAATTTGTGATAAGAATTTATTGTGTGGTAGATTTTGACAAACTCTCGATTCTATTGGAAGGCTATTTTCTCTATAATAATTGTTAGTAATTAGGCTGTTGAGCAATTGAAATTAACTCATTCAATCTTTCGTACTTTCCAAAGAAAAATGAAGAAAAAAAAAACAGAAAAAAATCATTCCATCTGAAACTCCCGTTGGTAATAAAAAAATAAAATAAAAAAAAGTATAATATACTCGTTGATTAGGACAGTGATATAAGGTGAACGTATGTGAATAAAATTTATATACGCGACTATAGTATATTCCTGGAATAGAGACTTCACTAATGGTTGTGTGTGCTGTGTCAATTCTTGTTCAATTTTGTTGTATACATGTGAATGAAGTGAACCCTTCAGACGAAGGGCAAGTCTAGTTTAAAATTATTATTTTATTTTTTTTTCATTATTTTTCTTGATTCTTTTTGTTTTATAATTCTAGCTGTACGAGATTGATAAGTCAGTATTAGTCGTAGGTATATAATAATGTATACAATTATGCATATTAAAAGAAAAATATATATATGTATATTTATGTATACAAATATATATATGCAGCTTGATATATTACCGTATAATGTTGAAACACGTTGACTTTATTACACTACTGTACTTAAACGCTGTGTTATAAACGAGAGAGAGAGAAAAAAAGAGAAAAAAAAGATTACAAATGAAGAAAGGAAGAAGATAATTTTGAAGAAAAAATAATAATAACTAAGAAAAAAAAGTAAAGATCTTGAATTTACGAATGAAACTATAATAGAAAAAGATATAATATAGCCCCATAGCCCCTGATACTCTCGGCCTAAATTATTTACAGAAATGAAAGAAAAAAGAAAAACGAGAAAAAAAAAATGGAATTTATAATTATAAAATACAAACAGAAATATGAAGATAGAAAATGAATATGTCGAAACTCAGATCGAATCTATTAAACATGATAATTGTATATTTATTTTTTGTAACTGAAAATTGTATGCCTCGAAGTAAGCAACTGAAATAAAGTATGCTGTCTTTGATGATAATAATTATAGCAAAAATATTTGACTCGATATTTAATTAATTTATTATATATTCTTATCTGTGTTAAAACATCCAGTGTTAAATAATTTATAATCAAGTTTACGGCTAGACGAGGGGACAGACAGACGGATTTAGCATGGCTCACGGATTGATCGAGTGTGTAAACATCGTCGATGTATAGATATATCGTATGTATGTGTACCTGCGTAAACATGTGCGTGTAATATCTATTATACGAGATAAGAAATTCCGGAATGTCGAACCCCCGCCGGGATAAAGAAACGTTTCTAGTTTCTAGTAGATGTCACGTTCGTCAACGCTGCATAATTACTACCTTATTTTTCTCCGATATAAGTTTCCTGGTTCCGCGTTTAGCCGATACCGAAGACAAATTAATCTCGATAAAAATCTCATCTCGGAAACCCGGCTGTACCCTACCTACCTCCGTTTCGAGGAAAGCAACATTTTCAATTTTGGCAACGCCATTACTCTGGCTTTCACCTTGCTCACAATTCAACCTTGGTCATGCACGACTTGCTCATTATTACCTACCTACTGGTCATTGTACGATACCTCTACTTTCCGGTATCTATACACACAACAGATAATAATTAATAAGGACCAATTTAGCCGGGGATAAAATATGACTTCCGGAAATAAGTGGACAGACATTCTTCCCCGGTCATTTCCTCTACACATTATCCATAGTCTCCTGTTTTTTTTTTTTTTTTTTTTTTTTTTCAATTTTCTACCCACACCCTCGATCATCTCCAATGATCTATTCAGTCCATTTCGATATCTCCATCCACCCTAGATCTATCTGAGTTCGCAATGAATACAACAACAGTAGCCACCAGCAGCAGCAACAGCACAGCTGAGCTGCCTGGCCTTTTACTCCGTTGTAGTATGTACCCGCGCATTATTATTTTGTAATCACTTTACCACTAACTCACTCAAGTGTTTAACAAGTGTGCGTATCTATACCAGAGCAATAACGTACATCTATAATACACACCTGGTCATTGTAATATACCAGAGTGATAGCAGTTAGCCTTCGGTCGCGGGGGAGTCGATCGGTTTCTCTGACAAGTCGCGCGTCGCGACATGGCATGGTGTTGCTTGGCATTGCTGAAGCATTCCAGAGCAGATCACCGTCTATCCTCTCATTCCTTGATGATAATATTTATCATTTTTTGGAAAAAAAAATGATTGATCACATAAGAATGTCCGAAATACGGCTGGAGTCACAGCTCCGTTTTCTACCCCTCGCAGATCATCGTCGAAGTGTATTTAAACACAGAATAATCGTGGTCCAGCTTGGTCGTCGGATTTTTTGATTTCTATTTATTCGGCAAATTCAATGAAGTAGGGACCTACTTAAACCACTATTTGTACACGAGCATTGACGTGATATTACATAATCGTATACGTAATTATCCGGAATTACCGAATTAAATCTGACAATCATATAGGATCGATTAATTCTCAAAGTTTGGGTATACCGATCCGCGTCGATGGCGCCTCCACATTTGTATCTATCTTTGACGGGATGGCGCTGCAGGGTGTGGTCACCTTAGTCAACCGTGTCTACGTCCTGGTCGACCATATCGTATAATATGCGTATCACGGACTCTTGGCCGTCGTGCTGGCCACGTGTCCAAGTACATAACAATATTCTGAATTTACGGGCGTGGTCTTCGAGGTCGTTTACGTTATCCTTAGCCGCGCGAATAAATGCTCGCGATATCGCATTTATGGACCAGGTCGCGCGACGCTTGATTAAAGCTTTAAAATCGCGAACTTCTCCACGTTAGCAATCGCAAAGCACAGAGATCGACCTTCGGGCATAGAGAAACGCGAAAAAATGCACATCCTAGATGAAAAAGTACTTGATTTTATATCTTCGGTGAACCTCTCCGAGGCGATATCAATTTGCATATATTACCGAGGCGGTTGACTAGGAATTAGTCGAAGTCAATCGACGTGTCGACGAACTGGATACCGGATAGTCACCAGCCAGGAAAACTGCAGCATCTAGTTATTATACCCACATAATGTAATTGAAAGGTTTATGGGAAACGATATAATGATACTGCGACGTAAAATATACGCTGAATGAATTATTATTGATTAACTAACTAACGTATATTATATTAGTTATGATGGCTTGTATCATGTATGCATACTTGACCAGCTCACGCAATTGTAGGCTCAGCGCGTGCCACTGGATCTACATAAGCCACTTTATAGACAGACGGGTCTGATTACACAGAATCATAAACCGTGACAAGGTGTTTGCTACTGGTTACATTGAACGAAGCACAGAGGTAGGACGAAGGATTAAAAAGCATTTTAAAAACGTGGGAGAAGAAAGAAGAAAAGAGGAGTCCAAGGGCTTGGATCAATCGCATAAGTTTCAATATTATCTGAATAGAATTATGCGGCTAAATTATACAAGTTTGCTTTCTCACGAGTAGTGTTCTGGTTGTTTTTCTCAGGTCGTTTGTATGGAGTCATGTTACGTGTAGGTATATAATCTGATTCTATAGTATCTTACGCATATATACCTATTGCGTAAATGTATATAATGTATGTATCGCGGGTATAAAATATGGTAGGACATTTTTTTGGAATTCCCGTACGAGAAATACTAAACCCGGAAGTAACGCTTCTGGACATGACAAACTCTGTGTAATCAAGCCGTTGTGAAAAACCCCGATCAATTCTTTAAAATAATGATAATCATTCGAGCTAAGTAACAGCGACAACAATGAAAAGTCGTTTTTGTCTTTGATTATTATCAACAACTACCTCCGACAATTGATCTCTGGTACACGTAGGTACACATATACATACCATACCACGTGTATCTGTCGATGTAATAATAAAAAAGTCACCGATCGCGTGGGAACTCGATAAAATAATGACACTGTAATAATTCTCTGCGTATACATATAGTACATAGTATAATACGAATTATCGCGATAATCAGTCAAAAAATATCTAATTCTCTCACAGACTCGATCCCCTCAAGATTTGCGTGTAATCGTTGAATGAATTCCAAAGAGCGGATTTTATCAAAGTCTGGGGATTTCCGCCAAGAGATTGGCATTGAAATACATAACAAAACGGTGTACCAAACCGGAAACGAGGTACCATGGTCCGAGACATTAATTCATTTTGCATTATGAATAGTTATATTTATAACCACACACTCATCGCACGATGATATCTGCTCGTATAGTACCCCACTGGTATAGTCTTAATTGAGAATCTCGTATTACCATTACATCTATCGTTTGACTTAGGATTCAAAATTGGTGTGGAACTATCAGCAAGTGAGTAAAAAGAAAAGATAGAAAAAAAAAAGTAATAGAGTGAAAAAACCGCGAGTAATTAACCATCGTGACATGATGCCCTGCTTTAGTAGAGGCGATAATTATATACCTACGCGAGTTGCGCTAGTTTTTCTATCGCCAAATTAAATATATGATAGACAAACTAACTCAATATCGTAATATAATAGGTGTAATTTTCCGGGTGCAAACTGCCTTAGGCTGCTCACACTGCTGGCATAACGTTCTTCGCTAATGCCGTGTGCGATGAAATTGCGACGGGTACAGTTTACAGTATATACATGACTAGGAATACCGGCATGCGTGTAATTGGTCATCGTAGACACATACAAGCATAAGACAGAATTCCGAGTCCCATTCACCACATCCAAACGACCTATTGACTTGACGAATTTATTTTGCACGTATAATATAGGTATTTCATCGTATGGACAGGTTATTGCCTCGATGATGATATTTATTCTGAATGGAACTGCCGCACGGATTCTTTCACTATCATCAATGACTCGTTTTTGATCTTTTTTCTTCCTTTTTACGATTTTTAATTATCACCATGAAAGTAGTTTTGGCAGGTATACTACTATGCATACCAAATTATTTTCTCTATGTTTTGCTTTTCTTGTTACCCGATCTCCGCGCACGCCCACCAGGTGAATGCCGACGCGTGGGACGTTGTCTTGGAAATGACGGCAAACACCCGACCACCTAGGTGTGCCTGGGCTCTTAATTCTAGTGGACAACCAACAATGAACCATATAATTTCAAATGAGTCCATGACTGAGTCAGAAAATTTGTTTCTTATGCCTTTTATGGAGGAATTATGACTTTTCATACGCATGCCAGAAAAATTCGACCTATGAGAAATCGACGCGTCAAAAATATGTCTTCATTGAAGTCCTTCGTCGTCTTTGACTGAGGTAAAAATTCGTTTTGGAATAAAAAAGAAAGCTACTAATTTCTATTCCATTGCTAGTTAAGAAACAATTTCTAGTTGTCTAGTACTGCAGAATTGACCTCTCTGATGGGAAGTCATCACGGGTTGTGCGCACCAGGTATTCTGCATAGGTATACCTACCGATCAGGGCGAGCGGGGACACCGTTTGGCCTTTATGTCGAGTGATAAGTTCCTCTGGACTTCGACATTGACCAATTCTAGTATTCAAGTCAGCTGTCAGATAGCCCGAGAATAGTTTGGTTTTGAATTTCTTATAAAGTGCACGAGCGAACTCACCATGTTCACAGATTGAATGTGAGACCAGCTGGGTTCTCATGATCTGAATCGTTTGGAAGAAGAGAATCTACGTAATGCCTTCTTTCTTTTCATACAATATACAATGTATGGGGCTATTAATTCAGATTTATGCTCTATGCAGTATCCACGTAAACACGAAAGAATTAAATCAATCCGATTTAATCAGGCAGGCATACATACAGCAATTGAATCATGACGACCATACACAACGAGAATAATAATAACTAGATTAACAAGGAATAATAACCGAGCGTTTGTAAAAAAGAAATGTTCAACTGCTCCCGGATACAGCCTCCTTGAGTACCATGGTTGACCATCCAATCAACATTGCTACTATTTGCGGCGGGGTATGGTAAGGCTTGATCGCCAAGACGCCAACATGAGCGAGAACTCTATCAGTGATCCTCCTGAAGGGTCCACGATTTCTAATATTTCGATCGATTTTGAGTCTGATAAATGATTCCATCTCATTTGTATACCAGCTCGTAGCCAACCACTAAACGATCGAGAAGTCAAATTTATTGTTCCAAATCTAAGAGGAGAACTAATCTCTTACGAGACCATCGGTATTCCAGCATCTCAGTGTCTATGGAATGCATTGCTTAGCAATATCAACCACTAATCTATGTATACATATGTATACTCGTTTGCAACAAGTTGGAATTCGCTCTCGCATATATAGCCACATCCTATCTCTCATATAGGTTGTTGCTGATTGTTTAACAGTGTTCTATTGCTTTAGTTATATTCTGCAACAGTTATACGCTTTACATCAGTATGCTTTTTACTACCCTCTTAATCTTCTTCTGTATCTAGGTTAGAGACTACGTTATATTATATTTGCAGCCATATTTTTATGACCTATTCGTTACACTATCTCATGCTAACTTTCACTGTCCCAACTTCGCTCCTATTACTGTTTTTTTCTTCTCCTTTCCGTTTTTGTTCTTTTTTTCTTCTCCTCTTTCCTTTTTTAGTCTCCTCGTTGTGAATATGCACTCTTGCGAAATGATTGAACATCGCATCCATCTCCGATGACTTGCAGTCACGTTTGGATTCGCCGATAACAAATGCTCGTATACATATATAAATCCGTGCGGAACATGGAAGTGTCTAATTTCAGCCATCGCATGACAGGAAAATGAGGGGTCGAAATATTGATGGTGGAAAAAACAGAGACAGGCTATTCTCATATCCATATGATAAGATGATATAATACTAAACCACTAAGTGCGTCTAGTCAATAAATAAGTACACTATGTTCCCAGTTCGAAACTTACGGCCCCAGTTTGCCCTGGGGCTGTGCGAGACCTTGTCTTCTCATAGTTGCGTGTAGGTGGACGTGGCTTGTGGTTCTTATCAAAACCACTAGCCGAATGACATACGCCTACGCAGCTTGGATTCCTTCAGGAAGCGATTGACTCGACCTCAGGCATTTGTTACGGATTGATTTTTCCGGCATCGGTGAATGATGAAAATATTTCAGGAACTATTCGGTATATGTAACTACAGGGAAATTCTAGGATTCGTGTGAAAGAAAACGAAAAAAGTGTATCATTTTTCAGAAAAATTCTTCAAGCATGAAAGTTTCGAATTCCAGCAAAGGTATAAGTAAAAGCATATAGAGAGCGGATAAATTATAATTGCGTGTTCAGATAGACCCGGTAAAAGCCAACCCCGAGTGTCTGCAGGTCTGACAGGAGTCTGAGTTGCACAAGACATGTGCGTTGTGGGCTGCTGCAATATAGGTACGAGAGCAGCGCTTATAGTCCTAGTTTTAAGTCGGTTAACGAGTTCAGCAATCTGTAAAAATGTCATTTTCGCAACGCAACGGTTCGGTGCTCATAACGTAGTTGTTTAATATTTCTATTCGACTATCAAGTCGCGCTACCCCGACCTCCGAATCAGTTTGTCAGTGCCTTGGCCAGTGTACCGCGGACCTGCGACAAGGAACCCGTTCAAGATTTAATCTCGACAAAACTATGCAGCAATATTATATTATATTATAGTCAAGGTATAACCAGACACCATTCGTGTATACGTGCTTTTTCCCAGTAAATAATTAGTCACGGACAAGTATTACACATATAATGAGGGCCGTTCGCAAAAGTGATCGGTTACACCAGAACACCGCACGACGCACAATATCTAACTCGACTATCAGGTGTGTCCAAATTAAGAAGAAGTAAAAAGATAAAGAAAAAAAAAGGCTGCCAAAGACCCGAAAATTATGGATAAATATTAGCAGGCGCCAAGTAACGTTTTAATCACCAAACCAAAAGAATGGTACAATAATTGCAGGGTCTCGTGATTGATCTATCATGATCTTTATATTTGCTCTCGATAGTTAGGTAGTGAAAATAATTATTTCCCGCTCAGAGTAATGCGGCTCTAAAATAATAGAAATAAAAAGGCTAATTTCAGGCTTATTTCATGATAATTTGGCTTCTGTAAAAAAGTATAGGTATAATCGAGATAGATAGTGTAAATAATTAATTTTAATGATCGGGGGTCTGCTGCTGCTGGTTGGCTTTTATGAAGCCTTGTAACACGCATAAATACCATAAACGCTTTCTACCGGGTTATTTGAGCTCCGGGTTTTCGACTAAATTATACATACGATACATGTGATCGTAACTAAAACAAACCCTCGTGCCTAAATTCATTAGAAATTGATTACTTGTCCGCACCCACAAAATCGACTGCTATACCTACGATTATCAAGAGTGCAGGACAAAGGAGGCTTACCTGAACCGTAAAGCCTGGTGTTTTTTAGGATCAGGGATCAAGGACTGTATATAGATCACCGACAGCGATACGCGCACCGACATTTTTTAACCTGACCCCGGCGGACCAGAATAACTTTTTCTTAACGGCGACGTCCCTGCCTGAATGTTTTTTTTCTCAAATTTTACCCCCATGTTTATAATCCGAATTGGGAATTATCAATGGCTGAATAACCTTCGGCAATACGAGATGCAGACATTTCTTTTTTTCATATAATCCCGATGATTGAATCGATGCGGATTCCGTTAATCAAAGTTGCCAGGTTATAGCTATGACTGGAACAGACGTTCGCGGAAAAGCCGCATAACTTTCCCCACGTATGTGCATACGTAGGTGCGTCTGAATGTCCGATACAATGGCCCATTACAGTTATAAATGCTGGAACTACTTGAAACATGTAATACTTGAATAATCATACCGTAGTTTAACGTTCGGCTGCAATAGAAGGCAAATAGAAGCAACAACACAACTTCGTGTCCCGAGCATTTAACCTATTTGTGAGTCATAAAGTAAAAGTATATTCTCTATAGGTGTGTTATACATGTAGAAATATAGGTATGGTGCTCTGCTTACAAAGCTGCGGAAAGTGTATCAAGTTTGTGTAGGTATTTCACTCACTCACACACACACATATATATTCTACATATACATGCGAAGGTCTACGATCGTTTGTTCTCTTCTCGCGCTTATTGTGCTCGCGCGACGCATGGTCTGAACATTAAAACACGAGGCCAAGAAGGTAATATGTGTACATAGTGTCTCGCCTTAACAGTCATAAACTTCTGTCTCTTTTTTTTTCCTTTAAATTGTAAATCATGTATGAAAAGAAAAATGTATTTTTTTATAGCTCAATTCGTAGACCGATATGAGTGAAAAAAAAAAAAATTGATAAAAAAAATAAAATCCGTTTCCTAATCTGGAATTAGATTTTCTCCAGGCAATATAGGTATGTGTATGGACCACGATTCATTGTTACAGTCGAATTGTTTCTTACACTCTACCAGCCTATAAGATCGTGGACCAGGAAGCTGAGTGACGGGCGGCGCGGCGCGGCGCGGCGCGGCGCTGGCATTGAAAGATTAAAACCGGAGCGTACAAATCCCTAAATTATCGACGTATTGATTTCTCGGCTGTCATCGTTTATGTTTTATTACGGAGCTTGATTATCGTGTCTTGCGAAACTTGAGAGCTTTATCTCCGTTCGGAGATCTGTTTGTAATGAAGGACTGACTATTATTGGTGATTGGCCACTTGAGTATATAAAACCGTATTTATTATTTCCGGCGAATGCAACGAAAGTTCAAAATCTGTGACCAAAAATTTTTGGGACTTGACGTTGGCCTTTGAACGTCGCGTCACATCCGATACTTGAATCGCTCTCTCGCACACGTTTCCTTGAGTCTTTTCGCTCCGAGCGCGATACCTCACCTGTATATAATACATCTACAACGTGGCGACACAATATTGTATTGGCTAATGCGAAACAGGACGATTCGTATTTGGGGAAAGCAGCTCTTGCACCTTGAGATACTTTTTTTTCTCGCAGTCTTGTACCATTTCTATGTTTAGCTTGGGAATCAATTAATTCATGAACGACGATATTGTTATTCGTCTAAATTAAACAAAAGAAAGAGGAAATTTATTTACTACCAAATATTTGAAGAATGTGTTGTTCAGGAATATTAATTTTATTATCTCAAGGTACAAGTAAACCTTTGAATACGTCGCGAAACATCGCTGTTGTCAATTTGCGAAGTAATAAAACAGGAATACCTGACCGCAATAATAAAGCAGAATATATGAGAAAAATGATAAACGATCTTGAAATTATTTTCAAAATCTTGAAATTTCTCAATTACATACCGCAAGAATAATTTCACGGAATTTAGTCGTTTATTTATTATATAGGGAGATGATTGTGTAGCGCAAACCGATCCTCTCATCTCGTCTTTACATTTTTCATTCGAGTTTTATCCAAGCCAATTTACATGAGTTTTCTTCATCTTCGAATGCTCTGTCGCGATGTATTTTTTCCTTTTAATCGACAAATATAATTGATGCGACTGATCGCCGTGTGTCAGAAAGAATTAGAAATCAACTACGTGAAATGTTCTTTTTATGTGCCTGTCACGTTTACCCTTGATTACGGTTTGAAACGATTTTACAAGGTAGATTATGCGGATTGAGGAATCTATACAGAATCCTTTAGCTGATTCATCAATAAATCTATAACAGACATGTAACGTGTTTTTTTTTTTTTTTTTTTTTTTTTTTTTTCATCACGCAACTATGCCGCCTTCCACAATCCATTTACTCATTGACTACTGTACTATCATCCACTTACTCATGGCAAATATATCTTTGCAATAAATCATACTGAACCATCAATGCATTAGAATCATTATTTATGTCTGTCTGTTTCTATCGGTATGACAAAACAAAATGCAACAATCGATCGAATGAAAAACTGTATTGGTAATAACGACGTAGTATACGAAGAGAAAAAAGATAATTGATTTTTTTGTTCCCTTTATAGAATCAGTTGAATACAATCTCTGGAATCTCAAGCTATGAGTTTCCGCTAATTTTCACTTTTCAAAGTAGCAACTATTTTTTTTTTTTTTTTTTTTTACACCACGATTGATAACCAGCTTAAGTTCCTTACAAGGAATCTTATGCGATTCAAAAATGGAGATACATATTTCGTTGGGCTGTAGATTAATGTCACAGTTCGACCTCGAACGCGCGTTGCTAGCTGCAGAGTGACTTAGAATCTTCAATCCTTTCTAACTAACAGATTTTAAAAGACCTAGTTTTGATAAATCATTTCATCAATTTCTCTACGTGTATATAGACACGCGCCAACTGTTCAGGTAAGGCATCAAATGTCAGATCTGCACAATCAACCGTAACTTCGATTCTCCTACGTCACTTGGGTTGGAGATGCTCTGCATATCTATCCCTCAACCGGAGCTGATCTCTTCGATGATTAAACGCGACGATATACGCATACATACATATATACCTACATTCAATCGCGGTATAAGATTCGCGGTAAATTTCTACCTATATCTAACCGATACCGCGCTGCAGGCTTCACCGTTCGCAAGCTCAATTGCTCCAGGCTACCTAGTTCCGTCGACGAACTCCAATGAATTTAAATGAAAGGCAAAGAACCGGGGATCGACGAGGCATGAGGCAACGCTAGTGAGAAAGAAAGAAAGAGAGAGAGAGAGAGAGACAGACAGACAGGGACAGACGGATAAAGACGCATTTCGTAAATCGTAATACAGGTAACATAAGTGTCGTCGCGTCGCTGACGGAGAATTGAAATTGGGGTGTAAATGAAAATCGCAATTTCTGCTGCAGCCGAACCGAAAGGCAGAAATTTAGTGAAACTAAATGAATAGGTGGATACAGTGCGCGGAAGTTTAGCGAATACGGAAGCGATACGTTGAAAAGGGGGCTAAGCGAAACGCAAAAAAAGTCCGAAATTCTGATTATGATTATGATATTGATAATGATAATAATGATAATAATAATCACCTTCCGATATAGAACGATTATAGTCTTTATTTTCTAGCTGGTGGCGGGAATTGCTCTTGGCGTGACAGACGGCCCCCGTTACCCTCCCGCCTTATGTTACTCGCGCCCGCAGCGAGCCAGAGAACGTCACACTCCTCTCCTCTCCATAGAGCCAGATCGCGTTCGCAGACTCCGCGAAACACGTCTCTTATCCCCGTCCGAACGCTCGAAGTCTCTCAGTTGATGTTCGCCCGCGGAACATTGCGCGTCGCTAATAATTTCTGTAGCTGATCACGTGGCTAAGGTGTCTGACAAGCGTTGGATCATCGAGTTGCGCGATTTGAGTAGCGCCAGTCAAAGCAGCGTATATATCGAACGACGAAAGCAGAAGTCGAAAGCTGAGTTTGTTGAAAAGTGAAAGTTTTGCAAATTAACGAATTCAGTTCCTGTGCGCTCCATACATACGTATAAACTCTACCTACCTACCTACTTAAGTGTTAGGCGGCTAATGTGGGCCACACCGGATGACAGTCTATCGGTAGAGAGCGAGTATTAACCCGTTGATTAATGGTGTGTTTGTACCGAAGTTAAATCCACATATTTACGTACCCAACTCTGCCTTTAAGCCGGCAAGAATTTCTCTAACCACATCAAAGGTATGTAATTAATAAATGCACATATTATTTAGGAAATTACCAAGACCGAAACCTTCGGACCGGTGCGTGAATATCCTCCATCAATTTTCTCCAACGCACCTGTCCGCATCTACGGACAATTACGTTTCGCAGTTTGCGTTGTTTCGTCTGTTTTTAGATTTTTCATATTCCCGCCGTTTTTTCTTTTTTTTCCCCTACTATATATCTGTTCTTCATTTTTTTTTTTTTTTCTCCTCTAATTTTTTCAAATACAATTCAAAGCCCCGAGCAAATTGATTCGGGCGTCCTTGTGGCCGCCTTTACTCGCACTTTGCCGCACTTTCTACGCAGACCCGCGGGCCCGCGCGTTCCCCCAACGAAAGTGAATGAGCGAGGCCCGCGGGACCCGCGAAGAAGCGACTGACCGACACGCAAGTCCTACGACCACGTAAGACCTTTTCTTGTTATTGCTCTCGTCAAACTCCGTCTCATTATCGGCGTGGAACTTAATGACGAACTGTAACACCGAAAACTGCGACGTTGATTGAATGAGAATTCAAATTAGCATCAAACAACGTAAGGGCCATCGAAGGCCCCACGTATTCTACACTCCGACGCAAAGGCGAAGGAAAGTTTCCATAGAAAAACTCGCTCTGTTTTTTCTCCCCGATCATACGTTCGATTGAATTCGAGTTTGCCGGACAAGTGCTGCACTCGGTTGCAATAAATAAACCAATTCAAGTACAATCGATGTTCTTTTTCAAGCTTTCAGGGTTCAACCCGAGTTCAACGACAGCGACAGGGTCGGAAAACTAGAGTCTGCAAGCGGTATAAACAAAGAACAATCCGGAAGCAAAATTACTCTTTGATATCCCGAGGGTAGAGATTATTTGCATTCTCAAAGTCGACGAGATTTCCGAGGTGAAATTATACTTGCTCATTTTGTCATGACGTGGCGCTTAATCAACGAGGGCGTCATGGCCCCTTGCATAGGATCGGATTGACACGATCGCTAAGAGGAGGGAATCGATAAGGCGTAACCGTCTGCAGCCATGAGAGGGAAAGAAGAGCTAAAAAATCACTCAATATTGTTAAAAAACTGTAGTCACCACGTGGCAGCAGCGTTAAAGTGAACTGTATCATCATAGTGGACACCGAGGGTGCCGCGATGGTCTAAGACCGAGAAGAACGATTCGGGGTTTTAGGCGTTTTAGCCCGAGAATACATGACGTAATTGAACATCAGTTGAGCAATATAATATAGTCACAGCAGTTTTACATGTTGTAGAAAAAACGAAACGTCTGAAACTTTTGTCCCAATGCACGTGGTTCGAATATAAAATTTTAGGATATCATTACGAGATAAGATAATCTGCATGAGAAGATTATAGCGGAGAAGACAGTCGCGGGCTTATAGATTTGAGAAGAAACCTGTTCGAAGAAAATAATAAAAGTTCAACGACCACGTGCTTGTACGTGAAATCTCTAGTCCAAAACGCGAACCATGGCCTTGGTCAACTTTACGCTACCCTACCAGACCGCGACGCCGTCGCCATTCCTGCTTCCTGGTGCACCAGGCCATTCGACGGTAAACAATCTACGATACAACGCTGTACCACCACCTCCACCAGCTCCAAGCTACAGTGACGATGATAATTATCAAAATGAACCCTACATTCAACCATCACAGTATCAGCATACACCCAGTCTTACGACACAGCAACATCAAACCACTTATCCTCGAGTCACTCAAGACACTCGATACGCTAATTATAATCAAGATTTTCGGAGGACCCAGCCCAGACCACAATCTCAACAAATGAGGCCTCCGCCTTCACTTCCACCACCCAATAACGTAATACCACAACCACAACCGCAACAACAACAACAACCACAACAACAACCCAACGTTCTGCACGAGGCTGAACAATCTCAGGCGCCGTCGCAGCCTGATAATTATCCCGAAAGACCGAACGGGTGAGTTGAGACGGTGAAATACACCTTGAAAAGGGTTTTTGTTTTTCGGCTTTGCTGATGTGTCGCGAACGAATTGATCTGTATACCAGTAGTGTTTTATATAATTGAATAGAGCAGTTTGGCGATAAAAAATTGACAATTAAATTTCATTCGTAAGTCGCAATCGTACAGAATTATTTTTTTCCGTATTGCGTGTTATGTGAAGTCTGCTTTGAAACATTGAGGGTTTTGCTTAGACCGTTCTTTAAGTTTCGGAGAAATTCACAGTCTTGATTTAGTACGTAGGTATATATGCGTTTATGCGGATGAATTATTCATGCGGGAGACAAACATTGCGGTATACGCACGCGAGGATACGAGATAAGTAGAATCGTGCGTGGGGAGACATTGCCGATGCATTCATTGAGCACGGTCCCTAATCCTCTGCTCAAAACCCGAAAACTATTTAAATAAGCGTTACTATTTCATTCTCATAGATACACGAGAGTAAACAGCGAAGCTTACAGCGGTCCTGGCGCCAAAACCTCGGTCCATGCTGTACTCGATTACGACGATGACTTTGACGACTACTACGACGACGAGGAGCAAGACCTGCCAAGCGATACCCACGTCACTCCGATCCAGGGGCCAATATTTTTGAAAAACGGATCTGTGCCCGTAGTTCCGTTGTACTCCTACCCCCAATTGAACAACGGAACCTTCGTTCAAATTCCGGTAGGTTTATACCTCAGCTTATTTGTAAGAAGAGATAGGTAGGTACGCTTTTCGCATGACGTAATAAATAATGATTTAAAGTCACGTAATCTCAAGGTTTTCGGTGGTCTTAGAAGAGGTACATCTTGCTTTTTACAAGCAGTTCAGATAGGCCAATTCTACATTTTTGATTAAAAAAAATAATAATAATGACAATTATTCCATGACGCTAAATATTTATATGTAGGTACAGGTGAATGCGCCTGAAAATTAAACGTCAGCGTTTCATTCCCGAGATTCAAAGTACAAACGAAACTACTGATCTCCTCTACTGTCGTAACGCCTCGATGATTCGAGACTCATCGCGTAGTTTTACTACTATATTGGGCGTGTATATACGCGCTCGTGAAACGAGCAATAAACCCGACACTTTCTCGCGCGCAATTCGGTGTCTCTATTATACACCTGCATAAATGCCTCCGAAATTAAGATACGGTCGGATATCTTACGACGCATCTCCTCCTCGATTAAGACGAAGGACCTTGGAGGTGAGGAACCCCATAAATCGTGTAGTGGTGCTCGTGGTCCACAACGATGGCATTGAGACGGTAACCCTTGGCCCCCGCCTTGTGTTACCTATCGAGGTAATAAATACACTGCCTTACTTCGGATGGGCCTTGCAGGCTAAGCGACCGGCCTGGTGAGAGCCTGGGAAAGTAAAGTTCAACTCACTTTTACACACGTGTAAAGATTCGATATATTTATATGCATATATATCGTGCGGGTATACGACCAGAATCAACTTTTGTCCCACTCCTCTGATTCTCTTCTAAGGTATACTGTAAGAAGCAGCGAGATGCAGCCAACTAGATCAGCTTATCATTTATCGTTATTGTTAGATCAGACTCCGAGCCAAGCCTCGTATGAACTTTAACCTCATGGTACGCGACGAGGAGCTGTAACTGCAGCTGACATATTAATTCACCTTTATGGTTTGGTGAGTTGTAGATTATAGATAGGTAGGCTTTCGTTACAGCTAACTTTCTTTGCGTTTTGATAGAGCGATTTTATTTTATGGAAGAGGTTTCAATCCGCCCAGTTTCACAAGCTTTCAAACGCCTCGCGCTACTTATTGAATACTACACACAGGTATATCATACTTTCGGGTAATTCCCAAACTCTTTGACCAGCCCACTTGCACCGGTATAATATAACGACAGGATAACCGATGCTAATAACCGGGTATAGACAGACACACGTACCTGTACCTACCTAATGACATTTCGTGCCTTTGTCAACCGACAATCATTTACCATAACGAGAAAGTGAAACTGCGGTTGAGCTTCAAAAGTGATCAACGATGTTCGAAGATTCCTTTGTTCTTTCCAACCGGTTAGCAAATTCTCTCGCTGACGTTCAGTTTTTAAACTGTGCAGTGGCGACGAGTAGCATCGTTGTATTGCACATATTGGTATACCGTATTCCTAAGTACCCGTTTAATGGCATTACCGCCCAGGTTATATGAATCAGCCGAAGGTTATTCCGCGAATAGGATATCGAGCGATTTTTAATTCGAACAGTAGCCAACCGCAGAGCCGCGTGATCGGATAAGCGTGAAAAGGTGTTTCGAAGTAAACCGTACACCTAGCCCATCGTAAGGTAAAGACTAAAGACTCTGAATATCGGGAGAAGGTGGATTCGATATTGATCGGTAAAACTTGCCTGATGTGACCTTCTCGCGAGACAAAAGATACGGTTTCTTCGGTGTACTTTAATTGAGTGCGAGGAAGAATCTACTTTCACTTGGCCAGCACGGTCATGGACGTTTCAAAAATATTAAGAGACAATTCGCGAGGCGGGGTGGGCGGGAAAGTCAGTTGCCGAAATCGCGACAATACCTATAAATCGTAAATTCTTCATCAATTCGCACAGTTCAACAAATGGAACCGGACAAAGCTGATTACTCACCTGACGCGCTCGAATGAGTACGAAATAAAGTATCATAAATACACGAAAGATTTTCGACAATATTCAGGAAAGATTCTATCCTAGCGAACGTTTCATATCAATTAAGAAAATACTTGACCTTACAGGAATAATTCATCATCTTTTCACCCCATACTCTCAAAATCGGCTGCAGAAGCTGCCGTGAGGAAATAAGATGGTGAAGAATCTTTGGTGCCACTAAAAGACGACCAATTCTATTTCGCGACGGAAAATTCTTAGAAATTCTTGTTGGTAGAATGAGATAAGTCAGTTTTTCCACGCTATTAGCGGCTGGCCGTGGCTGACCAAACTGAAAGACAACGGAAGCAAATAGTCCATGAGGATATAGAAAACGCGCACACGGCATACAAAGCATCCATTTGTTCAAGTTTGTCCGACTAGCTAGGTAGCGTGAAATTGATCATAAACGCCACACGGGTGATGTTTAAGTGCCCATTTCGACAGTTTTGTAGCCGCCTCAGACTCATCTCGACCAGGATCTCGTTTAAGCAAATATAGCCGGACCTGGCTGCGAGAGGGATTAAGCATTTCAGTGAAACTTTTAGCCGAAATGAATCGAATAAAGGGGAAAATATTTCAGCGACAAAGAATTTCGCGTGTAGGTGTATTCAGCCGGGAACCAGACCGAAGAATTTTGCGGTGTTATTTAAACGCCTTTCACATCACCGCAATTAATGCAAGGGTATTGGTTAAAAAAACAAATTGAGAAAACCGTTCGTGCTGAATCCCAGAAAATTATGGAGTGTACTTTGCGAAGGATATACACTGCAAGTGTGTCTTTATACAATTATGAGTAACGATATCTACTGCATGCATTACCAAGTCGCGAAAATGTCCCGCGGCTGTAATGAGCCTTGCGCGATTCTTTGAGCTCCTGAGCGTTGTTTGCCCCCTGCGTTTCGCATTAAAATTTAGGTCACCGTATTGCCCAGCTGCTATGGGAAAGTGCTTGTCAGAGTTTGGTCATTCAAAACACACCCGTTTGCGCGTTATATCGAGCATTTTACGACTTTTATTCCAACAAGGTGTTAGGCCTCTACCCAAAGTCCTTTCTTTTACTATAATCGTCACGCACGTTCAACACGCGACTCGGAAAGGTGTGATGAAAAATTGTAGCAAGGCATCTACCGCGATTTCCGCTCGATTTAAACGAAGAATAAAGAGGAGGTGTTCATATAGTAAATAGTCGTATGTAGTAGTCGCATGTAAGATACATACAAGTAGAAGAGGCGTTATGAGATGACGCTGTAACTCTCGTGCTATTAATTTCGCGGGCTATTATATTTCGTCATGGTAAAAGAATTTTGTCACATTTTTACGTCATTGATTCACGTAGATAAAATACCACGAAAACAAGGCCCCGAGGACCATTTGCTAACCTGATATTACAACCAGAGTACAAACTTCTTCATAGCATTCTGTCAATGCCAGTATTGGTGATTTGTTGAAGTGACACGTAGTCCTGCTCTCTTCCTTTACGGTGATATAAACGTTCATAGAAGACGAAAACGAACTAAAGCCCCAGGGGTCCGCGTTTCAATGTTCAGAATGAACTACTACATATGTCTGATGTATCACCGGCTGATCATTAGCAACCGTCCTCCGAATACCGTGTACAATTCGGATGGACGTAATAAGGGCTTAGAGTGAATTATCACGTTTCGAAATATTAATTGAGAAACAGACTCTTCACTCGTAGATATTTTCGAGGCGATCTCTGCAGGCGTGTTTTGTCCAGCTAACGATCGTAAGCCTCGTTTCAACTTTATTAAAAGAAATAAAAAATATCACCAAATGAGTAAAAAATTAATTATAAGTTTCACCCATACGCCCTTATTGAATTGAACTTGTTATTAAATCGTTTATCATCGAGAGCTTGATGAAAATGACCGTTGATTTATTTCAAATCTATCGAAATATTGAAATAATATTCATATCATGAAAATGAAGAACATTGATATTGAGAAGGAAAATGAAAATCGTTAGCTTGGTATAGCTTGACGTGAGGATTTTGGAGCAATCAACGATTCAATTATGTACATCTATTCATATCGATTTTAAATTCTAGTCAACAGTCACCCGCGGGTCTCCTTAGATGCACGTGATTACGCATGGTTGACAAACTCCCGAAATTTTGTCTTGTTCGTAAACCGAACACGAAATATCAGAGCTCGCGATCAGATTGCAAATTATCAAGAGCTCAATTTAAACGGAGCCAATATATGCCCACAAGCATGTGAGACCTAAAACTTGATTCAGATAATCGCGTAACACGGCCCCGGCCGCGCCGCGGCGGTTGACCCTATATAAAAAAAATATAATTATATTTCCGTATGGAGACACCCCGCACGTTAAACGCACACTGCGTAAAAACTATCGCAAAGACTGTCCTTGGTACTATTCAAATATAAAATTAATATTCGCGGAAGTCGTCGCCAAGAACCAGATCTCGATACCTCGGGTGTGCCAGGACGACGGACACCCACGCGCGAAAACACAAACTCGGCATTGATCTATAGCACTCACTTCTCATGAAATGATAACAAACTTTAAACAAAAAAAAAAAAAAAAAATGTAAACTGCCTTGACCCCTATATATAGGTATATTCAATATACATATGAGAAATACTTTTGATTGGATAAATCTGTATCGAATTCCTGAAATTCCGATGTTTTTTATTTATTGATTTATTTATTTTTAATTTTTTTCTTTTTTTTCAAGCATTTCGGAAACTTCCAGGTTTCCATTTCACACTCGTCCTGCACCGGAAATGAGATTTTGAATTGATAATTATTATTAAGCGCCGATCGTCCTACACGACTGCAACTCGTAGGCGTCTATACGGTTATGATCGTGAGGCAAAGTAATCTGGAGACAATATTGTGATAGTCGGAGTAACAAGACTCGCGATTCGATCTGGTGATTCATTCTTCTCTTGGGAAAGCACATTCAGGATATTACAATGATTGGCAGTCCCCTACGGAGATTAAAGAGTGGGGTTAACCCGCAATTAATAAAAACGGAACTAGTTATGGTGACTGCGCGTTAAATAGAGCTGGTGCATCATAAGACCGCGTCGATGCGTTCAGACATCCGATTACAAATCTCGTTCGTTTAATTAGTAACGGGGGAAATTGGTGTTAATGCAGGTTTCGTAAACGTTTCATAGCTGTGAATAATACCCATGACGGTCTCTAATTGTAGAGGTTCAGAGCCTAATGAGACAGAAATAACTTCTTAATGAGTAGACACTGCAGCAACTGTCCACAGTGAACGTTATACAGAGCATAACAGTGGGTCTGTGAACGTCATTGAATGCGTTCGCGTCTTCTATAATCTATAGCTATATAAGTGCGTTAATCACAGCTGAGAAGCAAGACTAGATAACAAATATTTGCGTCAATAAATGACTAGGATTTAACGACAAGTTAAGAACAGTGATTTTTTCAATAAACTCGATACATTTTCCGGATTTAGTCGCGTGGCGATTATCGTTTTGAATCTCGTGCTCTGGGGTTGGAGAATTAATCATCGAAATAAATCAGCAAATCAGTTTTTCGCATGAAAAACGAATTGCACTTGAGAGGATATAAATTAAGAACAATAGCGATTGGCGTGGTGCAGGCGAGTCGCGGGAAGAAGTGAAGTGGATAAAAATTTTCTATTCAAATTAAGTTTCTGTATCAGTCGATTGATAGTAAAATCGATTTGAAACATTGATCTGAATCGACGAACATGTCGCGTCGGATTTACGTGTGTATAAATATAGTAGCTGTAGAGCGACCGTGATGCTATAAGAATTCCGTGAGACTATTTTCACATTTCTTAGCCTCAGGGAAAACACCGAATGCACTGGAAAAATGGACTTGCATATGCTCCAGGTATTTATAAATGAAACGATTGAGAAAGAGATAAATTCACTTGGTAGACACCCGCGTCGTATATACTGTCATGCATTTCCTGAATACGTGCGTGAAATTTATACGTGTAATAAATTTGCATATTTATTATTTACGGATAATTTGAAGTCATTCAAATAAAAAAAATTGAAAAAATCAGTCAACATTCAAGCCGCACGTTACAAGTGGAATTACGATCAGAATAGACAACGTTAAAAGTAAATTATCTGTCATCAGATGAGATTTGGTTTCTGCGTATATACGGGTCAAGAGACTTTGAAATAAATTTTTATAGTCAATCTGTAGGCCTTCGTCGATCACTTCATTCTATCCTAACTCACGTAGTATGTACATCACTGTGAGCGTTAGACAAATATTTAATTACGAGATTACGGGTGTTGGCAACGCGTTTGCCCGTCAACAATTATTTATGCCAAAATAGTCCTCGATGGATAAAAATATCTGTGTTATGTGTCGCTTGGATCGAGTGAATCTGAATGAACACTTAATTTTTTGCTACATTTCTATTGCACACTTTATAACTATCTCTCGATATCACACGAATATATATAAACACTTTTAGTTCCAGGCATATATATTTTTAGTCTTTATTGATTTACAGCTAATTTCGATACGAATATATCCACTCAGCGTCGATTTGCCAGATCAATTTTCAACCCTTTTTCCCAATGAATGATAATTATTTTTGCACCGTGCAGATTCTGTGGACGGCACTATCCGTGGCCCTGGGGGTTGAACTAAGGGGCGATTTGGTCCGAGGATCGCCGTGCATCAAGAGATACCATCAGCTTTTTTGTCCAACAGCCGGCAACACGTATCCCATGTAAGTTTTTCAATACTTATAACTTACAAGTTTCGGCTTTAAATTTTATTCGGAAATTGCTTTGCCTCTTCGCCTAATGTCCGACCAATCTGTTTCTCGACTGAAAACCATTAATTTTTTTTCTAACGAGCTCCGCTTCGTCACCGCATACAAATACTAGTCGACCGTTATTTGGACCCGGAAAACCATTACGCGCGATACACGGGGCGGTTATAGGTTTGAGGAAAAACAAAAAGTCGGGAGTTTTTATCCGAAAGATAACCGTTCTTGCACGGTTCATAAAATCTGTACAATAAATAATTATGACTGCAGCTCAAAGAGGAAGGGGAAAAAAAATTTCGCGGTTAAAAATTGTTCAACGATTGCAGGGAATTTATGTATTCGCTTGAATTATTCCGAAGCTCTGCGATTCGACATGCGGGAAGTAGGTAATTACCGTTTGCTAGACTCAGGTATGTAGTACCTACACGTATGACCGAGACAATAAAAAACCGATGATCACAATCGCGGATGACGATGTTTGATTCTCGGCTGTACCTATACAGCATCCGATAAGTAAATCTCGAAATGATTCATTGGGCACTTTGCTATTAACGTGGAAATACCAGTCAGTCGTTTATATCGTCGTGTTTCCAACAGCTCGTAGAGATACAACGCGATGCGAAACATGCAAATCAATTGAGTTATAGCTCTGCAACGCGTTGCTCTATTGCGATAACGAAAGATTTATGTCGTAGCCGAGTAGTCGTGTGCCTCGCCTATAATTTTCTCATACAAACGCATTAAACCGCTGCACTTTTCAAATAATTTATGTATCCATAACTGCGGCTCAAGTATGTATCAACTATTAATCAATTAATTTATTCAATATGATAAAATATTATCAACACTTCCTATGCAGTGATCGGATAGAGCGTTTCATTGACGAGAACAAGGCGCTAATGAAAAGAATGTACGGAGATTTTGAGATGAGTACAGAGTACGGTCCGCCGACTAGAGAGCCGGCCGCTCATCGGCGAAAAAGATCGGCATCAAAGCATGACATCCCAGACGGAGGACCTAAGCCCGAAGAAGATGCCGAGGGCAATACTGATGGCGAGTCTTATTTTGCCAAGATGAGAAACTCGCGACAATCGTTTGGCAGTAATCAGAACGAAAGTGGAAGGTGCGTCTCTGTCCTCAAAAAAAAAAAAAAAAAAAAAAAAAATAGAGACAAATATTTTTCATTTTCATTAATAGCATTTGGTTGTACCGTTTGAGAAATTCGGTAAATATTTTTTAACATTTCGTTACAGGGTTGACGCCTGCGAGTCGAAGATAGAAATTGTGACACCGTACTGGGCCAGTAATAGTGCTGGTAAAATTCGAGCGATCGTTAATACCCAGCATTTCGAACAGGCCATTCACCAGGAAGTCTGCACGTGAGTCAATGAAATTAATGATCAAATAATGTGTGTTGAAAGAAAAAAAGAAAAAAAAATAGTTTTACATTCTCGCAGGTGAATCGATAAGCCGAAAGATGTAACGACCAATGATATATAAATCTTGATATTTTTTTTAATTTTTTTTTCTTTTTGTATTTTGAAACAGGAAAACTCGGACGAAGCGATGCAGCAATGATTGCGGCTGCGAACAAAAGTACAAGTGGCATCGCCTTCTTGCTTACGATCCCGACAATGACTGCAAAGGTATATTTATGGATTGGTTTCTTTTCCCATCCTGTTGTGTATGCAGGTGCGATCCCCTTCCTAAATTCCCACCGACAAACTCTCGGAATTAGTATATGATTATGTATAATAATTGTAAGTTAAGCCGACGTTGTCGTATAGAGATTCGGTATATCCCCCGCGCGCATCACGATTTCAACTATATTTAATGAGAAATTGGTAACGACGAAAATAAGTTATAAATTATAATAGATATATAAATAAAGTATAATTTGATTGTATTCCTAATAGAATAAAAATTTGAGGTAGGCAATTCTCTTCTATAGTTTATCTTGGAATTTATTTATCACTTTAGACTTGAAATAGTTCCATATTTATTTAGCTAAAGAATATATATTTCTATAGCGTAAATATTGTAGTCCGTATAAATATGGAACAGCCTAGATAGCCAAATGAAATTTCACATTGCGTATAGGTATGTGTATAAGGATAAGATGTATACATGTACGTATAATACGATTATTCTTTAATTTTATATCGGTAAGCCATAGGTATGTACTTATTTTTTAAATAGCAGAGTAGTGCGTCTAGATGTTTATTTTATTTTATTTTATCTCATTTTATTGTAAAATTATTATTTTTTATAACACCATTTTTCATTCTAAGATTTTCAGTTAAAACCTATCTTGTTAAGCATAGCTATATCTACCGTACCGTAAGCCGCGTAAGGCGTCATTCTACGATCTGAAGGTAACAGCAAATACCTAGCACGAAATCTTTCATTGAATAATTGATTAACAATTATTATACTTATGTAGATTCAAATAAACGATTAAGATCATGAAAATTCAAGACTCTTATTTTGAGGCCAAATACATTTACTTATTGTTTCACGTTGAATTGAAAAGTTTTGTCTGACATAATGCGATCTAATTATTTGTTTACACATAACATACGCGCGGTATGAAGAGTATAATAGCTCGGGTAATGCACATACTCTGAAACGCATTTAGCGACTTTCCTTCTTCGGAAATTTCGGAGGAGATAGTGATCGCCACTATCTATCCTAATTGCGCTTTCTACTTTCTTCTTCGTGCCAACCGATATTTTGATTGGCTAGAATCAAACGAGAAAACATCAGAAACATGCGAATGAAATATCAAGAAACACGAATTATCGTCAGTATAAGAATACATACTCATACACACGACTAACATCAGAGCCTAGTATTTGTTCCCATTACCAGTGCAGTCGAACTTTTGCCAAAACGGTCACATCTTCACAACAAATACTAGCCATGACTTTACTAAGCGACCTTTTCCACAAGGCATCGATATAATTGACGGCTACCGCAAGTCTGTTTGCTAAAATTGAGCTTTAGCTGTTGTTATTCGACCAATGACCCGGGAACCAACGAAAAAAAACTCAACCAATCGCAAGACGATTCTTTACAGTGATATACCTGGATGTAGAAGAATATTAAGTGGCTAGCGGTTCAGTTTGACGGAACAGAGTTATCAGATAGCATCGATATCGCTGCAGCTATACAGTAAATAATTAATTTAATAAAAAGAGAGATCTAAATAGCAATAGAGAGCAGTATCACCGATCGCAACCTGCTGGTATCGAAGTTGTGTGAAATAGGAAATTGCTTTCTCTTGAAGAATAAAAAAAAAAAAAAAAAAGAATTAACAGTGTTGCAAAGTGGGTTTAAAAATCTGGCTCTTATACATAGCTTGATGGATTTTATTTACTTCATCAATAATTATAAGAAATTTTAGTACCGTGTAACTATTGATATAAATTACGAAGCATCGACGTGCCTTAAAAGTGAAAGAAAGATGTCAGCTGGCTCTTTTGAAGATCCAAAGATTGGTGATAGAAATTTGGCAGGGACATCAGCTTCAAGTTTCGATTCAAGCACTAAGAGGACTTTCGGTGTGTCGAGTTGTGATGAAAGTGACGATACCGACCATCCCTGTTCTCCGAATATTTATGAGTCATCATGGAGCCGAAGAAACAGGTGATACGATTTATTACTATCAATTTAAAACCGATCACGACGGTATAAGATATGTTCCGACTATATTTATATCGCAAGTTTAGCAGCAGTGAATTAGTCGAGCTGTTTAATTCTCGAAACTTTCAACGTAGCATAAGGTTATATAAATTTGATAGAAACCCAACTATAACTGTTGATTTCTAATCTGGGCGAGAATCTCTCTTTACGTGTGAAATATTTTTTGATCACCGAAAATTAACGGAATCAAAATCACACGTACGTTTCAGAAAAACGAGTCAAAAACTTTACACCAAATCTACGATCGAGTCAGACGGGACTAATCACGCTGATCCGGATACAGACGTTACAGACGAGAACCTACATTTTCCTCCTAATCAGGAACTGAGGATATACTCGGCTCCTGAAGACGAGGCATTGCCAAAAATCGAAGACCTGACATTAGACAGCGAGTCCGAGTCTCTAACGATAAATAATGAAATCGCAAATCTATCCCTGAACAGTGATCACAAACCACTGGCAGGCGTTGTGACTTCGATAGCAAAGTCTATGGGGTTGATAGTGGCGAAGCCACCGATGCCTCAGGACGCTTTACTGTACCTTGGGTCACCTGTATTTTTAAGAAAATCCAGCATGGGTCTGGGTTCGAAAGATGTGAAGCTTGGTTGGATAATTGATGTGTTTGGGCCTGCCTGCGAACCCTACTATTGTGTGAAACCAATCAACAATGGAATCGAACTGGTCCATGAAGGCACTCAGCTGTTCTATTCACCCGATCATCCGAGAACTGCATATCTCTGTCTTAAACGAGAAGATGGGAATCGCTACACTGTACTGTACTCGCCACGACGTCCTGGGAACCGTGATAGTCGGAAGGGTACGTGTGCAATGTCAGGCACAATAGAAAGAGCAAAGATTTAGTGAACGGATGGCGTATTATTCGAAAGTCAAGATTTTCAAAAAACTCACATAGCGGCCGAGTTTGAATTTTTTTTATTTTTAAGGATCGTTATTGAAAATTGAAGTTATGACATAAGAGATTATATATTTTTGCAAATTGTATTCCCTGCGATTTTGAATTTCCATTAAATTTTTTTTGTGTATTTTAGGTATAATTTGTGGTAAATTAGTTTCAGGACGATCGGGTGAAAGAAATTTGACGGATAATACCTCCGGAGTTGATTCTTTCAATCGGCAATATTTTCGGCGTCGTTATAGGGGTAATGATCGAGGAACTTATGCAGGATATAGGAATAAATATCGAGACGATTTCTACTCACCTCGTCCACTTCAACCAAAACATTCGTACTTCGATTACTAATCTACTCAAGTTTGGGACTGAAAGAGTTTGAACGCTTATATTGATCATATTGATCGTCTAATTTCAACAGTTGAGCACATATCTCGCCTTTGTTAATTTATATATCGAAGTTTTTATTTTATTTTATGGCAGTTCGAATCCGAATCATAAACTTTCACTCAACGTTCAATCATCATCAAGTAGAACTAAAAGATTATAGGGAACACTGATATGAGAATAGTTATAATAAGTTATTATTTTGTTTGATTACAAAATAAGCCAATATAAATCGTACTGTAGATCATTTTCGAATTATTCAATTTTTAATTACTCCAGTTTATTAAGAAAATATTCTGAATAATTAGAATCACTAAAAAATGATACTATTCAAGGTAAAGAAACCCCCTCATTACATGCTGCATAATATACTTAATTATAATAGTATTTAATTAATTATGCAAAATGGGATTTTAGTTGATATTTTAATCAATATTGATAAGATTTATTCAATTTTAATACTTTAGTTTTTTTTTTATTTTTATTTGTTACACTTTTTTATATACCTATGAACCTTTTTTTTCGATTGTTTTTTTTTCTTATTGTCTCAAGGTTCACTTTGAGAATCCAATTAACTCATGCGCGCACTTATTCAATAACATTTTGTTTACCTAATTAAAGTAATTATTAACTATAAAAATAGCGTGTCATTTCTCCCTGACTCCTACACATATGAACTCCGTGATAATACCTACGCGACATTAGGACAAATATTTATGATTCTTCAACATAAAAATGCACCGATTTTCGACCCACATAAGGTAATATATATGTGACTATAAAATATTGTACGTGTATAAAACGAGGTAATAAAAATTATTGAGATCCAACAATACTGCAAGAAGATCAATATCTAGTCTATCTAGATAAATATGTATACATACATATTATGTATACAATTATTGCTAATTATTATCTATGTTACGCACCTCTGGACGGATCCACTTAAAACATATTATGATCGATAACCGAGTCATAATATCTTCTAATATGGTTATTAAATTTCTCTAAATTCATTTAATAAATTGTTAGATAATTCAGTTCTTTTCCAACCTGGACAGTACATGGGTATATGCATGTACGTACTCGGCTTGCTGTTTGGTATAGGGATAAGATATTCTAATATATCAGTGAGGAATATTTTACCTGGATAAAAATAAGAGGGCAGATAAAACCACGGTATACGTTAAAATAGATAGAGATTTGAAGCCCGATGCCCCATTACACGAATCGTTCGAACAGTTGCATTCTTCCCAATAAACACCATTAATATCGACTCCCCAATTACAGACACCGGTTACACCTGTATCTGATATTGATGCGCACCGTCGTGTCACTTGACGCCATCTGCCATCCCCTAAGAAAGAGAATATTGAAATTTTTTCGAGGTTTTTTTTTTCCTTCTTTATTATAAAATTAAAGGAAAATATTTTCGGACGAAGTCAAATTTTTTTGCACAGTATTTAGAATTATGGAAAGATTGATATTCCGCACTTTAAGAAATATGAAAAATTGAATATTCAACAACTGCAGTGTTGATCATTGTCGGTAATAAAATTACACGAAAATTACTCACAAACAAAACCAATCGGTCCCTGTTTTGTAACTTTCAAACAGAACGAACCGGGCATATGAGATTCATCGCTATTGCATTCAACTGGTGCATTTCTTTGCGTGTCAAATTTTTCATAAGCACCACAGTTGTCCTGACCCTCGGCATCGTGAGACGAACTGCACTGATAGCAACGGATCGCGGTACATTCTGTTTAATTCGATTGTAAAAATGTGTGTGATCATTATTACACCCAATAAAAACCACATTCATATTTCGTTACGAAATAATGATAATGAATGGATGAATGAATGAATTGTTCTATTTTAAAAATGATAAACCACAACTCTCACCTGCCATTGTTGCAAAAAGCACTGCCAAAAGCGTAGTAATGTTTGCCATGTCAAATTTCTATTCAAAATTAAACAACATGAGAGAATTTAAGTTTTATGACTCAATGGTTAGACGGTTGCATCTACTATGTGTAACTGTGCGAAATGATACGCGACGCTGATGCTGGGAAGAAAGGAAATGAAGTATTTCTATGAATCAACAAAATTGTTTCAATGACCGGTATGAGTCACTTTGAAATGGTCACGACCAGGTTATGTGTGACTATGAATCCGGCACGTTGTTATATCCCATATCAGAGTGATAACTGATAAGCAATGCACAAAAGCTCGCAGAATTGTTTAAATTTAATTTATATAAACTATAGAGTGATTTATACCTTTCGAGGGATCAGTCCAGCGTTAAATTGGCTAATATTTCATTGGCTAGGTGACCAAAGCAACACGCTACTTTGAGGGATTAGGGAGATTGACCATGGCGATTTTGGGTTTTAAAGCGACGCTTATTCGTGCTGCCCCCGAAGCGGCTGCCTTTATGAACTAGAAGCAGGATCGAGCGGCTATTTTATACTCTCTTGGGAATGGCTTACGCCGATAAAAACGCTGCTATGCCACGCTGGTAAATAACTCCGGTGATAATCGGGGATTTGAAAGATGAAGAACTGAACGATCCTTGGATCTCTTTATTTTAAGAAGAAGAAGAAAGAACTGAATCAGACGGTGAGTTGACTCATTCGGATTTTATTATTCGTATTTAATAAAGGGCATTTATCGTTATTGAATATTTTTCTTGAATATTGTTAACCCGAAAACCGCAACCCTTGGCCTATACATCGTTGCTACAGATTGCGCGAAAGCCCGGAAATAGTCAAGTTATTAAAGACACTTATAGGTCACGACCTATCGCTCGGTAATTAAAGTGCGAAACTATCATTTTCAAGGTACGTGTAGCTGTAGAGCGAAAAAGAATTCAGAAGGCTTACGTAACTGAAATAGCAATTTCGAAGCATTACCAATTTCTATATTTCCGCATAGAAAAATTGAAGCAATCAAAAATGTTCAACACAGAATAACAAAAAAAAGAATAAGAATAAGATCAGAAATTTGAAAACAGAACATCGTGTTTAATAATGTACCTGAAATTTTAGAAGAAGTAGACGGATTCAGTGAGAGAAAATTATTACGTTTAGTTTGCGATTAATCTGTGATATAAATGAATGAACGAAGCAAGAAAGACGCGTACGCATATATAAAGCAGAGAGTCCGGTAGCGTAGTGGTCAGCGTCCTCTTCGAGCGCAGCATCCTACTGACCGCTGCACCCCACGTAAGTATGCAGAGATGCAGCGAAGCGTTTTGCCCATTAAAGTGATTAAATATTCGGTTCTGCGACCGTATAGGTAATACGTTACGTGTAAAGTGATTATTTATACGTGTGACGATCTTATATGTGTATGGAAACGATGGAATATTATTATAATTGATAAAAATATTTGCGTCGAGATGTTTTTACATATTATAAAATGAATTTGTTGTGACTCTTTAAAACAAGTTTGACTCAATCACTTGACGCCGTGGATTTAATTCAAGGTACGAACTAACACAGAATAGTGTTAAACTATCGCGTCCTGCCTGCCCCTCGACTGATATCAATCCCACCCACACAAGGAGACGATATATAATTAAAAGACGCATCTCGCCCCCAGGCACACGCCCACCCTTGATCATAATGAACGGAAAATCCTGTACGTATATAATATGGTAAATCTGGCACCGCCACGCCACGCGATAGAAGAAAGGAAAAAGATAGTCCGTATACAACTGCAGCCTTTCTGGCGCGGTGCGAACCGTGGACCGGCAGATGAACCGAGGAATTTTATATCGCATGTGAAACTCACCATCCTGGATCTTGGGATACACAGGAATGATGAATACGTATCCGATAATAATCCTTTGGCGCTGAGACCTGGAAGAAATTCACTGCACTTCGAATATATATATTATATGTATGGCATACTGCATACTGTGAATTGGATTTGAATTAAACACTTCACTGCACACATTCTGATCATGTATTTATATACATGTGTATTCCACACGTCGGGGGAATTAAATTCAACGAAAACTTCATCGAATGCTTCGATTTTCTCTTATTTGCGATTATAACTAGACGAATTGCACTTCACCGCGGCTGTATTATATGTATGGACACCATATTGGGGAAGGATTTAAAAAAACACTATATTTACTTTCACTACACATTCCTACGATATGTATTATATGTATACCCTATTTCACTCACTCCAGCTTTATTCATATTCCATATATTGCGATCTTCTGTTCTTCAGCACTGTGCAATAAAGGCTTAGAAAAATGACTAATAAAACAATGAAGAAAGACTTTATTCGATAATTCAATACTCTAGTTCTACATTTGTCAGAATATAGCTTGGCATAGAAAGTCTGAAGACAATTATCATCGAAGCCGCGGCGAAGAATGTAATAGAATTTTGTTTTCCAGATACGAAATTAAAAATTAACAAAAATTCCCCAAGATTGAATATTCCTAAGTTTATTTACATACGACGTAACGGCGTTGTATTGAAGTATCTAGTACATGCAAGTATAGTTTGAACCGAGAAAGAATCAAAAATATGTACGTTATTCGATATAATTGAGAAACAATAAACATATTTCTATTTTTGAGCTAGCTGGGCATAAAAAGTGTGAAGACAATGATCTAAGGATGTGAAATATACAGTAAAAAAGAATTTTTTTTCGAATAGTATTTCGTGAAATTAATAAAATTATTTAACCTTGTATAAGACAAGAGAGAATCTAAAATACGTTCCAAAACCGTTGAGGCGAGTATTATACGTATTTTAGTTGATATAATTGAAGAATTTAAATAATACACATGTTTTTAATTATAAGCTATAGCTTGACATGAAAAGTTTGGAGATAGTGATCGAGAAGCGTGAGATAGACAGAAAGAAAGTTGTTTTGTTTTTTTTTCAAATAGTAATTGATAAAATTAAAAGAGAATCTCAAATACGTTCCAGAACCGTTAAGGCCAATATTATACGTATTTCAATGAGTGAAAAATAATTTAAAAAATATAACAAATATATAATAAATATATAATAATTTTAGTATGTAAATCAAAGGGCGTGAGATAGACTAAGAGCGTTTCAAAAATAGAAAAAGTGTTTTTCCAAACACGTAATAATTGATAAAGTGCAGAAAGTTATGTGACTTTATTTAAAACAAGAGAGAATCTAATCGTAAGATACGTTCCATAACCGTTAAGGCAAATATTATACGTATGTTACTCGATATAGTTGAAAAATATTAAACACATATACGTTGAACGAGAGAAAATAAAATCATTCAACGCAGGATAAAGTTTTATTTAATGAATAATACAAAGGGCTAAGCATCGTGGTAGCCGTACGCGCGCATGTAAACAAACTTAACCTTGGAGCGAATTTTTACCGCCCAACGCTTATATTCTGTGAATTTCTATTCCTCAACGCCTGAAGAAATGATTATTTCTCTGTATTTATTCGGCGGGTATTATGTTATACCTCTGAGTTGATTATAAACACAGTCTCGTATTTAAACGATTAATTATATAATGCTGAGACTTGTTAATAAGAAAATTAAAAAAATTAAAAAAAAGAAATATAACTACCGGAAAAATAGACCATAGCACGATTTATTATAATTTAATACAAAATGCAATATTCTCGACTCAACTCGATACCAATAATAGTATTAGAGAATTTAACACGCTTGTGTATTCATCTATGTGTCTGGAAAAGTTGTACAAAATGATAATGAGCGAAAGAAAATTGGCCGTTCGCAGTGCGTGTCAACAAACCTGAGTTCGAAATGATGAAATTCGATATGTTCTTACGAAATAAAAATAAACGAAATAAAATTTTCAGCGGGATGTATAGCGTCACTTCCTTCACCGCGCTGACATCTTGCCGGTAAATTTTTCGAACAGCCATAAATACCGGCATAACAGTAATAATATAGTTCATTGTTCCGAACCGATATCACTGACTTTATATTGATTATCACACGATTGACTTGCGATAAGTCGAAACACTGATTCATATGCATAGATACATCACAGCTCGAATTTCGTTCGCGTGAAGAGAGCGAAGACGGACCTGTTGCACCCCCCGGCCGAAGGCAACTAACTGGCGCGTCGTTGGGGCTCGCGACTTTTGGGTGGCGTGAAGTTGCCCCCACTGATAAACGGCAGCATCTCACAATCGGTCGCATGTGAATGCGTACTTTTTGGCGGGCAATGAATCTTCGTCGGCCGCCATATTGATGACTATTTGCGGCTTAGCCCCGAATATAATTAACGATCTCGCGATTACAAGCTATGTACGACAACGGATTTCGCTGAATTCAATCACGACACGTACTAGTTGAACTCACGATAAGCCCGAATGCTTGTTTATACCGATAAATCACATCTGTAATGCGATTCGCGTGAAGAGAGAAACCGCCGACCTGTTGCACCCTTATGTTAGTCAAAGACAACTGAGTCTGACTAGGTATGATCGGTGCGCGTGCGCCGCGGGTGATCATGGGATTTATTACACGGACTACCAACCCGCCGTCATTTATTATAGACGGCATAAGTCCAAATGGCGTAATAAATCGTATAAATAATTGAAAATACATTTTCTTCACAGAATTTTCCCGTCTTGAAACTGGAACTCGATATTATTTTCAATTTCACAAAGATATAGGATGTAATGCTTGTTTACTATATAATGAACGAAAAATTCGTTTTCATAATCAGTGTTATTACTTATTACATTTATTCATTTCAATCTGTACCAAATCTAATTATCTATAATCACTTTCTCGTACTTTGAAACCACTTTAGAACACTTCTATTTCTACAAACGCTTGTACCGACCACTAGCTGTCGCGATGGAACTGAACGGCGTCAGCAGTGTGCTTCTATTACTGCCGGCGCGGTAGGATATCATTTGCGGGAAAGTAAAATAGGGATTGTAGCGTAACACAGTTCTCTTTCTTAGAAGTTGAAAGAGGCGCTCGCTGGGGGGGCAGCACAGGCTGGGGATCGCCTGAAACCTCGCTATGGTTCATATTTTTCCTTCACCTCCTGGTGTGGCGTCAGTTTTTCCATCTTACAGGATATTATTAAAGCATATCATTTGTAACAATCGCATTACATGATACATGAAACTGTGCTTTGAGCAATGATTTTGGCAATTGAAAACCAATTCTGAGAATTGATGATCCTGCACCATGATTTATGCAGCCAATAACGCTTTTCACGCTCTTTCTAGCTCATCGATTCTTCAATCTATGGTTCAATAATTGATTTGCGAAATTCGTGCAGGCCCAAGAGATTTTATAAAGCGCGAGATAACAATAGGAAATATACAGACGCGACATGGATTGGTCATGATTAGACGTGATTATCTACCTTCAGGCGCATCACTGTAACAATCATTCCACTCGCACGACGGTAATGCAGTTCTTGACGTTAGACCTCTTTCTATTATAATTTGTAACGATGTGAATGAATTTTCATTGAATATTCAAGCCGTCGTGAGTACGTTAATTCGGGGCAGTCATTATCCTTGTAGATATCACAAAATTAATGAATGTAGCTCGCGCAATCATCGATCACGCATGCATATACCTATAGGAACGACGGTGAATCGAGTAAATCTACTCGAAGATGCGAGCTCGTATATGTTTAGTCTTGATATTGCGATCAGAATAATATGACTTCTAGACGTAAAGCTATGGAAAAGTTGCGATTATGATTCGTGATTTCTGCTACATGAGAACGTAAAGTCCGACGTGCGAATGTGCAAATTTACTGATTGAATAGAATTTGGAATTGGCGTATAGAAGCTGGAGCAGGAAAAAATTGGATGAATTAAGTGATATGTTGTTAGGCAAATGAAACTCCGTCTGATTTTTTACAGATACATAAAACGAAAGCATTTATTCCATGAATTCGGAACTAAAGGATACGGGTGCAACTTGATGGTAATGGTGTATGATAGTGGGAGCTTTTGTTATAAAAAAAAATTGTCTGTGCAGGGCTGAGCTAGTTAAGAAAGAAAAAAATGTATTCGTTAGTATTATGGCCTATTCTAGCGATGATGTACATCTGTGGTCAGAAGAAACTAACTGGGATATCTTTAAAGGAAACTGCGAATGGTCTAGCCAGATTCTTCTGACTTCCGCCTCTGGACTATTCTTTTTTGTTTTTTTTTTTGTTTCTTTCTTTTTTATCTGAGACCTTATATAGTAGTTATAAGTCACAAGGCCAGAAAGTTTCGTTCCTGGAATCCTGTTACGCTAATATAAATCTTATCAACCAGAGCTCTGCCAAAAGCTATTCCAATCTTTTATCAAATACTTACCACCGAATCCACATGATCAAAGATGGCCTGGGTGCCGGGGTGAAAAACATATTCGTATAATACTGTCCAACGGATTCATTTTTGCTGCTGGAAACTCAAAAATGACAATAGCAAAAATGGTCGCAGTTATGTGCGACCCAGCAGACGAGAGATTGTGGGAAGAACTTTTTTTTAAATGTGGAAATGGACATTTTTAATCATGGAAATTCATGTAGGATATTGTACCTAATTATGCTAGGAATATTATGTTAAATCTTAATTTCGATCGTTTATTATCATTCATTATTGTTAATACATTTTATATACAGTTAGATGTTTAGCCCTTTGGAAAAAAATCTATCTAAACGGGGAATATAATTGTTTAGACCTCTTTAGAAAATCGTATGAACATTTTTCCATATCTACGCTTTGGACGGATTCTGATAAGTTGTTCTTAAGTCAATTATAGAACAGGACAGAAAAGAACGGCTGAGAATAGTAAGCAAAGAGTTGGTAATATGATGTCAAATGACGGCCTATTAACAATTAAGTAAGAATCTATCTACATAATCGAGTTCATAAGAGATTACTTCCTAATGATAAAAGTACACTGCGTGAAAAACGAATTATCGACATTTGAGTATGATTAAAATCTGACACGTTCATGGTATCACCATATTTAAGTAAAGCATTAATTAATCTACGATAAATCTCGCTACAAAGGCATGTCAAGTTGTTTTGTACATACAATAGCCACATGTGTAAGTGTCTTACATAATTGGCTTTAATTAGTAATTATCAATGCTGTCGTCTGTAAAAGAGAGTTAACAACGTGCTAGCGATCATCCTAAATTGAACATAATTTTTAAATTTCATCTTGACTTCGTTCGTCTTTAAAATTAGTTACAGCTATATGCACACACCTTGGTAGAAACGTTTGCCACCAAGAAAAAGCTAATAGCTCCAACGGTATGCGAAGAGAACACTAGGAATACCGAAAAAGAGCAATGATGTAATTGCTGATACCTGGCCCAAAGTTGAATGGGCACCGTTACAAATATTAGTAGAACATATGTGGCAAGATTCGACGTTGGTGTGGCTGGCAGAAGGTACAGATGAACAAACCCCATCAGTGATGTCGCGTTCCTCGGGTAATGGCATGTGGCAGGAACGAGTCACGATTCTCTTTCCATTGGCTATTTCATAAAAAAAAAAAAAAAAAATCACGATGAAGTCACGAATGAATATCAATCAAGGATAAGTAGAGTATTGTCATAGACTAGTCATAGCATAAATTGCTTGAGTGTATTCAATGCCAGAGTACACTGCATAATTGAAGAGTTGAACAACGCATTTGAATATACAGGTAGAACTGTTGTTATAACTTCAGGTGTCACTTGAAGTACATATAGTTGCGTAATAAAAATTCTACGACGCAATTCCGAACAGAGACGTAACCAACCATGAAGGATAATTTTCATGATGATGATATCATTTTTTTCCAACACGCTAGGCATCAAATTATGAAAAAGGAATATTAGATATTACGACAAATTTTTACTGCCGCGTTATTAAACAACCTGTGTACGATGATGTAATTCCCACGGCATACGTGCTAGCCAAAAGCCCGGAAACAATTAACCTCTGGTCTAGCATTCAATCAACGTGCAACGCGTGGGCTGCTACCCCGTATGTAGATACGTATGTCATGTAGATGTATAATTGCAGTACCCTTGAAATGGTATTTTCGTGAATGTGAATTTTCAACGAAATCAGATAGCTTAATACCCGGGCCAAAATCCCCGGCCAGAAAGAATGATCTAAGTTTCATACCTATATATGAGTATATAAAAGGTATATATCACCTTTCTGGCAATAAACGAGCAGAAATTTGAAATGGTTCAATTTTTCTGTACAAATACTTGAGAAGACAGCATGTTTGTCCCGTACTCTTCTGATTCATTCATTACTTCACCAATTTAACGCGACCCCACGTGGGTGCGGCATAGCCCCGCTTTGCTGAATCAGTAACACGTAAGGGACTACTCATCTAATGATGCCAATTATTAGTTAAGCACGCAACTAATCGTCTCCAGTAAATTATCGGCTCGAATAGAAGCAATAATATATGCATTAACTATATCAGAGTAGTCAACAGTCCTCTGTTGGACAAGAGACCAAAGGTTTAGAGCAAATGCCACGTGATAACTACCGATTGTCAAATAATTCACGAACGTGAGATACGATGTCACCAAATTTTTAGATTAATTAGGAATAAAAAATTGTTTGAATTACATATTTGGACGAGTTTACGGCACGTCGACTTCTCGTATGAGTAGGGATGCTGCCCGAATGTCGACTCGCAATCCCTGATATGGATACTTTTGTGGTGTTCAGTTTCGGAAATCGGATCATCGCATTCAGGGCTGTTGGTCGATGAGCATTCCCAGCATCGCAATGCACTCGCTGCGACAGAGAAGATATGGATAGTGAAACAAAGCATTTTTCATGAGTGTAAATAACTTCGGAAAAATTGTTAATCAAAATAATTACCTTGGTGAAGGACTGCGACCAGGACCAAAAGCGTTACTTTAAGGATCGTGCTCATCCTTGCAGCCATATCGTTCGATGCTATGTTCACTATTAGACGGTAACTTTATCAACGAGGATTAGAGTCCCCGAATGGTTTCTACGCACGGAACCAACTTGTACTGACTTAAGACTCGAATTGCCCTTCTCTACTGCACCATGGATGATCTCGTAGTACGGAATTGTCCGGGGATCCAGCATATTGTACTGTATTACGCTCGACTCCCCCACTGATGCGCCTTTGTGGGGAGACCACAGAACGCACCCGCCTATATTCTGATTATCCTAATTACGACAATTATCTTCGTTATATTTCTTAAGGGGTTATCTTTCGGTCAAGACCACCGCCGACGCTAGGAGCAGACAGGCCCGGGCAAGACTTCACAATCAGGCCCCCTGTACGGATATTCATGCATGAAGACAGTTATTTACCTTTTTATTGAAATGTCCTGTAAAATTTCGATAGAAATTCACGTTCCGATTGGGACCACAAGTAGGGCAGGTACAGAGAAAGGATCAGATCTCGAGGGAGCTGGTTGAAATGAACTTGAAAGCCCCATATCTTATTTCGAAAAGAGAACGTCTATGTTTTTTTGACCCCTCTTCTGCTAAGGCCCCGGGCGACCGCTTGATTCGCCCATATGCCTTAGCGCCGTGCTGGTCACGACGGAAGTAGCATCACATGGCATTAGATCATCGAACCGATTCCCGGGAACACCTTGGAGAGTTTCTCAAGGTTTTCCATGGAAAGTCAAGATTTATTTCGATGAGATAATATGCTTCGTTAAATTTGATTCGGAAAATTGTATTGTGAAAGAAATGATCTACGCGCTATTAAATATAGAAGTAAGGTTCACGTCCATTTCGAAACTATCGGAAATGTGTATATCTCATTATTTTTTTCTTGCTAAATATTATTTCGATACCAATTACACATTTGACTTATCATAAATGTCTGTCGTTTAATCAACTTATTTTCGAATCTATTATCCAAACAGAGCAGATAAAAAACTTGATATGTTAGACGAATTTCTAAGCCTATTGCAAGAGAAACAATTTTTGCTTGTAGAGATTCAAATAGCTTATGAAAAGCCACATAAATAAATGAAAACGTATTCACAGTTTACATAGGTGTACAGAATTTACATACATCATATACGTAGCTTTCGTTCTTTCAACTTTCATCAATTAAGACATTTTATAAAATAATAATAATTTTCATTAAAATCTCGAACTTTCAATATTGAGTCAACGTTACAAAGAATACAGTGAATTTTCGTACTCCTATACATACCTATATACAATATACAATAACAATGATCGAGTACGAGAGAGCACTATACCGCAACGTTCGTTTATATGATTCCAACACACACTCATGAATGTTCGAACAATGCAATTAATGAAATTAAGTTACTCGAACTTGAAATTTCGTAGCATCATAGTCCCCATAATTTGCTTGAAATACAAGAGCAACAAATGTAATACGTTCAGCTATCCTTCCTGGTTGAGTTCGGCGAAGTGTTTACCCGATAACTCGATTCATGTCTAGACAACATCCCAGTGACCCAAATCGAAAGGAAGTCAAAATGGGCTTATTCATCTCCGCGGTTCGACTTAACTGCAACTTAACTGGATATAATGAGGCACGTAACGTTAATTCACTTCACTTTAAACCATCCAAAGTCTCAACATATCTGTCACGTTCCTGATCCATCTCTCTCTATATCTATATCTCTATCTCTCCCTCTCTCTTTCTCTTTCTTTCGTTCCTCCTCTTAGGCAAAATATTTCTTCGATGATCATCGACTTTTGATCATGAAGCCCTGCGTATTCTCCATGGTGTCATTTCCGTTTTTGACACACCCACGATTCTCATTCTGTGATGCATCGAGGTGAAAGGGACATCCTACATGGGTTCTCGTAGCATACCAACCAAGTGGTCAGTTGGGGTCAGGCGTTCACTTAACCCTGTTGGCGTTTGTGAATTGCCAGAAGCACCTCGACTCCCTTCCCTCACTTATACGACTCCAAGTTGACCAGGGCTCTTTGATCCAGGGCAAGTACGGTCCCTAAGATTACTTAACTTTCTTGTCTGAAGTCAACTGCCACTTCCTTCTGCAGATAGCTATGTCTACTAGCCGAAAATAACGCCTCGAAAATTTACTACGACAAGGGCGACCAGGCCAAGGACTAGCTCGCATAAAGGCTCCGGTTTTGGAGTCGCATGATTACAGGCGTCACTCTCGCAAAATGTACAATTTACTTTTGCGTCAGGAAAACCGAGGAAATTAGTGTCCGCACAATACGTATCTCGCAGTCTAGATGGTATACAGGCTCTCACCGTAACGTCGTTACTATTATCTGAAAGAAACGATCGATATCACTCGCGTAACAGAAGTCGTTAAAGCTATACCCACATTCTCGACATCTAGGTACATGTCCTTAAGCATTACTTACATAAAATTGTTGCTGTTACACAATGATGGGGCTCATCTTCAGGACAAGGAAGTAAGTGGTCCAGTGGAGTCGGTACGTAGGGGTCGGTGCAATCTTGTGTAAATTTACTAGCAACGTCGACGTTGCACTGATAGCACGAAATCTGCCCTGTCACTGGTTCTAGTTGAATGATAAAATAGGAAAGACATAAATTCATGAAACGTACAACATATCATCACTTGAGCGCAGGGTGGATTTAAATATTCATGACACTAATGAATTTTATGAAATGAAGATGTCAAGGGTTATAGTAATGGAAAGGGAGAAGAAATATGTGAAAACAACTGACCTAAGTGGAAGAATCCAAGAATGATCCAGAGTATGATAGGCTTGATCATGATGTGGTGCGATGAGGTTCGTTCTCAAAACTAAAATCAGCCTGTAACGTTATTCGGCTGTGTACGTTGCGAGGAGACAAGCGCATTGTCTTTGCAAGAAGATAAGGTATCTCTTAATAATAAAAGCCACCATCCATGTAACGGTGTTTGTGCATACATGCACACTTCTGTGTACACATAATGACGTGCGTGACCTCGCTTGTCGAGATATTCTCACACATGCTTCGTTTACCTTCGTAAAACGTTCTGCAAACATACCTACGCGGGAGAACTACATTTAGCACATATGACGCTGTACCAAGATATAATCTGGGTACATGGATATCTCTATCGTGAAAGTTCAATTGCGATCTTTTCCTACTTAGCAGGTGGTTTTGAGCTGTACAAAATACCAGATATACGTGCGATTTAGAGTCACAAAAAAAATTACGTTCATGATAGACAGGCTCATACAATCAGTGCGAATTATTACTGGAATCTGAACAAAAGTCTACTATAGTAGCCACCTGCAGCTCGTCATCATTTTCTGGTCCAACGGTTTAGATACTTACGAGATTCCTTTACTCGACAGTAATGAACGCTTGTGATATCTAAGATTGTGAACTACCGTATGCAAATTATTGTATTCGTTAATTCCGAAGTACCCTACGCAATCGCATACAGCCTCCCAAAGTCGCTTTATAATTTTATCTCATTTCCCAGTTCCACGAGTATCACAGCTTTCTATCTAATCAATGTATAACTTCATTATACCACCCGACCGCGCGTTTGCTATCAAAATAAGTATGCCAGTGTTTGATAGTGCGATCAATTACACCGAGTACAAAATCTAAAATATGGAACGAATTTTTTTGAACCTATCTATTATATTTTATTAACTTTTTCTAGGAACTATCCACGGATGCACGTGCTTTATTGACGTCGATTTCTTAACCCATTCCTAGAATCTAATAGCCTTCTAGCCAGATCGTGATCGCCTAGTCAGCCTATGAGTAAATAGGTACTCATACACCAATTTATTCGAGGTTGTGGACAGATGTAAAGAAAATATGAAACCCATCGTACGTGACATTGTTTAATTTACTTATACAACTAACCACAGGTAATATATCACATTCACATCAAAGTGATCCTTGGAATGTCGAATGCTTACGTGTTACAGGGTATACAATAGTTATCACGTATCATCGGGTGTACCTTTTTAGCCAAAATAAGTTACGTAACTTGTGACCCAGTGATCAAAAATATACTTAATAATACCATCATGCATGAAGATCCGATATCAGAAGCTCTGTTTTTAGTTTCACGTGTCACGGGTGAATTGGCTAACTCATTGCGGTGTTGATGGGAACTGGGCATCGAAGTTATAGCTAAATTCTCACGTCTCTCACGATCAGTATCAGAGTTCGAAATTGTTGATGAAGTATCAGGTTCTCCGGAACCACCCTTCGGAGTTGTAGACAAGCCAAGAGGCTTCAATGTTGTCACCAAATTATCAGGCTCCTTGGAATCGGGTTTTAAACTTGTTGCCGAACTAAAGGTATCTTCGCCTTTAGAATCGGGCTCTGAAGTTGTTCTCGAACTATCGGTTTTCGATGAATCTGGCATCAAATCTATTACCAAACCACTGGGTCTTTCTGGGCTGAGCTCCGAACTTGTTGGTGAACGACTGGGTTTTTCAAAGCCAGGTTTAACATTTGCTTCCACGTTTTTTTCTCCTCCGGAAATAGGTGGCCGAGACAATGGACTCGATTTATTAGAATTTGAATCATCGTTGATTTTTTCACTATCGGGTGCAACAGCATCACTCCAATCCAACGGTTTTATTGCGGTGTCTTCGGGAATCGCGAGATTTATCTTTTGCTCAGTCAAGCCAATAACTGGCTTTGTTGATGCATTTTGGGATTGGAGATTTTCAGGAGAACCAATCGGCTTTGCAGACGCCAATTCTAATAGAAAGAATGAATAAGATGTCATACATAAACGTGATTTCTATAAAATGGAGACAAAATATAAGTGAGAGCTTTCGAATGGGCTCAATTTATTAAAATCGAAATCATCGGCAAGTTTCCTACTATTGGGAGCAACAGTATTGCTCAAATCCGACGGTTTGATGGCGGTGTCTTCGGGAATCGCGAGATTTATCTTTTGCTCAGTCAAGCCAATAACCGGCTTTGTTAATGCATTTTGGGATTGGAGATTTTCAGGAGAACCAATCGGCTTTGCAGACGCCAATTCTAATAGAGAGAATGAATAATATGTCGTACATAAACGTGTTTTCTATAAATCGGGGTTAAACTATGAGTGCGAGCTTTGAAATGATGGAGTGTATTTTGCAATATGAAGAAATTGAAACAGTGAATGAGATTGATTAATGAACCCGGAAGAAATTGACGCGTAATGCCGACCAATCCATAAGATTGAGACTTTTCAACCCTGGGAACTTTGCCAGTGTGGATAGACGGTAAATTACTTGCAAATCGATGTGTATCCCAATTTGAACAAATCACAGAAGATATTTTGTGGCATATGATCGAAAATTTTCAAAACCTTCATGGCATTGCATGACATTAAATTTCTTGCCCCTTGTATCAGCGAAAAAAAGAACTGGAATGAGTACGCGAATAGCCAAAATAATCTAGTCGCAAGAAACTCACCAAGAAGCAGCAGAATGGTAACCAGAGGTACCGTAACGACTGCGGTTTTTTTCATTTTCAAAATTGTCTGAGAATCCTTCTTTCCGTCTTTAGAGGTAAAACAACTCTTGTCAATACCAAAAAAATCTGTGAAGACTCTGAAGTTGCACTGCTACGTTGCGTGTGAGTTCAGACCACATAATGCACCGATTGTATGATGTGTTATATAGAAAATCGAGACGTGGAAGAAGTCCTATCTGATTATTATGCCACCAAGAAAATAAACTAAATGAGACGATAAGACAGGTAAAAATGATAAGCAAGATCGAATCAGTTCATCGTTAATCGTTACACTTTGTCGTTGACAAGCATGATTCATCGTGTCTGATGCAAAGTATACAATTTTCATGATTATCCACGTGAGAGGAACATTCCCGCGTCCTCATAACTACGTGTCATTACCTTAAGTCTAGAGTTACCAGACCGTATATCTCCATTTCCACTTTATTGTCTGATTTTTGTTGTTTATTATCATCGTTATTACGATACATGGATTTATGTATGCATTAGTTAATATAATTTAATAATAATATATATATATAATATAATATAGTATAATATAATATATATATTGTCTGTATATAAGATAGGTACGCGTACAAACAGTTTGTATATCAATTTAACATTTTGGTAAATAAATTCTTATCCTTCGGTAAGATTTCTTGAAGATTTAAGCCAACAGTATGCAATTCGCTCGAGCGAAAAAATTCGGCAATGCACTTTAGGCACTTCGGGCGTTTGTATACACTCGGACCTGGTTTTCGGGTCGGCTTTTTCGCAGTCGTTACTGGCGACCGTAAAATAGCCACCACTCGTCGACGAGGATTACGCCTGCTCGTGCAGCTGCAGTCTACTAAATTACGATAAGCAATTACGCGAAGCGGTGGCGAAAGGCTTGCAACACCATCAATCCGATGGCTCCAAACAACAACTGTACAATCTTAGGGGGTGCAACATCTACGGCTCCGTTACAGGCATCGGTATAACACAGGCCGCAGTAACCCATGGCATCTTTATTTGCAGATACATCTGCCAATTTATCCTGTATTGCACGGCACGTATCCACAGTCGGAGTTTTAGCGGACTGGCAGCTCCTCAGTGTGACATTTTTTTGTCCAACTGAACAGAAATATTGATATTAATTTGGAGAATTATTCGAATTAGATACATGATTGAATATGATCCTGAAAATCGATGAAATGATGCGATAGTTTATCAACGATATAAAATTAGGTACGTTTTAGATTCATCTTGGCGCAGGCGACATCGGAAAGATGCGTAGAATATTGCGGATGATCAACTTCGAAAAGGCTTGCAATGTTATGGAAATCGCGATGCTGCAATATCTCAGTGTGCCATTTGGTCATCGATATTAGGTTGCATTCAACCGGCGGCGAGTTTCCGTCCTTACTCGGATCCCCGCAGGCCGGATTTGACAATGAGTCACACATGTAACATTTCAACGTTCCATCTGTGGACATTAAGCAAATTGCAATTAGTTGGCTTTATTTCAGTTGCGTTGAGTATACAAATCTCTTCAACATCAAAATATTACAGCATGAACCGAAGTCTGAACCCTTTCCCTTCCTTTTCCTTACACCGAAAAAATTTCCCAAATGATATATTAGGCGGAAATGTGGAACAGATTTTTCTTCTCAACCGGGAAGAATCTCCTCGATTTTTAAACGATATAAAATAGGAATGTTGTAGTTAATTGACAACTTCATTTTTAACGAGCCATTGGATACTATAAATACGCAAGGCTTTCCCGTCTGATGCGATTTACAGCTCGTTAGGACTGATTTAAATTCCCGTGGAACGAAGTGCCAATTAATTTGAGTGGATTAGACGCTTCGATACTGGAAGCTCTAGTCTGCAAGCTCGAACGAGCACGCAAATAATCAACCTATCGATTTTGGATCTAACGCGTGAGAACTCAAGTCGTTGACACTCCTAGTAATTAGCGGGTGCACCGTGCATCCTACAGGTCATAGTTATTACAGAAAAACCAGCAGAGCCAATTACCCTAATTGTGTTTTCCAATTTCCCTCCGAATTTGAAAACGTTATCTGATAAGATTATAAGACGAGTATTATACAGCTGCAGCTAATTGAATTAGGGGTAACTCCCTTATAGCGGGAAAGTCATTAATACCGATTCTCGGAAATTAAAATCTCTAATATACTAATATCCGAATTAAATGCCGCTATATTTTGCGTGTACCTATACGTAGTCATATACCTAACATTTTTCGTATGATTTTTAATCTTCAGAATGGGATTTTTTGTCTCTTAAGAATAAAAGCCCGATTAGGAAATGAGTTTCAACTTGGCTTCTGAACAACTTTGGGGACTAATTTTATTTACCACGTTATCATGCACCGTTAGATCGGACCGTTTGGCAAGCCAAGAGTTTATCGCTTGACCAGACACCGCACTTAATTTATCAGAACCTCATCTATTGCCTGCAGTACGAAAAATCTGATGTAGGTATACAAAGAAACTTCGTCGAACGCAAATTTTTCAAGAATTTCTACTCGTATTTCAAAAGGGAAAAATAAGCAACAGATACTATGGAATAAAATCTGCAATGCATGCTAGATTCTGTATCAGTTTAAATTTAAGTGCTGCGTTATAATCGTTTCATCAACACTCGAGAGAATGGGGAATTACCCTTCACTTCCAGCCATAGACTCGGTAGAAGGTATCGAATGAAACTTTTATTTTATTGTTCAATCAAGTATCGGCAATAACTCACGGCACTTTTATGATTGAAAAATTCACTTTTCGTGCGTATGACGATTTTCTTATGTACATATTTAATATTCATACATCGCGCGTATACTCGTTGATTTTGCTAATATTTGGCACTTCGTCAAAGTATAAATGAGCAGAAATAAGTGCTAACCGTGAATATATGCAAGCTTAAAATAACCAACCCATATGCAGATGGATCGTCTACCGTCTTATTTTAACTCAAAAAAAGGAGTCGAAATTTTTAGAGTAAATTTGAATCGTAATAAAATGATTGAAATTATCACAGTGAATTTCTCTGTACGTCAATTACACATAATGGTAGAGATTCACCTGATCGGGCTGCAAACGCAAACACAACGAAGAAGACTAACAATACACGATTCATCTTGAGTCTAATTCGTTATACTCCAAAGAGATTCCCTCTGACGTTAAGTCACAAGACGCAGTTCAGTTCTAGTCGGGCTTTCTGTTGACACTGCGAACTTTTCAAACTGCGAGTACCAGCCGCGACGGTGACGACGCCGGGCGTCGGCCCGACGTTGGCGGGGCGCAGCGTTCAGTTGGGGCGCCGCAAATGGGGGCGGTTACTGCTCGTGGCGCCGTAACTTTTCATGAATCATTCCGATCGGCGTGTTTTGGGGCTTGTAGAGGAGCCTAACACCCGCGAACGTCGTAAGACACTTGGGGGTACAAGACGAAGAGGAGATGATTATGGGTAGGGATAACCGGTGGTGGAGGACGTTTTCAAGAAACGAAGCCATCCAAATACTCCGAAACGTAGACTTAAGACTTCCGATGGATCAGATTTCTAGTTTGAAATCATAAAACAGGATGAGATTATAAAATCCTGAAAAACGAAGGCTTGAATCCTGTCGTTAATTTTTTTTGTTTTTTTGTTTTCATCTTCATTATTACAGGGGGAGGATTACAACCCTTCGGAAGTGAACAATATCGCGTTCATTCTATTAAAATCGTGCGAAATTTAAGTCACCCAACTTAACTCGTTTAGGAAAGTTAAGTCACCCGTGACGTCACCTTTCTAATTCACCGCATCCTACAAACGTTTAAAGTCACTTTAATAGTCAAGTAATAGGAATTGCTTGATTACAACCCCGTAGTCAGTCTTCAACTTGAGGTTAATTGGTAATTGAGACGAAATCCGACCCCCAGAAACTGCGTTTGTTAAAAAAATGTCTTACTATTTGAAAAGTTCTCACAGGAACAATTCCCTTTACTACTATAAAGAGCAGAGACCTGAAATACTATACCTATGTGTTGTATTTCAGAACCCGCAGAAATACCAGTCATCGACGATGAACGTAAATTATATAGGTACTACGTGTATGTAGGTACTATCTCATCAGTCATGCATGATTTAGTTCAGATGGTATAAAATAAATGGAAAAAAAGAAGAAATTCGATCAAAATATTAGACTGTGATCGTAATTTAAGAGAAAGTTAAAAACCACGCAACTGAAAACGTGTGCTATTGGTCAGATCCACATTGTGACCTCGCGGCAGTCTGCGTGGGATGGTGAAGGGCTAGAGTGGGAGACGAATATGGAAAGGGATAAAAAGCCCACCTAGACCTGCGTATGAATAACAAAGCTAAAGGATTGTCAGAAGATAACATTCTCGCTTGCATTCTCTTCAGACATCAACCCCGAACGAGAAACGCAACTCTCTCCCTCTGCATGCAAACTCGCAATCAGATATGTCGCGATGTACCTAAATTGTGTATATAGTTTCGTTTATGAAGTTTCTACCCCTAGAAGATCGATGCGACCATTTATCGCGCAAGTAGTGCGTCGCAGAAGGTCCACATTCAGAATACGTTCATCGGCCGAAGTGTCCGTGTGTTAGGGGAGCCTTGTTGGCTGTATAGTTGGATGAGAAAGAGAGAGAGAGAAAGATATGGGCAGCTTTGTTGGGTGGAGATGTAGGAATTGTACGACTGACGCCAGGCACCGCGGCGCCCGACGTCTCCGCCGCCGCCAACGCCGTCGCCACCAACACCGCTACCATCGTCGCCACAGTTCGAGCCATTACCTTACTTATGAGGAGCCCAAACTGCGGAGTGGATCGAACCGAATCAAAACAAGTCATTCTTATGTTAAAATCATCACTATAGGTACTGAGTACACGATCCTCGCATGCACCAGTACCTCTCGACTATAAGTACTGCATCTAACGCTTAGTCACGAGGAGTGGTTTGCTGCGCTGCAGCAACAACAAGATAATACATATTTCCAGCTAAAATTCGCAATCAAGTTAATGGAAAAAATTCCTTTCGGGAATTTCAGATTCTGCTGTAATCAGACTCATATGTGTGCTTGAAACTTCAGTCGTTCATATTTTATCAATCCATTTTACTTCGTATGGGAAAAACTACGCGACGGAAAAAAACCTCTTCTCTAATTAGACCGAAATATACCTGAAATGAAATCTTGTTCTGCTTTTGTTAGGACGCACTCGTGCTGCGAGCTTAGCTAATATCGGGCCAACGATCATCTATGTAGGTATAGCTGAGCTGCAATGATATTTCAAAAGACTATTACTCCCATTGTCCAAATTGGATCGTATTTGAACGTGTGCTATAGGAAGTAAAAATCAGGGTAAAAAATTCCACAAGATGATGGCTTTCAGACATTTTCTGATGACGCCCAAAAAATCTATTATAATTCCTATACCCAGTCCTCGTAACATATCACATATTATACTCGCGGCGGTAGTGATCTGCGTTTCTATGGAAACTTGCCACTGACCATGGTTCTCGAGGTCGAGATTCTTCCACGAAGTAAGTTTTTATCCTGCGGTATACCATGGGATAATAAAAAGAGAATTGCTGCCGCAGGTGAGTTTTTAACCTGCGAAGGTCCATACAGCAGAATAACTTACTTTTTCCTCATTTCTTTTTACCGTTCATGTTTCCCCTTGGGAATCGTAGGTTCTTTTAGAAATTAAATGACCGATGGAGGATAGGGAGTGGTAGGGAAATCAAGGGGAGCAGAATAGTGCGCAGAATTGATGGTATCTTGTCGCTACTGTCCCACGTCCTGTATCCTGTTTGTGGCGGTTCATGGTCATGGTGATATTGGGCTCTGAGACGCACATTGAACGGATGTCTAGCCATCCTCAATCCCGAGGGTTTTCCGACAACCGGCGTCCCGACGTCCAGACGCAAAAGCCCATTTACTGGATTGAACTACACCATGAGTCACAATGAACCGTAACGGAATCAACGGAAATCCCTACCTCGAGTTATACATGTGGAGAATTCGTCCTTGAAAGATCTGGGATATCGAACCCTTCTGTAAATTATATGTTTGACGTTTATCTAATACTGGCGAGGGTGAATGCCCATAACTTTGGAGAACTGATATGAAACAAACAAGAGGAAATATCCGCGAAAACAAACAGTGGAATGTATTTAAAAGTACATAGTCGGTTACCGCAACCGTCTGCGCAAGACAACATGTTGCTTGAAATCGGTGTACTATATACTTCAATGCACTTGAATATTTACCCACCTGACGCGATATGTAGTGTAACCACGATAAGAATGAATGTGGAAAAATATTTACACTTCATTTCTCAACCTAATTGAAATCAAATACATTCTGTTAGATCCTTTTATACGTATAATTATACACGTGATTATTTGCTCGCTTGATCACCTTTTGTCTCAAATGTATCAAGATTTAATTGGCTTCAAGATTTATCGAAAACTTAAGTAACTGTAAGTATGGGTAATATGGACTCCGAAAAATACCTTCTATAATGCACTCTTCAACTTTTGTGGAGTAGATAATATCATGCATTTCTTTACAAGACTGAAGAAAGGTGAAAATTCCAGTAGAAAAATTATGAGTGGCAAGATATTTAATTTTTGGAAGCAAGTTTTCACTCCACGAGATTTAGGGAGTACGAAAAATTGACAACTCGACGTAACACATTTTCGGAATACCTATGAAACGTGAAATAATGTTGCTGACAGTACAGCACCACACTTGTTGCGGGACATGACTTATATTTGCACGAAATATATCGCACAAGTTTTTCACCTTCATTTTATGTCGTTATATCATATGGCACGAGTGTTACATATCTGGGTGATAGTAGAGATTTGAAATTCTTATTTATCTAATTCTTCAGACACCAGTGTTTTGGGATTATCTGTATCTCCATCCGTCCACCGTTGTCTGTGTTCATTACTATCTCTAGTCTGAAAGCACTTACTTAATATATTTACTGAATCAGAGAACCACTTTTGTTAATTAGAGTTAATCAATAACACGTGGCGAAATAAGGTTGTACCTGAACCGACACTTATACTGTTCCGATGTCGATAGCTCAACTTTTAGATTTGAAATTAAGGGCAATCCCTAGTCGCCCATCTCCTTTTGGTTGAAAAAGGGGTGGAGGACGACACATTTCGATCATTATCCGAGCCCAGGCGTCGAAAACGCAAAGAAAAGATACGCTGCGCAAATTCAAATTCAATTTCGAACACGAACATCCAAAAACATGTTCGTTTCGTGCGAAAATAGAGTTTGAAAATGGTTTTTGCATTATTCGAATGTCAATTTCCTCGGCGGCCATGATTATGAGAGTCGTCCGCCGAGTTTGGCAAGCCACCACGATTATACGATTACACGATGCGTGATCACTGATAGCTGACTATTTCGATCACTTGCGCGTATCGGAGAGAGGACGCATCGTGTGATGTTTCACCTGTTTTACTGACTGGGCGTAGTATCTATTCAGATTTAAGATCATCGAAAAAAAAAAGTTCAAATCATGTACTCTTTTCAGGGTGAAGCCGAAATTAACATATTTTGTGAAAAGACACTTCACTCAAAAGACATTTTAGTGCCAAGCTGATCGAATCAGAAACCCACTCCTAATTTCGTCGGAGAATTGATGAAATCTTCTAGGCGAATAATTCGTAAGACTGTAACATAATTCGATGTAATCGATACAGGTATTGTATAAAAATGGATCCAATCTTGGTAGAAATGATCAAACGCTTTGTACCACTGCAACTGATATGTAGTCAGATGACCGATTCGACTCAGAGCCGCGTGAAATATCCTTAGGGTTCACGCATCTATTTTTTCCCTGTTATCAAATCTTTTCAGCTGGAATGAATCAGCAGAACGGAAAAGCAGGGATCGGATATCGGTGATTTACAATATCGTCGGGTATTCCAGAGAATCAGAGCTTGCTGGCATTATGTTACATCTAATCGTGGAAAAGCACATTTGCTAATCGAGTATAATCGACGAAAAATTCTTTATGCTATGACCGCTTGGTCACTTGATATTTCTCGATTGACACACGTCTAACTTGCTAAACATCGATGAATATCACCGCAAGATACTGTTCGCATTAGTTCTCAGTATTCATACTATCATTTCGTAAGCGTTTTGCGATCACATCGAAAGAATTATAGACGCGTAACTGTCAGCCAGGCAATTTTTTGGCAGATTATGCTGCATAGAAATGGTCTCAGGGGTTGAAGAGAATCGGAGATTGGCGTCAAGATAACGAAAGCAGAGTTCTTTTGTTTTTGAAAATCTCTTATTAGGCTATTCCTAGGCTATAATTCAGGCGAATGACTTCCGGCTGTAATACGGGAGGATTATGGCGTCGTGATAGCTGTCTTTTTGCCAAACGCATGAATAGGAAACTCCTGGCAGCCGTACAACGGCTGCAGAAGCCCGAAAACACCGGTTCTTAAATTTCCTACGCAGGCTAGCTCTCCCCTTTCTATATGGCTAGAGCTGCTAGAAACCCATGAATAGTTATTGAAAGTTTCGAAGTTGAATTTATTTTTTATCTAGTTTTTGTTTGTCAGACGAAGCTGCGCCACCACGTCAGTTATATCCATACCAACTTCGCTGTTTTTTTTATTCTTTTTTTGCCGATGCTGTAAACCCTACCGACGAAGCCGGGAGTTCGCGATAAAACGGCGAAACTGCCGTTAGAACAGGATTTTCACAGAGTTGGGAACGTTTACTTTTCCCGAGGGGTGCTGACGAGGGGTTGAAGAGTGAAGGATAGTGGCGACTGGCAGGCGCCGTTCGTCCGCGACCCAAATAATAACAGCTATACTACCCCTATATACCAAACCATTTCTCTCTCCATATTTAAACATCTAGATGTATATTGTGTATTTTATAATACATCCTGCATCCACGTATACACAAGTGCATTTATATGGAAGCTATTTGCAAATACCAGGTCAAATTGAACGATGGAATTACATCCTTTTATGCCCTTATTCTTAGCCCCGGGTACTATAAAGACTTGAGATGAAGATTCGTAATATTCTTTAATATATGTGTATAACAATATCCCGAAGTCTGCCATCAGTGCCCTTCAGTATGCACAATGCGTATACATATTTCATATTATACAGACGATACGTCGTTTCTTCAGTTTCTTATTATACACGATATAGGAGATATGATTAATTTTAACATGAACCTATGTTTTTAAATTTATCGGTCAGAGGATATTTTTATTCCGCGAAAATAAGTGATATTTGTAATGATGAAGTAATTCACTTGTGCTAGTGTCCGGGTTAGTATATGCAAATGAACAATTGAAGTTGATAAATTTTATTTGACAATGAAATATATACTTATTTGCTTGTATATCATATGAATCCTTATACTAGACAATTTCATTCGAAGTAGGTAAATAAATTTTTTTCGGTTAGTCTGAGTATTATTTATTAGCCATGAATAAAAATGTCACAAATAAATTCTCCGATGTATATACGTTCATATTCGAATAATTTATTTTCCTGAGTGTACGTTGCCCGTTAGTCCGCCCATCAGTTGAATAACTTTTTCAAGAATCTGCCGACGACAACGAAATGGATACGCAGTAAAGATATCTTGGAAAAATTTCAGATCCTATATCGAATTTTCTATTTCAACTTGCTTCTACGATGTGCACGAATTTTTTTTTCCCTTTAGTTTTTAAACTAGTTCGATGTAGGTATAAAACCGACATTTCACAAACGCACAAGTCTGACTGCACCCAATTTCCGTGCTTTTTGTTTCTATTCTTTTAATAATTTATTTATCTTTGTTTTGCCGTACAGTAATTATCATTGTATTCGAATCATGACCCACAATCTTCTATATAATCAAACAAAGAACATATTTGGGTCGTATACACTCTGTCAGTTCGTGCGTTCGTTCGTGCGTTCGTGCTATTGTTGCGTAGATGTAAAATAGGTTTATTGTTGTAGATGGGTGCGTCCAGCAGTGGCGAAGATCAATGTGTCTTTGTTGATGCGTGACGTAACATAGCACCTTTCAATGCCAGGTGAATATGGTTGACGCGATTGGTCGGATTAACGGATGATTGCGTAAAGGGAACATTGGTTTGTTTTATATACGTTAGATTGCTTCGTTTTCTATCTCCTTTTAACGCCACGTGCCAAATTCACGAATCCAAGATCTCTCAACCGCGAAATTGTCCTGCACGATTTTACTAATCCGAAGCAATCTCGATCGACAGATAATATTTATAGCTTCCTCACCCACACTCCCAGGTCAATATCGTGATTCATAATCGAGGTCAAACTAACACGTAACTGATTAGTGGAAAATTTTTATTAACATTTACACTAGCTGCGTGTATGAACATGATTTATCTATTAATATTCCATACAGCATACTCATAACGATGATGTTGAATTTAAATTGTTGAATTAAAATCCGAGTTGGAAATAAAACCGATTGACAATTAAAGAGCAGAACAATTTTCCAACGCCGTCATTAGATCGCGAGGTTTGTCACTGAGCTGTAGAACCGCATCATTAGATTATTTTCAGGAGAAGTTCGTTCCGTAATGCTAGACTTCCGGATGTTAATCGAAAATGAAATTAGTTTGAAATCAAAAAGGTTGAAACGCGAACGAAAAAAATGATACGCAGAGTTTTCGAAAATGAATAGTTGAAAACTTGACTGCTAAGGCTTGTGCGAGACGCTTATCATCGAAAATAATATCAAGTCAGAAATTCAACTGTACTTTATGCAAAACAGTCTTCAACATTGCTGCGGAAATTATTTAGAATTAACGTGGCTGTCTGACAATAAAAAAAAATTAGAGACAAGGTGAGTCGCAATGTACGAGGTCGTTAAGATTAAGACATACTTTTTGCAGACTCAAAAGTTAATCAGTGAATTCAGCTGGCTCATGGCCAGACAAAAACGTCGAGTATTCGCCGTAGTACCAGCTGAATAATCAGATAGAATAAAACGTAATCGTAGAGTGGAAATACACTCCGTTGAGTCGACAGGTGGGTCCCATTGCAACAGTCTCCTTTGCATTCACAGGTCAATGAATGACTGTCGCGGGTATATCTGCCGGAATAGCAACCCTCCTCCATCGTCGAGGTATCCAGTCGGAGATTCGCACATTCTCGTATAACAACTGGCTGACTTTGTCCCGCGAAATAGACTGCAAGCAAATTATTTTCATATCTTGTTATAGCGCAGAGGTTTGAGGATTCGAACGGGAACCGTACCATAATTTGAAAAACACCTATGGTGGAGACAGAAAAGAAATGATGGGGGGTGCAGGGCCATTGCAGAATTCAGAACCACCTGAACGGAACAGATTTCGGCGATTGGTCGTACACTGTGCAATTGCTCCTCCATTGCCGTTAATTGCTGTACCCTTATTTCCAATTTCTCCGCGAAAGTTTCCCAGAAAATAACAGAAAATGTGCCAGCGTGATGTAAATGGCGGGGTGTGAGCTACGTCACAGTTTGGACGCGCGTCTTGAATATCACAGGATTTCGTTAATTCGTTGGATACAAAACAACTTTTCTTCAATTGCTCTCAATTATTGCTCCTCGATTATTTTTTATTACTCTATCCTTATTTCGAATTGTGCCCCGATAATTTTCCGAAAGGAAAGCAGAAAATATGACTGCAATAATTTTAATGTAAGCGAGTAGGTAATTGAGAGCAATTAAAGAAAAGTTATTTCGTATCCAATGAATCATCGAAATCCTGTGATATTCAAGACGCGTCCAAACTGTGTCGTAGCTCGTGCCCTACCATTCACAGCGCGTTGGCACACTTTTCGCTGTTTTCTGGAAAGCCATCGCGGAGCAATTAAAAATATGGGTAAAGCAATTAAGAGCAATTGAGGAGCAATTTTATCGTGAACGACCAATCGCCGAAATCTGTTCCGTTCAGGATGGTCTCAATTATTGTGAAATGGCCCACCCCCCAACATTTCATTTCCGGGAAACACATTTATTGTTTTTTTTATGGAAGATCGTAACTTAATAATTTTAGATGAGGGTGCAGAGGGGTCGAAACATAGAGTCAAAGTTCAAGCTACTTTGACATAGAAAAATGGAATTTTGTTTCTTTCATTGTTTTCAAAAACTAGATATCAGTTAGCGATTTCGGTTTATTGCTCCGAACTGCTCTACGCTGTTTGGAGCAGAGCCGAACGATGCCGACACTAACCGAGTTTTGTCGAATTTCGCCGATCATTTGATTCAAAATATGTTCGGCTCTGCTCTGAGCAGGATAGAGCAGTTCGGAGCAATAAACCGAAATCGCTAAGTGATCTGAGCAATTGAGAGCAATTAGGGAGCAATTGTTCAGTATATAAAAAATTGAAAAATAATGAAGTCACGGGCCAACTTCGCACAGGTAAAGAAATGTCGACCAGCTGTTAATCGTAAAGGCTTTTACCAACTTATGAAATGAATACCATGTGTTGATTGACCGAAGCGTTTTACGCCTGTACTTACGCATGGAGGTTGATTTGCGACAGTAACCATGGGATGATTCTGAAATACATGATTTTCGGTAGATATCTGGAGGCTTGGGATCTTCGCAGTGGTAATCCTCGTCACTTCTGCACTGGAAACACTCGTGAGCCCTGCAAGCTTTACAGAGTTTCACAAATCCAAGATTACACATGGAGCACAACTACTTGATTACTTACTTACTGGGAAGCCGACCGTCGATAAGAAAAGAGTTGTGCTCCTCGACTAAATCTGATGTAGGTATTATATGATAGTCGATATCTGATCTCGAAAGCTTTTAGAATTCTTAATAAAACCCGTAATCAAAAGCATGTTTTCATTATTGGGCCAGTTTATTATGTTCTCATAAAACATTTTCACCCTATGAAAATTAGCTGATAATACCCCATTCAGTACTATATCTGATACCTATATGGGAAGCTAGTCCTTAACTTTATTATTTTTCAATAATTTATATTTATTGTTCTATACTAATTTCGTTAATTGCTCTAAACTATAGTTTCTAGGAAAAATTAAAGAAACATAATGGGAATTTTCCATGTTAGAGCAGCCCCATTGAATGTAAAATAATTCCGGTGAAATATCATTTATGAGTCGATTGGGATTCTGTCAATTATACTCGATCCATGCCTAAATCTTATGTCATAAGAATTAAAATCTGCGCAATCATGTTTTTGCTGTTTCCCGAGATAAGGATGAATGTAAATCATGGGTAAGTTGAAATTTAGGTGATGGTGAAATGGTCGATAAAGAGGGTACTCGATTCGTGAATAGTTTTTCTAAATTTTGTCAATTTTGTTCACCAATAATCAGTACGACTTCACAAATTAATAAATGCAAATTAATTTCTAGTCTCCGTAATGTTGAATCATAAACGAGACAATAAACGGAAAATATCGATGATGGGCAAGAAGTAGTTAATTAATAAGCAAATGATGATTGGAATTTGTAATTGTTGATTGTTAATGGTTTCATTACCATTGGCAAATGTTATCATTAACTATGAGGTAATATCATTGATGTAATCGGTAGGCAATAACGTAATCAATTGCGAATGTAATCGAGTACGATCATTGCTGGCTAAAGGAAGCCTGCTGTTATTCAATGAAGTCATTCATACTCACTCTCGTCGAGAACGGAACTAATCACAAATATCCACAAGGCATCGAATGCGCTTCGCATTGTACGTATATACTATCTCGATCCTATAGCCTTCGAAATATATACAAAGGAAAATTGCAAGCAACTCGTAGCAATATACTATATGAACTGTTGCATCAGCGCTACATAAAGGCCAAAGTTCCATCTGGATCTGGATCAGCTGTTATCTGAAAGAACAAATGATATTCCATTGATCATTGCCTCCGCGTCGTTCGAGCTTGGATCTTCGTACCGAGTATGAACGCATAACTATTGATAATGAGATGTCATAAACTAACCACAGTTTAGTATCAATGATATTGGGAATCATGTCAGGGACTGCATGCAGTCCTCGATCGTCTACAACAGCGTAGCGTTAATCAAATCAATTAGAGAAAACCACACGTTACATATCTCTGAAGACGTTGTTGTTACAGATTACAGTCGAGTTTAAATCACGTCAAATCTCCGGGTTAATCTCATCTGGAAATTTTTCATACCAAGAAGTTTCTGTAATATAGGTATGTGAGCCGTTTCTACAATGAATCAATCTTCATGTAGATCAATTTTTTACATCATTTCAATAATTGCCCGTAGAACCATGATATCATGTGGTTCCTTCCTCTTCCCTGACCGTTCGAGAGGTAGCAATAGTAGCAATATAGATCCAGAAGAGACAGCCTTCGTTTTTGATTCGGTAAATATGATGAGATGTGTATGTATGTGTGCGTATGTGTACATACATACATATTTGACATTCATCACTTGATAATTCAGGCATAAGTTCATTCGTACGTATACGTTACATCGATCTACCGTACGTGAAGTACTGACAAGTGTGTACCATATCGCGTGGGAGAAGAGCAGGGGAAGAAGCAGAAGAGATATTAGGAGCAGGAGGTCAGTTAGCTTCGCTATTAATAATATCTAAGCGTTTCTTTACTACGTCGACATCAGGGACGTATTGGATGTTTCAACCGCCCCCTTCAGGACGGCATTTTATCCAAAATCACCCATTATCTTATTGCAGGATACCCATCTACAGAAAACCCAAAAAGACCTACTGATTTTGTTTCGATCAGCCAAATATGAACTTCTCAATATAATATTCTTCTTCACAAACGTATAAATATTAAGGAAAAACTTGGGTGAAATTCTGATGAAAAAGATTTTTTCATTTTTTAAGTGACTAAAAAAAATCCAATAAAAAATCCCCTGCATCAAAATTTAGAGAATGGTAGTATGTCCATTGAAAAAAAAATGTCAATCCTCTGAGTTGAAAATGTATGCGCAAGGAACCTTTCGCAGAAAATTTTCTGTGCACCGCTGCCAAAAACTCCTTGCGTATACACGTTCAACTGAGCGAGTCGAATTTTTTTCTCAATACACATAATACACATGCTACCATAATCTCAATTTTGATGCAGGGAATTTTTTATTGGATTTTTTTTTTCACTAATTTAAGAAATGGAAAAATCGTTTTTATCGAAATTTCACCGAAGTCTGCTGTTTAGTACTAGTCAGTCATTAGGCTACTAGTCATTAGGCAGTACTCGTTTATTTTCTCGTGAGCTGTAAAAATTAAGAAACGATAAATTCTACGTATATAAGGGCATCTGGATCAAATTTTCCGTTTCAGCACATTACACATTCAAAGAAAAGGGAATCAGCATTTAATATAGCTCGGTGACTGCCGAGTCCTGGCCGTGAATAGTTGAAAAGTTGAAAAGTCAAAGAAAGGGTAACAAAGTTAGTTGCTGAAATAAAAATCAAAATCTTGAATGAACTTTTTTTAGTTGCCCCGCTTGCCCGTGCCTAAATACACCTCTGGTCGACATACGTTTCCGTGTATCGCGTGCGTATATGCGTGCACGTACGCCCGCGGTACTGCCGCTGGCTGTACTGCAGGAAAAGAGACATTATTCACTTACAGTGCTTCTAGAGTACCGAGCCGCCACTTTACAAATTACATTCCATTTGATCGTAGAACATAGGTAACGTTTCACGTTCTATCCATTCTCTACATCATCTTTCAGATTTGAGTACTCCAAAAGCACATACTTATATTATTCATATTATTATTATAAATCGACGGTCTAGTACTCACGCTTAGCCTCATGTCTCACAGTTTTTAATTAACAACTAACAAAGGTTCTATTTTTAGCCAATCTGTTTTATTGTACATACGTACGACATCAACCCTCGTCGATAATAAGTTCAAACTATATGCGTCCCAAGCATCGGTCAACTTCTGATACTTTGAGCGCTATCAGTGATCAACGATGCTATGGAAACATCTCTACGAAAAGGGAACCTCGACTCGATGAACATCTCTTTTTCGATGAACTATGTAAAAACGCAGAGGCTGATTGATTGCAAACAAAATTCGTAGCATTTGCAGTTTGAAACAGGATGTATCGAAATGATTCAGGGCAATTTCAGCATTTTTATGGGCTGATGATGGAAACCCTTGCGCATTTGGTAAAATGAGTTACAGTTCATGATCAGAAGTAAAAACCGAGCCCGCGAGTGCAGATTTCCGAATATGATAGGCGAGTGGGCGCGTAAATTTGAATTAAGGTCGTGGGTGTCAATAAAAAAAGACATACGTTCTGACAATGAGTTTCATAGGTACATACGTACACGAGACACGTACAGTCGTTGAACAGCGTTCCTTCAACTACTTAACCATGCCCTCTGCTTTAATCTCAAGCCACAATTTTTATATCCAAGTGACACAACGTTAATTAATTTGTTAAGAGATTAGTTGAAAATACATCCTTGTATTCGGTTAAAAATAGATACTACACCGTTCGCCGATTTGTTCAGAACTTTCCTAGCCGTACAGATATACCTAACATACCTACAAGCACAATACAGAATTGCAATTCGCAACTTCAATTCATCCCGCATGCATACTGCATGTCCCACTTCCATCGAACTAGATAAGAAAAATTACTTTTGCTGTCCAAAAGTATTTCAAGCTGGATGTTTCCTCTCATCACGATTCGTTCATGTGCACGCACAAACCATATAGCAGATCCGAAATCCTCGGAGACTTTTGTACACTATCAGAAATTTTTGCTGACATATTATTCATGTGATGATGATAAATCGGAGTAAAACAATGTTTTTTTAATACAGTATTTTAGTCTGGTTTAACATAATGATAGTCATCATCTGTATGTCACCAACAGTGAAAATTAATGTTCGTAGTAGACTTGACTCGACAGTATATGTCTAAGCGTGCGCAAACGGGGCCGTACATAAATTACGTAAGGTTTTTTTAGAGATTTTCTGATAAATCGTCGTCTGGATATATGTTATGTAGATTCGATTGACCGCGGAAGGTATTCCTGCCGTGACGTCTCCAGCGTCCGTGATATAGGTGCGGAAAGAGGCTTCGCTGCGATTTGGGGGACTTAACTAGTGCGAAGTCGGGGTTGGTCGATAGATAGTGAGCTTTAGTCCGTAGGGTGGGTGGCCTGCAGTCGAGTGACTTCGCTGTAAAATAGTAGTACGACACCAGACACGGGCGTCAGATAAGCTCAAAAGCTGCATACGTGTACATTCGATCAGTTCGCAGAAGCGAGACAACGGTCGTTCGCCGGTTCCTCATATTTCCCTACATCCTGCTAACCCGATTACGAAAATTTCAAAACACTAGTTCAAACTATTATTCACAAAATGCGCGCACAAATGTTTTATCTGTTTATCAGTGTCTACTTCCTTGGTTATTGCGGTAAGTTTGCATCATTTCCACGGTATCACCAGATCGTTTTACCGCGAGGGGTTATTCGACAAGGCTTCACCCCAAGTAAAATCGAAAATGTGATATGTACTATGCCGTGATGAAGTATAGAAGAAACATTTGAATGAAAAATCGGTCTAACGAATGGATTGAATTGAATTGATAATCAAAATGCAAAAGCGCTTTATGAGTATAATTTAAGAAATTCACTCAAGGGTGTGAGTTCTGTCAGTAGAGAACTGAAAATTCGAAAACTGTGATTGAATAAAATTCTGTCTTGCAGCAGAGCAAAACTTGCTGAGTTAGCTATGCTTTCTAGGTTTGGTTCATTCAACCCTGTGTGATAAATGACATTAACTACGGTTGTATGTATACACATAAGAGTATTTATCAATTAGTATAAGACTAAGCTCCGTGGTTCGTTCAACCTGGGATCGATCGAGTGTATAGATTCTTGAAAGTCAGTTGATTTCATGACACCTACTTGTTCGTGTCATTTCAATGGATTTGACAAATTCATGAAGATAGTGTAATGGATTCATGTGGAGGATACGACTGAGTTACCAGTTACACGAGTTAAACCATATCAAGGCAGCTTTGTAATCAGACACGACAATTAGCTGGCGTGGTCTAACACGCTGCATTGAGTAATTCGTATCTAACTACCTTGCTTATTACCCCACTGTTAATTGAATTGAATATATACTCTCACAACCCACGGGATATAAAATTAAGATATCCAAGGCCTTTTTCCACGCTAATCAGTTGATTTATAAAAATAATGAAAAGAGGCATGAAACCTGTCGGGTCAACCCACCTACAGAATTATTTGCGACTATGCTAGGATCATATTGAACTGACAATGAGCCAATATATTTCTCTGTCAAGCCAATCAGTTCAATTGGCCTGTTCAGTCCTCATGCTAACAAGTAGATCATAGAATCACGTAAGTGAATAAAGTTGGAGATAAATTAATCGAATCACATAGTGTTATTCAATTGAAGTTACACTACCGTCTCATCGCACATCAATGTCATAAAATTCAACCAGTCGAATCATGATTCATTCGATCCATGGCCACAATCTGACTCTGAATAACCCGAGAAAGAATTTTTTATTTTGTCAGACAATTAATTACTCGTATCAACGTGTTACAGGAGTAGATGCCTTGCTGTGTTTCGAGTGCAACAGTCACAACGATAGCCGTTGTGCTGAGCCCCTTCCTCCAGAGGTATTGAAAAAGGATTGTGCCGATCATGTTGAAGGCTCGAAGTACACGATGTGTCGTAAGATCACACAGGTCATTGAGTTCAGTGTCAACGGATGTGAGTTAATTTCTTTGATGGAATGACCTGCCACTATGTCATATTCATGCAATTAATTTACGAGACTTTTATTTGGTTATTTACAGTGCCAGCAGACACTCGTGTAATCAGGGGCTGTGGCTGGGACGAATCAAACTACAAGGGAAAATGTTATCAACGAAGCGGTTTTGGCGGTCGTCAGGAAGTCTGTTCTTGCACTGCTGACTACTGTAATGGTGGACAGACATCGACGCCCAGTATTCTTCTTCTATCGATTATGATCGCTGGTTTTATGGCCTATTTACGTAACTAGAATCAATTCAACAGAATAATAGCGCGCGAAAAAACTAAGGCGTGACTTGTCCATTGGAGTGTTGACCATGTCGGTATTTTTGTTGGGAAGGTAAAACGCGATTGAACGAAAAATCATGAAAATAAAATTTTTAATACTATCTGCAGTTAATAGCGTTAGAAAAGAATAATCAATTAAAAACTGACGAAAGAGCGATACGACTATGGCTGTGCTGATTTGAAAGCCTTTTAATTTAAGAATAATCGATCGAGCCTATATACCGTATTTTACTTCACCACAATTCCAAATGAATCAATTTATCACAAAACTCGATACATTTTTTTGTCTCTGCAATAAAAAATAGATTCTACACGTATTCACACATCCATGTTTCTACGAATTAATATATTTCATGAATTAATATATAAACACATTATAGTACATATATATCTATAATATTAATATACATATATGTATATATTTACAACTAAGATTATATTACATATGTGTATACGTATCATATGCGTCCTCAGACCACTAGAAATTATTTTCTGATTGTATATTTATTAATGTCTAATCATAATCGGATGTTCACTCCATAGGGTGAAATTTTATTAGTTGTGCGACGTCCATTGCAACATTTACTACAAGATTTATTCTATTGAATTTTGAGAAATAAGAAATTATAATATTGTGTAGAATATATATACATATGATTGTATTTCGTTGAAAATAACTTTGCAAGTAATTAGATTACGTTTATGTACAGCGATAAGTAAATGATTTTTGTGAATCACTACAGCAGTGTTTCCATAATTATAAGGGCCTTTTAGTAGCCATCAATTTTGGCAAATACGCGAAATATCATCTGCAGCTGATCGAATTGAAGGAAGACAGCTATAATCAGATAAAATAATACCACCTTATATTATTCATCCCATAAGAGATACGTCGAAAAATCGAGTCACCGGAATATCGGCTCTAAACGATATTCAAAAGAAGAATATCACTTTTGGTAACTCACATTTTTCTTTGTTATTAAGAAATTTGTTTCCCATTTCAGTAGCTTGCCATTCGCTCGAGATATTTATTTATTTTCCTGCTATTCACAGATTTTCAGTTTAATTTATTAAATTTCATTGAATCTGTTGCGTCTTCAAAGAAGATTATACATATTCATGCATCCGATAATTTGAGGGCTGAACGGAAAATATAGATTGTCGTTAGTCGTGGTTTCGGCAATCTCCTCAACTTGGCTAATTTACTGTTTTCTTTTTTGTTCATTTTTTATCGACGTTTTCTCATACACCATACGAAAAAAATTACCACCAAAATGGTGCCCCGCCTCAAAGTATTCTGTGACCTCTAATGCCTGATGTCTTCTAAACTGGAAAGGACTTATATCAGGTACGTGACAGGTCAATTTCACTATCCAATTTTTTTACATATTACTTCCAGTGAGGTTAGTCAAAAAAACAATGTCATAGATACAAGGGATATGCACTGAGCTTCCTGTTCTTGCGCCAGTCACTAGATACCCATAGAGTATCTCAAATCCATCTCGAACGCAGGTGTAAAGCCCTCAGGAATTGCTTCGAAGCACCGATTTCCTGGATTCATGTGATTCAGAGTGCAGTTTTTCTTCTTTTTTCATCATTCTAGCTTGCTTTTTGATCTGGCCAAATTTTGAAAATTTTGAGAAATGGGGATTCGTAAATTATAAAATGGATCGCTTCCAATTATTTTCAAGCTTTTTTCGTCTACTGAAATATTCTTATCAGGAATCGGTGACCAGCGGACTAGCAAAGCTAGCAGCCGCTCCAAGGACACCACTTCTTCCAGCACCTACCAGGGTGGATGACAATGCATCCATCTGCTCCACGATCCAGTCGATCATCCGTTCATTCTCTAGGGCAATCCACAACGCCGATACCTTCCCCATCTCCGTCTCCATCTCCATCGGTAACCCTTCCGCTGACCCATCATCAACAACAACAGCAAATCCTTTACGGACCAATAACAACGTTGCAGCCATGCACTGCTGCACTACACCCTCCCCGCATCTATCCTGCAACAACGCAACGAGGTACAGGGACATCGAGTTCAGCACCTCTGCTCGGTCAAGGTTAGCAATACGCCAATGGTCAACGAGAGATTCAGCATTCATGTAAAATTTTTCAGGTAAGAGCGCAAAGTGGCACGGAAAGCCCAAAGCCCCCCGTAGTCAGTACTGCCATGGACAGCCCGCGCAATCTGCGCACCTTTCCTATGCTGGAAAACCGCTGGTCCTGTACGATCAGACGCAGACCCCAACGCCGTCCTCGGCCTCGTCGTTCCTCGTGTCTTCGTCAACGTTCTCCCACGGGCAGTTTCCCTCCGACCATTACAGCAACTCCGGAGTTGCTCTTGTCCCGACACCGTATTTTAAACCACCGGAAGTTCAGACTTTCTGCCTTGTTCAAGATCGACAACCGGCACCGCAGCACAACTCGTACTACAATATATCCGCCACTAATACTTGCAGTCTTCAAACTGTCAACTCTGGATCCAGCTTCCAATTGCCAAATCTTACCCCGTACGCTGTAACCGCATTTCCAAATAACCAGATCGCTGCATCCGTGCCCGTGCAGTCAGCACAGATTTTTCAAGCAGCACCGGTCGGCTTGGTCTTTGGTCCACCACCTCGAGAAAAACATGTGGCTAATTCTAATCTGGACGTACCAGCATCGTCGAAATGCGTAAGGAACAAGCTTCCGGTGATTGGAAACATCAAGACTCACGTGATTTCTCGTCCGCAAAACAATGAATGGCCACCATCCCCCGTTCGCGAGACAATCACGTCCTCTTCAGCCGCAGAAACCTGCACCAATACCACGGCTCATTCGTCTAGAAGCGTCGTTTTCGACGGCTCCAAGAGTCCGCAGAGTGTTCCGTACAAAAGCTCTTGCGTTTCAACGGCGTTGAATAATTCCGAGGACCGATACTCGGAAGAATCATCAGCGAGTTTTGACTTTACAATTGAAGCTGAAAAAATGGTGTCCGCTCTCTGCAACACCGCTTCATCAAATGACCTCGGAGGTGTCTCAGGCAAAGACGAGAACCGGAAGACTGAGACTTCTTACTTCAACGGAGCCGGAGATAACGTCGCAAATAAAGGAAACTGGTTTGCAGATCTTGGAATGGACTATTCTTCCAATGGGGCTGGTGGTTGTAGAGCTGTAGGAACTCAAACACAGCCGAATCAAGGCTTTATGCAACAACTACCCGAGCTGATCCGCAAAACTGCGTATTGGGGGTGTAGTGAGGCCGAGACAATCTTAAACTCGCTGAAATATCAAGACCCGAAACAAACCTGGCTTTCTAATATCTCTGCGGCGACTAGAACAGCCATTACCAAGTCCTCCACCTGTTTTCCCGTTTTTGCAGGCGATAGAACATTCGCGTATGATCTGATCAATTCGCTGTTACGAATAACAAACGGCTGGCTCATCCTGGACAACTATCTAAACAAGCAGCACTATCCAAACTTATCGAATAAGTTTGACGCTGAACTTACGAGATGCTTTCAAGGCTGGGAAGGCAGCACATACGAGTTACTCAGAAACGTAATTCAGACATTTCTCAAACTCGAAGAAGCTGACATTCCAAATTTCAACTTGACATCTAGCTCGCAGAGTGAATCGCAGAACGGATCCTTTCCGGGTGACGTCTCTCTGTATACCCACGCAGACGTTTTCGGTCCTTCCCTGACCACTGGCAATCAGAATCGTTTGGATAATAACTTTCTTACGTCGGCTTCCTCCCTTCAACCAACTCAAGAATCTGCCTACGCTGTACATTATACGCCACAATCTTCCGGTGTGCAAAATTTTCGCCACTTTAACACCCAGCAAGACCAAAAGGAGACGAAACCACGCGGTAAATGGACGATAACTGAAAGTTTAGCATCAGCTATAGACGGTACGAAGTCTGTTCCAGACGTTACTATGTCACACACTGAGCCAGGACTTGGCGTGAACAAATATCGCGCTAAAAGCAGTACACCTTCTGCTAAGGATTCCTTGCGACAGTCATTAAATGCGGAATTCTTCGACTTGAGAAATAAGGTAATGGAAAGCAACTCTGACGTTGGAAAACAGTGGAATACGAACGCTGACTCGAGAAAGAAAGCAGATTTTCTGTTCGGGTTGAAGCCTTTCGGGGGTATGGAATCGGTTTATAGCACAAACTCGCCCGGGGAATCATCATTGTACTCTACAAAAATACCGGATACCAAGTACGACACAGCTGGAACTATAAAGCCCTGCTTGCAAGGAATTGATCCGGTATTTAATAACGCCACGTCGGGAATCGAGTCTGCTTACTTGGGTAGATCGTCGACTGGAGAAGAGTTAAACTTCACCAAAAAAATTCGCAGAGAAACGGATTACAGCAAATCTTCAAAGTGCATGAATCAAAATTACACAGCCAAGACATTCGAGGGCGAAATCGAATCGGTTTATCTCGGAAAGGGGTCAACTGATCAATTGGAACTGGCCACTGTGCCTCGAAACAGAATTACTCTATTAAGTCAGATCGAACCAAGCGCTACACCGAGGAAGGAACCCGAAGAAATGGCAGCCAATCTTACAGCTTGGTTTGCTAGCATGCGAACTCCGAATCCAATGCTATCTACGAGCCCTGTAAGCAATTCGGAAAACCGTCTTTCGGAGAGTTTTAAACCACCGATACATCGTCAAGAATCATCGAAAAGCGTCATAGATCTTACTAGACAGCTTCAAATGGACCCTAACCGACAGTTGCAGACCCTGCAAAACATGCAAAGTATTCAAAGTGCCCCCTGGAATGCCTGTAACTTGATCAACAGTCGAAGCAACGTTCAGCAAGTCGAGGAATATGACAGCTCGGAAGATGTCCGAGTGTATATGAAGCCAGGTAGCTACAATGTGCCGAAAAAACGACACCAAAAACGCTCGAATAGACGCACGGAAAATCATACAATTTCAAAAAATCCCAGTAGCAGTGCAATCCAAGGTAATTACGCGTCAAAAGACAAGGTCGGATCTTCAGGATCTGGAACTGCCATAAAACCTCCGTTTCCAGCTATGCCGCTCCTACAACCGCCTATATTTTCCCTGGAAAATTCCCCACGAATATTAAGACGGATGAACTCATCTTCCTCCCAGGATTTCTCTCAGGACATTACCTGGAAGGCGGCGTGTGCATCTGCTGAGATGCTGCTGGAAGCTCTGAATGTAAAGGACGGTGAGACAGACATAATCGATGAAAATGAAATCTCTGGTCAAATAGACCCGAAGCCAGAATGTCGGGATGGTGGAGCCTCCAGCTACGAGGCTTCGGAGGATGACTCGGGATCGACCTGTAAATTATCACCTCCCGGGGTACAATTGAAGGAGGGAAAAATCAGCAGGACGAATGTTAAGACGGACTCTTGGTTAATCAGGACCCTGAACAATGCCAGTATCAAACAAAGACAAGAACCCGAATTGGATAGTTCAGAGTCTTTTAACAGTTCCGTACATGAGGATGAACTGGCAGATGAAAATTCACTTGAAAAGCTTGATGCTAGTCTTAGACGCAGTCAGGAACCAAGGGACGAAGACCAGACCGGAGATTTAACTGAGGGTATTGCCAGGGCGACTTATTCGGAGACGGTGCGACGTTGCACATCTATTAACGACTCCAAGGAATCATGTAGATCACGACCTCAGAAGACTACGCTCCCAAGCAACTGCGGTACCGGAAATCTAATCTCGTCTGGGAAATGTCAGCGCAAAGAAGGCGAGCGATCCTTTCTAGTTCACAAATCTCGCAAATCAATCGGCAAGAGAGTACCGAAGGATGTTGAAATGGGTCAAGGCGAAGAAAGTTCCATTAAACCGAATCTAACGAAGGAAAACATGACGCAATTTCCGGCTCCTAAGGGACACGCGAAAAAAAAAGATGCAGGAATCGGAACTTCCGGAGACAATGGCAAGAGCAAAAATGGTGATCGAGGCTGGTCAGTCTGGTATAGTTCACGTAGAAGACAGAGTCTCAGCCCCATGGCGACGAAGAAGCTAGGATTAATCCACCAAACAGTTTGGGAGATGGAAGAGGCTGATATGTTCAAGTATCCTCCGTCGAGTTCGATGGCGGTTCGCTCTTCCGCTGAATCGGTTTGTGTGCGCAAGGCGATATGATTAGCTATTGTCTTCTTATTTGCTTATTTTCTCTTTGTAGATCGAAGATTATCAAAAGATCATAAAGAGTCCGATGTTCCTCGACACGATCGGCTATAAACTAAAGAATAAGATATACCACAAGGTTGAACACGTGATCCGCGATTTTCGAAGGGTCATATTCAACTCGAAGATCTATCACAAGGTTTGTTAAGGATGAAAACAGTTTTGCGTGCAATTTTTTTATTATTTTTGGATTGAGCTACAGAACGACGCAGCAGGGATGGCGCACGTTGAAGCATTGTCGAGAAAACTTGAAGGCCTCTTCGATGAACACTTCACGAACTCGGACTTTGAGAATATAACTGGAAGTCCTCGTGATGGAAACGGATCGCCGATTCCGTCTCGCTACAAACTGCCTGCAACACAAAAAGCTCAGCGCTCCGGAAACGCGAAAAAAAGCCCCTCGGTTTCTACGAATGCAGATAACACTGATTTGATACACTGAATATTCCAAACGGGAAATTGTTTATTGATTATCCATTTTTGCTTATGCATTTTTCACGTGATTTAGGTAGATATAACATGTTCAGTCTGACGAATTTTCATAAATATTTACTTCGTTCTTCGCTCATTAAAATTGTCGCGATTATTCGTAATGGGTACGTACGCACATGTGGTCAGATCCTTTTCAAGCGTTTAGCAATTCAAGTGACGTACTTGACTCTGACCAAAGTTAATTATCATTAAGGTATGAGTAATGCATTTTAGGTCGTCGAATACGAAATGTAACAAGTACATATCTACTATAACTATTTATAATTCATAAACAATTATAATAACAGAAAAGTATCAAAAATTTAACTAAACGCCAGCAATGATCATCATCCTAGCAATAATTATTATTATTACAATAGCAATAGCGTTAGCAATAAAACTAACATAATAATAATGATGATGAATTGATAATCGTAATTTTTTGAATACACTGTTAGATTCGCGGAATAATCGATTTGCTTTTATACCTATATGAAATATATGCACAAAACGATTTATCGCAAGCTTTGCCTGCACGGCTCTAAAGTTGGTAAGACTATACTGTCTTATCGTTGAAAGATTGTTGAACTAATTTTTTTATTTTTGTTTTTTACAATTGTAGGTATTGTGTCGAAAATGTTGGCAGATAATGAAATATATTCCATTATTCGAATGGAAATTAACATTCTAAACTGTGTTTTACTTATGTGTTTCAAATTTATTTTGATAAGAGATAGCCACGATCGGCCATAGCTTAAGATCTTGGTTCTTTCTACAAGTATTTCTGAGAATTTCTTCAGCATTATGAATGTCTGAGAGAAATCAATTTTACGTGTTTCAACGAATAATTTTCAATTATATCCACGAGTATTCTTTCCAAAGGCACTTCTTTCTGATTCATTCCATATAGTCATTTTTTTGTAAGCCGACTGGTAATCCAAAAATACGGGCGTTTAAACATTTGACGACATTCAGGAATTCGAAATTTTAAAAAGTTGAACTGGCTGAAATTACTCCAGAAAGACTTAATTTATTCATTAAATCCCTGTGATTCCCCATATATCATTCATGGGTTTGAAAATGAAAACCACGTGTTATATAACTTTCAATATTTTACCTTTATTAATATTTTCATGTAATTATTTAAACAGTATTATATAGTTGCAGTTGTGTACATACATATTTTCAAGAATTTAAGCACCATAAGAATTGCTTGAGATACCGCCATATTACCTATCTTCATTAAAAATTCGGATATAGACACAGATGTAGAACCTATTCCGTTTCCATACGGTTTTTGGCACTGCATCTGTTCTTATCTACATTATTCATAAGATTTCTATCTTTGTGATTGACTAGTGTAGTGTTCTTCTATTTAATTATTATTCCATGTTGACTATATAATAATTCATAAAACAAGTTCAATAACCGATCTACTTAAAATTCTACAAAAAAAAATTAATTCAATACAGATCAGTATAGAAATAATCATTGATTAGCCGGAACTTCAGCTTCCGTTTTTTACATTCATTTTCGAAAATTTTCAAGAAAAGTCGTTTTTCATTATATCAAATTTTCTATTCATAATTTCATTTCTTGCCTTTGGAATGAAAGTGAAAATCGGAAACTGCAGAAGATCAAGAAGATATAATAAATTTACGACTCTTAGCAGGATCACGGAAGTAAAATTTCGACAAGATAAAAAATTGCGTCTTACTCTTCTGAAAATAAGAATAAATTTTAGATCCAACCCTGGAGATGAAGTCTATTCGCAGCCTGCTTTGGGGAGCTTAGATTCTATCACATTCAGCACCACTTGCAGGGTCACGTAAGTAAAATGAAAAGAAAAGCGGAATTTTGGTCCCTCCTAAAATATTAGGTAGATGCCAAAGGCTTTTCATATAACTCAACACTATTGTTTGTATTTTTAACAAAACAGTAGATAATAATAATAATAATAATAATAATAATAATAATAATAATAATAATAATAACAGTAATAATAATAATAATTAATAATATATACAAGGATATCAAATTTTCTCCGTTGAAGTAGGTACAATTAAAAACAAATCGAGTTATAAATTGCATCGCGTTATTAATGAAAAGTAATGATTCAGAAATTATTTCGAGCGAATCCTACTGGCATCATTGTACGAATAATTTATTAAGCATTACAATAAGATTGCTGCAGAGACACTGAATACTGAAAAATATTTGCACAATTAGACTTTTTTTTCATGTTTCGGTGAAATTACCAAATGAAGGTATCCTTCCCTTCATTAATTTTTTAGTTTTTTTTCTTCACACTGCTGTTATGGATGTAATAAGGTATTACTCGTAGCACCCGATCTATTATACAATATTGTATCGATATATTATCGTCATCTTATTTATACTTGTTTAGATTAAACTCGCTTCTATTAGTACTTCACGTATCATTTATAGTATGTAAGCGATACCGATCATACAAACCATTGTTAATAATCTATTTTCTAGTCTAGCTTGATAATTCTTTGACAAGCCTTGTTGATTAGGCTCATCTATGTGATTTCCACCGTAACTTCCTGCTGCTGGATACCAAGTTTCATCCGTTACAGGTATCTGCGAATATGTCAAAAGTTCAACGATACCAATTCATTGGAATCTATGTATGCACCTAATGATCTAAAAATTCTGGAATCCAATGAATTTCCCGTTTCTCGCGATTTATAAGGATCAATTCTGACGGGGAAATAACACGACCCATTTTTTTGTCGTAAATTAATAATCAACATGAGGAACACACTCATTCATTCATATGTTCAACGAAATGATTTTAACGAAACTAAAATTCTACAATCACCTGATTAGATACAAGCCAAGTGCTGGTCGCCCATGCAGGTATTTCCGGCGGTGCCTCAGTCACAGGTGACGTCCAAGACATCCCTCTGCCGTAGGTTGATTGTCGTTGTGTAACGACTACAGCTGATAAACGAAAATAAATCTTACACAATAAATTCAACTCATTGACCTATGACCAATGCAGATTATTTATTTTTAATTTTCGTTAACTTTTGAAGTCGATTCCTATTCAAATAATGACTGTAACTCACCTTGCTCTTCCTCCGGCTGAGTCTTCATATGATTTGGGGACGTACTTTCCACTTGAGTTATGTCTTCACCCTCCATATCCCCGCCAACTTTACTAGGTAAAACGTTATTGCTCAAACTGACACTATTGTGGTTCACATTCATCGTTGGGACCCAAGTTGACGGTGACCAAGAATCACTTCTTTCAGTATTCGAAGCTGAAAGTCCAAACCAGTGGGTGTATTCAGTATTTCAGTTATTTGGTCGCAGAAATTGATTGACTATAAGAAAACCATGTCCATCGAGTAATGAACTAACGATTCGCAACTAAATAAATGGCCTTTTTACCTGTTGAAGGATTCAGCGAACGGCCAGTGCTCCGAAATCCGCTGGGGTAAGCCACGTTCGAATTTGTATCATACACGTTCGTAGCTTGACCCGAAATCAATTCTGGTGTTGCGGTTCGATGATACGGACGACTCCTGGTCCCCAATGTCCCAGGCTGGCCATGGCCTTCCAGAGGACTGACGGCCAAAACGTTTTCCGTTGTAGAAACAGGACAATCTCCGCTGTTTGGTCTGTAACGAATAAATTTATGTGAATGAAAGTAGAGCAGATGTCAGTCCTTTAAGGGTGAAGTGCTTTTCTGCAATTCTAATCTTTCTTCGATTCGGTAATCAAAAAATTACGCTACAGATCGAAGACGTGATTCAAAACTTACATGTAATTATGACACTGGTCTTGCAAAAATCTTAAAGCCTTGTCAAGAACTTGTCCTGAAAATCTAGCAGCTGCACCTCCGGATTGACCAGCGTCGCAACGGCGACGTGCTTCAGTAATAACACAGGACCGGAAGCGATAATGTGAGCTACAGAAAAATGTTTTAAATTATTATTTGATCCACTGTTACGCTTTAACTTTGATATATCGTATAGAATATCTCGTGAAGAGGTGAGCTTTTAGAGCTTTTTTATAATTCATAGGGTATTTTGTGAAAATGAAAACGCGATATTGCTCGCTAATCTTTCCCTGGATGAATAAACTGGATTATATGATTTTCGCTGCAGTCATTTGTGAAAGAGAAAATTCAATGCTGTTGGATTTCGAGGTGAATGCCCTCTTTACTTGTTTGCTAACAACGATCACGCAACAGTTGCAATTTAGTTATAATACGAACTTCTGAGTGAAAAGAAACGTGAGTGCAAATATTACATGAAGTACATGATATGATGTACCATGTGTGCAAAAAAAAAGAATACAACACATACATACGTACTTTAATTAACACGTCTTTTAAAAATCATCATAAGATTATAAAAATTCAATAAAATTTCTCTTATCGGTATAATTCATCTTAATAATTATCTGAGATCTCATTCGTGCAAATAATTTACCATGGAATTTGAAGAAATCAATGTTACTAACCAACAGAGGCTGATTCTGGCAACTTCACCTCTGGAAACTTCGTCAACCAGAGCAGCATATTGTCCGCCACAATGTTCCGCTTCTGTTACCGTGGCCTTTATGCATGTAGCATGTTGTAAATATTCTTAAAAAAAAAAAAAAAGTGGGGCTCATGGTGATTCGATTATTGAATTAATCCAACGCAGTGTGAGATTATTTTCAATCGAAAAATTATTGGGGAATCCTCCGAAAACTGGAGGCCCTCACAAAAGGCTACTTTCGATCGATCGAAAGTGATTGATAATAATTGCTCACCATTCTCATCATTGTAAAAAAAGAAAAGTAAAGCTAAACTTACCAGCCTGATATGTGGATACCGAACACATTTGATGTACCGAAGCGATCGGCATCTCTACCGCCAAGTTAAACTGTTCTCTTCTCTGATCCGTGAAACAATTTTCGATGTACCGACGTATGCAGTCCACGAAACTTGCCCACGTTCTATACGGGTAAAAATGAACCGTATGATACATATGCTCTTGAAATTCAAACTCCATATACTGATACACGGATGATTATATGCATAACTGAGCCATGCGATGAACAACGTGATAATGTATATAAGCTAAATTTTGAATCACAATCATCTAACATCTTATTCGTATCGCTGTTAACAAAAGTAATAAGAAAAACCAAAAAGATAAGAAAATCTAAGTGAGTGTGTCACATGTCGTTAGAAAAAACGTGTGCCAAAAGTTCGGTAGTTTAATAAATGCCGATCATAGATTAGATAGCACTTGCGACTGGCGTATAAATTATTTTTATACTATTCACTAAGAATTCGTGATATATTCCGCTAATTTATAGTTATATCTGTTCGTACTGCGGTAGATCGTACAATGCAGATAACCTTGCCTTATGCCTTTGGTATGAAAATTCCAAATTCCACCAACAATCGAACGCGTTACGGTCTGTACACATGCGTGTACATACCTATGCTGTAGGTAGGTACTCATCAATCTGATGAATGTGTTAAAATTAATGAAAGCTTTTCTGAACTGCAACCTGCAGTGAATTAAATTGATATTTTCTTAATCAATTTTTTCGATTGATAATTGAGGCATAAAATTGCGCGAAATTCGTTTTTCAAATCAAGAAAGTGTAATAACCATTTACACACCTGCACACCAAATCAATATCCTGCATGTTGTCTGGAAATATCAGGTGCGGATCTTTGAGCAACGGATCTGCCAGGGATACGCATCTCTGATGTTCCTCTCGCGAACAACTTTGTCCATTCACCGTGTTCCAGGATGTGACTCCTATATTCATAAAAAGAAAAAAGGAAAAAAAATTCGATTACACATGCGGCGATGTTTGCCCGGTAACGTAATATGCGAGCATACGCCCACTTAAACATTCTACAATTATAATTTCTACGGACGCCGAACTCAGCTGTGAATAAGCAAGACTTGCTTTCCGGTAAGTCCCGAAATTTTATCATATATTTCAGCCGATTATACAATAATTACACAACAGATGTGTACGTTAATATTAGAATCAAATTTTGACCAGAGTTTAGGAGGATTTTTTTTACGAATATTCGTTATGGACGAAACGTAATTGTAAATTCAATTTATACTTACCGAGCAGGATAGTGCTAATGACCAAAAACGTGGACGCCATACTCTGAAAATTTCAGAATAGAATACTTTTCAGTTTCGTCATTGGGGACCCACAAATGAATCAGTATTAATCTATAAAATGGGGAAGACTTTGTCTTTGTTCGCTAGAGCGAATGCGAATGATTTCAGAGGACCGATTAAACCTTGAAATTGCGAAAAAACTGCCACCCCACGGAAGTAGTATATCCTGTTTGTCAGGTCTATTACCTATCCCTGTGTAATTATCCGGACACCACGTACACGTAAAAACACAATGTGTTGCGACGTAGTAGTGTTTTAAATGCGTATTCTGTGGCCACTGAACCGAAATGCATCGCGTGTAGATTCAAGCTAGGCTAGGCCCTAGGTACTAATATTTAATTTTCGTCGTTCATTTGTAACGACGAATATTTCACCCATTTAAAGAATTCGAATTATTTCAATCTTTGTAGCTTGATTTGCGCGAACGTCGTGTATAGGTCATATAAGCAGGTTCAATGTTTGCATTAATTTCGTCGCTCGAAACTTCGCTATTTATCGCCAATTAATCCTTGTCGAGATTAAACGATCGCGACTGTTTTACATACAAAACTTCAATCCAAGTTATCCGATTGCATGTATGTGGGCTATCGTTAAAAATCATTTATAAATGATTGAGCGTGCGAATGCGTGGGAAGGCTATACCTATACTCGCGACGTATTTGAAGACTTCAATACTGCTTTGCCATTTCTTACTTCTGATCGATGAAACGCATGATCGACAAGTGCAGAGTGAGCGAAAAATTTCAAACTATAACAAATTGAAAAGGATTCAAATCAGCGTGGATCTTAGTTTTTCTTTTTTTTTTGTTTCCCATCCGACGTTACTGCGAAGTCTTTGAAACTGGCGTGCACCAGTCCAAAGGAGAACTTTTATGAAATCATTTTCGCCAAAGCAAGTCACAATTAAATTATATTTGCGCTGATTCACTGATCCCAGACGATGATTATATCTGGCCTTAAGATTTGCGTCTATATAATAACTACTCAAGATAAGCAGAATTGCTATCGTAATTAATGAAAGCCTCATCGGCACGCCGCACCTCACGGGGTGGTCGACCAGCAGCTTGCAAATCGTAAGAAAGGCGAAGTAGAAACTTGCACGACAGGAAGTCGACCTGGTCGATCGAGAAGCGTAATTTTACTCAGTTTAACCCGCAAGGACTTAAGAAACTCCAAGTGGGTAGGTATATCTTGCAACATTAATTTGGCAAGGTTGGCGGCAAGCCATATACAGATCCATACGTATACTACACACATGGTATAAATTATCAGGAACTCCCAATAAGACAGGAGGACTCATGTATGGTTTTCCTAACTCACCTATGAATTAGTTATCTCTATCTGTATGAAATATGTAGAATGTAGATACATATGTAAGCGTGTTCTATGAGACAACGAATTTTAGCTGAAGAGTAAAGACAACCTAAAGTATAATAGAACGAGTATAGGAATAGAAATTCGAAAAACTTTTTGAATCCATGGAACGAGTTGTCCAGAATAAGTTGGAAGTAGATAATTTACAATTATCGATCGGTTCGAATAGAGTAACCATGGCATTATGTACGGTGAACATTTGGAGAAGGGTGTCAGACCGGAAGTCATGCAAGGGGAGTGATTACTACCATCGCATGAAAATTTGTTTCGGGAGTTTTACAAGCCTGCAGGATAGACAAGATCATTTCGATATTTAGATTTTCATGTTTAATTGTCCGGTAAATATGAAGTAATTAAAGCCTAGAAAGCAAGAGGGATTAACTAATGTTAATATCACCATGAAAACCCATTGAACACAAGAAAAGTTATAGTTAGGGGAAAAAGATCAATAGCAGGATCGATTTTTGAAGACCAGCCTATGTTCCGGTTGGAGATCTTCGCGTACAGATGCAGATAAGCAGTAACTTTAATCACGTCGAAGTGTGAAAGGGGTAATTTAACGGCGCCGTAAAGAAAACGGGAAAGTATTCATTCATTCATGCAGTTTGTTAGCTCAAAAATGTTTTCGTCATCAACGTTGCGTAAAATAATTTTAAAAAAAGTAGCTGAGCGACATCCTGTATGTTACATCAACGGAACAGGTATAACAATTGGATTTAACACATTGTCGCCAAATAGGATCTGATGAGATTACTGATTAGTCTGGCCCATATTGACAAAGGTGGATAAAATTTTTGTGAAATTTGCACACGACGGAGAACGATTGACAATATTTTCGTCATTTTCAAGGATTTTTTTAAACTAAATAACCACAATATGGGTATAACAAATCGCTTCCAAAACACAAGTTAACCGACGGTATCTCCGGACAATAAATCGTTTACATATTTATTGTTTTCTTTCAGCTGTTATATGAAAATCTCGGTATATCTTTTTTACATCATTCATTTCTCTATCCGACTAAATTTGGTGTAAAATGTACTTGAAACACATAACGAGTGATTAAAATCTGTGTCTGAAATCCCGCTATTATATCTAGAAAGTTAAGTCTGACAAGAAGCATCGTTTGCAGCTAACGTGCAGATTTCTTTACAACAAACAAAAGGATTCAAAAATTTATACTCAGCCGAAAATTGCATATAAATTATACCTACTTTCCTACTCAACATATTGTTCTTTTTTTCTGACTGAATATTAAAAGTACTCGTTTTCACTTTCACAGAGACACATGTTCAGCTAGAATACGTATGATCCAAATTTTGCAGTATGTACAGTCTCCTGAATACCTTTGTGATTTATAAGAAGAAATGTTCTGGCTCTAATTATCAAATAAATTTATTGCTTTGACCACACTAGGAATAGACCACTATATTGTTCAAACTATATGTAGGGCTTGCTATGTAGGGCAGAAACAAGCCAGGTAACGTCCGAACACTTCGGAGTTCCATACACGACTGCTTCACCGAACGGATCTACACCCTGTGGTTTCGACACCGAGGAAAAACAATTGTCAGTCCATTCTTCTCTATTGCAAACCCAATGTTAGAGTGGAAATAATGTTATAAAAAGCATATTTTTCCGTGAAACCATTCGTCAGTTACTCTTACCACTAACATAGATGAAGAATGATCCTCTTTATCTGATAAAGCATTTCATGCACGTGGATCTAGCCGAGGGAACATTTGCTGGAGGAAAATTACCCTTGCATTATGAATTTATCAAAACCAGCAGCATATACCTGCATTACCGGGTACCCATTAGTCTGTAAAACTAGTCAACTGAACATTTTTTTGCAATTGCGATGAGTTATAGCGTAGACCTTGACTTCAGGTCTGTCGAATAATATATTTTCTACCAGATGTCAATGTTCTCCAATGTATAACGAGTACACGACATAAGTGATTGTGTCCTACAGCCGCAGAGAAAATCCTGTCAAAGCTTAACATTAAGTTGTGTGATATTTTCAAATTACTACCGTCGTACAATCGGTTGACATATTGACAAGGCCGGTTACCATATCTTTCACAATATCAAGGCATTCAGATTGTCTCTGCGCCTGCACATCTATGGATAATGTCAGGGCTCTACTGCAAGCTCTAACATTTTCATATCGACCATGACCTTTGGCATTCGGTATATCTTTGAACAGATCCATATTATACGCAACCCTGAGTGTGCTTTTTCATTGGAGGTGGTCTATGGGGGTGAAAAGCAGAGAATTTGTGTCACGTAACCGAATTTACTTCACGGTTCTTTGTTCGCTTTGATCGCAAACTACTTCATCACATACTTCCATCGACTTACATTCCGTGGTCGTACATAAGTTACGAATCATTTACTTCTACGACAAGATTTAGGAAAGCCTTTACGCTTTCATTGGTACTGCAGAACCCAAAGAAATATACCTACATCGACTCGAGAGCCCAGTTTTCCGTGAGAAATAAAATTTTGAGAAATGTGTGAAAAAGTTCCGAGAACTTATATTATTCAAGTCCCTGAGCTTGCGTCGTAGCTGTTTACCCTCCAACCTATCCATGGTAGATGACTCAAATGATATTCATAGTGTCGTTAAAATTCACAAATCGGTCACTGACTTGTAGCGTTAATTTGAACCTGGTATTGTTGCATGACTTATACGCAGTCAGTGGAGCGAATCCTGGCATGAAGAAGTGCGGCCTAGGAAACAGAACCATAATCACTACCGGCTTTCACGGATCAGCATTCAGTTGTCCAGGGAATACTGCTGTTTCCGAAATATGCTATGAATGCCTTAATGGATCCTAATATACAATCCAACATTTCAGGAATGAGTAATGAACAATAATGACATGATATGTCACATGCATAAATACTTTTCTTATACAGCTTTCAAAGTACGACCACCCCCAATCGAGGCGATGCTCAATAAATCTGTGATGTACGCTTGACACGTTATCCCTGCGAAACTGTAAAGCACTGCAGTCTGAAGTGCCGGAATTTAAATTGGTAATTCTTGAAGGTGATAGATGCACTTGGTGATTCTACTTGATCGTACGTGCTAGTCATTACCGCAAATTTCCCCAACATGTAATTTATGGATTCTTGTATTCGATGTACTACAGTATGTACAAAGCTGTAGATACCTGAACAAATTTCCATTGCAAATTTCAAAGAACAACAGTGTATTGGATGGCTGGTTACAGCTTAGACTGTTACATTACATCATTCACGATTTGTTTCTTACTTATCATATATTTATCGTCCTTTTACTTTCTTAATGAATCATCATCTCAACCGCATTTATTAGACTAGACTAGACTAGACTAGACTTTTCAGTTATACCTACCAGTAATATTTCAGAACATAGGTGATCCAACTAATCGATGAACGTAAATAATCGCGAACAAGCAGGTAGAATTGACATGAACAAATAAAAATCGTGTCTAGCTGTCAGCTAAAGCCAGTCTTCGTACACCTAATACCCACCTACTCTGAAATCGTAATTTCGTATCACTCACGGTGCTCTGTGTGCATACCCTAGAAATTCAATCACAACTCATGAGTGCCAAGATGGAAAATTCTACGACCAGACAGTACGATATGTTTTGTAATCGTCCATTGTCTGTGATAAGGATTCTCGAGAATGTGAATATTCATTCTACTCCGCAGCCAGTAGTACAGTTCCAAAATGCCCCAAAGTGTTAAACAAGCATCTGAATACGAGTCATTTCTTTGGATCCAAATACTCATACATATACGCAGGATTACGCTTGAGCTATAGACTCAAACACGTGTGCCTTTGAATTGAGTTCGATTCTGAACTCTGAAGGACGTGTCGTGATAAGAGATGCTAATTTTACGGGGAAACGCACCTGCGGATCAAGATAAGAATCGAACACATATATACTACAACGACATGGGGCGGCCAACAAACTACCAAGCATTTCATCCCTGTCTGGATAGAACTGCGAATCCGTAACGCAAAATACATAGCACCGCGTGAACAAATCTATTCCATAATTTTTCTAGGCCTCATAAACTGGACCTATAATGAATGTAATTTTCTAGTCTGACTATAAAAGCGTTTTCCATTTGTCTCACACGAGGCTGGCTCGCATTTTGCGAAGTAGATTTCTTTGAGATATATAAAGCTTACAGGTGCCGTAGCCTCGTCTTAACAGTAGTGGTCAAGCAGGGTCGATACTCTTAGGTCAGCCAACGCAGAACACGCGAACTCTACCTGCTATACTTGTTCTAGGCGTTTTATAAAGACTCTGATTTGACTCGTAGATTTCGCGGTAAGAATTTTTCTGAACATACTATACTTAATATGGGCGTTACGGAGTATCGCCTTGTAAAAACCATACCTATATACCTGAATAGATTATTATTCAAATAGAGACTATGTACTGGCAAAGTTATTTCACTGATTTCGCACAATGCTGGAACCACCAAAGGTTTCGATTCGCACCCCAATAGCCTTCTATCATTCGCAGTATTTTGCCATCTTCTTGCAAACAACTATACCTGCATTTGTCTCACCGATATATTTGAACTCCTATATAACTTTCGTAATCATCCTGGTCATAATATTCGCAGTTGATAAGTACCTGTTGTTAATTCCTCATATATATAACTACTCAGCTTTCATAATATAGATCCTAGCTCAGCGGCGTGTTGAGCTTCTAATGAGACTAATTTGCACGTTGTATACTACGATATTGATACGTATACGGGAATAATGATAGGGTCTGATGTTCATTGAATGGAGAAATACTCGTATTTAAGAACTCAAGTGGAATGGTCACGGAAACATCAGTGTAAGAAATTCTCTTTCCATACCAAACTCAATCAAGTTAAACGAGCTGCTAAATATTCGTAAGCTTATCTCATGACGGAGATGACATTTAGTTCCACGAGGTCAATCTCACGGACTCAAGACTGTCTAACAGTTAAACAAATAGGTACTGCAGGTATAATGAATCGAGGACGTTTCTCGATATTTCAACGTAAATTTCAAGCTCCGAGTTTCCTTGTGAGGACTATAAAGACAAGTGACTTAGAAGCTCGTTTAGATTTCCAAGATCGACTCCCTAATAGAGATCTATATTAATGCAGCTAATGGTATATATGAGTATAGAGACTTGAAACATGCCTTAAAAATAAGCAATTGTGAGATTAATCTTATCTGTCGATAGTTTGAGAATAATGATGTGAAAAATAAAAACATCGTGGCTATTAGGGTGGTCCTTATTGGGGGGTCGGTGAAATTTTGTCCGCAACAAAATTAGTTTCGCCCAGATTTTTTTTAATCCATTCTAAACCGATCTAGGGGGCGTCGCGGACAAAATTTCACCGACCCCCAAATAGGGGCCACCCTAGTGGCTATGGCCTAATTCGCTTAGCGAGCAGTAATTGAAACCAAATAATATGTTGAGTATTCCTAATGAAAGTTATAGTTTTAATTAATCCAGATCATGAATTGGTAATACATTACATGGCTGACAGACAGTTGTAGGTATATTTAGTGATTAACTCGTGGGTTGACCCGTAAAGATCTGAATCAATATTTAACATCGTAAGGGTTACTCGAATATGCAATTACGTATAATAGATATGGGTACTGAGCTCCGATGGAACAAGCTTATATTTTTAATAAAACCTCCGTAGAATGATTCGAAAACCAATTCGTCGTAACATTGACTGAAATAAGAAAGCCATGAAGAAGTTAAATATACTTAGTAAAGTTCACGTGGAGAGATATCAAGCTTAGGAGTCGTCTATAGCCGGCCGTGTGTAAAGCTTTATTCTTTATGTAGGTATAGCTTAGGCCTTAGGACATCGGGGGATAATCATAGGGTATGAATACATATCGTTTGAATGGTGTAGCGTAAGAATAAGTAGATCACATAGGTACGTGGTATACGCGAATCGAAACTATTTCAAGTTTCAGTAAGGTCGACGTGATGCATAATGCAAAGATGTCGCCAGACACAAGTTTCTAATACCTATAATTTGCTAGCCTTGGAATGATAGAATATTCAAACGTATAACGAGGTGACTCTTCGCTTGGTCTAAAATCTTCTCTAATTATAGATATCTATAGGTATAGAAGAATTGATACAGAATTAGATACGAAAGAGAATGGGATGATAAGGGCGTAAGTGTGTAGCTAGGAAATAGTGTTCATCTAAAATGAAGGATCGAAATCGCTTTATTATTTAATACTATTTCATTATTTTGCAAAAATACTAGTGAAATTGGCCATTCTTTGAATAATGATTAGCTCATAGTTCTGCACATTAGGTTGCCTGCAATCATGCAAGGAAAATTGAACTACTTTCACCGCAAACATGGATACGCCCTATTATATGCACTCTCAAGGTAGCAGCCACAAGCATGACATGCGGATTGCCTACAATAAGAACACCCATGTTTGCACCAAAAGTAGGTAGTTCACGAGTTGGCAATGACAGTTCGCAGCATGTAAGCGTATCGCTGACCTAGGGCAATAGCACCTGCTGGGGGGTCAGTGACCTGCATGGCTTCAAAGGATGAGGATCGGGGTTGCGCTTGGTTGCGCTAAAGCGATTCGACAGAAAAACTATACGAACGCACGAAGGTTCTCACAAAATAGACAATGAACTTAGGTATTGACGGAAAAGGATCCTCCTCGCCTGATATTTACCAGTTAAAATCGCTAATAATTTAAATGTATAAAGACATGCATGGAGACACGTATGCCGGACCCACGGACTACTCTGGCCCCAAAGATTGATGCGCCTTGCATCACACAACCCGAATGACATTGTTGTAATTCATAACTCGCGGATACATATAATAAGGCGCACACATATTTGCTTCATCGAGTGAGCTATCTTCATATTGCACAGTCAACGTCCGAACTATTCAAAGATTTGTGGTTAGGATCCACGTGTGTTTGAAACGTTGTGAATAATTGTAGCGAAAAATAATGACAGTGAATAAAGAGAAGACCAACGGCTTTCGAGGTATTTTAAATGCGATATAATTTCAGTTTTTCAAATATCATCACACCCGAAATTTGATAACCTAAAAATGTACATTTTTCGTAGTATTTTGGCTAAAGTATGGCGAGCAAAGTTCAGATCGTCATCAAATATTTGTCAAGGAACATTCTCTGAGAAGACAAGAGCCCCAATATCCAAAGGGTCGAACGTTGTTCATTCTAAACATTCCTCCTTACATATCAGCCGAGAGTATAAAAAATGCACTCGCTGAAATTTGCGGCCCCGTTCAGTCCGTCAATTTTGCACCGAGATCTGAACAATCACAAAATGGATTTAAAGTCTGCTACATAGTCTTTGAGGCAGAATCTGGCCTAGACAAGGCATTATTATTGCGTGAAAATTATATTCTCACATTAAATCCGGTTGGAAATTTCGAAACTGGTATTTTAAGTGAGTTGAAATAAATTTTCAAATCTTATGTGTTATCGCATACCAGCTCGTCATATCTTTCGCTTATTTCCATTGTTCAATTTCACAGAATGGTGCAAACAGTACAACGAGTCTGTATGCGACGAGGATAAGACTCGCATGGAGATAGAGGAATACATGCGCAGCTATGACCAGCGTGTTGAGAATAGATTATTGGAAGAAAGTGCAAAGGCTGAAAATGGAGAAGACGATGATGGGTGGGTCACCGTTTCTGGCAAGAAAAAGAGAGGACAGCGAGCATTGACAAGAACCGAATCAGCCATTGGAAAGGTTCGAGAGAAACAGGCAAAGAGCAATGAAAAGAAAGAATTGCTCAATTTCTACACCTTCCAAATTCGTGAATCAAAAAAACAGAGTAAGTTTTCGAATTAGATCATACATATCGAAGCATAATAGATTTTAGAATATGATTGCAAGCTGTAAATCACAGGGAAATTAAATAAACAAAATTACACCTCAATTTTGATTATTACAGATTTGGCTGAGCTGAGAAAGAAATTCGAGCAGGATAAAGAGAAGTTGCAACAACTGAAGATAAAGAGAACATTTAAACCGTTTTGAACTGAAATTTTGACCAGATCTGTAACTTGAATTTTCAACAAATTTTAAACAAATCTTGTATAAACTTTATAAATAATTGATGATTAAATATGGCCTATAGTATTTTACCTATAATTCATATTCTAAACTGATATCAAATAGTACATCGTATGTAATTTCAAATTACTAGAGGAAAGGCATTAAGAAAAGACTAACACCGTTTCGTTAATAGAAAAAAAACATGAAATTTATTAAGAGTCTTAAGAGCTAAACTGTACAATAATTCGATGCAACTTATTTGGTACTATTTGAAAACTACGTAGCCTTAGACGTGTTTGTTTGCAGAGTCCATTCTATAAGAAAATGCTGATACGATAATGGTTGTAGCAGAGCCAATAATTCCTCTGAAATAAAAAATTTCAATAAATTTCAATCACATTCCTGGATTCATTTTACATATTCGTAAATAACTGTCTTACGTTTGTTTCCATATATACAATTAGCAGACATTGCTGCACTAACAGCTTGTGCCAGTCTCTCCAAAGCGAGATCACGTGACCCAGCTTGCAGATGCAAGTGTGGAATATTTGTCAATACACGTGCAGTAGCTGCTAGATGTTGCGCTGAAATAGCGTGTTTGTTGCTTCCGCTATTCTTCAGTCTAAGCACTGAGTCCATCAAAAGTTGTTGTATCTTTGAGTAAAACTTTTGTTGGGCGTCTTCGTCTTCAGGAGACAAAGAAGCGTGACGTAATGGGCTAAGCACGCACCACCTGAAACGTAGCGCAGCAAAAACAAATAAAGGCAATGCAAAACTTGAAGAGAACAGATCATGAAGAAGGGGGAATAAGTCACACCTAAAAAGCCCAGCGATTGGAGTTATCGGAGTCATGGGAATTCCTCCGGTTGGCAAAGCTGGGTTGTCCATTAGAGAAGTCAACAATAGACTGGGATTTTCGTCTATCCAATCTCCTATGAGCTTCAATAACTCTGTAGGTGGATTTCTGTCTTTGTAAACCTCGCCTATAGCAGTGAGGAGATTTGCCGTGAAATGTGGAGCTAAAACGGGCAGCTGCTTGAGTTTGTCAACGGTGTTTGGAGTCAGGACAAAATAATCCTGTAATATATGCCGAGCTAATCCAACGCTCTGAATAGAAGTCGAGCCCAATTGCTGCATCCATATTCCAGTTGCGTTTAGCACTGGTTTATTTTGTGTGGCGATTGCCAGGGAGACAAGATTTCCCAATATTGTATGTCTGGAACTTTCGGCAGGAAACAAAGACAAGAAAACCGCATTACGAACTGCGGGACTTCCGCCAGGACTTTGAAAAAAGTCACTCAACACTTCTACTAGTTGTAATTCCTGGATAGCTGCTGGTGTCGCGCGCTTCTTACGCCTCTCAATTTCTCCGAAGACAAATTCTGATATTAAATCCATCTGCAGGTCCATCTGCTTGCCGGGTCTTGCGCACAGCATCTCTGAGGAGAATTACACTAGTTATAAATGAATTGAATTTTCTCTAGGAAAAAAACGAAGTGATTTTGAATGATTCTATAGTTGATGGATCAGAGATTACTCCAAAAGCTTAAGAGATAATTTGTCTCATTTGCGAGAAATATAGGCTGATTTGAGGTTAATGGGCTTGCATCCCCTAGGTTCTAACCTACAAAAATTAGTACGAAAATGTTATTGTAATTTGCTAATCACCGATTCTGCATAATGCTTCCCGTGCGCAGGAAGGAAAATCCAGCTTTCTCAAAGCTTGTATAACATCATTTGTAGACATTTATATTTCTTTGTTGTTATAATAATATGGCTTAAAACAAACGTTGTCGTGTTCGTCGAATTTTCAACAAATTATCGTGTGTTCGTAAAAAACATTCAACTACATGACGTTCTCCGAGATGATAATAATTACTATTATTAAAATTCTATAACAATTAAAAATCATTCGACATTATTTTAATCATCAACACGTATCAACACTTATTAAGCAGCATAACAACCGCAAATACTTCATCCATAGTGCGTGTAATATTTTCGAAGATATCCTAGAGCAGCAAATACCACGAAAAAACAGAAAGTAGCTGACAGCGCCTAGGTTGCGTTCGGAAATGATCAAATTTTTAAACACAACATAACCTATATGTCGTATATGTATTTCGAACTTCCGCATATCTATTGTCGGAATAAAAAATGGCGTCGTTGTGCTGCGTTAAATATATGGGTAAATAACCGTTTTACTTCGAGACAAATTTCCGTTAAATATCAGGAAATATATACCCAGTCTAAGTCGTAGTGTAATTAACAATAACCTCGCGATATACGTTTTAACTAAGATCTTTGAAATCGCATAATCAAGATCAAGATCATCCAACATGGCATCCAGGTTAAGCGGTAAGTCTCTTGTTTATATTGGTTATGTTCGAAATAATAATTACATAAATTGAATAACACTAATGGTTTAATGAGTTGAAAAGAATCGTCTTATTCAACCCATGACTGACACCACTTGTTACCTCCTTCGTCGATATTTTTTTTTCTTTTTTTGTTGAAGAGAAAAAAACGAAAAAATAGGAAAAATATATTTGTTCTTATCTAGACTCGAGCGACAGCGAAGAAGAAGTCGTCAGAGTGGGTTTTGGCTTGCAGACAAAAAGCCACGTAGTTACCGAGCCTGAAGAAAACCAAGAAGATTATAGCCAAAGATCATTTAGCTCAGATTCAGAACCAGAACCAGAAGCACCGGTAGAAGACAGATCAAAAAAGATGAAAAACAAAACAGAATTTAAATCCGGGCGTAAGCGTGGCCACCAAAATCAAGAATCGGAAGAAAATGTAGTAAGCGCTAAGAAGAGTCGTGCAACAGATTCTGAGGTCGGAAGTACCGCCGCGGAAAGAATGATGGCTAAAATGGGCTACAAATCTGGAACTGGATTGGGTAAGGCTAGCCAGGGTCGGATAGAGCCGGTAGAAATGTCTACGCAAAGAGGGCGGAGAGGTTTAGGCCTGCGTATACCAGGACTAGACGCAGCGAGTCAACAATGGGACCCGTCTTTAGAGGAGATCAAAGTCCAAGAGGATATGGAATGGTTGATTAATAGCCACTACGGGGTCCCAAGCAGGGACGAAATGCAGGATTGGCTAGGTTTCGGACCCAAAAAGCTAGTGATAGATGACGAGTTGTCTTTCTGCAGCGAAGATATCCTCAAAGATGTATTGAGCTCTAAATCAGTGTTCGATAGGCTCGATGGAAACGAGTTAAGGAGAGCTAGAACGAGGTCTAATCCCTACGAGACAATCCGTGGAGCGTTTTTCCTCAATCGAGCCGCTGTTAAAATGGCCAATATTGACAAAGCCTGTGATTTTATGTTCACAGAACCAAAAGGCCTTCATTCAAACGAATTGTTATACTTTGCAGACGTTTGCGCAGGCCCCGGTGGCTTCAGCGAGTATGTTTTATTCAAAACAAAATGGCACGCCAAGGGATTCGGCTTCACATTAAAGGGCGAGAACGACTTTAAACTAGACGAATTTTATGCAGGATCTTGCGAAACTTTTCATCCATATTACGGGCCGAAAGAAAACGGAGATGTTTACGATCCTGATAATCAAAAAGGATTCTATGATCTAATAATGGAGGATACAGATGGCAAAGGGCTGCACTTCATGATGGCTGACGGGGGCTTTTCCGTCGAAGGACAGGAAAATATTCAAGAAATATTATCCAAGCAATTATATCTGTGCCAATGTCTCGTGGCCTTAATGGTCGTCAAAGAAGGCGGGCATTTTGTTGTCAAGTTATTCGATCTTTTTACACACTTTAGCGCCGGTCTTATGTATTTAATGTACCGCTGTTTCGATCGAATCTGCATATTTAAGCCCAACACATCTCGCCCTGCAAACTCTGAGAGATATTTAATATGCCAGGGTAAAAGACCGGACATATCTGAGGTGATAGAGTACTTGTCTCAGGTCAATAGGCACTTACTTTATCCGAACAAAAGCAAAGTGGATAACGATGTTCTGCAGTTGGTATCGCCAAGCGAATTAGATAGCGAAAAGAACCTGAAGACATATTTAACAGAGTCTAATAACACACTGGGCAGAAAGCAAGTTATAGGACTTGTTAAGATAGCTGCTTTTTGCAACGATTCAACACTCACAGAACCGACCCAAGCAGACATGAGAAGAGACAGTCTTGCTCATTGGGGTTTACCACAGAGAACTCGCACGGTACCTAGACTTGGTAATCCACAGTCACGATTGCAGACCTTAATAAAAGACCAAACTTTAAACTTTCTAGCAGCACCGTATACCGAACTTTCTAAATCAAACGTTGAGTCAACAGTACTTACTTTTCCGTTCGATTGGTTTTGTATGCCTAGTATATCAGGGCGTGATTCCGACAAACAACTGGCCATGTTCTATCTTGGTCTAGGAAGATCTAATGTATTTCGTTTTGAGAATGGAATCTGGGTGCGAGAACTAATTGCGCTTGAACTACCGGCAGACACTCTTGTCTATGCAGAAATGGCCAGTGAATTGCGAGGGGAATACCGTTCCCAGCACAAGACTCACGCCCTTCATATTCTGGATGCTTATGCGCTCGGAGGCGTGAACATTAGTCAAATGCACTTGAGCGATAGGTGGGAGAGTCTAAATTCATAATCTAAAAAGAAAAAATGTTCATTTCTATATAGAATTGATCCTAATTTTTGTTTTGCAGATCTGCAATGATAAAGAAATTCTGTACAGCTCTGAGAAAACCGCGAGGACAACACTTTGCTGAAGTAAGAGCCAAGAATTTACATGCGTTGGAGGATGGCTTGGAAGATGGACTCTACTCGTGCCTAGTACCTCGTACGATGAAAAATGGAAGTCAAGCTATGGCCTATGCGCCCTCGCAAGGGACTAATTTATACGAAAACAGCAGAGACGAGCCGTATTACTTTGTGATGAACAGCATTATCTTTCTAAAAGGAACTGCGCACCCCTGGTCTCGTCATGTTAGTCGTACCACAGGCTACAAGTATTCTTTCAATCCGAAAACAAAGGTGACAAAGTGGGACAATGAAAAGCCAGCTGAAGCTGCCGCTAGTTTTTATGAGAGTTTTTCAAAGAGAGTAGTTTGGTTTTGGCCTCCATCCCGAGATCTGACTAAAGATGATTTATCGGATCAGGTAAAAGCCAAGTGTCGTCCCCCATAAGAGCGTGCCTGTCCATTGTACGTTAAATTCTACTGTATGATAAGAGTTTGGATTTGGTATAATTGTGATAGTAGATTGGAAAATAATTGATTACTGCAATCGATCCAATTGCATTATGCAATGCAAATGCAAATTTAAAGGGCTGTACCCAAATTATTTCTATTGTTTTAATATTATCTAGACAATTAGATAGTCATCATATAGTTAAACAGCATTCATCCAAACATCATGAGTCAAATAATATTTTTCATTTTATAAAAACTGACTACGATGCCTCATTACTTTTTTAGGCATATAAATTTCGACTGATAACCTAACATCGGCTTAATAGAGGCTCATATCTAGTAAGTTTTGTTAATATATTTTTAAAATAGCCAAATTCTAGGCTGCAATCTAAACCCGACAAGTGTCCAAGTCTTAAAAATTTGCTAAATTATCATTTCAATATTTTCCAAAAATGAATTGACCATACAGAACTTACTCAGGAGAAAAATTCGTTGCCATATCACCCAATGAGTTTTAGCGAAATGTATAATGCACATTTATGGTATTATTCAGTCAAACTGATAAACAGTTTCAATAAGAGTGTGTATTTTTTTTTCTTTTCTTTTCTTTTCTTTTCTTTTCTAAGATACTCGATGATGATTTCATGGATAATTTTTTCAGTCTGATATGATTATTATCACACTTGCTTCAGTTCAATAATATATTGTCAATATTTACCGTTAAACATAATATAAACGTTAAATCTTTATGATTTAAGATTAAAATATGTTATAAAAATTCTGTACCTTGGTTTTATCTAACTTCTAAGATTTTCGATAAACCAACAGCACTGAAATTGAGTAATTTTAATACTACCGGACACAAGATCCAAGTATTTATTCCAAGTCTTCATAGTTGTTTCTGATACTTGGAATCCATAGTAAATAAAAGTGCTGTTTGTATATTATTATTATTATTATTTACAACAATGAACAAATTGAAAGTGGAACGAGTAGTTCCAAGCTAGAGATATCGATGGCTCCTATCGAAAAGAGCGTAACTCAGCAGTGCAGGAAAGAAGAGCGTATCTCGGCGAAGCAGTTAAGAAAGGCGTATGTCCCCTATGACACCCTATGACAAATGCCTTTCTTAACTGTTGCGCCGAGATACGCTCTTCTTTCCTGCACTGCTGAGTTACGCTCTTTTCGATAGGAGCCATCGATATTTAAAACAGGTTGTTCTGCCTTTAGTTGAAACGAATTACCTTTTATTGTTATTAATAACGTTTTATTATTTTCATCGAAAAAGAAGAAAGAGATATTTATTTTTGTCAATGACTTAATATAACAAAATAAATTTGTAACTGTTATACAATAATTGTGCAGAATTTGTTTCGTCTTCCTCGTCACTTAATTAATTAACAACATTAATTAATATTTCAATCTTAATTCTCAGATTATTACTTCAAACTCAAAACATCTTTTGTACACTAAGATTTCTTCATCTCAAGATGCTAGAAAATATAACATATTATGCTACGTAAGTATATTAGTTCACAAAACAAGTTTCAATAAATATAAAAAATTCAAAGAAACTATTTCAAACGATTCCATTCATCATGATCAGGTACCAAGTTTTACCATGCATAACTATTCCATTCGGAATCTCTCTTTATATTTGAAGAGATCGGTAAACTGTTTAACATTCATTTAATTATCACTCTGAGTAACTAAGGCTTCTATTGATAATTTGTAGCACTTCTTTTCTTCACCTGTTAAGGTTTCACCTGCAATTGGTACAATTTACTCTTGGTCAATAAATAAAGATTATTGTTTGACGCTGCCGCACCCAAGACAGGATTGGCTTGGGCTTCACAGCCTAAGTCCACAATTCTTTGATGTCCTATTTGTGAATTTCCAATGGGTTTTTCGTACAGAAAAATATGCCTTGCATGTTCGACTATAGCCACATACGAACCGTCTGTAATAAATATGATACAAATATACTTTGCCTAGATATTTGAGATAGCGAATGAAAATTTCCGTACAATCTCAGCCAACACTTACCAGGGGCAGAAACACAGAACTTTTTGTTCGTTTTGCTTGCTTCAACGTATCCAAAACCAGGAAATGTAGAAATATGCTTTAGTCTCCATTCATCATCGTTGCTTTCACTAGCAACCCAAACACAGCCATCATGATCGTGTCTCAGACATAGAATCTGCCCGTATTTCACTTTCTGAGTGAACAATACATGGTTGTTTGCACCCAAGGTCGCCAAATGTGTTGTCTTATGTGAATCTAGATGAATTCTCTGGAAATGATTTTCTCTTTCTTGAATATCACATTCCTCAAGCTGTTCTGAGTTGAAGCCCAGCATTGGGTGTCCTGCTTCTGTCTCTGGCTGAGCTGTGCACAAATGTGCTAATCTGGAATCAAGAATGAAGATAGAATGGGATTTGGTGATATAAAATCACTCGAATCATCAAAAAATGAAAACCGAATACATTCAATATACCTGCTATGCACTTCAGCGGCTAAAGCCTCATTTGGTAAGCATTCCCCGCCAGTATCTCCTTTGATCAATTCATTCCACATCAGGCCGACGTCGTTTTTGAATAAATCAATTTTCAGTGCGTCTTTCTGATACGACCAAGTAGTTAGGCTTGGATCGAGTCTGTGCCCACTTTCTCCAGAGATCAGTATGACGTCTTGGCACTTGATGAGAATATTATATGGCTTAACGTCTACTTTTATTTGGCTCTTATCAACACCTTCGAAAACTTTCAACCAAACAGTGAGACTATCTTCGTCCTGAGACCAGCAGTATTTAGGTATATTTATTTCTTTATTGGTTTCTGCTGGAACTTCTTTATTCATAGGGCTCAAAGAGTCCTGAATGAATTTAGCAGAGTCTTGGCTTGTAATGTGTAAATAATTGCCGTTTAATTCAAAATTCGCGCATTCAACAGCCCCCTTCACCCTCAGTACCCTCTTACCAACAAATTTGATATCCGATATTGTCTGGTCTGAGCTTTCAATAGAATATGAATATAGAACTATTTCGGAGTACTTTTTACCACTTATTTCAATTATAAAACACATTACAACATTTATCAATGATTTATCTTCGACGTATACTGAATCTAGAACAATACCAGGCTCTACATCATTGAATACAAATGTTTTGGACGTTTTTGAATCCTTTTTAATAACTATTTCTAAATTTTCATGACCATTTGATCCCACCATAATAGTCTCGGAGGCAAAACTTAAAGACGGATTGTATACCGGGCTATCAGATTTGGCAGAAGTTTTAGTAAGGACATGTAACAGTTCTAAAATACCGTTAACATCTAGATTCCATAATTCATTATCTTTGTTAACAAAATAACATTTTCCATCGAATGGATTTTTGTACAAATGATTATGGTAAGCAAAAGATCTTGCTTCCAGCCAAGAATCTTGAGAAGCATTTGGTTCCACTCGCAGCACATCTGTAAATAAAAAAGTTTAATTTTTATGTTTTTTTTTTTTTTTTTTCACAAACTTATCAGGCTCATCAGCATCGTATCTTTTCGATTTTGGAAAAATTTGAATCAATGATTTTAGGAGTTGAAAAATGTTAATCATGTAATCATGTATGAAGTAAATGATGATATTTCGTGATTAGTTATAAGTAATAAAGGAGAGAATAATTGAGGAACAAAAATTGGAAAATTTTATACACTAACATCGTAAGATCTTCTTTGTTTACCTTTATCGAGATCTTTTTCTAAAATGGTTATCGGGTCATCAATAAATTGATATTTCTCAAAGTAAGGGTCCATTAGACCCTTATCAGGTCTCAGCTCTATAATATTAGGCATTATGGTAAATAATGATAGAAATTATTAGGATAATTATCGCTTTTATCAACCGGTAACACCTCTTCAAAACAGTTCCTACGAAAGTACAGTGACGACATCGTTACGTCCATCGATATAAAATGAAATACACGTCCACATACGAAAGGCCTCCGTAAAAATGTACGATAGAATATTCGACAAAGAAGGAAAACAAGTTGAGAACTTGAAAGAAGTGACGTCACGCCGGCAATCACATGGTCACAACATCATACACATACATCCATACGTTGTATGGTTGTGTAAGCTAAGCATGTGCTCCCTCACTCCTAACCTCTCTAAGTTTGTAGTTTATTGAATAGCCGTGCTCGATTCTTCTCAAATTTTCAATAATCGTAAGTAAACAACTGAAATTCCAGTACAATATCGTTTTACAATAACAATATGCATAGTTCTGGTATAAACATGTTCGTTTCGATCAGAGAAATAACTTTGATTAATGCATTTTTATGTAGATTAGAGGTTAGGTCCTCTATACCTATGCACGATTCGAAAATATTATATATTTTATATTTTATGTAGAAATTAGAAGCCATGGACAGTATAGATGAAAGAATGGCAGAAGACGATGTTAAGGAAGAGGAGGAAGATGACGACGATGATGACGAAGAAGAAGATGAAGAAATGGACGACGAAAACGACGATGAAAAAGAAGAGAAAACTAAAATCTACTTGCCAGGACAGCCGCTAGAAAAAGGAGAAGAATTAGTAGCAGATCGCTCTGCTTATAGAATGTTACACCAAGCTCAAACAGGAGCTCCGTGTCTAAGTTTTGACATTATCAAAGACGAGATTGGAAATTCACGAGAAACTTATCCCATGTCGATGTATATGTTGGCTGGTACACAAGCGGCAAGAACACACGTTAACAACTTGCTCGTTATGAAGATGTCAAACTTGCATGGAACTAAACGGAATACCGAAGACTCTGACAATGATTCAGATTCTGATACCGATGAAGAGGATGACGAAGCTCGAGCTCCCGTCATGACTGTTGCTTCGATAAAACACCAAGGCTGTGTGAACAGAGTTAGGTGTAAACAAGTCGGTAACAAAATTTTAGCTGCAAGCTGGAGCGAACTGGGACGCGTTTCTCTTTGGGATTTAAACGAGCAGCTAAGAGCCGTTGACGATCCTTTACTGCTCAGTAATTACCGCAAGCGAACTGATCAAGGAGATAATGGAGCAAAACCAATATTCACATTCAAAGGACATCTGCAGGAAGGATATGGCCTTGATTGGTGTCCTACGGAGGAAGGGACTCTTGCCTCTGGAGATTGCAAAGGAAATATTCATATTTGGCGTCGTAGCACAGGTCAAGACTGGCTCGTTGATCAAAGATCCTATAATTCTCATGCTCCACATAGCGTCGAAGATCTACAATGGTCCCCTAACGAAAGACATGTCCTTGCCTCTTGTTCGGTTGATAAAAGGTTTCATATACTTTTGATTGCGTATTAACTCTTCACTCTACTTGGCTCTAAATCTTATCAGTAGTTATTTCCTATATCTTATTGATGATACTTTTTGAAACTGTTTAAAAGTTGAAACAACATTGTTTGCAGCATAAAAATCTGGGACACTAGAGCGAGTCCTCAGGCAGCATGCATGCTGACAGCGGCAGAGGCACACACTGCGGACGTTAATGTTATTTCTTGGAATCGAAAAGAATCACGTTTCATTGTCTCCGGAGGAGATGACGGTATTCTACAAATATGGGATCTGCGACAATTCGGTAGTGACGGTGCTAAGCCAGTCGCAACATTCAAACAACACACAGCGCCAATAACGAGCGTAGAATGGCATCCTGATGAAGGAACTGTTCTGGCATCTGCTGGTGCCGATGATCAGATCGCACAGTGGGATCTTTCGGTGGAAGTAGATAATATGGAAGAGCAAGATAGTCAGTTGGCAACGCTACCACCTCAATTATTATTCGTTCATCAGGGTCAGACGGATGTAAAAGAATTACATTGGCATCCGCAATGTCCAGGTACCATTGTGTCTACTGCTCATTCCGGATTTAATGTATTTCGTACAATTAGTATATGAGGTGAATTGGCTTCCAATAAATTACGATAACAATAATGTCTCTACCTTAGGAATTCACCACCGAAACTATCTCAGAGTAATTTTAAACTGATTAGTTATTAAAGATATATCAGATTGTACGGTAGAAAATCATTTCTGCTGATTCAATTTTTAGTTATTTTTTTATTTTGGATGAATAAATAGCATTCAAGTTCAGTTATCTTAAAACCTTATAATATATTAATTAATTACAGGTATAAGGTGAACAGATAACTGTGTTTGATACAAATTGCATATGATATCTCATCCAAGTAATATTCAATAGTCTGCCAGTCCTAACTCGAAGAATAGTAACAAGTCTGAACTTCTGAGTGCTAATCGGTAGCAATCTAAAGATATATAATTTATTTGGCTATACAAATAGAGTTACTTGACCCACGCGAGTCACATCTACTTTAATATAAACAATTAATTGTCTTCTACAAATCGGAACGAATTTTAAATCCTGGACCAGTTGGGGGGCTGGTTAAAGACGTCAAATTGCCTGCTGGTTCAGCAGCAAAACGATCCGAGACCTGAGGTCCTGCTGGTGGTTTTTCTTTACCATTCTTCAACGCGTTCATGATTTTTTCTGTTGTCTCAGCGGTGAGATCCTCCTGTTATTAAAAATTCAATAAATACGAAATCCCAACACAAATTAAGCAGATACTAAAATTCTAATAGCATATTAAGCAAGATTATACTATCTGATACTTTTCATGTCTCTTCTATGCATTGATATTGACCGAATAATTATATAAATCAAAATCCTTCGAGTAACGTACGTAATAGTCGTCGTTCACTTGAAGCATAGGAGCATTAGCGCAAGCACCAAGACATTCTACTTCTGTGACTGTGAAAAGCTTGTCAGAAGACGTGCTGCCGGGTGCGCAATTAGTCGTCTTAGTAACCGCTTGAAGAACCTCGTCTGATCCACGCAGCCAGCACGGTGTACACGTGCATACTTGAATGTGATATTTTCCCATAGGCTGCCGATTGAACATTGTATAAAATGTTGCAACTTCGTAGACCCGCATATTAGGTAGCTTTAAAATCTCAGCTACTTTATGCATAGCGGCTATCGGCAGCCATCCGTGTTGGCGTTGGGCCAAATCAAGCAGAGGCATCATAGCTCCGCGCTTATGTCCCTCAGGATATATGGCCAGGATTGCTTCGATGCGTTTTTTATTAGCCTCGTTAAACTCGAACGGAGTATTGGGATTGTTTTCATCTGAATCTCTGTGCTACAAGTTAAAAGTATAACGACGAATCTTAGAAAGTTATAAACTACCGATAATTAGAAGACGAGTGAATATTGGAATATGAAAAAAAAAAACTTACAACGAATAAATGGTCGGACAAACGACCAGCAGATGATTGAACTCCTCTGACATTTTTTAGAGCCTTTGAAAGACAAAGTTATAATATTTTAGGTTAAATTCTAAAGTTACATAAGGATATTTACGAAATTATCAGATTATAGATTGAATTGAAATCGTTTTACCATGAGGCTGCAAGCTCTCTGCAGAGTCGCCAGCATCTTTTTTATTATTATTTATCGCCTTTGACGTGTAATTGTAAATAAAAATCTTTCATACACCGTATGAAAGTTGTCTGATCTATCGTATGCGTGCCTGCCAAAGGCACTAATACGAACATTTCATGTAAAACGTTGCCAACTGTAGAAAAATTATTACTGGTGTGAAGTCGCGCGTATTATTAAGACAGAAGGATATATGCGCAACTTCATACCGGTCAGAATTTTTTAGGTGAACTACCACCTAGTTATTAGTTTATCTATGGTTTGATTAAAAGATATTCAACGCGCACGCATGTGTAGAGTGGCTGAGGTTACATCAGTGTTAATAAACACCTACACAGATAAAGCCGTTGAGTGAAGACTGATATCAGTCTTCACTCAACGGATATATATAACATAAAGTGTGATAATATAAAAATTACAAAATCATAACTAAATGATATTGCAATCGTAATTGAACCGATATTATAGCGTGCAATAGATATTCTCGGTGTGTTTCTATGTCATAAATATTATCGCTCAGTAGTATCCTTATCGACTAGAAAAAAAGAAGAAAAAAAGAAAAAAAAACACCTCTCTACTGTGCAGTCAGAGTGGATTGAAGATGGCAACCGCAAAGAGTCAGCTCGATAATAGATCGTCTAATTGTTTACGAAAATATCGCATTTTTTTCGTATTTGGAATCACGATATTATGTGTCCAAGTTTATTTAGCTTACACATTCTTTGCTCTCGAAAACGAAGGACGTCCCCCCATGAAATTATCATCAAACGACGTAAGTGTTTAGTTTAGTTGTATCACCGTTTTTATCAATTCTTTATTTGCTACAATTGGATTAATTGTTATCTCTGACTGATATCTATCTGTATATTAAATTCTCTAACGAGTTAAGAGAGCACGCTTTTTTATCGTCTTATGAACCAATAAAATCCTCATTGTTTCTTCATTTAAAGGACATTTCTTCGGGACCCGAGAAAGGTGACGGACTAGCTAAAGGTTCTCGCCAGCTAAAATTGCCCCCAGATAAACTAGAGACAAACACGATAAAAGGAGGGCGTCGTAATCGAACAACGAGGGTCAAGTTGGACTTGAATTTACTCAACTTTACACCAACTTGCGAAATAACTGGTAGAGAAGCAGTTAGCGCTATTACAAGAGCTCAGAGTCAAGCATGCAAGCAGCGGATCGCCAATGTGACTTGTCTCAGTCAACAGGGTCAACTGTATCCAGATAGTCTGAAATCTTCGTGTCCACATTCGCCTGGTTTTGTTAATAAACCAAAGAATTTAGGCTGCTTTAAAGACGACAAAACACTTAAAGTACTTTCTGGGTATTACGCTATTTACAAAGGGGAGAACTCACCGGAACATTGCGCAAAGATGTGTCTACAGTCAGGCTACCCTTATTCTGGCGTTGAATATTCGTTAGTATGAATATCTAACAGCTTAAAGTTATTCTACGCAGACAATATGATCTGGTTTTTCATGATTAGAAATGGGAAAACCACCGTATCTGTACCACCCACTGTTTCTATAATTATTTCCATTTTTATTACAGAATCGAGTGTTTTTGTGGAATGGAAGAACCGTCGCAGGTCAGACGTTTGCCAGATTCAAGTTGCAACATGAAGTGTCCTGGGAACCCAAAACTATCATGCGGTGGTTATTTGACCATAAATGTCTTCTGGAATGGCATACAAAGTAATAGAAATAACGAATGCTGTTTATTTTCTATTTTAAAAACTTTAATGGGTTCATTTAGACTCTGGATTCCTAGAGTAGCTCGTAGGATTAGATAACTTTTGAAGGCTTGAGAAAAGCAGGGGGCAAACTGAGTGAGGCAGAAAGTATACAAAAAATTCTTTATTCAAATGGACTTCATTAATTTCTTAGGATTCAGGGCGCAAGAAGCGAGAAATTCAAGCTCCAAGAATTCTAAAGAGAAGCCTGCTCGAATAGCGTACTTGTTGACTGTGAACGGAAGAGCTAGTCGCCAAGTGAAACGTCTGATCAACGTACTCTATCACCCCTCACACTTCTTCTACATTCACGTCGATGCGGTAACTAAGAATATAATAGTGTGCTGGATACCGGTGTAAACAGTGGGATACCCCGTACGAACAAGGCCAGTTATGCTATCTGTTGGGATCGCCATGGGGCCAGGTCAGGATTTTAATAAAACTGTGCATAAAATGCTTTAGATTAGCCTAGTCTCGACTGTGAACTTTGCTTGAGCTGTAAAATTTGCAAGCATTTATTAATCATTATTATTTATCGACTAATTAGAATAGGGGATATGATGAACCATGCAATTTTTTTTGTTTTCGGTATCCAGCACTTTTATTTATGGTATAAAAGAAACATGGCGATTTGAAAAGATGTTTAAAAATCTACAAATCGAATGTTTTAAGATAAAATAAAAGTTATTGCCTCTTGAGATGAAACTTGTATCAAGAGTTATTAGAATTTATAATTTGATACATCTTGTTACAGAGACAAGATTACATGTTCCGAGAGATGCTTGATATTGAGAAAAAATGTAAAAGTAAAAATATAAAAGTAGCAAGAGGAGAAGGGCTCCGACACGCAAGCATTTGGGGCGGCGCAAGCCTTCTAACAACTCTCCTAAGTTCGGCTAATGAAATGTTGGCGCAAGATCGTAACTGGGATTTTCTTGTCAATCTATCAGAGTCTGATTTTCCTGTAAAAAGCGATGCTCGGCTTACAGAGTTTCTCACTCTGAACAAAGGGATGAATTTTGTTAAATCTCATGGCAGAGAAGTACAACGCTTTATCACAAAACAAGGACTAGACAAAAGTTTCGTTGAATGCGAAGCTCGGATGTGGCGCATTGGTGATCGTAAATTACCAACAGGTATCATAAGTCTCATATTCTGACGCATATTCTTAATCTCCCACCTCTTTATGCTGAAATTTTATACCAATTTATGCTCTATTCACCATTCTAGGCATTCAAATCGACGGAGGCAGTGACTGGGTGGCACTAAGTCGTGATTTTGTTGAATACGCCGCCAATCCAAAGCCAGATCCCTTAATTGCTGGATTGCTAAAAGTATTCCAGTACACTCTACTGCCAGCAGAATCATTCTTTCACACCGTGCTTCGGAATTCAAGATTCTGCGATACGTATATTGACAACAATCTTCACGTTACAAACTGGAAACGAAAATTGGGCTGCAAATGTCAATACAGAGCTGTAGTCGACTGGTGTGGTTGTAGCCCAAACGATTTTAAATCTGACGATTTTGGGAGGATACGTAATACGGCGGATCGCAATTTATTTTTTGCCAGAAAATTTGAGCCAGTAATAGACCAGAAAATAATAGATCGTACGGAGGAATGGATATATCCAACAAAAACTAATATTAGTCAGAGACTAAAAGGCTACGATGCATACTGGCAGAGTTTATATCATTTTGCAGATGCGAGTCCAGTGGGCGATGACACGCTGTTAACAATATCGAATTCTTTGGCCCGTCTAACGTACAAGAATTTGAAAATTGACGAGTATATATTTAGTCAAATAAAGCTGCTCGAAGTAACGGCTAGCTTTAGATCTAACAATTTTACGGGTATACTAATACGATGCAATGCAAATACCAAAGATCTAGAAAATTTGGAATCATCTACATTTCAAAATGAATTTCCGGAGCAAATTGAATCCCTGATATCCCTCAAACGTAATATTACCATCACTAAACCCTGGCTAAATCGAATACGAAATTTAGCTGTTAACACAGACTACGATCAGAAGGAACAAACATTTAGAAACTTGCTGGCTGGAATGAGTCCAATATCATCTCCCATACTAGCATATGAATTAATACCAGGATCGCTAGCTCTACGAAATTTATCAGTATTGTGGATCGATCCTCACGGACGACTAGCTGACGTAAACCAACTACAAATGGACGAAGCAATTCTGGTGAGTGGTGAAAAAAAATTAAAAAACTTCTCTAGTCTTAATATCGAATGAAGAATATTGAATTAATTAAATAATCGCTCTTTCAGTTTGGTCACGTGAAACCACAGCTTGGAGAGCCTTTGGTAATTGGTACTTGGCATGTGCTTGTAATGGCGGATTCAGAGCTAATAGGAAAAGTTAATTTCCTTGTTGTACCATTAGCGTATTGGAAGCACCAAAAAATCAGCCATAAAAAAGCTAAGGAATTACACAACGGGCCTTTGGCGCCGTACCAAGTTACCGAAGAGATAAATCAACGGTGGACAAGTTATCTAAGCAACAGTAATATCAACTCTGATAAAGATAAAGAGCAAAGAATTGAATTGGAATTAGAACGGTGGATAGATGCTCTAGTTTCGGAATATTATGAGATTAAAGATAGTTGTTGGACAGTAGAAACGCCAAAATTAAGCGAAAAAGTTAACAAGTGTTCTAAGACTAATTGGAGCTCTCTAAGTCCGGATTACAAATCAGACATACGTAACTTGTGCTAAGAAATTAACCAATTATGTGCCATTGCCCATTCCCATTAACAAATTCATTAATCATTTGTATAATCATTTCCTAGATATTTTTATAATGACCAAGACTGTATATACATCGTTGTATTTGTATTTATAAAAATATATGACATGTGCCCCTTTTAATTTTGATTAGCTTCAAAAAAAGAATTTCTTTTTTTTCGCTTTCTCTTTCAGAGAGTATTTCTATTTCGGCTATCTAATCACCGGTGTTGCATTCTCATAGATATCCGTATAAAATTTGATGGGAAGTATAATATTTGATTTCTAAAAAAATGCATAGGCAGCTCTTTATTATTCAGAATTGTACAGAAATTTTTTTAACATGCATACATCGCATGATAAGTAAAGGAAAAAAAGTGTCGGGTTTTTTAAGTTCTTTGAATTCACCCGCTAAGCCAAATTTCGTATTTGCAGTATTGCGTTTGACAATCGATGTATCGAAATTCGAGTTCATAGGGAAGTTTTGGTACATTTGTACAACGTGATAGCCTGCGTTCGGTGCGTATAAAAGCGGAATAGATGATCGTCGATGTCTTTTCTTTGACTTTCTGGTAAGTTTATCGCAAGATGTCGGGGGATGTTTTGCGCGACGAGCGGCTACTATGCTCTCGGTCGAAATGACTTGCTTATCGTGGCAAGATTTTATGAAATTTCGGCTCAAATTTAAACCAATAGTGTTTTAAACATACGACAAGTGTTGTTTAGTGTTTTCTAAATGTTATACAGTGTTTATACGTGTTTGTAAAGTCACGAAAGTAAAAAGCCAGTACACAAAGGATATCTCGTGCAGTGATTGGTCTGGCAGGTTCTACGTCTCTTTGATAAACTACTCTCTGTCTCTCATTATCTAAAAAAAATTTTTATTTCGTATATAAACCTGTACATCATTCAGTTATACCTATAAGACTAATTCCCTTTGATTAATACGACAGAAAGCAATAAAAATAATCGTCAAATATACCTAAACTATAAAAAGCGAAACATTAAAAGCCGATAGAGAATGGGTGCAAAACCTAGCACAGTCGCACAGTCTGGGAACGGGCAATCCTCCGGAGCTAACGAAATGCAGGGGTTCTCAATACTCCGTTCGTTACCCGGGGTAATACAACAAAGTCAATCACAAACATCGCGAGGTGACAGCAGACAAAGAGCAAGATCTTTAAGTTCTGTACCAGATTTATCATCGGGCGAACAAGGGCTAGCTTCGTCGGTAGGTGTGAGCGTTGGACAAGCATTGGGACTTCCCCAGCTAGATTCAGACGACACAGACGATGACGGCGGTCGGGTTTACGCCGCTCATAGCCTACCGTCACACATTTGGTCCCTTAACGGTAAGTGCAGTGAATAATATCATCCATTAAAGTGTTTGAAACGATCTGATGTAAAATTTGTCGAATAAATATGCCCCCCTTCCCCCCACCCGACCACCTCTCATCCCCCCGTATTTAAACTAGATAATTAATTGTTTACGCAACATTTCCTGTCACTTGGCCAAAGTGAGGTTATAGACGTCATCGGAATAGCGAAACCGAGTTTATTAAACAGGGCGCGATTTGTTTTGGCGCGTGTTGTCGAGGTGGTTGGCCTGGTAACCGTATAATCAATGAGAGCCTCGTATAGGTTTATTACAACGTTATAAATTTTGAATAATATAATAAAGGAAAGAACGTCGTTAGAAGAAAAGAAAAATATCGTTTAATTAATAATTACATACATTGATATTACAACAGCTCTAGTAATGGGTTAGGTTAATATGGTAATATGGGAATAATAGTGAGCTCGTGTTTAACTGAGACTGAGACCGAGGTAGTTCCTGTGAATCGAGTTAGAAGAGTCTTTTATGGTATATTAGTTAGTTTAAAAACAATTCACGGGACATTGTTGTATACCCTTCATTTTATAGATCATATCTTTTCCTAAGGTTTAAAGTGTCCTGTATGCTCCAAGTTCATCCTTCCCGATGACATTGAGTGCCACCTGGTTATGTGCCTAACCAAACCTCGCCTCAACTACAACGGTGAGTATTATATTGAATGTAAATATTTTACAAGAAATTTGGACATTCGTCAAGTTATTTAAATTCATTATGATTTTTCATTTAACGAAGTACGACCTAATATTTGTATTAATAATTTACAGAGGATGTCCTGGCGGATAAAAAAGGAGAATGTGTCATTTGTCTGGAGGAATTGCAGCCCGGAGATGTAATAGCTCGCTTACCTTGCCTGTGCATATATCACAAAAAGTAAGCTTTTTTTCTTGTATTTTTTTTTTTTTCTTCCTTTTTATTCTACAATTAAAATAGAATAATTTCGAATTTATTCATTTACTGTTAATAATAAGACTTGTTCTTTGATTAATTGTGTAAATTTTAGCTGCATCGACAGATGGTTTCAAGTAAATCGTAGCTGTCCGGAACACCCAGGTGACTGATTTTCAATTCTTGTTACATTGGTAAAAATAAATACACTGGAACAATTTGTGGCCCATGGGACACTTGCCAAAGGGACGTGGAGCTGAATAAAAATGCAGAAAAGAAAAAAGAAGAAGAAGAAAAAGAAGAAGAAGAAGAAGAAAAAAATTAGTAAAAAAGTAAAAAGGAAAAAAAAATAAAATAAAATAAAAATGAAAAACTAGTCAAGGTGACCGCTAGTCTGCAATGGTGGTTCGTGTATGGTGAATGGTGAATGGTGATCGGTCGACTATAGTGAAGACCAATTTCAATTGAATTATAAGGACCTAAAACTAATTGAATCCTTAGATCGTTGTTCAAGAGACTAATAATATAGAGACTTACAAAAATCGCCATAAGATTCAACGATACAATGCTATTACCTATACGTATCTATAATTAATCCATTATTACTCTATCGCTTATTATCAATTGTACCATATTTATAAATTTTACCTTAGTTTTATCTCTTGAAATCTATTCGACGTTAAGTAAAGTGGAATTTTCTTTTTCTTTTTCTTTTTTTTTCGCTAAATGGGGGGGAGGGGGAGATAGGAGGGGGAATTAGATGAAGATTGATGGGAGGGTGAGAAAGAGAGAGAGTGAGAGAGAGAGAGAATCTATATACATAAATATAACAGGTGAGCTGTTCTACCTTATATAAATAAGTTGGATTCTGCTTTTAATGATTTTTATTGATAAGATGATGATATGTATATTCTATTCCTTGTTTAATTTGTTTTCTGTTTTTTTATTTTTTTTTTATTTCATTTCTTTTCTTTTCTGTTGGGAATGTGCACTAGAAAGGATATTTTTGATACTTTCATAAAGGGAAAGAATTGGACAGGATGTGTATAAAAGTTTAAAAGCAGAGGACTTATTATCCTAATAATGTTAAAGCTATATAGTAAAGAGAGAAAAAAAAAAAAAAAACGAAAAAAAAACTACAAACAAACAATAAAGGTTCTGATTTAACCTTCCTCATTGATATTGATAAAGTAAAGAAAGGAGAGAAGAAACAAAAAAATAAAAAAAAAATAAATAAAAGAAATAATAATAATGAACTACGTTGCAAAGATAGGCTTGTATTTTTACTAAAACGTAACGTAAGATTATTGTTGATGTTATGAACAGTAAAAAGTATTTACATTCGCAATCAACGGAATTTATTTCATGGCCAAAAAAAAAAAAAAAAAGAGAAAGAAAAAAAAATTATTTCTTCGCCAATATTGAATATTGTATATAATTATACGTCACTGGCTCTTCAAGGTCATATCGTGTTTACGATCGACAAACAGGATCTCAACGAGAACATGACGACGTTGAAATTAAAGAATAACAGGTTCGTCCGTTCGTTCGTTTACCTATAATAAAAATATATATACAAGATCGATCAATTTGACCAATCGTATCATAAATTAGACTAGCATCCACCAATGAAATATTGAAATTGAAATTTAATAAAACTAGACAAAACCTAGGCCAACTAGGTATACGTATGTGTTAGTGAGTATTGGGTACATATCACTAGAAATCACGTGACACGAGGTCATTCGCGGTCGTGTACAGTGTTACCAACGTTATAGTGTCGTAAACTAAAGTAACTAGTACGTTCAAGCTTTCAAATCTTTGAGGTTATAACAAAACGAGTAAATCTCCGGGGGACGTGGGTGAGCTATAGAAAACTGCGGTTTTTGCGGAATATTGATAAGCACGTTTATCAAACTCCTTATAGAATCGGGAGGTTTGAAAATTTAGCATACCGATTATATTATTATCCGTGATGAAAGTGAATAAGAAGTGATTTTCTATCGATAATGTTAGCTTCTAGTATTCCGATGAGAGCAATGCGGGAGCACGGTATGGCCGATCTGGCTGTTTGACAAATAGTTTCTAATTTATGGGATGTTTTGGTGAATTTACGGATTAAAATGGTCAAAGAAAAACCTAATTCGATCCGTATCTACGATTCGGAGGGCTACAGGCGTCGAGCGGCATGTATCTGCGTGAGGAATGACCTCGAGGATGAGGTAGGCCAACGATCAGCATAGTTTCTGTAAATTATTATTAGCCGCATAGCTCGAACCCTTAGTTTAACCCGTGTTATACAAGTATTTGCTAGCTCGTTAGTAAAAAAAACAAAAAGGAGCAAAAAAAAAAAACAAAAAAAAACAAAAAACTTGAAGTATATCTTACTTCACTAAAATCCGATCTTATCCTTTTTCCCCGTCATTTTCCATTACGTAAATTTTGTCGGAAAAAAATAATTTTCCTCTCGTTTTATATTTCATTCGAAACGTTTATAATAACATTTTTCGCATTTGATTATTCGAATTTCTTCACACCCCCCTTCTATTTCTGATTATTACCAAATCCATAATCTTGGATGATGTAGTGCCAATGATAATAAAACGATTTTTTTTTGTCGGGCGTATCGCTTTCATCTCTAAATATTAATCGATGCGTGCTGCTGCCATTCGTCGAGGCTAGTTATATTAAGAGATATTATGCTTTTCTTCCACTATTTATTTATACCACATTTTCTAATATCGTCAATCAAAAGAAGATCGGCTAAACAGCACACGTTTTGGGTTTGGGTTACGGTGCGCAGGTGCTGTTAGTTACATCAAGCCGAAGGCCTGACAACTGGATAGTACCGGGAGGGGGAGTAGAGCCTGAAGAAGAACCGGCGGTTACAGCCCTCCGAGAAGTTAGAGAGGAGGCTGGTGTTTTAGGACAATTGGGCAGATGTCTTGGCATTTTTGAGGTGATTCATCTTTATGTAATCAACTACTAACTCTATTGTTTTACACCTGTGTTTCACACCCGACATGGAAACAGCTGGATAAACTATGACCGAATCTAAAAACATTGGAGCTTCTTCACAATATACATTTCGAAAGCAAATAAAATTACAATCGCTAGTTAATGTTACGAATATCTTCATTACAGATATAAAATCATATTTTAAACAGAATGGAAAGAAAAAATTGCCACAGTTTTCTACTAGTAGATAGATCTGTAAACAGCTATATATTATTTTCTGGCTATATTCACCTCAAATTTTCATTTTATAAAACTACGTTTTTGCAATTGTTGCAAAGCAATGAAGCTCGGTTGTTTATACAACTGGAAAGTTTGTTTTGTTCAAACTTCTTATCTCTAGTATCCAAGCTCTAAAAATAACTCTGCACAGAATTTGCATTGTCTTTTACTTCAAGCACCTCAAGTTTTGTATCAACAATTAACATAGACGGACAAATGAATTGCAACAACAATATTAAAAAGCTTGAATAATATCAGATTGCTAATGTTTGACAATATTGTTGCATCGATCCATCAGCCAATCTACTTTGATTGTTCAGCTCAAAAGTTGAAAATAAGTTTAAAACAAAATAATTCAGTTTATCTGAAATGAAATGAAATGATCTAATTGTATGAAAGCTTTGCGACCTGTTTTCATACTATTATGGCTTGTTTATTCTATCCAAGATACGACTGTATAAATTTATTGTTAATAGAATGTAGAGCACAAGCACAGAACTCAGGTATGGGTGATGCGAGTTACTGAAGAATTGCCAGAATGGGAGGATTCAAGAGCGATTGGAAGGAAGCGGAAGTGGTTCCCGATCTCAGAGGCCCTAGTCCAGCTGGCTCAGCACAAACCAGTTCAACGCTCCTACCTGCATAGTCTTCACAACACGAATCCTCATCGCAACAATACAAATTCTCCGCATCATCAACATACAGCCTCAATACAATTGATGAACAACTCTACCACCAATCCTCATATTAATAAGCATAGCTAATACCAATTATCTATCCATCAATCACTACCCGAATTCCAATCAATTTGCTATTTACTTCGTCGATCCTCTTTACCAGAACAATAATTACTACTACCTACTGTGTTTTATACATTAATCTATGATAATTAATTAACTACTATTATTAATATAGATTGATAATAAACTGTTCCGCAAAGGAATTGCACTTTTATTATTATTATTATTATTATTATTATTATTGTTATTATGATTACTTTTATTTTTTATTTTCATTCTCTCAATTCGTATACCTTTAATATAAACTAGCTAATGTATGTATATTAAATAGCAATTCATAAGTGATTCTATAAAGTCTAAATCAACAACTTTTTGAACACTTATACCTATATATAGTTTTATCAAATCATTTGGAATTCAATTGGCTCCCTATTTTTTCTTTTTTCTTATTATCATTTCATTCTGTAAAATCGTTTTTAGTCTTTAACAGGTGTCCGAGTTATTATGGTGTATATTTGAAATAAATCATTGCAGAAATTAGGGAGATTGATTAGTTTTATACTGTTTACTTTTTTTTTTTAAATTTTTTTTTTTTTTTTTTTTTTTTAAGAAATTTTTGATACTTAATTTTTGATTATTCAAAATATCTATCTTATCTTATCTATCTATCTATCTATCTATCTATCTATCTATCTATAGGTTCTAGGTCGCATGCCAATTTAAGTTATAGGTTTCAATTTATTTGAAAGATTTGTAACACTTTAATCATTATTAGCTTTATTCATTCCAAGACCTAAACTTTGAACAGTTTAGTTAATTTACTGTATATCTCAGTTTGTTTATACCTACCTACATACATGCATACATTCAATACTTTTGTTCTGATACAAAGAAAAAAAAAAAAAACCAAAAGAAAAAAAAATAGTTGCAGTTTTTTTCTCTATTCATGTCATCGACTATTTCATCATTATTTTTTAACTATACTAGTATACACCAATTGTAATTAATTTTTTAATGTTTCAGCTCTCAATCATTCTCAATATGATTGATCAAATTTTTCAGATTCGAAAAATACATTAACTGTATTCTTTGATTTAGGTACTTATAGCATATTTTGATCATAGAAAAAGAAAAGAAAAAAAAATACATATTGGGAAAGGAGAAAGACTGCAGTCAACAGTTCGATTTCTTTCGAAAATATTATCATTTTATTTATCAATTGATAGGTAGAGTATATAATAATCTTTTCCCAAATCTTTCGATTATTATTTAATTTATTTCTGTGGGAAAACGTATTAGTAGTGCATACATTGACAACAGTCACGATTGTGAAGCGAGTTTGAGAGAATATTAACATTCAGCCTAGACACAAATAATGAATCAATTAAAAATAAACATACATAAATATACGTATTGAGAATATTAATTCCATTTAGAGAATAATTAATGATCTGCTAATATCCTTTCTCCGAATATTATTCGCGCTAAATAACCTTCGATATACATATTTCATGACAGCGTGTAGCCTTTACGCAACTATAGTTTATAAGTATATATAGGTATATACTTATGTATCTATACAAACCTAGTTCCTGATGGTTATCATTTTTAATTTATGAATAGTTTCGTAACATATGATCAAATTTTCCACTAATAGAGGCAGCTCTTTCCCAATGTATGTATTTCAACGCATGTGATCCTTTTAAATCAAATTATAAGTAAGTATAGGAAAGTTGTCGGAGTTTTAATGATAATTTTACGAGCCCATCGAACAAGTTTTTACAAACTAGCATTTAAAGTGAGAAATTAATTGACCGTATTGTTATGTGTGTGAAAATAATTAAAGAATTTGAGCTAGAAGCATCATTATTCGTAACATACTATACATAGCTCAATTTACATACAAATTGTAATGGTCATGTTTCTATGTCACATTGACACTTTGACAGCTCTGGCTCGATAGTATTCAACATGGCCGTGGTTCGTGGAGAGGTGAGTTTAGCCATGTATTATATTTATTTAAGTAATTTTATGTCATCTGAGCATGTGCGTGAGGTTAAAATACCTTTGAAATGATTAACTGGTTATTTACAAACTAGGAGAACGTATCCGATCGAATAAATTACGAGCAATAAGGTGTAGAACAGTATTGATAGACATTTGACATTGTATCTGCGTAAGCGTAGATTTTCAGAGGGCAGAGAAAGTATGATTATAGTTTTAGGGCTCGTATTACGTAATTGCTAATAAACACAAGGCGTTATTTTCGCTCTCTAGCATCTGAGGCCTAAATATTTTCACCGTTAATCAAAATTCGACTAGTTTTTGATACTTGAATAAGAAAAAAAAAGTAGGGTTAAGTTAAAGAGTTTTAGCCAGAATATGATCGACTCATATCTACGTTCCATGTTTTTAGAACTTACTGTAATATAACACCGTCGAGGTCTGAACGAAAGTGTTATTTAAATAAACAAATAAAAGAAAATTATGTTCGAGTCTCCGAGAAGCCTACAGGAGGTTTGTGTAGACTTTATTTGCGACAATGTATTGGTACTGTGCGAAGTTCATCCTGGTGATTGTGGGCTTCCTGTAACGCCACTGCCATCCACAGTTGTGGGTAAGAAGTTCATTTTTATATTAACGTTAAACAAATTTAATCGCTATTCTTATCATATTTTTCATCTCTAGTTTCTAATCATTCAATAAAAGTGATAAATACTTCACACTAATCAGATGCTATTTTATTTTTCAAATTCACAGCCTTCGCATTAACATATTCTTCATATTTCATCACTGCGCATTAATGCCCGCAGTTTTCTTCCACTTATTGTTTATGTGTGACGCTTAACGATAAGAATATCGAGACTTCATCGACCTAGTATTGATAACATTTGATTGAAAACGAATAATATGCTAATTGGAAAATTGTCGAATCATTGAATCATTGAAATTAGGATAATAAATGAGGGAAACTAGTCATTTCACAATTTATATCATCGTTTCAGATGAGCAGATGAGCACAGGAGACACCGCAGGAATTTCACCAGTATCGTCAATCACTACTACTACATCTCTCACCTTGTCAGCAGGCTCAGCTACCAGACTGAGTTTTAAAGATCCAGATGCATTTTTGCCTGCTGAAATATCTGAACAATTATTGTCAAGTTTATGCGAACGTAAAGCGTTATCAGATCTGACTATCACTTTGTTTGACTCGAAAACAACCAGATTAAGGTAACCACTGGCAGCATAGAGGAAATGGAAGATTCAAAAGCGTTGCGAATGCTGATATATGATAATTCATATTCATTTTCAGACACGTAAGACTAAAAGATGCGTCAAGTCTATCGATAAAAGGCTTGAAGGTATTACGCCAACATAAGGTCGTGGATTTGGAAATAAATGGACTTAAGGTCACAGTTAATGACTTGATCAGCTGCTTGGGAGATTGGAGTTTGCAAAATTTGAGATCCTTGAGTGTGGCGAAGGGTAGTTTTCTGGATTGTTCAAAGTAATTAACTCTATTACTGTTATGCTATCCGATTATACGCTACTGTTTGCCAAAATTTATAAATCAGAATCAGTAAATTAGAATAAGACAGATCAAAGTCTTTTACTGATGAAATATGATATTAATAATACCAAGTGATAAGGTCAAGGCCAATCTATTCATTCACAATGCATCACTCATCGAGTTTTGGCAAATTGACTTGAAATTGACTTGTTAAATTTATGACTTGCTTAATATTTTCTAGGTATTGTGTGGTTGTGGCGTTGAGTAAGCTGCGGGCATTGCAAACTCTAAATGTTTCTGGAACTGAGTTTAACAAGCATGGTCTGGAGATTGTTGTCGACGATCTACCTCTCTTAGAAAATTTAGATATTTCTTGCACACGAGTAGATGATATAACGCCATTGATGAAATGTAAAAATCGATTGAAGACTTTGACCATGTATAATCTGAAAGTGAGCGGTTGTGGAAATGTGATTCCTGTATTATTGGAACTCAACGAACTGAGGAATTTGGATGTATCAGACGAGAGAGATTCATTTCCGTTTGAAATGTTTGTTCCAGTCAGATCTAAAATAACGGATCTATTGAAAGCCAGTCACTGCATGCCGTATCTAGCTAGTCTAGATATATCAGGTAGAAGTAAATACCACCTTCAATGTTTTTATTCCATTCATTTTCTGAGGCTTGTTTCTCTTCAACACTTTTAGATCTTAGATACCTAAATTGCTAAAATCAAAAATTTAATATCTATAGTTAGTTTATCTAGTTGAACAATTTATCCTATTTTTGTGATGTTCAATATTTTACTGCATTAAGCATTGAACTTCTTTCAAGAAATTGGCAAACTTTTGTCAATTTCTTCCCATGTATAGTTCCAATCTTTTCGTACCTTTGTCAAATCTATCGATGTTACTATTATCCAGTATTGGTATGCTGAGTGGATAATTCATTTTCTTACCAATATTTATCACCTCTTTTCTTCTGTATCTCTATGTGTGTTAAAATCGACTTACATGACTAATTGAGCTTGAAATATCAGCTTTTTGTTTTCATTCGTTGACTGACTGAAAATTTCTACGCATGATATGAGAAAAGAATAGATCCCAGTTTGCGTAAAATATATTGATCACATATTTGAATTTTATTTTTATCGAAATAGTTATTGAATCAATACATAATCCAGTTAGTTGCTTAATTGTATAAAAGTAAGTCCCACTGTATGCACAGAAGTTAACAGGCCTCTATTACTGAATTAATAGAATTTAATAGCTAACAATGTGAGTAAAATTGTGGATTGTTTGATTAATTAAAATCTAAAAGAGTTAACTTGTTGACAAGCCTTTATAATTAAAGACAAAATACGATTTACCTTAAAACTATTTACATTTATATTTTAGGAAAAGATGAAATAGACACAAAAGATTTAAGGGCATTCGTCAAAGCCCATCCACATTTGAGATTTTTGGGCCTTGTTCATTCGGATGCATGTTACGAGGACAGTCTCATTAATCCAGTCAACGAGTATTACAAGCCAAGTCTTGTGGTAAGTCGTGCTCTATCATATAATTGAATCTTCAATAAGTTACGAATAAGCAATTGATTAAAATACTTTTATTGATTATTTATCTGCAATAAATAAATAAAAAAATGATCAGTGAATTACCTGAATTTCAGTAAAATCATTAATCATTGTTTCTAGGTGAGTGGAACGGCGTCCGAATCACAAATCTTGGAATCTTTGAGGCGCTATTGGTGCCGTCCAATTTACGTGCAAAAATGCTTGTATAATTTATTTCGTTTGACACCAAACTTTGGCGAAGCAAGAGTTGACGTAATAAAGTTAGTAATACCTGGAATGAAAGCACATCCGCAACAGTTTGGTGTTCAAATGGCAGCAACTGCCTGTCTCTACAATCTTACAAAGGGAGAATTGGCGAATAAAATTCACCCATCTATATTGAAACAAATAGTTGATTTAACTTTAACTGCTATGGAATCATTTCCAAACCATTACCAGCTACAGAAAAACACTTTACTTACACTATGCAGCGACAGGATATTGCAGGATGTTACTTTCGATAAGTATAGGTACGCTTGACTCACGATCAATGCATTTAATTCAGTCTAATTTTACTCAAGCTTAACGATAAATTCTTTACTACAGGTGTGCAAGGCTGGTAATGAACTGTCTCTCTGGATTTGACGATGCTTCTATGAACCGAATGTCGGTAGCAATTTGTTCTATCCTAGCGGCTAAGATCTCAACAGATGAAACTTCGATGCTAGGAGCACAGCCGCAATATATGGCTAAACTACTAGCGATGGTCAGATCAAAAGTCCAAACAAAATCAGTTGATATTACTATGAAGTTTACTTTGAGCGCTCTTTGGAACTTAACAGATGAAAGTGCCACAACATGCGCTGTATTTCTTGAAGAAGGAGGCATGGCTCTGTTTCTAGAAGTTCTAGAAAGCTTTCAAGGGGAGTCTAGCGTAGAAACAAAGGTCTTAGGGCTGCTCAATAACATTGCAGAGGTAGCCACTTATCTTCTTTACAACATGTTTAAATTGTGCACAACTGATTCCATTTTGATCTGATGCTTCGATTATTGACTGACGCTAACGTTTCAAATGTTTTGTCGACACAGGTGCCTCACCTTAGGCAGCGGCTAATGCAACCTCGTTTTATAACGATGCTTTCCTTACTTCTTGACTCCGAGCACATTGATGTATCGTATTTTGCGGCAGGAATTGCTGCGCACCTGTTGAGTGATGGGCCGCGTGCCTGGGCGGCAATACCTACCTTGCCACTGAGATCTCAATTGTTAGATCAATTAGCTCAAGCAGTAGCTAATTGGCAGACACCTCAGGGTGAAATGGTTGCTTATAGAAGTTTTCAACCATTTTTTCCTCTTTTGAGATGTGCGGATGCACATCCTGTCCAGTTATGGGCTGTTTGGGCAATACACCATGTGTGTACAAAGAACCGTAAGTCTTTTTGCTCTCTGCTCTTTACTTGAATATGATCAGAGATATAAAGACTATATGGTTCAGAGTGAAATTAGTTCACACTAATTATGAATTTTTTTAATTTTTCAGCTAAACGGTACTGTGGAATGCTTTCGAGGGAAGGAGGCGGTGCCATTCTAGAATCGTTAGCAAACGACGAAGGAGAGGGAGGCACTCAACCCACCGTGCGTACTTTGTGCCTCTCCGTGCTCGAAGCACTGGCCACTCACTGTTGACCTTAAATACCCTTTGTAATTTGACAAAGAAGTACCACCTGCTTGGTTTACTAGTCAATTTTATCCCCTTGTGGAAGCAAGCTTGAATTTCAATGATATACCTGATGAAGAAGAAAAAAAAAAAAGAAACAGGAAAAAAAAATCAGCGCAATTCATTTTTAAAAGAAATATTGAATCAAAAAATTCTATATACTACATACGTTTACTATACATAGATAGTATCGCTAACAGAGCAGAGAAAAAAAAAAATAAGAAAAATAGGCTGTGAAGAAATATATGTGGTATATGCTACGGAGGCAGCTATTTCCGGCGGGACAAGGAACAATATTAAGAATTTACTTAACGCAACTAGTGTGAAAGATTTGGGTTTGCGAATGATTTCTAAAATTTTTTAAAAATTGGCAAACCGAAACTAAAAAAATGACTCGACCATATTAATTTATTTATATTATTAGGTCTGAGAACGAATAAGGCTTGACAAAAAAAAAAAATAATATAAAGTGCAGACTGTTCTTCAAAAATTAACGACGGTCAGATTATTTTATGGACGGACAATTATCAGCCGTAGTTTAATTTCAAAATTCTATATGGTGAGAAGAAAATTTACTAATTGATACGAGTTAATATATATATGTATATTTTTTTTTTCTTTTTTTTTTGTACAGCAGTACAATCGAATTATTTTCGACAATTTTATTATTTATTGGTAAACTCATCTAAATTATCTGTAAAATATATGGAAATATATTTACAGTTCAATAGATGTTTGCTCTACAGACCTTTGCTCGTTATGAAAAATCAAGGAAAGCCTTGAACAGATAAACTAGTATTCAAAGTTGTCGGCTAGTTTTCAATAAATTTCGATTTGCTTGAATATTCAATCATGTTATCACATGTTATTTCATGTGTTAGAAGAAGAAGAGGAAGTAAGAAATTATTCTAATCTGTTTTCGTATACCGAACTAACTAAGACGACTATGAGTTAGCGTTGGCAATTATAAAGTACAATTTATGTAGTCTGTATAATTATTTCTGCGGTGTCTGGATACATGTAATGATATAATATAGCAATCCTTGTAAATAGTACTTCTATTTGCTGAACTAGAAGTCTTCTTTGATTCAATTTTTCCAAATAATTCTATAATGAAGACAGATTAATAGGCAACTGAATATTTATATGTAAAATAGGAAACGCTCGAGTCTCTTAATTAACAAACAGATGAATTTGAGAATAAACGAGTATGCATGTTCTTGTTGAATTAGAATAATTGTTAATAATGGCGTCAGCAATGTTGAAAATAAAAATAATAATGAAAATATTGAAAATATTGAAAATTACTCATTATAATATCAAGAGCTCCGTGTTATATCAACTCTTGTTTTACATTATATACACAACAAAAGTGCAATGCACAAATACTAATGTTATTGAAAATCTATCGCTATGTTATACCTATAATTTAATTCTTTATCTTCTATAACGTTTTATTCGCTTTTATGTACAGAAAATATCTTTCTAAAATAACTTGAGTATAAAAATAGTTATGCCATATCAAAAAGAAAAAAGAAAAAAAGAAATAAGCAACGTACTTCTGGAATATTAATTGCATATAATTATTGTACTTCAAAGTTACTAAACAAACAAACGTGTGAGTAACTACAGTAAATAATATTTATTATTAGAAAAATTATGATTATACGATTATAGTATATAAAACTTAGTTAAAGTTCTTTCAAATAGTGAAGATATTATAATTCTTAAAAGAATGAGTTTATATTATTATGACAAATTGCCAATAATATCTTCTACAGAGTACCGTGTTTATTAATATTTATTAACTTTGGATTGTTATCTTAGAATTGGCAGCTGAGTTTACAGCTCAATTTTTATTTCTGATTACTAGGAATCTATTATTGTGTGGTAGATTTTTATTTCACTTCGCGTATAGGATCAGAACATTAATCAAAGCTCTTAAGTTTTTTCTTTGATAAAATAAGTATATTATATAAGAAAGTTTTTCAGACTTTGAATCTAATAGAATTCTTCCAGGTAGTTTACTGACTGATAATCTTCTCCTGTGTCACATTTTTCGCGTTTCAATTTTTTATTTTTTTCCTAGCGATATAGGAATCGCCTTTGATGGACTGACATTCATATGCCCAAATAAGCACATGCGTTATATTATAACTAGAATTTGGGTGCTATTCGCAATATTTCAAATATCCATGTAAGAACTATGTCTTTTATCTATTAGATACTTTGAACTGGAAATAAATAGGGATGAAAGAATAATTATTTTTAAAGGCGTTTCTGAGTACATGCATATGTCGCGAACAAATTATCTTTAATATACATACTATAACTCTATATAATTTAGAATAATGTGAAAAATTATCCAAACACACATCTTACTACGCACCTTCTTCGAAACATTGAACGCTCAGAAAATAGGAATATTATAACGTAATTCAATTAGCCAGTTGAAAAAAAGTCAGATAAGTAGGCATCGAGTATTCAATTACCTCATTCTTTGAAGTAGTCTCTACCTACGTATTACAGTTTATATTCTATACACAGACAGTAAATATGCCTTTTGGGTGTAATATACATTGAAATAATATTATATAACGTGAAGTAATAAAATAAATAACTGCTTTATAAATTTCAGGCATTGTAGCATTCATGGATAATTAATAATCAATTAATTTTTCACCCAATGCGCTATCATAGCTGAGTCTTGTTTTGCGAAGACATTGAGAGTGCTTAGAATTCGATTGAATAGAATAGGAAATGCTGTAATAATAGCATGTGGGCTTTGGAACTACTAGATGAAAGAAGAAAGTAAATTTTTTTGAAAATCTTAACATATTTATTTATGCTATGTAAGTATTACAAGGTGTTTTGGGTATGTAACAGATAGGAGACTTTTTTTTTAATAGTCGTCTTATCATTATCATTAATAATCGATTGCCATAACTTGTAAGAAATTGGAGAAGGTACTTTCGCCTTTTCTCATAAGATAGTAGTAATGATAAATACAAAACAGGAAAGATAAACGTGTAAAGCTGAAAAAGAAAAATGCAACCAATTGCCTAAATTTACTCATAATCTTCTTTTACTGACTTTATGCAAATAGAAAAATTGTTCATTCAGTTTTGCTTTTATCGGTCTTATATGTTATAGGTGAAGACTCGTTACATTGAAAATGTATATGTGTTTGCAATTTCAGTCTGGTCAATAACAATGCTCTATGAATCACCGGATTCAACTAATATATCATTTTCACATAAGCAAATGCGACAATTTCAACTAATTTGGTAACATTGCGATTGCTTTAAAGGCAATACTTTAGTCGATGATTTTTTTGTTGTTGTTATATTGTACGAAGAAAGTATTGCGTACTATAATGGCTGCTTGTTAGTAATCATTTTTAAAACTTTACATTTGAGAAAAAAGCTGCGCCTTTTGCCCTGTGTGTCTATACATATATGTGTATTTTTTTCTTTTATATATGTATACAAAGACGAGCCTTCGATATATTTTAATTGGGTTTTCCTATAAAAAAAATGCAATTTCACCATTCGCTTGATAAGTGAACTTAATTTTGTGACCGTCACAGAGCAACTGGATCATAGAGACAAGTAGAGACACTTATGTTATCGCGCTAATTATATATCATACACAGTAATCTATGGAGTGAGGAAATATATTGAACTTTGTGCAAACAGTTCATTTGACATTTTCGGTGAAATAATATTACAAGACAAAATTTCTGACACCATAAATTGCCACTCTCACAATCCCTCCTCAATAAGTTTTATTGATTAACTAATCGATGATTTGCAATTTATGGTAAGCAAAATAAGTTCTATCATTTGCCTATTATAAATGCGTTTCAATTACTTCACCACAAATTTTTACCAAAGATTGTGTGACCTTTACCATGTTTATTTTATTTTTTTGTGGTTTTTAAATCTGTATTATTAAATTTAATCTTTGCATAGTTTCTAATTTTTATTTCTAAAGCATTACACATTATTATACAACTGAGAATTTCATAATCCTACAATATCTACGTCTTTATTCTGGAACATTATCTTGAAAATTTTTAGACGTCATATTGCATTGTATATACATAATATTACAGCAGAGCAACAGATCTAACTATCGTAAAAAGTAATTAGTAAAAGAAAAAAAAAAAAAAGAAAATCTAGAATAGCTCATATTCTATTTCAATTAATAAAGTACCGAAGATTAGTATTTGAAAATACTACCCGTAATTTAAAGTTTTCCAAACAAAAAATGAAATCTAACTTGATGTAACTCAGTCAATACAATTATCCGCATTTAGTTAATGTGCGTTGCACCGAAATATAAGTGAAAGATAAGAGAAATTTATTCCTACCCAGAGAACGTTACATAATAATGTCTGTTTTGTCTGCACCCATCGACAAAAATTGTTATCAACGAAGCCAATCATGAATTAAAAACATGATTAGATTAATTAAAAACAGATGGCATAGCCACTGTTGCGTTGGCTCTTGTCTCTAGCGTCCGTTAACTCTGTGACGTGCAGTCTGCTAAGTATGGGTCCTCAATCGTCGAGGTTTTGCGACAACAAGAAGTTAGCTGCAAGGTTCTCATTTTTTTCACATGCAAAATAAGCCTGAACAACAAGATGTTCGGGAAATCCCAACGCCTTCAGCCTTTCGATCGCTTCCTTATCCTGTGGCGTCACCTGAATTACTCCAGCTCCTGCACCTGCTCCTGCACCTGCACCAGCGCCGGCACCGGCACCAGCACTTGCCAGTGTACCACCCGTAAGACCTCCTTGAGCTACCGCAGCTGCTGCTGCTGGTGTGCCTTGAACCGCACCTCCTCCTGAACCACCAGCTATACAAAACAGGAAAGAATTAATATGAGATTTTCCCACAATGAGTTTCGATCAATTTATGACCTTCGCATTCAAGAAGTGTTTAGAATTGGGAGCTGTTTTCTCTATCTTATATTACTTTGCGATAGCAAAAACGTAGCGACGACAGAAGGAAAGCACTTTAGAAGCTTGGAATTTCCTTTAAATTTGTTCTGCAAAGTATGCAATCGATTAAAATTGCATTCAGTTTAATAGTGAACAATTTTTTGCATAAAGTTTTGAGATTTGTAGAGCCAAATCTTGAGCTTTCCAACGATTTCTGTTGTATATCTGTACGATTGTTTTCGTCACAAAGTCATATGAGTAGAAAAACAAAAACATTAAACGAGTTGAGACACCTCTTAGAAATTTTGGCCAAAGCCCAGATTTCGAAAGGTTCGATCTTAGACTAGAAACAACAGTTTTGAAAGTTTAGCGGCCAGTGCCTGATGCTTAGAAAATTTGAAATGCCCTTAGTGACTGTGAACAGGCAATTTAAGTATGACTGCCATAAGATTGACGAATACCAGGTTCGTTGAGCATGCGAACAAAGGCCTCCTGATTCTGTGAAATCAATTGCAAAAGAGCTGGATTGGTCTGTCCGATCTGTTGCAATACAGCATTCAGTAATTGCGGGTTCTGTTGAATCACTTGACGCATTTGCTGAAACTGTGGCTGGGTGCGTAAAAAGGCCAAAGGATCCTGGGCCGGGTCCTGAGCCTCAGGAGGATCCTCAGGTGGGTCTTCAAAGAGCTGGGCCGGGATACCAGTTAAAAGATACTCCACCGCTCTATCAGGATTATTGAAACTTGCCCTTAACGCTTGTTCGACTTGTTCTCGATCATATCTAAGGAGGAAAAGCAATGTAACATTTAAAACTCTGATTCTCCACAGCAATTCATACAAAGAAAGTACTCTCAGTACATTATTAAACCTTACGAACCCCATATCCATGATATTATTAACCATAGTATTGTATTCTTCTCCCATAAGCAACGCACTCTCTGCTTGACCCCCTGCAGGTGTTGCGGCTGCTGCTGCTGCCGCTGCTGCGACTGCAGGTGGATCTAGGGCGGCTTGAGGCGGACGGGGAACTTCAGGAGTTGCAGGAGTCGTAGTCAGCGCCGCTGGACTAAATTGAGATAGAAATAAACGTGGCAAAATATACATTTTGATAATTTATTAAGTATAAAATATCAGGTGGTAAAAATTGTTGAACAAATTAGTATATCCTTACCTAGAAGCTCTGTGTTCTTTGTTGTTATCTCCATCCGCGTGTAGCTCGTCACTAGTACTAGGTCCCGCGCCAGCTTTAGGCTTAGTAACCATAACGACGATAAATTTTTTTTCGTCAATATTATAGGTAGCTAAAGGCTGTTCATCGGTTAATATTTTACCTGTAAATTGTTTAATAAATGAATGCATTTAATATGAGGTTACGTCAGCCTAAAGAATTTTGTTCGAAAATAATATCTTTTAAAATAGAAATGTAAACCTTTTGGTGAGTGAGTCACGTATATAGTATGTGCCAGAATATGGTAAGGTAGAGTAAAAATCATGATGACATTAAGAATTGAAAAAAAATATAGGTTATGGTTGTATAAATTCTCGCTCACCCGCGTATATCAGTTTTTGATGCTGAGCTGGAAAACCTTTTTGAACTTCGATCTTGTCTTTTAACTCTTTAACCTGTGAATTATAACAGTTTAATAGTTACTTAATGAGATGCGGTGTCGTGAAAAATAAGAGAAATAATTTGTCGGTATGTTTTAATGCAGTTTTTACTCACCGTTTTAGAGGAGTCAATCTCGACGGTAAACGTCTGTTGTTGAAGATTTTTAAGCGTTATAATCATCTTGGATCGTAACTTTACACTCGTACTTTAATTGGGAAATATTAAGGCCAAGTATCCTCAGTATATAACGATATAAAACTATGTTTTGATAGATAGTTTTACGCTGATGATTCGGCACTCGGAGATCCTGAGCGCCATCAACGTTTTGACAACGTGATTCAAAGGCAAGGCGCAAGTATCTACTACTACTACTGGCAGGAAGCACAATGCTTTGGACAATTCAACTCGGACGGTAATAAAAACTGAATTTGATTCGTGCTTGAGTTTTAAAAATTATAAAAATTATTTCATCATATTTAATTATTTCACATCAGTTAACTACCAAAGAATATTGATGAAAAAAAAAATACTACGCGCATCACGTATTGAAAAAAAAAAAATTAAAAAAAAAAATTAACACAGACACACATTGCAGTTTCGAGAGGTAAATAATACTCCCATAATCGCTGCATTGACTAGTTCACACCCACCTCGCGTTCCGTGATTCCGATTTCGAAGATGCGCAAAGTAGTCTGCCTACAAGTGGTAAACATATTTTGGCAAATGGCGTTCATTGGGTGTTAACGAATTGTCAAACGTTCTGTATAATATCATATTTTATAAAGATGACAAGTGTCATAGATCCCAGCACTTTACCAAAAAGTAAAAAACCCTCTGGTAAGTTAGGTTCTCTATTTAATTAATCGATTCATCATAACCTTGAATAAATATTAGCGCAAATATACTATTTGACGTATTTAACACGACAACTGTCATTACGTAATTCTCATAGTTGTACATTTACGTTATCGATTTTAGTATCTAAGTCTCCATTCTTCACCAAACTATAATACACACTATTCTCAACGTGATAATTACTATTCACTCTTGTTACACGCTGATTAATCATTTACAAATTTTGTAATTCCTAATTTATCGATTTATTGATTACCAATCTATAACATAACCTTGCGTGTACGTATACACACACGCATTGACACATAAAACGAAATTGATTTATTGTTCTTAGAATTCGATGAGACATTGTTCCCGAAAATTTTTAAGAAAAAAAAAAAACGAAAAGTTTAGGCAATTATTGAACCCTATTTTATTTTCCTTAAAAATTTTCAGACAGTGCATTCAAACAACAGCGACTTCCGGCTTGGCAGCCTATACTCACTGCTGGAACAGTTCTCCCAACATTTTTTGTGATAGGAATAGCTTTTATACCTGTTGGTATTGGTTTGTTGTATTTTTCCGAAGAGGTAAAGGAAGAAACTATTGATTATACAAATTGTATATCGACCACTTCTACCAACGATACAAAATGCGCAGATATACTTATTCTGAACCCTTTGGCTGAGTGTTCGTGCGAAATTAATCTCACCCTGAGCCACGACTTTCCTGGAAAAGTCTACATGTATTATGGGCTAACTAATTTCTATCAAAATCATAGAAGATATGTTAAATCTAGGGACGATAATCAGCTTTTGGGACATTTGAGCAGTACGCCGTCAAGCGACTGCGAACCTTTTGCTTATTCAGAGTCAGACTCCAAGCAGGCGGTAGCTCCCTGCGGAGCTATAGCAAATTCGTTATTTAGCGATGAATTAAAGCTGTGGTCAGTTCAACAAGCGAAATATGTTCCTTTGTTGAACACCGGGATAGCTTGGCCTTCGGATAAGTCTATTAAATTCAAGAATCCACCTTTGGATGGAACTAACAATTTGACAGCGGCTTTCAGCAATTATGCTCGGCCAAAGAATTGGAGAAAAGCTATCTATCAATTGGATGAAACAAACGAAGAAAACAACGGATTTCAAAACGAGGATTTAATCGTTTGGATGAGAACCGCCGCTCTTCCTACTTTCAGAAAATTGTATAGAAGAATCGACCATGATCAAGATGGTTTTAGAGACGGATTACGAAGTGGAGAGTACAAGCTTCGTGTTAATTATTGTAAGCTTTTGTTTAGATTGGAAATTCGAACTTCTAAAGAAGAGGAGAAAGATGTTACTTATTTATCATATCCCTTCGTTTCTTTTCAGCATATTTGGTATCACCATTTGAAGGTACTAAACGAATGATATTGAGTACTACGTCTCTTTTAGGAGGCAAAAATCCTTTCTTAGGAATCGCGTATATCGTTGTAGGATGCGTTTGTCTGGTGTTAGGAATTGCCTTACTAATAATCCATATCAAATGCTCTAAGAGGTGAGTAACTTTCGTCTATTCTATACTTTTTCATTTTCTTATAATTATTTTAAAAATGTTTTTTCATATACTGACTATGTATATAGTAGTAAAATGGGAGTATGTATTTTTAAAAGAAGAATTCCTCGATCGAAACTATAATTATCCTAAATATTTTCTCTAGTCAGAAATAAATGCGACACTTAAAATTTCCTGCTTTATTATCTGACTATGAATCAGCTTACCACAGAAAAGATAAAGAGTAATTCACGCAGCATAAACTTGATTATTTTTTCTAGTTATTTTTTTATCACTTTCAACTATTAGGCTCTCTGCTTTTAGACTGAATCTTCAAACTACAGTTAATCTACCCAATTTGATCGAATAGTTGAATGCTTTCTAAATTTAATTTGAAAACTTATTTTATACACAAAATTATTATACAGCGGACTTTGATAAAGATAGAAAAAAATGAAGCAAGGAAATACTCATAAAATCAAATCATCAACACATAAGTAATCACTGTATATGTATGTTGCGCAGAAAACTAATGTAAGAGCGGCTCCCAGAAAATATGATTAGGGCTTCCCAATTGTTCTTGTAAGTGTTTGTTGAACTGTCTTATGTCTCCCAAAAATTACTTGAGAAAAATAAATAACAACCGAGGGCCACTGAGTTTAAAGTTTGGTTTTCTTAACGAGGGTGTAAGAAGAGGCGGAGAAAAATTTTACACACAATATCTTCTACTTTTTTCTATTTTAATTTATTTGAAGATTATTTTCATTTTTTTCGCAATGTAATCTAGTAGCTTGAATTCATGCAACGTACAATTCATTGCCTTTCTAAGTCTGTGATTATGTTTTGTCAAAACCCAGCCTCAAGAGAGAACTGAGCAGAGTTGTTAATTTATCAAAATTTCAAAAGATTTAGGATCTTTTTACAATCTGCCTAATTCCATATCTACTAAGCAAATTTTGATGAATATCGCGTCTCACAGTATAAAATGAATTGGGTGTGTTCCTTCTTTGGATTCTATTTGTGAATTTGATGATAATTAATGAGTAAAAAATCTGGTCTTGCAACTAATACCTAAATATTAAAATCAGGTCAAAGTTTGTTGAAGTGGAAACGAGGTGCTGTGGCCCCCGTGTGCATTGTAAATCCTAACATCTTGTAAAGAATTGATTTATTTTTGAGTAATTACAAGCATGTCTGCGCATGAGTTAATCTGTGAAGTTATTTCTATATTCTGCACTGCAATGGAAATCAAAGATTCTATGCTACTAATGAATACAAAAAAAAGAGATTTTAAACGTGAGCTTCTTTCTTCTTTGTCAAAAGTACCAAAGCTTCTATTCTAAATACGCAGTGATGAGTGAATTTAATCTAATTTGATTAATGCGCAGATTTAGTTTCAAAGTAACTATGCATTCATCTGTAATAGAAGCTGAGTAGTTTCTACAAACTTAATGAATGTAGGGTATCGTAGTAGGTTGATTGATCTGTGCTGGTAAAATGCTTTGTTTTATTAATCTTGAAGCACGATTGTTCCCTGCCTTACAGAATGATTTCAAATCACCTGGTTGAGTTGAATTTTTGAGGAATAAATTTTTAGTTTGAAAACTCTGTGATAATGATAATTTTGTGTTTAGACTATTGAGCTGCAAGATATCGCATCATCTTTAAACAAACTGTGAAACTTAGTTTCTGTTTAGTTTCATGCGACAATAAATAAGCATAATCATATGCTTCTGACTATCGAATTAATTACATGCTTAAATAATTTATTAGGAATACGACGTAATGATATAAAAATGCTTGAGAAAGTCCCAAACTCAATTCCGTAGTTTCACTTAGGTTTTAGAATACGTAAATATGATTATCTCATCCTATAGATTAAAACATAAATTACCCTTCCACAGATATGGCTGTGCCTAAAACGAGAGTGTTGTTTTCCAGGTACTTTTTGTAATCATTGTATATAGCATCAATTTCTTTGCCTGTGGTCGTGCCTCAAGCATCTGCTTGTTAACTAAAGTTATCAACAGACTATAGTTCAATGACGACTCTATATTTTCCAGTACAAACCAGATGATCAACGTCAACCAGAACACACCCTATCAATGAGAGACTCGTCGTACATTATTCGTTAATGTAACGTGAAGCGACGTTACCAATTTCAGCCCTTAAGTGTTAAACAAATATTCAATAATGCTTAGCACTTAGACTATATAACGGCGTTGGCAATCATTGCAACGCATTAGTCACAATGGTACTAGAAAAACTATTTTTTTTTTTTTTTCGTATCAAACATAAATTTTATTATAAATGCCTTTGAAATTAAATAATAAAATTGTTAAAATTAGCTTGAAATTCACCTAATTATTAGTCAGCCTTAAATAAATACAAAATAAAATTAGAGAAAGAAGAAAAAAAAAAGAAATCGATTCTAATATTTAAAAATACTTTGCGGCACATTTGTTCTTATTGTTAGCTAAATCTCAGCTTAATCCTACGTAGTAATGAATATCTATTCACAGCCCTTTATAAAATGAATAACAATCAACCGTTGCCAATTTTTTCTCATATCTGACGTTACGAAGATTATTGTTAAAGTCCAGATGACCTGGCGCAACAAAATCATAATAAACAATCTGATGAACAGTGATATCAAAATATTGTGAAGATGAATAAAGAAGTCGGCAATATTAGGTTCTTTGATTTACTGCGAGCGAGCGATCGTGGCTACGTTAGACTTGAATTTAATTTCTGGATACGACTGAGATGGTCCCGGTATGAGTACGATTCCAGATTTGATTCTAATATCATACTTAGAAATCAAAGGAATTATTCAAACACATGTGACTTTATAGTATAATGGATGCGCCTCTGTATGTGATAATTTAAGATAAAAACTTGTTATAGATATATTATGTATTTGTATATTGCAATTTTTTATGACTGTTCCAAAATTAATTTAGAACATCTCAATGACATTTCAGGTGCACAAATTTACAGTATTTTCTTTAACATAAGATATTTGAATATTTATCTCAAGTTATAGTCGAGTAAGTAAATAATACTGTAGTTGAGCGATGACCTAATAAACCATCTCTAATGTGGCGTTAAATAGCGCGTTTCTTTTACGCTCTTTTCATCAGTTGTTTAGATATCTGATACCCTTGTCCTCTAGAGTCAGCGCTAATCGGAAAAAAATCACCTGTAAGGAATCATTCATACTTTGGTGTGTAACATAACCTAGTTGGGTTAAGTCGGGACCTAAACCTAACCTCAAATCATGAAAGTCTCTAAAAATTATTTCAGCTCGTTACAGAGATCGTAGGTCAGTTAACGCTGAGCTTAATAGTTTCTGAGACAAATTTTAACGAGGGAGTGAGCAATTGATGGATTTAAAGTGCCGTTGAGGGTAGCGGTGGCCTTTAAACGTCAGTTTGTTCATTGTTGAGGTTCAAGACACGCCCACGAACGTTGACACGAACGTTGCGATTGGCTCGGGGTTTTTACAATTCATGTAACCTTCATTGCCCCCACTCTTCACGCGGTGAAAAGTATTTCGATTATTCTCAAACCGCTCCTAGTTTTAATTACAGACGATGCAACACTCGTTCAATGAGCGATACATGGCCGTTTAGCATGTTCTCTTTTCTTCTCTTGTTATCTAATTTTTTTTTTTATTTTTTTTACGGAAAATCGATAAGACATTTATTAAGCGTTTAGATACCATCGAGGAATTAAGGTTATGTTCTCCCTCGAATAACAGCCTAAAGGATATGATTGATAAATTGTATTAATTGTAGAAACGCAGTATCAAAGGTCATTAATGAATACCCAGTATGTGTTTAGAAGCATTTATTTATTTACAGTAAACATATAGCGGCGCTAATCTGAACTAAAACGATGATCTTAGAGTTAAGGTGGAGGGGAGAGGCGATAGGTTTTGTTTGATTGTTTATGACGTTACCGCGTTGGACCAATGAAAGTGTTTGTTTCCGTGTTTTAAGGGGGGGTGACCCCGTAGCTCGGGGCACGTTAACAAGAATCCTATGGGTGAGTGTTTACTAGAAATTATTTTAGATTTTCGTATTATTAGGCGAGTTGCCTGTACGGGGACCCGCCATGTTTCTCCCCCTACGTCCACGCTGTGCACGGCTCCTAGGGGGACCTTATGAAGCTTATTAGGACTCCCAGTCTTTATAACTATTTTCGTTGCAGATGCGACGCAGTTTCATTTCTCGTATCGCGGCCATTTTCCGGTATAGATGCTCATTTCTTTATACGTCTCGCACCTCGCTCAGACGCCTCTCAGCTCTTTTTCGCATTTCGATAGCCAAAGCGGGGCGTACTTGTATCGCGCTATACTATGCTTTTTTAAAAAGGGACTTTTCTCATGCGGGGCGAATAGTTTTTCGATTAGTGCTGCTGCTATTTGCGTTCGCTTCTCGTGCCTTAGCCTGTGTGCGTGCGATCATTTCATTCCAGTCTCGTACCTACTTAACGCAGCTCCCTCAATTAGGTTCTACTCCGATCTTTCAACTACCAACTGTCAAAATCATATGTTTCGATGTCAAAACATGTCCATCTAATTCATCGCTAAATAACGTCCGAATTTTTAACAATAGTACAACAATTTATTCGTCAAATTACTTTTCGTAATAACATGCAAATGTAATATCAATCCACTTTGTATTTCTAGTGTAGAAACAAATACGCCTGATTCTTCATTTCCATAAAATAAAACTATTATTGTTTATGATAATTAAAAAATTTACAGTAAAATATTAAACTAGAATATTTTCGTAATATTTTCAATTCAAAATCTTTATTTTTCTATTAATAACTATAGGTACCGAATATTGGCGAAGATCTATAGAATGCGAAAGAAATTTTCATTCAATCAAAGTCAATTTAGATGAAAGTTTGCGCTCCCCTAGAAAAGATGCCCGATATAGTTGTGTCCCTGAATCGCGTTGCGAATGAGTACGTGTGCGTCGTGACGTACCCCACTCCCCGGGTAGATTGGAGAGTAGCCAACTCCCCCACTCTTGGTTTCTATTTCACCCCCACATGCCTCGAGCCGGCAGACCAATGGTGAACATGCAATCCGAATAACGACTTGATTCTATTGGCTGCCCGATAAGGGCGAGGGCTTGGCCTCACTTTCACAGCTTCACTTCAGGTAGGGGATCTTTAAAAAGATCGCCCGACCTTTAGATAAGCCTCAGGGCAAAGGGAAGAGCGGGGGCATGTTTTGTCACGTAGTTTCTCTTTGAAATGCATGAATACAAAAATAAATCGTATCGTTAAATACCCTCGTTTGTTTTTGTTTGCCTTTATAGTTTTTTTATTTTTATTTTTTTCAATACGATGTGAAGAATTTCTGAAAACTATCACTGTAGTACTATATTAATTTTCATCAATGAATAAGAATGCGATTTATTGAAATGATTTCAATAATTAGCCGATGATTTATTCAGTCATAATAATGAAGCAAACATAAACGAATGCAGAGATGAATCAGTATAAATAATGATACAGAAATATGCATAATACGAAATTATTTATATTATCAAACAAGGATCTATAAAGATACTATAACACCTTGGGTAATCGATATTCGCAGAGTAGTTTCGTGGATTTTATTTTTAGAGCTATGTTGATACAAAAATTTATTTATAAACCTTTCGTATCTATCTCACCACTCAATTGACTGGTTTTCCTAAAACGATTCTATTCAAATTTGAAAAAAAAAAAATTACAAAAAAATTAAAAAAGAAAATAAACAATAGCTGCGTGTGATTGCAAAATTTTTTTTTATCGCAAATTGTATTTTAGCTAGAAACGTAGGTTTACAAATAAAATAATGATTAAAAAATCAATGAAAAAAAAAAAAAAAATTATACATATTGTTTACTGTACGCAATTTATTTCGCAATATTTCAACACTCTACGTCATTGTTCCGTAATTATGAATAAATGAATAATTAATTAGTATTTGATAAAGTACTACGTAGATAAATAATTGCGCTTGGTATTAGAAGAGAAGATTATATTAAACGTATTTCAATATATCCCGTCTGATTTATTCGGTATACCTTGATTGGCAGATTTTCCCGCCACGAGTAACGGATCTTTGGTGATTTTCACCTGACACGTTGGTAAGCAATAAATCGTATAAATATAATATTTATAATTGTTTGATAGTATAATTGATCGTTAATATCGAGTAATGATGTTACGTCGTAATAACGTTATCGGATTACTAGTGAAAAATCTAATTGACATATGTATTATTGGAAATTAATTTGACAAATCGATTTAAAGAGCATTTTTGGGATTTTATGGCCTCGTTCTAATGGCAGCCTTGATAAATACATGATGGCCGTTGTCCCCATGAAGTGAAAACGCTTTTTGGCTCGTCGCGAACGCAATTCCCCCTTTTATTTATTACTTATTTTTGTAAATAACTGCCCATAAAGAAACAATGACTGTCCGCGAAGTGTCAAGCGTGTGTTAAACGTGATATATATGTGAATACCCGTGAGACTTTATGCGTAGCGGGAACTGGATAAGCTAGTGGGCAAATGCATTCGGAGGTAAATTGACAATTTTTGATGGGACGCTACCCACATTTTAACACCTAACTATCAATCCTAATCATTTTATTACAACTACAATTATTTACAATTATTCATTTCGGTTAAATTCACTCTACTCTAACTCATTCTTTTGTTTACTCTTGTCACACCATCTTTTGTTTGTGTGTACCTCTCTCTCTCTCGTATGTGTGATGAGTTACAATATGAATGCTATCCTCATGCCACACACATATGATCGATGTTATAACCTACAAATTTCTGTTATTACCAATTCGATCGTTATCAAATTACCGATTTACGTTTAATAAATCACTAAATGAATTTCATCTCGAAAGAAAACGGTTTTCAAAACTATCAAAAACCTACGTTCATTCATTTTCTCTGCTATACACATACCCCGAACTCTTTCAATGAAAATATTAAAATAATTACTTGTTTTTTTTTTCACTCTTTATTAATGAAAATAACTTCATCGTATCCAAATACTCAATCTCTGTATACAGACTCTGTTATGTTTTGAGGTTATGATGATTCGTTGTCACGACTTAACCCAAAATAGACTAAAAAGCTTGACGCACAACGACATACACATTTCAATGAAGGTGAATCGTTTCTTTGTTACAGAAACGAAAAGAGGCCTAAGAACACGTCGTTTAAAGCAAGGATATCCTAAGAGAGAATAAAAATTGATAAAAGATAAAAAAAAATAATAACAATAATAATTAAAAAAAAAAAAAAAAACAAACAAACAAGTAGAAAAAAAAAAATTACAATAATTCAAATTAATAAATAAACAAATTAACCACCTATAGCTTTTTCAAATCGTATATTCAACATCAAGACGTAAAATAAAGTTGAGAGATAATTTCATGAATGAAATTTAGGACGGCGTCTAATCGTCTGAAAGATGCCGGCGAATTACATTTGGCTTTTGGGTTTAGGATAAGGTCAAAATTCTATGAATTTTTAACCCATTAAACGCTAAGCCGCATGAATAATTGTCGACTTTTTTAAACCTGTTTTTTTATTTATATGTTCTGATATATTGATGAATTATTGTCAAATGAAACTATAGGTTAATATAAGAAGGCAAAAAAGATAAAGAAAAAGGAGAAGGAAAAAAAAAGGAAAAAAAAAATAAAATTAATCTAAATGGATGAAATCTTACAAATGTGCTTCAGACTAAAGTCAAGATACGCCCGAGACACCGTGATATTATTGTTTTTAAATGGATAATAATAAGAGTGATTTAAGAAAAAAAAAAACTAAAAATGATCGATTATCTATATGTATATTGAAAATGTTGAAATATAGTGATAAATGATCTTAAAAATAAAATCAATACACACAAGAGGAACGATTACTCTATTGTTTTTAAACGGATAATGAAATAACACCATTTCATTAAAAAAGAGGTTTAATTAATTAAAGTCACAAGTGAAAATCAAGGCTTTATGGATGACAGGAGCGGGAGACGTGGGTCGTAGACGCGTTGAGTGGCGCCGTAGCGCAAATACGCAAACACATAATATAACGTTGGAAAATAAATCCGAAAGGTAATGTAAACGGAAATGAATAACATGTCGTTTTCTTTTTGTTTTATATTTTTAACTCCAAGAATTATGCACATAGTTTTATACATGTTTTATTTTATTATCCTTTATATCCAGCATATTTCAGATATCGACAAATAATTCAACGATCAAGGTTGCTGCGTACTTGGAAAATCTAGAAAAACATTCAAAGTTGAAGAACTTTGTCTGAATAATTTGATTTTTATTTCATTAGACTCAAATGACCCATTTATCTGAATTTCTTGAAAACTGGTCATCGTGATTCAGACCGTTGATAAACCGACTCAAAGCGTACTTTTCAGAGGTTCCAGAAATCGTAGCGGTCTCGATTCGATAGCAGTTTGTTCAGTCGATGAATTTTAGAATTCTAGAATCGAACATGTTTCCAGGTTTGATCCGAGGATAAAAAGGCGAAGGTGAAAAGGTGGCTGAAGGCTGCCTGGAGTTGCGAGGGGCTGCGTGGGCATGCAGCAGCCTCAGCCACGCCCTCTCCTCGGGGACTCTGTATCCTCTACACCCCCCCCAGCTGCGCGTCGTAATAATCCGGTCGCTGTTCTCACACATCAGCAGGTATTGTCTCGATAGAAAAAAGGGAAAACGTTCCATCCAAATAGACAAAGATTAGATGTTCAAAAGACAAGCACTAGTCACAACAACAGAATCTATTTATTCTACATTCGTTGTTTTTCATTGCAGTTACAACAGCTGCAACAGTTACAGGCACACAATCCGACTGGTCAGCCGCTAACATTTGCCCTACAACAACCGTCGAACAATGTGAGTTTATGATTTCTTGAATCTACAGGTTGGCTGACATTGAAGTACTGAAAATTAAAGACTGTAGTTTTTTTCTTATGTCTTTCAGTCTCAGGAGCAGAATAATGGATCGGCGACTCATGGGAATCACATAGTGTACCTAAATCAATTAAATCAGTTGAATCAAGGGGGTCTCGGTCACTCAGGGACTGGTATGGGCCTGCCCCCGGCCACCCCCACGTTTGGGGTAGGCCTTAACATGGGATTGCCACTATCGTTGTTAAACACCTCGTTAACGTCTCTCACATCGAATGCAATTACGACTTCTAATCCGTTGTTAAATTTGGGTTTGTCTGGTATAAATCCAGGACTTACAACCCTGAATCCAAATTTGAATACCTTAAACTCAGGCTTGAACACTATTAACCAGAGTTTGAGTTCGAATAATATAAACTCTGGATTAACGGGCCTTGGCCAAGATTTGACGAACGTTAATTCTGGGCTAACATCATTAAACTCTGGACTGTCGGGGATTAATCAAGGACTAACGGGCTTGAATTCTAACGTTAATACAAATTTAACTAATGTTAATTCTAGTGTTTCTAATTTGAGCACGCTAAATCCAAGTATAAGTACAAATTTGACTACGACCAGCATAAACCAAGGACTCAGTCAAACTTTAAATGCTTTAAACAGTGGCTTGTCATCGAGCAGCATAAGTTCAAGCAATTCGAACAGTTTTCCATTTCAAACTATTCAAAGTATACAAAGTTTAACCCCGCATATTGTTAGTTCAAATATTGCGCATATTCCCAGTTCGAATGTTTCACATTTGACTTCAAACGCCAGTGTCTCTTCGATCGCTCATATTTCCAGCTCTGGTGTTACGCATATACCAAGTTCGAGTGTATTTACACAAGTATCAAGTGTGCCCACCCTTTGTAGCTCCAACATAACGCATGCGTCAAACATCACGCATTTAACAAACGCTGGAACGATGCATTCTGGTGTTTCGCATCTTCCAAATTCAGCGTTACAGCATATCCCACTTTCGAATGATCACAATTCAACTATAAGTCACATTACCTCATCGAATGCGTCGCATATAACTACCTTCCATCCGCAAAGGCAATTCTCTCAGAATATTAATCCCGTTCTAAGCTCAGCACAGACTCTGAACAGTGTCAACGCCTCTTTGAACGCTATAAACAGTTTAAACAGTGTTAAAAACATGCAAAACATTCAAAGCCAGAATATAAGTTCACCCGGTAGCCCATTTTCAATACCTATGAAGAGCCCTGCCTCTAATATAGCACCGCCTACACCAAGTCCAAGCCCAAATCGACTTCTGTTAAGAAGTCCGGCATCAAATTCAATGCAATCTAACAGAAACAGTCCAAGTCCTGTGTCCATTTCAACGTCAAATGCTAACTTTGGGGCACAACTACAGAGCCCGATGCAAAGCCCGATGAGCGTCGGACCCATTCAAAGCCCGGCACCAAGTCCTTATCCACCTGCTAAGAGTCCACATCATCTGGGAGGTAGCGGCGGTATGAACAACAGGAGTCCAGCACCTGGAGGAAGCCCCGGTCCACCCGTGGTAAATGACGTCTTCTTTATTTCTATCGGGTTTTTTTTCTTCAGATTCTCAAGTATTTTAATAATTGATTCAAATGTTGATGAACTGGCCAGAACTTTACATACTATTTTTAATTTTCAATATTTAGGTGAGGCCAAACACGCCGATATTACAGCAAGGGATGCAAGTGCTGCAAATCATTCATGGCAATCCACAAAATTATCAACCAACATCCGCTCAGTTAGTGACGCGGACTCACTTGATAGGGAATCAACAAATACAAATTGCTACAAGTAAACCTACTAAGCAGCCACCACAAATTTTGCCTAAACCTCCGAACCAGCAGACTGGCGGTACACAGCCAAAGCAACAGAGGACCGCCAACACTGTTACAAGCCAAGTGAGTATAGACAGAATATAAACAATGTTAGTTACCCCAATCGTCAGCATTTCACTCTTTCAATTGAATTTCATAGATCGCTATTTGGATATTTGTCTATGAGAAAGTGATAAGCTTTTCAACATTCAAAGCGATCTTTAAAGTATCGAGAATACTCAAGTATCAAGGCAATTTAAAATTATTCCTGGTCGATCATTTTCTCGATAACTACTCTGATTATAATTTTCGATAATTTATAAATATATGTATCGTTTTCTAATATCACTTTTTACAACAAAAGGTTCCACAACAGACACAGCAACAATTGGTCCTCACTGGTCCTCAATCTAACGCGACTACGATGATTCCTACTGGCCAAGTTCCACTTTTGCTCAACCAGGTCATTACTTAATGTTACTAACAATATTTTTATTTTCATTGTAAGTTTCGTTTATTCTTTATCTATTTTCTTTCGGTTCATTAATTCCTTACAGGTTTAACCAGATTTGTAAATATCACTGCATCCATACACTAATTTTAAGATCATAAACTGCATTATGCTTTCATTATATATCAGTTGGATATTCCCAATAAGATAATAACGGCTATCCAAAAGTGATTCAATTTTACTTTGACTATATTATTTGCCAAGACTTTGAGCAAACCTATTTCTATTTAGCTAATTATCTGTTGTACCGTTTACTCTATTCGTCCCATGTCTAAACTACAAAAGAAAGCTTTTGCCTATTCAAATATCAGATGAGCTCAAAGTTATTTGTGATATAGTTTTAGAAAAGATTATTCCATCCCTGTCCCGATGATTCTTCTTTACTTTGCTATGTGGCTTTCATCAGTGTTTGGGCTTTAACATTCTGTGCCACTGGCTCTTTTTGTTTTTTATTATTATGAATGAAAATGTTCAGTATACTTGTTAATTAAGCCTAACTTGCGGTTGCTGATCATTTTGATTGGGTTTGGTGCATAGGTTCTACCGTCATCGGGGCCTGTTATCGTTCAGCAGCAGCCCGGTGGTGTCCAATTGATTCTACGGACACCTGGGAATGCTCAACAACAAACACATACCGCACAGGTGACGGTTTCATTCATTCATTCATTCATTCATTCATTCATTCATACATTCATCTATTAACATTTCACCGAAATCATTATTCAAAGAACATTATTGACTAAATGCTCTCGTGTATTTGCTATTCACTTTGTTTCCATACTTGGGCAACTGCTTAGCTTTCATTAAGCTGCTCGCAAGACGACAAAGAAAATCATTGTTTGCTACATCAGCTGGCTATTGTGTTTATGTGGCGATGTGATATTTGTTGTCATGTTTTAAGTTAGCTTTGGGGATTGGTGACTTTTCAATTCAAAATTCTACGACACTGGCTCTGTTATTGTCAAAAAAGCCAAACCTTATCCCTGGCTTGACATATTAATGCAAGAATTACATTCGCTGAGAGTTTTCTTTCTCTTATGTACTTATCCATAAGTAACGGACATTATTTCTATCTGAAATTATAGCTGACTCAACAACAGCTCGTTCGTGTGGTAACAGCTCAAGGAATGCAAATGAATTTAGCCCCAGCATTTTTTGCAGTACCAAATGGATTTCCGCCTCCGCCGCCCCCAGTTTTGAGGCATAATCAAAGTAGCCCAGCTCCTCGTAAGTTTACAAATACTTTTGAAATATCATCAATTCTTTGATCTCATTGTATTATGGCTTGTGTATAATATGAGTCAGATTTTTGTCTAACGAAAATGAATAAGATTGAACATTTTCAATTACTATCTATTGTCCAAGGTCACATAATTCTAATGAGTCATCGCTAATCAGTAGCAAGTTTGTTTAGCAGTATTTTCTTTTATTTTACAGCAAACAACGGAGGTAATCCAATGGTGATACAGAACACTATGGTTCAAAGCCCTCAGCCGCAGTTGACGCAAGTAACTAATGCTAACACTTCGAACAATTCTTCAAATTCTCACAACGTAGTTGATCACAACTTATTACCTCCACCTAAGAAAAAAGCGAAAAAGAAGAAAAAGGGTAAAAGAAAAGATGAGGAACCACCAAAGTTAGACTTGGCCAGTATCATGAAAATTTCTGGTATTGGCGACGACGATGATATGTTTGATAACGATTTAGCAGCTGAGACGGATAGCTCTAATCAAATGCAAATTGAACAGAGCATTGATCAAGGCTTGGGACAACCGTTAACACAAGTCTCAATCTGTAATACAATCAATGTGAATACACAGACTCAGAGTAATCAAAACAATCGAAATAGTCAGCTATTAGCTCAACTACAAACACCTGTGCAAAATCCAATTTCTGGACATCTAAGATTAGCCGTTGGGGAAGATGGCAGGTTCATTTTGCATCATACACCGGAACCAAATCATCCCGAAATTGATTCGGCTACAGCTCAGGCTTTAATTCGATCGCTGACTCAAGGGAGCGGACAAAATTCTCAAATTATATCTCAACTTCTTGGTCAGACTCCAGCCCCTCCACAAAATACTGGGCATAATCAACCAACGATACAAATTCAATCGCACAATCGACAGAAATTTGCAAAGTCACCTCTGCCGGTAATAAATCAAGGCTTGAACCAGCCTCAAGGAGTAATTAACAACAGTCCCACAAATTGTCAGAATGTCACTCCGTCGACTAGTCCTGAACAAGTACAAATGTCTACGAATTTAAATTCGCAAACTAATTTGAACAATTCTCCAAATCCAAATGCACAGATATCTGGCAATTCTAATTCACAAATCCACAACTCTAATCAGAATTCGAACGTTCAACTTTCCCTGAATTTGAACACTCATAGCTTGTCAAATGCTTCGAAAAATGTTCAAACTTCTAATACTAGTCTACATAATCATCAGCATTCTAATCAGAATATACAATTATCGTGCGAACCTTCGTCTCCAAAAGTTTCTATGGTTTGTCCAAAGTTCCAAATTCAAAATCAGCGATTTTCAAACACTGGCCAATCGCCCGCTGTGAATCATCAGCAAAATCCCAACATACAAACCCAGAATGTGACCCAAAATCGAGTTGCTGTTTCCACGTTACATCAAAGTCCGCAACAAACAGCTAAATACACGCAACACAGTGGTCATGTAATACAAAAAACTGTGCAAAGCGGTCATTCGATACAGCATAACTCACAGTTGGTTAATTTACTTCCAAAAAATTCACAATCGTTACAACAAATCAATATGCAACAAGATGTGCAGAGTAATCAACAGCAATCACAAACTGGTCAAGGATTACAGAGCCAGAATGTGCAGCACATCTTCCAGCAAAATCCCAACACATTGCAGCAAAATACTAGCGGCAATTTACAGCAGAATATTTTACAGTTGAACTCTGTTAATAACATACAACAAAATACTGGACCAAATAGTCAACAAAACAGTGGTAAAAATATACATCAAAATACTAATACCAGTATACAGCAGCAGCAACACATAAATAATATTATGCAACAGAATGCAACTGGTGTACAACAAAATGTTGAACAAGGAATGCATCGTAATGTTGGGAATGACCTACATCATAATGCAATAAATACTATAAATCAAAATGTGTCTAATAATCTACAGCAAAATATATCTGCTAACGATTCACAAAATATTGGTTCTAAACAACACAAGATGGTTTATACGAACACTAATTGCCCGGATAATTCACAGTCAAATAATTCTCAAGGTGGAGCCAATAACACGCAACAACAAAAGATTTTGATATCAAATTCTCCTTGTCCACAAAATTTGCAGCAAAGTGATCTTCAGAAACTCCAAGCTGCAAATATGAACTCAATGAATACGAGTATATTTCATAATGCCCCAAAAATTACACCTGAAATACTGAATACTTTGAGCAACTTGAATCCAAATGATCAATTGTTGATCGCCAACGCTAATGGACAAATGCAAGTGATAAGCCAACAGTTATTGCAACAATTTCTTTCTGGGCAATTGAATGTTTCACAGCAAACGCAGAATCAAAATCAAACACAAAAGATTGTTATCGGAGAGCCAAACTCTAATAATCAGAATTTACAAGGCGTACAGATAAATACACCTACCAGTCAAATAATTGTGAACAGTTCCGGTGGAGCACCTACAATACAAAACAACATTCAGAACATCGTTGTACAAGCAGCGCCATCCCAAATGTCACAACAAATACAAATACAGAATCCTGGATTCCCGAGTCAATTCATCGACAATCTAAATCAACAGCAAATTAGAAATTTGGGAAATAATACAACGAGCACCAATTCTGTACCCAAGAAAGCTAAGGTCACTAAGAAAGTTAAGGTCGCTGTTACCTTGGCACAAAATGTTAGTTTTCAACCGGTAATTAGACTTTATTTAACTATCATAAGATATTTAGATTACTACAATGCTGCTTTATGTATAAAGTAAGGAAATCTGATTCCCTAAGTAATTTTTTTGCTAATACATATTCAGATATTTATATATTATCTTTCTATTTACAGGTGGTAAAATCTGTCGCTGTATCGCGGACTACAATGACAACAACAACAACAACATCAACACAAAAGACTAGCCTGTGTGATAACTCGAACAAAAACAGTTTAGGCGTGATGTCTCAGAGTACAAATTTAAACAAGTCAGAACTGCCTTCGAATGCAACTAACGGTCCTCTACCTTCACCTATGACAAATAATCAAAATATGATTCCATCTAACGGGCAATTGGTACAAAGGGTTCAAACTATACAATTGCCTGCACAAAAACAACAGATGCTAAAAAATATTCAGGCACAGATACAGGCCATCCTTGCTCATAAACCTAATAGTCAAGTAGAACAGACGTCCTTAACAAAACTATACCAGGAACAGACTAAAATTTTAGCAAGTGGTAAAGTCATCAGTAGTACTTCACATCCAGTGAGCAGTGTGAGTATAGGAAAAGAAAAGAAAAGAGTAACGTGTGTAATGATGATATTAGGACACGTTTCTCTAAATTGATACAATGTCTGCATTTATGTATATAATATATATTTATGAACCAAGTTTTTTCAGAGCGCTGAATCAACGATGAGCGTGAATGTTGTATCGACTGCGGTACCTACTTCCCAGGCATTAAGCATTTGCAAAAATCAAACATCAACAGCCCAAACTCAGACGCTTAGTAATCCTTCTTTGGTTACGACCTCGAATACTCAAATTCCAACTACTACATCACACAATATTCAAACTAACACCAGTAATACGTTTATGGGCAGTCTTATACAGACGCAATCAACAGTTAGTAGCATTTTGCTTAGTTTTAAATCCACGAATTCATATTTACATCATTTTTGTAATCTATTTATACTCCCTATTCTTTAATGTTACAGGCACAGCAGAACATTCAATCGCAAACTACCCAAAATGTTCATCAACAGAATGTGAATCCATCCGAGTGTAAACAGCATAAATTTTACCAAAATCAAAATCAACAGATACTGAGTCAATCCAGTACGAGTACACTACCCAACTTTGGGTCAACTAATGTGGCTAGTTCAGCACAAAATAATTCACAAAATCAGCCACATAGTCAACAAATGACCGCCCAACAGTCTACACAATGTCAGACCGATCCGTTAGATGTTAAACCAAATATACAAAATCTGAGTCCGATAAAACAGGAAATACCATCACCTATTCAAATCCAAGTTCAAATTGGATCACCTGTTGCTCAGATATCATCAAATTCACCTAGAATTCAGACTAAATGTCCTCAACAAATACAAAGCCCAGTTAATATTAATTCATCCCAGTGCCAGGTCAAACAATTAATTAGTCCAGGAAATAATGCTTCGCCTTTAGTCAGTCCTAGACAGGCTATTAAGAGGCCTGCGTCAAGTCCAATTTGTCGACAAGTTAATCGCAGCGACTTGTAAGTATTATTATTCAGAATTATAAAAATCACAAACATGTTAAAGTTTGAAAAAACTTCGAGGCAAAACTCACTGAATTATTAATCTGCTATCACGAATCAAATGTTTTAATATTTCTTCTCAGATTGGAACAACAGCTGAAAATAGACCAAAATGGTGCAATAAATCCAGACGTTAATACCCCGTTTACTAGTAAATCTGATGCATGTAAACGACTGATAAGATATCACTGTTTCAACGAGCAAGTCCTTAGTTCAAAGGATCTTGCAAAAGCAGACGAGATATTTGAGGAGACGGCTAAACATCTTTTGAGCAAATTCAACTCTATGATGAATAAATACACGTACCTGTTACTTATGGAAAGCATGGTGAATTTTTTGTTAGCAGTATTATTAGTCTCGTCATATTCACATTGAAGATCTAATGCAATATTATTTATCGATGAATAACTTTCAGCGAGAAGTTAGAACTTCAGAATTGATGATGATCGATCGGACGTTCGTCGCTGAGGAGCAGAGCATTTTGAGCAGACTTAGAGAACAGGAGGCAAAAGCCAATGGTATTAGGAAATCCACAGCTATACATTTTCTACGTATAAAATTCCGAAGAGTTTAATTCATTGTGTTGTTGTTCAAATTACAGAAGACTTTAAAAAAGAGGAGAAACCAATGGTTCCAAAAGTGGAGCCCGGTCTTGTTGACGATGTCAAACCTTTGTCAATGCCTGCTAATGTCGCGGTTAAACGAGAGCTAGAAGATGATTATACAGAGATGGACGAAGATACCAAACCTTTAATAAAACCGTTGAATTGTACCAGCGGAGATTACGACGAGTGGCTTGAAATCCAAAAGGAATTGGGCGTCTATCCGACGTCCGGGGACAGCTCTAAATGTAAAAACAGTGGTAACAATAGTGGTGCGATAACAAGGACACCAAGAGGTGAAAGGACGCGAGCTAACGGTGAATATCGCGGTAGTGTAGTGAGTTCGGGTCTTATTTTAAAAAACTCTTGCGAGGCAGGCCCTATTTCGGAGCGCCGCTGGAGCGGGGCTACAGATTTAGAAAGAGATCTATTGGAAGATACAGACAGTTTAGATGGACTAGCTTTAACTTCTCAGGCCCAATGTCCGCCCCCGCTGCATCTTTCTAATGACAATGACAACGATAACGACGATATTACTGCTCAGGTTCAATCGGCTATTGATAGCATATTGAATCTTAAGCAAGGTCCGTCGAACCCCCTACCCCCACCTTCTATACCTCCCTCTACATCAACCTCCCAGACCAGCGAATCTAAAGATGCTGCATTAGATCAGGCTGTGAGGAGCATTCTTGGCTCGTGACCCCCCTACAAAAAAGTTCATTGAGTAAGTTCTCTTCAACAAGGTCTCTAGACTGGATAGAACTGCTCTGGCGCTTTGTTATTTTAATATAAGTATAAACTTTGGGGTGGGTGGCGGACCCGGGAGTTGTTTAATTATTTGTTAAAATTATGAAAAAAAAATTACACGTCAAAGAAAATAGATTGGAAATTGTTATAAATAAGGATAACTTTCATGCCAATTAGAAAATTGTGATCTATTCTAGTGACCTTGCTGTTGGATCAAATGCATACAGTTTCTTTTAACGTGGTAATCGCCATCAATGATTTATATTTATTTCACACTTATTATTATTTATAATTTATCATCAATTATGATTAATATTATGGCAGCTATATCCACAATTCTTCGTTTACTTTGATTAGGGAAATCGCAGTCGACAACTTTACGTAGTACAAGTTTTTCCTTTTTTTTTTTCTTTCTTTCTTTTAATGAAGCTATAGACTTTGTTGCAACCAACAATTTGTATATTTTTATTTTTAAGTGAACAATTCTTTTAAATTATTTTCATCTAATTTTATCCCTTGGTTGTGAATTGTGAATTGAGCCTTTTCTATCAGAGCAACAATTTTAGTCGAATCAAATACTCATACAAAGAATTATAATCAAAGTCTAGTTTTCTTTTTCCCCAAATCTCAAACCAGATAGTTTTTCTTAATGTGATATTTACACCCTTCAAAAATGGTAGTGTAAAAAATAACACTAGTTTTTTTTTTATCGTAGAATAATTCATTTTAGATTATATTAATACTATGATATTTCTCTTATCGATATCAAAAAATGAAACCTTCTAGATACGCTTTCAATGCGTTGCGAATAGAAATATTTTCCTTGAGTTTCTGATATTCCTGGAAAATCCTTAATTCCGGAATCTATTTTCTCTGCACTATCAAATGTGAAAAATTTTGGAAATCTAAATCTAAAAAAATTGATGAATCCGTACTTGATAATGATAGATAGATATATGGAACTTTTATTTGTCGAGATAAGTCATTCATATATTTCTAAAAATATTTATATTACGAACTGTGAGATATTCTCAGTACAAGGGTGTACAGTAATGTCTCGAAATCAAAGAGAGAAGATTTTTTCAATATAGCTAAGACGATACAGAATAAGAGTTATAATATCAGTGATTATGAATAAATGAGTTGAGTTGACTGAAGTTGTTGTTGCAGGGAACGGTTCAATTGTACCTGAAAACTCATTCGTGCAACGTTTTCTATGTTGTATCGTTAACTAAATTATAAGATTCAATCTAAATTATGAATCCAATTAATATTTATATATGTTTGTCACTGTGGATGGTACTAAGTAACGTTTACATCATTGTTGAATATTTTCCAATATTAGATAACTGAATTACCACGTTGAATTTAATGCATTCAGGCAACTTTCAACATTGAAGGCTCTTAAATTATAAATAGTTCTTTTTATCCATACATTTTTTTTTCTTATTTTTACTCTTCTTTTTTCTTTTTTTTTCGCAATGGCAATAATTATTAAACTAATTACATACTTTCCAATAGAATAGATATAATTACATAAGTGAACTTATATTGTAATTCATAATTGTAAATGTCGCTAGGTAGTTAGGTTTGCTCAGATGTACATCTGTCGGTTCGTAGTGTAATTTTGTACAAAGGAACTATTTAAATTCATATATTCCGGTTTTAACGATCACAGTTTACAAATACTTAAAGGGTCGGTGAATTGTACATACGTTTTTAACTATATTATTATTATTATTAATATTATTATTATTATTATTATTATTATTATTATTATTATTATTATTAAACATTTATGGAATATATTGTAAAAAAAAAAAACAAAAAAAAATAAGGGTGGATCATTCAATGGTAACGAAATTTGAATTTGTTTTGATCACTATATGATAAAATTTCATATAGTAGTAGTAGTAGTAGTTATGCTAAATTTTGAACAGAAAATCAAATGAACAGACAGATTTTTTTTTTTAATTGCCAAAATCATAAAAGTTTTAACAATATTTTTATGCCGTTGCATAAAATTAATATCTAATAAATGTGAAGAATAGTAGCAATTTAGGTTGAGAATCTGTGTATACATTCATACATATATATATATATAATAATATACTTATGTATGCATTATGTGCATAGATAATTTATCATTGTATTTAACGCACACAAGGCATACATATATACATCGATATATTATGGGGGACATGATACTGACATATACGTACTCATCTTATGTGACAGAAATGAAGTATATACATAGGAGATATGTATATCCTTTATTTTCAATTTATTTATAATAACTTTTGGAAAGTTTCTATTAAATGACATCTAACACATTTTTTTATTTAGATGTATAATGAAAATTACAGTATGATTGTAATTTGCACTTTTCTCTTTTACGTATGATGATGTGAGAAAAGATACATTTATAGTATTTTTATAACAGAGAACGTGAAGATTTTACACAGAGCTAGCAGTTTGTTTTTTATTATTAAAACTATCATGTCCACCCTGTGATTTTTTTTTTTTTTTTTTGTAAATTATCGAGGTTCTCTTTTCAAAACTATATAAAATGTTTCTGGCTAAAGCAATCCAAGACTGACGTATTATACCGACAAACATGCAAAATGGCATTATTTAATAAATATCAAACAGTAATCGAATTGTACATAATATTGAAATTCTGTACCTTGTAGCCACAGAATGTTAACTACACTTTTAAATGTCTTTTTACTATACTCTCATTTGCGTTTGCCTTAAAGTAAGATATAAGGGAAATGGACTTGAGATATTCACGATAATCTGGTGATGAATCAATGCGTTTAAAACAGCTTCTTGTTACTTACAAAAATAAGAAGGAGAAGAAAAAATAGCAACAATAGTAACATCATTGAAAATTAGAATTTCTTTATTCTCAAATTGATTAAAATCGAAAACCCAAATTCTGAATGAATAAATATCAAATTTACGGATTTAATGAACAATTTTTACCTAATGTAAAATATTAGCTAATATGATCGATGAATATTAGTACTGTGCAGTTAAAACTCTTTGGCTCACTACTACATAATTCGTAATAAAAAAAAAAAAAAAAAAAAAACTTACAATTATTGATTAATAATTTAAATTTTAACTAATGAATAATTAGCAATTTTTATGTTCCTATTGACATACATGATCGTGGCTCCTTCGCGCACACATGGATTAAATAATTTATTTTATTCATAGATCCATTTTAAATTAACAACGCTGTCCCAGATATTCTGTTAAATTCATAATAGATTGTGTTCTTCACAATTTTTTATTTCAACAATGCTATTTGTTTAGGATTCGAATCTGTGATATGTTTGTCACAAGTCTATGATTACGTCAAGCCGCAGTGTTTAATTATACAATTAAATAATCGTTCAATTATCATTCGTTTGACATAATCAAAGACACAGGTTTTCAATTAGTTGGTCAAATTGCTTGTATTTGCATTATCATTAATAGACAGAAAAGCGATTTCACTCGATTGTAAATAAATCTGTTTTGTTCTTTTTTTTTTCTCTATTAAATTCACATGATTCTGATAATCTCAGAGCATGTTGAGGTCTCATTTACGTTTTTCGAAAATATCACAGGACTTAATACGCTACTGAGAATGATACATGCGTTAATATTTCAATCTATGTTAAATATTTATTAAACTTATTATAGTTAAGATATAGTGATTTCATTATTTTTATATATATTTTTGCATCACTGCTGCTTAATTCATATCTTGCAAAGCACAGGGTCCTATTTTATTATTCACAAACTCCGAAACGTGATTTGATCGATCTATGAGTCGATGCTCCAAGTATACGTAACAGTGATTACTTTTTGGCATTGGCTCAGATCATTACTACATTATAATCAGTTGGTCATTAGAATAAAATCAAGTATATTTCTTCACAGTTTGAAATACATTTTGCAATTTCATTCATTGATGTCGATGCATTAATTGACTGCTACTTAAGTATAGACCTGATGATTATATATTCTCGGTTCTTTTCAAACAAAAGTAATGTGGTAATGTTTTTTTTTTTCTTTAGAAGACCAGACATACTTTTTTAATTTATATTAGAAGCAAGGCTACTAAGGAGTCATTCGGTTGAACATAAAACTGACAATCGTATTGTCAGGTAGCGGAGAAGATCAAATCTTTGTTTCTTTTATTAGTTAATTATTTTTGGTTTTCTTTTTTTTTTTAATAAAATAGGATCATCTGAGCTTTGCATTGTCGTTAGAAGTCGAATAGATCTCGTAATAATGTGTGCGCGGGCTAGCCCATATACAATTTGGTTGTGAGGGATATTTTCTAAGCTGTCACTGGCTTGATAAGTAAGAGCTCGAAGCTCTTTGTTAAATTATTAGATGAATAAAAAAAAAAAAAAGAAAAAACAACTTATTCATATAAAATCTAATTGTATTTCAAGATGGATATGCACTTTTAAAAATTATCTTATCTATCCATAATTCAGCATGGTTCTTTTCTCAGTTACTATGCTGGGAATTAAACAGTGGATTAAAAAATTCTTCAAAAGTTATTTCAGTTTGGCTACGATTTGGAAAATTTAATGTAACGCTACTCAAAATGTTGATCTCAAAAATCAGTGTACCTATAGTAGATCTTAATAATTCTTTGATTATTGTAGAAAATTTGATACATATACTATCAATCTATGATTGAGTGGCAAAGTATAATTCATAAAATCCTGATTTCACGTGACAATATAATAAGAAAGCAATAGATTTTTAAAGTAAAGTAAAGCTAGTACTATTATTGCCTATTTTATTTGATTATATTTTTTTAATTTTTTTTCTTTTTACACATCTTTCATCACAATAACAACCAGTGACAGGATGTAGTTAAAATATAATTGATAATTTTATTAATCTTGTAAATTGTAAATAAATTAAATAATGTACTCTAAGGTGTAAAATAATAATGAATGCATACACAAAGGCCAAGCAGGTCACAAACGCATAGCTCCGTTGTTAAGCCATTCTGGTTTAATAGCGGAGTTATAAAAAAAATAAAATTAAGAAACTTAGATGGAAAATATGTTCCAATATTGAGGAATGACTTTGACAATTTTTTTTTTCTCTTTCTTTTTATTTTCTTTTTCTTTTTTTTTGTTCCGCGCGTGCTGTACTATATTATATCAATACAATTTAATTCTTGAATAGATCAATACATAAAATAAGATAATTTTACAAAAACATAAGGATTTAAAATAAGGATACACCAACTTGCTCCAATATTATTTAAAGGTTAAATAATTACTATGATTAATACACGAGTTAATACATTCGTCTGTATATTAGAATAATAAATATAAGGAGAAATAATTTTATAATAAAATACGAATTTGAACCATAACTAAGTGAATTCTAATGATATTCTTTAATCCATCATTTATTTTCCTTGGATTAACACTGCTAACTCTTTTCCCGATTTATGAATATAATAGTGTCGAAGCAAGGGGTGAGCTTATAAATGGGCTTTTGCTCAATATCAGTGAAATAAAAATGAGGAAATACTAAGCTAATTCTGGGAGGAGTTCATTGAATAAATAATAGGAAAGTGATAAATAAATTTCTAATCCTTGATGTATTTTTTTATATAACATAAAAAGATCTTTATTGATTTACGTCCATTACATGCTCTCACTAAGCAATGAAAAATTAAAGAATTCTGCTGTTTTTATAAAATATATATTGATGCCTTTGTTACTTATCCGAAAATTACCTATTTGCAGGATAACTAACAACCGGCATTTGTCTCTGTGCGTATCATTCACACAATACAAAAAAAAAAAATTAAGAACTTTTATAGACTGCAAGACATGTCAAGTCCCGAATAGTTTATATATAACTTTGTGTGTACGATTAATTCCTTATTGATTATTATCAATAGTGTTTAGAACTCTCTTATGATATATTATCTTATAACATAGTTATTGACTTCACAATCGACAAACTACTCAATATCTTTACATTTTTTTTTTTTTTCAATCCGCAATGTTCTTGCTTAATGTTTTCGGCTACTGTCTGATCTCATTGCGAATTGTACCAAGTCTATTATACTAGATTGAAACTTCATCATTACATATTTGTACAATACTTATACAATATACACATTATTTTATCTGCCAACTTTTGCCTCCCCAGTTTCAAATGCGGACGTATTTCAATTTTTTTTTCTTTTTCTAACTTCATTAGACAGAACGTTGCCATTAAAATTCATCCTCATTGTTTTCGACTTTAATTGGAGTAGAGCTGAAGAATTCACTGCCTTTTATACTATCAAAACTATTATTTCTCATCACAGATGAGTCCAGTGATAATCCTAATTTTTTATTTACCGACGATTGTTTTTCTTTAACAGCAATCATTGCTTGGTCTGACTGTACAGGCTGATCGATGCTCACAGGTGTCTGGTTAAGCTTCAAAATGCTTAATAAATTCATAGATTTTTTTCGTTTTTTAGGCTTTTCAATACCCTCACGTTTCACTTGTTGGAAGAAACTTTCATCGAGATCCGAACCACTAGATTCCGAATCATTGCTTTGAACTTTTCTACTCTTTCCTCCTTTGGCTGTAGAATTATCCTTACTTTTATTCAATTCTTCTGAACTTTCAATATTCTGATCTTTATGTTTTCCAACATTTTTCGATTTTAGTGACTTCCTATCAATTTTTTTGCTCTCATTAGTTTTCACTCTTAATTCTTCTTTCGTTACAGACTTTCTAGTCCTATTTGGAACATTCTCATTCGTGATAGAAATTTTATCTTTGTACTCAGCGCCGAATAAAGGGTGTCGAATTTTAAGATTCTCAGGAAAAGGCACAGTCCTTTTTTCAAAGGGGGTCAATTCGATATCAAAACTATTTGGTAGTTTTTGACGAATATTTATAGATCCAGCTGGCCTGAGGTTTACTGCTCAAACAAACAAACAAACAAACAAATAAATAAATAACTAATTATAAATTTACAATCGACGGTCAAATTTCCATTGACTAAAATTTTGTTTTTCTGATAATATTTGTATATCACAAAAATGAAATCAGAGACCGATAGTCTCACCAGTTTGATAAGAGTTCTGCTTTTCATCCGCAGTCCTGAAAACGCAAGATATATTTGCTGCTCCCTTGCCGCATGTTTTGTACAATTGATCTTTGATTTGTAATTTGCTTTTTCCTCCAAGTCTTAGTGTTTGGCCTTTGAACTCCCTCGGATCAACCTGGAATATGTGAATTGAAATACATAATTGTATAAAGAATAAATGCAGATAATATATTACAAGTGATCTGTGAATTTTTCACAAACCGTTCTGGGAATGTCTATGATGTATATTTCGTCATTATCCGATATATCCTCCAGTTCAAAACTAGCTTTGGTTGAATCGTAGGCCAAACTTTCTTGATCCTTCAAGTTTTTTAACTGTAAATCAAATTTTGATACATTAAATACATGTGAGATGAATAAATTGACATTACATAATTCATAATTAACTAATATTCACATTCAATGGTCTCTTTATAATCTTTGGTGCAACGTTGACGGACTGAATAGTCGGTGGTTCTTGAATGATAATCTGTTCTTGAATATCGTCAGTAACATTGGACTCTGGCTTCTTTAAAATACTTTTACGGCTCCTCGACTCATTTGGCAGGTGCTTTAGAGTCTGCTTAGTGTTTATTGACACTGATTTCATGCCCTTATTCAACTTGACAGTTTCGGACTCATTTTGCATCAAAGCCATTGATTTATTTAACGTTGTATTCAACCTGGTCAAAGAACTGGTATCATCCGAGTCAGACATTTCATTCTCATTGTCAACTTCCGACTCAATCTCAGGCTCGGGTTCAGACTCAGACTCAGGTTCAGGCGCAGGCTCAGGCTCAGGTTGTTTAGCCAAAGGCATCAGTTTCGCACGTTTGTTTGATTTTATTTCGGGAGAATTTCCCTCGTCATTTTCAGAATATTTCTTTTTCGAATGTAGCTTTGCTTTCGGGGAGCTCACCCTCGTCTTCGATGCTTCCTTAACCATCATCCAAATTTAATTACTATTCTTTAAAAGTCGGCTTTAGTCGATTCACACTGTTTGATAGGTTAGGTTTATATCAGGTTAGGTAGTTTATAGGTTAGATCCACGATGATCCACGGAACACTACCACGTGACGTTATAAAGTTGGAGCGAACTACATACTGACTAGCCATTAGGCTGGATTTTCATGCGCAGTGAATTACTGCTGCTGAAAAATTTTGCTGTAACGCTATTCGTTGTTGGTCACGTGGTTGCGCGCAACCACGTGATCAACAACGAATAGCGTTAGAGCAAAAATTTTTTCAGCAGCAGCAGCTAGTGCGCATGAAAATCCAGCCTTAGTATCAAATATCGAAATTTTCATTTTTCAAACTGCAAACTTCACCGTAAAGATTTAAAATGACGCTTCTTTGCGGATAGACAAACTACCGTGTCTTCTTTGGCGACATTAGCGTGAAAAAATAAACTGTCGTTTTAATATTAAACCAGTGATTATAATTATTGTGTATATAAAATCTTGGTGTGTAAATTATTAGATATGAAATCTTCACTCGATGAAATATAATCAAGAAGAATTTCTGAATTTTATTTAAACTCTATACTTGATCGACTTACATACCTTTCAAAATGAATTCTGTCGGTTGTGGGATATTGAATGACTTTGAACCGAGAGAACTACCGAAACCAGCACCTCGCTTTGACGTGAGTAACAAATTTTCGTCGAATATTATTAACCTAAAATTCAAATTGTAAACAAATATTTTCAGAGCCCTCCCGTGCCATCTGTACCCGAAGTATCGCTGGTATTTGACAAACCGTCTCAAGATGTTAAAAATTTTGATTACAACGTCAGGAGATCGCCGTCGATTGACAAATACGATTCTTACGCTACGTGGAAACAAACGGCACTTTTATCTGGCGGTGGTCAAAAACCTAGACATTCTGTAGGATCGTCGCTAGAACGTTGTCACAGTAACGGCGAAGCTAATCAATTGCACAAACACGCTATTGCCAACGAATCGTTGAGGCATAGTAGAAGCGATCCTACCTTATCGAGGAAAATGGATGTTTTAAACAGCGCGCAAAAATATGAAAGAGAATTTTTGGGAAAAGTAACACCAAATCGTCAAAATATGTCTCCCAATGCGGATAATATGCCCAGAAGTAACTCGCAGGCACAATTTGATGGTCATTTTTCAGTATGCCCTGATGGGCAGAGGCAGTTTTATTTACAGGAGAGAAATAAAGAGACTTATGGAGACAACAGAGAGAGACAGCAAAATTCATCTAATTTAACGAATAAAAATGATGAGAGACATTCTACGAGGGCAGGGAATGCTAAGATTAGACAACAGCAGGCTAATTATGATCCTAAGTATTCGAACTGCGATACTAATATGCAGAAATTGGGCGTAAACCAGTTTTCTAAGACGCCTAACAGACTGCAATCGGATTATATCAAACCTGGTTTACAGAACCCGAATTTTCACCCTATAAATACTAATAGTCAGAATTTTCATCCCAATATGGTTACTAGATATCACCAATTTCCAACTTACTGTGATTCCGAGTATGGATATCCGTACCCTAATCCTTATTCACAGAACGTTCAGAGTCAGAGAAATGAGAATGAAGAAACTGTTAAGAATTTATTGCAATTGATAAACAATCAGAGCGAACAGATTAAATCTTTACAATCTCAGGTTGAAAGGCTCCTGAAAATTCAGGAAGAGAATTTGAAAGATAGAGAGAAGTGCAATTGCGGACGTAATCTAGGATTGGTTAATGAGAATTATGAACAGAATACACAGTTTAGTATTCAAACAACTAACAATAATAATCCCGGAGGTCATTCTTCTGGAAATGGTTTGAAATTATCTAGAGATGATTCAACGGTATCGCAAAGGCATAATAACACTATGGAGAGGAATATGATTGGCTCATCGAACATTAAAGAAATGAAAAAGAATCTGACGTGTGATTATAACAGCCAGAACCACGAGAGTAGATTGAATAACGCGACGCGAGATGAACAATTGAAGAATAAAATTCTGGAACAGAAAGTTTCGATCGGTGTAATGACCAGCTTCGAATTTACTGTACAAAATAATCCTTTTACTCAAGAAGCTGAGGATCATAGACCTTATTATGGACAAACACAGACAGATATCGATAAAACATATTCTCGAAACGGCAATGAGGGAGGAACCGAGCGAGGGGACGCTTCCAGAATGTATCAAAACGTTTTTTCTCGAGTCTCCAACTTGCCGTTAGAAAATATAATTGAAGATTCTGAAAGCCATCTCTCCCTGAGTCAACAACCGAGTAGTAATTTTCACTCTAGTCCTACGATAGATGAATTTAAATCATCGGATACCGGAAATAGGAAGATTGCGAAGAATGCTACTGTTGGAAAAATCCCTGAAAGCAATCCAACGTTTTTCAACACCCAGAATTCAGAAGATACGCCAGAAAATGGAAGAGATAATTACTCCTCTCATCAGAGAAGGCAGCTTCTAGATATACAGGAGCACTTTAAAAATACCCAGAGATCTCAGAGTCCAAAAAGGCCCGATATTATGTCAACAACGCAAAGTCCTCGCACGGATAATCTTCCCAGACATTATTCGGAGGTCAACACTCCAGGACCCCTCGATCGTCGCAGGCAAGACAATAACGACCAGAACAGAGGTGAAAACAGGAATCCTCACTCTCCTGTTCCACACAGATTAGTTACAAATGGAACAAGGCAGTCCAATGAACAGAGAGAATCGAATTCTCCGTACCGTTCGGAGGATCGACAAAATTTAAATGAAATATCAGGAGGCAGAGATGGTCTTGGAAATGGGTATGAGAATACGGGCTTGTTACAGCGAATGCAAGAGCCAAGGCCTCAGCAATCACCGGGAGCTTATATCAATGAAAGAAACAGAATGTTAACTCGATCTAAAAGTAATCAGGATAATTGCATAGAAGAAAGTATGGTTTTGAACAGCGGTGAGTTAGAGATAAACGAACAACCTCCGCCTAGTCCTGAACCCAGCATACACGTTGAGATGCAAGAATATTCAAGCGACGAAGATAGCGATAAACATGCGGGTGAAGACAAACAAACACCTAAAGTTGGCTGGACTTTTTACAACAATGTCTTGGGTCAGGTGAATCAAATTTTGCAAAATTCTCCGATAACAAGAAACTTGAAAGAGAATACCGCAGACAAAGAGAATATCTTGGACGATCTGAAGAATAAATCAACAGTTGAAACAGTTAAAATGGCAACTATGGAACAACTGAGACAACTAGGAATTAGTTTCGTAGAGAATAACGATACTAAGGATGCCAATGATACCAGTAATAAAAAGTAAAGCTACGCTTTCCCTACTTCTATTATGTCTGTAACTATCATGGGATTAATCTAATTTTTTTTCTTCCTCACTAGGGTAACGTTTGATTCATCTTATTATCCACGGCTGGAATACCGAGGAAATATGACCCAAGCAACAAGCACAATTTCAGAGACTGATACGAGCATGCATATGAATGCATTGGCATTGAAATATTTGAGCGATGAACAACTCGGGGAATTAGCTTTGCAGAAACATAGTGCAGAAACCCTTAAACAACTTATGGTCAGTAATGTGCAAGGCACTAATATGTCTTTTGCCACTATGCGTTATCTTGAAAGATACCAACTTCTACCGACAAACAACAATCAACAGGCTGATGGTAAGCGTTTAATTTTTTTTTCAATAAATTCGGGTTCTTGGGAATCATGTTAGTCGACATGATCAAAACCTTTGATTTGCACTCTCAAGAGATGACTCATATTAATTTCAGACGAAAGAAGAACTTTGGAAAGACCGAAGCTTGAAGAAATGAGAAACGCACAGAGACCTCCATCGAGTAGTCAAATGGCCAGGATGAGCTGCCCGAGTAAAATTTTAGATATATCCACGCTTAAACAACAGCCGAAGTTATTGTAAAGTTTGTATAAATGACTGAAAAATCTTTTTTAATTTTAATAATAAGATGATAAAATCGTGTAAACTTGGATAATGAAATACTAATGTAGATTTAGGAAAGAATAATGTAAAATTGATCTAACTTTTTCTCTATTTGTTTTTTTTTTTTACAAATATAAATTTTTTCTACCAAAACTGTAAAAGTGTTGATATTGTATAAAAGTATAATAAAAAAATATGTTATTTCTGAGAACTCATACGATCTTACTTAGCAAAAAATGTACTCAATTTTTAATAAAGTATTTACTACTTAGTGAATCGGGAATAAGATACAACAGCGTAATAGAAATAAATAATTAAAAATTTATTCATCAACAGATGTATAATTTGTATCTGTTGTTTTCTTTTTATTGAGATCTCAGTATTATATTAACAAAAATAACACTTCTAAAATAGAATATAATATCAAGATACATCAAATATTCTAACTAAAAAACTTTCATTCGCATCTAAAATAAATGAGAATATTTATAGATCAAAGATTAGTATGTACAGATGATAATTGTGACTAATTTATTTTGCTTGTCTGTTCATGACGTTACTGTTTATTTCTTTATTTTATCTTTGGACTACAGTCTCGAGATTTTTTAGTTAGTTGACAAAATATAATTACATACAAATTTTCCTGATCATTTTTAAACAAAGACTAAATTATCGTCTTCCCAATCTTTTTTCTTTTCAAGACTTAAACGTAACTAAAGAATAAATTCATAACTTTCTAGTGGCCATAAACAGACTTGCATTTATCATTTTTTACTATTTTTACTTCTAAACAGAAAAACTTTCTCCACAACCGCATGTCCCTTTGATATTTGGGTTGTTGAATACGAATTCAGCGCTTAGCTTGTCTTCAACGTAATCCATTTCTGTTCCTAACAGAGACAACTGTGCCTTTCTGTCTATTATCACACGAACTCCGTCCTGCAATACTTCCTCATCTAGTTTGTCTTTATGCGTAGCGTAATCAAGGGTATAGCTTAATCCGTTACAGCCACGCTGCCGAACTCCTACTTTCAGACCAATCTGTAAATGATGAAAATTATTAGAGGAAAAATTTTACAACGTACATAGTGTGACTCAATAAACAACGTGTATTGTTGCTGTTGAACTTTTAACTACGATTCAGTTGAAACGACTAAATTAAAATTGAACGAAAAAAAAATGTATAACTGATGTTGGTTGTGATATTAAAATTTTCATCTTATTTCGTCACTTTATGTAGTGATAGCTAAATTCGTATTAAATGATAATCTGATTTGAATGATAAGAATGGATCACTCGTATATAATTAAATTAAATTATTTAATTTTTTTTTTTCATTTTCTTATTGCTTACATATTCGCTTTTTCCCATCAATATTTCCTTGATTTTTACCACAGCATTCGGGGACTGAAAATAGAATAAAAAAAGAAAAAAAAATAATGTTTTTAATAAATTGTATGTATCAATATATAATTTGACTTTGACAACAAGGTTAGGTAATGCGTATTATATTTTCAAATTTTTGTTTACGGTATGGGAATAATTTTGCTTTGACGAATAATGTTTTTAAATAATCCGCAAACGTAAATTAACTCACTAAAACTAATGCAGCTCGAGTGGGAATAATTTTACGGCCTTTGACGGCCCGTACAGTGGCAGCCGCTGCGATTCGCGACGCCATCTTTCTTCGTTCCCGTGACGTCAGTATGACTTAAGAATTTCGTGAAATTTCGTAATTATATGTGCGATTTACTAAAAGTACAAAAATTGAAGGTGCCGAGTTCGTAAAGGTTTGAAAAAGTGTGAAAACGAGTCGATATTTAAGTAATATATATTTTCATATGATACATTGTGGTGCTATAACGTCGACGTATTGATTTTTGTCTCATAACCTCACACTAGTCGTCGATGCTACTCGAGAATTTTTTTTTTTTCTTTTTCTATTTTCTACTTTGGTTAATTCGTATACAATCGGATCGTTCTACAGTTGGAAAATAATTTGTTTAATCGGGATTTTTAGTAACGGCGCATTTCATGGAGTTCTATATATTTGGCTTATTGATTTTAGCCTGTTTTACGTAATTTTCAATTGCGGCAGAGCCGCTGCTATATCTAGAACGTTCGTCCATTTGAAGGTTGCGCAAGATAAAGTGACGTCATGGCATCACATATATCCTAATAAATTTTCACCTACAAATTTTCTGTCTAATACCTACAAAAATTACATAATATTTCATATTAACCATCGTAAAAGTGAAATATAAAAATCAATTGTTCAAGTGGCTAAAGTGATTGTGTTTAATATTTTTATTTTTTTCTAAATAAATGCATCAAATAATTTCATGGCTGCGTCCGTACGACGCAGAACAAAGAAGTGATACGTAGACATAGCCGTCTGGCCGGAAGGTCGGCGGGCGGTGAGGGGAGGGGGTTAAAATCAGATTTATCTGAATGCATTTTATCTGTTATTTAACCTCGATTTGTATAAGGAAAAAAAAAGAAAAAAAATTCTATTCACATAATAATTAATTGTCAGAATATTAGATTTTCGAATGATCAAAACAACCTCGTCACAGATAACAAATCTCTATTGATCAATAATGAGCAATATTCATTCATAGAAAATTTCTGTTACGCTCGGCTGTCCCGATGTTCCAAAGCTAGGTTATAAATGAAAAATAAATACCGATACCAATAGTCTATGTCATATTCGCCCGTGTCCTTTAAACATGAAACAAGGTTAAGTAGCGGTATTTATATTGATATATTTTCACCCGTATGAAAAGTTTTAGTTTCGAAATTATTATCTATAAAGATGATTGCATCTGGTCGTGAAAAGTCGCTAAGTAAACGCAACCATTCGCGAGTGCGTAGTCGCGAGTGGTGGGGTGAGTGGGGAAACACGATGTCGTCAGCTTCGTGTCACTTCGCGTTGTGGTGGGGGGTAACGAGCTTTGTCGAAGTCGTCCGAACGCAGCCGAAGCTCATAAAGTACGGGCCGATCGGTGCCGAAGGGGTGTCGCAGGGGCAGTCGGACGCTCGACCGGTAGAGGAGCTAGTGGGCCGAACTGCCGGGACGATGCACGACGAGGAGGCACTCGGGAGGCAGGGAGGGCATGCGAGCGGAGCAGTTCAGTCGCCGCCATTGCTGGCCCCCCGCGCTCGAATTCGCGACACTCGTGCGTGGAGCCGATTTTCCGATAACCTAAGCTCCCTGCGAGGGCCCCGAGCGCGCCCCCCTGATGCAGAATTACTGCACCGAACTCGCCAATAGATTGTTGAAATCCGTTGACAAGGAATACAATGTAAGTAACGGAAAAACTTACCGTCACAGCGGGTCCATCCGCTCACCAACGGCTATCGGGCCTCTGTGGCGTGTGCGAGCGCTCTCGCACACCACCACATAGTTACTCAGATTCACGGAGAACTAGTAACATGTACGAAAGGATCAGGGTTGATGTAACCTCAAAATGCAGCATCACTATGACACACTAATTTAATCTAATACTAGAAAGAGTTAGATTTTACAAAAAATAAATTACAAACTCCCATGTTATTTTCTATAGGGAATTACAAGTTCGTGGTTCGTACCATGACCGAGGTATATGTTCAATAATTTTCTTGACCGGCTAAGTTTCTCAATAAATTCCCATCAAATTCCCTAATCTTAGTCTATATACTCTCTCACGTTTATTTCGCTGCTTAACAGTAGAGGCGAACGATCCCCAATACCCAAGTCTGAGATGTTGCTTGTCATACATTTTGTACAACATGTTGCGGTGTTTGTTTCGGAAAACAGATTAGGTAGAATTTTCTCCTGCAGATAAGGGGTGTAAAAATTGAGTAGATAGTGTGCAGCTAAATTTTCAGGATTGTGTGTCAAACGCTAAGTTTCAACCTATAGGAGTAAAGGTTTTGTTCTAAAGTATTATCAGAGACTAAGAACAGCGATTATCTTCTCCTAAGAATTTCATTCAAGTCCGCAATCAATCTGGATAAAATCTCGATAGCTGGCCTACATTTCTTCTAGAATAATATAAAAAAAGATTATTCTATGCACTAGCGAGTATTTTCCATTGACTAAGAGGAAGATAAGCGCTGGAGCAAACCATATGATGCAATGAGTTTTGATGTTCCAATGTTTGAGAAGTTCGTGAATATATAGTAATAACGTAAATATCAATATTATAATTTCTCTCCCATGTATTTATATGTTTTAAATAGGATGACCACATCTTTCATGCTTTCATGCTTTCATAGAAAAGATAACAAGACAGAATAGTTTTGGATCAACTCATTTATGTGGTTTAAATTTTAACATTCAAAAATTCACATCTAATCTTGTATACATGTGTGTTTTGTAATGACTCATAGAAAAGTATTTGAGTTTTTTTGTAATTATTTGACGATTTTATATAACTTGAAACATTCTTGAATCACACTGTACAAAAAGAAATTTTATGAACCATTAACGTCGCGTTATTCCAGTTTGAAGATATTCAATAAAGTTTGGTTATTACATCGTGATATGTTCAGGTTTTTAAAATTTGTTCATATTATTACTCTAAGGTACTAATTTTGTGCTAATTTGTATTCTAGGTTGTCGATATGGGAGCTGTTGTGGAAATCATCACGGCCCTGGAAAAAACGACGATTACCAAAGAGGTGCTTGAGGTAATTTACATCAAGTGTCAACTACGCAAATAATTCATATTATATTAATTAAAATTAATGTTACGAGACATTTAAACGTACGTGCGAAATGGTATTTTTGTTTTTCTGTTTTTTTTTTTTTTTAATTTTAAAAATTTTTTTACCATGTATTGAAAATAGGAATACTCGATCTTTTATTTACTTATAAACTTCAATGCACATTGGAAATAAGTCTTTTTTTAATTGCAAATACATTTTAGTTGAATGAATAACAGTTATACAATATTATGTCTGGTATTTAATTCGTTTAGATTATTTATTGCACGCGATTTTGAAATAAATAATTATATATTAATGAATATGTTGATTCCTCGTTGATTTTAACAAACATCATTAAATTTTCTAATATAACACATAGCTGTATCCCTATTATTGTATGTTATAAAGAACTACTTGAATCGCATCAAATCATAAGTTGTAAAAAAAACTTGTAAACACACGGGATAAAGTTGAGAGGTATGAATGTGTTAAATATGTAGGGTTTCCATGATACTAAACTTGGCCAATCAGGTAGCTCTGAATTCTGAAAGTAGGGCGTTTTCTCTAATAAAAAGTTCAGTCTTATATTCATTGTTTGTGCCTGATATAACACGGTTCCAATTCTTGTCAAATATCATCCCTTTTTGTGGCATCATACTTTCAAAAGACATACCGTAATTTTATCTATTTACAAATGGTACACTAGTCAAATGTTATGCTAAATATTTCGATGATATTATTTCGTTTTTTCTTCCCATTAAAAAAAAAATGTAATTCAGTGTGAATTATCTAGCTTAGTAATTATATTGTTGGATTTTTTTATGTAAAAATTAGAAAATAATAATTTATTTTTACCCTTATCAACAAGCTTTTATGTTTATTGTGTTAAACACTTACACCTAGTGCCTTTTGTGGATGGAATATCTCTATTCGCCCATCCATGAGCGAATAAAAATCTCTTGACATGAAATTATATTGAGAAGACATTGATTCTGATAAAATGTATTTGGCAATTGTGTGCATTTGCTATTTAAAGTAAGTAAAGTTTGATATCTTCTTCATTTCACAACGACGCATAATATCAATAGATGAAATTTAAATATAATATGAGTGCACAGCTGAATATTAACAAATATTTGAAAATGAGGGCACGCCATACTGTTATAAATTCAGTTTTCACATCACACAGTAAAGAACGTTTCAGTGTTACTTTTTAGGAATTTTACTTAAGAATAAGGATTTTAAAACAATAATTGCACATTTTCTAACATCGCAAAATTAACTCAATCAATTGAAATAGATTTTCATAACATCTGAATATAATCACCAATCATTCTGTACGATATTCTTTGATCTAAAATATTCCAATAAATTTTTGTATTTCTCTCTTGTACCTGAAATAATTATTACAAGTTTTCAGATATGAAGTATAATTTTCATCCCACTCTACGTTGACGATACATTATTTTATTTTGTCATTTCTAGGTCACAAGGCTTGGAAAACATATCAACGAGCTTCGACGTAAAACAAGCAACGATGCCTTGGCTAAAAGGGCTAAGGATTTGGTACGTCGGTGGCGAGATATGGTTTTGCCCTCGGCCCACACCACACCGCAGCCCACACCGGCTGATATCGCACCGCTGGCTCTTAACGGTGCGAAACCTCAGAGTCCAGCATTGAGGTGTCTAAAACCTCAAAGCCCGGCCCTTAGAGGTCTAAAGCCACACAGCCCTTTAGTGAAGGATACAACGCCGTTAAGGGTTTGTTTTATTTCTCATTAATATATTTTATAAAATTCTTACGTTGCTCTGGAGATTCGAATTTGATTTCTAAATTAATGTTTGTTTGATGTAAAATTTATTTTTGATAATAATTTGAAATAATTTCAGGTGCTGAGTCCTGCTCTATCGGTGCATAGCGACCGTTCACACTCGCCACATACAACCCCAAATAAACCGACGATAAATGCGACGACCAATCACAGAACAAACCTCGACGAATCTCCCAAACTCGGACCTGCCATACAGAATCATGCGACAGAAGCTGTTCCGCGCACTCACAGTTCAAATAAACGTCTGCGAAAAGATGATTCTGAAAATTTACATTCAACTAGGACTCCAAGTGAACCTTTCACAAAACGGCAGCGTTTAAATGGAGAAAATGTTAACAGTAGCTTAAATTCGCAAGTGCCTAGCCCCCTGACAAAGGAGCGAATTCCCGAAAAGTCTGCGGAACCTATTGTGGAATCAGAAGTTCCTATAGGGCCAAAAAAACGGGGTAGAAAAAAGGGAAGCAAGTCTGTTAAGAAACAACAGCTGGTCGAGGATCACGTTAAAGAAAAATTGGCCAGCATATCAAGAAATCCAAAATTGAAAACAACTCAAGAATTATTGGCCGACCTCCAAGCAAGAGGATCAAATTCGAATTTAAATTCCATCGTGACATCTAGTCAGGGTAAAAAAGAACCACCCAGTACAGAGGACGTTCTTAGAAGTAATAACGAACACGTCGCAAAGTATTTGCAGTCACAAAATGACATTCTACGCGGAGCAGGTGACGGTGCTTTACAAACACGTTTAAAATCAAATGATAATGATAATAAGGTATCGAGGTATAGAGATTTGGGGGGTGGTGATGCTGTTATAAACCTAAAGTCTCGAGAAAGTCCTACGAGAACGCCAAAGCACTTAACGGTAGAAGAGATTTTAGCAAAACTACCTCCTCTAGACGTGAACGCGATTGTTTGGAGCGATCATGAAGAGGAACAAGAAGAAGAAGATGGAGTTGTTACGGTGTGTCCGCAACGAGATATAAACCCTGAAGACTTAGAGATCCTCCATAAGGAACACGTGGAAGGTCTAAACGGTAACTTTCAGCCCAAGCTATCGTCCCTAACTATAAAGCTAGAAAATGATAAAAACGAAGTGTCAAATATGGACGTAACTGAAAGAGTCGCCGCCAGTGACTTGTTGTCTAAGAGTAAAAAGCAAGCAACTAATAGCGATGGTAGGTGCGAAATTAAGAACGTGCAGAATAGTGATAAAAATGGCAGTCAAAAGGACAGAGAGTTTCGGGAGTGGCATGAAATGCTGGCACGGCCCAGCTACGATGACCAGACCCTCCACATATTGCCTTACGTTATAATTGATTAGTGATTTTTATTGTCTATTGCCTATTAATTGATCGGTCGGTTGATTAAAACTATTTCTATTAAATTTATGATCATTGGTTATTATTATTATTATGATTATTATTATTATTATGATTATTATTATTAATATTATTAATTATTATTAATTATTATTAAATATTATGTGTTTTTGGTTCAAGTAACAAGCTACACCATTGATAATAATGGTATGCAATTGCAATAGACTTCTGAAGCTCATTCTGAGAACAAATATATCTGCATATACATATATTTTTACTTTGTAGTCAAAGTTTCATTATATCTTTGAACTTTATAAAAAGATGACTCTTAGTGTGAATAAATGAAGGAGAAGAAGAAGAAGAAGAAGAAGAAGAAGAAGAAGAAGAAGAAGAAGAAGAAGAAGAAAAAATTTACGCCTCATCAAATAATTTGGGACATTGAATACAGTTTTTAAGTTTTATATGAATTTTTGTGTGAACACATCACTGCTTAGTTCGTTTAGATGAATGAGCTACAGAGAGTGTATTGTACACTATGGGCCCTCAGATGTCGAGAAAAAAGAGAAAAAAAAAACATTTGTAAAAGAGCACCAAGACCTCGTTAAATTTTTTAATATTATTGTTTTTTTTTTTGTTTTTTTTTTTCGTTTTTTTGCATACACACCTTGTATATAGTATATTATAGTCTTGAATGATAATTTTAGCAGAAAGTACCCCTTATAAATTATTAATTACTAAAATAACAACCATGGATTAGTGATAATGAAACCCATAACTGTGGTAGATACTTTGAACAATACATGACTTGATTCAGCAACGCTGTAGTTGTTAATCATATTATACATACCTATCTATAATGACATTTATCTTAAGTTAGTCTGTTTAAAAAAGAAAGAAAGAAAGAAAGAAAGAAAAAAAAAGAAATACCCATTAATTTAAGTAGATTATTTGAAACAAGAATTATTCATATCATTAAGTTCCTTATCATAAATGAATCTGAAGATTTTCAATAGTATCATATCACACACATTCACATACACATACACACACCTTATCCTAGCTCTAATATTTTCTAATTATAATGTGATCGTATAGAGGCGATACTCTTTATAACTATGAAAATTTATTCTTTTCAATTTACATATTTCAATATTTTCGTTTTATTTTCACTCTTCTAATTCACAGTCATGTATTGTTTGATGTATGCCGCTAAGTCCATGCTAAGAATAATAATAATAATAATTTGAAGAAAGAAAAGAAAGAAAAAAAAACAAAAAAAACAAAAAAAACAAACAAACAAACAAACATACGAGAATCCAAGAAGCAGAATATTTATTTAAATAACTGCGCTAAATAATGAAATATTATGTGCCGAGATTTTGCGCGTGAGAATGTTAATGAACGAACGCTAAGAAAGACAGAAAAAAAGAGAGAAAACAATTGAAAAAAAAAAAAAAAATATGCATGAGTGTTGTATGTTGAATATCGGCATGTGTGTAAGTCACAGCGAACACCCAGCAATTTAAGGGCATCAAAAGATGATGTTTCTTTGCCAAGAAACTACTATTTCAGTGAAAAATGCTTCAATGAAGTATTAAAAAACACAACTATTAAAGTCATAATATTTTAATTATTGGGCTCACATAAATTATAATATCCTTTTTTTTTCTTTTTTTTTTGTCTTTTATAATTGGCTATTCAGTAAACTAAATAACATCTAATACATTTTGTATTCCAACTTCCAGAGTGTGAATTGAGCGGGCCCGGCTTTCCAATTTCATAATTCTATCTCATTACTGTCAATTTTATAACATTCTGGAGAGTTAGTAATAATCTTTAGATTAAAACAAAAGAAAATCAAAGGTGTGTCAAATTGGCTGGGCCAATGACTTGCCACTAATTAACAAAAAAAGAAGAAAAAAAACAAAAAAAAAATAATTCCATTCAATACTGTGCTTTTGAAATGCATTGTTAGAAGCCTCTGTTGTCGGCAGTCCGTCTAAACTGTTAAAGAATAAATAATAATTTTTCAGTAATACACTTACTTTCTGGTCCTAAGAGGGAAACACCCTGCCTGAACTTGACACTATTGCATAACAATTTTTCAAGCTACATAATATATGGTATAACGGAATAAAATAATTTGTATACCAGGAAAATTGAAAGAAATTTTTAAACACTTGAAATAGAAACCAAATTTTTTTTTTTTTAAATACAATCATTTTGATAGTACTACTGTAAAAAACAAATATTCTTTTATGAAAAAAAAAAACAAAATAAAAATATATATATATATATATTTATAGGCATAAAAATTATGCTTATACGTTAAATTTAACGAATCATTTGTGCCAATGTTATCAAATTATTTTCGCCAAAGAGAATTATGTCTATTGGTGCAGTGCGGAACCAAAATTCATATGAAAAGAATGTTACATGGCTGACTGAAATTATCGAAGTAGTAGCACAGTATTCGCCTTGGTATAAGCAGAAATTCTTCGATTTTCAGTGAAAAAAATATATAAGTTTTGGACGGAACGTCGCATATTTTTTGTTTTTTTACGGTTTTGACCATTTTATCAGAATAACTTATAAACGACTGTATGCGAAAAAGTAAAGCCGATCGAATACCAAATTTTAATATCGTAATGTGTATTAAACAATGTGGTATTTATGCTACACTTTAATTCATTGATAAAAGTGACTTCTAATATTGTTTAAATGATTATTTCATCAATATACTATATGGACAACGATCCACTATGTTTTATATCTGTAAATATCTTGTAGAGGAACATCGTCTTTTAAAGCCTCGTTAACTATGGAAATATACCTACAGACTATTACCGAGATATATTAATTATAATTGAATAAATATTTTTCATATCTGCAAAGTAAACTATTCGTTCTCTCTGTCATATGAAAAGAAAACAAAACAAAAAAAAAAGACGTCAGCTTCTGAAACGCAGGTGCTAGTTGATCAGATTTAATAATGCAATGAAGTGACTGCAATAGTTGATATCTGATTTGTTACGTTGAAATTTCACATCCGTAATTACTTTTGGAGGGGAAAATCATGAACACTAGCTGCTGCACCAACAGTTAAAGGAATTGCATCGATCAAGATTCTATCGGACTGTTGTTGTATCAAAATTTCAAGCTCTATCAATAACTGCTATTATTGTTTATCGGTTTATACCTACTTGATTTATTTTTATAACAAGTTTAGGAAATTTAACTTGAAGTCATGGTTTCATTAACAATAATCATGAATTGGTAGAGCTAGGTTTGCACAAAGAAAATATTTATTTATCGATTATTATCTTACGTATTACAATTTAATATTATTTTCATAGATAATGTAAACCTTCCCATTCCTATTTTCTGAAATTTTCAAAGCTTTTGAGAAACCGACTTCCATGCTTCTAAGTGATATTGTAATATTTTTCATGTGTTTGCCATAATACAATATTGTATGTAGAGTTTATTGGGAAAGAAATGGTTGTGTCCGAGCTCCCGATATCATGTGTGAATATTAAAAATTCACCATTTCACTCCATCCATTCAATTGATTGACGAATCATTAAATGGTATAGTCTTGTACTGACTGATTGGGCTGATCGTATATACATAATATAATACATAATAATTAATAAGGTGTGTACATTCAACACTTTCTTTATTTTACAATGAAATGCTCATAACAGGGATGAAGATAAATATTTTCATTTACTATCGCAGAGCAGGAAATATATATTAATTATTCACAATAGTATATTTTTCATTTTGGCAAAGCTAAAGTTCATGATTCACCTGTGTTATTTGAAGAAGAGTAATCAATTATTTTTATCATTAGTCTTCCGTGAAAAAAAAATTTAAATGTATATCATTATCTTAAGATCTCACATAATTAGCAAAATATCTTTCAGCGCAGTTATCAATATCATATTATTATTATTATATGCTACGATTTTGTAAAAAGTAAAATTTTGCATTGTTGCAAAGCAAAGTTTTGTGTCTATACACCTGGTTAATAAGAAAATTTATATTGCATGTCACTTCTTAAGATTGTTTTTTAAAAGAAAGACTGAAACTCATCACTAGCAACAATAATATTCAATTTTATTCCATTATAGTTTACGTACAAAGTTGAACTGGTTTGTTCTTATAAATTTATTGTCAATAAATACAAGCCATTCTGATGCGAGTCAGATATGAAATTTCTTTTGAATTAGCCTCATGGCAATTGAATATCATTATTTAACATGTAAGTCACAGGCAAACTAGCGGACATTGCAACATATGCGATGTCGAATAAGTTGCAAGTTGAAGAAATTTTTCTATTTTGCTTGTAAACCATATTACACATACTATTTTACACCGCAGTTTGGAAAATTATTAGATTCCATTCTTACTCGGTATGAGCCGTTAAAAGCTCTAAAAATATAATAATCCTCGAAACGTAAGTCCTGTGCCTTTTGTGCCTCTGCATTATATTATGATCTGGCACCGAAGAGATATGCAATGACCAAATTTACCGTTAAATAAAATAAAGAAATTGTACAAACATGAATACATATTGAGATTACTTTAATATTCAAGTTTTCTTATATATCAAAAAGTAATTTTTAGTTCATCTTATTCTTGCTACAAAACATCAGACAATTATTTGTGGAAAATACAATTTCTAAAGCATCTTTGCAGTAACAATATCTCCGCTAAGTAAGCATCTCACTAAAGAGTGTGAAGATAAAGAGCTTTTGATTAGAGACAACGTTTTGGTACTTGGAAAAACTAAGATTACTATTTAGTAGAACAAAGACAGATTTATTTCGAAAAAATTCCATCTACTTACACTTATAACTAGATTTTTTTGTCAAGAAAATAATAAATCTTATATTACTACTTTTGCATAGTGTGCAAGTAAAATTGAAATCGATCTATCAACGCACTGGAGATTCCTAAACAAATGGTAATTTTCGTATGTTTTACTGCTGGGATGGTTTTCAAATATAATGATGAATGATGTGCGATTAGTTATAATATATACTTATTATAGGTATACTAAAATTTATTAAAAACGACAAAGTTTAAGGTAGGTAACATTTTTATTTTTATTTTTAATTCACCAATATCAAAATAATTAAAATATGTACAAGGCTTTGGACAAGGCACTAAGAGTTCGGCTGTGAACTTAAAAGCTATGTACAGTGTGTTCTAATACATATTCAAAATAGTTATTTTTGAGAGAATATCGTTTTATTTTTCTTTTTTCTTTTTTCTTTTCTAATATCTACGACTAAGATTAAATTCCGAAGGGTGTATTTGAATTTTGAATTTAGAAAATTGAAATACAACCTTGGGACTAATTTTGAATTTAGAATTTCATGTTTTGGAATTTTACATAAAATTGACTTTGAATTTTCTCATATTACAATTAAATTAGCGCTTTATATTTTTCAAAAACCTAGATAAGAGAGACGTTGGTTCAACACAGATAATAAATACGGGGCCTTAGTGCTAGTGAAAAAATACCAGGAATTGATTAAACGTTAATTTCAAGTTTTTCATGGATACCTATAAGATATAAATCATTACACCGAGAAACAAATTATTAATGAGAAAATACTTAATTCATCTATGCATTGACGACTTAGTCTCAAAATGTTAAGTATTAACTATCTTATATTTAAATATTCATTATTTTTATCGTATAACTTGCTTCTGATATGTATTATGAAAAGTATTATGTCTTGTATGCTTTGCTTAAAAGTTCAACACTCTCAAATAGATCATTTATAGGATAATTATTTCGCAATGAATTCACATTCGCACTTATTACATTTTCAAATCGCATTATCGGATCATAATGTGACTTGAAAATTGCAAAATCCCATCATATCAGGCTATTCTAAATAAGATACCTATATACTTTGAACGTTAATGAATAGTATTATAAAACTTTAACGCCAAAGATCAATGATTAAGAAAAATCCATATTTTATATGTGTAGGTTTGTGATTATCCTCCGTTCAATAATGCCAGTGGAGTACTAATTCGATACCTCTATACTTTATAATCAAATAATATTGATAAGCAATCCGACAATTCCACATTTTTTTGGCATGAGAAAAAAAGATGTGGAAAGCAGAAGGAAACTCAAACTGTGAGTGATTAAAAATATTAAATTACGTGCATTATAAAAAAAAATAATCAATAGTTGGTCAGACGTCGTAATAGTACGCAGTAACATTAATTGTATAAGTATTGTTGATATTAGAGAAAGATCGTCATCATTGTATCTGATATTTGCAAATGTTATATGGTTTTTGATATGACGGATGGAAACGCTTTTCATTTAATTAACATATTATAAAATGATAAAAATGATTTTTCCTAATTCTAATTGCAAATCGTTATTACAATTTATAACTGATCAGAGTCCTGCTCCGCCGATGTTGATTTCACAAAAAATACGAGATAGGCAGTCATTTGGGCTGCAGATAAAGCTTCCTCTTCGGTCATGGGTACTACATTCATATCGTTGTAATGATACCACTGATCTCCATGTCTAACGTAGCTCGTATAGTGTCCGCAGTCCATGGTAGCACCAGCATGCGCTATTATGCAAATTGGTTCATATGTAATTGAACCTCCAGACGCAGCATGCCTATCGAAACAATTGGATAAAATAAAATTAATCATTCATCAAAACTTATCATTTGGGTATTATATTTCTTCAAGGGTTTCGTTTTTATATACAAAAAAGATAAAAAACTATAAAAACTTACAAGAATGTTGAATTTAGATCCAAATTCTTGGGTATCTTGACGTCGATGCTTATCTTAGCGAATATCCCTTCGCTCGACATACCATATCTATTCATCTGTAGCGTTAAAATATTTGGTTGACGCCTGAAAGTAGTACGCATTGTATGGATGTCGTGCTTGCAGTTACCGCAAGTCAAGCTCCTTTCTTCTGGTGCAAAAATCTTCTCTACACCTTTTTGCAAATTAATTGGTAAGTGAGTGTCGTCTGAAGAGATATCGACAAAAAGCATAAGATTATCGACTTTTTTTTGACGCTGTTTTTCACATCCTTTACAAGTGTAATGCTCCATCAAGCAAAGTTGGAAATTTTCATCAACAGGATTTCTGTACAATATTATTTCGTCGTTTGTTGGTGCTAGCGGAGGCGTATGTACTTTGTAAGACGGATCTGATGGGTTTGATAATTTTCGTAATTTTGGACTCAACAAATCTTGGACACTGTGAGTTAAAATTTGTTTTCTTATCCTCGGACTGTGATTAGGATCTCCGAGACTGTGGCTTCTTTTCAAGCCCGTATTTTTTGGCGTAGAAATATCAGCCAATGGTTGCCTCTTGTTCGGAGTTTGAGGCATCTTCACTACTTTTTGGGAATCCTGTTGATTTATTGGAACGTTTTCCATCTCATCTACATCATTTTCAGCCGAAATTAACTTTCCTAAGTCAGACTTAATGTGGTTCAAAAGAATCGTGAGGAATTCAGATACATCCTGTTGACGCTCCGATGGATATGTTTCGTCGAGTACACCAAGTTCTTCTTTTAACAATCTGAAAATCATTTTACATCGTTAGACCTCTAGTTCTCATAAAACTTTATCCATGGAAAGTGGCAAAACAACTTTCCGCTTCCCAATATACTTACTTAACGGTTTGGTAAGCCTTTTCCCTTCCGGTAGCACCCTTCATCCAATGTGCTTTGGTAGTTATCAAGTATTTAGTTAATTTCGAACAATCCTGCAAGTTGTAATGATGAAATGTGTCCAGCAGTGGCATAGCGAACAAAGCTTGTAGGGTTGCGTTTAACCAGCATCTGTTCTCCCCGGGTGGATTTGGAAAACCAGTCATATGATATGGTTCTTGTAGGTCCATCTCTCCCATCAGCAACGTATCGTCTGGATTTTCAATTCCATTTTGGTGTTTAATGCTGCCCAATAAAGTTGGCGTGTTTTCTTCAACGTTGCTATTCCAGGGGCTGAACATTTCCTCGGGAATATCAGTTGCTTCAAAGCTTTTATGCGGAGTGCATATCTCCTGAAGATTTGGTATAACAGGATTTGTGACAACGGCAACTTTTGGAGTCGAAATAAAAATCCCATTGTTTGTCTTCGATCTTGGTGAACTATGTACCATCGATGAAGCTACGCTTGTAGAATTATCAGATGGACCTTTCAACTTCGCAATAGCTCTCTCCATTCTTGTGGGAGCCGAACCCTTTTGAATTTGATTTTGTAATTTTTTAGAGACTGCAAGTGGCTTCAGAACTACAGGGCTCTGGTCGGGTGACTTTTTGTAAAAATTCTTCACTGCGATCCGACCATTTTCATTACATTTTGTAGTTCTTAAAGTTAGATTTCGAAGTTGGGGAGATGGAGTTTTCGGCGTAAAGAGCTTACTTTGCACCTGCATCTTCATAATATCCAATACATTTCCAGTTATTTCTAACATCGTGTTTTGACAGTGTGGTTTAGTTATTGATAACTCAGATTTCAATATGCTCGTTTCAACCTCCTGCCCTTTTCTCTCATTAACTTTTCTGGCTATTGGTCTGATGGTAATTTCATCAGAATTGACAAACGGCATTAGAGCGCAATTATCCGCCTTTGACTCTCTCTCCTCAACTTCTTCATTCTCTTCTGCTGACATTCTATTCTCGTGTAAATCTACTATCAAGTAAACACCATCTCTAGTTTCATTGACAAAATCGTTTAGCTTTTCATTGCCAACTTTTTCCCCAATATCAACAATATTGTTACAAACAGCTTCTGGACTGCTCGCATTCTTTCTTATCGGTGTCAGGGTAATCTCCGCATTATTAAGGTTCAAATTCAACGATACATCTTCCGTTGGACTTTGTATCAATTTTTTACGAGCACTACAGGGCCCTTGATGACTGCGACGCCTTTTCGGAGATTGGGTACGCTCCGCATTCCACGTAAGACTGGTGTCGACCACTATTTTAATTTGGGAAGTAAAAAAAAAAACACAGCTGTTAGTTTTTAGGGATAATAATTCATCCGGAAACAAAAGTAATACAGAGAAAAAGCCAATTTCTCTAAAGAATAATGATCTGATTGAATAAAATAAATAGAAAACTTGAATAAGGCGGCAAAAACTAAATACTTAATGATGTCGAAATCGGGAGAGATTGGGGTTAATCTAAATGATTAAATCTGTTAAGGCAATGAGGTAATTGTTCTCGATATAATGTTCGTAAATATAGAATATTATACAACGATCATTGTTGTAATTGTGAAAAAAAAATGTTTACTGACCCGGATTATATAGTGAAATTGAGGTTAGGTAAGTTTGTATACATACTAATATTTGATGTACTCGAAGATGGTGTTGGAGCCTTTGACCGCACACTCCGGTGATGGACGGCTGCTGTTGCTACGCTCAACATCTTTCACAAGGTGATAAGACGTCTGTAAAATTTATAGAATCTCGGGTTATAATGCATCTTGTTAATTATTTTTCGTTATTTTCTGTATCCACCGATTACTCGACGTTTATTTATACATAATTAGAAGTTTAACACTGTATAGCGTGGGTAAATATCGATTAAACACTCGTATTATTTACTTACATTATGTTCTGTAAAAATAATGGAATAAACACACAACACACGGGGCGGTAGCCGGCACCAAGCAACGAGCGTGTGCGTTTTGGCGCCTGAAAATGACCCACTCTCTCTGTAATATTGGCGGGAAATATCCGCCAATGAAAAATCGAGGTTAAGTGGTAACGACCAATAAATGGTTCGAATGCCGTTGGTACAAACACGTAAGAAAATTGCTTATGACGTCGGCAAACTACACGATGACGTAATACGGGTATCACCGAAATTTCACGGAGTTTACCGATCAGCTTTTGCAAAAAAACAATTGAGATGTCAGAACATTCAATGGCGTCTGCTATGAGGAAAGCACGTGGGCTAGAGCTCCGTGAAAAACGTCACGTGCAGATAGTTAATCGTTAATATTTTTATCAGCTTATTTATTCAATGGCTCTAACTACTATCAAAACAAAGAAATATCTCAGTAAAGATAACGACGGTGTTCCACATACGGGAAATCGTCGTGCAAGTGCAGAATGCAGTAATTTCGAAAAGACAGTCGAGAGAAATGATGAACATTTTCGAACGGGATCATCGCCTTTTAATAATCACATTATTATCTATTCAGGTGAATTGAGACTGAAAACACCTCAATTATATCGTTGTAATAAGAAATAAAAAAAGTTCCTTCATAAAATAAGGAAAATGAATTTATAAATTACTGCTGTACTTAGTTTTAATAAAGTTGTATTTATCACATATGTATTAAACAATGAATTTAATTATATATTTTATATATAGCTACGGGCTTTATCCTATATTGAAAAGTCGTTAGTGTTGCAATAAAACAAAAAAATCGAACAATTACACTAAACTTGAATCATGTTATACCTATATAATAATGTTTTCGTTGTTAGATATACGATTTAGGATTTTCAAACTTCCCGCCATTTTCATGTCGCTTCAGGGGTGGTTCCTCTTCGCGAATTCAATATCATACCTATACCTAGTATTGATAAGAACAGAGGTGAAAAGGTTGAAGGTTTTCTAGATACGCGTGTGAATAAATCCTTTAAAAAGTTAAAAATAATAAATAAAATAAACTGTTAAAATTAATACCGATAATATTTCTATAGTGCGAGTGATCGTGAATTATATGAAGTGATTATATTTTCAAATATCTCATTGAGATATATGGATATTATTTTTCCAGAAAGTGCAGGTCCATTGATTACTATACCTATACGCGAATATAAATAAACGAGGGATGCTGTGCAGCAGAGGTGACGTGCGATCTAGTGTATAATATCTTTTATTTTATTTCTTCAAAATACAAGAAAATATTATAATAAACGTTGCGAATATAATAAATATAAAAATATTAACAAAACTGGATCATATATTTATTCTATACTCAAAATAACGTCAAGTCTACATTTTTCATATATTGTTTTTATAATATTATTCGCTCTGTGAAAACGGCAAATATCGTTATGCATGGTCCACACCCTCAAAATTAATTAGAGAAGATTCATACCGAGAAGAAAAAGTAAAAAAAAAACAAACAAAAAAGAAATTGCCATGAATCGATTTACTTGTGACTTTAATAAATACACTGCAGTATTCATCCGTAATATAAATGCGATAAAAATTCTTTAACAACAATTGTATATTATATAGGTTCTAAGTATAGTAGTACAAAAGTATCAACGAAATTCTTCATATAATTATATAAGGGCAACGAATAATATAGTTATAAAGCTATAATATAATATTAATATAAATAATCGCGATATACATAATATAGTTGCATAAGTAAAAGTTTCGAACCCTAAATAAATTATAGCATAAGTATTTACGTTTACCACGGAACATTTTCATCATATGTTTTTTTATTTTTTATTTTTTATTTTTTTTGTATACACACTACTCATGAAATCTTAAAATTTTTTTTAAACAATACACGAATTTACCTACCAGTGAAATTAATATTAAATATAACATAATCGATCGCGGGGACTGTATAATATAAAGTGAAGCAAAATATTGTAAAGATATTATTCAAAAATGGACCATATTAGCGAGTTCGATATCAGACTCGAGAAAGAGGCGTATTATGCTGGGGAAACTATAAACGGACACGTTATCTTACACACTACTGAAAATTTCAAATTGAGATGTAAGTATGCTTTTATTTTTTTTTATTTTTTTTTTTTTATTTTTTTTTTTCATCATTAATAACTGCAGTAATATATAACATCTGTGATAGTTTTTCAAATTTTCGTACATATTTTCTGTTTTTGAGAATTTTATTTCTGATTTTTTGTTCAATTTGAAAATAAAAATGTTATAATCGCTGAGATTCAACGAATGCACAATTTTATTTTAGCCGTTAGAGTATCATTGCGTGGACAAGCCCACGCAGAATGGAAAGTACTCGTTAGCGGTGATCGGAGGAATGTTAAAGACGATCAATATTTTGTCGATGAAAGGCTGGTCATATGGGGTCAAGGTTTTTATCAATTGCATAATACCCGATCGTGAATAATAATTTCGTGTCCATGTATTAAGAACGGACGAATTTTTTGTTCATTAAATTCTTATAATGATATTACAGATTCATCGGAAGGCTCTGTCCCAATACTACCTCGTGGAAAACACCAATTTCCATTCAGATTCAATTTACCTGAAAGCGCTCTACCGTGTAGCTTTGAATCTCGTACTGGATGTATAAGATATTATATCAAGGCAACGGTAGACAGACCCTACGCCAGTCCACCACAGGGTCTTAAATATTTCACTTTAATTGGACCCCACATAGACTGTATGGACGAACAATATCTGGTATCATTAAAGATTTTCCTCAATCTTGGATAAAACACAATGAAATCAATGAAGGAATAATAAATATTTCATAGGATGAAAATATGGAGCGCATGTTATCAGTTCTTTATTTATTAACTAAATCTCATGATTCTGATTATTATATCCTTTCTTTCTTTATAGAAACCGATGGTTGGAAATGAAATATGCGCTTTATGCTGTTTCTGCTGCACTCGTAATCCGGTCGAACTAAGCGCTCAGTTAGAAAGAAGTGCTTACGTCTGTGGTGAAAGCATCAAACTTCGTGCTGCGATTGATAATAGAGGATTAGAAAAAGCTTGGCTAAAAGTCAAACTTACTCAGGTCATATTACGCAGTATAATTCACTTGGATAAGGAATTAACGTATATAATTTTTTGGGATATTGTATTCCGCCTTTTGTTTCACGTGATGAATTAGCATTTTATGAATATTCAGCTGTTGGTGTTTATTGCGACTGATAAATGTGATGTTTTATAGTATGTGGAATTCTTCATCGATCGTGGGGTTCTCGGTACAAGTAGGGAACAGCAAAAAATGGTATTGGAGTACAAAGGTGATCCGGTTCAGCCTGGATCTGCTATTAAATGGGATTCTGCTAAGACCATGATTCTGCCTGTATGTCCACCAACTCTAATCGGTGTATGTCGACTTATACAAATATATTACGTCCTAAAGGTACCTATACTTTTATATAATATAATATTTGCATACGACAATTTGTGAACAGATCATCAACTCTGTTAATCTGTATATACAAAAATTTAGTTAACTTATCAAGCGCAAACCTTGATTTCATCATTTACAGGTCAGCGTGGAATTTGAAAAAGCAGGCGAAGATCTACAAATGCATTTTCCCATAACTGTTGCAACTGTGCCGTTCAGAATACCAAATAGCGTTCATCAGCCACAGATTAAATATGGTTTGTATTTAACTGATCAAATAACTTTCGATATAGATGATCGATATAGGTAGATAATTGAAAATAGTTGTATTACATATTTAGTACCTATATTATATGTTATGATTGTAGAAGTTGCAGCTGAGCATGTGGAAGGGGGTTGTTACATAGGACCAGAATTTTTACTTGGTCAGGTTTACGATGGATCTGATGTAACGCAACCATCTGCACTGGTTTTGTACAGGCCTGTTTATGTTTGTACAACAAATGAATGCAGAGTTCACGAACATTAGTGTGAGTAGATATATATATGTTACAAAGTCGTATAATATATATATATATAGTATATTAAAGTTTTCAGGGTAATATAATGTAAATGTTGTGCAATTAAGAAGATTAAACATTTTTTCTATTGAATCCAAAAATTGTGGACCGACTGAATTCTTACGTTTCTAGAAGCTTATGCTTTTGATAGTATGTACTTATTAACTGACGAAACGACGTTAAATGTTAAACGATATTATGAAATATAACATATAATATAAATTGGTAAATAATAATCAAACATAAATGTTATTACCGAGTAAATGGATTAAGTAACGTTAACACATCCGCTGTGATTTGAAAAAATGGAAAGTTTCCCATGTATACAGTAATAATATGAACTATAGCTGATTCTGAGATAGATAAATTATCCAATAAGTTTTTTTTTATTAACAATCATTCTTTATAATGTAATTGTTGTTTTTTGAATATATTTTATATCACATACATCACAGTTAATTAAAATATTGCAATAATGATTCTAGAAATTGCACGTAATATATTCAGAATTATATCAGATTTATAAAATACCTTATATTCTGAAAATACAACAGTTTATGCACAAGATAAAAAAAGAGGAGAAAATAAAAGAGAGAGAGGAAGAGTTGTTACACACCTTCACAATGACAATACAAAGCATAAACCACCTAATAGTTATTTTAGATAACATTTATCTCCGACAACATATAGCATTGTAATATAAGGCACGTGTGAATGATAAATGAAATTCGAACATGTATGCAGATATCACTATATCAGTCATAAAAAAAAAAAAAAAACGAATCCAGTATCATAGAAAAATTCAATATTATAATGGTCAATAGAGAATATTCCTAGTATCTGATGGTGATAGATTGTATTTAATTTATAACTAACTAATTGTAAGAGATATGAAGTTCAACCGAACTTTTTTTATTATAAAATATAGATCGTGTATATGAGTTGTACACAGGAATGATATTTGACATAGCAATCCAAAACTGAAAAGCCACTACAAAGACATAACGAATTATATATAAATAATATCTTTAGTCAATTATCTCAACTTGAGTTGCTCATGTATAATTAAAATACACCATTGGACTTTAGATTTATGAGCAAGAATAGGATACTATGGGAAATAGCGTGGTGCTTTTAATCAATTTGGAATTTTTACCTAATTTAACTTTCGTTTAAATTGATACATGAAAATGAATGGCATCTACAGCTACTGTACTCAGGGTACCATTGGTTGACAGAAATAGTAAAAATGATCTGCAATGGTGCGAAGCTCGACTCTTTTTACAGTCAAGATTCAAAGTCAAGAGACGGTACCCATATTATGTGAACGACCCTAGAAATGTTCAATAGCATATATTATATTTTTTAAATGAAGGTGTCTTCTGGTCCCTGATAAAATCGAATTTTAAAGAGTATTGAATAGTGTTTTTTATAGTCGTTGAAGTATCCCTTGTATGTAATTACAAATATACAACGGTATGCGATTATATTAAGTGTTAGCTCTTAAGTCCGTGGAGCCTAGATTAAATGATGAGATGTGTTGCCAAAAAGTTTATTAAAAAAAAAAAATCGAAAAAATCAAAAAAATAAAAATAAAACGTTATTATGTATGTTCAATCATATAATATATAGATTGTATACTGCAAATATATATTTATTCATCATTAAAATAATATTGTATTATATTTATTAAAAACAATAAGATGAATATTGAAGTTGGCATTAGTGGTATTTTGAATGTTAAATTTATAAAATTGAAAATATCGTATATTAATAAACATTTATGTACCAATATGTACAGTTGTTTGCTACTAAGTTCCTGAATAATATTTATCATAAATTATAATATAAATAATTTCATAGTGAAAGAGAGAAAGAATTTAACAACTTCGTTTAAAGAATAAAAAATAGTTTTATTGTATTCACTTTTATCTTCAAGTAGAAAACGTAACATCACATTTTTTTTCTTTTTTTTATCAATGTATTTACATGAAAGAACAAAAATATCGCTTATACTATAAACCTTGCACCTTAGAATTGTAATCGTTTAATAGTTACGATATTAACACAAGGCCCAAACATCTTCACAGAAGAATTTATCATCAGATTATTCCAAAAATTTTACATATATACTTTTATTGTAGGGCTTTTATATTATTCGATTCATTCATAAATCACGTAATCACAGCATCGAAAGAAAAACGAAAATCAATTCAATTAGTATATCAAAATCATCATCTCATATCTCATACGAAATTCTGCTCTGACGAATCTCGTGCTTTTCTTTAGAAAAAAAAAAGACAAAAAACAAACAACTATTTCTCATCCCTTTGAGATAGGCACTCTTACAATAAACGACAAACTAGACAGCTACTTGAGGTAAAGATAACTTCGCTCCCGAGCGATAAATCCTTCCTCTCTAATCAGCCGATTATTGGAAGAGAATTTCACTTTACAACTAAATTGATATGAATGCATGCCATGGTGTAGAATGGTTCTATCACTGGGATGAATTTGTGTAATATGATTGATAAGACGTTGATAGTTTATAAATAATGATAGTTTTTGAATTTCGACAATGTAAAGATATTCGAAATCTGGTTAATCAAAAGTAACAAGTTTATTAATATGGGAAAAAGAAACTGAAAGATGTTCTCAGAGTGAAAAATTCGCCATTTCAAACTCTATTTTAACATGAAAAGAAATAAAATAAGAACGAAAACGTTTTGTCCCTAGTATTATTATAAATTTCACATCACTTCCATGCTGTTTTGTGTATTTTCTGTAAAACCTAGAGTAGATGTAGGCGTGTCTTGCGTAGTTTCTTCCATAGTTTGCTCTCCCATACCATCAGTCGCGTTTGTACCCGTTGAATTCACTCCGTCATCCCAATTTATTTTAAAACGAGTTACTCTCGGTTTATCACCTAGTATATTTCTCTGTACTTTTTCAAACAGGGGTTGGGTAGGTGGATTCTCGCGCAATTCCGTGTCCGTGTATTCGTTGTTAATGAAATAACCAACGCGAACAAACTCGTGACCGCGATATGAACAAGTTAATAAAACTACGGTAACTCCCAGCGCGTCGTTTACCGGAATTCTACTCACATCTGGTGGATCTGCCTGTGTAGAAAAAAACAAATAACAAAAAATACAATTTCAATATCAAAACAAAATCTTGATCCAATTAACATCAGATTAAAATATGGACAAAAATTCTCACCTGAAAAACGAACATGTGTCTTCCTTCGGGAATAGGTCCGACATAAATAGTGTCAAGGACTTGGTCAAATTCTTCCGACTCTGCGCTACCAACGTATATCATTTTCCATTCCAAATCTGAGATAAATAAAGTGAAAAAATAGGTTAGGAATTTTTTTTTTTTTTTGGAATTTATTAGAAATAGTTTTTAGTTAAATTAGGAAGTTGAAAGTGAAAATTGATCGTTTTAATTGAAATAAAATAAAAAAGATTGTTGAAAACATTTTGGAGCCATACATAACCTGTGAAATATTATTTGTTTTTATAGTAACATAAGATTTTACGGTGAAATATTCACTTGGACAGTTTTTTTTTTTACCTTCTTTAAGTTCCTCGATGCATTCAAACGTTACTTCAAATTGAAATGGATTTAGAAAAGGCGATGGATTATCCAAAACGGCCACATTCGCCAGTTGTACCTTGGCCATTATTAAACGATTTTAAACGCGTAGATTCGGTTTGAGGATTAGAAAAATTTAACAGATTCTTAGGGGTTACTTTACCCAACACTTACACGTCTATTAACTAACGATACTATAAAGTTTTTCGGTTATATTTAAACAAATTAAACAGACAAACAATTATTTAGCGCGACTTTGAGGTTGGTTTGGCGGCAAATGCGACAAAAATACATATCCGTTTTTGGTTGGGTTAAAAAAATTGAACGCAGCCATATGGTTATTGGCGGTCGTAGCGTTATTCTGGCAACTATATTATTGGTGGGTTGCTAGGTCAACGTCATTATACTAGGGATGGCGGTTATTTCGATAAAATCATTGAATTTTTATATTAATCATTCAGATAAATTTAATATCTCAAATAATTGTAAAGCCGATGAAAATTTGTCGACAATTTAGGTAAGTTTTGTTACAATATTGACAACATTTTTCCATTCCTGTCAAATCAGCTGTTCGCACGATCGTAAGTTAGCAGAAATAAAGTTTAGTGACAGATGAACGGAGTGAACGCAGCCGCATCAATCAGTTGATTAATTTCCGGTTTTAATACCAAAACCGCGGGAAATACAAACGAGAAATAATACAATCGACAGATTCATACGTAATTCGATGAAAATTATTGAAACAAAAATTCTCTAAGACGTAACAATCAATCTATTGAAGCAATCAACATGATGTACTGATAATTATTTTCGACAGATATATCATATAAAATTATTCTTGTTTATCGTTGCGAGTTTGGTATTTGTTTTGACGTCCACCTCTCGCGTTGATCTTGGTACTACGTATTGGGGCGGGGGGTGGGGGAGGGGGCATGACGTCCGTTATTGCGCATGGCTACTGCGCATACGGCTAGATTTCGTCGTCCATAAAAATTTCCCAGTAAAGAAAAGAGATTTGTAGTGGAAAAGTTGATACGTAAGTAAACATTTGTTAAAAAAATGCTAAACTACCAATCGTAAATTCGTACAATTAAATCGCTCGCGCACGTGTATACTTATAAAATTTCAGAAACTTATTAAAATAGTAGTTAAAAATTTCTTGTTAAGAACCAAAAAATTAAGGTTAAAACATTGAGCTCTTCGGGGCTCTATAGGTATGTAATGGTTTACGGAGAGAAAACAGTGAATTATGAAGATTGGACGTATATCTCCATCAGGAGTATCAACCTCCGACTTATCTGTATACATATTAGAAAATGATAATAAGAAAAGAAAAAAGAAAAAGAAAAGAAGAAGAAAAGGAAAAAACATTAATTAGAAAAGCTCGTTACAACAATCGGTTTTCATTGGCTACCCAAGAATTTTTTTTCTCAATTTTTTCATTTGCTGCCAAATTCAGGGCGTAGATAACGTAACACTATCAAAATTTATCCCTATATATTATTATTAATCTGTATACTATGTTCATTTTATTTACGATATATTCTATAACCCGTTCACAGATTCCTTTGGGTTAATGTTATTCACGTATAGTTTCTCTCCCTCTTCTCATACTCCCACTCCTAAACCCTACCTTCCCCTTACCCCTTACCCCCCCTCACCCACTTTACCGTTCCCTTTACCTCCGCGTAGTGTTATTCGGTTACCTTCCCCGCCCGTCGCGTCATTTACGTGTCACTCCCCACCCCATGATTTTCCACCGTTTTCCTATCACCCCTCCAGTCCCTCTCACTTGACGTTTCCCATCAGTTTTAACAGCTGTTTACGTTGTCTTTACTCATCTCAGAGTCGTATATTAGATAAATAAGTAAGGATATGTATAGACGTTGATTAAATATATTCGGTTATCGGTTTACAAATTATTTTACAACACTCGTAAATTACAAATGTTCGGTTTGTCATCAGTATCCTTTGTTTGAGGCAAGTGACAGTTCCTGTCAACTTTTTTTCTCTTTTTTAACATTTTTCATTCATCATTTTATCATTCACATACTTCATTAGTCATTATCGTTTCATTACTCAATAACTAATCTCATCATCTAATATAATATTAAATTAACCTAAAAATATTATCGCGATTGTAATATAAAATTTTTTTTTTCTTTTTTTTCACCTTTTATGCCATGGGACACCATTATTCGATACATATATTAAAAAAAGGAAAAATTCCTTTGTGATTGAGAGCATTGAAAGTATCGCAGCAAACATATAGCTTTCGCCGTAAAACTTTAAAACTAATTTTTACCAATTTTTCACCTCTTTTTCAAACTCATTAATAATCAATTGACGCGGAAATTGTAGAGAATATTTTTCATCTTATACATGGGATGATTCGCCACAAGGGTATGACTCATTTTTTGGTAAAGCTTAAGCTCCGCTCTGCGTTACGACTCAAATTTATAAATTCTTAGAATTTTTTTTCGTCGCATTTACTTATTCATTATTTGCATTGTTCTTTTACCGGAAAGCAAAGATTTGGTCCAAATATCGATGCGCTAATATTGGAAGTCAAACTTCGGGGTATAATCACTCCCTTTTTTACTTTTACTCCGTATTCTCTATATTCTGATTAAATTATTTTACGTTTCGTGGATACGATGTTATTGCGCAATGACAAAGATTCCGTAGTTTTTATTTATTTATTTATTTATTTATTATTATTTTTTACACTTTCTCTGTTAATCTCTAGTGTCCTACTTGATCAAGGTGAAAGATTATAATATCTAGATGATAATTATTTTTCTTTCATCATCCGAAAACAAATAAAAGTCACATGTTATCATAAAAACTTTTAATATATACCCAAAGATACATTATAATATATCTTCGTTCGTATTTCAATATCGTTTCGTTACTCCATTTCAGATAGCGATCGGAACTAGTACATTACCTAGGATTTCTAGGCTTGATCATTGGCCCAATTTAGAAAAAAATTTACGTAAGCCCTAAACGTGAGTTAAATAACGAACTTACTATTATTGCACAAATCAATTGTTTCACGGATACCGTCACCCCAAGTAATACGTATATCAATTTCTTACCTCTAGTATTATTATTTTAATATGACTAGTGTAAGCGCGAATATAATCATGTATGAATAATCATTCCTCATGAAATTTTACAGACTTTAATTGATAATTTGTGGGACTATATGTTGAATTTTTTCAATTCTCTGCAATCAGCGATTGATTTTCTACATATTGAAAATTGAAATTTTCAGGAACCCCGGGCTTCAAGCGTACTTCTGTTTTCTTCCAAGGCTAGTCGTGTGAAGTTGCAATAAGGAGTATGTCGGTGTTGAATCAAAGCGGTGAGGATGCGGTGGAGTGTCCGCTATGCATGGAGCCGTTAGAAGTAGACGATCTGAACTTCTATCCATGCACTTGTGGTTATCAAATTTGCCGTTTTTGCTGGCATAGAATTCGTACCGATGAAAATGGGCTGTGTCCAGCTTGTCGGAAAGCGTATCCTGAAAATCCTGCTGACTTCAAGCCCCTGACCAAGGAAGAAATTGCAAGGTATGTATATTCACTTTCATTTAATCATTATTTCAAACGTTGAAATAAATAATTACCACACGGATGAATATTCGTTTAGGTTGAAGGCAGAAAAAAGACTGAAGGACCAGCAGCGAAAGCAACGAGTTACTGAGAATAGAAAACATCTGGCCAACGTTCGCGTAGTGCAAAAAAATCTTGTATTTGTTGTTGGCTTGCCAATGCGACTTGCGGACGCTGATGTGAGTCTTGGAATACTTTTAAAGCAAAATTTTTCATACTTTAAATATCCAGAGTGAAATTTATCTTGCTTTAAACCATCTGCAATCACTTATCATTTTCTATTTAGGTTCTTAAGCGACACGAGTACTTTGGAAAGTTTGGAAAGATTCACAAAGTTGTCATCAATCAGAGTACCTCGTATGCAGGGTCTCAGGGTCCTAGTGCATCGGCGTATGTTACGTATCAGGTAACTCGATGGAATTCTTTCTGAAACCATTTCATTTGTACTATCGTTGTTTCATTTACCCAAGCATTGTACTTCTTTTAACATTATTTCGAAATTTTTAGCGACAAGAAGATGCGCTACGTGCGATAGAGGCAGTAAATAACATAGTAGTCGATGGGCGGACGGTCAAGACGTCACTGGGGACCACCAAGTACTGTTCGCACTTTATGCGTAATCAGGCATGTCCGAAACCGGACTGTATGTACCTTCATGACTTTGGTGATCAAGAGGCCTCCTTTACCAAGGAAGAGATGCATCAAGGCAAGCACCAGGAGTATGAGCGTAAACTTGTACAGTCTCTACACGCTCATGCGTCTGCGTTACAACGGTAAACCACTATTTTAAACGACCAAAGTCTCGATTTTCAATCCTTCATTCCGACGATTTATACCCAATTTTCACTCCCACAGAAAACCAACTCCATCACCTCCGGTCACAGGGGGCACAGTTCGGGAAAATGGTACGGCAAATCCACAAACAAAAGAGGCGTGGCCTTCGTTACAACCTGGGCAGACAAATAGTGAGTGAAATAGATGTTTTTTGTTCTTAAAAATGATGATTTATTCCTAAAGGTATTTGAATTTGCATAATAATGTACTATGAGATCGCGAAGGCAGTATATAGCGAATGAGTTGTGTAGCAGCTATGCATAAACAGTTTATATATTCGAGGTAGATTTGGAAGTTTGGAATAATTCTGAAAAAATTTTAACAGGCACACAAACAAATAGTAAAGAACCGTCTCCGCCTGTGAATACGCCGGTGCAGCCAGTCCAGTCGAACGGCACAAATGGAAGTGCTAGTATACAGCAAAATCATACAACTGTGACAATAAATCAACAAAATAATAACAACAAGGGCGAAGGGGGTCTGAGTCGCAGAGGAAAAAGTAATAGTGAAAGTAAGGCACAGGCTGCACGCAACAAACACAAAAACTCACAGAACAAAGAGAAACATGGAGTGAGGACGACCTCTCGATCTGAATCAAATTCGACAAATGGTCAAACTAGTTTGCAGATGCAGAGTAGCATGCAAAAAGAGTCTAGAAACTCTTCGGTAGATTCGGTTAGTGAAAATAGCCAGATGTTGAATACTAGAAGTAAAACGGATCAACATAATACTTTGCTAAGTAAGGATCAAAATCAGACGGAATACCAGAACGAGGAACCAAAGATTAACGGAGTCTTAGAAAATGGTGAAATGAGTCAATCAGAAAGCGAGAGTGAACCACCTAGAGAAGGGAGTACACCTGCTAGTACTGTTTCAAGTACCGAAGAATCTACAAACCACAATGCAGGGTTAGTGGATTCTGAAGAAATTGGCAGTGCGGCTGTGTTAGGTGAGTTCTTTATACTCGCCGTTATTTCTGTCTGTCTCGACTGTCTTTTATTGAACTGAATTATGAACAAGGTTTATAATAATATAGACATTCCTTGAAATACAGGTTTTCCACTAACAATAAGCACATTCAATAATAGTTAGTTCAGAACAATGCCATATATTCAAGTTACTATTATTAAATCATCTATTATCAAATGCGCAAATATTAACGCATAAACTACGCCTTATCATATACATACATATATACATACATACGTACATACATATTATATGTATAACATATACATTATTTTTTATTTCAAACTGGTCACAGACGCTAGTGAATTATATACATATTATACGCGATAATAGTCATTTATTGTGATTGCTGAATGAATTTTTTAAATAAATACGTGTCTATACTTGTCATAAATAATTAGGGAGATCGGAATCTAACATCACTTATCAATCTTATATATGCAATGTTGAAATATTTACAATTTTTAATATTTAAAAACACTTATATATGTGTATTGTTGACACTGCTGATGATCGATTTTTTTCCTTTTTCTTAAGACATTATTATTATCATTTTTTTTTTTTTTTAATTGCATACAAAGATGAAGAATCAATTTCAAGTTTCAGTCTACAACTAATATTGTATGATATGAAAAGATTTTAATTTTGATAGGATCTCGTTATTTTCAAGTAGACTAATCGATGAATTTCTTTTATTCATCATAATATACTATTGATTTTTAAATACGCTTTGTTACCCAACTTAGAAACTCGCTATTACTATTTATATTCATATATAAAAGCATCTCTTTGCTATTAGCTTTGGGATGGGTGACGATCATTTATACTCTAATAAACCGATCTTGATGCTTTTCAAAAGACTATTGAAAACATGCAAGAAGTCAGATCCAAGTACTTGGTCATGTATTATACCTAAGGTTTTCAGGCCTTTTGCAACTCTCAGTATAACAAACATTTACTATTTATTCATGGGTTTATTGATTTATTTTATTTTTTTTTTTTTTGTAGTAGAATAAAACTCATTGTATTCAAGAATAATAACATAAATATTATCGACTCAATAATTGACAAACAGTTTATAAACTTACACAGCATGTTGTCCGTAAAATAATCTTATTTATTTAAAAACAAAAAACTAAATCATTATCTGGTTACTAACAATTATCAATTCTTTATTTTCTCATTCCGTTATTTGTTATAAATAAATAAGAAAAAAAAAAAATTATGGCAGTAATTTTGGCCAGCGTGTGTTAGGGCTTTGCTTTTCAAAATAGTTGAAAAATTAAATATTTTCGGTCTGTTTAAAAAATAATGTTCAATTTATCATTTAAAGTTAAAAGTATTCTATAGTATATAGTGATCATACCTATATGTGCTTTAATGTAGATCTTATGATCTAAATAGTCACAAAACACTGCCGTACTATATTAATGTGTGTTTTAAGAGTAATACTTATGCCAAGTGCCTATCAAAGAGTGTAGAATGATACGTACTATAAAAATATAATATGCCAAAATAAAGAGAGTTAATCAGAAAAAAAATTGATCGTGTTGTGTCTTCGTGTGTGCTTATTTTTATCCTACACAGAGAATAGGCTAGTTAGATAACGCGATCTTTGTCCAGAAAATAGTGAAAAATTTTTACAAGACTTTAGTTTGAAGATTTTTCTGCTTTTTCTTATTTTTTCTAATTAAATAACATTTTCAGGTAAGTATTAAAAGTAGGAAGAGACTCTTTTGGTATATCAAAGAATCTCTATCGACTTTTATATACAGCCAAATAAATTTATCATATCAAATGAGACACTAATTACGTAGTACTATTTATTCACATCCGTAAATTTTATCAAATTCAAATAATTTAAAAGCTTAGGTCTATAATGCAGATATAGTGCACGCAGTAGTAGCGATATAAAATTCATTTGATCAAACTAATGGGAAAATAAAAATGTGTCACACACACAGACACGCACACTGAGATACCTATCAGTTATCAATATCAACTGATTCATTTATTTGTTTATAACGTTAATTTATTTCTATAATATAGGTAATTTTTATAAAAGATACATAGGGTTCATCGGATTTTTAAAATTTGGCTTCTTTTTCATTTCTGAATATTTATGTATTATATCAAATTGTGAACAAGGAGCTAAAAACGAATTGACGAACTAAAATCCTATCTTGTTTATCATACTTTCTCATTGTTTGATGGTAACGTTAGTTTTCTGGGCAAAGATCCAATCAATAGCATTAAAGGATATATAATATTCTAATAATTTAACAATGTAATCTAAACGAATGGAGAAAAGTATCTGGTATCATTTTATTGGGAGCTGTTTATTCTGGCATTCTGGAGGAACCTTAAAACAAGTAGATCGCATCTCGTAGTGTAGCGGTTGTACGTGTCGTGTCTAGGTACTTCTCCGGAAAGCACGACTTCATCTCAGGGCGTCTCACAACAACTACCACCTGGTCTACACGTGCATAATGGTGGGTCACAAATACAGCTGAATCACCGGTCCATCTTTCAGACGGATAACAACAGCTTTTTTAGTTCCAATACCTTTCAGAAGGTATCATCCACTGTATCTACGCCACCCACCTCACAAACTGGTACGCATTATAGTTCTGTTTGATTCCTATTTACAAGTTATTTATAAAATATCTTCATAATTGCTTTAACTTTGTCACAATTTCTATCCTGATATTACAACTTTGTTTTTTATTATGTTTTTTTTTCTTACCTTGATGTAACTTGGTGTATAGATTTTTTTGAAAATTTTCCAACAGGGAATACAAGTTTGGATTGGATGAGTACAGGACTGGTATCTATACCCGATTCTTTACCGACAGTTCATTCTAGCGAAGATTGGCAGGCAGCTTTTGGATTTCAACCTGAACCTTTGCAAACAAATTGTGCAACACATAAGCCAAGCCCCTCTAGTTCACCTGGCGTATCTTTCAACCCGGACGATTTCATCGACGGAGAAGTGTACACCAATTCAAGATACGCTGCTTTGGCAGAAAATGCAACTGTATTTGCAACAAGTTTTCTAACGGATTCACCGGCGTCTAAATTCATGGCTGATTTTCAACAAAATTCGTTGAGACAGAGGCTTGTGATGCAGGTAAATATAGTTAATATTAATTAATCTATAAGTCCAATAACTTATAGATGCCATCACATTTTGATAGGCGCAACAAAATCAGGAAAATTGTGATTATATAAAACAAAATGGTCAGGCCACACTGGACGAGTTACACAAACATCACAATGAAGTTAGTACAGAGGTAAAGGCTGACGATGATTTGGGCTTCGATCCTTTTCACGAGACTCAGAAGGCATTAGCTGAATTAATGGAGAATGAGATGCAGCTGCAGCAGCAGAGACTCTTTCAACAACAACAACAACAACAGAGGGAGCGAGAAGAACAAAACAGAGCACAACAACAAGGTCTTGCTGGTTTAGGACCACAGCACTTTCCACAGGTGAGAAAATGGCTAATATTCTAACTTCTTTTTTATCCTATCAATACCATTTATCGCTGAATCAATAATTTAGTGACCCAAAATTCTTATTGATTAATGCTGATCTTAATTTCTTGTTTGTTTCTGGTACAGGTGGCGCATATTGCTCATTTGCAACAACAGGCACAGCACATGCAGAATCTTCAGGCATTGCAGCAATCACATTCCCTGTTATCGCGACTTCCACCAAATTTGTTGCCCCAAAGCGGTACGCAGAGCCCTGCGCCGACGACAGCAGCACCGACCAATCTGGGACAGCGTAGTCGTCTACCACCACCAGGCTTTCCAGGTTCGGCTCCAAATCACATGAACTCCTTTGGTTTGGGTATTCCGCGACCAGCACCCACAAACACTGCTCTTTCCGGTAAATAACCATCAACTTCAGTTAGAGCATGTGAAATACGACGATTTGACTCTACAAGTAACATACGGAGGCGCATATCGAGATCATATTTTCTACTCCGATGAGCGAAACAGTTTTCATTCATAGCAGAACTATTTATTTCCGTCTATACGAGTCCCACATTCTATATGATCAATTTGGGATACTGGAAAGTGTAGCTAAAAACTGGTTTGATATTATTATTATCTACTTGTTTTACCATTGATTGCTGAGACATTGATCTATCGATCTATTACCAAAGACCTGAATTGTAGGAACGAAATATTTGTATTTCGTGTTGAAAATTCACACCTAACTCGAGGGAATGCTTGGATATTTATTATCAGGCAAAAATGAACAGTGGCTAGGACTGTGTTTGTGTTACAGAGTTGCTTATGTCTGCAGGTAGTAAGATACTGCCATTCATGAGTCACTCATCTGGAGTATTGTTCACCGGGGGTCAAACGGCACAGCAAAGCACTTTTTTACCCAACGGTGGCCCGCTGCTTCGATCCCAAGGTTAGAACCATCCTATATTTGAATTCTACTTTTCCTCCGCAGCAAAGTATCAATCAATAATCTTCGAAAAAAACGAAAAAAAATATATGAAATCGTATATACCTATTGTACAATTTTTTTTCATTCAGCTGTTGGTAAATGTGCCGGAGATGCTGTGTATAGCTTAAAGGATTGGTGTGAGATAGGCAGTCCACAACAGCAATATCATCAACAAGCTCTACATCAAAAAGGAGGGTGGAATAATATTGGCCCTGTCGCAGATTGGACTTCTATCGATCCAGCGATCGTCAGCTCATCTAGGCCAGTTCCTTCTTTCCAGGCCCCAGCTACCTGGCAGTTTCCTCATGTTCACTCTCCACACACAGCTCCTCATACAACACAACAGGTCAATAGATTCTTCCTATCAATTGGAACGGTTTTTTAATCCTGAATTGTTACTCTGATGAAAAAGCCAATGTACGAAGTCTAATCTACAGATTTTTTAAATTTTCAAACGTAAAAATTTGATGTTTATTTATCAGGAGCAAAACCCTCCTCAGCATTGGGCAATGCAGCCACCACCAGGCTTTGCTGCGCCTTCGTCTAGCGCGCAGCATAACAGTCAACAGCCGAGCTCAGCCACACAATCGCACTCCAAGCTCATCTCTGCCGGATCTGAGATTGAGAGTAAGTAGTAATTTGAAAGGCGAAAATATGTAATAATTCTTGAATTAATAATGAAAGTTTAAGGTGAAATTTTCTAACTTTATTGAGATTGAAAGCGATCAGTAATTCAATAATTAAAGAACCTTATCACTTGTTACAGCCTTGTAAACATCATGCCGACAAACCAGCAACACGCGATACACAGTTAAAGCATCAGAGTGTAAAAATAGCAGCCGGTGGCTGGTGACGTACCTTTTCTAACTTATGTCTATATCTATTTCAAAAAAAAAAAACAAAAAAAAAACATCTATTTTTCTTGTCAAAAAAGGATGTTTAGTATTGCGAAAAGAAAACGAAACTATTAATATTCTCGCAAATCTCCTAACTTACAAACACACCATTGATAATATATCATCCTGATATAATTATATTTAAATATGTATTAAAAATTACTAACATTCATTTTTCTCGGATAAATTTTTCTATTTTTTTTTTTATTTCTTTTTCTTTCGCTTTGTGTTTTCACAATAAGATAATGACACAAAAATGTCAACACAAGGAAGGCCGTTTGCGATAAATTTGTGCAATATTAAATTGATCTTGGCAACAAATATCTACAAAAAAACAACAAACAGTTTCACATTAATACAGGTGATCTGAATGTAAACGAAGATCAATTAGTTTGGAAAGAATAAGCCGAAAGCTGGAGTGTGTAAAGATTGCCGAGGACAACTGAGCTCAATTATTTGCTTGCAATGTCAAATTGTAGTACTAGTACAGTTTAAAGATAGCAACAAATTTCCACAATTTTAATAACGGGGATATATTTGGCCTGCGCACTGGCACAAGGAATTTAAACTCTGTGTAATGTGACTCCAATTTTAATGTATTTTCTAAAATCCCATAAATTCAACCCATTTAGGAAAGATCCTTTATGGCGATCGGATCATTGTCGGATAAATTAAAAGAGAAAAGGGAGAGAAAATATTATCAAAACATATAAGTACGTATCTACAGTCATATATGACAGCCCCAATTCGGGTGCAAAGCAAAGCGCAGCACAGATTCGGTTTTTTTGTTTAGCAATTCAGAGAATTGATCGACTTGTTGACTATACGAAAATTAAAATATTAAGAACAAGAAATTTTGTAGCCTTAAGAGTTGCGCGACATAGTTAGCTGAGGAACTGAGCTATTTAGTAATTATAATAACAGAGCATCACATTCATCCGAGTCAACTAGATAGACTCATTTCGCAATTCCACTCGCTATATACCTTCCGCTTTATTTTTCTTTTTTTCCTAACAGAATATTTGAGGGCGCTTATTATTGTATGTATTGAGATTCTAGTCAGGAATCATTCTTATACTTGTGAGTTGCCAGTTTTCTTCACAAACATTGTATGATGTGTAATTTATACGGCAAGTTGTATTATAAGCAGGGCAAAAATCTTTCCTCTTTTTCCCTGTTGCTGCACATTGACAAAGAAAAAAAAACGGTTCGATAATTTCAAGACCAGATCAGAAGTTTGTTTTTTATTTTATTTTTTCTCAATTTTATCAACTAATGTTTTTTGATTGAGGAAAAGATATAGACGGCTGTGTACAGGTTTCGTCGGGTGGAGGGCATAGTATGTATGTATACTGTATATATAGATGTACATGTATGTATACCGTATATCTATGTACTAAAAAAATTTAGAATTATAGTTAAAATATTGAAAAATTTACAAAAACAGAGAAGCACACAGGGGTATAGTGAAAATGTCAAGAAAATGAAATTTCAAGGTAGTCACTAGCGACGATACTTGGTGCCATAGATTTAGAACGAAGACAGTAACTTCAACATTCATTATATAAAATGTGAAAGAATTTTTTCAGCTCATAGACAAAAAAAAAACAGTAGTATTAATATCTAAACGTGCGTTTTAGAGCAGTATAAAAATTACAACGCTAACTTTATCTAACTTCAAAGCTTATATTTGATCAAATTTTTCGGCTGATAACCAGTGGAAAATTTTTCCATGGTCTATCGATATAAAGTTTTCTTGACAATTTTCATATTTTTTAATGGAATTAAAACGAAAAGAAAAAAAAAGAACACACTATTCCTTGTGATGAAATCTCTTAAACAAAAAACGTACTGTGCATGTAACGAGAGGTCAGATTGCATTCAAGTTTGGTATTCTGAACGTTAAGGGCAGAACACACATTTTGTATATGCGATGTTTAATTTTCGTTTAAATTCGCACCATTTAAAAACTAGCAGGCTGCACGTTAAGGACAGTTATGCGGTATTAAGGGTGGGCAAAGTAAACGAAAGACCTCTTGGAAGCATGGTATTAAAGGACCTAGAAAGCAAATGCGTACTTTGACATGCAAAGATTGGACGGCTGGCGAAGGAATTTTTTTGTTTTTTTTCGAAGATACAAAAAAAAAAAAAAAAAAAGAAAAAAGTACAGCACAGTCCTTAATTTGTATAAAATGATTAAAATAATAAGAGACGGCGTCTAATTATTAATATTATAATATAAACTGAAATTACACAATATTAAATGAGCGCGCGTAGCGATTCTGATGACTAAAGGTCATATCGCAAACAAATAGATACGCAAGTGAATGAATGAAGAAAAAACAAATAAATAAATAAATAAATAAAAATAAAAATATGATTATTATAAATTTATTGATTGATTTAAGGTAATCGAAAAATATACGATATATGCGAGAGCAAAAATAAATTGATTGATCGCAAGTGTTCCTTTAAAATACCTGCTATGTGTTCCTTTATAAATTCATTTTCAAATATTTTCGGTCATCTCAGGACTGCAGATATTTTACATGCGAAAATTCATTAAATTTCATCTGTGATATTGTTTTCTATTAAAAATAACGTCTCTGAGAATATCTGACTAGACTTGACAAGACAATTTATAATAATCAAGATTTGGTAATGTAGAGCGATGTGCTGTTCCGTATAAAAAATTTTACGAGGCTTTGCCGATGTTCGAAATTTTCAGCTACCAAATGTCACCAAGTTTCGTTACAGGTATGTTCAAGTTATTAACATAACGACACACATGCCTGGCTCTATTGATTTGAAGACCATACCTCTCCGTTATCTGCGGTATGGAGTGGCAATTTTATACATTGAAGTTATTTTGATATTCAAGGTATTTTTGAAAACAAGACACTTGTCGTAAATCAACAAACTGGTTGCTTTTATTGATCAAAAAAATATTACAGACCTCTTTAATATTGTTTTTTTTTTCTTTCTTTAATTTTTTTTCTCTTAAGAAATATCTTTCGATTTGTTGGACGTAACATAGTTGAACTTCTCTTTATAATCGCACGGAATCGAGTCTAAAAAAACTAGTAAATAATGGTTGAACATTTTGCCAAGAGCCGGTTTGATACAGGGTCACTTGGAGTAAATAGACACTGATATAATATTCTGAGTACAATAATGTTTTTAACATCAGTTAAATTATGTAACATTTTCAATAATCATAGTAGTTCACGACAAATCAAATATTTTTAAAAATATGCAACAATGCATATCGGGTGTTTGACTCTTGATTAATGGTATTCTAATTTTCGTATAAAATAATGCTGGCGTAGGAAAATACAAACTATTCACATATGTGTTATTAATACATCAAAGTGGTATGTAATTCAAAGTATCATCATGCACATATCAAATAGCAGGGATAAATAGTCATTTTCTACTGTATTAATAATCCATTAAGTTTTCTAGAACTATTCAAGATAAATCAGTTTCAGAGGAAGAAAGGCCATTTCCATTCCTTTGGTAAAAAATATGAAACTAAGAAAGTAAATGAGTAAGGTAATTCTTGTTGTTATAAATGAAATGTAGAGCTAGTTAGAAGTTAGGTACAGCTATGTAAAGTCATTGTCAGAATCACTGTAATTTCTAACGCTAATTTTTTTTCTCTGCTCATTTTTGCCAAGCTTTTTTGATCTCAAACTTCTTCGTGTCAGACCCCAAAACGCCTCTGGTCTTAGGTCGCTTTTAACTGCTGTGAACTTCCATCCCATATGTATATCACAGCCTTTGCACGATGCTATTGTCCAAGCGTATCTGAATTTTGAATATTATTGCGCATTCAGTCAAATGGTATTTTATCCAACATTTTAATGAATCAAAGAAAATAGGATATATCTGTTTACTAAAAAAATGTAAAATTCTTATCATCTAGGTATAGCGTACCCTGGGAACCAGCTATATTCTGTACACGGAGATTCCCTGCTCAGTTTTATACCTTGAGCTTTATATAGAGTAACAGTCTCGTGAATAATCCCAGCAGGATTGCAGTAAGCACTTTGCGGACCTTCTTTGCTCATAGGAAATATGTCCGATTGCTTACCGATGAATTCATCGCATCTAGAACACGCGAAGACTCGATCCTATAAATGATGAAAAATGAAGATAACAAGGTATCGAATAATAGCAAAAAATACTCCCAGTATTCGTTCAACTTCTATCAACTTAACAAACCTCAACAAGGTATTTGATCTCCCACTGTAACCTGGGAATAGCACAATCGTAGTTAAGTAGAATAATTCTCTCGTTGTCGTCCAACGGAAGATTTTGAGCAACCCAAAAGGATAATTCTGTCGGATCTTCCGGTATATTACTGCCCTCTAAACCGTAATAATATCGCATGAAATCTCTGTTTCTGGTTTGAGATCAGAGATATTTAAAATACAAACAAACAAAGTGCATCATAATGCAAGAAAATAGAATAACAGTAAAACTAACGAGTTTCAATGTATTGAAGACACTGCCTGATTCTGTTAGAAAGTTTTCTTGAATCGTATTGCCTATAGACCCAAGAAGGCCAGGGAGTTAGAATAGCATCGTGTCTTTCTAAGTTCTGTTCCCTCTTTGCCTCCTGCTTATTTCTTGGTACATTTCTGAGCCGATCCAGGCTGACTAATCTCTCATCAAATAACGGTGTACCCAGCGATATTTCAGGCAGTATTTTAACATTTGCCGATATCTTTCCATAGCCCTGTTTTATTAGTTTTTTTTTTAGAAAATAAAAAGCAGTTTAACATCTTAAATAGAATCATAATCATCGATTGGGTAAAGAGAATTTTTCAATTCAAACAACAAACCTGAATAACACGTAATACTTTAAACCGTTGTCTCCCTTTAGCTTTAACTCTGAAACTCTGCAATTGCGCTTCGTGTTTATACTGATAAATTTCAGCCGTTGTACCAATATGATCTCTCTTCTTCTCATCACCCTCGCAAACAACTCCAAATGTCCTATCCTTTTCTATACACTTTTGCAACATGTCTATTTCCTCTGTACCGTGAACAGTCATCGGTAATGTTTGACCAGGGAATAAAACAACGGATTGTTTTACTAGCAATGGTAAATTCATGTATATACCATCGTCCAATATAGTACGTCCTCTAAGTTCCTCCAAGTTATTTCCCAAATACTGTAAAAAAAGAAAAAAAAAAAAAAACAACATTAGTAAACGATACATGTATGCGATGAAATAACGAAATTCTCAAATCTTACCGAATGAGTTGCGGGCAGTGTTAAATCAAATGTATTATCCGTTGGCGGAAGTGTCGCATCATCGATATTGTCGTCAGAGTCGTTTGCTTGCGTTACGAATGAAGTGTCTAGTATATGGAATAATATGTTTGTGACAATGAATGGATTAGTGCTTATAGGTAGTGGATTGTTTTTTTTTTAAATTCATTGCTTTTTTTTTTCGAAACAGGATTTTTGTTGATTTTCATATTGTTCAGAATTCAGTGATAGAAGAGACTGAAGATTGTTGACTCTGAATGATTGATTTTATTACGTTTTTTCTCAAATCCAGAGGTTTTCTTTTTTTCATTTTTTTCATTTTTTTCATTTTTTCTGAAATACTCATACTAGTTGCATTTACGTCTTAATTTATCAATATCGCAAAACGACAACCTTACCTGAATCGTTTTCTTCCGAAGTAGCAGATTCGTCTGTCTCGAATATGAAACTCATTATTACGTTTAGGCCGTAGTCCGTTTACGGATTTTGGTCAAAATTTAAAGAGTCTTTGACGAAAATTGAGCCGTATATCAGACACAACAAAAATAGCAACAAAAAGATGGGAATTATTACGATATATATTTTTTTCTTTATTCTCCACATATACCATCAACCAATCACAGGTTATCTCTTTAGGTACTACGTATTGATTATGTGAAACCGGGACTTTCAAAAATCGCGAAATTTATTCACCTCAAATTGTTTAGACTATTTTTTTGACCATACAATACATTTTCTAACCCTCAAAAAATGTACTTCCAAACAGACAGACGACGGACAGATCAGTGCGGCCGTAACTGTCAAATAGGTTATAAAACGTGATTAGAATATAGGCTATGTGATATGTTGATGATTGATCGTCGCTCATCAGTTTAACGTTTAAGATTCATTTTTTAACTACAAGGTTAAATTATGAACGAACTGAATTTACAGAATGAACAATCATCCTCAGGGGTTGAAAGACAGATATCAAAAACCGGTTTAATATTGGTTGGAATTACGGGTGAGGTTATGTAACGTTATCTATTATTTTAGTACAATAAAATATCGACAATTGTTTTATTATAACAGACAATGATTAGAGTCGATATTTTATCTAGGTTATATTTATATTTATATTAACTATATTCGATACATGTTAGATAAAAATTAATTTATCTAGGAGGCGCAGCTGTTGCTATTAGCGCAGTATGTCTTCCGTTCGTAAGTCCTGCCTTAAGAAAAATCTGCCTACCTTATGTACCGGCGACTAATCAGCAGGTTGAAAATGTCCTTAAAGCTTTAAAAGGACGGACTGGTAGCCTCGTCGATTTAGGTAGCGGAGATGGACGTATAGTAGGTTAATAAATAGATTTCTTTTATCCTAGTAGTATACTCTATGGATTATAGTCGTTTTCTGATTATTCAGAACTGTTGATAACCGGAATCTCACGAAGCAGAGAATTTTCAGAAAATAATTAACAACATTTTATTTCCTTAGGTTTTTGCCGCTGCGAGTCACGGCCTTAAGGCTGATGGAGTCGAGTTGAATCCATGGCTCATAGCGTACTCAAAATTCTCTGCTCTAACGCGGGGATTATCGTCGAGAGTAAATTTCTATAGAAAAGATCTATGGAAGTTTAATTTAAAGAAGTACGATAATGTCGTTATATTTGGTGTTGAGCAAATGGTAAGATATATAAATAATAGTAAGATATAAATAGATAATACTGTTACATTTGATTCACAGTGTGATTTTCTTTATCTACCATAAGTTGAATGAAATGGTTGATTGTTTCACAGATATACATATTACGTATTATTCATCAGAAGCTATGATATCCGAGTTCTTATTTCCTTGTTATCTGATATTTTACAATGAGTTTTATATTTTTGTGTTACTCATTATTATCCAATATGCGATTTCTCACTTATTGGTAATTGATATTTCACAACGATCGCTGATAGCAATAGAAAAAAAAATCCAATCTGATATTGCATAAGAAAGTCCTTGATGTTATCTGCATTAGGAAATAAAAGTTGTGAATTTTTCTTTATTACAGATGAATGAAGTTGAGAAAAAGTTCATCTCAGAACTGAGAAGAGATAGTTTGATAGTAGCTTGTCGTTTTCCACTACCAAATTTACAACCCATTGCAACACTCGGACACGGAGTCGACACAGTTTGGGTCTACAATAATCAGGCTATAGTAAAGTAAGTTCAGACACATTGTGATAACTATCATATAGTTATCTAATCTTAAAAATTAACGAGGCCTCATAGAACTTGTTTCTTCATTTTGTCAAACTGCTTTCATGATGCATATTTAAAAAGAAATACACTTTGTATAATGCGGAGTTTTCAACGTCAATAAACAAGTCAGATTATTGTGAAAGAATTTATTGCAACACTTCATTCTACGATACATAATGTACGATCAAAGGTATACAAATATGATGAATGGGATTGTCTTTTGATATACTATGATCTTTCCTTGCAACACAAACTCGTGCAAGTATGAAGTTTTGAAATATATAAGTTAAATGAGTTTATGGACTAACTTAAATGATAAGAATATTTATATTCTTGAAGCACTGGTAAACTTGGCATTGAAAAGTTATTGAGCTCTTTATCAGATAGTCAACTCCAGATCATTCGGGTTGAGATTCAATTGCAGTTCACTATACCTAATTCAAAGGTTTTTTATTTGAGTTATTCTGATGAAAAATTGGAATGACGTTTTCATGTAATAAAAGTGATCTGTACTAATTTTCGTTTATGAAAAATTGTGCTATCAGATTAGAGCCGCCAACTATTGGAATACTTAGGTGTAAAATGGTTGATAAAATAGTCGATTTACCTTGTCTTTGCAGAGACGCTAAATGCAATAAACTAGGTAAAGTAAAAACGTATATAAAACCGCTCATTGCTCCTGTATATCTAATGATCGTACCAACACGTGGCATAAATACAGCAAACAATACACAGATTGTTACTGTGACAATGTTTGCCATTAACACATAGCTTGTAGGCTGGTTAGAAGTTTTGAAAACTATCGACAATATTTGAATGCGTAACATGTAAGCTATCAGTGGATAGACCGTTAGTAACTGAAAGAGTATAACGATTCGAGCTCCTACAGTCAAAGGATCCCATTTCTGGAAGTTGTTCAATAAATTCTGAAAACAAACGGTCATAAACTCCTATAATATTATCACTTTTGATTCATATCTTTGAAAATGGTTGAATTTTTTAAATTATTCTATTATATTTACGGCAGTATTGTTTTAGATTGAAAATTAACTTACATCTTCGATACACGACTTAGCCAATGGAAAAGAAATGTAAAATGTAGTTCCAATGAAAATGTATGTAAACGCAACCAAAGCATAAGCTATCGTCAAGTCTCTCCCCTGCAAGTAGTGATAATATTTTATTAACGGCATTTTCTGTCTCAGCAGAAACAATAACACGCCTTTGGCGTAAATTTACTTACGTTATTCCTTTGGTTGTGATTGTTTTGCATTATGGTGATGATAATGTTGTGTATAAAAAACGACAGCGCAAGCATGCCGGATAATGCAGGAAAAGTTATCCTCAATTCCCAACTACTTTCCCACGCTTTCTCATCCATGTTAATACCCCACGTGCTTGATTTAATCACGATAAAAGCAATCAAATAAATCACTGATATGGTACCTGTGACAGTTGTAAGACGTTTAAATTCTCCAGGACAGAATTAGCTAGTTGGATGTTGGATGTAATGCTTAATAAGTTCCAATTCTTTAATACACAGAATCTCGAGGCCGAGAATTGAATTAGAGAAAATACTTTAGGTACTTACCAACGGAATTAAATTTCATGAAGAAAGTAGCGCTGTTGAAGTTGAGCAGAGGAAATATGAGTATTGCCAAAACCATTGGGACTGTTTTGTACAGATCCCAGAATGGTCCCAAATTATCATATGAACGGTCATGGACATAAATGCTAGTATCGTTGTAGATTATTTGTTTCGGGCACAAAACTATAGGGAAACAAAATTCGTTATTGAATATATAAAATCTTTCTTTACCCAGCTAAGGTGTACTCGATTAACTGAATGATTGGATATCATTTGGAAAAATGCACCTTCTATTGGAAGAGATCCGTTTGATAATGGGGGATGGAGCGGTAATCCTGCGATATTATCTATAAAACATAGAAAGTGATTAGTAAATAGAATCAAGAGTATGGAATATCATTTGTACAAGTAACTTTGTTGATTTGATAATCGATTAACATACATGATTGCGTATCAAAACAAAAGTCTTGGCTACTTACCGTACAGAAAATTAACTGAATAGTACAAGAAGTTTGACATTAAAACCCAGCATGCGATGTTTGCTCCTAGCATAACTGTGATGCTAAAAGTTTTTGCAATATATTCTGCCCAGGGGCCTAGTAGAGCTCGACTGAGTCCAGTAACTTCTCCATTATCTCCTGCTCCTGGAACATGATGAAATTATTCATATCTAAGCCTGCCTTCAGTTCATTGAACTTATTTTTCACTTAATTTGAAATCTCATAAACCAACCATGGTACTTATGGACTTGGAGCAATCTGTATGCAGTGTAAAGACAAAGCCCTCCCATAGCCAACATGAGTCCTATCCCAGGAATAAGTCCTGCCATTGCTATTCCCCAGGGCATAGTCAACAACGATGATCCCAAGATAGTATTCCATACTGAAAATCTGCAAGGCAAAATGGTCTCATCATCTCTCTTTCATGATGTAACGTCAAATACAGAACATCGTACGTTTATAATACCAAAATAAGTATGTGAATAATTTTTTCTGGGGTCTGTCTCACACGCTACTGCTTTTCAGCCCTTTAAGTGTGATCAGTTTTCATATAGGCATACGAATTCCAATACAAGTTTAATAGACGTAATGTATAAAATATACATAGCATCATAAGACACATAAGTCACATGTGAATATGACCAATACCCCTGTAATATGTTCCATATACACATGTATATCTGTATTATTGAGTGGGAGAGGGTAGCTACCCTAGCAAAGGACATTGAACTGAGTAGCCAGTTGCCTAGGTAACAGACAGAGCAATACCCCTTACTATCCTATAGTCTCACAAGTTTCTGAGCTATAGTATGTGAACTTCGATATTCTGTCTGTTTGTCAGACTCTATTATATTTGGCAAGGGGTCTATTCATGCACCGGTTATCGAAGCAGCCAGTGCATTGCACTCCCCTGGTGGGAATGCAAGCATTTGCAATGCCAGATATTGTTGCCTGAGTCTATAATTATTTAATTATTATTAAAAAGGTGTATACCTACAGTGAAGATCGAGTGTATGAAAAAAAAAAAAGTAAATATGTTTGTGATAATAATTTTAACAAAAAATTAATTATCTTATAATAATTGATTACACCACGCGACGTGTTCCGATCCTTAAATTTTGATAAATTTACAGAAATATCTCGATCAATCCATAATGATTCTTTGTATAAATTTTGACTAGTGTTGTGCAATTTTGAAAAAGTGCAGTGATGAATTTTGGTTTTCTTCATATTCTCAAAGTAATGATGAAATTTGATTTTAAATATAAAATCTAATAATTTCGCATTGAGTATGATCGTGTTCTCTTCCATATTATTCACTCTGCTCTAGGCCTTGATTTTTTTTAGACCAAGATGTGAGTTAATGATTTTGCTTAATCCACTTTATCAGTTGAATACAGTTCACATTTCATAATGTACAGTCAAGGCCATGAAACGCACAGATGATGGTATCAGATCAACTGTAAGCACACTATATGATAATAATTACACCCGTGTTGTACTATTTTTTCCTTCTGCAATGAAGTATACTATGCTATGCTTTTGTTGTTAAAGAATATTCCCCAACGTGAAGCTTTTTATCAATTTTGATATCAGCTGACCCAGAAGCTCTTTCCATGCAGGAATCTTCATGGAAGATATCCGCAGTACACAATATAATGTACTATTCGAAGAAATGGTAATAATTTTCTATTATTATACAAATGACGCACAATATACTTCTGCAAATGATTCTGATGAAATTATTGTTGTTTCATACATCAGCTAAAGTTATGGCGATAAAAAATGGTAAAATAATGAACAAAGCAGTATTAATACTGGCATATCGTGTATATGTTTAAAATAAGAGCAAGTCGACATTAATAATGAACTTATCGTTATAAAGGCAGGAAAAAAAAAAACTTTCCTACAATTTAGTGGTTCTTCGCCGACTAACTCTTATTTGCAATAACTGTAGAAAAATTCGAATTATAAAAGGCTTCACATTTTTTAACGGTCTTCAAAAGTATTTGCAGATAATTTAATCAAATAGAGATAACATGTCTCTCTGGTCCTCTGTAAAATTTGATCATCTTCTATCAAACATTATTTGATTTTCTCTGAATACCCAATGATTATTAGGAGAGAAGAATTGGAAAATAGTTTTAATTGGAAAAAGATTAGTAGTACCAAATTTATATATCTATCATTTTACTTACATAGTTACTATGGAGCTTTGCGTGCGTTTGGTACTTTTGGAAGACAATGGTGTTGGCTCCTGTGGCACAGATAATGTGCCCGGTAAAAACCCTCGTGTAACTTCTTTTACGGATGACCGTGGACTGCTCCCTTTATGTCTCTCAGTCTCTAACAACTATACTTATTTTGTTATTCAGAATTTATTTGCGCATGCATGAAGGAAGTTGTGAGGTATGAGTCCATCGTAATTTGATTATCTATTAGAGCTTTGCAATTCCTCACCAAATTCGATAATGTGTCATCAATTTGGTAATATCCCTCTCGTGTGTATGGGGGTGGTGGTGAATTGTTTGTTGTATTAGATGTTACGATCGGGCTACCGTGTGTTAAAAGAGGTAATCTTCTCGGTAAAATTGCCATAGAATTGAGACTTGAAGCTGCTGTACTGCCATACCTGAAAAAATCATTAATTTCATCTCTATAATGGTAGAACAATGATTTATGTATCGATGAGATCAATGAATCCTCAATAATAAAATCACAGGCTTGGAATATATAACATAGAAGGCTCATAATTTAACAATAATTAATTCATGAAGATGTTACCTAGGTGAACTAGCAATAGGACTAGAGTCCAGATCACTGGTTTCTGAATCATGAAAAATCATGGGCCCAAAACTCATATGAGATCCAGAGCTTAGTAAAGGAGCACTTTCAGACCCACTATCCTGTGGCGGAGACATGTCACCTATACTCCGAGCACGCCTTGGTTTTCGTTCGTACATATCTTGTTTACTTTTATGCTCTGTTAACAAGGTTTCATGATTATTTTCTTTTAATATCCATTTATGCGATCAGTTTACATACTATTATTAAGACTTGAACTTCTGTTATAGACTCCTTTCATTTTTTATAGGATACTATTTTACATAGCAAGCAATAGCAAACCGAAATGACGAACAAGTCTTTTGGTTTTCTTTTACTCCTATTAATTACCTCGAAGTTCTTCAGTTGTCTCATTCTTTCCAGAGACTGTATCCCCCCTTAACAAGGATTCACGACCTACGTCTAATGCTGTTACTCGTACCTCTCTTTTTGGCATCATTTGTTTTCTAATAGAATTTTTGCACGACATAATATGGTGCATATTAAAGTTTTATTCTCCAATTATATAAAACAAAAGCTGAGTATAGTTTGAAATTTAATTTTCACATCTATTGATGTACTAAAACTACATTAGTATTTCGTTTTTGAAATCATGGTCTGTACAATAATTACACATTAAACACAAAAATCATTACAAGTCAATAGTGCTTCATACATACCAGCTCTCAAATTAGGTGCAACTTCAGTTCTTTATATTCTAAATCCACTAAGATGAGTCTATGTGATGGTATAGATGACACGTGCTTTTCTTTTGCTATGCATAAGGGAAACAAAAATTTGTACATTGAGTTGAGGAAATGATTTAATCTAATTAGATCATCGAACTATAAGACTATGATGTTAACTTCAAGAAATTATCTCAATATATGCTCAGTTGATAGTTTCTTCTCGCATAATAATGTAGTGAATTGTACAATTAATTCTAAACTGCTGCTTTAGTATTGTTGAGAGCCTTACCTCAGTTTTGAATTTCAATTATCAATCAATTAATCGTTTACCGATTAATTATTTGTAAATTATGCTCGCACATCAACATTTACACGAACCCATAACGTGACTTTTTATTTTAATGATGTTAATTTTTAATCCATAAATGTTATCAACTCTTCTCAGTTTATATACGAACATACTAGTCGTCAATTAGCTACTCAGATTATTATTTGTTACTGTTTTATTGAAGTAATTTTATAATTATATCAATCCCCTTCAATTAGTCCAAAACGAATGTTCTGCTAATTATTTATTGTACTTTCTGACTAAAGGTTTGATTCACACTGACTAACTCGAAGATGTTCAGCTCTCTGCTTTCTACGCTATACTGTTATATCTTGTTTTTGTGACGTAATGCCGAACATCCCCTCTGTCCGTCATTATCTCTCTTTTTTGTCGACATGTACTTAGTGGGGAAGACCAATTTTTAAAATCAATAATAAAGGTATTTGATATAATTTACCATTTACTATTATCAGATTCATCGAAGAATGATATTACCTGTCCGGATGAACCGAGACAATGATATTGCGCTCAAGATTGTGAATCCAGAAGTATTTCATTCATGATAAATTAAAATCTGTTCACATTTCTTCTTTCTAAATAATCACATATTTCGTGTGTGATTTCAATCGAATTCGATCTCTCGAGTATCATTTTTCAAACACTTTCATGACGTCAGCGAACAGCTCGATCATGCTGTGCGGAGATCACGCTACTGGTAATTAATCTGTATGACTTCTTTTATTTGTAGTTCCTGAAAAAATTCACATAGTCTTATCTTGTTTCTTCTCATGTAAACGATGAGCTCTAACTAAGATCACTGCTACATTAAACGTATAATTGGTAGATATGAGATCTGGAAAAGACAATGTGAAATAAAATATTTGAAGGCTTTTTACAGGCTCTGCAAATCGTCTGATGTACTTAGGCGCAAAATATAATCTCATATGAGTGAGATTGTATGAAAAATTGTCTTCTTATTTTGTTGCAGTTTTTATATCTTTGATAAATTGTCCTTGTGAATACTTTCTCGTTATTTCATCTGCCCTGTGATCCAGTTTCATTATTAGAAAACATTAATATCATTATCTCTCTACACGCGTGAGATTTTCAAGGTGGATGCAGTTATCTTCTCTCACGCTGTATATGGGGTCTAGTAAATTTGTTGATAATAGTTTGACCTACATAAGATGATTTAAATATACGAATATAATTGGATCTGAATTTCGCTGATAATTTGTAGACTTGATTATATTGACTTGAAAGATATAGTGCAAAAAATATTGCGAATTAGCAGACTCCCAATTCTGCAATCATCAAATTCTCATGGAATTTAATAGCATCTGAAAGAAACTTGAAAGTCTAAGTGTATTTTTAAAGAGTCATATTGTCTCTCCGGAAAACCTGTATTTCTCATGAAATTTTTCAATTTAGTATTGACATTGAACTATGGTCACCCTGATTGATATCGCAATAGGTCATGGCAAAATCTTTTTGATATTGTCCTTATAAAGCGATAACTGTAATCGGTATATTTGATTATCTTTACATTGAACCAAGTACATACGATGAAAAACTGGGTCAGATTTATAATCAGAAATCAGCAAATTAAATTGCTACATATACTAAACATGTATTCTGCTTTCTAACAGAAAATTATTTTCAAAATCTAGAATCTGAAACTTAGAGATAAGCTCTGAACAATCTACTATGCCTTGCCTTGTTCATATTCATGCATGTGTATAACGTGATGATAATAATGATAATAATAATAATGTTTTATAATTTTATTAAAGTTTAGTGATATGCACTTTGTAGATACATTTTGCATCGAGGGTAAATAAAGATAGCATTGTTTATTAAATATTATCATTTCTTTTGTATAGTACCAGTTGTATATTATATCTATACTATATACATTGTGTACGTATACACTATGAATTGAATTGCAACTATTTATATTACTGACGCTGTATATATATAGTTAACAAAATTCTTGCAAGAGAATGTGGGACAGTGTCAGTTATGTGATAAAGTTCAAAGACAATTATTATTGTCCATATAATTCGATCTAGAAAAAAAGAAACCGATTGTTAAAGTCTTTTTGTTATCAAATACAAATCCCTATCAGAAAAAGCTAAAAGTGAAAGTTGAAATAGATTCTGATGATAAAATTTGGGAATGATTTATGGATAACGATAATAATATATGGTCGGGATTTATTAACAATTTTCTTTATTAAACTAAAAATACATTCAAAAGTATCGATGTAATGATAATTTTTAGTGGAAAATATACAAGATTTGAATTAGAATCTGAAATGCCGCGCGCCAGTAGCGGACATAGAGCCCGCGGTGCCCTGTTCAAGATTTTAAGGACGAGTCAACAATTTGTTTGAGCGTATAATCATGAGGCAATTAGCTTGTAGAATGATAAATAAATATTGATTAATTTCGGCCCATTCCATGGGGGGGAAAACGGTTAATTTAACGTACAAAACGTTTCGCAATATTAGACAAGAGTTTATCGCATCATGAGGTACGAAGTCCGATGTTTTCCGAACGTATAATACACAGCCTAGCATATCCATGCCCTTGTGTGTCATTGGCAGATAAAATTTAGTCTGCTAGCAACCGCGGAGATAGGACCGATGTTCGATCGTCAAAAGAAAATATATTTTGACTTTAAAGAAACTATTTCAATTGTTGTTTGACATTGAAAAAACGTCATTTAATTGTTGTAGCTGATTACCACAAGCCAATTAACATGTCCGGTAATATTTCAAGCATATCGGTTCCAACAAAGATTTACGAGGGTCAAAAGCCGGGTACATCAGGGCTTAGAAAAGCCGTCAAAGTCTTCACCCAAGAACATTATACCGAAAATGTTATTCAATCAATTTTTCAAGCTCTTGGAGATCGGTTGAACGGATCGACTTTGGTCGTTGGTGGTGATGGCCGTTATTACGGGAGAGAAGCGGTTGGAAAAATCATAAGAATAGCCGCTGCCAACGGGGTATGTTGAAATTAATTAGCGTACCTATAGGTGGGATTAAAAATTTAGTCTTCCTTTGCTTTGTGCATGAATTGACAGTAACTACCTACAGTAAAACACACGAACATTATTTTCTTTGTTCAATTAATTGATATCCAAGTCGAGTCGCTCATCCTTTTTAATTTTGTAGATCGTTTCATCATACATACATCGTATAGTTTAACATATAATTATATTATACAATTGATATTTACGCGAGCTAATATACAATATTATAGACGTAACATGATCATGTTTCAAAGTACACACTACACACTATAGTTTATCAAACGTGTGTGTATGTATTAGCGTTGCGAAATGTGTGTGTGTAACCTGACATTTGATATGTACGCTCTATACCTATACTACATGTATGCATGTGTTTGATCATGATTTCTCGATTGGGGAGTGAGATATTATAATCTTAACATATTATCGGGAATAGTTTGGTGCAGTAGACATGAGTTGCTTTTTTTACTTTGATAAAAAAAAATCAACAATATTATCACTTCATACAACATTGTTCATTAATTTAATATTATGTAAGATAAAATATAGGAATAGAATTTAAATCTGATGTAGAATATAGCTACGAAAATTTAGATTAGAAATCTAGTTTCGTTATCTTACAAATAATTCAATTTGTTTTTTTTTTTTTAATCATTAATCATTACATTGTTGTTTTATCGAAATTTTTAAGCCCAAGATGTAAAAAAACATATGTATAAGATGATTTTTGAATTTTTGAATCAACTGCCTTTGATTTTTTTACGCAAAAGATTATTAATTTTTGTTTTTTATGTTTCCAGGTATCGAAGCTGATAGTAGGACAAGATGGTATCTTATCAACTCCAGCAGTTTCTGCGATAATTCGAAAGTACAAAACTCTTGGTGGAATTCTTTTGACCGCATCGCATAATCCTGGTGGTCCAGATGCTGATTTTGGGATAAAATTTAACTGCGAAAATGGTGGACCAGCTCCTGACGCTGTTACAAATAAGATATACGATATTACCAAATCTTTGAAAAGTTATAAGATTGCTCAAGGAATTGATATTGATATATCAAAAATTCAGAGCACCGACATAACAGTCGATGGGAAAAATTTTAAAGTCGATGTTATTAATTCCGTTGATGATTACGTCGAACTAATGAAAACTATATTCGATTTTCCAAAAATTAAAAAACTTATTCAAGGAAGCCCTGAGCGATCTGCTTTCCAAGTTCTTATCAATTCAATGAATGGCGGTAAGATATTTTAATCATTAGATTGAAACACAAAATTTGTGTAATTTCAATCAATAGATTCATTCTTTTATACATTTTGTATTATTTTTCTTTAAACTGTATGACTTAAAATTCCAATTCTAAATCGAAAATATTTTAGAACACTAAAAGCTTTATTAAATAAAATTACCCAAACTTATAAAAATACTATAATTTAAATAGAAAAAAACAAGCTTTCTAGCATATTTCATTTCCATCTGGCTTCTGTACTTTGAGTATACAAATCTGAAGTGGTAAAGATTTCTTTGATAACAACTCTCTTGAACATTTTTTGATCTCCAGTTTCAAAAGCCTTATGGAAATATTGAAGAGAAAAAGATTCAATGATGTTTATACTGAATTTAAAATGTAGGAAACAAGGAAAAATTTAATATGAATGACGAAAAACCTGGTGGTTCGGTATTATGATATAATTACAAGTAAAATCGTGCAAAATAAAGAAAGAAATTTCGCTTTAAAATCTGATTCTAGTTACTGGGCCGTATGTAAAACGTATTTTCATCGATGATTTGGGGGCCTCTGAAGGAAATACCGTTAATATTATCCCGCTGGAAGACTTTGGTGGACTTCATCCAGATCCAAATTTAACTTATGCAGCAGATCTTGTTGAGACTGTTAGAACCGGCCCTTACGATCTTGGCGCAGCCTTCGATGGAGACGGCGATAGAAACATGGCAAGGCTTTTTTAATCACATAGCTTATGCTGGTTGAAAAAGAAACTAGCTGCATGTTACAGCAGTAGGATTTTCCAAAGAGCATTTGAAAAGTACAAAAGTTACTAACTTGTGGTATCTTCCAATTTTCAGATCATTGGAAAGAAGGCCTTCTACGTCAACCCATCAGATTCTTTGGCAGTGATAGCTGCTCATTTGGACTCCATTCCTTATTTCAAAAACACAGGAATAAAAGGATACGCTCGATCCATGCCAACGAGCGGCGCTGTTGATAGAGTTGCTGCAGCAACTGGCATTGAATTCTTCGAAGTGCCAACTGGGTGGAAGTACTTTGGTAGGTTTAAATATGGGGTGTATTATAAGAATTGAAGTGAAAGATTGGCTTAGAATGATAATGCATCGAATAAAATAGCTCAGAGAATATAATTATAATGCATTGTTTTCAGGAAATCTGATGGACGCTGGCAGGCTATCTATTTGTGGCGAGGAAAGTTTCGGTACTGGTTCTGATCACATTCGTGAAAAAGATGGCATTTGGGCTTGTCTTGCTTGGCTCAGCATCGTCGCCCACACAGGCAAATCCATTGAGGAAATTCTTCAAGAACATTGGACCAAGTATGGTAGAAACTTCTTTACCAGGTTCGTATTTGTGTTATTAAGCTAAAGAACATCGATCATTCAGGCAAAGTGAATCATTTTCTATTTTATCTGAAATTATTCATATTTTGAAAAATAAATAACTGATAAAAGGACGATGATGTGAATTTTTACGTCCCAACTGATCTCTGTGCAATGTTTAATCCACCCGCAGGTACGACTATGAAAATTGCACGTCTGAGGCAGCGAATAATATGATGGTTCAACTCGAGGAACGTATTACCAGTGCAGGTTTCAAAGGAACCAAGCTTACGAATGGTGGTAAATCATACGTCGTTAAACACGCTGATAATTACTCGTACAAAGATCCAATTGATGGCAGCATAGCTGAAAAACAGGTTCGAACTATTGGATGAATTAAAATCTCGTTATGTTATGCAAAAATAAAGACATTAATGAATTGAGAAAATTCATTAGTTATTATTTTTACTTCTCTTTACAGGGCCTGCGGGTATTGTTCGAAGATGGTTCCCGCGTGATATTCCGTTTATCAGGAACAGGTAGTTCTGGAGCTACAATTCGACTTTACGTTGAAAGTTATGAATCTGATTCATCAACTTACAACACAGATCCTCAGAAGGTTTTATCACCGCTCCTGAACATTGCTCTTGAGTTGAGCAAGCTTCAGGAGCATACCGGCCGTGATGCTCCCACTGTAATCACATAAAACTAATTAGATAGTCCAGTTTCATCTCCCATCCAGTACTTCACATATTTCATCGCAGCAGTATGTACGTATGGTACTTTACAATATATAGATTATATGTTAGATATATACTACGTACCCAAATGATTCAAATTTCGTTTAAAAATTCATCAAACTTTTCAGTCAAACTTCTGAAACAAAGGTTTTTCAATTCTATCGCACACTTGGTCATGAATCTTTTCTCTGTATTTCAATGCACAGAACATGATTTCTGTGATAATTACAATGCCAAATACGGGTCTCCGACTCATGTTATTACACTCAATTATTATGCATCGTTATTATCGTCATACGTGATAAAGTATGAGGTGAAGAAAGGCTATTTAAATAGTCGAATCGTAACAGTGTAATAATCTTATTTCTCTTATCCATCTCTTCTCACCGACCAAAACAAAAAAAAAAGCAATAATCTAGTGTCGAGGTAATGTTAGTGGATTTTACATACAGGAAATAGATCAGAAATATAGCCATAGAAATGGATTTAAATTTTTCCATAGAAAGAGGATTTTATGTGAAAAATATCTCACTGCTCAAGTTTTTTCACTTTTACAGAAAAATTTACCACGTTTAAGACGCAATATCTAAATTAACGACGAGAACAGATACGTAAAATAATTGAAAATTTATTTTTTAAATTTGTTATGGTTTTTCAAATTTATATTTTTTGAAACATAAATTGTTACGATAAGTCTCATCGAATAGAAATTACTTACTCAAAAAGCATAGCTACATTCGATTTATAGAATAATTATATAGCTTAACTACAGGTACTTACCGCATTATGTAGTACATACTTTGATGGTCTACACTTTTCCAATGTCCAATTAGCAAAACAAAGACGTTGAATTCGGATTGCACAAGAGAAAATTACTCTAGAAGTGAATCACATAATGCTGTTTAATATTATTAGTTTATCTTGTCGTTAACTCAAATCTGAACAAAAAAGACGATGTAGTAATTACGGCTAGATAGGGATCATATCAATACGAATTAATTTTCAATGAGCGTTCGAAGATTGCAGATTGCAGTAAACAAACTCCACATGCCCTTCTGATTTCAATGGGTTTTAACTATTGGATTATCAATACCAAGTTAAATATATCGAATGAAAAAATTCAGTATCAATATTCGGTAGTCTATCACGGGTAATGTTTTCTACTGCAGAAGTTTGGTATAACGGAGTGCTCAATTTGAAGCAAAAATTTTGTTATAATTAGTTGAATTTACTTCTGACATGATTGATTAGCAGTTCTGGTATATTCATATTATCAAACCGAAGAAAGTATAGCGTGGGAGACATTCGAAAGAATCACACAAATAAGATAATGAATAAGAATATAAAGTGGGTTTCTATTCGTTATGTATTTTGATGCTCAAGGCTTCTTTATAACAATACTGTAATACTCAATCGGATAACTATTTATGGAGTTGCTCATGATATTTGATGATGATTTAATCATGATATAACTGTTTAGTAAAGATAACGTATTTCGTATGTGAATTTTAATTCTCCTCTATGATTGTGTATACTATGAAAAAAAAAAAAAATTCAGTTCATTTATATTTTAAGCTTTAGTAAATGCATGACTGTGCAAAAAATACTAGTAGTAATTGTTGAAGAATCGAAGAAAAATGATGATGAAGATGATGATAAAATTTAAAATTTCGATTTTTCGCGAAGTTTTAAAACAGTTACTCCACGTTTCGCTATACGCTAAACATAGTTTTTGATGTAAGAGATGCCTGCGAGTTTGTTAGTAAAGTTCAATGGTAATATAAAGTTACCAACAATGCATAGTGATAATATTGTCTTGTATCTCTTTCATACAGAACTATACGTAGAGTAAGTTGTACTAACAAGTTTAATAATAAAATAATTCGAAAAATTATGGATGTCTGTACGACATCAACAAAAAAATGGGAAAAAATTTAATTGGCGTGTCAATGTAAATCTACAAGGAAATGTGCACGAAAGTCAACTACCTACGTTTAAAAAACGGGTACTAAATACAGAGTTAAGTAATAGGAAAAACAATGTAATGGTAAATAAAGAGGTATAGTAATAATCGTTTTATAAAGCTACAAATTGCTAAAAGAAAAGTATATCTTTAGTTTTTTGCTTTGTAATATTGATGACTGAGTTGAACAAAGAAAAACAAAAAAAAAATTAAAAATTATAAACGTACTCATGTAACATTGATGGAAAATTTATGTTGCTTGTATAAATGTGATGTTAGTCTCCTTAGTTATTAATAAATATTTTTATTTTTATTTATTTTTTTCAAACAATATTATTTTAGCATTAAGTAGTAATGGGTAAAGAAGAAATATACCTCTCTTAGCAACTTAGTATTAGTAGCTCGTGTATTTTGTGAGCATCTATCATTTCATTGAGTCAAAAATCCGATTTGTAAAGGACTGTAGGTTTTGATAACAAATCAAGAATCCTAGTATAAAACGTCGTTGTCAATTATTATAACTTGAAATACATGAAGAAAGATTTTTCCAATCTTTCATCTCTGTTATGAAAAAATCTTCTACTTTCTTCAACTTACATACGTTTCAATTATTGTAAACGACGTTTTTAGGTGGGTATGACATTTTTTGAGATTATGTGTGGAAGATTCCTATGGAATTTTGTAAATAATCGATGATGAGCGGGGAGGATACTTGGGGACCTGAGCCGACATAAGCTTCCCTCAGGCTTGAACACCCACGCCACAATATAATGAATTTCAATTTATCTTCCAAACTTTAATATTCGCATATACAATATACATATTTAGATCCTTTGTTGCAAAATTATTACAAAGTCAGATAAATCTAAATACATATAATACCTAGAAGTAAATTGGTAATAAAATTTGAAATCTATTTGAATAGAAATTCTATACTTGCTGTAAAATTATGTCATTAATTTTGTGGCGTGATTTCGGGCCGTGATGTGTTAGCTATGTCACAAGAGACCAGCAATGACTGCCGATTGTACTATAAAACATAAACATATAACATTTGTACTATAGTAATTATTATCTAAGAGTTTGCGAGTGAATGCCTAAAGCTTATATGTTTTACTATCCCTAAGGAGAATATCATTTCTATTATGTAGATTGAATGTAAAAATTATCATTTCTCCTACGCACATGTTACATGATTGATAAACTCACTATAATTTCATTGAGACATTACATTCGATATTTTTTTTATCAAATAAACATCAAAATAACTTTCAATTGAATATAATTTAAGATCTCCGAATATCGCTTTGCTTTATATCAGTAAATAAAAATGAAATTTCTCCTAGTATTAAACTAACATTAATGTGAGTGATATTGCATCACGCTAATCTTTCTGTTATTACTATCATCAGTTGATTACACTTTGCATCAAAATGCAGAAAAAAAATTGGAGAGTTGTGTGAACTGTAGTTATGATTTATTAAACATACGATTGTTATGCACAATATGGAACATTCATTGAAATTGGATATACACATGACGCCTTATGTCTACATCGATGACATAAACGAATTTTCAAGCCATTACAAATTATTATAAATAGAAGGTTTGAGCATCTTCTAACGAATTTCATAGTCTCACTTATGGTAAACCGAAAGCAAATATTTAAATATCGCTTAAGCAATGTGAGAAGTACTGCAATCATGTCAGAGTAATGTATGCGAGTTTAGTTGTGAGATATATAATATCTCGAAATCAGGAGTCTCCGCCGTGTAGAGACGAGAAAATAAAATTTATTTAATGAAAAAAAATCAGCTGCAGGATTCAGCATCTGTGATTTAATGGAAAATTATTATAATATAAAGAAAAAAGAATAAAAAAAAAATGTGAGTGTATTTAATTAAAAATCGATAACACATCGATGTTTCTAACTGTTTACTGTATAGGAGAGATGAAATTAAAAAATTACAGAACAACTACACCCAGGATATATAATCAGTATGTATGGAATATATGGAAAAAAAAAGCTCACGTTTTAATAATTGAAAAGTAAAAGCAAGCCTCCGTGCCAGTCATGGGAATGCATCTTATCTGTTGAATTATTCTATTGTTATTATTGCTACATTTTAGATGCCGTTGTATTTACAGAAATAAATAGATCATCAAAATACCAAAACCGACCATTCCTACAACTGATAAAATATTCATCAGCCAAACGCTGCAATACGACTTTCTGAGATACATACTAGGAACCTAATCTGCATCTTTAAAACCTTAGTGTCTTACACCCATCTAAATTCTGAGAGCATGACTCGCAAAGTTCGTAAAATGATCACAGTGATACCTAACGTGTGCTACGATGTCTTAAACACATCAGTGAGTTAAAAATAATCATTCTGCAGCAATGAATAACATGTTCGACGATACAAGGAATTCTTATTGATTGCCGCCATCAACTTGCGGGAAAAGTACATAGGGAGGATACTTTCAGATTCAAAGGTATGTGGCGCCAATTAAATTGCAAATTATTATTCGATCACCGAGACCATTATTTATGTATATTCATTGATTGTTTAAGTATAATAGACATGAATGGATGAATCAATTACTTTTTTTTTCAACTTTGTAATACTTGAAAATTTAGTGGGTATACAATATTTTCTATACCATCGCACGCCGTGCTGAAAGTCCATTCATTTACACACGTTTTTATTTTTATTTTTTATACCTTCATTACAATCGAGATGATATTATCTCTTCGTGATTAAATAATTCATGAAATCCGGTTTATGCGAATTTTTTTATACGTCAATTTCAACATGGATTTTGAAATGTTAACATCGGTTGATGGCAGCACGGGGGTGGTGGTAAACACGCTTGGGGTGCGGGATATTGCGAAAAGTTTGCACAGCTAGGGTGCGATCTAGGGTATTGAAATCTCGAGCAGCATGGAGATGATTGACAGCAGTGTGACTGCCGATTTGAGTTCGTCCTACAGCTGCATCTGTGAAAAATATTTCCGCGAATGTTTTCAAAAGGATTTCGATCTTTCATTCATAATTCCGAGAGTTTTCGCACTGCTCGTTTTACAAAATACCTGGCGCATTTTGTAGATCTTTGAAAAAATGCTATGATACTAGAAAAAATTCCACGACGCCGCGAACAAGGCTGTTTCATGTAATTTCTGCGGCATTTGCTTCTTCCCATTTTTTTTTCTTTTCTTTCTTCTTTGGTCCCCGCTTGTTTATTTTTCGTTAGGAATTTTCTTACGTCATGGTATCAATGAAATTGGAATCCAGCAAATGTCGAGAAAACGTATTTGGAATAAATTGCATAAGTCATTTCGAAGTTTTTTTAGCCGTTTTCCGCATGTTGTCGTGACAGCGTTTACGAGTCACGTGTAAATGACTGACATTCACTTGTCAATAATCGATACAGTCAAAGGAAACAAAGGCTTATTTAATTTCGAAAAATAAACCGTTTGATTGATCGTTCAGTCAAGATGATTTTTTTTTTAACACATTCGAATCAACAAATTTCTTTTTAATTTTCCTACGCTTGAATGATAAGAAATTGAAGAGTCTAATCAGATTCCCAGGAACAAGAGCTGCAGTAGATTTACCTTCACTTTATTTAAATGGTTAACAAATCTTAATAAAAAGCGATATGCGGTAGATGAAATTCTTTAATTAACAGCATCTTCGTCTTGGCTGTTGCGGGCAACTTGGCGGGGAATAATTTCCCGGTGGACAAACAATGATCGGAACAGTACCCGTAGAAGGACATGATGGTCTGCATGGTCGGGATTGACCTGGGGTACCATCGCGCGATACCACTACGTTACTGAAATAATAAAAATACGTCTTGAAACGCAGGGAAATTTTTATTTCAACTAATGCCCATTTATATGACACTATATATCTCATTTATATCAGCTGATGATTTTTTTTGTTGAGTTCATAATTATTGAATGATTTGCGAAAATGAATCGCATGCACTTTACATACTAGTAATTGTTCCTGTCTGGCTTCGGAGTTATTCCTATGGTACCACCCATGAAGATGCCTCCCTTGCTGCATGGTTTTAGAGTGGGGCCTTTGCTACCCTTACCAGTTTTTTTATCTTCCTTGCCTGAATTCTTGTTTCCTTTAGTTTCCTTCTTATCTCCCTTAACCATGTTGCTGAATTATAAAATTTGTTGATATTGTCGAAAGATTTTGCCGAAAATTATTGTTTGTAATTTTGAATTTAGTTCGTTTGAAACGAAATTGAAATTTTGATCATCTGATCCGATTTGTGTTTTGTTATTTATTTTATTTTTTTCACGGAGACGACCGTGGAAATAAGCTCACTTTTTTTTGCAGAGTCTGTTCCAATCCTCATTTTTCAGACCTATAAAATAAAAAATTGGTTCAGTTCGCTGTATCTTCCCTATTCGCTCATGACATCCCGCTTATTCGATCTCTGATAATAAGGAGACGAAGGGAGAAGAAAGTGGAGAATAATGAAGAAAATAATTATTCAAATGCTGCATCTGAGGATTTATTTCTCAATCATTGATACAGTATCATTTGTGTACAGCTACAGATTAAAATATAGATGTCTTCGCTTCATTCCTTTCAGCTCACCTGCGAAATTTTTCATCAACCGGAATTAAACTTATCTGAACTGATGGACGTGAACAGTTTTATGATTAGAATTAATAACAAGCAATTTATGTTAGAGATGATATTTTTATTGGTTGCTAGTCATAAAGTCAGAATATTTATAGGGGATGTAATAGGTATTGCTCATTAGCAGGGCGGACATCCTGGAGGTGGCTGACAGAAACTTGGTGGACAGCATTGAGGGGGTGGACACGGAGGCTCACACTTGTTAGCGTTTATTCTATAAAATTGAATACAAGAATAGAGACGGATAAGGTCGCATTGCAAATTGGCAGAAGATAGCCCTCAAGATACCCCTCATCATATACATAAAGGATAATTTTTTTGTGATATTTGTTTAATATTTACGGGCAAATTTTTATCGGTTTTTCCATCAGCCCTATGGTGCCACCCATTCCTGCGCCCTTAGGAAGGACTTTCGGTTTTTTCTTCTCACCGCCCTTTTTTTCTTCCTTTTTATCTTTGCTTTTGTCGTCTTTATTTTTATTCTGAGATTTTTTCGGTGGCATTTTGCACAGTTACTATATATCTTCTTTATAAAGTTACTTTCAGTATCAAAGAGTTACGAATATATTTTCCGAAAATAAAATGCCGCAAACAGATAATCGTAATTTTGAATTTGGAGACTAAATTTTGTGAATAAATTTATTTATCGATTTGTTGACAGAATTTTTATTTTTATTCCATAGCAATTGCTCAAGTTACCAAATCGCGACTTTTTTTTTTAACAATTGTGGTGGAACCCCTTGAAATTACCGATTTTTTTATACCCTACGTTTGAAGAAATCCTACACACTGGTCACACTACTCTATTAAAATTCTACTCTATTTCGAATCCATTTCAATAAACAAAGTATAATGGGTCAACTTTTCCTGAATCCTTCATTTTTATTTAATCGTATGACTGGTTTTAATATCTCAAACATGCTTATACACGTTGTACAAATTGATTACAGAAATTACAAATAATTCACAGTATATGACGACGAATATTATATTCAGTCTCAATTTACTTATATGCTTGCTTGGTACGAGGGTAGGGCAAATGAAATGTTAGCCAAGTATGATAATACTCATATATATTTATAATTCAGTTGAAACATGATAGACGACAGTTTTGCGTACCCCACTCTCACAGTAAATCAAAACTGAACAAGAAAAGTCGAACAGGCCTTTACGAAGATCATTTATATGATGGTAAAAATATCACGAATTATTTTTCGGCGCGAAGAGATCACTTGCAACAAGGTCTCGGACATTGCGGAGCGAGACAGCTCGGCTGAGGACAACAGTCTGGTCCTCTTCTATACCACTTGTCAGTCTGTTGAAGAAAAATTTGTATACGTGTACATTTTGTAATTGGATAATAACTTGATCGAAAAATTCCTATCTGATTGTGCTGATCGAAGAATATAGTGAAAGGCTCATAATTTTACTCTGCAGCGATTACACTCACCCCTTGTGCCATATAGCTACGACCGGGTATTGGATAACTTAGATCACTACCGACGTCGACGAGATTTGAAACGACTATAATGTCTGCACATGAATTGTAAACGATTAATGGTCGTTTTTGAGGAAAAGTCCAAGCCGGTTTACACTCGTGAGGGCTAGGTTTTACTTCCCAAGCCTCTGGATCATTTCTACAGTCGTAGCGCACACAAATTGGCTTCTTCGCGGTACGTCTGTATGCAATGAAAACAATTTGGCATTAGCATTTTTGTCGATATTTTCATAAAATACACTTTAATTTTTCTCGGCGATCTTACAAGCTGTCCATTTTTGCGAAAATACATTGCAAGCGACGAAGTTCTTGCCCAGGGCTAGTAACACTGTTAGAGAATCCCCAGTTTCCTATAGCTTCGGCAACACCTGTCCCATGTCCTCGAGAAAATTCGTAAGTACAAGGCCGCATTTTGATTATAGGTATCGGAATTTCACTGGTCTCGATAGTTTTCGGAATACTTAAAATTTAGATTTTATTGTGATTGCCAAAATTTATACATACTAATTGAAGATGAAGTGACGGATTCAAATAGTTGATGGATGTGAAGATGATATGTTTTTCTTGTTTTTTTTCTTCAAAACAAAGTTCAGAGAAATGAAAGATGCGTGTATTATACCGAGTGGCCTATAAAGCATTAACTCGAACTACACTCTCGTGCATAATCGATTCAATGGCGAATTAATGGATTTTTAAGAAAGTCTCTACTGCATCTTATTGAGTGCAGTTTGTAAAATTGTCAGTCAATATGCCTTACGGATGCCAGGGTAACGACAAATGGTAAGATATGACCACGAAGACAAATTTTAACATTCATTTGTAGTTTCGAGAGATAATAGTAATATGGCGAGATAAGTTATTCACCGAATTCCTATGACTAATTTGAACAGCTCAACATGCATGCCGTGCACCCCTCACTCGCCATGCTCCCCCTGTACCTTATGGCGTCAATATTCCCCCTGGATTCAGTGCCCTCCGAAATTTGGAACCCCACGTAAATTAATACCGAAAATGACTACGGCCGTTAACTTTGGTGGTCTTACATACGAGGCGAGGGATGTATTGCCGACCCCTCCGGTTCTGTGCAGTCCTCCACCCTATTACCCGGTCTTCGTAGGTCTGTACCTACATATCAAGTCCATCTATCATAAACTGCCGTTCTATTCGATCATATTTCTGCAAAGGCTGCAATATATTTCTCGATCTGGGCCTACAGCCTCTCATACTACATAGTGGAATGAGTTTTTACATCGATAATTCTGTTCATAGATTCCATAATTACTTGGTAAAAATTAATCACTACACTATATAGATATGATAGGTACATAATAACTAGGTGAGCACGTATAGTGTCCACTATCCCAGCACGTTGAGATCGCTACTATAACAAGATCGTATAAATAATTACGAAGCTTGTAAACTATGAGCTGTGTGCCTATGATAATATACTCCAACACGTGATTTGTGTTTTGTATGTTTTTTCAATTTTTTTGCAGGAAGCTATCTGGCCTGCGATTAATCGGGCTAATGTATATCCCGACGCCAATGACTCACCCCGATTTTCAGCAGTCTAAATATGACCATTTCAATTACTTCTATACAGAGATGAGCATTACACGTGTCTATGTATAGTTGCATGGTTAAATAAAATGAGAGTACGACAATAGTTTTTATAATTTGGTATATGTATTTGGTATTTCGAAATGCGTTTTATCTAATTCACAAATAGGTGATATGAAATAAAATCTTAGGTATATGCGTCATTGTTATTAGAGAAAATTCAGCATCCGCCGCAACCCGGACCGGGAAGACATCCTCTTGTTGAACATCCGGATGGTGGGCAGCATACCGTAGGTGGTAATACTCTTTGAGCCATAACTGTCCCGGTTGCGAATGGTCTGAGAATCAATTGAAATTATATGACGTCAGTCCATAGGTAATTTTAGTAATTTTAGTTTGAAAATATAAATCGCGATGAAACATGACGTAGGTATATTGCGTAAACTTACGCTCCACATTTTTTTCTTATAATTTTTTTATCCTTGCTCTTTCCCTTCTTCTTCTCTGCACTACCCTGATCATTCTTTTTATTTTTCTCGTCTTTCGGTGCCATTATAATATTCGATTTGAAATTTATATAGGTTGTTGATAATGTATATGTAATTTAATTTCGGGATAAATTTAGAATTTGGATATTATAATTTGATACGATTTTAATTTGGTTTACATGTTTACGTGGTCAAGACTAAAAAAAAATCTATTCAACGGATCAATAGAAATAAATGAATGCCAGTAAATCACATGGCAACGAGTTTTCCACTCATATAATAATGCGAGGCTGCTTATAATGATCCTTGAATTACAAAAAGAACAAAGCATCTATTCTTCTTCGTTCATTTCATTAATAATTATTAAATCTAGCCGATTGCTAATCTGTTATCTTAATTTATAATGTACATAATGGTGTTTCATGTTTATATGTCTGCATAAATCATAAGTTCGTATGGCCTCGACCTTTCGCGCCTCTATAGCAACAATCGACATCGACTAGTAGTACCTTGATATCGATTAATGATTTAAATAATCGCGGTGCAGTCGGCCATATTGGTTTTTCATATGGTGGGTGATCAAAGTGCGGATAATTTAACCATGTGACGCACAAACAATTATAATACGCGTCAAATAATTTCGATATGATAAGCTGATTCGATTCAATTCGCCACCCTGTCATTTAATTGTGTGAAAATAATTCAACAATTTCAAGGTTATCGAATAATTCGCGTTACTTCAAGCGCGGGTTACACTCTTCTTTCATACTTCTCAATAAATCTTACGTTCGAAATGGGATTGGGTAATTTTCGTTACCGTATAATTGTACTTATTTGTGTTGCTCTCGTATTATGGCAAGCGGCGAAACACTGGTCACCTGTCGCCTTATTTGGCGATGAATCTTCTCAGGTAAACACTATTCTAAACTCACATAACCTTACCTAACCTAACCTAACCTAACATATCTTACTTTGACGCGTAGTGTTAAACACGAAACATATATTTGTTTTTTACCGATTTGACGCGTTTAATTGATTAACACTGAGTTCATCTAGTCAAGTATCTCACGGTATTATATTTTTCTGAATTTCAAGAAATGAAAATTTTTTATTGGTTAGAAAATTTTTCGCGAATATTACCGAGTCATTTTATGTAATCCTATAAATTTCTAGTTTCAAATAAAATAATTGAATTATATTGTCTAAACCCGCTTGAACATGTATTAAGTCTTCTGCAGCAAAGCCACAGGTGGGCGAAGACTTAATCGAAGATACAGCGGTCGCAAAACCTACAAAATTAGACATCCAGAAGGTGTTGGTCTCCGTATACTACGAAGCCCTTTGTCCAGATTCTCGGAGTTTCGTTATAAAGCAGCTGGTACCAACGTTTAAGAAAATAAGCGATAACTTACAGGTCGAACTCATACCGTATGGCAAAGCTAAGGTATTAATCTCCCCATATGATATCATACTCATTATTTATTTACTTATACACACAGTCTACAATTCTAATACAATTTGATAATCATCAATTTTATTACAGCCTAGCTGGCATTGTGATAATTTATTTGTATGACTTTACCTATTCAGACATTTGATACGCCGACTGGGTACGAATTCACTTGTCAACATGGCCCAACCGAATGCGAAGCTAACATGATACATGCCTGTGTTATTGATCTGGTTATTGATCCGTCAATACAGTTAGACTATGTAACATGTATGATCCAAGATAACATACAGCCGGAACGTGCTATGAAGCAATGCGCAGCAAAGGTTAATCTGGATGTGGGACCGATAGAGAAATGTTGGAGAGGGACAAAGGGAAAAGAGCTATTGGCAAAGTATGGGGAAATGACCGACGACTTAAGCCCAAAAGTCACGTTTATACCAACCATCACATTGGATAAGGTGAGAAAAAATGTTGGAGAGAATTTTTCATGCAACATTCATCTTAGATTGAACAATTTTACGATCAAAGTTTGATCTGATTGTTTATTTCAAATTTCTGATGCGTTGTTTCATTTTTTCTTTCTAGGACCCCAGCAATCTTCCAGAAATATTGAAAAATTTATTGAAACAAGTTTGTCTTCGGCTCAGTAGCCCACCTCCAGGTTGTGCATAGCATTACATTTATTAAACATAAACTGCGGCTGGAAAAAGCATAATACTATTTCTTAAAAGGATTGTTCCTACATATCATGTTATACTCACTAACGAAAACTGGACTTTAATTATTCCAGTTATAGAGGCGTGCAGTATGAAACATATTATTTTCTAATTGAATTGAACAAAAACTGAAATTATATTATATATACACAATAAATAAACGCGTTGACCTACATTCTAATCAACTTTTAAGTAAGTAATTCTACTTTCTATAAATTAATCTTCTTTCGTGCAAAGCCATAACAGTTAACGAACCCATGATATGTAATGAACAGTAATAATTAGCCGATTAATCAGATTTGGGTTTCTTATAACGCATATATTCATTTATTCTAATAGCTGAGAGGTAGATGGAAGAATTAAATTAAAGTTTTTTGTGTTTTATATTTGATTGAAAATTACAATTGTTTAACAACACGAGAAGCCAAGATAAAAATTATATCTGTAGACGTCGGGCTGTGGTAAAAAAGAATTCAGTATGGAGTTTAAGAAATAAGACACAAACTTCTTCTTCGATACACTCTACAATATTAGTCCAAGAGTTGTAAGAGGTCAAGTTTTTCACAGGAATAAAATCCAGCTCGGACTTGTCTGCCGCCAAAAAACCGACCGTTAAGATCAACCACAGCTTTGATCGCACTTTCTATCCTTTTAAATTCTACAAATATTCGGACGGACTCTTCTGGCTGAACGTCCATCACCTCATGAATCATAACTCGCGATACATCTCCGTATTTTGTGTTACACTCGTCCTTTACCTCTGGCTCAAGGTCCTCGTCAACTTCTCCCGGTCCCACCATGTTCCGCAACAGTACAACCTTGGAAAATAATTCACATTATGATTTCGGGTAAAAATAAAACCGCATTTCTCATCGAACAAATAAATCAAGACCCCAATCACCTTGCTGGGGGATTTCATTATCTCCGTAATGCTCGGTTCCTCCTGTGGCACTAGTGGTTGTGGAACACCGACCGGCGGAGGTGGCGAAGGAACCATTGGTGGTGGAGGAGGCATAAGCTGTTCTCTTTCGCCAACAATTCTACCGCCGCGTTTGCTAGTCTTCTCGACTTGTAAAGCAACGGACATGCCTTGTTCCTTTTTACCAAGTCCTTGACCTTCTTTGAACCCATATTTCGCCATGATCTTAGCAGCTACCGACGATGCCCCGTACCCAAGATTTGATGACTGTGGCCTTGGCGGGGGAGGAGGGGGTGCAAGATCTGGTGCCTCTTGCAGAGATGGGGGAGGTGCTATCGCTGCTCCGCCACCTGTCCCTCTCGAAGTAGGTGTCCTTTCCTCGTCCCGTTCTGGAGCAACCATTGTGTTGCTAACAGGAGAAACCTGAGGTACCCAAAATATGATTACAAACAAAATATACATGGGAATAACAATGTCCCACGCGTTATTATTGATTTGGTGATAAATCAAGGATAAAGTTATTTCAAAAACAGATTTGAACAAATTTGTACGATCGGTGATTCGTGTTGAACATTTTCAACAGCGATGAGGGTATTTGAAAAATTTCATGCGATTAGATTACCTGCGTCTCATCAAATCTGGTAGTTTCCCGTCTACGTTTGCGTAGTTCATTTTCTTGGTCGTGTTCTCTGTCCCGAATATCGCGTAATTCTTTGACAACTTTTTCATATTCATTTGGCCACATAGGGTCATACTCGTTCACAACATTCCAATCAAACTCGCCGCCGACTCCAACGCTGTTGGTTCCACTCGAAGTGAGCGAGTTAACGGCTTGTGGATCTTCCTCTCTTTCACCATCGCGGTTAGATTTTGATTTCAAATCTATTACCGGGGCTAATACTGCCGCTGCTTTTCTGAACTGTTCTCTTTTTGGCTTTAAAAAATAATTTTTTTTTAGGTTATATTACGACAATTTTATAACCTGATTTCAGCGCTATATTATTATCGGAAGTTGATAAATCGTGGAAAATTTTTTATCTCATTTCTTATTGATGTGAATGAAAATATACTTGGAAATATATCATGAATTATAATGAAGTAAAACGCGTTAAAATCAAATTTGGAAAATGATGCTTGAGAAAGTATTACCTGTGTTGTTGCGGCTTTTTTCAATTGTAGTTGAGATTGTAATAATTTAATACCCGATGACCAACCCGCGACCTTTTCTGTTGTTCGATGTTTGTCAAAATCATCGTATAATGACATTTTTATAATATTCGAATGAGAATGTTGTTGACATGTCAAATATAACCTCAAATCAGTTTAGGCATTGGTCAGATAGACGCAATGGTGTGATAACTGTCTGCTAGAATAATTAGTTCTAAGATAATCCGTCGTGTGGCGCTACTAGGCTGTTTGTTGTTATAGCGAGATTATTTTTTATGCGACAATTGATGGATTCATTTTTGGGGGAATCCCCGAATTGAAAATTACTCAGATATGTTGTATAATCGACACGAAATTCTCCAACCGGTTTTTATTCACGATATATACTTGACTTGAATGATCGGCTTGACTAAATTCGCCTTTTATAACTACCTAATATATCAAAGTAATGTGAATGAAATTCTTTACCACTGCTGCACGTATAGATACCTATAATTAATAAAATGAGATACATTAAAAGCGCGCAGGTAGATACAGAGGAGCCGTCCTGAAAACGCGACAGAGAAAGGTCGTTATACTTAATTTAGGGAGGTCATTAACAGTAAATTTATTTCTGCGGTGCGATCAATTCAAAATCTGGTTTTGCATAAAATAATAAGCATCCCACGATCTCATGAGCTGCTGCAATTCGAATTTTTTAATATAATTTGGTCGGTTTCATATGCCATTATGCTTGACCGTAAATATAATTGTGTTTTAACTTTGATCTTTTCATCTGAATGGGGGGTCTTTTTTTCTAATGTATATACGCAAGTTCTAGCTGATTATACGGTTATAAAACTGTCGTAACATATTAAAACCAATAAAAGCACTTTTAACGAGAAAAACTATGACGGCTAGACGCTAGAACGTATAGGTCAACCGTCTCGTTAACTAATTATTGTGGTACTAACAGCTTCTAGCTTAAAAACCTGCATCTCGAATTGCCAACTAGTTGCGAGCTTAATTATGTACTGTTCAAGGGTCAACAATACGTCGATATCCTCCAATCGGGAAAAGAACGATAGAAGAAAAATATTACATATTATGATAAAAAAACTATTGAAATTTCAATAATTTTGCATCAATTAATTTCATTCTAAAGAAAAGACTGTCTCATTTCAAAATATCAGGCGGATGTAAGAACTTTTTTTCTTCTTCTATTCTCGGTGATATCCGATGCTCACGCGTTCAGAACTAATAACTGATATCAAGCGGAAGAGAATCATGGGCAAGGTACTCGGATATTCAATGTCAAATGTTTGCTTAGCCTTATCGTCGTACAAATACATCGTAGGATTATTACTTATCATCATCATATTGTTGCCCTTATCAGCGCCGTACCATTGTCCGAAGGTATTATTGCATTACAATAAGTTCACGTTATCATACGCACGCTTGTAGACACAGCGTTCATTCAATGGGTAAAGGCCCGAGAAGCGGACTCCCAAGCAAAAATAAACATAGACATACTAATAGTAAATTTCATTGGTCTCAAGTCCCTTGCGCTTTACAACGTACGAATACTTCATCTATATGCATATACATATACATATATATATGTGCATGCAATTCGCTCTGAACAGTCTCAAGTTTTTGCCGTTATCTCATGTATTTATATATCCTAAGCCGCACACGCTTTGCAGCAAGCCAGAAGTGTCGGCGATGCCTATACCCTGTAGATTGTAACGGAAGGGGGAATGGGGGAGCGAGGAAGGGAGCGAATCGATGAATGAACGAGTAGTCCGCTCGTGTCAGCGAATATAAGTATACATATACATACACGTATACATACAAACGATAAACATTATGATTCAAGTATCCACTTGGAAATAGAAATTTTCAGACAATTTATTAACGGACAGTTTTGCTCTACGATTCACGTAATAACACTAACAATAGAATGAGGGTCGTTTAGTGTTCTACGAATCGAACGTATATCCTCGCATTCTGCCAAGCTGAAAGTTCATCCATTTATTCGTCCTATAGACAGGACGAAAACCCGAAGGGTACCGCTGACGTAACGCAACTTAATGTGCAGCAGCGTCCCATCTGTAGTTCTCCGAATAGTATGAGAAGACTAATATCTTCTCCCTGTACTATTTTTCGAGGAAATGACATGTAGCCGTTCTGTAATAGCGATGCTGTAAATTCGTGTAGTATGTACATATGTACGTACATATGCATTATACAAGCATACGTAGTATAATTGCTATGCATAAATATGAACCCATGTGAATGATGCGGATTATATACACGTAATCGACATACGAATATAGCGAATAGGACACGGGACTGATTGACAAAATAAACATAATACATATGGTATAATATTCATTTGTATAGATGTACGCATAAACAACTCGTCTTCCGGTGCTTAGCGGAAGTGTCGTCTCGCGTAAACGAGGCCAAGTTAGTCTAAGGTGTGTATAGGGAATTGAAAGTGAAAAATAAGTGGGGTAAAGACGCGTAGGCAAAACAAAGTTTGAATAAGCTTAAACTTCTGTACGACGACGTCGACGACGACGACGACGACGACGACGACGATGCTCGGGCCTCAAAAGTTATTTATTAATAGCAAAGTTAACTCGGTTCACGATGCCAGGGAGTGGCAACTGGCATCGGCTGCCCGAGGAGGTCTGCGCGCTGAAGCGGTCATGACGCAGTGACGGGGGGCCACTGCCGACGTCCCGCCCGAGTGCCGTCGCCGACGCTGACGCTGACGCCGCCGACGTCGCTGCCGTGGCTCGCCGTAGCCCGCCGACTCTCTCTTGCCCACCGGGTGAGGCGAGCAAACGATGGCAAGGGGCGGCGCGGAGTGAACCAACGGACGGACGGACGGACGGACGAGAGGACGGACGCTTTGTCGGCGCCCGCGGCGGAGATCAAACGCGCCGAACCTCTCCCCCTCCCTCCCTGCCGCCTTTCCTCCCTCCACTTCCCCACTATTCCTCTTTCCCTATAAACCGAAGGAACCCCGCGCTGAGTCCGAGAGCCGTAGCCGCGCATCGAGAGACGAGCAAAACCAAAGGCAAAGAGCTGCTAGAGAGCCTATGTAGCAGTAAAACCGTATTACGGGCCTTTACCTGCAGGTATACGAGACCGAGTTCCTCGGATCTGACCAGGGAATTATACATATAATATAGATATGTGTTATTGTAATGTAGCCTTCGATGTAATGAATACCTGTACAAATTTTTATCTTTATAATTTATTTGCTTATAGATTGAATCAGTTATGTGGTTTATTTTTCATTTTGTTTCTTTTTTCGTTTTCTTTTTTTCATGGGAATAATTACCGCCCTTCGATGAGTCATTAAACAGAGTTCCATATAATACCTATAAATACGCTTAATATCTACTTTCAATAACACGCGGTCGCCGATCCTCGTGCAGGCTTATGTATATATATATATATATATAATGTTGAGTGGGTAAAAGCGCGGGGGTAGGTATGCGGTACACAGCTCCAGCTGTCGTAACGTAGGTATAGATATACCACGTTGTGTGTACTTTACCTATACCTATACATATCTACTTCAGCCCGTTGACGGGACCGTACGCGTATGTCCGTGACGTTGCCGCGCTGCTTATACTATAACTGTTGCTACTCTACGTGATAAATACTCAACACAACTATATACGCAATACATGCATCGGAAGTATCGGCGCTTTGACAACTCTACGAATTTTAACTTCGCTTTACCTACCTCTTAAGTATGAAAAGGTAATCTATAAAAGCCGAGAGTAAAAGCTGCGTGGAGCCACAGTAGGGCCCCGCTCTTATACTTATATGAATTGAAAGATGCGAAACGAGGGATTTATATTCATGCGCATAATAATATATTTGCGAATACAAATTTTCTTCGCAAATCTATGTGCATATATTATATCCTTACCAAAGTCGGGAGTTATCACTGCAGTCTCTTGTATTACTATTAAATCGGATAATCATTCCTAATTCTTTTAACTTCACACGTCGTTGCCAACGTATAGCTTAAACATTGACGCTAGGTCGAACTAGTCGACCGCGAGGACTACGCGCATCTTTTACGTGCGTTTCAGGTAGGCCCCGCGTATATACCGCATTATAGTTGCAGAGCTAGGGGAGATCCCGGTATATAGGTATATATTTTTTTCTTCATTTTTTTAGCGGCGAGGGGGGGGGGGGGCTGAAAGGTTCGGTACCATTATTACCAACCGATATTTCGAAGGGAGCCTGTACCGAGTTTTTAATCCAAACGTTTTATTCTCTTTTTCATGTCCCTCCCCCCGCCCTGGCCCCCTCTTTGCTCTTCTCCGCGTCTTCCCGAAGCTCTCTCGCTCTCTTCTCTGTTATTTTTTTTTCTTTTCTTCGTTCCTTTTTTATATACTCTTTCCTCGTCTTTCTCGTTCCTCTTCCTCTCCTACTCTCGCTTACGCTCTCTCATCCCCCTTCCCTCTATCTCTCTTACTCGCTCGCTCACTCTTTCTTTCTTTCTTTCTTCCACTCTCTTTCTCTCTCTCTCTCTCTCTCTCTCTCTCTCTCTCCCTTTTCTCTTTCTCTCTCTTTCTTCCTCTCTCAAAATCGAGGCTCGCCGCCGACTTTCCGACAAAGGAATAAAGAAAAGAAACGACTAGCCGAGCTACGGCTGCGGATGGCAAGGCATGGCAAGGCAAGGCAAGGCAAGACACGGCGGGTAGAGCTGGGGGAAGCCGGGGGGCACTTACCAGGACATTGGCGTAGCGAGCCGATGGACCACTTGATAGAAAACGGTTCAAGGAGTAGAAAATGAAAACTGAACGCTCATAGGGTGTACGATTGAATTACAGGAAAACATAAAAATTCCTGAGGTCATTCCTTTTTTTTAATTATTATTATTATTATTATTGTTTTTTTTAATACACATCGACGGTGAGAAATTGATTTTCAAACGACCGGAAGATGTGTCATTAATGGTTTAATACATAGAACGTTGCCCAAGATTATAGCGGACTTCGGTTTACAGCTATAGATAAGAAGTAGCGGGTTTTTCAACGATCGTAAATAGATAGAAATTTATTTTAGAATTTATATATCAGTCATTAGTGCTAATCTTTGATCGTGTGTAACGCGCGGTATTTATATAATTAGTTGCGTATTATATCCTCTCGCAATTTATGCCGATCGAGAATCTATAAGCAGTTTGTTATTCGCTACGCCAATGGATCTTCTGAAACACCGCTAGGAGATAATAGCGTGGTGGTACAGTCTCCAAAAAGAGTACTTAGTCCATCTAGAAGCGGTAGAGATCGCGGGATGCTGCAGAAGCGAGCCCCCTATTTTATTTCCGCACTTTTAAAATTTATCTCCTGTATCTCCGCAGCTCTTTCTCCTTTCGATATACGAATTGTAATATTGTTATTTATATATATGCATATATTATCTATATGTACTATGGGCTTAAAAATTCGTAAGTATAAAAACAGCAGACGCCGATGCGACGAACCCCCTCCTCAGTCTCATCGCGACGATCGCTTGCTGCACCTTACCTACCTCTTCGATCAATATAGTCGATTTCAATTCTAATCTGTTCGAAGGGATGAAAGAAAAAGAAAGAGACAGAGAGAGAGAGAGAGAGAGAGAGAGAGAAAAGAAAAGAAATGAGAGAAAAATAAACTTGAAAAAAAATTTAACTCCGAACCCACGAATGAAACGATTCCTTTTCCATTCTGAACCGATAGAGTGTATGTATTGTAATGATACACGTCTATATAGGTATGAATGTTCGCTCCGTTGGAATCTACCCGTTTCGAAGATTGGACTGCAGCTGGTGGTTACAAATGTTCGATCTATTTTTTTTTTTCTTTTTTTTCTTCTTTTTTCTTTATTTCCTTATTTGACATGCCAATAAAAAAGTTCGTTACGATTGTTCGGTTGAAGTTCAATTCTTTGCTACCACCCGTTACGTGCTGCAGTGACGAAAAAATATACCCAAGCGAAGAATAGGTAGCGAGAAAATACAAGAAAAAAAATAAAAGTTGAACAAACATAAAATAGACTATTCACGATATGCATAAAACATTTGATGCGCGTATGTGGTTCAGGTGAAAGAGATGAAATATAAAAAATAAATAAATGAACTTTAAAAATAAAATCACGAAGCAGCGTGATATTCGCGAGCCCGCCACCTCTGTGTGGCCCACTGTGGTTTATTATACGATGCCTATATTATACAGAATTTGAATAAATGGCAAGCATAATATAACCGCTCGCCTGGCGTATATATGCATGAACGCGTTTTAAAGTTTGTCGTCGGAGTTAAATGTGAAATAAATGAAAGAATAAAAAAAAAAAAAACGTAGAAATAATAATAATAATAATAATAATAATAAAACTGTGCACGTGAACGTGTCACACTTTAAAAGTTTGTTCAATTCAAACTGTTTTATTTTTCTTAATTTTTCTTCTCTTCTCGACAGGGTCACGCGCAGTTCTCTTTTACCCAACTTCAATACAACGATGCTTCGCGGCTAAGCAAGCTAACGCATATGTATTACATTTTCACGGCCTTGTCCCCCACATCTTGCAGAAAATCGATCAAGGTCGGTCGTAGAACCGCCTATTACGTTTATCACCAGATTTAGCTTAAACTTTAGTCTCCTTTCGAATAGGAAATGTATATAAAATACTATCATACAATTTTCGAACATCAAACCAACATCCATATACCCGTGTTTGTTAACTAAACATCACGCAGGTCTTTTACCCGTGCATGCTTATATACTATCTTCGAAAATATAATATAAGTTATAACAAATGCTTATACATAAACGAATAATGCGCAGAATAATTTCTATATTATTCCCCAAAACCGTGCACCCCTTCCCGCCCCCCGGAATTGATTTTTGACGTAGTTCATGCAGCCAAAACATCAATGATTCCGTGTTACTTTATAACAGCGTGTGCGGCAGGCAATGCCTGGTCGCATGTGCGCGTACAGGCTGCGTTCAGAGCGACGTGTGGCTACAACCTCCACGTTCTGTGCAGCATAGCCCTTCAGTCGAGTGAGAGTGAGAGAAGCTGCGCGGCGAAAAGGCCAGTAAGAAAAAGAGAGAGGAAACGAGAGAGAGAAAGAGAGAGAGAGAGGGAGTTAGCAGAGGGCGAGAGACCGGAGAGCGCTTGTACCTCGGGAAAAAGAGAGATAGAAAGTCGACGTTAGGGTGGGGAGGATGGAGCTGCGGTTTAGGCGAGGGGGCAATCGCCGCGTAGTCAAACTACGCTCGTAGATGTAGTCGCACGAAAGACGCGTCGGTGCTTTTCATTAAAAACTGATTTAGTTTCTTTTTTATTTTGACATATAACGCTTGCGCTCGGGGTGCAGAGCGCGAACGCGGATATAAAGTTCCTTCCGATAAGTTAATACCATATTAATAATCATAATAATAATAATAATAATACGTTAATACGTTAATATCTATATACCTATGTATACATTGACGAGACTGAGTGACCTAATAAAGAAAACTGTCTCGTCCCCGAAAAAATACACACTAGTTATAATATCGCACAGCGTTTTCTTCTTTTTCTTTTTCTTCTTCTCCTTGTTATTATATTCTCATTCTTGATCTTATAGAGATATATATACTATATGTATAGTATACGAGGGAAGAAAAAGCTGCGGTCTTTAATTCTTCATACTATAAACAAAACACACATATGTATACATATATAATATTGGATGTATATTAAAACAGATTATTATGGTGCACAAGGTGTTTGCTTCCTGACCGCTCCGCGCAGTGTATTATAATACTCCTGGGTTTCTCGTTCCTTTGATGTTTCGAGTGAAGTGTGACGCCGATACCCACCACCCAGAGAAAATATACAACTAGTATAACGCTATAAACACCACCGGCGTAATAATAATAAGAAAGGAAAGAAAAGGATTTGAAAAAAAAAACAAAAAAAGAAGTTTTTTTAATAGTGTGTGTGGGTGTATCTGTGTGTGAAACTCCAGGATTCACAGTTTGACAGTGTGCGCGTCCTTACGCATGAGGGCCCTATGGCTACTGGATTGGTCAAGTGGTGTCGTGCAAGGTTCCTCGCTGGCTACAAGCCCTTTTCTGGTAATATTCACAGCAAATACATTATCTTTATAACGTGCGAGGAATTTGGGTGAAGGATTTTTAGTCAAAAGTCTAAATAAAACGATGATCTTTTTTTTTGGATTTTGGTTTATTCATTCATTCATTCATTTATTCATTCATTCATTTTTCATTTTCACTATATATATCATTTTGGTCAATGATGGAATGTATCGATGTAACATTAATCAAACCACATAACAAGACGAAAGGCAACTCCGTCTAGTATAATTATGTGGTGCAGCGGCAAGCGGCAAGCGGCAGCAAAGCTACGTTACGTAATTCTGTTATAATCGTAGGGATCAGAGGCACGCCAGTCTCGAGACGAGCGTAAACATGATTAAATAAAAGATTCATATTGAAGCTCGCCTTTGCGTGTGTATTTCTGTGTACATAAATGGAACGGTAAGACCCCCTTAAACATAATTAAGCAGGATTTTAAGGGCTCTGGTATTACTCAAAGAACTCAGCGCGCTCAAAGGCAGCAAACACCGTGCAAACTCTCTGGAGTATTTATGAAGTGGATGAATATAGGTGGGTAGGTAGGTAGAGGATACTTTAGTTCGCCGGAATATCATACTTATATCTACGTATACAATTAAATAAAAAATATCACGATTGGTCTTTTTTCAATTAACATTTTTTTCTTTTTGTTTTAATTTAATCAAATCGCGATAATTCTTCTCAAATTATCATTTCGAGGATAAAATCTGTTCGTAATAAACGCGAGAGTGAAGTTACGATGTAATTATCCCGATGATTGTTATCACAATCATTAAACTGCAGTTTCCGTCGTTGTCACTTTCTTAATACGATTAAACCGTAGGGTTAAAGTTTTTAACAACATAGGGCATAAAGCCCGTATATACTATTATGCTTTATTTTGTGGCGCTTAAGTAAACCGAGCTATATTCCTATATGTCTCTGATTTACGCATTCACGTAGATTACGCATGCATTTTCACGCGACTCTACGGCCTGCATTCTAGTTAAGTATAATTGCCTTCAGTAACTCACACTCGCACACGCCGCGTTCACTCGTCGTTAAAGCCGCGTCCCGAGATAGTTAGAAATACGCTATATTGTCGGCAATTTAAATGCCGAGAGAAAGATGGAGAACGAGCGAGAGCAAGAGAGAGAGAAAGAAAGAAAGAGATGAAAGGCAACGTTGTTACTTTGGCGGATGGGGGGGGCATAGCGATTCGCCACCGTATGTCAATTTAGAATCGTCATATACTAAAGCAGTTCTTATACTGTCCGAACGTCAAATCTTCGGGAGTCTGTTAAAAACCGTTACTACTACTATACGCGGCTACAGATCAAAGCAACTATCTCGAAAAGGTTCGCGTACCCTATACCCAACCATTCCTGCTTTTGTCGGCACATTTTAGAAATAGTCTCAAGGCGAAAACGCGACGCCACTCCGCGTCGGCGATGTTCAAAGAGACAATAATATGCCTTCGTTTGTCTCTTTCAATCTCACGCTGTTCTCCCCCTCTTTTTTTCTCTCTCTCTCGCTCTCTCGCTCTCTCGCTCCTGCCCCAGGTCGGGTTACGTATCCCGGTGACTAAAGAGATATCGGTAGTTATTTACCAGCTCTGTACGTATTATTGTTCGCTGTTCGTTGAACCCGAATTACATATATTTTTCGCAATTTATAATTTTATACGCCCTGGCGCATCGTTGAAGAAATTCCAAAATCATTGGGTTGCGTGATGGTCGATCGACTATAGGAAACATCATTAATAGACATCCGGCATGTTTATTAGTTCTACTCCTAAGGCAGCCGTATAATCGCTGCCACTGAATGTTTGCACGTGTTTGAACTGTTATTAACACAGGATCACAGAAATACGTACATACATACATATTTTATCGATGCGAATTTGGATACCCTCCAGAGTTCAAACTCTAAGAATCTTCATTCAATCTACCAAATGTTATCGAAAATCAAAATTGGTATTCCGTATTCAAACAAATCTTTTTTTTATGTCGTTCATTCACTTAGAAATTCTTTTGAAGCTAACAAATTTCAACTTTCTAATTGATGTTTACGTGATTGAAAATTCTTTCAAATTCTTTAAAAATTCTTTGAAAATTGATAAACGTTACTAATTCGTTCCTAAAATACCAAAACTCTTACGAACGATGATCGTTCCGAGTGTTTCAAGCCGCGTTAAATGCTCTTGAGAGGCGTGTGCATTGATTTGAAAATACGACTGTAGGGTACGAGCAAGCGAACGAGCGTTTGAAAACTAGCCGACAAATACTGCCTCGTGGCCCTCGTGGCCTTGGCCCCTTCGACGCCGCATTCGTTTCGGTTCCCCGTATGCTCGTAAGCACGAAGGGTGGTCTCAGGCGGCACGAAAACCAACCCCCGTATTTCCCTTGAAGCAAAATTTACTCCATCTACTTTTTCTCCCTTTCCCGGACCCCCTCGTCTTAACTCTGTGGCGGTTGTTTTCGTTCCGTTGAGCTTTGCATTATATGGTACCTATACCTAAATACGTACATGTATACATACACATACACATACACATATACGTACTTCGACGGCGATTTAAAATCTAGGCAGCAGACTCGCTATTATCCAATTACCGAGGATAATTCCTGGCATATAGATCGGAGGGCCGAGACTCGCGTTCCTACCATACAGCGCGCACTACTCAATTAAGATTATGTTTCTAGCTGCGATAGTTTCCTGCTACAGGGAGAAGGGGGCTTTGGGGCTTCTCCTCCTCCCCCTCCTCCTCCCTTACGCCTCGACTGGGTCACTAGTTGGGTCGTGCTCTCCTCCTCTCTCACAATCAACCCGACCGTGTGTCGCCTCCTCGAAAATTCGGTTCACGTCCGGTCAAAGTCGGCTACGAATTACGCTCGCCACTCATCAGACCGCTGATCCCCTCGCTACGCCTACACATTTTTATTATCCTTATGTTGTGGTTACACGATACGTGTTATGTTATGTTGCGTATTACGTGTCATGTGGGTGCGTTGAACGATGATTAATAAATAACGAATTTATTTCCAAATAATCATTCTTAGAAATTTCATTCTCATATATACAATCAAATACTTATATGCATTATATGAAATACGGATGTCAAGATCGATTGAGCGCTATAGATTGCCGATCTTTACCACTCGAAGTTATTTATATGGCTTATGAATGACATAAATGGCTTTCATACATTTCGATACCGAAATACTCGCGTAGACTTTTATTTGATAAAGAATCGAGGTATATGAGTGTTATTATTAACAGCGTGGGTCGGCATCGTATAAATTATTGATTGCACGAATTTCTTTTTGATGTATACATCTATCCTTATGATCATTATCGAAAGTGATGACGAAAGAACACTCGATCGTATTTCCCATTACTTTCCGAATTTTCTCGAATATATTGACACGGCCCTGCAAGCTGCTACACACCCGTTTCGAAGGGTGGTTGTGGTTGGTAGTTAGGGTAGGCTAGAGAAAAATGCATCCTAAGAGTGAGTGAGGGAGAAGGGGGAGAGAGAGAGAAAGAAAGAAAGGAAGAAAGAGGGATGGACGGAGAGTTTAAATCCTAGGAAGGAAGGCGAGGGAGCGAGGGAGAAAAACGAGGAGCTTGGCGGGAGGGATGGGGGAAACGACGAGGCGTTTCGTTGGGCCTCTCTTCCTGGAAGCCAACAATAATAGCGGCTAGAACCAAGAGGGCCGCGCCGTCAACCGACACACAACCAAGCAGCGTGCTGCTTTTGCTTCTAGGAAAATACCTAGGCCGTAGTTCGTCCGTTCTACAATCTAAAACTACTAAACTTGCCTTAAGACGTTCGTCTACCTACTTACGGTTTTAGAACGATAAAAGAGAGAGGTCAGACTGAAGCGTTTTATTGAAGTTATACCAAGTTCGAAAACACGCTCGGGTCCGAGGACCAAAATGGTTAACGATACCCATACCCACACCCATACCTATACCTATACCATCGCAGGCCCGGCAGCGATACAACGCTACATAAAATAAAACTTATTCAAATCGAGAATATGAAATATATTCTTAAAAAACGATCGGATCTTTTGTTGTAGAAGAATATGATATAAGAGCTGAAATCGTTTACCATACAATTTTACCTTATCGATAAATTGTCTTTTATTCTACACACAATAAATTTTGATTTTTTTTTTTCGTTCAACGTTATACATACATGTGTGTAATGGTATTTGGAATCAGAGAGGGGTAAACTGCCCGGCGTTTCAACATGCGCGTATAAAACTTTGGTGCAAATCAATACATTCGTTTTACAGAGCTGCTCGCCATCAATCTCGATTTCTTTCTTTTTTTTTTTTCATCTTTTTATCTTTCATTGTGTGTGGGCTGTGGAGCCAAGGATGGAACGATGGGTTGGGTGGTAGGGTTCTGCAGTGAGTTTTTGATTTTCCTCCTGCAGAGATGAAAGGATGACATTTTGGCAAGCCTTTTCAAACATCGCTCACTTTACACAGTATACTGCACATTGGAATGGCGGAAGTTGGATGAACAAGAAAAAAATAATCAAAAAAAGGAAAAGAAAAATCGAGAAAAGGAAAAAAGAAAAAAGAAAAACACAAACGTTGAAAGAGCTATGCAGACAAATGATGTCTACCATAGCTGTGGATAAAACGTGCACTTTAGAGACGCCCGTCTGTGAAAATACATTTGGAATAGGTATCGAAAATAAAATAGTATAGAGAAAGATGAAACCGCTCAACATATAGCAGCAGCAGAGATTCGGCTGAAACGGAAGACCTTTAACCACGAATGACAGCTCCCTCCGCTCCCCACACCTCTCTGTCTATCCGGTATCCCAATTTGGACGGACGTTTCTCGTGAAAGAGAAAATGAAAATTGCGGGAAAATTACGGTCCATTATACCTAATTAAATCTTTCTTCTATATCCGGAAATTTTCCTGGGGCTATTTTGCCGCACGCGATTTTTACTTTTTGTTCTTTTCTTTATTTTTCGATGTTTTATACATTATGAGGACTGAAGAGCGAGGATTACATCATACACTATAGTATAATCGCGCTCGAGTTCTTTATATAGAAAGTCTGTTAGAAGTTAGAAAGAAGGAATTTGTTTGTTATCATCGCATGGTTTTATATAGTGAGAAGTAAAATTCCTGCGCTGTTCTCGAACATTTTATCATCAATACTAAAATCAATTCAATTCAGACGGGGTGTGCAAGGCTGTATGGCTGTAGATACGCGCGTAAATATTTGCGCTTGAATATACATACATGTATGGTATATGTAGTACGTTTCGTATCCAGAATACAACGTGTGTATAACGAATCGAAGTACACACACATACATATGCATACATACATACATGCGAATGTCCGGTCGTAAAAACAGCGTGAAACGAATAAAAATTAACGACGCCGAAATATCGAGCGCTAAAAGGAAATCGTGCGAAACGCGTATAACACGTGGTGTTCGCCGATCATATAATGTGTATTACATACTATACCATACCATATCTGTACAATTTTTATTTTCTTTTTTTCTTCTCTCCTTTATAAAAAATAATATAACGAAAACAAAAAATGAATAAAACAATCCTGAATGTTAGTTATTTATAGTAGTACCTATGTTACAATATCCCGTCCTTTATTGCGTACTACATTACATTATAATTTATCTTATTTTAATTACAGTCGTTGGCGGAGGTCCCGAAGGAAGCGACGCCGAAGAATTGCTGGCTGGTGTGGCGGCGCCGTGCAGTAGCTCTCCACCTCCACCACCACCGCCCTTGCTTACGCCACCGGAATCTCCTACGATTCCAACACCACCGACAGTCAATGAAGATCAGACGAATTCCCGTGCAACAAGACAGCTTAGCTTTGAGGTAAGATTAAGGAAAAGCGAAATGAGAAGAACTAGCATATGGTGTTCTCTATAAGTTGAATTGGAGTTTACATAGGTATAACAAATTTGTCAAAAATATTTAATTTAAAAAATCGTCATTTCCGAAAATTTTGAAAAATTTTTATCAAAGATTTTCATTTCTGAAAAATTCCTAGTTTGAAAAAAAGTCCTTTTTTTTCTCCTATTTTTGATCGCGATAAAAAAAAAAAACACGGAATTAATTTTCTTAAATTTATTTTTTCACTTTTTCAAAAGCAGACATTTATAATTATAAAACAGTGTTTATTCACGACATTTCAGGAGTTTGAATGCGATGTCTCTGTAGCAGAGGGAGACAGACGAAGACAAGAGTTTTCCTTCACCTTATATGACTTTGACGGTCATGGAAAAATCACTAAAGATGATATAGCTGGACTAGTTACCACTATTTACGATACATTGGGAGCTTCGATTCAGGTCCCACCATGTGGGAGTAAAACTATTAAAGTAAAGCTGACTGTGTCACCTGACCAAAGATCGGGACAGGCACATATTACACCAGTCAAAACAGCTAATCTTCCTCAAAGTTTACCTGCCCCAGCTCCTTGCTGTCATGTTAAACACGTCACTTCCTGCGGTCACGCTAAACATCCTTCTCGCAGAGTTCCTAGAAGGAGGAGAGTCCAACGGCATAGATGCCAGGTGAGATTATTGCACACTGCATATTTATGCAGAGCTAAAGAATAAAAGAAAAGAAAAGAAAAGAAAAAACACGTTTCCTTGAGATAAAGATTCATCCTTTCTCATTTTCATGTGCATAATGCATAGAAAGACAATTTCCCACTTTGCAATTATGCTTTATCTATCATCATGCAGTGAATATCAATGAGAAACTTAATATTGATTCAAATAGATTCAGCCCTGTGTTCATGTTTCGTCATTTTGAGACTAGTATAGTCAGAATGTAATTGAGATATATGTTATTACTTTCAGTCCGAGCATGGAGTGGATAGTCCTACCGAAGACGATGCTAGAAATGTTTCAGCAACTCAATCTAAACAGGAAGAGCTTAGAAGAAGAGTTGGTCCAGTACCCCACTTGCCTTCAGCTTATTCAAACAGTTCAGAGGGTGATGTAAGCGAAGATAGCGATGCATCTCCGCTTCTAACACCTCTCACACCTCTGGTTCCAAATCAACGAAAGCGTAGCGGTGCTATGCAGAGGCAGCAGCTGCTCGAAATCATTCAAGCTAACATGGAGAAGAACAATCTCAGTTTTCATGCATCTAGGTGAGCTTGAAGGACACAAATAATGTCCCTGTTTTATCCATTTTTTTCCCCCCTTCGGAACAATGAATTTTATGATTTTTTGTTTGATTTTCAAATGTTAGGAAACGACACCAGAATGAGCACGCTCGCATTCCACTTCGCAGTCCTTACACCGAACCTTCAAGTCCCTACAATCAGAGATGTAGGCCGCCTCAAGCACCTCGTCATCCAGGCTATCATAAACCGGTCCGGGAGCATCCTCATCATCCGAATTCTTTGCCAGATGTTCCGATAACAAAGCCTAGAGGAAACGGCAGAAAACCCCGTACGCATCATAGTCCTCAAACATGCGCCCCGACCCACCCAGCTGATACTTTTGGTCAAGCTAATACAGTCACGCAAAATCTGACGACATCTGCAACGCAGAATAATCTGAACACTACTAATCAGAACAGTAGTAATAATCAGGATAATCATTCTAACAATCAGAGTAATCTACACACTAATAATAATCAACGCAACGAAACTCATATTCAACCACCGCAGAGTACAAAACCTGGGAAAAAACATCAGCTAAAACATGCTACGAGAGAACAAGATCAGGCCAGAGCTATGGCACAGGTCGTACGTTGGTTGGAACGAGAATTTTCTCAGGGTGCTGCTGCTGCTGCCGCTGCTGGTCGAAGACATGTTCATGAACATATTCATCATCATTATCATCACTATCACGCCGAGGCCCTTGTATAACGCTTGTTTTCTCATACTGAAAGGAAAAATCTGCTTAGAATGTTGAATGTTTTTAAGAATTATGCGAAAAATTGGGACTTGGAACTGAACATCTAATGATGTAATTTCGTATTTCGGATAACATAGTGTAAAAATATTTTATGAAAGAAAAAAGACTTCGAGTTATACCGACCGGTTAGTCCGTTAGTCTGAATTGAAATCGTTGAATCGATAAAATTTGGTATGAGGCTCATGAAATGAAAAAAATTGAATATTTAATCATAATATACAACCTTGCCAGATATAACCGGTATATTAATCTATCATTGGAGAGATGCTTAATTGAGATTTCAAGCTTCGTCTAGACTAGTTTATATAATTTAAATATTATTTATACTGTATATTAACGTATGGATACCTACGCCGGAGTATGAGGAGAGAAGACTTTTTCAATACTCTATGTATAAAGAGTATCGATAGATCTTTTTAAATGAAATTTGACCTAAACTGTAATATTATGTTGATGTATATGGGGAGTCGACTCTAATTATTATGTATACGTTTTATAATACAGAAAGAAAATCCAATGCAACAACTAGAATGCTAAGCAACGGAATCGTGACAATATTTTTCTATCAATCTCATTACGGAGTATTATAATTCTATTAAAAAATAATGATAATAATAACATTGATTATTAATAATTATTATCAATAATATTAATGATAGTAATAAAAAAGATGTTATAAATTTGTCCTTGGATGTTTTTTTTTTTGAAATTTTTTATTATACCAAGGCATGTAATTTTGTATTGAACTTTGTAACCAGTGTAGATATTTTGTGTAATGTTTTTTGTATCAATATTTATTAAAAAACACATTTTTTATATAAAAAACAAAAATATATATTTTCATCCATATTACATCAATTATTATTATACAATGTTATTCATGCTTATTCTTTACGCGCTTGAGCTTTCATGAATTAATACTATCTACATTTGCTTGCATTTGAGGTGTAATAATCTAAATTAATCATTTTATATCAGTTGGGCGATCGGGGAAATTCGAACCAATTGCGCGTAATTTTTGCGGCAAAAGTAGTTTACTACCGAAATATTGGGGTCGCCACCTCCTGGATAAGATTGAAGTGACAAAATTAGTACACGGGGTGCCAAATGGTATTGCCATCTCGCGGTTGAACTCATGAATTGTTTTTGTTCCGAACGTCTGTACGAATCGTATATCGTGTATCATTCGTAGTTCTTTACTTGTCCAACAGATGGCGATACTATTCGTTACTTTGTTGACAGGAGCACTGACCTAGGGTAAGCGCACCTGTCGTGCCTCGTGGCCCGTGGGGTCAGTGGCCCTCGTGGCGTCAAAGGGTTCGTATGGGGGCTGCGTTAACGAAATACGATTTAGATTGGCATCTCAATAGAAATACTCCGAATACTCATTGATAATCAAAGATTCTATACTTGTCAGGTTTTCTGAGAAATTTACTGAATTATAGTGATGTTATAACACTCATTCTTATGTTACAGTTGAATAACCTACCATCAGAGTCAAGCATCTGCGGCCAGGAAGGATGAGGTTTCAATTGCCATGAACGAGTGCATGACGAACTAAGTCTTCGTAAAATTAGTTGTATTGAGTATTATATTAGAACGTAGTTTACATTATTATAACTTGTATGTTGAGAAGCAAATAAAGAGACTCGATAAATTACGATGGGTACATATTTATTTTTACGAGACAATTATAAATTGTAAGCTATGAATATTGTATCGATGCTGTAGCAATAAATTTTCACGTATACTTGATAATCAGCGACTTCCTTATTTGGCATTTTTTGCTTCCTAGGATTCTTTATTTCACATATAAGCGACAGGTGACATAGCGTACGACACACAGGAGGAGTAGAAAATGATAATTAATGTATTTTCAGCGACTAAAAAATGTGCGGTCCCTTCGCCGGGTCAATTTTTGAGTTGAAATTTCTAAAACTGAAAATCGCTACTAACTTAATTATATATAGAGACGTGCATGAAGCAACGCATGCATGCCTATATCTATACACTACTCCTTTCCCGATCCAGAAATTTCAGCACACCTCTTCGCGTCAGATGTTCTCCTGATACTAGGAGCAATTTTTCGACTTAACATTTCTCTAACTCCGAAAATCGCTTATAATTAATTATAGTATACAGACGTGCATGAGGACACGCATGCATGCCTATATCCATACACTACTCCTGTCCCCTTCCAAAAATTTTAGCACACCTCCTCGGGTCAGATGTTCTCCTGATACCAGGAGCAATTTTTGACTCAAAATTTCTAAAACTCTGAAAATCGCTACTAACTTAATTATATACAGAGACGTGCATGAGGACACGTATGCATGCCTATATCTATACACTACTCCTTTTCCCCTCCAAAAATTTTAGCACACTTCCTCGGGTCAGATGTTCTCCTGATACGAGGAGTAATTTTCGATTCAAAATTGTTCGATTTTTAGAGTTATATAAATTTTAAGTCGAAAATTGCTCCTGGTATCAGGAGAACATCTGACTCGAGGAGGTGTGCTGAAATTTTTGGCGGGACAGAGGAATAGTATAGAGATATAGGCATGCATACACTGCTTCGGAGTGGTTTTTCTGGCAGTTGATACCTTTTTTCGGAGTGATTTTTCTGGCAGTTGATACCTTTTTTCGGAGTGATGTTTCTGGCAGTTGATACCTTTTTTCGGAGTGATTTTTCTGGCAGTTGATACCTTTTTCAAGGAGTCGTTTTTGACACCATGAGGTATCAACTGCCAGAAAATTGACTCCTTAAAAAAAAGGTATCAACTGCCAGAAAAATCACTACCTTTTTTCGGAGTGATTTTTCTGGCAGTTGATACCTTTTTTCGGAGTGATTTTTCTGGCAGTTGATACCTTTTTTTTAAGGAGTCAATTTTCTGGCAGTTGATACCTCATGGTGTCAAAAACGACTCCTTGAAAAAGGTATCAACTGCCAGAAAAATCACTCCGAAAAAAGGTATCAACTGCCAGAAAAATCACTCCGAAGCAGTGTATGCATGCCTATATCTCTATACTATTCCTATGTCCCGCCAAAAATTTCAGCACACCTCCTCGGGTCAGATGTTCTCCTGATACCAGGAGTATTTTTCGACTTAAAATTTTAAAAACTCTGAAAATCGCTAGTATAAGTAAACTATATAGAGACGTGCATGGAGCAACGTATGCATGCCTACATCTATACACTACTCCTTTCCCCCTCCAAAAATTTCAGCACACCTCCTCGGGTCAGATGTTCTCCTGATACCAGGAGCAATTTTTGACTCAAAATTTCTAAAACTCTGAAAATCGCTACTAACTTAATTATATACAGAGACGTGCATGAGGACACGTATGCATGCCTATATCTATACACTACTCCTGTCCCCCTCCAAAAATTTCAGCACACCTCCTCGGGTCAGATGTTCTCCTGATACGAGGAGTAATTTTCGATCCAAAATTGTTCGATTTTTAGAGTTATATAAATTTTAAGTCGAAAATTGCTCCTGGTATCAGGAGAACATCTGACTCGAGGAGGTGTGCTGAATTTTTTGGCGGGACAGAGGAATAGTATAGAGATATAGGCATGCATACACTGCTTCGGAGTGGTTTTTCTGGCAGTTGATACCTTTTTTTCGGAGCGATTTTTCTGGCAATTGATACCTTTTTTCGGAGTGATTTTTCTGGCAGTTGATACCTTTTTTCGGAGTGATTTTTCTGGCAGTTGATACCTTCTTTTCGTAGCGAAAAAAGCTGGTATCAACTGCCAGAAAAATCATTCCGAAAAAAGGTATCAACTGCCAGAAAAATCACTCCGAAAAAAAGGTATCAACTGCCAGAAAAACTACTCCGAAGCAGCGTATGCATGCCTATATCAATACGCTATACTCCTTTCCCCCACCAAGAATTTCAGCACACCTCCTCGGGTCAGATGTTCTCCTGATACCAGGAGCAATTTTTGACCTAAAATCTCTTTAACTCCAAAAATCGCTAGTATTAACTAAACGTAAGAAGTGCATGAGGACACGTATGCATGCCTATATCAATACGCTATACTCCATTCCCCCACCAAGAATTTCAGCACACCTCCTCGGGTCAGATGTTCTCCTGATACCAGGAGTATTTTTCGACTTAAAATTTAAAAAACTCTGAAATCGCTAGTATCAGTAAACTATATAGAGACGTGCATGAGGACACGTATGCATGCCTATATCTACACACTACTCCTTTCCCACTCCAAAAATTTCAGCACACCTCCTCGGGTCAGATGTTCGCTTGATACCAGGAGCGATTTTTGAGTTAAAATTTCTAAAACTCTGAAAAGCGCTACTAACTTAGTTATAATATATAGAGACGTGCATGAAGCAACGCATGCATGCCTATATCTGTACACTACTCCGTTCCCCCTCCAAAAATTTCAGCACACCTCCTCGGGTCGGCTGTTCTCCTGATACCAGGAGCAGTTTTCGGCTTAAAATTTCTATAACTTTAAAAATCGCTAGTATTTACTAAATATAAGACGTGCATGAGGACACGTATGCATGCCTATATCAATACACTATCATTGTTTCCCCCTCCAAAAATTTTAGCACGCCTCCTCGGGTCAGATGTTCTCCTGATACCAAGAGCAATTTTTGAGTTGAAATTTCTAAAGCTCTGAAAATCGCTACTAACTTAATTATATACGGAGACGTGCATGAAGCAACGTATGCATGCCTATACCTATACACTACTATTTCCCCCCACGAAAAATTTCAGCACACCTCCTCAGGTCAGATGTTTTCCCGATACCAGGTATTTTTAGAGTTAGAAAAATTTTAAGTCGAAGAATGCTACTGGTATCAGGAGAACATCTGACCCGAGGAGGTGTTGCAAATTTTAAAGTAGCAGAAACGGCATTTAATCTGAAATTCCCCCGTTCTCATTTTGAATAATCGCAGGGAGGGAAAAAGTGGAAAATCACGAAGCAATCGAATATGAGTATACCTGGGAATTTATTGCTACGACATTGATACAACACTACTCATTGTCAAAGTTCTATAATATTCACAATTGTTGATTGAAAATAAATATCTACTGTACAAGTTGACATAATGTAGACCGCATTTGTATTACAAAAATATCTGATATAACTAATTGTACAAAAAATGAGTCTAGTAATTAAAACATTATATAAGACCTAATATAACTAACTACATAAAGATTGAGTGATTTCTATTGAGCCATCCGTTGAAATCATATCTCGTTAACCTCACCCCCCATGTCATCCCTTCGACGCCACGAGGGCCACTGACCCACGACAGGTGTGTCTGCCTGTGTCAGTGCTCCTCTTTGCCCGACTAGCATGGTATTGCCATCTATTCAACAAGTTAAGAACTACAATAATGGAATGTGGTGTGCATACAATAAGGCGCAAGGCCTCGTTGTTTCTACTTTTCGCTCTCTTGCTACAAGTCGGGCCAAATCAAAGTCAGCTGTCAGAAACGCGAGGTGAAGTGATGGAACATTATGATACGTTAACATTGTTATGTGATAAATCCATCATTATCTGTTAATATTTTTCGTGCGATAAATTTATGAATGAAACATGGATATCAAGTTCATAAATAGTATAGAGTGCAAACAGGGAGCTGTACGGGCTGTGCGTTTCAATGGTAAATAGATACATAACCTCAAATTTATCTCACAACATCATTACTTTAGTAATTCATACGTATAATTTTCAGCCTTGGTTTGTTAACTTCGTTATCAAGATATTATCAAATTTTACACTAGAGTAATAAAAATTAAGAAAATTAATTATTAATTAACAGTTGATGGTTCTTACTGTCTCACCTGTGGCTCTGACAAAAAGGTGAAACTTTGGAATCCATACAGAGGTGTTGCGCTCAAGACATACGGCGGTCATGCAAACGAAGTACTAGACGCATGTGCCTCATGCGATAGTAGTCAAATTGTTTCTTGCGGCTTGGATAAATCTGTTATTGTTTGGGATGTGGCTACTGGTAATCCAGTTCGAAGACTCAGAGGACATGCGGGATCTGTGACTACAGTGAGGTGAGAATCATGTATGTTAAAGAAACCAGGTCATTTCAGAATCTAATGAAATCTGATTTCTTGAAATCGAAATGAACAGGTGTTTCACACTAATCAGAAGTCATTAAACTCTTGGTACAGTCATCTCCATCATTTACAGATACAACGAGGAATCAACTATGGCCATTTCTGGCTCTCATGATAACTGTGTTATGTGTTGGGATACACGTTCGCGGACCCAAGATCCTGTACAGACTCTAAGAGAAGCTAAAGACACTGTTTCTAGCATCAGAGTATCGGATTATGAAATATTAGCAGCTTCTTATGACAATAGAATACGCAGATATGATATGCGGGTTGGTGAATTACTGGTAGATTATTTAGGAGGTATGTTATTATGGTCAATGATGATTAATTACTTTACAAAGTGTAATGATTCCAAAGACTAAACTATTCCTTATTCTATTTCAGAGGCAGTAACATGCGCGAGTTTTACTCGAGATGGTCAATGCATAGTGATTAGTTGCGGGGATGGAGTGATACGATTAATGGACAAAGATACGGGGGAATTGCTAGGTGAATTTAGCGGTCATTCTGCAGAAGATTTATGTTTAGAATCAACTGTTGATTGTCAAGATACGCATATCATGTCTGGTTCTGGGGACGGGAGATTATGGATTTGGGAATTAGTCACGCAAGAAGTAGTCGGGAAATTATCAGCTAATGATCTTATAGAAAATAAATATCCCGTTGTTTCTCTCAGTGTACATCCACAACGAAATTGTATTTTAGCCGCTAGTGGTGGTAACATTCTTATGTGGGACAACAAGGACCAAACTGACGAAGACAAGGAATAAATTTATGAATTTTACACATGCGAATAAAGAATTTAAATTTTTTTTGCTGTATGTTTTCTGAATCCCTTCATCCCTAGCTTAAATTAAATTGAATATATTTTCGTTTGAAAGTATCAAAATGTCCCCGAGAATCGGTAACTACAATTTATCATTCATGAATCAAATTTTGAATACAAACACTTGTGTTGTATTAATTTTTTGGCTAAAATCTAAAATCTTATTTTTTCGACCAATTCCGCCTGAGCATAGTGTCGTCGTACGACACCCATATATGTCTGGTTGCAGCATTTATTGTCGATAACGAAGGCTGCAGTGCATCAAAGTCGGTAAAGCGTTACAGTTTTTAGATTTCATCGTAAAGAGCGCTGTCAGCAAATTCAATAGAATTTGAAAAACTTGGTTAGTTAGCTGATCTATAGAGTAAATAAAATACATGGTACTACTAATAAACTGTCAAAGTTGCCATGATCTCTTTTTGTAAACAAAAAATTGTTTGTTTGGTAACGATAATGTGCGAAAAATTAATGTGATATACATTTGAATGTACTAGTTTTCGGGATAAAATTAATCGCTTAATAAAAAACACATGCGTTGTTTAATAATAATAATATTTAGCACACGAATAGCGATATTCGTAGATTATATTATTTGAACAAAAATTTGTAACGGTAGTATCTTGTGTTAATATTTCTAGTTCTGATATCAATTTTGTAGTTTATATACTCTCAGAAAATGGCGACATTGAAGGGCGTGTTTCCCGAACCTAGTAAGTATAAATCATCCCTTATATCTGCACTCCATGCATTCTATAATCCAGATAAATTACAATGCGATATATTGCACATCAAGTATACCTATGTAGCCCTTATTCCAATTTCGGTATCACCATGCTATTTTTTTTTTTACATTTGTATAATTGTGTAAAGTTACACCAATTCATGTTTGTCTATATGTATCTTCTAGTTCTTACCTTACAAAAAAAAAAAAAATTTCAGAAGCTATTAGAAGAAAGAATTTCATCCATGAAAACGTGAAGAATTTACGTCGAATGGAAAATTATTTCCACAGTAATCGGGAGGTAGAAGACCTGCAAAAATTGCAGATTCAAAGGCAGCAAAAAGCGGCTGATAAATATCAGAATATAACATCGAGGGTGAATTCTAGCCTTAGAGAAACAAAAAATGATGATTTTCCTAATAAAACATACACTACCTCTAATGCCAATCATAAGATTGAGAGCAAAGAGCCCTGCAAAGCTCAGAGGCAACCTAACTCAAAGAACAGCGCACCAGCTTTGCAGAATAAAACTACAACGACTGGGAATTTAAGAGGCTTCGTACAACCAGCTAGTAATCTTAAAGGGCACAGACTGAAAAGAGGAACACGCGAAGTAGTTGTAAACAAAAAGAGTCAGGGAAGGGAAATGAAGGCTCCTTCAGACCCTAATTTGAACCATGAACATTCTACTAGTCCTAGTAACTCACAGACTCGATATAGGAGTCAAGGAATTCAGACTCTGGATGCTAAACACATGAGCAATTTGTATGCTGAAGGCACAATTAGGTATTGAAACATCTAGATGTTGCTCAAATTTAGCGAAAAACTAATTGGTCCTTTTTTTCTCCCTGGTAAACGTGGAGGGATTATTGTAACAGCAGGAAATATAAGACCTTATTTACCCACTTTTTAATAGGTATCCTACTCGAAGAAGTCCAGGAGCTGAGAATGCACAATGTAAAACAACAGAATTGGCACAGCAGACTGATAGGACACCAAGAGAAGGTGCCAATTCTCCGTCAGATAGAGGAGATGTTAGCCCGGCACCTTCATCTCCTTCTAAGTCACCTGATATTAAATTTGATAACTTTGCCGATGAAGAAGAAACAGATTTTGTCAAATTGAATAAACAGCGAACATCAATAGCTGCAAAACTTGCTACACAGTTGAGCAACACTGTACCTCCCACTCATTATAGAAAGGGTGTTGTCCCCAAGTACGAAGTTAAAAGTAACTTTTCTCTCCATTACTTTTCTTTGTTCTTTCATTTATTGATTTTCTGTTCTTCGTTTGAATACGAGGCATGATCCCAGACGTGGGATAGCTTGCAATTTCTAATAATAAAACTCTGATAAATATGTTGTATTCAAACCTACGTTAGATTCAATAATGCTCTTTATATTAGCTAATAATCGATGACGATTAATCACCATATTTTCAGCTTCCTCATTTCAGATCAGCCTATTCTCGAATTTTGATTAGCCATAATGTTATATTGGGTATGAATTGTTTGTTCGAAGATATCTTCGTGAGAGAAAAGAGGCCCAGTTGCAAAAAGAACAGAGGGCCAAAGAAGAGGCATCCGATCCTGACTGTCCAGAGGGCCACGTCCCGCTTCCTGACAGTGAACGCAAGGAGACCCTCCGTATGCTGAAGAAAAGTGGGTATTTTATTTTTCATGTTGTATCTCAGTGGTGCTGATTATGAGATCTAATTTTTTTTCACCTGGTTTCCCCAGATTATCAAGAATTTGTCAACGAACTAAACATGATGCCGATAAAAACAGACACTCTAAGATCTCAGAGACGAAAAATGGAGATTGAAAAACAGTTGAATAAAATAGAAGAGGGAATAAAAGTATTTTCGAGACCTAGAGTCTATGTAAAAATTAACGCTTAGAGTTCCTATCATGTGTTTGTAAAAGTTTGAAAACGTATCGTCATTGTATCGCACAAATTTTGGATATTGTAAAGTTTGTTAAATGTACAGTAGAATTTGAATGTTCTTCAAATACCTAATAGACGAAATATTCCATGCTAATTTTCAGCCTTAGAATTATTTTGACAAAACATTCAAACAACTACCGAATAACATGTAAATAGGTATTTGTTTTCCTGTGTGTAAAATTATCTAGTCTGTTTTATAATTAGAATATTTAATACTAGACATCGAGATTTCAAGTACAAAAGGAAAATACAATGAATTATTTTTCTAAAAAATTAATACATGCTGTTTTTATTTATACGACGATTTCTCTCCTCTTTAGGAATGCGATTTATTCTCAATAAAACGGATTTCATACTTTCACTGCTTTGCCATGGATGCGTGGATAAATTAATTTACTATAAATACGTTAAATCTAATCACATCCCTATAGTTTCGATCGTTAATCCGCATTCGTAACTCCAATAATCCTATCATCAACACAGATTCAGGTACATGCAGGTAAGTGCGAGAGTAACAGATAGTCTACAATGAGAATATCCCATATTTTCATACACCCTGCTCCCACGGCTGCTTTGTAATCAACTATATGAGTCTATATTTGATTTACATACAAGATACATTATTCAATGTTAAGTCATTTACGTATTCATCAGCCTAAATAGACATTCTACCTATAAACTGCACCATACTAATTGTTTTCTTATTTAGTCCCATTAATTTATTTACTTTTATCAATAGTATGTATAAAAGATAGAGGATCGAACTTCAACATTCCTAAACTATAAAAGACCTCTTCATGTTCAAGCCATTTTTTAGTGTTGAATTCTTTGAAAAATATTGCTATTTCTCTCTCCACTGATTCCGGAGAATCTAAAACAAGAGGAAAACAATGTAGAATCAATTCTCCTCTTAGTTCTCTTGGTTCTTAGTCAAACTTTTATAATCTTATTACCAGATCCATGAGTGGCATTTCTCGTATCTGACAGACCATACATGGCTCTAATGGTATCAGGCGCGTCGAATTGAGCTTGAAAAACTTTTGTCGGACCCATTAACTTTCTCCATTTAGATATCGCATCCTGACCAGCTAATATATGGATATCTGAAGGGCCGCTGCACATGAAAGTCAATAGTCTGTTATAGAAAAATTTTTCCTTGTGATCTGCATAGAACAATTCCGCCTCTATTGGCGTGATGATTTTCCTAAGTGATCTAACTACTTTGAAATCCTTGTCTATTATCAAGTCACGAATTCTCTGTAAATCGAAACATAATAATATTTCATTCGAAGTATGCGTACATAGATAAATATTAAACCATATCAGTCGGATGTTTGATCAATTTTATTCTGCCTCATAGTTATCTAATTAATTCGATAGAGATTGACTTTTAGGTTAGGTTAGGTTTGATTTGATTCTTTAGCCTGTAACAAGGCAAGAGAATTAATAATTTAAAAAGTAAATATGAACACACCATGCCTAAAGCCGGTCTGACTCTTTTACGTAATGTTAAATAATCGATCTTAACTATTTTAAGTCAACAATTTACCTGGAGAGCGAATGGAGATTTGACTACGTGCGGCTTTAGTATTGCCAGGGTCAATTGAAGAGATTGTTTTGATGTCATGTTAACATTACATTTGATTTGATCAGAGATCTATGTAGTTTTTTTCTTATACATTGTAACTTATCGAAATAACCGCATCGTACATTCGGCTCGATTGATTTTTATGCTCTGCGTATTGAGATTTTGACACTTTTATCACGAGCAGACGAGCGGCCATAATATGATCTCATCCCGCGCCATCAGTGATCAGTGTGCGAAATATCTGCGCATGCGCATAGGTTGTCATACTTAACGCGGGCCAGCGTTACGCGTTTAAAATGGTCGGAATTTCTGACAAAGTTGCCGAAGTTTAAATGAGACCGATAATCATATCTCATACATTTTGTTAAACACTTATGACGCAAACTTTTAAGATTGATGTTCGTTTATCTCGTTTCTTTTCATATGGTAGCTGCCAGTGCTACTGCGGCTATTGTAAAAATTAAATCACATAATAGATAGGCGGCCACTGCACTGGGTACTCACATGATTTTTTAAAAACGAAATCTAATTCTCCACTAAATTTCGTAATACTTATCGATTGATATTTAGACGATTGTTCATTGTTTGTTAACGGATTGTTTAGAGGAGGAATCAATTGGAACGTTGAAGAGAATAAACGGATTTATGTTTACTAATTTTTAAAACGTATATAAAATTTATATGTATTTTGTGGTCTTATTATGTATAATACAATTTATTTGAAAATTGGAGTATAAGGTATATAAGACTCCATTGTCATAATATGTATAATGTTCGCATTGGTAAATAATCATAAAATTGCTTGTTGCACGAACCTGTATCACACGATAAGTTCTATATAAAGCCCCTCTATGTATTGAATTATCTGCGGAATATTATTGCACAGGCTGAATAATTTTCGAATAATTTCATTATCAAATTATCATTAGTTCAAAGTATCAATTCAATTCAAGCAATGTATTTTATATATCTTTTTCAAAATCCAGCTTTATATTATATACACATCGTCGAAATGCGCATGTGAACATCACTGATCCCGTCAAAAAATCATATTACCTTTCCCGTTTGCGATCACATAATGCAAATATGCATACCCATATATAAGTGAACCCATATATGAATCTATATGGCGTTACTTTTAGTCAAGCCTGTGTAAGAATTAATCCGCAGCTCAGTACAGCTACTGAATAAAATTAAGCCCTAGGGCATTAGGACTTGCGGCTTAACAGAGGCGGCCGTGGCGGGATTCTGGGGAGCTAACGGGGCTAAGGATGCTCGCCAGGCCGCCACGGGGCCTCCATCCTTAGAATCGGTATTTTTCTTAAAATTATGAACAGAATAGCGATTGTAAAGGCCCCAGATGCTGTTCATCAATTTACTGTTGTACTTCAGCGGTGTCAGCTCAGTGCCTAAATATAATAAATAATTTATTTAAGACGTGATGATTATGATTAACAATTTTTGAACCCATAAGATTCTATAGAGTTTTTCGAACTTGCGATAAATTATACACCTATAAATATGGGAAATCATATACTCACTCTGATTAATTGGCTTGCTATTATTGTACGAGTGGTAATTTCCCTTATTCTCATTCCCTCCATCTTTAGTGTTCATTTCTGAAATTATGAGGAATTGTTCCTCATTTTCGCGGACCTTGCGAGCAGCGAATACTCCGTGTGGTACAGCAGCCATCCTCCTGCACTCTGTAACAAGTGTAATAAATTGTATATAAATATTTGAAGAACGAGCGTAAATTTTTTCCACGATTTGCAGGTCATTCTTTATCTTGTATTAGGGGCATATTCGCGTTTTATTAAATTTAGATATATATAACTCGCGCTGGTGAGAATACAAAGCTTAAAAAAAAAAAATAAATAAAGCAGAGGCTTATTTGCACAGAGATCACGCATGTGAGAGGAATCAGTCAAAGATAGCAGTCTGCCGTCTGTAACGTTTTATCAGAATGACCTGGACCCCACGAGAAGGTCGGAAGGCAACCGTATGTATTCTCCACAGCCGGCTTCACCTAATGAGTTTAACGCTGCGGAGCTTAAACTCAACAATATGATTTCGAAATTTAATAATTCTTCGATGTATACGAATAATTTTGATCATCAAATGACTGAATATTCCCTTTTGTTCGTAAAATAGCTACAAAAATACGGCTATGCCCCTCCACGCGGGAACAATCACGCTAACAAAACTCGAATAAAGGAGATTCTATTGTCTGGTTATCATACTGACCTATACAGTCGTCAAAAAGCAGCTCGGCGATTTGTCTTTTGACCGGGATGAGCGTAACGTTGGATCTGGTTGATTTTTTTTTCAGCGAACGTAGTTCAGTCTTTTTCTTCTGTTCTCCTTGGGGCCTTCTTAGGGTCGTTTTCAAACTCATACAGAATGACTGGGGGGCTGTCGACAATGTCATCAACCAGCTGAGTAAACTTTAAGTTGAAAAATAGGCTTGTGGGTATTTCTACTTGAATTTCGCAGTCAGCATGTACAGTGTGCGGAATATAAACCGAGGGTGCGTTTAAAAGCTCAGATAACAAACTGACGCCGGGCAAGTCGCGTCTAGCTGATTTATATTAAGTTTAATGAAGATTTGAGTAAATGGAGAGGGATACATATGCTCGGCCGTGACGTCAACTGATCAACAGTCCGCGGTGGCTATCAACTTGCAAAGAGCCGCGGAAATATTTAGAAAAGTTGCCACTGACGTAGGAGATGGAAATTAATAGCAGCTGACGTTGATGCAGAATAAAATCGAAACTTTGAACTTGCAGAAGCAAATATATAGATATTTTTCTCAATAGTTTACTCCCCGATGATCTATAGATCATTCAATTACGGTCCGAAGAGTCATGAAGTTACTGTTCGTCAAATTCCACACAGGGTTCATTCAAACGCATCCCTGGACCACTGGCGGCGAGTTCGCGTCAAGTCAAGTTGTAAACATCTTATCTAACAACAGATAACACTCAGAATTTCGTGTGCTTCAATTTAAACATTTATAATATATCAAATGATACATTACTTTACAAAATAATTAAATATCTTCTAGTATGATTCTGCTTTTTCAAATTATACCACGTCATATACCCAAGGTTTGCAGTTCGCTGACGATTCTGGATTCCTTGAACCCAATCGTCAGAATGAATAATTACTTATTCACGAAAATTTGAATTGATTAAATAATCTAGTAACCTTGTTTGTCAAGATATTCTCGGATCATTAATCCGGTGTTTGCTTGTCAACTTTTCGACGACTCAAGGATCGTCTGATTTCAGGCGGGAATGGAATATTTTTGACAAGATAACTTGAATTACTTTTTTTTCGAGATAAATCAAGACAATCACCCTTTAATTCTCACTGAGGATATTAATCAGGATAATGGCCTCCTCTTACAAGGATTACCTATACTGAAAGTTATAGAATTTCGATAGGATCTAATAGACCCTGATCAATCCAGACAAAAAAAAAATTAGTAAAAAAAAGATAAGAACGGATGATCACGAAGTTTTGAATCAGTTTTCGAAAACCAGTTTTGTATCGAATTATTTTATCACGAAGGTGCGTAATAACTAATATGGATGTATACCGCATATGATGCGGTGCTGCAGTTACGTCTCAAGTATGTTCGAGATGCAGACATTTTTTTTTATCAATATATCACATATATCAGTGTGAACGAGTTACCCCACTGCGAGACTCCAATTAATATACCGAGTAGATAATAAGTTCGCTATAAGCAGGTCTTATCAGCGTATTGGAATAACAATTAGTGCAGATCTCGAAAACACACTGTTTACATTATTGATCCTTTCCGATGATACAATATCGCGAATGTTACAAATGCGGAGTAAAAATTAATACGTGACCAACCACACGAGTTGCGTGTGAGTCCTACTTCAGAATAGATGCAGCAATTAAACATAAACTCATTATATGACCCGTGGATGGTGTCGAACGAGCGAAAAATTCGATACAAAGTCTCTTCACTTTTTTGATATATGGCTTACAGTGTTCTAACATCGAAAAGGAATCACTGTATCGCCTTTGGACTTCGGAGAATGGATTCCACGCACCGAAATATCGCGTATGCGTCTGATAGGGAGAAATGCTATCTCTGTTTTCGCATAACTTGGATTTATCTTCCCAGCTTGTGGTCTCAGACAACTTTGGAGATAAATATACTTTGCTGTATGATCGATCACTTTACCATTTAGGTCAGACTTACAATAACTACTAAAACGCGTAATCGGGTAATATTCGCATTGAATAATATTCGCGATGGCGCGTGGCAGAGATTACATAACGAATCGTTACTTACATTATTATTAAATAAGTCGAAGGCATATAGTTTGAAAAAAAGCCTCGTTTACCCAAACGCAAGGTATAAATCATGCCTGTAAATTCGTATTCAAGATTCAAGACTTTCCAGAATTGAAAATGCAGTTTAGGATTATCAGGAGTTTGTTAACGTTTGTATATACGTATATTTAATTATAAGGTCCTCAAAATTTCATAACAAATAAAGTTCAAGTATAAAACTATATGCTGCGATATGGATATATAACTGGGTACAGGGTAAATGCTGTGCATTGCTGGAAAATAATTTGGAATTCATAGTCTAAATATTTAATCACAGTAGTTGGGCAGCTTGAAATATTCATTCAGTCGTCCTTATCATAGTTATGCGACCACACTGGCTTCCGTTTTTCTCCAAAGCTTCGTACTCCTTCTTGGCCGTCCTTCAGTCCGAGATTTCCAACCATGATTTCACTACCTAGGGAATAAGCCGTCGAAGTGTCAACCTCCAGTTGCTCGTAAAGAAATCTTTTTCCCAGGCAGACCACCGATCGACTCTTAGAATTAATAGCTGTTGTAATTGTCTCGATTTCCTCGTCTGAGAATTCGGAAAATCATAAGAATTCAGTAGATGATTAACTTCCATGGAACTTGCAGCAATATGAAAGTTTTTCACCGAATTACCCTTACAGTAAAAATCGAGCCACTCAAAACCAGAAGAGTGAAGTTTCACTCCGAACAATTTAGAGAGTAAATAAATCAAATAGATTCTTGCAGCTAAATTCGAGCTGATAAAATTTTCACCCTTAATTCCTATTTTATTCTGGAATTAGGTCGATAACGCTTCATGCCAGCTAGGCAAGCGAAAATTTATTGGGTAAAGTGCAGGGCTTCATCCTGAAACGTTCGAGTGAATTTGATTAATTACCGAGTTTGCTGGCATCAGGTACTACTTTGCTAACTAGACCAGCTCGGAGTGCTTCCTGTGCGGAAATTGGAATCCCCGTAAATAGCATATGTGCCGCAATTTTCCTGGGAACATTACGTGCCAAAGCTACTCCGGGTGTAGAGCAGAAAATCCCAAAGTTTGCGCTAAGAAGGAATAATTAAAACAAAAAATAAGAAAAAGAAGTGAATTAGAACCAGAAGAAGAGAATATCGCGATATATTCTACTCATAATTTAGCGTAGGTTTTTCACCATACCCGGGTGTAGAAAAACTACTGTTCTCAGTGCAAACTGCCATGTCACATGCAGCCACCAATTGACAACCTGCTGCTGCTGCCAGTCCATCTACTGCTGCAATTACGGGCACAGAACTTTCTCTCAATGCTCGCATCAGATCTTTTGCTGTTCCAAAAACCTCTTGGTGATAATCCGTTCCATCTTTTGTCGTCTAAGAATGAAACGATTTCAGATTATTGCGGTTATTGTATTATATCGTTGCTGTGCAGATTATTATCTATGGTGTTTTTGGTCTTTTTCTCTCTGCCTCGTTGAATTTGCCTAAAGATAGAAAAATTCAGGTCCTGTAATTTGATTAATGATCGTGATCCGTACCAACCAGTTCTTTGAGATTATGACCAGCTGAGAAAACTTTTCCAGGTGTAGCTCGTATCACGATGGAACGAAGATGTACGGAATTTTCATCCTTCGTGATTTCGGTTATTAAATTTTTCATCATTTTAAGAGACAGAGAATTTCTGGACTGGGAGTGGCTCAAAGTGATCGTTCTTATGCCGTTATTTTCCGTTGTTTCCAGGCACTTATCTTTGCCAAGGAGTCTGTTGTTTGTCGAAAATGTCCTTGTAATAGATCGTCCCACCTGCAACATAGAATTACGCCGTACTAATATGGAACTCGTTTGAAATAATCCCGCTTCGCGATCGGTTAACTCCGGTGATGTTCGGCCGACATGACGCGTCGCAGAATTTTATAATCTCTTGAAAAATAATGAAATATGAATGCCTCGTTGACGCTTATGGAATGGGAATGAAACAGATGATTCAATGAATCCACACACTTATATATACGCATAAATTTTCCTACCCTTAAACCAAATCCTATTTGCTGTTTAATAATCGGCCCTAACATGTTGAAAAGATTCTTTATTCGATTTATCCCGTACTCTGAACAACCGACGTTCGATAACTGAATAACCGAATTGATCGCAGCTGGTATCTGAACTTCTTCGCTACGCATGACGACTCCGGCTCGGCGCCGTCAGCTGTGGTTGTCATGGAAACATTTATTTTCCGTAACAACTAACATGGCAGACGTCGAGGGTGAGTTTTATGCATGTCAAATAAGTCTAGTTTAACTTTCTTATTTGATATAGAATTTTTTTCCTTTTAACATGTCCTATAAAGTGTCGAGATGTTTTTACTCGATAGTTAAAATCCGCGGCATATTATACTGCAGCGAGTTGCGCGCTTCGTTATATTATGCACACGTCCAGCCGGTAGCATTTTCTAATTATATATACAGATGTTCCTTCCATCGCATCGGTTCTGGGACACACAGTCTCGCTTTAGTAACGAAATAAAAACTCGTCTTCAGACAGCTCTTCCCGGTGCTGAAAATAAACTTCTTTATGAATTAACGCGAGTGTAGGATGAGGCACTTCTCGACGCGCTACACTGCAGCTGCAGTCTCTTTAGATCGCTGCACTAGCTAGTGAGTCGCGCTTCTTTCGAAAAAACTACTACTGTAGTAGCTCTGCTACCTGTACTTGTGGTATTAGTAATCGTATGCAACTCATGCTGTGCTGCGTGTCGAAGCAGTCCGTACCTGCAAGGGTGGACCAGCAATTATCAGTTCTTGCAGATCTGCAGAAGGGTAGGCCTAGGAGTGAAAGACGAATTTCGGAGGCTGAACGCAGTTTGATTGATTCTTTTCGCGGGCAAATATCACGCGACGAAGGTACGACATAATATAAGCATAGGATGAAGAGTTTGCAGACATCGAATTAACTGCACGTATATTCGTTTGTATTACCGGGTGAATGAATATCACGCTTCATTGAGATGAAGAGGCGCTCGCGCGGAAAGTACATAGCGATCAGATTATCGAGAAAAAAGAGAAAAGAAAAAGAAACAGACAGCCAACTAAGTCAGCTAAGGATGTCATATAGTCCCTAAATGGAAAGTTGATCCTGTGTAGGCGATCTGGGTGCGGGGGCGAGCGCGTCCGATGAATCGAGCCGCAAACGAGTGAAGCGAGACTGCGCTGCAGGTGTCAGGAGAGTCTCGGCAGTTTCTAGTCGACGTGCTTTACGCGAGATCCGCAGTTTTTTTTTTCATCAAATAAATAGCCTGTTCGAGTACCGGTTTTTGCCATATCAATTTTTTCCATCCACAATAATTCGTTCTTTTGCGGAATAGATATTATCTGATATTTGCTAAATCGGTGGATTAATTATACCGTCGAAGTAGTCTGTATACGATTTTAATCATTCATCGTATTTAGAGTGAGTGTGTAAAGCGTATAGATCACTGTAATTGTAGAGGCGATGTCGTGAAGCATTTGGAGTCTATCATATGGTCGCCGTTAGTTCAAATACGGATGTTTAATCGATGATGATTCACGCGAGCTACCCTATTATTTCTTGACAAATTACTGCTAGATAAATGAATGCCTACTTCTGTATACTACATACGTCTTCGAGTCACCATTAGAGTCGAAAAGTTCAGTGTGTATAGGTACTGTTTGTAATTGGTCACCACTGTTTGTACGTACATAATTAGCTGTTCCTAATAACGTTAACTCCCGCTCCCGCTTTTAGCGGGTTCTTTCAGTACAGGCCAAAATGTTCGATCACAAACTTCTCAGATAGTTTAGCTCGTGCGATAGCTTATTCAGCGTTTAGTGAAGTGGTCAGAGAATTTATAAGCCAGAAGTTTTAGTATAAAAATCTTTGTAAATTTCTCATTCTTCCGTTAGCCTTTCGCGTTTATTTTATTTTTTATGACATTTTCTTTGGTCGTATTTCTCGATGCCCATCGCGGGAAACAATTTAGCTTAGTCACGCAACTTACATTTCAGTATTCTCGCGGATTCCATTTATGGTGTTGTGATTGTAGAGTCGTGAAATTCGTCATACTTGCGATCATGCCGAGAGTCTTGTAGTTGAGAAGACACAGTTTGAGACTAGATGAACGTTTATTGATCGTGTGATAATTGATGGAAAAAGTTTTCTCAGTGTTTCATCAGGGCAGAAACGTCTAACTTCCGGTAATTCAATATACAGTTCGTAGATGTATGCCAATGATAAATTTCGGCGAGTATTATAGGTATAGGTATAACAGTTTCGCGTGATATGAAAAGCAAGAAAAATTGATAAATTGCCAAAGATAAAACACACACTGACTTTTGCAGGCGACTGAGTATACATTTCTTACCGAATGAGGCCTTATTGATCGGTTAACGAAGCGAGATTTTTGCAATTCTAATTAAGTTTTGGTCGGCGGTGTTTCTGGAGGGAATAAAGACCCGACTTCCTGTAGTTGAAAGGTGTAGCTTGTACAGAGCGTATAAGAGAGGACAAATTGACTTGTTTCACACGTTTCCTCTGCTGCAGTGTAATAGCTTTGAAGTATTTATATAATAAACGAGTGATATCATTTTAGCATAATACGTTATACCTTCGTGGTTAAGCAAAAGAAGTATAATAAAAAATACAGAACAAAACTTCGTAAATGGCCGCAGATGGTCCGCCCGTTCTTCTGCCGTGCGCGATATGTTCGCGGACGTTCAAGCCACAATCGTTGGAAAAGCACACCAAAATCTGCGAAAAAGCGGCGGCCAAAAAACGTAAGCCATTCGATTCTGCCAAACAACGTATCCAGGGTACCGAGCTAGCCGAGTTTCTACCTAAGCTGGGCAAGAGACGAGTCTTCCACGAGGATAAATCATCCAAGCCAAAGACATCCTGGAAGAAAACACACGACGAGTTTCTTCGAGCGATACGAGCTGCTCGTGGCGAAATCGTAAGCTGATATTATGTCTAATATGAATCATTTCATGCTGCACGAATACCATTTGCGTATCAGTGAAGTTTCTGAACCCGGAACGTATTCGCGAATGTAAAATCGATTTTGGCCAAAAGTAATAACGCATGACCTTTTCTGAACCGATGATTCTATCGTCGTGGGCTAAGTTATACATATGATTATACTAGGCTTTGCAAGTCGACATATTGGAACGCCTTCTCACACCAAAATTTAAAACTAGTTCCACCCACGTGGAGAGACTTTGGGAAAGACAATATTGTGGCGAATGTCCAACGCCTACTGCAGCATGGCGATTTATTTAACGAAAAAGAATTAGTGATCAGTGCAATTATTATCACATTGAATCACTTCTTATTTATAAGCTTGACCGGAAGACCTTCCCAGTAAAGTTCTTAGTACTGCGTACATACGGTTAATATTTTGCAATATTTTCATGACCTGATTACGTCGTTCATTCATTTCCCTTCCACATCCGTGCACCCTCTGCTGACCTCGAACGCGATTCTGTGATCGAATCACCCACGCAAGGTTTCGTGTTTATAATGTAGTACCAGATCGGTAACCAGTTTTATATATGCCCACATGAGATCGTCCCACATTACGAAACGTCATGTCTCACGAGATATGTGAAATGATATAAGTATAAATATCAAATGTGAATTACATGAACATGTAACTGTAATATGTATTAATTTGTTTGCAAAGGATGATGCACCGGCCATTCGACATGCACCATCTATTGCACCGACGGCAGCACCTACTCGTGCAAATGAGAAAGGTACCTGCCCAACGTGCAACCGGCAATTTGGTATCAAAGCCTACGAACGTCACGTGGCCTGGTGCAAAGAACGGGCAGTCCGTCTTCCGGTTAGCCCAGCAACAAACATTGCAAAAGAACGGCTAGAAGCACGTATAAACTATCGGGCACCAGCGCTAAAGAATCGGCGATTGACCACTAGAGAGAAATACTCCCCAGGATCTGCAGTGAACATCTCTACAGCTGCTAAAATATCACCCTCTGGATCAAAGCCTAAGGAAAGCGCATCGGTTCCTAGCTGTGCTAAGGGCAATGACAGTCCTGTAAAACCAAAGCCAGCAGTCGTGTTAGTATATTTAAATTGTGTTTTAGATAAAGGCGTTTCGTGATTCCTAATTCGAGTCATCATACTCTGTATTTTGGAACATTGACTCAAGGAATCCGTACATATCAATTTTATTTCCGAAGACTAACGATAATCACCAGATTCCACGATTCACCTTTGCTCACGTTGTGATATGACCATTTTGTTCGAATCTCTTTACAGTAGACGATCAGGGAATAACAAAGAGACGTCGAACATACCTGGGCCGATGAAATCACGTCCGGTGGATCGAGGAAACAGGTGAGCTGACTCAGGACGATGGTTTTGTTGGAGAATAGACAAAAAAGTAAAGTTGTAGTTGATAAAAGTTGGGTAAACGATGCCACAGTCAATGGCAATGGACCATAGAAATTAACGATCGTAGAACAGAAGTAAAATTATCAAGTTTTACGGGTGGAGTATAACAAGTAGTACTTGAAGTAGTGGTTGCATGAGGAGAAGGGAAAGGGCCGAGGTATTAAAATCCAATAATCTTTGATCTTGTTTTACTAGCGTATTTTTTCCACCCTTTCCTGCTGACCTTGACCCCTTTTCCTCCTCCTTAGACCGGCCGAAGAATACGAGTCCGGAAGTATCTCCACACGAACCTCTTCCTCAAAGCCCGGCCGCTCCCTGTTGTCTAATTCTTTCCTAAAACCCACGAAAACTAACGCAAGGAACACGTCGCCACCTCCTAAATCAATCCGTAGACCAGAGGCGAGGCACTGTCCATCACCACGTCAGTGTAAAATGCAAGAATTAAGCACTGGCGAGTCTGTAAAATTAAGATCCAATTTGCTCTCAGTGAGAAGTTACAATAATCCAAAATTGAATGACGTCACTGTGAATCGGGACGTAGTTGGTATGTCAGTGCAGCCTTGTAACATTCACAGAGAATACAGCATGACCAGTTGGAAGCAGATCAGTGATGAAAAATCTGATTCAAAATCGGTTGAGAAGATGATTCCGCTCGAAGTTGAATTGGAAACGCAAAAAGTAACGGCAAAATCACAGGACAGTGAAAAGAGAAATGATGTTGATGGCGTAGATGACGAGTTCGAAAAAGCTGTCGCACGACATCGTCAAAGATCGATGGTATCCCCAGAAGCCAAAGAATCTAACCCATCCTCTGAACGCGTAGACATTTCCGACACTACGAAAGAATTCTGGACTTCAAATGTTGAAAAGCTTGATAAAACCTACCTGATCACAGAATCACAAGACTCTCAACCTGACTCGTCGGACTTAGTAATTCCGCCGCGAAAGTGGAAGCCAGTGAAAAACAGTCCCAGAGTAGAATTCTGCACAAGGAACAGCATGGCTTCCACTGCACCAGAGCCTGCACCTGACTACTGCGAAGGATCCGGTAACCTGAACTGCTTTGAGAGCCCAATACACTTTAGCGTGCACGTAAAATTCACTAGTACACCTGTTCCAGATGGTCCTGATGCTAGCAATAGTGATCATGGTGTCACAATCGGAGCCCGAAGATTGAAAGTTAGCAAGGACATCGGTGTCTCTGAAGATTTTGAATACTCCGCAGATTCAGGAGCTGGATGGTCCGGAGGCATGAAGTTGCAGGAGCCGACTACATTGGAGCTAGGATTTTTAGAATCTATCGAAAACGATTCGGCGGAGGAATCTGCGCCTCGGAGCAAAATTTTGATCACTACACCAACGAGAAGAACGCTGAATGCATCGTCAAAGGCTGCGGTGAACATAACTGACCAGAAACCATCAACAAAAGTCAGATCGCCCGGAATGACGGAGAGGGTGAAAAAGAAACCAACTGTCAAGCTAACTCCCCGATTAAAATCTCCGAAACAAACAATTCTAGTTACAGAAGTACCGAGGAATTACTGCGATCTTGAAAGGGGATATGAATCGCCAACTCCTCGGTCTAAAGTGATGCAAATTTACTCTTCTGTTGATAGTCCAATTCTTAAATGTCATAGAAAGAATAAATCATCGTCTAAGCACAAGAGACACCGATATTCGACGGTTCAAGGGTCTGATAAAGCTCAAGCCATTGCGCACGGAAAGATAGATGCACTTCGGGATCAGAAGGAGTCAAATTCGGCACTCAATTGTATATTAGATTTGAAATGTTCTCCATTCCATTCTCCCAGGGAGCGCGTGGACTCATTAGCAACTTCACCTAAAAAATGTGAAAATCCAAAGGATCCGATAAATGACATTGGGACCGCTAAGAATGTCAGGGATAATGGTACCTCGATGGAAATAACGGAAGGCGATAATTCCATGTTCAGGTCAGCTGGACGCAGGCGGAAGTTGGTTGGTCCCTGCAAACGGCTCACGGGTCTAAATCTTTGTAATAATGAAAATCACCCCTTTGTACCAAGCGAGAGTCATGTCGAAGAGCCCATAATTGCAGGGCGGCACATAGCCGAAACGAGTTCATCTGACATTGCGAATTTGTCGTCTTCCAAACACAGCACAACGAAATCTATGAGGAATTCTCTGAAGCCGGATTTCAGTGATAGACGAAGATGTGGAACCTACGTAATTGAGAAGAGATCCGTTCCAAATATCTCGACAAGTCGTAATCCCGTGTCTGATGAATCCCTCGAGGACAAACCCAGCGAGGAGAAGAGACGGAAAACCGAAAAAGTATGTCAGGATTCAGATGAGACGAAAGTCGAAAAAGATGATCCGATAATTGACAACTGTAATCTTCTGGAGGCCTGCAGTCTGAACGAGTCGCTTACTGCCTCAAAAATCTTTATGGAAACCAGCGCCAATGATGATATCACAGTGAATGATGAAATGAGAGAGATATATGACAAGTATGTAAATAATAACTTCGACTATGATAGCGAAAATACCGTCGGTGGGAGCTACTCAAACGAACTTGAATTCGGTACTGAGCGAATTTCATTGGACGACAAGGAAGATGCTCCTGACGTCCTGGAGAAAGAGTCTGCAGGTTTTGACGAGCTGATAAAGGTTACTTCGGATTCGGGTGTAATACAGATTGAGAAGCTGCAGCCTTCAGAAACGAAATTTTCGAAATCGAGTTGTGAGAGCGCTGCCAATGTGCAAAGACGGATCCGCAGAAGTATGAATATCCTCAGAAGCAGCACCGATAGTCTGGTTTCTATGGTGGATACAGGATCGAAAAGCACTCAGTTGATTACTTCTTCAGGCTGTTACGACAGAGAGATCTGCACGATACAGCCAATCGCTTCGGGAACGTCGACCGTGGTCAAGATGGAAAGATCTTTGAAATTTTTACCGAAAATCAGCCAGATGGAACCTGCCGATGATCTGAAGAGCACAGAGAGAAAATCCAAGACGTTGGAATCAACGTACTGGGAAAAAGTGGCTAAAGTATCACAGAGCAAACTGATAACTCTCGATTCTCCGAATGAGAGCTTCCGACTTGTAAAGAGGAATCCTAAAACCCTATTCCTTCCACCTATGGCTCCCGGAAATCCTTCCTCACTGGAACATCCAAGGTAGGACTAACCGTCTACGCGCAACAACTAACACTCCTTAAAATTTGTAGGAGTGAACCGTCGTTTCGGGTCGTCCATCGTAGTTATTCGAGAAGCCCGCCAAACTTTAATCTCATGCTTAGACGTAGAATGTAAGTTTATGTAGCTTCCTGGGCACATACAACCTTGCCCTGGATTGATAATTAGCACCAGTCCAAAGATTAGCACAACAACACTTAACTAGTAACTAGTGTAATGGGCACACTGTCTTCATCTATGCATAAATAATTCTATGCTTGATTGTTGCATATGACATGAATCGCTATCTAGCTTAAGTAGATATGCACATATTTTACAGCCATATATTAGGATAATGACGTATTGATATTCATGATTCATTGCACTTAAAAAATTGATACAAATTTGGGGACCGGCGTTGCTCATCGTGTCGACGTCACCTCGTTCCCAAACGACAGGAGCGATCGGTTTATAAAGCGATGGCTGTTTTCAGCGGAGCCAGCCAGGACTACGATCCATTCCTGGCCGCCGAAAGGCAAATGAACGAGTTGTTCGCGGATACAAGCGATCCGTTTCTGACGAAGGGTCCGCCGTTAAACAGCGATCACTCTCCGTTGAGTGATTCGAAACTGACACAATTCCCGCTTTCCCATTCCTCAGCTTTTGTCAAATATCCTTCTTCACCAAAGGCTAATAAACGCGCTTCAGTGATCGCGCCACCCTCAGAATTTGACGATTTTGCATCCGACTTTTCGAGCGACTCGACCGAGACCAATTCCGCACCGCAAGACTTTTTCATTAACAATTTAAACGCGCAAACCAGGGAGATTAACGAATCCGACAAACTGACCGAGGACTGCAACAGACGTGTGATCATCGACAAGTCAAAGGTCATATCTGCTAACGATGTTAACGCGAATTCATCCCGCGGCAAGACATTTGTTAGCTCGGTAGAAAGGTCGCGTAAAATTCTTGAAAAGGTTACACCGAAAGTTGTTCGGCCCGCTGTAAACAGGTCGCATTCAGTTCGCTCCGTAAGGGCAACATCGGCACCCAGAGCACCGGAGCGCAAGAGTTCTTTGAAGAAATCAATTTCCCAGAAAAGTGATCACTCGGGTGTTTCAAACGCGTCGAATAATAACAACTATGCAGCTTTGTCCGGGAGTAATTTAAGCCTCAGTTCAATGATGTCTTCCGAGGCAGACATAAAAAGGTCCAATTCCGTGTTTGATGAACTCTTGAGCTCCTTCGAGGACGATGGGTCTTCCTTTCCTTCCCTTAAATCCTTCCTAAAAAGTGATTCCGTCTCTACGTCAATGTCCAGTCAGGCCCCGGAACCCAGACTTCGTAATGGTATGATCAGCGACGAGGAACTTTCATCCCCGGACAGCTACAAACGCCAGAATCACAGCAAATTGAGTGCCGATTCCGCCTACAGCAGGTTACACTTTGCATTATTTTACGATTTAACATACATTGGTTTAAACATTTTGAGATCGTCTTTAGCCCAAAATACGAGAATTTCATCAAGTCGGTAATTGTGAAATATACCCGGAAACGGATAAGCCGCGCGCATGCCTAAAGCCCCATAAACTTTGTCCCCGTAGTTTAAATCGCAAATGTTCAAACCATGGACGCAGCACAACTGATGTGGGAACCAGGATCGATCAGGAACCATCGCCAAAACGTCGGGACGCAGAGATGACATTTGGAAAGTTGAAGATGTCCAGATTCTGCCATGAATGTGGATCTAAATTCCCTGAGGCAGCTAAATTCTGCTGTGAATGTGGAATCAAGAGGCTCGTCCTCTGAACCCATATTCCAGTCTTTAAAGGAAAAAATAAGGCCTCTTTTCTTCGGGAGGTCTTATGGATCTCTCCAACGGATCTTCACCCGGACACGCCGCCTTCTTGGAATATATGCACACGTACACTGGTGCCGCATGAAACGCCGTGTATAATTGTTATTGACATTTTTGTCGAGGTAACATCGGACATGCCTCTGTAATCTGTTTGCCACAGTGTGATAATTTTTTTTTCGCTATCTTTTAAGTCAATTACCTCAGTTAAAAGTGGAGGTGGAATAATTAACGGATTTAAAATACTTGAGTTTTCGCTATAATTGTAGAGGGAGTTTAGAGGGATTAGTTTTAATACTTATCATATTGAATTCGAAGCAATAAGATGAAGTAGATGTATAACAACGAAGAAAGGAAAACTGTAGAGAAATGTAGGTATAGGCATGTCTGATTTCAAATTTCTACACCTTTTCATATAAATTATAATTATATTATAATATACAGTAATGTAAAAGTCCCAATTTGTATTTTTATACGATCGATGAAAGTGTATACAAGTCTTTACGATAGGCAGCACCTACTTTTTGGCCAATGTATAAGCTATATATGTATACCAACTTACACTTACAATTAGATATATTATGTCCTGCGAGAATGCAACTTGGATATGTGAAAAAAAAAATTTCTTACTTGATTCTCACAATCGGAGGAAAAACTTTTCCACCCATATAAATGATGTGAATAAAAGCCTATATATAGTTTTGAAACCTTGTATGGGTTAATAAACTATCGCGAATATCTTCATCGTACGAATCGCTTTTGAGTTGCAATAATCATTAATATATGCGTACGTACAGCCACGTGTTATCTAAGTTCGTTAAGATATAACCATTTTTGGTTTTTTGTTATAAATGTGTGCCGTTACGTTGTCTCTTATCTCATGTACACATTTTCTTTTTTTTTTTTTCTAATTTATTAATCGCGTGAAAGGTTGTGTGAGACTTATTCAAATTAGTCGTGTGATTTTCGATAGTTTCTTTTAACATGTAACCGTGTAGTGTACAAATTAATCACTCATATACTCATACTTCGTGCTTATATAAATATAGTCGTTTAATAAATTAAATACATTTATTATTATCATTATTATTATTATTACTAGGTATTATTGGTAATACGAATTATCATTCGCCACGAATACAAGTCATGCTCCAATTCAAAATCTATAGATGCCCCCGAATCGCGCGTGAAGAATGGATACATGTTTCTTGTCCTGCAGCATGAAATACTTTTTTTCTTTTTTTTTTTTTTACAAACTATGATTATCCTTGTCCATACAAATGACGAGGGATTTTTCTCTTCGGCATTTAAGCACGACAAATACACGGGGTGTTGAATTATGGAGATATTGTAGGATTTCAAGCCAAAATTCTTGGAACTATAAAATGCTTTACAATCTTGGATTCTATCTTGAAGAAAATTGTCGAAATGATCATACATAAAAATTTCTAGAATAAGATTTCCTAAGGGAAAAAGTCTAATCTTCTAAGTCATATAACTTTCATGGTGTAACATCCCGTATAATTGCCTTGCGAGAACTAATAGTTTCTATCAAACTTCATAGTTCATCATTCCTAGTTCATAACAAGACTGACTCTGCACATTACCTGACATAATTCACTATAGATAATTAATTAATGAAATCATAATGAGTAACCGAGTAAATGAAGCATTAAAAATATGTCTCGATATACTTCTATAAGTTATATAAAAAATACAAGGACACTATAATATACCGTTATAAATTACGTATGTATCCTTTGAATTGTATTTTTTCAAGTGCAATAAAGTTATGCTTATATTATACATTACATCCTGCAGTAGAAACTCGTCGTCTAATTTTAGTTGAAATATTTCAAGTACATGTCAGTGTCACATCGTTTATTCGTCAACACTGTTGAGCTAGCTCCTACATGTATAATACTATTTTCGGCCATTCGGAAAGAGGCAAAGTAACTGAACTGAAAAGCTTATTTAACGTAGAGATAACATTCCAAAAATAAATATGGACATAAGGATGTAGACGGCGCCATACCAAATACTGACAATATGCAGGCTAACACAAACATATATCTGTTCAAATAATTGGACAGGAGTTACCTTCACTCGGCTGTAATCGTAGCATGACCACTGAGCGGTTGTGTCTTGTCTTTTTTTATTCAATGACAATCTGGATGGAAAATGACATTTTATTCATATCCCAGTATTCGCCAAGTCTGATTAAGATTCAGTAAATAGTAACGTTCGATCACCGTGCGATCGAGATGAGCAGATTCATATCACAGGGTCTACAGCGTCTCCGTAGTACATGGGGGGTGAGATTTCATCGTCAATGATTAATCTGTCATCTGACTCACTAACCTTGCTTGGTCTTAGGGTAAGTTAACAAGTTTTCCCACTACCCGGTCCGCACATGTCAACGTCAGTGCTGGTGAAAGAGGCAAGTGCGAAACAGCCCAAAGAGACAGCGTAAGTAGGATCATCCCTACCTCGAAGGATCTCCCATTGTTCGTTAACGTTTCAACAGAGTTACCCGATGATTGACCATTGCTACGATTGTGTAATCGTCGGAGCTGGTGGCACGGGTCTACGGGCGGCTTTTGGCCTTGGTTCGAAAGGTTATCGCGTAGCAGTTATCACGAAACTATTTCCAACGCGATCTCATACAGTGGCTGCCCAAGGTGGTATAAACGCAGCTATCGGAAATTGCGAGCCAGACAACTGGCGTTGGCACATGTACGATACTGTTAAGGGGTCCGATTGGCTCGGGGATCAAGATGCGATACATTTCCTTGCCCGAGAGGCGCCCAGAGCTGTATTTGAACTCGAAAACTACGGTAACCCCGAGAACAATAGCGACTGCAACCAACGACGTATACAAATTGATTCATTCGATTCCTTCTACAGGATGTGCGTTCAGCCGTACCAAAGAAGGGAAGATTTATCAGCGTGCATTCGGTGGCCAGTCATTAAAATTTGGCAAGGGTGGTCAAGCCCATCGTACTTGTGCCGTAGCAGATCGTACTGGACACGCAGTACTCCATACTCTGTATGGCCAAAGCCTGCGTTACGACGTGCATTACTTCGTCGAGTATTTCGCTCTCGATCTACTGATGCACGGTGATTGTTGCAAGGGAGTTTTGGCCCTGGAAATGGAGACCGGTCAGATGCATAGATTCAGAGGTCATCAAACGGTGGGTAAAAAGATTAGCCCCTGATTATGTTACCGAAGTTTGCATCAACCCGTTCATCATATAGGTAATCGCCACTGGGGGTTCCGAACGTTGTTACCTCTCATGCACAGCTGCACACGCATGTACCGGGGACGGAATGGCGATGGCTTCGCGAGCTGGGATCCCACTCCAAGATATGGAGTTTGTACAGTTTCATCCAACCGGTTAGTTCCGTGTTCGGGGTAGAGTATGGTAGGTCATTGAATGCTGTAGAATGTCGTCTAAGCCGTAAATGGGTGGGAGGCAAATTGACCTCGCGAAAATGCATCAAGGCACGACATCCTTGTAGCGAATACTCCGGCACATGGGGTCCGAATTAATTAAGGAGATTCACATACATCTGCATGGTCAATTAACGAGTACGGGTGATTCAGGGATTTACGGAAGCGGAGTTCTCATTACCGAGGGTGTAAGGGGCGAGGGTGGATACCTGTCGAATTCTAACGGAAGTCGCTTCATGCCTGAGTACGCGCCTGTTGCTAAGGATCTGGCCTCAAGAGACGTAGTTTCCAGGGCTATGACGCTTGAGATACTTGAGGGAAGGTACGACCGTAGTCGACAAGTATTAGGGGAAACTTTCGCCGTTTCTTCGCGATCTGTGGAGAATAGTTTTGCTACTTGATATTCCAAGATTTCGAAAACCCATCAAATAGAGAGTTGTGTGAAAGAAATTCATTAACCCAGACCGAATCTATCAAACTAGAGATAAAGTATCAGTATACACTCGTGTAAGGCCTATCGTATGGAAAGATTATAACAGCTCCATACTACAGAGAGAAATTATAACTGAATTAATGTGTGATTATAGTCATGACCCGTATCTGGCCTCTGAACAGAAAGATAATTACTGTAATTAGTGACTTTTTGTCGATAAAAATGTTGCTTTAATAACATGATTAACGAAAGTCTGGAGAATAAGAAAATACTCGTTTTAATATTCTCCGACTGTTATGCAGAGGTGTGGGACCGAATAAGGATCATTTAAATCTGCAGCTCTCACATCTTCCTCGTGATGTAATTGAAAGACAGCTGTCAGGGATTTCCCATCTGTCCTGGGTTTTCGCTGGTGTTGACGTTACAAAGGAACCGATTCCGGTTATACCCACGGTACACTACAACATGGGAGGAATTCCGGGGAACTACAGAGCACAGGTATCGATTCGACGGGCCCCTTAACGAGGGGGAGATTCTAGACAAAGGACCCGATGGGACAAGCTTGGAAATAGGGCCGACCATTTTTTGCTCCGTTTATTTCGTATTGAATTCTTTTTACGACGTAAACCGTAGTCTTACAGGAGCAGACCTGAGTTTAAAAAATTCGAATTTTTTTTTTCATACGATTGTTTAGTCCCAATAAGAAGGCCCAAAGCTGCTTTCTCTTGAAACTTGTATTTCAAACCTACACTTTATAATTCATATCTCGAGATAAAATAGATCTAGGTGAAAGTTGATCATTATTTTCGAGGTACTTACACGCGAAAACGAATCCGACAAAGTGTTGGACCGTCTATGGGCTGCGGGCGAAACTGCGTGCGTATCGGTTCACGGTGCTAACCGCCTAGGAGCCAATAGCCTTCTCGAAACCGTAGTTTTTGGTAAAGCAATCGCCGATAATATAGACTGCATGATGCGCCCCGGTGAGCGTCACACTGATCTCAGTCCAGTAAGTATTCAAAAATGAAAAATCCTAATAAATAGCAACAAAAAATTTGGAACTTCGAAGTCACTAAACTACTGCTCTCTGCGCTTATACTTTCACTTTCGTTTGTTCTTAAATTACCAACAAATTTCGTTGAATTGTTCAGCTCTAGATCATTTTTAGCTCCAAAGGAGACGTTATAGTGTATAGTATACACATCATTATAACAGATCGTTCACGTAGCTGTAGAGGCTTGAGTTTTCAGTCGGGATGCTTAGCACAGTTAGAGTGCATTTTTAGCGCTAATTAACAGATCTGAGATAAGAGAGTAGACGATGTGTTGACCTCGATATCGTTCGAGAATACTAGTACTAGTATTAATCATTCGAGTATTGAAAAATATTGATCATAAATTTTTGCGTTACGTGGTAGGACATTGGTCAGCAGTCTATTTGTCGATTCGACGCAACCCGTTACGCCCAGGGGGATGTTCCCGTCAGTGTTCTCAGGGATGAAATGCAACGTACTATGCACAAGTATGTCTCGGTATTTCGCACCTGCGATATCCTTCAGCGTGGATGTCGTGAAATGACCCGTTTGTATACATGCAACTTGCCTAATATCTGTGTAAGTTAATCTACCTACATGTGCGGTTCTGCCCTCAGCTAATTAATGATCATGGTATTCAACGTTGATCCACTGCTCGGTATCCCTGACATTAGCTACCGTTATATGCATATCAATTTTTCCCCAAAGGTTCAAGACTCTACGTTGATATGGAATACGGAACTCGTAGAAGCCTTGGAGCTACAGAACATGATGCTTAATTGCATGCACATTATCTATGCCGCCGAAAACCGGAAAGAATCTCGCGGTGCTCATTCGAGAGAAGACTTCAAGGTTTCGCACATTACAATGTCTTTCGCTAAACTCTGAATTGCCGAATGACTCAGAATTCGAACATTACTCTTTTCCTTCGATCTCGAGAAAGACACACAAACGGTTTATTTGTTAGTCGGCGATAATGACACGGGTGACAGATTTTCTAAACAGACTGTACTGACGCGACTGTCACTATCTAGTAAGATCTTAATGTTCTGGATTTCCGAGTGGTTCTTAGGAGAATTTCACAACGCCGATGTAAAGTCGAAAGTATGTGGAGGGTTTCAGGTCAACTTGAACCTTCGTCTGTATAGACTTCGTGGATTTTTTTTGAAATTTTTCTACTTTCCAAACGAGCAGGAAATAGAGAAGAAAAATTCAAAAGCTCAATCTGATCGAACTCAGTTTCAATGTGTTCTCAAACAATTGAATCCCTATACCTCTCGAAGTTTTTGGAGACAATTGTTCGTATATGACTCATTTTTATATTCCACTGATTGGACAAGACGTAATTTCAACGCAAATATAATTCTTATCAATCATACCAACAAATCCATCCGCAATCAAATGATAATCAATTTTATCAGACACAGTTGCATAATGTAAGCATCAACAAAAATTAAAAAAAAAACATCGATTCCCAAATATTTTGAAACTCTTTTTCCTCACCCGCGATTAAAGGAATGAAGAACACGTACGTCATCAAAGTTTCATATCAAAGATAGTAAAGCGCGATATACTTATAGTCGCAAATTGATTTTGATCCTAAAGTTTTTAAATCATTATAGCAACGAATTGACGAGTACGATTACTCGCAGCCGCTGGAGGGACAGCAGAAACTTCCGCTGGACCAACATTGGCGCAAGCACACTCTAACTTGGGCTCATGATGACGGATCTGTGAGTGAATTGAATCGTTCGAGTTAAAAGGGATACAGAAAAACGGGAATAATTATACTTTTTTTCCCAGATCTGTATTACCTATCGGCCAGTAATTGACACGACACTTGATGAAAGTGAAGCCGAACATGTGCCCCCAACAGTACGAAAGTATTAACAAATAAGACGCAAGAAATGACGTTGCATTGAAACGTTTAGATTAATTATAAGATATTGATAAAACGAGAAAGATATCTTAAGTACGATTGTTTCGTTTGATGAATGTACATATAAGTGGTTCAAAGACGGAAAGTTAGTGATGTCCGGTTACCGAGAACCTATGTCTTGCTGTCCTTGTAGTTTACCAACTACTTTTTCCTCCTCTCTACGTTCCAGATAATTGAGGATAAGATAAAATGATTTTCCTTATAACAGATCGTTCTATCGTTTTTATTTATAAATCATGTCCCATCGAACACCATTACTTTTACTCGATATAACATACAGCACAGCATCTTCTTTCTACATAGAAGGTGAATCGTAGCATGTACTTATATTATATACGTTGTCTTGCGGTTACGCGATGTGGTAGTTATCGTATATTCTATATATTTTTACCGCCACTTTAATAAGGCGAGAAAAAGATGGAAATAAACACGCTACTAATGACCATAATCTTTTTTTCTCCCAACAATAATCACTTCCACTTTGTTACATTCGATCGAGTCGATGCTATTTTTATAACTTACGTCTATAGCGTGCCGCTCGAATGTAGAATGTAGGATATAGTAGGTATTCGAAATTTAAAATGTGCCTACGGGGCGAGAGGTGTCGTATATATACATATATATATGTATATATTTATATAGACACCTATACCTATATGGAGATAATTGAATTTGAATCTACGGAGTAAAACTCCGAGGTCTAAGGCGCACGATTTGTCTATTATTCAGTTTAGGCGCTTTATGTATTGTTACATCACATATCGTGACGTCAAACCTGTAGAAATGGAATTCACATCGTCTCTAATTCCTGATAAACTGACCGTGATTAAATGAAATCAGAGTCTGAAATGACGGTTTAATCACTAAAACCGATCGTATTTCGTAAGGTAATTGAAATTTCAGATGTTTGAAGGTATATCGCGCTACGATAGCTGCGGTGCTGACTAGATAGTGAAGACAGAGCTATAGATTTTTTCGTATTCCTGAAACGTTGTTCACATATATATGTACATGTAGAATGGGGCGTATATGGAGTAAGTAAATAGAAAAGAGTACTAGAATAAACACTTTTATTCAATCCTCTTTGAATATTTATTATTTTTTATACCTCAATTCCGTATTACTGATCAATCAAAGTGTTTATTTCATTATTTTCTGCACCCCGTGTATATTTATCGCATATAGACGGTGCAGGCGCGAACGTGAGTAATAATTATTTTTCCGCGCTTCGGCGCAATGGTGCGCGCACGATGTTATGTGTTGTTCTATCTCGTCAATAATAAGTCTCGAACAACAACCGAGTAAATATCATTTGCCGAATGCAGTTTGTGGAGTTAATGATTTTATATGAGAAAATCGGGACGAGCACCGGGCTATAAAACTTATGTTATATACATATACGTATGTATTACAATGCGCACATTTTGATCCCGTAAAGTTGGCCCCACTGGTCTGACCAACGTCTGCCGCTAAAGGTTCAGTGTTCACATCGCCGTACGAGAAGTGCGCGAGTGTAGGGTTTGCTGGTGTGTTCGCGTTACCCTGTTACCAAGAAACCGATCGAATTCGGTATTAGATAGTAAATACCCCTTGGCAGGTCCAAGATGAGCATAATGTTGAAAATACCGGGTATTTTAGCGAAGAATTTGTCCTCGTCGACAGTGGTAAGTATTTTTTTAAGTTATATAATTTTCTTGAACCGACTACGCACCCGCTAATTCATCTCACCTTTGCCGTGGGATGAGATCCACTTTTGTTATTACGTAACTTTCAACCCCGTCGTCATTTGTTTTCGTTAATGTTGAGATTGGCAGAATGGGAATTTTTTTTTTTTGCGTGTCACAGCTGTTTCACTATCTTTCAGTTATAGGTAGAGTATATTATATTGCATGTATTCCGCAATCGTCTGTATACTATAACACGAACCGATCTATAAATACGCGTATAGTGAGTCAAAGTTGCAAGTTTTTGTTTTTCAATTTTTTTAACAGGTTATTTAGGCGTTAATTATTCGCTTTATTTCTTTGTGCGCACATTTTTTTTATCTACTTTTATCTTTTGTTAATATCATACAAAATACGATTATACTAATACAAAACGACTGACAGCTGCCAGATTATGTTACGAGATTCTGATTGCTATGCATGCATTTAGACGATATGTATTATATCCATTCATAGTACAGATTCAAACTTTTTCTATCCTTTTCTACTATATTTGAAAAAATATTCGTGTATTAGAAACTATATGTTCATTGAAGTGTGACGACAAAACAGTTCGGCATAGTTGAATTACTTATGCTCTTATTTAATCAAGCCGCGGTCTTGATATATGTAAACGCAATATTCTTTCCACTTGGTCGGAATAACGAGGATGTAGGCAATTTGCAGATTCATATTATTGCAACAATTTGACCTATAGAAAAATTGCGAATTCTAAGATAAAGAGGTTATTATCGCGAATCGCGAAAATACCTCGTTATATAAACTCGAACGTATACCTAACTTGCGAAAGATTTTAGTTAACATATTGTAAAAAAAATTTTTTTGTTGTTTATTATTTAAACAATTATGTATTGTTATGAATATAATATGACATTACACAACGTGAAGCATGTGAAATATTTTCTATTTCTATCTGACTAACGCATATGAAAAAAAAAAAAATGAGAATAAAAAATCTCTCCTTTCCGCATATACTATGAGCTACACAAACAATATGCCACCTCTCTCTAAAGTTTTCTATGTATGTCAATATTAATATCATTCCCAACTCCTGCACACACACACACACACCTGTATTTGACTAACAATAAATCACCTCATTTGTTAAGATAGACGTTGACGGAAATTAAGTATGTATGTACGCATTTATACGTTATACTTAATTTCGTAAGACCATCACGAATAATTGTATAATATGAGTGTTTTATTTCAATTTGGAAAATAACATTGATCGCTATGTATATTAATTATTGAAATGAATTAAAAATTGATAAGAAATTTGAAAAAAAGAAAAAAACAAATTTCTTTCATTTTTATTTAAATGTAATAAAATATATTTTATGAAAATTATTTGTGACTATTTTTTATTATAGTAGTTTGGAGAAAATAAAATAATGATGATAGTAGTACAAGAAGTATTAGCGATGTAATGCTTGCGTCTTACAGAGTCATTGAGAATAGAATAATTTCAGAATAAGCTTGGCCCGCCTTTGCTTTCGAGCCGCAAATTCCATTATACACCTGATGGTAAAGCGGCGAAAGTATCTGATGCCATTTCCAAGCAGTATCCAATAGTGGACCATACTTACGATGCTGTTGTGGTCGGTGCTGGTGGCGCCGGTCTTCGTGCTGCCTTCGGTCTGGTTGCCGAAGGTTTTAAGACCGCTGTCATTACAAAACTATTCCCCACAAGGTCACATACCGTCGCTGCTCAGGGTGGTATTAATGCGGCGCTTGGTAACATGGAGTCTGACAACTGGCAATGGCATATGTATGACACAGTTAAAGGTTCAGATTGGTTGGGTGATCAGGATGCTATCCATTACATGACCCGAGAAGCTCCTAAGGCTGTTATTGAACTAGAAAATTACGGCATGCCATTCAGTCGCACTACGGATGGTGAGTTTCTAGTTTCTTACTGGTTGCATAAACGCACTTATGTAACAAGACTAAAAAGCATAAACCGCCAGCAAATAAATCCATAATCTTAATGCACGCAACTGATAATTGTAATATGATAAAACAGTATGAAGGAACGATGAAACTATCAACAAATAAATGACAACCAATAGAAACGGCTCTTCTGCGAGCCTCTAATACATTTTAGCTGCTTTATCTTATCAGTAGGCTAAGGACTTTCGTCCGAGTCTTCAGAGGCACAATCGGTTGTAGCTGTGTGTATTGAGCCAGATGTGTCTGTATCTGTATCTGTTCCGGTTTCACTCTTAGTACGTTTTTTCTTCAGATCTGTTTCGTTCCTTTGTGGGCTCCTCTGTAAAGAAACATTCATTTGTTATTGTGAAAATTTAAATGACAACAACTAAATAATTACATACGTTATTTCAACTGGGCTTGCAAACTCCAGCTGTAGCCTCGTTCAACGTTTTGGAATACTTAACTATAATAACTTTTAAATTGCTAATAATACTTCTACCTTGCGTTTCTTTGGGCTGGCAACTTTCTTTGAAGAGTTACTCTTCTTCGACACTATATCTTTATTGGTGCTTGTCTTGGATTTCTGTTTATCGATATTACTTTGTTTTTGTTGTTGCTTTTTCTCTGACTGAGGCCGCTTCAGCCTTTTATTTTCATTCGCCGCATCAACAAACGGCTGTTTTTCATCTTTGCTCATATTTCGCCACTGTTCTCCACTAAGGCGAAATATGTTTTTACTTGGTTGACCACTCTGCGCCTGTATGTCGGCACATTTTTGAATCAATTAATTGTCAACTAGTTAATTTGTGAGAAAAATATAGCTAGAGCAATAATAAATTCCAACTGCCATGCTTCGTTATATAATAGTAACACAAACCAAACCCACCCACCTTGCGAAAATCAGACATGAAATTGATAAAGGGATTAGTGCTGTTCCACAACTTGTTGGTTTGAGGATTGGAACGTGTTCGTGAGTGCTGACCTATCGACGCTGCTCTTGAATTGGGCCTATTGCTCAGAACACAATTATATATTAAACAATTCTCGAGTATTGAATTTATACATGCAACCATATTATATGCCTTTGACCTTTGTTTGCATATTTTGAGTTCATCCCGGCCAAAAATTTCTTTAATAATCACAGATTGGTCATGTTCCAACATCTTATATGACTAGATTTTGCAGAGAAACTTATGTGATTTCTTCTTATATGATTCCTGCAGATATTTTTGGCAGGGATTCAAACTACAATCTATTTTGAGCAATAGAAAGTTTGCTTTAAATTGTTTCAACGTAGAATGAATGTCTAAGGTCTGTAAAACGCACCTGGATTGACTTTTATGACTTGATTCAGGCCGTTTTGAGAAATTTTGCACTTGAGGAAATTTATCTCGACTGTTCTGTTCGGTAAATTGATTACCTCCTTCATCAGTATTCTCTCCATTAGTTGTATTGCAATCCATGATTCTTAGCTGAATGAAAATTCAACGTTTATCTCTTCGGATATTATTCAGATCGGGAATATCAGTTGAAAGAAATCCAAGCGACAAACTTGCCCAAAATTAATAGATTGAAGAAACGTGATGAAAATTTCAATGATACATTTACAAGCAATCATTTGATAAACAATATTTCAGCGTTGCTACGTGATGTGCTATTGTCATAATTCTCACCGACTTGAATTCAGCAATATGATGATATCCCCAAAAAATACATTCGGTTTTGCTGCTAGCTTCATTAATCACCAATTACCATCAGACTTCTGACTTTGAATCGTTAAATCATTATTTTTATCAGGTAAAATTTACCAGAGAGCTTTCGGAGGTCAATCTCTAAAGTTTGGCAAGGGAGGTCAAGCTCACAGATGTTGTTGCGTGGCTGATCGTACCGGTCATTCATTGCTGCACACCCTTTACGGCCAGTCTCTCAGTTATGATTGTAACTACTTCGTCGAATACTTTGCCTTGGATCTGCTGATGGAAGATGGTGAATGCCGAGGAGTAATTGCCCTCTGTTTAGAAGATGGAACGCTGCACAGATTCCACTCAAAAAATACAGTATTGGCTACCGGAGGCTACGGCAGAGCATATTTCTCTTGTACCTCAGCACATACTTGTACCGGGGATGGAACCGCCATGGTTTCCAGGGCAAATTTACCCAATCAAGATCTAGAATTTGTCCAATTCCATCCTACGGGTATGTTATACATATTTAATAACATTTCACATCACTATCTTCACCAATCACGCAAAACATAGTCAATCTTATGATTAATTCATGATTATATTTACAGGAATTTATGGAGCTGGATGTCTGATAACTGAGGGTTGCCGTGGAGAGGGTGGATACCTGATCAACAGCGAGGGAGAAAGGTTTATGGAACGTTATGCCCCAGTTGCGAAGGATCTCGCTTCTCGAGACGTCGTGTCGAGGTCTATGACGATCGAGATCAGAGAGGGCAGGTAAAGATATATTATTTGCAGTACCCTTTGAATCGAAAATCTTTATGAAACTAAAATTGAAAAGATTTTTCAATTACGTTTCAACTAATCTTGAACATTGTATTATTTCAATAAGGGGATGCGGTCCAGAAAAAGACCACGTTTACCTGCAGCTGCATCACTTGCCCCCAGAGCAACTGGCTACTCGTTTACCTGGAATTTCTGAGACTGCGATGATATTTGCTGGGGTTGACGTCACGCGGGAACCTATTCCTGTACTGCCTACGGTGCATTACAACATGGGTACGCAACGATTTTCTTGTGAAAGAAAAAGATGCAATTGTCTACAATGAATTTGTTTTGAATATGCTCAGGTGGCATCCCTACAAACTACAAGGGACAAGTTCTCACCTCAGTAAATAACGAAGATCATGTGGTAAGAGGTCTTTACGCGTGCGGGGAATCAGCTTCCAGTTCGGTTCATGGTGCGAACAGACTTGGGGCTAACTCTTTGCTGGATTTGGTGGTGTTCGGTCGTGCTTGCGCAAAGACAATTGCTGCAGAAAATAAACCTGGCGAAAAAATAGGAAATCTTAAGCCTGTTAGTATCTTTCCTTCAGTTTAAAGAATAGCTATAATATTTCTCATCGATTGAACAGCAATACACAATGTACTCACAGATTTTTCGATCCTCATTCTTATCATGATGTTCATTCATTTCTTACTTTCCGCTTTTTCTGTTGCTTAGAATGCTGGCGAAGAGTCTGTAGCCAATTTAGATTGGGTCAGGAATGCAAACGGTTCGATTACCACCGCCGATTTAAGATTGAGCATGCAAAAGACGATGCAAACTCACGCTGCTGTGTTTAGAACGGCAGAAACTTTGAAGGAAGGTTTGTACAGTGGTGATATTCATTTAAGACCGATCGAATATTCTTTATAATTGATTTAAAATTCTTCTTACCAAATTCATTGTTTAACAGGATGTGAAAAGATGTCTTCGCTCTACAAGAACATGAGCGATCTCAAAGTCCTGGACAAGTCGATGATCTGGAATTCTGACTTGGTAGAATCCTTGGAACTCCAAAATTTGATGGTGAACGCGATGCAGACTATCGTCGGTGCTGAAAATCGAAAGGAAAGTAGAGGAGCTCACGCACGTGAAGATTTCAAGGATAGAAACGACGAGTACGATTACAGCAAACCTTTAGATGGACAAGTAGCAAAACCAATTGAACAACATTGGAGAAAGCACACACTCACCTTGGTAGACATTAGCACAGGCGAGGTCAGTGAGACTTGTACTATGGAATGGTGAAGCTATAAAAAAAACAAAGAAGTGTAATGTTAATCTATTGTTAAATGTTTTCAGGTAAAGATCAGCTACAGACCAGTAATTGACGAGACGTTGGATGCTCAAGAATGTGCGACAGTACCTCCCGCGATCCGTTCCTATTAATTACTTAGAGAAATTATTCTGATATTTCGTCTGACCTATTTTTTTTGGATACATAATATATATTATTTTCACACGTGTCCAAGGTTCTAGGTTTCTAAAAAGTTGTTTCGACGTATTCATTAGTCACAAAATATTGACGTTCATACTGCCGGTTAATTAATTACCTAATAATTTACGGATCTAATTTATTTAACTGTCAACCCTATCGTGCACCAAAGTCGATTCTTGTCACTGCTTACGCGAAGCTTCGCAAGCATTAGTTTAGCATCATATTCGGATGCTGGGTGCTGAGATTTTAGTTTCAATGTTTCAGCATAAGAGATTTTAATATTCTCTTTAAGAAGCAATACGTTTATTATTATATACATATAATAATAATAATTAATAATATATAGTAAGATGTGGTGATGAAGCGTTCGTAGTATCTGTAACCTGTTAGGGAGCACGTGAATCAATCGTCTTATAATATACAATTATTTTTTTTTATTTTCATTTTTTTTTTTTTACTTTTCTCATTTTTAATTTCGATATTACTATGTTTATTTCATTTCTGTCGACTACAAAGTTCGTATAATCACCTTAAATTGTGAATTCTAGGTGCATCGTGCAATGCAGACTATCGAATAATATTAAAAAAAAGTACAAAGTATTCAATTTTGTAATTGAATATCAGCTTATCTAATACTCCATAAAAGGTTACGCAATACGAATGGGCTACTCAAGTTAGATGCGGCTTGATACTTATCGTTGTTTCTGATACAACGAGGAAGCAAGTCTTGTAGATAAATTTTGTTACCTTCTCAAAAGTATTAAAAATTTAGAGGAACGAATTATTTAGTACTTCTTTTAAACAGTATTTCAGAGTTGTATCTTCTAATACTGAAATTGAATTAAATTAAATCAAATTAAATTAAATTAATTTTAATTTTAATTTTAATTTAAATTATTAAGGATTCTAAAGTATTAACAAATATTTATCGAAGAATCATTGTAATTTCATTGGCTATTTGGAACGGATTATAAAATTGATCATATTTAGTCGAGTGCATAAAATGACGAAATATATTTAGCGACAACCCAATATTCGTCTCTAATCATGTGCCGGGTGAGTTTGTGCTGTGAAACTCGGTTATAGCTATTGTACATACTAAAACGTTGTCAATAAAATATTAGTGCTCATTTTAAATGTTCTTTAATACTATTTCTTCCTATTATTTTCTTTTAATCCTTGAATAGTAGGTGCAACTCATATTTTGGATTAAAAATGAAGAAACTCTGATATTATTTATTACGTCGGTAATACAACTATTTGCATTAATGAACTTAATTTATTGGAATGATTAAGTGGGATATATTAAGACAGAGGTGAGTGTGTTAAGATTTAAAATCTTTTATTTATTAATCCCATACTTAGAAACATTATGGTCATAAATAATAAATTTAATATTAAATAAAAATTACATCTGAATTCGTATTCCAAAGTGATAAAAATTGTTTGACAAATAAATTTTTTCGTCAAATTCTTTTTTTTTTTAATACTTTAGAAGATCGACTTATAAAATAAATTAATCTAATGGAGGTGAAGTAAATGAGCATGGAGTTTTATTTAGCTTGATTCCTTTTTTTTTCTTCTTTGTTCACACAGAAATCAATAATAATTATCAATATTGAATTCGAACGCTGACATTTTTCAAACACAATTTATACTATACGTCCGTGTGTGTGTACGATCGATGGGTGTCATTTATTGCTGCACACGACTTGAGAAAATTCAAGACTTACCAAAATTGACGAAAAAATAAAAAAAAAAATGAAAGAAAACATGAAACCCTTACAGACTGATCGCAGTTTCGATGCTTCATAGATAGAAAAGAAAAAAATGTTCTTTCAAAAATAATATAGAGTTCTGGAATCAGCAGTGCTACTCTATAGAAACAATGATAATTTTAATTTCTCTAAATTTAATTTATAATTACTTACGATTAGCCTAATAATTTTAACTATTTGTCTAATCATCACGTAGTAACATATATCATAAACACAACCAGACCTTTTTTTTTTTTTTTTTTGGGGTCGTATTAATACATTTGGCAATCCCACAGGTAGTTATTAAATCATTGTAATCTTTCCAGGGTTTTAATTATTATTCTTTCGCTAACTGTTATGGTAAATCGCGACATCGCGTTATTGATTACAGTTTACAGTGCATCAGCAATAAACGGACAGACGGAAAATCTCCAGCACTTCTATACGTATTTCATTCACACAATGTGTCCCATATTTCTTTTCCTATAGTTTTGTTCTACATCTTGGTTCGAAATTTAAGCTTATCCTTATCATTTTTCAATCGAAAACAAGAATTCTTTTTTTTTTCTTCTCTTTTTGTATTGCATTAGAAGTAGATTGCCATAGGATATTTCAAAACGCTGCGATTTATTCAATACAGGTAATACTTTCGTCAATTCTTTTTTAAGGAAATGAAAATTTACAAATCAAATAACTTTCTGGCACATAGGCGGAATTCATATGATATACGTGGTATATAAGTATATTGTCAATTTCTCTCACACCACGATTATACATATATATATACGTAGAGTAGTTTTTTTCTTTTTTCCAGCTGCAGATCTTATACTCTGTATAGTATGCGTCAAGTTACATTTATTATAAACGCTTAAGATAGATATTTTTCTCCCGACTTCCATGTCCGTGAAAATTGTTTCATTTTTTATTTTTTTTATTTATTTTTTTGTATTTTTACGAAAAAGAGTTGCTGCGCATGTTGGGATAGCTTTTATGTGAACGTGTTTTAAACGCTTCCTTCGATTAATTTTGTGAATAAAAAATATACAGACAAACTATAAACATAGTAAAGTGTTTAGGATACCGATTCATCACGCGATCGGTTCCAATTTTCTATATATTTTTGTTTGCTTGTTTGTCTGTCTGTCTTGTCTGTCTGAGGACCACTTCCGCATTCATTCGTCATTAATTTATTCGCTCTTTATGGTTTATGAGTGACGATTTATGGATGGTGGTGGTTTTAAGTCTTGTGCAAGGTTTTAGGCTGCGCCTCAGCACTTTCAGTTCAGGAAGTAGCTCGCAGTTTTTCTAACGCAGGAACCAAAGACTCTTCTAGGGAGGGTCCGCAACTCAGGGCGCACTCACCGCTCCACCTTGCCTTACCACTGGCATGGGACTGTAGACAAAAAAAAGGAACAAAATTTATTTATTAATCCTTAGTGAAAAATGAATAAATGAAAATTGATTTTTCGCAATCGAAATAACAACGCTAACGGTAGTATACAACGTGAATGAATTTTAACGAGAGTTTACTACGTATTACATACGTGCGTCACGAGAATCAATACGATAAAAAGAATTTTAATGATGAATTATTATATGAATTGCGACGATCGTAGTTAGTATATTTTTTATCGCAAACACGCGTGGCGGACGTTAAACTATATCGCGATTTTTCTTTATGAGTAGGTATATGTTATATGCGCATACATACGTATACCGATAATATTTAGACTTAGGTTCATGCTTTATGTTGAATAATTTTTTAAATTAATAATAATTTAAAACTTTAGACAAGAGAGTAGCTCAAAGACCGTATAATTCTACACAGGAAGAAAAATAAAAATAATTGATAAAAATAAATGTATAGTAGGTATGTATAAAATATATAAAAATTATCTGACCATGGTGAGGTCGCGTTTCCAAACTGCGTGGCAACGTCCGTCACACAACGGACAGGGACGCTCCAAAGAGTAACCACCGCATTCACTGCAATCGAGAGAAACGTGTTCCGCAATCCACGATACTCCACATCTGCAAGAAAAATAAAAAAATAGGAATTAACCAAATTTATAAGATTCAAGTTAGTTAGTTACATGTATACATGACTTTGCGAATGAAACGCATAATACCCGCAATTTTTTTTTTCCTGTTTTTTTTTCCTTTTTTTTTTTTTTTATTAGGACAAACGTAGGTACAGGATATTAAAACGAGACTAAGAAACTTGGTAACAAGTGATAAGCCAGAAAATCAACGTGCGTCATTAATTATTTGCATGACGTCAGTTATTTAGGTATACATACAAACACCTCTAGGTTTGTCCCAATAAATTAACGTACGAAGAAAATCAATTCGCTTTCGAACTGCGTCATTGCTTCGCGGTCTGATAGGCTCTTTATATAATATAGGTATATATATATATATACTATAGTCGATGGTAAATCGGGTTATAGAACGTATTTGTAGAATATTGAATATATTGGGCGTTATAACTGTTTTATAATATGTATAGTAAGTAGTTCGTCGTCTATAATACTATATTGTGATAAATATGTATACGTCATAGCTCATCGTTGCAATTTCAAATTTTTTTTGTTTTATATAGTACCTAAGTACTGTCGATGCAATTCTTCCAATTATCACGTTCTGGTTCGTACCGGATTCTATTGTCGGTATAAACTGTAGTTGTTTAGTAATTCGATGTTTGCATCGATGCTGAAGCGCACATCATCTTATACCTACCCGTAACATCGTATTACAAAACTGATACATATACGATCAGAAGTTTACATTGAATTTGAACACTTTTCAAATATACATCATGGGGAATACTAACGTTTCGATACACTAACGTTGTTCAATACCACACCGAGGCGAAATAATAATAATCATATAAAAATATGTGACAAATTCGTCGAGTAATTAAAAATCTGGACTAGCGGTAAAATCCTCATTCATCATCGCATAGTACATAATTTTTGTTTAGAAAATTTGTCGAAATTGAGAGAAAAAAGAAAGAAAAAAAATTTATTTAAAGACACTTACGTGAAACAGGAGTTTAGTTGGGCACGGAGTTCCTCAATTGTGAGTATCGTATCTTGATACTGAGGATGAGATCCTTGAAGACCATCGTCAACGCTACCACATAAGCTGTGACAGGAAAGGGAAATGTTGCTTCTGTAATGGAAAAAAAAAATATGCGTTTAATAACTTATACATTTTTTTTTTTTTATATATATATAGTTGATCGGAAAGCACGGGATACGGTATTTTCAGGTACTATATAGGACTGTTGTATATCAGTGCGTGATTTTACGTAATTACATGATTCTGGAATTTCGAGTGTACGAGACACGTCAAGTGAATTTCACGTGATGTTACATTAGGCAAGTGGGTATTACAAGGTATAAAGTATGGAGATATGTATTAGGCGCATAAAGTACATACTAGTCAAGAACACGCGATGGTCTCGTGTCACCGTACAGTACGACGACGTTCGTTTTTATCCGTATAAGTGTGCACTAGGTACTACGTGTGTGCAAAGGTTACTATAGAATTGCGTAGTTCATTATATATGTATATGTGTGCACATACCTATAATATGTATGTACATAAAAGAAAATTTCGTTTGTATAACAGTGGGTAATGAGTCCCGTGTGATGCGTACCGGAGAGAATTACAATTCATTAAATTTTATAATTAGATAAAACCGCGCGGGCATATATAAAATCAAGGGAGCGCGAGCGCGCCTATACTCCTCCACGTGTCGGTTATCAACTTGCGTTAGATATCTCATAATTTTTCAAAAATGAGGTAAAATAAAGAGGAAAGAAAAAAAAATTATTCTTTATTCAGAGATAGTTTAGAGACGGAATTATAAGTTCAAAGAAACGTGAGAGTAACTCTTACTCATAATCCTGCGATTATCAGATCGGAGGCCATGAAATTACGTAAGAGAAAACCGCTTCATCGATATTACACGTGGCCCCCCGTTCAATTAAATGTTCATTTTTATTTGAGAGGTGGAAAATTGTCGGACAACCACGCGGAAAATATATCCTCGCGCCACCCACGTGGTAAGGAAAAACTCCCGCGATATACAACATCGTGTATAAGACCGGAAATATCAGGATATTAAATAAATCGAAGCTCGTTATCGAGGCTATCAATTATACACAAAACGATATACGTATTTAATAGCTAATAAATTTCTACGTGGACTCAAATCGTCGTCGTGAATTTACCGCGGTGAAAATACCATCGGTGACTAACGCGTCATTATATTGTCTGCGACGATTTAATTTTCTTTTTCATACCGTTGCGGGTGGTCTTATCTGCAGTATGAGCACAAAGAGTACCTAATCGGATTCGATTGAGGAATGCGAGAATTGAAATTTTCAGAGAAAAGATATAGAAAATATGAAAAGTCGAGTGGAGGGATAAGAATTTTGATCCTCTGTATAGGTATGTGTATAATGTACATAATTGAATGGAATAGAGAAGATTTATGGTAACATGACTTCATCATTCTTAGGATATTGAGACATTGAGTCATCCGAAGGTATGTATGACTATTTACAGGAATTATCAGTACGATGAGTATTATATGGGTAAAGGTAGGCGGAAACGATTTTTATTATCACAGACACACTTACCCGTGGCGGGAAAGACTTTCGGGGGCAGTCTGTACCGAAGTGATAGACATCCTGGATTTAGATACTGTAAACAGAATGAAAAATATTCTGATTAGGAACAATTAGGTATTAAATCCGCATAAGATTCGATTCTGCACAATTATAATCACCAACATCAACATCATCATTATTATTATTAATAATAATAATCAATTGATCGATGCGTAATAAAATATCGAGTGATCAATGAAGTGGTATAGGATAGGAGGGATAGGAAGTTTGTTTTCTTCCTCGTGGTTCCCCGCTTAGTAATTTATCTTTCTTCATTAATCGTCACAGCTACAGGTGCAGCAGTGGATATATATGTATAATACTCATACTTTCTCTAGTAGAAAGCTTTCCGCGCACAAGTGTGTAAGATACCTGTATGAAAATATAGAAGGTACGGTTTCAACACACCGCAATAGAAATACCAGCTTGAAATACCCAAGGCCGAAGCAAATGACGTTATAATATCCATATATGCATATTATCTACCTGATTTTAGTGTATAATACAAGTTTTTCGGAACGAAAGGACATGGAATAATCAAGAATTAACCGTTTTTATGCCCTATATATGTATTTACTCATATGCATTGCGATTACGGAATATTTCTATCTACTCGCGGCAAAAATTTATAAATATAACGGTTAAACAGGCGCAGCGGTTAGTAACGGGTTACCAGACTCATGGAATGTCCGGTTAATTTTGAATGCTAAAACGTAACATGAATCGACTTTTTAGCGTAGTCTATCAATAGATCGGGTTTTTTTTTCTTAATTTTTTTTTCAACAAGTCTGGGTACACTGATTTTTCAGATCAATTTCTTGATAAAACCGCGTCAGTCAAAATCTGCGAACATGAATAATACATACAGGTATATATCTTGCGTAATGATTTACTTCTAACTCGTATTATCGGCTGACCTGGTTATTTCATGGGGAAAAAAGAAAAAAAAAATTATACCTCAAGTCCATCGCGATCGTATATCTATATTTGAGGAATCTGATAATAATGACGCGACAGCGAAGGATATCACGTAGTAGACTTTTTCAAAACTGTATAGGTGGAGGTATTGAGGTCTTCAAAGAATCGTTGTTATCGTACTTTAGTCATTTCTTCACAATTTATATATATAATATTTATATTAGATATATATATATATTTATTTATTTTTAACATTCATTCTGTGAATCAGGGCAATCGATAAAACCCACCTTCTCAATTGAGGTGCAACTGCACCGTTAAGGAACGAGGTCAACCTGTTGAATAGGTCAACACTGTCTTCTCTTCTTGCACTGCGCCGCATTGGTCTGGCAGATTTAGAAACAAGAAGTGAAACTACGTACATACGTACCTACTTCACCTGGTTCTCTACGTCACTCGTTAGATATATATTTGGCAATGTTTTTTTTTTGTTTTTTTTTTATTTGAATTTTTTTCAACATTGCTGTGGGAAGTTGCATCAAAGTTTATGACGCTAATTGATAAATACATCGCGAGTATCTCGCGAACCTAAAACTTGTATTCAAAATTTTGAACGATGTATGCGATAATTGTTATTATTCTTTAGTTATAATATTATATACTTCAGGGATAAAAGAACTCGTGTATCCGGTGATTTCCCACAAATCTTATCTTTAACGTAAACCATTATATATATATACTTATCCGGGACTCTCCAGAGATATGTTACCGGATATTCTATACGCGTATGCCGCAGTGGTTTTCAGTATATAAATAAACTGGGAGAACCCGTGTGTTCGTACCACGATTTGGTATATGATAATGAAGTAAGTAAAATTTTCGAGATTTAATTCTAACCCGAAACAAAAAACAGAAAATAAATTCGGCGTTGATTATGAAGTTTAAAAAAACTTCCAAAGTGTTTTAAATTCCACTAACTGTTTTCCGATTAGTGTCGCGGTCAGTACGCGACGAGTGGTGGATTATGCCCATATATAACAAGCGAAATATTATACAGAGGTGAAAGTTAACGGTTAATAAATTTTTTTTTTCAATTGTATACTCGGACTTGTTCTCTTTTTTTTTTTTTTTTACTTTTTTTGATTCATTTTGTTATGATTTTTATTGCAGGGATCACGACGCCCCATATATAGCAAAAAGATACATAAATCGTACGACTGACTTCGATACGGTAATTCGAATCAGACCTTGTCCTCGTCTTATATCTCTCGAGTCTAAATCAACTTTTTTTTTTAAATTCATATAATTTTTGACAAAATTGACTAACGCCACTTTATTTCTTGTACATGGATGCCGTTAATAGATTAATGTGTATTCAACCTGCGTATGTACGCGTTATTCGAGTAGGTATACGATTACACAGCTGACAAATATCAGAATTTCAAACAAATGAAAATCGATTGAACTATCGCGCATTAAAGCTGTCGTATAATTATTCTCTCCTCGTCGGTGTAAGGCAGGTAGTACTTATCGTTACACTTTGTTTTGAATCTGGGTCACCATTGGTATAAGCAGCAACTGGAACCTCGGCGTTTAATTTATTTTTGAAACTCTGGCGGGCTGCAGTTGCAGTTGCAGTTACATTTGCATCGGAGGCAATGCCCTCTCACAGATTTAGATATAACGATTTTACTCTCATTTTTCCTTTTCTCTTCGTCAAAAAATCGCAATAATGAAAGGATGAAGAAATGAGGTAGAAAAAATTAAAATTTGCATTACATATATTCCGCCGAATGCTACTGTACTATCCAAACTCTGAACCTTTGAGTTCTACGGTATATATATAATTTATAAATAGCGACAGAGCGCAAGCTGCTACAGATAGGTATATGCCTACCTTATACTTAAATTAACACGTACATGTGTTTCACGCACGTGGTTTTAGACACAATATACGCGTGTGACTGCAAGGGTCTGCGACAAGTTACGCAAGAATTACGATAGTATGTATTTCTTTAAACTACATGTATACTACGTGCGTAGGTACGACGTTGATGAATGCGTGAATAATTCTAGTGACTATAGAAGATCTGCTGCGTATATTCTTAGAATTATTTTCAAAATTTCAATTAGGATGTTAAGAAAATTCAGATAAATGACAAAAGATTTTATTTCTGTATGGTACAGCACTCGGAGCGTTTATTTTTATTCATATACATAACAGGTTACGAAGTGTGTATAAATTGTGTAACGGTAAGATTATGATTATAGTATAGTCGATATCTTTCGGAAAAAATGAGTGCAAAGTTATAATAAGAAATGCAATAACAAAAAAAAAAAAAAAAGGTAATTGTGGTTTTTTTTTTTAAATAACGATCGTTGTTGGGACATTGCTTAACCGGATTAAGCAACACGTCTCACCTCGATAAAATCGGGACAAGGATCGAGGAAAATAATGTATGATAAGTAGCAACGACGCGGGTTTTACGACTATCGCGGGAGTTATAGTAGTAGGAGTGTGTTATCACAACCACGCGCTGTTTTCCCGCATCGGAGAAATTTATACCAACTCTGACTGTGAATGATATCTCTGAGGTTGCAATTGTAGAAAAAATAAAATAAATTAGTGGAAATTAGTAGCATTAGGAGAAGAAAGTATAATATTGAAGATGACGGTAATCGAACCCAAGATGAATGAACAAAAATCGTATTAGTACGTATAGACGTTGAAATGTAGTAACGAGGAAGTGAATTTCGTAATGATTAAGTGGCCAGTTAACTCTTGGCTTTTAAATCTAACATTAAGTAAGTAAGTAAGTAAGTAAGTCAAAGGAAGGAATTTGCTAACTCATCAAAACATACCGCAAGTTCAAATTACCGCTTACGAATTACGATATAGGTATGTTTAGGCTTAGCTGTCGAAATTTTATCGCCAAGTCATTCCAGTTTGGAATACTTAGACTAGAAATTTTCCCTAAATTTCAATAATGATGCTAATAATTGTCTTTAAGTTGAAAAAAAAGAAAAGAATTACCTCGAAAACTCACCGTAATTAAAAACCAATATTCACTAAGGGGAGTCTTTACGATTAGATTAAATTATGGTACATAATTACAACATACATGCATACTACGTATAACGACAGCCTAACGATCCGACCTATTTCAACACATCTGCGATCCAGGGTAGTAAAGTAGCGGGATTCAAGTCGCACTATTCAGATGTGCGTACCTACAGTCTGCATTCAGTCTTACGAACGGTAGGGGGTGCAGGAAAAGCCAGTGCATTCGGGTCAACAACCCGCTTTGGCCAGCGATTCGAGTTGCACCAGATATTGATCGCGAGGGGTTGCGAGATGAGAGTGCAGTAGCCCCGATCATACACGGCTCTCAGACTCTCATCTTATAAAGATTTCGAAAAAGTAGTACACTGAAACCATCGCTTGAATAGGTACACGAAGTAGTACCATCATCATTAGAAGTAGACAACTACAACTCGACAATCTTTCGCAAGCTTATAGTAATTCCTAAAATCATAGATAATCAAAAAAAAAAAAAGGGGCGGGAGGGGGATGAAGTCTGCTGTGCCGTGTGATATTTGCCTGGCAAGGAGAGACTCTGACATTTGTAGTAGTATTCAATATTTCCTGTAATTCCAGTCTTGGATTTCGAGCTGTGTATATATATAGTCGGACTTTGAATCAACGCACATAACCCGCTGCTGGTATTATATATCGGCCTCATATTACAGCAGCTAGTATACGAACGAGAGGTTGAGTATTGATCTCCCTTTTGTACAGGCTCTTGCCTTGCTCCGACCATGCCTCACTATTTGTGTTATGATACCGCGAGCACCCCACTACCTACCTACGCGAAATTTATCGATTATATTTCTTGGGAGGTTGTCGCATTCAGCATTGGATATGTGACGTCAAACTGACACAGTTTTGACGAGAGAAAACTAGCACAACTGGTAGTCATCAATCATTTATCATGATGTGTGACAGTTATGTTTTCATTGGAGTATATGAAAACGCGATGAGACACATTTTTATCAGCGTTTCAGCAGTATCGATTTAGTGACGTCAATGAAACAGCCCATTAGTACTACATAGCTGGACAGCAGCGCGATTCAGCAAACGAACAATATATCTGAATGAAGTTCAGGCTACTGAACAATTCGAAATATGTAACATCGAATACGAATTTTGAGCATTTTTTCGGGCCCAGGAAAATGATTAGGAAAAATGAGGGAATAAACTCACAGAATGTTGATAAACTATGAGTATGCATTTGTTATAAAACAATAGAAGATTACTTACATCGAAGTAATCCTCAAGGGCACAGATAAAAAAACCGCACTGACAGCAAACACTGTGTAGATCTGAAGGTTCGATTGTTTCAGAACTGTATTTTGTTTGTCTCCTGTTTTGTTGTTGATGTATACTTTTGTTTGAATTATTTCCTTATGTAAATTGGAAGGAGAGGTTCTTGATTCTTAGTACCAAATGCAACGAAATCTCGAGCTGGACTGGCGCTTCGACGATAGGCGCGGCACTTAAATAACCATGCGCGTAGATGGCGCTGCGATCGCGGGATCCCCCGATGCCCGTAGAGTGCCGAAGCTACGCAAGCTACGCAAGCTACAAGCGACCGACTGCTTTGCGATGTTTATTTCCTCCTTTTTCTTTCCTTGTATAAATATAACGCGCAAAATTTACATACGTTTACCTATCACATGTATTTGTACATGCACGTATGTAACATACATATGTATCATGTTTCTACCGAGAATCCAGTCCGGTCCATGAGTCCATCCAGTAAGATCCGAATCCGCGGGCATTCGTCTCTTGTTGTATTTATTTACATTTTCACGTCGTTCTCTGTCTGTACGTAAGAGAGGGGGATTCGAACGGTTTCATACTATACTAGTATACTATACAGTATACATCCGCAGCTATACGACGCAACATCGAATAATTATAGTTCAAGTACTAATAATAAGTCTAAATAATATCGGACTGAAATACGAATTAGATTCGAGATTCTATTACACAGGCTATATATCTAGGTATAGGATAACGTAGGAGCGATAGTTATCATTTTTTCTTTTTTTTTTGGCAATGTTATCATTTTTTGATCAGATGAATACCTTGCATAACGAACAATGAGCACTGCGAAGGTGTGCGAAGGAGAGAAAAAATATATGAAAACAGAAAAAAGAAAAAAAAAATGATTCAGTATTGTAGTTATTCATTACGCAATTTTTACGTAACTTTGTAGAAATTATAACGCTTATAGCAGCAGGATTTCGACTCGATAACGGAAGGCAGAATTGGATGTTGATCCATAGATATTATATATTTATGAATACTATAATATATTATATGTATACTTGTTATTCATTTATAGCGAAAGTATTTCTAATATTTACGCACGTTTTACGAGTAGTCGCCCTTGTGCCTCGATATTGTGCTAGACGCCAACGGATCATCTTCTTGTGCCCCTTTTTTTTTCATGTTGTTTAATTAAATAAACAAGATTGATCATGTTTGTCTGTTAAGTCTGAATAATGTTGTCTAATTTTTAATTATTCGAAATATGTATACGTAATAAAATGTTATACCCGTTACTCAGTGTATCCTGCGTCTTACCAAACTCATATGATACTATATATATTAATAATAATCTAGGCGTAAGATACTTTCAAGCTGTTCGCGGCGATATAAATTCTAAAAAAAAAAATCGATCATTATCAATGATACGATACATGTTTTGTCGATAAGAAATTTAACAGATTAATTCCAATCTCCTATACATTCGTTCTGAATAATGTAATTGTTTATTATGTATATTATGTATGTGAGCGTGTATCTCTCGCTTTTCTCACTATCTCGCAGAATAACTCACGTGCTTATTATGACACACGTATAAAAAAGTGCCTATATATTAATTATGTCTTATGTGCGGTCGCATATGAACGTTCGAACGATCACGCTCTGGCATTGTTTTTTATTTTTATTTTTCATTTTTTATTTTTCTTATACTACAAAAATGCAAACAGAAAATATACGTGAGCGTAAAAAGAATTCAGAATTTTCTGGACTGATGCAGCGAATGTAAAATATTATGAAACTGTACTGCAGTGGGCGTCATACGTATATGCAATTGTTTTCAAGCAAATTACGAAGAATTGAATTTTGTTTGAAATGTAAGTCAAATGAACAGAGACTAATTATTTCGAACTTCTGGTGAATTAAATACATTAATTAATATCCCGCAACCACTCTGCGTTAGATTTATCGGTCTGCTGTTTTTTTCTTATCGAATTACCCAATTAGGGTAGGTATATTTGTACGGTTTAGTATATAGTATATCCACATATTTAATCACTAATTGGAGTTATTTATCAGTATAGATATATAATATGTAGATAATATACAAAATATTCCGTAATTGTCGCCGCAACGAAATTGCTCATAATATACTATATAAGTACCTAGTACGATTTTCTTTCACGCCGATATACATTTAATGTAATTACCTACTTAAAGCGGAGAAAAAAAATTTCCATACGCATATGTAGGTATGTACGTATACACGTAAATGTATAAATTTGCGTAGTTTTATTTTAATTTTCAATATAAACCGCACGTGTCATTTTTTCTTCTTTCTTTTTTATTTTCTCTTTTTCTTTTTCGAGAATAGATATTTCGCTCGTGCTGATATAAATCCTGATGGGAATGAGAACGTGATTCATGCATGTATACATATATTCACATTCCCGTAATTGCTTCGACTATCGTATGCCGTATTTATAAATTCCAGATCACGGAAGTCTCGGAAATGAGATTGCGCCGTGTTTGGATCTGATGAGGTTGGCTTAGGCGCAGTAAAATGAGTGTGCATGCACATTTTTAGAAATCTTCTTTGGCGCAGCTTCGCCTTTCGGAGAAAAAAAAAAAACATACTAATATGCGTAATCGATATTTTTGTTCATTTTTTCTGTTTTCTCTCTCTCTCTCTCTCATTTCCGTATCAAAAATAGGTGGAAATATTTTTGCCGTATATGTAGCTATAAACGAGGCAAGGCTATAACAAAGCTCGTTCGAGATCGCTAGGGGCGGTGATTTTCCTCGTTCGTTGCAAGGTTGAAAACAAGTCTGAAAGGTTCCTCCATGAGTCGACGATTCTCTCCCCTGTTTGGGGATCGGGAGTATTACGAGGGGGAGATATATCAAGGTAGTGTTATTAGAATTCCCGGGACGATAAAAGCGGTGCAAAAGCCTTAGCAATTCCATTCTGACACGTGGCACTTTCTTATAAGTACCCCTATAGGTATATAAATATATAAACGCTTTTACCTTGAGGTATTCTACTTTTTTTCTCTTTTTTTTTTTTTCGCAACCACTCAAATTGTCCATTTCTCCATTGCAGAACAAGATTAACGTAGACACGATAAAGAATTCGCAAATTGGTGCAGGTATAGATAGATAGGTATAAGTATGTGCACATAAAAATCGAATAAAAATGCGAAATTATTCTTGGAAATAATTTTTCGGCAGGTATTCCCCGAAATTGAAAAAGGAAAGGAAAAGAAAAGAAGAGTCAGTTGCATTAATTTTCAGCAAAAAATTTATTATTCTGCGGCTAATATTGCAAAGAGCTGTGAATGATTATGATGAATAACTGAAATTAGTCGCGAGTCTTCCGGGTTAAATTTTCGAAATGATTAGAATCAGAGAGTTTTAAAACCTCGTTGCAAAATGAAATAGCAAAATCTCTGTATACCTTTGCAGTATACAGCTACGAGATATAATAATAATAATTGTTTTTCACCCAGTGGGTGTTTGGAGTAAGTGTATAATAAACCGCGCGAGATAATTATTGTCGGCCGCAGATTGGCTTCAGCTGCAGCTGGTATTGAGGTTCTTGTTTTTAAATTGAAGAGGAGGTGAATAATAATCCATAATATTGGCAAACATATTTTTCGCCAAACGATAAACCGAAAATAAAACGCCCGTGGCTATATACGAAACTGGTACGGTTACGATAAGCGATAAAGTAGGTATAACGAAAAAATATACAGGTACGCGGTATCATTTCCTGATATTTAATCGACCCAGCTATTGTAGTATAGCGGTCAATCAAATGTTCAACAATTAATTATTATTTCCAATAATATCAAATATACGGCGAAACTCGTACGTCATTAGCAAAGAGATAAATATTTTGAATTTCGTAATGCTGCAGCTATAGTGTCATCTTGTTTTATCAGTATAATATGGTCGATGAATTAGGGTAATCTGACAATGAGTAATATTGCTAAGAATTGAATAGATTTATGAGCGTTGTTATATTATAGTATGTACAGTGTTCGCGTGATTCACTGTCTAAATACATATTCACAAATAACTTTCATTATATTATATACGTATTGTTGTTTAGAGAAGATTATTAGCTGCGCCCTGCTGTTGCAATATACATATATAGTTATTTAAGCGACAGTATGCTGCTTACTTTACTTATATTATTGTTTATACTGCTGGACAGCGTACGTACGGTTGTCAATACATAACATATTTAGACCGCGGACTTATTTTTAAAGATTGTGAATAATCGCGGATTATCAGTGTTAATATTTTAGCAATTATTAGGGCACGAGTTGGAGCTGTTCTAGATTATCGAGGCCGACGTATTATGCAGTGAGCGATATATTATCCGTCACTATTTCCACATAATATATTATGTACTAATGAATAATGAACGTTATTTATTCACGACCCCAAAAATAGAAGCCTCGAAATAACAAGAAGATGGTAATTTCGTTTCATTATCAAGAATCATTACACCCGAAGAGTGTAGATATTTTAAAACCGCGGTGCTTAATGAAGCTATAAGCGCTTCTTCAATTCACTGTCATGAAATTATCGATCAATTTATATCGATCATATTTTCGAATTGGGATTAAAATCTTTCAGCTCGAATCTCTGACAAACAAATTATTGAAATGAATAATATCTTAGCGAATTTCAATGATTTAATAAACGTCAACGAAGAAGGCGTCGCGTCAGATGCAGTATTCTAATCGGACGAAAAATGATATCGAAGAAAAAAAAGTAAGAGAGAAAAAATGAAAAATGTTTTTGCCTGGTAACAGCTCTATGTATAGTATATGTATACTTATATATAAAAAAAAAAGGCCAGGCTCCGTACCCCCAGCAAAGAAAACAAGACCAGCTGTTGCAAGCGCGAAATATTGTCTGGATACGCGAACTCTTTTAATATTGGTTTAGCTCTGTACGTAAGTGGTTTACGTGTCTAAAGGTGGGCACTCGAGTGTACGCTAAATGTCAGTTTACTTTCTGCCAAGTATAAGACTGCTGTCACCTGTGCAAACACAAGATGCATATGACTTTAACAGTTGGCTGTGAATTGGCGTCGAATTATCGCCTGCAGGGTCAATTATTTTAATGGATCGGATCCGAGACTTGTTCCGACTTTCCGAAAGTCGAAAGAAGCTCAAAATAAAAATTCTTGTATCTCTCGCGCAGACACAGATAATTGAGTACCTGGGTGCAAGAACAACCTAAGTCGACTTAGGTCGTTTTTGCTCCCACCACCATTTTCGCGTTGTACAACATCCCAACTACGTACCCTGTGAGTTTCAGGTTTGTGGGATGTCGCATTTTGGTGGAAAGTATTTTTTAAGTATGCAATGCGCACGGAGCGTCAACCCTGCCACGCGCGATCTATGCAAGAACAACCTAACGCCACTACTTAGGTTGTTATTGCATAGAGCGCGTGAGTCTGTTGAAGTATTGTGCTCGCTCATTCGCCTGCCTGATAAAATCAAGTTTGTGGCAGTTACTCAGTTACTGAATTTAATAATTCTCGAAGTTGAAATGTCCATTTTGTGTAAAAAAAAAATATAAATATAATCATACTGAATACTCAAAATTGCTATTCAACTTTTTGTTAACGTGGGACAACTGTACCGGACTCACCCTATATATATATATATTAGGGTGGTTCTTAAATACAAACTTGAGGAGTGAAGCATGGCAACTTTCAGAAAAGAAATCAAAAAATAATTGTCTTCAAATATGAGATTTAAAAAAAAATTCTAACAGATGCCTAAAGAGATTTGAAGTTTCCCGTTTAACCCTTTCAGTCCCACAATTCGATTTTATTTGGCATTATGTATTATATTTACTTTTCCATGTCAAGAAAAAATAAATTGTTAGACTGAAAATAAAATGACGCCACTATAGTGGCGTCTGTGACCGAAAGGGTTGAATAACATAGGATGTTGCGATTTTTTTTTCGACACTCGATTGTTGCGTCTAATAGTGGGGGACAATTTTTTTTTTCTTTGTCTGAAGGTTGCCATACTTCACTCCTTAAGTTATTATCTAGGGTGGGGCAAAATGGACCCCTTGGGTCAAAAAAGTTTATATTCATACTCAAGTTTTTTGATGGTCAATCTGTTTTTTTCAGTGGTCCATTTTGCCCCACGTCCATTTCACCCCACCCTCCCCTATATATATTGAGAGCTCATCAATCCCTTTTTATATATTTCCGAAAATATGCCTTATGTAATAATATTTATTTAATTAATTGCAAAAATTGGTGTATTTTCCGAAAAAAAAAAATTATTTTAATTTCCTGTCTTATTTATTATTTCACTGGTTGATCCAAATTCTTAAAAACTGCGTAAAATATGTGTTTCGACATGAAAAGTAACAAAATTCAAGTCGTAAGTGTCGAGACGGACCAAATATTCGCAAGAAATTTCGTTTTTCGCAAGAACGACCTAAGCCAGCGCGCATGTTTTATTTATTATAAAGATTCCTGTTCATTTGAGTGCAAAAACAAAATGGGCTTCGTATTCCGGAAGAATCGCCCTTCAAAATGAGTAGTCTACAAAGTCCATTGTGGTTTCGTTCGTAGATGCAATTCAGTTCTTAAACTTCAATCAACGGTTTTGGTGTCAAAACCTAAGTCGACTTAGGTTGTTCTTGCACCCAGGTACTCAATTATTCATTATCATCAGCTTTTAGACTATTTATTCAAAGTATTAAAGAATTGAGAATTGCTTCCAAGTTTGCAATTGATCATCATCTTTTAATTTCCTTGAAATTTCACCAATTATTGGAATTTTGTTTTTTTTTCTTCTTACTTTTAACGAAACTTAAGGACTAATTAAGTACGAGATTGAAATCGACGCAATTAGTAAAAACGAGCGTTTTCATTGACCGCCAAATTATAATAAGATACGACCTTAATATTGTTACTCGGCAAAATTTGAACGAAATAAATTCTACGTTGTCTGGCAAAATACAACGTAAGTATAGAATAACTTTGATGGTTTTATTTTTCACCTCACTTTTCCTTGTAAACTTTTGATAAAATGCTGCAGTAGTTACAGCTAATATATTTCTTTCGCTAATTGCGAGATTAGAATCAAGAAAATTTCATCAATGGGTGATCAGAGGCTGCTGTATTTCTATATAATAAATTAAAATAGATAGATGATGGTATGACTGCTTAGAATTCAGATCATAAGTCTCGCGTTTATATTGTCATCTCAGTTCATCCTTTACAGGTAAATGTACCCTGAAAAAGTAGTATGTAATTGTCAATAGCCGTCGTTCGTCGCGTTCCATTCGTAAATTTACAATAAACTTTTGTTAGCCAGATTCTAAGTTTAGTATGTGTCTCTATTTTATTTTTTCGAGTTAGTATATAAGAATTCAAGATCAGTGCGTGAGATATTGACTCTGCGCTTTAAGAACCAAATTTGGTATCGCGTTTAGCATTTGACCGAAACCATAACGAGAGCAAAGAACGAGGGTCAAGTGAAGTTTTAGTGTCCCAAAAAAAGTGGGACACTTACAAGTTCTTCACTGTCTGTTAAACTATACCGTATAACTTTCGAAGGAAAAAATTCTCACATTTCAACCTAATTTCACGCCCAGGTACATTCAAAATTCCGATATCCTTGCAGGTCCTTACCTTATCTTTCAAAATGACCACAAATTCATCACCAAAGATGTATTAGGCGTGGAGACTTAAACTTCGAGAAACGGATGTTCCCAATATTCATCTTCTTTTTCATCATCAACTGCAGCGTTATTATCTTAGGATACAATCGTTGCAGCAATCCGCATGGTCAATTAGGTCGAGATACTTGCTCAAGGAGAATTGACAAGGAGACAATCTAGGCTGATTACAGACCGTTAGAAATTGTTCGATCATTACATAATGGACTTTCACATACGGGGCAAAGGCTAGGAATTAAATTGCGTTATGAAATCATCGAAGGGTCAATTCCAGTTCGCCCTGGTATCGAGGGTTTGATATTAACGCTTTTTGTTGATCTCATCGTGACGAAAACTACCGTGCTGGAAGAAGCACACAATCGATTTTCAAAATTTTTAAGGTCCATCCCTCAATCGGTTCTGAATACAGAAAAACGATTTCTTCTTTCTTTCTAATTTAGGGATATTTGTTTTTCTGTATCTGGAACCGATTCAGAGGCAGACCTTGAAAATGTTCAAAATCACCCTTTTCAAGACTACTCTAATACCCATGCGATACTTTTTATCCGTTTTATTTCCTTGCACAATCTATTGATAATTGGCGCCTCGGCGCCAGGCGTCTACTCGATTCCAAGTACTATTTACTGTTGCCATAACGAGTCTACTGGTTGAAAACCGGTATAATCCAGCGTCCATTTAATTACCTTGAAGGGCTTCTTATACGGAACTAACTCATAGCACGTTTGCACGCAAAACCTTCGCCTGCACGTAACCAGAGCAATTTTTTATATTAAGAATCAGTAAAAATTGACAATTCCTAATTAGTTTCTAATCAACTTTATACCTATGTAGGTATACATGCGGATAAACCAGAAAGAATTTCGCCTACGGAGCCGTGAATGAGGCTCATATTGATTTCTCATGATAATATACACGCGATGCTAGTTATCCGATATTAATCAACGTAGACTGTTATCTCGCAAAAGGATTAAGATAGGGTAAAATTTTCCAGACGGCTTCTTGTTCCTTGAAAAAACCTTACCAAAAGGTAGCAGGTGGCAGTCAGACACGAAATTTTTTCAGACGGTTATATCATCGATTCACGATCACCGGAATACTCATCGCGACTCTAGTTTTCAAAATTGTTCTTTCCAAACGCAGAGCTCGGACTAGGACTTCCTTGCAGATCGAAAGCTGTAGATTCTATACACAGATAGTATATGAAGATTTAATAAAAACCGATTATGTATCACTTAATCGACCCAATTATTAGATATCGAAGCGCAATAAATGAGAGGAGGTTCGCGTGCTCGTACACTGCAATCTGCTGCAGTACCAGGCACCGCGTCCTCCTTGGACCGATTATACTTCCACTTGGAAAGGCGCAGTAGATCCATCTCCGGATGAACGCGTGATTGTTGGTTATTCGATTCGTATAATGTATGGTACAAGTTTTTTGTTCCTTTATTTTTCTTGTCATTTATTAAAAGGGCGTAGATTAATATATGCGTGCGAATAAATTTGAACGAAATTCGATAAACCCTGCAATAATTCCGAAGGAAGAACGGCAAGGATATAGCCAGTTGGTTTGTTCCCATAAGACAAGGCAAATACCGGTGTATCCACACAACTGATAATAATGTAATTATTAAAATCTTAATAACCGTGAAATGAGTTGCACGTGACATGGGAGTCAGAAATTTCATGATAAACTCGAACATTACGGGTAGAGCAAGGCACGAGGTCTATAACTAGGTAAAAAAAATGACAAACAGAACCGATAAGTCATACATACACAATTACATACGTTTATCTATATGTATCTATAAGATATATTTGCGTGGGTGTATACCTCCGCAGAATGTAATATCGCAAAGATACACTCATCTAATACCCGCATATACATATACTTATTTGTATTCGAATGCATATCGCGTAGGCGTAGGAGTCACATGAGAGTACGTCACTTTCGGTCTCGTGACTTTCGGAAGATAGTTACCTACGTACTAGCATCTTTATCATTAAATTTGTTATTACTAACTCGTGTCTTACAATTATACAAAGTTAATTACAAATTAGTGTAATTTGAACATCAAAATTGCAAATTACTTACACCACAACAATTCCTTTTCAACTTCACAGCCTCCTTATCTTCGTTTTATTTAGGTTTCAAGAAATGAAGACGATCTTACAATGATATAAAAATATAGTCACAGGGCTCAATTTTTACCCATCTCTGTTATTCACCGAATGGAAATACTTGGACATTTTTTTTTTTTTTTTTCCAATACCTGCAGCTCGTTTCCCAGATTTACTTGCGTGTTAATTCGAAGAATATCTCATTTCAATCATTTTAGCGATGAATTTGAATGAGTACTGAAAAAAAATTAATTTCTTGAGTAACATGCGAATAGGTGAAAGGTTTTCTCAGTAACCGATGCTAATTCAAGTTAGCTGACTTTGAGTAACTCAATTTGACGACGGGTCCTCGGAGGGTATTGCAATTGCGAGAAGAATTCCGAGACTTTAAATGAGGCAAAAAATTCCTCTCTTAATCTGGAGAAACTTGAACTCAAACCAAGAAGATATGCGTACATAGTAAATGAAGTCAGAATAAGTGACGTACAAGAGCTGAGTATAACGAAACGCGTTAGTCAAAACGACTCCACTCTGCTTTACGAATTGAATGATTCCAGTTTGATCCGGGCGTCGATTAGAGCGTCGATGACAGCGCCTTTTTAACTTAATGTTAATTGATTTCACCCCGTAACTAGGCTTGGGATCTTCTTAGGAAGCTACATGAGTCGACGTCAAGATTGTTTAAACTTTAAACGGCTATGCAGCTAAACGGAACTTTTAGTTTTTGTATTTTGTTCGAATTGACTAAGTAGGTAATTATCGGTTATCCGAAGCAGTAAAATGATGGGGAGAGACCCTGCAGTCCATATGCCCATAAGGCATAGGGTACCTATAGAGGATAATAGAAAATGAGTTAAGTTAATAGTTCGAGGCTTAGTGACTGCCATAAGCAAGATTTGTGCTAATTTAACGACGAAGACGTTACCCATTGTTCGGAGATTACCTAGAATGTAGTAATAAATCTTTTTCGCTATACCGAGAAGGTCCGAAGTGTACATATGTACATAGAAATGCATTAACAAGTTTTGTATAGAACCGATTGTTTACGCTTAAATAATTATCCCGGTCAGATAATTTTCTTCGACCATGAACTTATAACTGAGTTGACCTATATTTTATCGTTTTCTTTTCTTTCCTTCTTTCCCTCATCTCTTTTCTCCTTCGTTCTCAATATTTTTGTCTCGTTTTATCTCGATAGCCCTGAACTCAGGGTCGTTCATATGTATATGGGTATATATATAACTGTTTAAAATAAATACATAAACGTCTCCGAAGATTAATCGCATTTAAGTTTATTGCCGTATATGAGGTGGAAAAATCGAGAATGGAACTGAACTTGTAATACGAAAAGTTGCGTCGCTATACCCAGATACGATTAATCCAGGTAAGACTGGGTGCTGATATTTGTTCACGTGTTACTCGAATGCTTGTCTTTATACAACCTGTTCGATTTCGTATTATTTATTTTTAATCGGCATATTAATCCGACGACACGGATGTATGTATACCTACATATAGGTATATGTATATATTTCTTTGGATTTATTGATCGTAGGTACATAGGGAGTTATAGGGCAATCTTCACCTGATAAATATCATTTTTTGGAACAAGAAATATGAGAGATGAATCACCAAGCTCGAAGACAGCTAGTTGTAATTCAGTATAATTGTTTACCTCGAGCAATCGTTTCGAACTGCTTAATTAACGCCACCGCATTGTGTGAATTCAAAGAAAAATTACCGGATAATTTAAGTCAATAAGAAATCTTGGAATTTGGTCAAACAGGTTCTATGCCACGTGAATAGTAATGAACCGATAAATAAGGAAGTAGGTACCTATAGTGACGTACTTATACCCAACGGGCGAATGAAAGCTAAGCTGGGATTAGTCCGAGGGTTATTTTTCTCCGAATATTTGTACCGTCAGCTTAATGAATTAGAAGAATTATATGCACCCGATAATACTCTTGTTTTTATATCCTAAAGGGGAAACACCTTAAACATTTATAGGTTCGAAGGAAAATTGTGAGAAAATTCATAAAATTGGGAAAATCAAAGAAATTTGGGGTTTTCTGCTGTGGTCAGAATATATTTCAAAGTATCTCATCCTCGATCGATATATTGAAATATTTTATAGCCGTGGAAAATCCCGGGACAGAGAGCAGTCGAAATATAGAAAGGACCCCGCACAAATCTTATGGAAATTGGATCCCGGTCAAATTTGTGACCATGATGACTTTTGATCAGGATGACCTGAAGCACAACATACTACAATTTTGGACAATTTGACCGGGATCCAATTTCCATAAGATTTGTGCGGGGTCCTTTGAATATTTTCAACTTATAGATTTTCGCACTGTACCTGAAATCATGTTTATAAATTAGCTGACGTTAGTATGATGAAATGTCTGGATATTGATCGTATATAGTCAATTAACCTCGACATTCAAGCAACTGATTTTACACACCGATACCCACATCGTATCTTTTTCGTAGCTTTTTCGCAAATGGTTGATCGATATGGAGATCCTAAGGTCATCGGAATAATAATTGTCTGCAGCAAAAAAGAAGGAGAAGAAAAAATGAAATTAAACCAACCGTAAAAAGTCGTAAAAATGCGTGGAATTTGATGAAATTCCCATAATAATTATACAAACAAACGGACGTCAATCTACTCTTAGCGATCCTTTTGGTTGACATTAATGCAGGAGGACATTGGATAGAGGAAATCGCCGAAGCGAACAAACTTGAAGTAAATTCTCTGCTTTTGTATTTTCCAGATGAAATTCGACCGCACACGAAGATCGAGAGATAATTAATCTTCGAATTATCAAATTTAATATAGGTACCAATTAACGACATTGACAGACTTTAAAGAATAATATAATTCATTATCGCGTATATATAATTTTTCATATAAGGTCACGACCCACATTTTAAAAAGACAGTAAATGATGAGAGCGAATCGAAATCTGCGTAGAAATTTTATGGAATGATAACAGATGCACTCAAGCATACCCATAGGTATTTATATATCGACGGCATTATAATGAGCAGACTAATTGGGCGACATTTGAGAGTATAAGACCCGCGTGCGAATGAAGGCAATTTCACTAGGAGACCGCGTGTTAACTTTGATAAGAAGTTGCGTCTCAGACAGAATTTGACCATAATTGGGTAATCGGGTCACACATATAACATCACCGTAACGCGTGCTGTAAAGTGTAATTAGATGTCTACCAAAATGTTTGCGAATTTTATGTATTTCGCAAATTGATATCTCTATATGCTATATACGATAATAATTGTTATTCACAAAAATTTTAGGGAGTAACGAATAATAATATAAACGAGATGATTCTGAAGCCATAAATTACACTTATGCTACTGCAGATATTTTTACGGTACGAGAAACTCGTCGGACTTTAATCATACTATACATCGTAACAAGTAATCATTATCTATAACATTAGATACGGTTTCTTCTGCAGCAATTTGACCGAAGTCTATTGTGTAAGTCGTAAGAGGTAGTCTTCATTTCCTGGTTTTCCTTGACCAACTGAGAATTGCCTGTATAGTTTACACATTATATACGCACTTAAATTTATTTATATAGTCGCAATTCTGTTACGTATATACGGGAGCGATATTATATGCATTCATATAACGTGCGGAAAAATGAGTTTCCGGATTTTCAGTCCAATTTAATAATGTAGTCAACTGATGAATCGCGATCGTAAAAACAGCGAATAGCTTTCGTTGAGCAAATAAATAATCGCTGTGATGCGGTGTACCGCTTCCTTTCGCTAGTTTTAATTATCGTCTTCAATTTCAACCCACGAACATGCGTGTAAACGTTTGCGATTTTACCGCATTGGAGGAAAAACTGTCGGAAATAAATTGCTGTAAGCATTTATGTATACGTACATAAACGTGTATGTACATAGAATTTTAAATACACTATAGCTATTTATATACGCATATCTTCGCGGTCAGGGTCAAGCTCGGGTACTATTGCAATTCCGAAAATCGTTATCGCGCATGATTCTATTTATATTACGATTTTCTTCACAAATTTCACATCGAGCCTAAGGTTTTTTCGACAAATGACAAAATCGCGAAGAGAAGATGAATTTCGCCTTGCGTAATGGTTGATTATGTATAATGCGTGAACGTGACGTATTGTCTGGTTCGTTTTAAGAAAGCGAACTGTGCGCGAGCCAGAACAGAGATCTGAAATATAGAAAACAATAAATTGACCAGCGGCGCCAACAGCATCTGCAGGTATAATATATGCTGAAAGTACGATAAATCTAGAGCGTCAATTAATGAAAATATAAAAAGCGTCAACGATATGGTCGGTAAAAAAAATTCATCACGGAGAGAACGTCTGGGTATCAGAGTATAAGACTTGTATAATGAGTGCCGAGCTATATGCTTATGCGTTGATATATTTATAGACACTATTATTTCCGCGGACAATTGCGGTCATAGAAAAAGCGAAATCGCATGGCCTTGGTGGCCTTGACTGTGAAGGATTGAGTTTGCAAATTTGAGACTCAGCACGTGTAGGACGTTTATTGTTTTCGGAAGTAAATGAAGGACAAGATGAACCCTGCAAAGCCTCAATAATTGCACGTATGTACATACATATTACATACCAGTGTATTTTTCATGTACAATAAAGTAACGACTGGCTTTGACATACTTTCGGTATATTATTTCAAAAATAATGATTCAATCACCTTATAGCTGCGCAGAATGACAGGTGAATGATAAAATTCATTTTCTACTAGCAGACTGCAGGAAACGATTAGCACTGACAGCTGTAAGATCTGTGACTATAAATATACCATATTATATCTTTTGCTTTTGTCTATGAAAAATGATACCGATTATGATTACTTACAACTTCATTCTTAGCTCTCGTACAGGAACTTGCAATCTGACTCTACAAGGTCGACTAAAATTTTGCGTGGGTATCATGACTCGGAGAATTATTGAAGAATAATAATTTGGCCACAAATCGATGTTTTGTAATTATGCCAAATGCGATTCATTTTAGGCATCTCTGGATTTTTTTCAACATAAAAAAGAAAAAAAGAAAACAATCTGCAAGATGTAAAATTATTCGTCGTAGACTGTCGAAAGAGGAAAAAGTAGCTAGATCATTTTTTTAAATGTTTTTTCATTTTCCGCGTGGGCGTATAGATAGTTTCAAACGCTGTGTTGTAGTCGGTTACATATATTTGATAAGAAATAATTATAAAAGTCTATCAAATTGGCGCCAGACACTCGTTGGCACTCATATGGGTCGAGATATAGGTTGTCGTAATATTTAGATAATAATCAGGAATTTTTTATTTCAATTTGTCAGACGGAAATATCAATTTGGTTTGAATTTTTTTTCTAATTTCAGATAATTTTCTCCTCACAGAAATTCAAAATTCTACTCTCACCGAATGAGAGAAAAAAAGAAAAAGAAAAAAGATCCATCCGTTTAGGGCAAGTAGAAAATGAAAATTTCATACGAAGAGGACAGCTGCTTCTAAGATTATCCTTGCCTCATGTACAACGTTAGTCAAAGACTGTCTGGATCTATTTACGAAATGAATATGCTCACATGCGTATATATATGCTTATATATACATCGAAAAATTAAATGTGTGCTTGTATGCTTCTAGTGTCTACCACCTTCGCAAATTAATCACGACTAGAACAGATCCGTTTTAAAATGGTGCAATAGCTACGATGCTGTAACTATAAATACTGAGGAAAACTCGTGGAAGAAAATAGTCAAATTTGAATCTCGAATTATTCTGTGGAAGTTATTTTCAATCAAACTGAACGGATTGAACGGTTTGAGTGTGGTTTTTTCTGCGGCCTTCTGCTCCCGGAAAAAAGATAACGAAAATTTGAGGAAAATAATATGTACGCGTTAAAACCAGCTGCGGAATAAAATTAGCTTTTAAATATAAGCTCTGCTCGAGGAGCAGCATTGTGGTTTTGATTATACGCATTTATGCATGTATTCAAAATTGCGTCGAAATATGGTAAATCTTAAAATGAATGAAGTGACTGATTCTTTGCTTTTTTGACGCCTTGGAGAATATAAAATCTATCTATTGTTAGTTCGGAACGTTGCACGTGAAAGCATACCTGAAATTACGCAAAGGCTTGACCATCGAAGCTCTACCGGCGCCAAAAACTTCTTTTTTTTTCGTCGTTCAATTCTATTTCTTCTACTTCTCTCTACTTTACAAAAAATCTCTTGTCTTCGTCGTTGAAAAAAGAACAAAAAATGAATGTATTTCTAACCAAATGGTTTCTTAATCAAAAATGAGGGCGAAAAAATTGAATGGAAGAAGAACTGAAAACGATATCTTTGTCTAGGATCTAACATCCAGAACTTCTGAACTTATCTTCTACTTGACTGAGAGGCGGATTATTTTCAACAAAATTGTTTGAAGCCGAGTTCCTTTGACCGTGTATTCCAGGCTCTTCTCAGAGCCCAGAGGGATGCAAAAGGAGAAAATAAAGCTTAAGAAAAAAGGAATGGATAGAATAAGGAGCCAAAGGGGATGGGGAAGAGAAGAGATGGGAGTGGATTGACTACGGTACGGTCGTTTCGAGTTTTTGCAAGTCTCTCGGCTGCATTCCTCTCTCCGAAGCCAACTACCTCACCAAGAGAGTTCGTTGCAACGGCTAAGCAATGATAGGAGAAGTGAGGAGCGAGGAGGGACGAAAAGTGCAAAGGTATCCTTTTACTGAAGGATTGGCTCTCCGCGGGCTTAAAATTAAATCCTTGCGAAAATAAGAGAGACTTTGAAAAAGGAGCTGCAGGGAGGTGCTTGCAGTATATTGTAGACGAGACTACGACAGAATGGGCAGCCTCAGTTGAGATTTGATAAAAAAAACAAAAAAATGTCTTTTCTAAAAAATCTTTCTTCAATTTTGAGCTGAGGTACCCACTTCGCCCTGGTCTCCCCCTAACAACTAAAGATTGTACCTATACATAGCTATTCGTTATAGGGAACAAAGGGAACTCTTGACTATAGGGTTTTGGATTACTCGTAAAAATAGACGAGGGAGAAAGCGGTTTCGTGAAATTCTTTTGTCTCTTTTTAACCACAATAAAATTACAAAAGAAAATAAGAATAAAGCCAACAAAGAGCTGAACCCAAATGGCCTTGTGGACCAAGATTTTGTTTCCGAGTTGAACGAATTTCGAAAGATATATACTTGGCCCGAAGTTAACTACGTAAATGAAATCGTGAAGATTGAACAATTGTTTTTCGGTACGAAATCGACGTATAAAAACTAAGGTCGTAGATCTTTTTGCAGAATCTTAATACGCAGATGAATATATGTGTATGTCTCCTACGTATTGCGAGTTCAAAAATATGTATCTACGTGTTTGAAAGAAAAAAAACTTTGTTGTTTGATTTCATTTTCAGTTTATAAAACTGCACTGCGGCATCATTGCCGATCAATACATGAATTATTTTTTCATTTTGTGGTAAAATTGTTCCCAGACTTTGCGTTGCGCAGAAGTTTACATCAACTCGTCAACTAACTAACCGTTACAGAACGATAAACCTACATACTTTATGACAAGGTCGAGAGTGACACAATATGTGTGGCATGGACTAAAAAAAAAATTAAAAAAAAAAGAATGCATATAGGTAACTGGAGAATCTGAAACGGCCATTTTACTAATTAGTTTTATTTGTTGTGACGAACTGCAGCAAGAGGACTGACTTTTTACGAACTACAATGCTTGGGAGTCTACCTATACCCATATAGGTATGATGATATGCATGCTCCAGCCTTTAGGTGTAGACTTCTAGGAATTCAGAAATTTGCATTGGTTTCGTCATTTCGTGGAAGTGAGAGAAAAAATAACTTCGTTTCCTTCATCTTTGATGTAAAATATAAATAAATGCATCAATGAGATTGATGATGATAATCAACTCGGTTTTTGATGCAAAGTCTCATAGGTAGAGGTAAAAGAGGTTTCAGTCTCTATTATTTTGATTTGCGAATGAGGAGATGGTGCAGCAGCAGCAGCAGGCCGAAGCTCGTGCAGCAAAGCGAATGATTGCAGCAGAGTGGTTATAGGTATACTCTACGCAGCAAGTGTTTGCGACCTTTGAAGGTTGTAGCCCCAAGAGAATGCACGACGCGACTGGAGACTGCTCTGGTATAAGAACTACAACAAGGTTATTCCGTGTCAGGCTCAGGCTGGTTTATGCATCGAATAAATATTGCCAATCTTAGCTAATGCAAAGATATTACAAAAATTAGCTCAAGGCATGTTTGTGGATGATGATCTTTCAGTCTGTCAAGAAACTCGAACATTTATCGAATAACTTTTGAGCCAGTGGACCGATTCGAATAAAATTTGGCACGCAGTTGCCCCGAACAATTTTCGGATCTGATATCAAATTTGGACGAAATCGGCCGAGGGGTATGGAAAGGGAAGTAAGAAATGTGTTTTTTTCTTTTAAGTATTGATTATGATATCTCGGCAACTGTTTGTCCGATTTCGATGAAATTTTTCTGGCCAGTACTTCTCAAGGCATACCTAGAGTTTTTTTTTTTTTTTTCTTTACCGAATGTAGCGAATTTTGAAAATCGAATGTGCGAGGGATATAACGGTTTGAAATTTCATTGCTGTTCAGCTCGATCACTGTTTTACCAATTTCGGCGAAATACTATAGTGTAGAACGTGGAGTAGAATATTTCATTGCACAATTTTAGCAGAGTGATAAATAATTCTGCCGACATTCTCGGAACCTACATATTTCTTAATCGTTTGAAAAAAACAGTTAGAAATAAATAAATCTTCATACGTACTGCGCATTCAGGTTTCTGATTACAACCAGCGTCCAGGCTTTTCATCTTGAATTCGTATTCAATTTAAAGCAGACGATCATCAGCCCATGAGTCACACGTTTGCAACAAGTATAATGATCCGCTAATATATTTTCGAGTATAACTTTAAAGACATTGAAAATTCGGCGAATACAAAAGCTTGTAAGGTATAGGTATGTATTTTAAAAACTGGCTGCCTTTGCGCGGTTCGATATCGATGAAGTCATTGGCGATTGCACTGCCGAAAGCGTTAACTCGTTGTTGATCTTTTTGGTTCCACACAAAATTTGGATCCGTATAATATCGGTAGGTAAAAGCGAGGGGAAAGAAAAAAGAAAAAATTAAAAATAAAAATTAAACGTACGGAGACTCCGACCTACGACAACATCGACTCGGTTTCATGGTAAACAAAGCGCAACGAGCAGGTGGCCGTGAACCTTTTCACTAAGATTGTCATATTTTTAGATTAAACGTTAACGCGTTGTTTCAGAACAGGTTAAATTATACATAAAGAAACTGTCTAATCGGTGAAGTATATCAGCTATCCCGGATTAGGAATAATCAGTCATAAATCTCATTGAAATTGGTAATAAATATAATAAAACATCGTACAAGTATCAAATTCCGTTTTCATTTAGCATGATAAAATCTTTGACCAAAAACGAGAAAGAGCAAAGGTGAAATTAGAAAATTAAATTAAAAATAAGAAATTTTCTGCTCACTGATAGATATGAATTATTTTATTTCATGTTCTAAGATTATGTCATGTTCACGGAAGTATATAGTATTATATACATAGGTATAATGTGCATAATTACTTGTTAAATTAATTGCAACCGACAGATTAGGTAAGCGGTAATAATCTACCATCGGAGAGACTGGCACGAAGCGAATTCAAGTTTGCTTTCAAGCGAATCTCTAGATTTTGTTAGGCTGTCATTTGGCCCGCCTGGTACGGACAACTTCACCGATTACCTAGCCTATAGATATTATATATTTACGTAATCTGCACGAACACTGAATTATAAGCAAAACCTCATATTTAACCCGAATTTTCATTCGGTATCCTCGAATAGAGAAACTGAATTCGCGTTATACGCGTGGGACAATCCGTTTACATTATGCAGAGAGTTGGAAGCTATTAGTTAGATACATAGGAGGTCAAGGTCGCCGTTATTTTAGCACGTTAAAGAAAAAAGAGAAAAAAAAATCGTCAGAAATCATACGATCCTACGTTGTAAAGATAACTGTTTGGCGGAAACGAAGAAAGGATAAAAAGAAAAAAAAAGGAAAAAGTAAATGATGCTAGAAATAAAAATCAAATAACGTCGAGTTAGTGGTCGATAATTAAGTTCACGTGGTCAATTATATATACCATCCACTAGGTCAGCGATCTAAAAAAGGTCGTCCGGGTCGGAGAGTCAAGGGTCTACTATAGCTATAATCGATATCGTTGCCTTGTAAAGGAAAATTCCACTTCGTGAGGCAACGGCCCGATGTCGACGTTGGCTCCTTGACGGTTGTATAAACCGCAATATCCCTAAGATTAAAAAAGCTTCACGTCCCCACGTGTCACTCGAATGTGTATACCTATATATGTACCATTAAATGTCATGTAAATTGGAAACAGTACAATAACTGCCACGTCGTTGGAATCCTCGAAAGAATTAGAAATGACCTCTTCTTTTTCTTTTCTTAAATATCTGCAGCCTTGAATTCCATTTTTAATCTACTTTAGCAAACGATCCTTTATCGGCGAATAATCAGCACTTAACGCTCAATGCGATTTGAATTCATTCAATTTTCATATGCAAATACGAAATATGGGTGGAAATAAAAAGTCAGTTTTACCTAATCAGCATGTCGATTGATTGGTATTGCATAATATAGCTTTGCAGCTTAGGAGATGAATAAGTCACGTGCAATTCTGCGCAATATTTAGTAAACACGCTAAAATCACGTGCGTTTTTCCTTATCTTTCCGCGTTGATGGTGTTGTATATAATCATATTACTCGGCGTAAATGAGAATACATATTCATCTAACACTACTGCGAAAAGATTATGATATAGACTTCGCCGCATATAGTTTTTTTTTTTTCATCACTTGATTATTCAAAATGAATGGAATTTTTTTTAAATTAATTAAATAAACGCGTGAATCTATGATAAATTTTTTTATCAGCTAAAAAAGGACGTTGACATTTGTAAATGACACTGAATTTTTCAGTAACGACCGGTTAATGGAAGATAAAATTTCATACTCTAACAGCTCGATTTTAAAAATGACATTCTTGACTGATCACCCGGGCCTCTACGCAGTTTCATGCGTTTTCCGCACATGCCTAACAGATTGTAGCAGAATATTGGCTAAATTTTTTTACCCAAAAGAAAAAAGAAGTTAACTTATTATTTAGGCAAGCCACGATAGCGAAGGAGGATACAAAAGAATCGTCGAAAACGACCTTCTGCATTCATAGCCTGATAAGGAGATGTGCAAAACTGGATGTACATGTATGGACAAAGTTATGTGAGACCGAATATTGATAATCGTAAGAATTTGTAATGGAAATAGGTATGTCGAGGTGATAAGAAACTAGTAGGAAATGAATATTTTCTTACGGGATAAAACGTGCAGCGTAATAACGACGACGACAGAAATGCATTGTAGAGTTCTAAAATTAATAATTGCGTCGTTTTCGCGTATCGTGCGGAAGAGGAGATATTATATTAATATCATTTTGGCACAGTAGCTGCACTCGTCTTTTGAAGCTATAAACAATGAAATATTGTCACGAGATTAAAACACGATTATACATTATATACCCGGGCATTAATCAAGCTAGGATATTGTGTACCAATAAAGATATTAAAGTCTCGCCTCGTCGCGGTCGGCTCGACGTCGCGGACCGCATATTTGACACTTTGGAATTTGCTCCGATAAACGGGGGCGGAATAAATAGCAGTTGGTATGACTAATGCAGCTAGTCGTGCTTATTGCAAGGCTAGTCCGCGCCTAGATCCGGAAATATTAAAGGGGAGTTCACACGCGTGAACAGATTGAAAAATAAAATTAAGAACATTCATTTGTTGGCTTAGTACGTCGACTTGCAAGACGTGACTAGCCGATTATCGAGTTCGTACACATATCCGTATCTGTTCAGTGTTAATGCAGCTTAATTGTAAGACCAACCTGCAGATGCTAACCGGGAGACGATGCGATCTACAGGCGAACACCTACTAGTAACTAGGAGACCGTTGGCGCAGAATAGTACAAGAATAAACTCTGCCAGACCAGAAATAGAAATCTTTAGAGTTCTATTGCACCTCGTGAAAATGGTGCGGGGTAAGATGGCTTATAGCCTTAATTGTTTCGGTCTAGAAAAACTGATGGTTGATCTTATTTTTTATAGCTTCTTTTATAATAGATCTGCAGAGGAAGGAAATAACTGACCGTGGTGATTAGTATAGCCGGAATTTTTATTTTTTATAATCGTGTTGATCGAGATTGCAGAGAGCGAATAGTAGAATCGAATAATGATTAATCCATTATGAAAGAGATTTTTATCTCCGGGGAAGTTTATTATGTAGGGATTACCGAGTGGGGTCGTCGTTCACACTCGTGTCAGAGAGAGATTTTCGAATGTTTTATAATCCATTGGAATTCGGTAATTTCATTTTAATCCATTTATTAATCCGGAGCGTCGAGTATAATGAAAATTTATACGAGCCGGTTGTGACATTTACTTGTCTACAACATCATGTGCAATGAATAATTCAGTCATTTTTCAGGTCCCGGAAAAATCATATTGTTTAACCAGAATTTGATATTATACGCCACATATTTCCTTGAAGATTTGGAGCCAAGCAGAATGGTTAAAATAATATCAACATCGGTTTGGTTTGTGACCAATTCGCAAAAGACCAGTGAATTATCAGATCGCGATATCGGGATTATCATTCCAGCGATTTATCGTGGCTTAAATCGACGCCACTGCCGTCTATCATGATGTTGACGTGCGATAGATCGCTAGCTCATACTGGATCATTTGTAAATCGAGACATCGTAATCTTAGCGTACCATATACTTCGTGTGCGCGGGTACTATTTTATTTTCTGAATGATTCGTACAAAGAAAAAAAAATATGGTATTTATCAATGTAGAGTTCATCAAACTCAAGCTTCTCAATGGTTCAGTTTTTCACGCTTCTGAATGATCGGCTAATCGCTGCGACATAATCATTAGCTTTAACATACGACAGAAAAAGATTAGCCGCAGTTCATTTAATTGCCTTAAATTTTTTTTTTTTCATTAACACTCGAATTCTCACATAATCTCAAAGTTCAAGGTCTGAGTTGGTGAAGATAATTTTCACTCTGTTTCTGATACGCGTATAGGCATATCGACTGGTGAAGTATGCGTTGTTCATATTTTAGCACCGATTAACAGTTGTCCTTCAAAATGCCTTCTTTTCCCTTCTTCAACGCTTCAATTATTCGTAAAAAGGTAGAGAAAACCGTCGTCAAAAGTTTCCAGTAAATATTCAATCATAAAATCTCAAGAAATTTCAAAGGCGGTTCGGGTATTCGATTCGTAAACCTTTAAAGCGCGTGATCTGTAGTCAATGCAGGCTGACGGCCCCGTCTGACTCTAAAGGACGTTGACTACTTGCGTCAGGTCCGGTCTTCCCATTACGGCTCTTTCCCTACTTGCTTGTCCGGCTGACGTGCAAAACCGTAACTACTTATACGCGTCTTTCTAGTTACGGTTTTTTCTACTCCGGCTGACAGGCAAAACCTTAACTCCTATACTTATACGCGTCTTTCTAGTTACGGTCTTCTCTACTCCCGCTGACGATGCGCACAAGTGGTTGCGTGTACCGGCAGGGACTTTAAATCTTTAAATGCACTTAAAGTCGTACGGAAATTTGAAGAGACGCGTATTCTTATAGATATTGAAAAGAAGTTCTCCTTTCATGACATTCTTTCTTATCCATGTTAAAAATTGGTGAATTTTGTATTCATTTACCAAGATATAAACCGGATGTGAAATCAATTCATCACGGACAATCAGACGATTATTTTTTTCACTACTATCAATACGTGTGGATGCGCAGCTACAATCTCGAAATTATCTAATCAGTTTTCGATCAATTAATTTAATTTGCATTGACAATAATAAATCATGTAATTAAATGCATCGTTGAAAATCAGATTGAGAATGAAAAATCTTCGGGATATTTGGCGCGAATTATTTGAGCCTTGTCTCAATCTTGAGAAATTTGTTTAAGCATTTTTTCTACAGGCTGATGGATCGGATCATGAAATTCAAGTGTGGGCGGAAAACTTTTCGTAGGGCTTACCTACTACTGGAATGTAATTCTGACGAAGTGATCTGGGTCACTACACATAATCTGGTTTTTAAAAGAGTGTCAATAATAATGCGCAGCAGTAAGTAATCACGAAGTTTGGACATCACTCTTAATTATTAAGCAGGTTAATTCCACTGCAAAACAGTTTTAAGCCTTGACTCGTCAAGAGTTGCGAAATGACCAGGTTTAATGACACTACCGTTGCCTTGAGACTCGCTATTCTTGTTTTTCCTACTTCCCACTTCATCATATCATAGGAGCTTGAAATTCTCATACAGCTACTTTGAACAAAGATTCATCTCATCCTCCAAATCGAAACGGCACCGATTATACGATCCGATTGATATTTTGGAAGATATTTATTCAAAACGGGATGAAGAATGAGTTTTAAATCTTTCAGCTGACTTGAAACATATGATATAAAAATTGTTATCGTAATTTTCGTTATTGTTGTCGTTATATTTGTTGCCTCCTCTTGAAAAGGAGGTTCGAAATTGCAAAGGTTCAATTATCTATTAAATATAATTGCTACCATATGTGCATAAACACGAGTCAATAAACAATCTTCGTCGTAGAAATTGTGGGGTTAATGATTTGTTATTATCATTTATGCTTGTTTTGAATCACGCGAATCGATGCTTACGGTTGATAAATTCGAAGTTAAAAGCTCGCACTTATTTCTTACAATTATCTCATGACCGTCGAGGAATCGTCGAGTACGGGTAGAATTGAAGCTGTAATTTTCGTTTTTCGTAACCTTCGGACTAAACTGTTTGTTGTTTCCGAAAGTTCGTTTGTCCTGTCTGCAAGGTTGAGCGAGGATCCGTTAAGCCGATTTATACGAAATCAAAGTATATAGGCACCTATACATACGTGTTATACATAATATATGTATAGGCTGAATTCTCACGTGACGTAAGCGAAAATCACGCCGAAGCACTTGTCCTGTCCGATAAACTCATCGCGGAAATTCAATGTGTTCACGTGTTTGTCGCGCGTAATATCGTGTTGCAAATGCATTTACATAATTTCGGACGTAGGCTAGATATAGGCGGTTGTATTGAACCGGCATACATAATTAATCGCATGATCTAATTCACGAAAAACTAATTTCATTATTTATAACCCGGCAGTAGGTAGGTACCTTAAAAATATTTATATTACAATATTTTCGATTTGACTTAGGTACAGGTATCTAGGTATAACTTGACTCGAAAATTAGAGTAGGTATAGGTATACGTATGTGCCCACGTACCTATACACGGATCCCTTACAGGGAATAATGCGGAATTAATATGAGACTCGATGACTTGACAGGAGCCAAATAAAATCGAGTATAATTCTACGCAGCAGTATAGTTTTAATCAATGCGGTTAATAGTTCCGGGACTGGGGTGGATGGTTATGCATGATATGTATATAGATACCTACCTACCACTGAATTAAACCTCTTTGACGTAGAGAGCGCGACATGTTAAACATTGCGGATGATAATTTGCGATGTATTCTTTATTTTATTACTTTTGGTGCTTTTTTTTCCCTCATCTTTCCGTTTTTCTTTTTCGGAGAAGTTTGCTTGTTTAACATTTGCGTAAGCGGTCTAAAAGGTACAGCGCATCGTGTCGTGTGCCTCGCGAATAATTTAAGACGAACTGTCTACATGTACCTACCTATGAATAAACGTTCAATAATTTCGTTTTTTCTTTTCTTCTTTTTCTATTCTCAGCAAAGCGAACCGCTAATATCGCGATTTTAAACAGAAAGAAAAAGGAGACAACGTTACATATTCAAATTCGGAGGATAAATTTATACCGCTTAGGTAAAAATGTAGATTTATTATCTAGAAAGACAGACTCGAGGATCTCACTCACAATATTGCATTGTGTATGAATTATTTATTTCGCGTATTATAGGTATACCTACGTATACGTATAAAGTTATAAAATTTTAATTTCAAAAGAAAATTTAACCTGTGGTATAGAACCTTTGAGACGAGTATAATTCTCGTAAATTTTCAACGCCAGTTAAATTTTTATACTATAAAAGGTACGAAGATCGAGATTTATCTCAAATGTAAAAAATAAAATAAAAATAAAAAAAAATTTGTTGCTAGAAAAGGTATGACTTATACTTTCCGTAAATCGTCTGATCTTGGCATTTAATTACGGAATCGATACTATTATACCCACGGGCAGTCACCTCGGGCAAATATTTGTACAGCGATAGAGTCATTAGGGGTAACTGTGCGCAGTGGGTAAGTGTGCGCACCTGGCTTATCTCCGAACGGAATGAAAGGGGTTAACGGTATGCTACAGCTAATCAGACGGGCCTGAATGGAGAATTAGTTGGGACAAATAAAAGTGATGCACTGCGCTGCATTTATATTTTTTGTTAAAAAAACGAAAACAGGCGATCCCAGAATAGTTTTTTCGCTCACGGCAAATAGTGTGACGCCTAAACCCGGATTAAATCTGAAATAAATTAATTTTTTTCGTATCAGGAATTCATTTCAGCTTAAGGCTCAGCAAAAATTTTGAAGTTATATTCGGTGCTGGTGAAGTTTTGAGCATCTATATAGAATTTGTCTCGCTGGGGTAAGTGTGCGCGGGTAAGTGTGCGCAGGCTTTATCATTGGCCGTAGAGCAGATTATGCCTCAAGATGAACAAAACGTTCTCACTACAAGAAATGGATCTTCTAATAACAATTTCGACCAGCCAATGGTAGGGTTTGGGGTAAATGGTGTTCGCAACAGTCGAACTCGGGCTGCCGAAAACGCTCCGTCAGTGACCTTCATGTAGAAGGACATTTATGGAGATTTACAAGTTTTGGTCACATAATTTGCTCATTTTACTCAAATTTTATTGTTCAGAGCATTCACATTCATAATTGTGAAGAATGCACTCGTATTTCCAGCGTGCGTATACTTACCCCACAGGGGTGCGCACAGTTACCCGCAATGCGGGTCAAGTGTGCGCATTCTGAGTTTTCTTAATTAATATTATTTTTTTCTTAAGTGTGACGTTTTTTTGTAAAACTGCTTTATCTATTGAATAGTCGAATGAATGCTTTATCTAACGAGTATGGGTTGTTTTTTCTAACCCTTATTGTTTGAGATTTACAACCCTCCAAAGAGCAAAGTGCGCACAGTTACCCCTAATGACTCTATAATGTCTTCTACGAAGTCAGAGTGCGCGTATGCTTTTCATGCACCCATCGGATATTGCAGCAATGAAAACGAGCAAATTACATATTTGCAGATATGCATTAACGAATTTCTAGAATTCGTATTCGCGGCATTTGAAAACAATTTATTAGATGATCAAAAATGGAATTTTCTCGTAAACCGTATTCACTCGTCTACAATAATTATAGGTATCGTCAAAAAAGGTGTATCCCATACGTCTATTGATACTACAATCTATTTCAAGTCTGCGTTGGCTGCGTTCGAGAAGATCAGGTTAAACTTGGACGTAGCTTGTTTTCTTTTCGTCAATATTGTTTCTGACGTCACGTCAGTTGCGTAAGTAGTGCGTTGGGTCTGCCCATCTGCCCATCTAACGTCTTCGAAAGAAATGCACGTCACGGATCATTTTATTTTGGTTTATTTCATTTCAGGATGGTTTTTTTTGTTAGGAAATTAAAAATCTAATACATCAAGTTTCTGATTTAACTGAACGATAATCCATATACAGGTGTATGTCTATATAATACAGCAGGTATTTTTTTTCTTATAATAATAATATGATGTCCGTAAATTTCTATGATTCCTCGCATATATTTTAATCGTGAGAAATTTATTTCTCTATATTATATGGTAAACCTAGACGATGCGAAATTCAATCCATCGAAGTAATAATCTTGATCAATATCGCGAAGTTTATCGCGTTTTTTTCTCTGCGATAAGTATAGGTACGGTTTTATCTTCGCCTATATCGTCGCTGCGTCATCACTGTACTTTCCCCATTTATTTTTCAAAATTACAGATTTTTCATCCGTGCGAGTCACGATCGAAATAATCGTATGATCTCTTATGTTAATGGAATATTCGCATTAGGTGAAAATCCGTACTCTATGTCGGTTGTGCAGTGTTCTAAAAAATATAATGTCGTAGGTAGGTACAACGTAGTGACGCGCGAAATCGAGTTGTCGCTTGAATTAGCGTATAAGAGACCGTAACACAAATCCTTAGAAACTAAATAGATGAAAAAAAAAAAACTGAATAAATAAATATAAACAATAGACCTAAGCTAAGAATTTGATATTGCGGATGTGAATTGACAACGACGCTTGAATTAACACGGTGATAAAAAAAATATCGTGTCTTGATCACGATTTGGGATGCAGATAAGAAAATTTGCGTCGCAAAAACCGCAGAAATTATAAGAAAATCGTAAAGTAACGAAGCAAAATAACAAGTTGAAATCAGATTTTTTTATTTCAATCGTCAAACCATAAAAATTATTCGAACAAAAAAATAAAAATGATAATGCATTTCATCACCTTGCTGCAGTCGACACAAGTTCGACACTTTGGTATAACGCGTAAATAATATAAAATACGCAATAATAAATTTCTTACCGTTGATCACGAGGTTGTTTACGAGATGTGAGCGGATACAGTGATCCATGAAGTACCTACTTTCGGCACAGAGGACAAATTATATTATATTATGCGAAAGCGCTTCCATGCACGCGAATTCCGATTATGGAAATGAAAATGCTGAGTATTCCAGCTACACCTCTTTTTGCTTCTCATTTAGGGTAGTACCTATATACAGGCTTTCTTGCGGTATTTTGTTCCTTTTTTTCTTTAAATTTAATTTTTATCCCGATAATACTGCAGCACCGTCATATGACGTTCAAACTGTCTCAATGCATAGCATATATTTATACCTATACACCGATCTACTCAATTGACGAAAAACTAACGCGTATAAATGACGAGAGTTTTCTTCTCTCCGAAGAGCGACAAGGTCACGCGGTTTTCGCGATTTTAAAAATACATCGCGACGCTCGTCAAAAGGGTAAGGTCAGTGCTATTTCCAATACTTTCGTCGCGTAAGACGTATAACACGGTTATTATTCGCGGATGAAAAAAGAAATTACACGAATCATTGAAACGAGGAATCGAGGAAACGAAATAACCGCGGATGTCTATATACATCCATACACATAAAGTGCTTATGGATCTCAGGCTATAACATACGAGAGCAAATTACATAATTGTTTAAATAACTTGCGGCAATATTTTGCTGCGAGTTACCTATGTGGGTAGGTATACTACGTTCCACAATGACGCGTGCGATTTCTTCTGACGCGTAAAAAATTTGTGCTCGCTAAATTTTACACTTAGTTTCTCATAGCAGTAGAAAATTTCTAACTGTCGTTAATTTTGTCACTTTGAGCGGTTCGAAAAAGGAAGAAAAAAAACAATTAATAAAGTCGGAGACCGTTATAGTTCTATAGCTGCATGCAGCACAAGAATAAATAGCCTGAGGTACTTTGGTGTGTGTTGCATGCAGTTTCACTTGTACATAGCATCTTGGGTAAACATAGCCACGATGAGATGCAAGAGCTTTGTGACTGGTGATAAGCAAGAGTTAAAATAGGTATGGTGTCACACTGCATCGTGTAGAAAATATAAACAGATTGATAAGAGGGACCCTGCTGCATGCATATAATATTATGTGTACCTATATTTAGAACGAGAAATTTAATGACTAAACAGAAATTATTAGGCCGCTTAATAGAACCACGCGAAGAAATATTAACAACAGCTGTTTAAACCGAAGATCCTTGGCGTCAATCATAATCTTTGGTTTATACATTATCACAAACTCTTTGCTTATGTGCAAAACAGTTTCATAAATAAAATGTAGTAACATTTAACGACCAACAACGTCGGGTTATCGTGGTCGTAGCTGGGGGGTCGCGAAATCAGTTTCTGCTTCGCAGGGGAAATAAATGATTATATTTCATCATTCGTATATATTGGCGAGGTCGTAGGTCGTTACACAACAAATAAGTACTTACATGTTATCCAAGATAAAAATTCTGTTTTTGGCTCTTAATTTTTATACAATTGTGTTAATCAAGAGTCTGGGGGCTATTAAGATTCCAAGTTTACACGGGAATTAACACAGGAGATTTTAGCGAGAATTTGTAATATGATTACACGGCTGATATTGCAGCTCGTATTCCACATCAAATAAAATACGTAGGTAATCTTTGCCTGGGTGATCTCATTTATGTGGGATGATATTGAACTCAATTTCGCGAGGCCGATATATAGCATGCTTCGGATGAATCAGACTGAATTTATATAGGTACCTATACATACCTAGACTCGGCTAGCTAGGCTAAATCTTCCGCCAAAACGATTCATAATTTCTGTATTAGTAATAAGCGATGAAGTCATGCATTCGGGAATTCCGTATATTCCATTTTAATTTCGATGAAAAATCACCAGATTTCTCGTAGCTATGTTAATCCGCGCGTCACATAATCTCCGACATAAGAAAAAGTGAAAAAAAATCTTTAATTCCGGTAACGAATAGGTCAAATTCATACGACCAAGTGATGAATATAATTATATACTTCGTCGAGCTGATTCGACCGGACGATAATCATTGCGATTCTTGTTTTGTTTGTATAATTATTATTATAATCAATCAGATCTGAATCGCGCGAGAATGATGTTATAGTTCATTGTATGAGTTCACGTTCGTCTCTGCTGGTGGTATGATAACCCCATTGAAAGATGCGTACATATGTGTATGTTTTTAGTGGAAAATTTCACTATTCCATGTATTCTAATCCGTTTGAGAAACTTTGACCTGCGGTGATGCGATGATGATAAACTCATGATTAATCATTCCACGTTAAAAATGCGTGTGATATAGTTGAGAGTGGCGAGATTTCTAAAAGTTAGTCTAAAAGAAACGTGGAATAAATAATTTAGGAATTGATAATCTCGGAGAATCTTAATCATTCTTTATCTCAAGACTTAGACTTTGTAACCAGTACTTTAGAAGTTTTGAGATCGTTATAGTTCCCTACTTCAAATGATAAGTCAAATCCTGATTACGCCAAAGTGTAAAAGTGAATAGAGAAAAAGTTATTCAATCAAAGAATGACTTGGGGTTTACATGCATAGTGTGGATAGCTATTTAGTAGTTAAAACTTCGTCAATTTTAATTTCCAATTATATTCCTCGGACATCGTGCAGATGATCGTATAGCGATTAAAAATATCCTACTACTGTTCACCATTCTGAAATTTCTCTAAAATCATGGATATAGGTGAAGTTGAGTAGGCTATAGAATGAATAAATGACGACGAAGAATCTAATCATCATGACGCAGCTTTGATAGCTCTATAGACACAGCCTAGGTCTCAAAGTACGTAGATCATTCATTATTAAAATGCAATAGTAATGGCAAATATTTGACTATAATAGTGGAATAGTACCAAATAAAATACCGATATGCATATTATGTGTGTTCAAATATTGTAGATCGTCATCTCGATCTATCTACCATCTGTCGTCGATCAAGAATACCGACACACATGTCGATAAGTCAGTGATTCAAGATCGTAGGAGGTAACAGTCGGTAAAGTAGAACCACTGGATCTCAACTTCCATATTTGAATACTAATGAAAAAGATTTTCAAAAAAGGAGTAAAAATTAAGATTTCTTTTTCTCAAAGTCTGATACACTGTTACACCTATAAACAGTCAGAAAAATATCAACTGATACGTTCGTTTAACTGTAACTCATACCGATCGTATAATCAATGAATGATTACGAAATGACCATTGGAATTGAAATTGAAATTGAAATTTGAAATTTGAATTTGAATTTGAAATTGAAATTGAAATTGAAATTGAAATTTGAAGTTGAATTAGCGGAGAAAAGTTGTGCAGCGATATAGTTTGTCTACCGTTTCTAGACGCTGTAAGAAGATCTGTAAGCCAGCGCTATGATCCAATTATATGACTTGTTCACGGATCGGGTTCGCTGGCTCTGGGAACTCCGGGTTCACCTCCTACTGTAGATAGGTACACATATACACACGTGCAACGTGTAGTTTTATGTGTGCTCGGCACACGTGGCACATTTATACTCACACACCTGTGCAATTCTTTCTTTATCTATTTATCTTCCCTTTTTCTTTCTCGTCTCTTCGTTTCTTCCGTCTCTTCTTTCCTTACGTAAGAATAAACTTATACCTCTAACATACACATGTATATGTTTAATATATATTTATATGGTTAGCTCTGTTTCTCTTCGAGTTTCCCCGCTGCAGGGTAAAATGATTTTTGCAAATTTGACTTTGCGTCGAAATATTCGGAAACAATCGATCCTTTCAAAGGTCACGTTATACAGTTTCAACGATTAATCTCAAATACATTTATGGGATCGTATATATACATATACGTATATATATAGAGTTGGGATCGATAGACGCTGCGATGAATCATGAGATAAATGGATCTCTATACCTATGTGTGCTAGTGGCAAAAATTTTAGCGGATGAAACCGCGCCGCCAAGGCCATTCCCACGTTTTACCAATATCTATAGGTGTATATGGTTTCGTATACGGTGCCTATTCTTAGAAACGACGTGCGTATATCTATATGTACTTCGTACGTACGTACGTACGTAGGTAGGTAGGTGTATAGAATGTTATCTTCGATTTATGAAATAGTTAGTTAGTCTAGGTGTTAAACGGTAATTTCATTTTACGAGTTCGAGCTCATTACTCAATGGCTATACAGCTGTAACGGTTCATAAACTATTAATATCAATATCCACCTGCGTGGAAATTTCATAACGATCGATTATATAATAACGCGAATTATTAATTACAATCAATTATACATGCTAAAGATTAATTCCAAGCGATTTCAAGCTTCGAAAATTCTAATCATCTTTTTCAATTCTAATCATAAATTTTTTATAAAAAGATACGGAGAAATTAATTGCTCTAAAGTTTATATACCATTTGAGATGTATGTAGTACCTACATACGGACGAACACAGATCTCCGGATAGATATGATTGCAAAACGGACTCTCGGCCTCTTGTCCTGCAAAGTCCAGACGCTACATCAGCAAAAAGTCTATTTATTCTGCGGTTCTTTTTCTTTTTTTCTTTCTCTCTATCTCTTTCCATATTTACTGGTTAAATTTTCTCCGTCACTTTCTATATACCTAATGTGGCCTTAATTTACTCACGGATATATATACGCGCGTGAATTTGATAAACACTCAAATATAACAGCACACATTACACATAATAGGTAGTAACATAATTATCTATAAGCAGAAGGTCCTATGGATTAGTTTGAGCTATAGAATAAAAGTTTCCCTTGTAGTGACGCAGCTGCTGGGTTTTACAACCCCTGCAGGTCAGCCTTTTGGAAGCGTTTCAGGGACGAATATACCCTGGTAGAAATTCATCTGGAATTGCTAGACTGCAATATAGGTCTGTCTAGATCTTTCTAGATTTGCTAGATTCGCAAGATTTTCTGGATTTGCAATATGGACCTGTCTAGATCGTTCTAGATTTGCTAGATTTGCTAGATTTTCTAGGTTTGCAATATGGGTCTATATAGATTTTTCTAGATTTGCTAGATTCGCTAGATAATCTACAATTCCCAAGTCATCCAATTTGCTAGAGAATCTTGTCTAGGTTTCCATCCAGGTATACTATCTAGGCCTATCTAGAGAATTTAGATAAGCTAAAATTGTATCATTTTATTCGGTCAGCAAGTTTTCTTTTTTTTTTCCCCTCCAGGTGGACCGCTACGTAGTTTTCGTCCTCCAGGTCGACCGCTACGTAGTTTTCGTCCTCCAAGTCGACCGCTACGTAGTTTTCGTCCTCCAGGTCGACCGCTCCGTAGTTTTCGTCCCCCAGGTCAACCGCTACGTAGTTTTCGGCCTACAGGTCGACCGCTACGTAGTTTCTGTCCTCCAGGTCGACCGCTACGTAGTTTTCGTCCTCCAGGTCAACCGCTACGTAGTTTTCGTCCTCCAGGTCGACCGCTACGTAGTTTTCGTCCTCCAGGTCAACCGCTACGTAGTTTTCGTCCTCCAGGTCGACCGCTACGTAGTTTTCGTCCTCCAGGTCAACCGCTACGTAGTTTTCGTCCTCCAGGACCACCGCTACGTAGTTTTCGGCCTACAAGTCGACCGCTACGTAGTTTCCGTCTTCCTCAATTACAGGGTAAACCCTGAGTTTTCGTGGTTAACCTCAAAAACTTTGGGGATACGAATTCACCCCAGCCCTCTAGGTACCCTCACGGAAAAAACCCTTCAAATTTCAGGGTGAACCTTCAATTTTCAGGGTTATACCTCCAAGTTGAAGGGACCCCCATTTGACGGTTGCTCCTCAAGTTGAAGGTAGCCCTCAATTCAGGGCTAACCCCCAAGTTGGGGGTACGAAATCACCCTGAAAGTTGAGGGGTCAGTTGAGGGTGATATTTTAAGGGGTTTTTTCTATAAGGGTATACTAGCTGTATCTCAATTGGTCAAGGGTGGTAAAGGTAAGGGTAAAGGTAACGGCATTCAACACTCATCTATATCTATATATATATCTATATACATATATATATCTTCTATGTCTAGCATAAGGGCAAGTGTACCCCCAACCACCTTTGACCGATTGGGATACGGCTACTATCTAAGCCTTATACATAGAAAATTTGTTTTTTTTTAATTCTTATTTGTTTCTCTTTTGTTTTCTTACTTCATGTCGATGAATCATAACCGAAAAATAATTCAGTCGTTATAATTTTTGTGGTACTAATAAACCGTGCATCCCATATTACGAACGTGTGCGTGATAGAGATTCAGTCACTTTTAGAATCGACATGAACTCGGGAAGTAAGTACCGTGTAAGAAAACACCGTTCCATGAGAAAATTAAATACGATAATCCAAAAATTGAGTAGTGAACATGAAAGAAGGTCGGTGATTGAGGCGCGTAGCCGAGAGTGTGATGAGAGTGACAGTGATGAAACGGAAGGAAACGCAACCACGGTTAGTGACTGTGACAATGCTGCCCGAGAGGAAGAGCAAGACGACGACAATTCGTTAGAATTCAGCCACTATCCACAGACTGATGTCACTGAAGGAAATTTTCAAGAGTCTACGAATGAGTCTGAGAGAGAGCCAGATGAAGACAGCGTTCATGACAATGAAGACGATGTTGGGGATGTGGAGCTTGGAGTTGAAGCGAATGATATACTACTTGACCGATTTGATAATAATTTACAAGATTATGATATGGAAAAATCTGAGATACGCGACTGGATTGTCGATTGTAAAATTCCTCACAACCACGCTGACCGCCTGCTCAAGATTCTAAGGCGTCGACTATTGCCAAATTTACCACAGTCGACAAAAACTCTCCTCGATACAGCCTCTGCAGAGTATGTAATTAAAGAACTGGAGGACTCAGATGGTTCTAAGGGAGAATATGCATACCTGGGGATAAAACAAGGCTTGCTAGCGTGTGTGAACACGGATCTACATGAGTCAAATGAGCTTGAATTGATGGTCAATGTTGATGGCATAAAGCTTTTCAAATCGAGTATAAAAACGTTTTGGCCCATATTATGTAAGGTACATTTCGACCCTGACATATACAAACCGTTTGCCGTTGCTCTTTACTCCGGTAATTGTAAGCCGAAAAAAGTTGAAATGTACTTGAGAGACTTTATCACCGAAATTAATCAACTTCAAACAACAGGAATAGTCATGGATGAAAGAAATTTTAAAGTAAAAATAAAATGTTTCATATGTGACACTCCGGCTCGAGCCCTTTTAAAATGCATCAAAGGTCACACCGCTTTCGATGGGTGTGAGCGGTGTTCAGTTCATGGACAAAAAGTGAATAAAGTCACAGTCTTCCTGTCCAGTAATGAGGCCGAAAGAACGAACGAATCCTTCAGAAACTTTACCAACCCTGAACACCATTTAGGAGTTTCACCACTCATTTTCATTGAACCACACATAGACATGATTCACGACTTCATATTGGACTCCATGCATCTAACGTCCTTGGGAGTTATGAAGAGACTGACTGAAGCTTCGATGGGTACAGATTTAAATACCAGATTAAGCCGGGTGATGAAAGATGAACTCACAAGGAGAACAATATTTATAAAAAAGGACATTCCAGCTGAATTCCCAAGAAAATTGAGACCTATGAATGAACATGCAAAATTTAAAGCAACAGAGTTTAAATTTATTATGTGTTATTGTGGCCCGATCATATTTAAGAAGATTTTCGATGAAGACAGGTATAAACATTTTTTGTTGTTGCATGTCGCATTTAGGTTATTATCGGATAAAGATGCTTCAAACCACGTGAACCGTGCAAAACAATATTTGAATATTTTCGTCGATGCTGCAAAGGAACTATATGGTCGTGAATTTGTGGTGATAAATGTGCACAACTTGATTCATATAGTTGATGATGTAGTTCGTACAAACTGCAACTTGAATCAAATCAATGCATTCCAGTTTGAGAGTCACCTTGGTGAGATTAAACATTTTCTACGGTCACCAAATAAAACTCTAGCCCAGTATTGTCGAAGACTTCATGAAAAAAAGAAATGTGATAAAGATCGTGTCCAGATACCTGCCAAGCTGGTTGTCTTAAAAAAAGATACAAATGGAAACCCTACAAAATTGGAATTCAATCAATATATTCTAACAACTAAATCACCCAACAACACTGTGATTTTGAGTGATAAAAAAATTGTAGAAATAGGGTCGATGTATTTTGGTAATGATCAGCGCATCATGCTAGTCGTGAGAGAAATTGTCATCAAAAAATGTTTGTATGAATACCCTCTTGAATCTGAATTTTTAAGTACATGGGAAATAGAAGGAAAGCCTAAAGAACAAATTTTGACAATTTCGATCGATAGTGTTGATAAAAAATTAATAAGAATTAATATGAACTTTGAGGATGGAGGTAATGTGAGAGGTTTTGTGATGCCTCTGTTACATTGAAGAAATTACTAAAAAGTGAGTAACCTACAAGTATAATTACAATTATTTCACTTTCGTCCCTGGGGACAAATTTTGTTCACTTCCGTCCCTGTTTTGCGGGACAGCAGCGCGCCACCTTGATGCACTTACTATAAAAAATATCGTGCGTTACTATGGCCAACAGTTGTTTACAACTTTCGTCCATAGTAGGGCAATATACTCTAATCATATAGCTTCTATAGTATTTTCTTCTGTTAAAAGAAAATGGAAAATACGGATAATACGGATAATACGAACAACCAGACCAGGCCATTCGTACTGGTACAATTTTTATTGAAAGGGAGGCAACGCAGATCAATAGAAATTGTACCATGTAAATGGGTGACGTGGGATGAGAGTCAGCGAAAATGCACCACAAAATACCAGAAACCTCCGTATAATGAAGAGGATTTCAAGAAAATTCAATCATTGACAGAAAATAAGTGTGAAGCTCCACATGATTGGCCAACTTATAATGTTCGATTAAAGGGTTCTGCATGTAAGGATACACAACAATTATTTGAATGAATATGAGAAATTCCAGCTCATTTCGACACGGCTCTGACCCTTTAAAAAATTGCAGTTTTTTTTAAATTTTTTTGTTCAACGAAAAATCTAAAAAAATTCTCAAATCCGGTGTGACATGACGCTTCAAATAACGCTTCCACCCTTTATACTATTTCAGGCACATATTCCGATGCATTAGTTAAGCTGCGTACACTCGAACTGTATGATAACGCTTTTACTTCTGATGACAACTCCGCGGAGAAAGAAAAAACTCTTGAAATGTCATTTCGTCAAACGAAGTTTAGAGAAGATGAAGTCAAACTGAAAAAGATAGTTGACAATGTTACTTTGGATCCGTCTGCTCTAACTCCTGTCGATATCAATTCCAACAAAAAGGGGAAAATAAAACTGAAGAAAATTCTGGATCAAGCCACTGTGAAACCTCCTGCTGTTACTCCTATCGGTATCAAGTCTAACAAAAGGCCAAGGGTGATATCAAACGATGAGGTCAAATCTCCATACAAACTAAGGAAAACTCCGCATCACGCCACTGTAGAACCTCCTGCTTCTACTCCTATCGATATAAATTCCCAACCAGGTGCAAAAGTACAATCGGAGGATGAAATAAAACTGAGGAAATTACTAGCCAACTTGGAACCTCTTCCTGTATCTTCTGTTGATAGCAGTCTGAACAGGAGAGTTGATGTGGCGAAGAAGAATTTGACAAAAATCTGTACGTTACTCAAAGCTACTCGGAGTATATTTCTATATACGTTAAGAAGAAATTTTCAGTTCATGCAAAAATTTTGCTCATTTGGAATATTTGTCTGTATTCAATTTCAGCTGACTCATCAAAGTCCTGTCAGTCCACAAAAGTTGATTGCCATCAGCCATCATCATCAAACTCAAAAATCAATAATATAGATAAGGATGTGAAATATAAGAAACAATTTACTGCTTCTGCTAAAGGTACATGGCTAAAGCATCATAATGTGGAAAATTGTGATCAACGAACGATCTCCAGGTTGTATTGAAAATGAAATTATTTTATTATTAACGTGATGCATGATTTTTGTAGCTGATGTACACCAGATTTTAATGGACAGGGTGCAAGTGCTGCAGAGTGAGGAACCGACTGATAAGAGTAAGCAAACAATCATTCAATTTTATACGTGAAGCATATTTACTATTATTATTATTATTATTATTATTTTATTGACGTGTCGACATTTTTTCGTAATTGCAGATGATACCGTATTCACACTTTGCCTATCCATGATACAAATGCTCAATGATGTAAAAGAAGAAATAAATGCTATTAAGCAAATCTTGAAAACTGTCCCAAATGCGCTTACAACTCCTACTTATAATGTATCCAAACACGTTGGATTTTGCGAAAAATTCCAAGTGGCTTTACCGTTTAAGAGCATGACAGAATTTTTAAACTTTGATAAACGTCTCAGATCGGATAAATGTCTACATGAAAGTTTTGTACGTATATTGTGTTTTACCTATATTTGAACGATTACTAAAAATACGATGAATATTATACCAACTTCGAATTATTTTTCTAGCTCCAATACTTATCCTTACAAATTGTAGTCGAGCAAGGAATGCCTAAGAATATAATCTTAATTTTAAAACTCATGTTTACTCGAGATATCGCAATGCGATTCACGGCGGTTAAGCGAGTAAAGGATAAACACGTCATAAAAGAAACTGTATTCGCTTTGTGCTTTTACGGTGAGTCCTATAATGTTTGATGTATATTAAGTTCATATATATTTGTTAATATTAAAAAGAGTTTTATTGTTTTTTTCTACATTACACAGATATCATACGCAAGCGGAGAACGGAGCATAATATCGTGACGTCGGAACAAGAATTTTATTCGCAAATAGGAATACAACTGACCAATTCGAAAGATTGGAATGGTCATCGCAGTCTGCAACGACAAGCACAGATTGAAAAAGATTTAATTATACAAGGCGAACACGAAAATGACGAAGAAAATGATGGATATCGAATCAGCAATGAAGGTGAGGGGGATAACGAAGGTGGTCCAGATACTGAAAAAGCCGAAGATAATGAGAACGATAATGGAGATGATACAGATGCAGATGAGGAAACCAAAGATCAGGAGAACGATAATGAAAATAGCACAGATAGTGAATAGACCGAGGAGAATGAATTTTTTTTTTTTTTAACTATCATGTTTAAACCTACAAAAATATATTTTCGAATAAATAAAGTTGAGTGAAAATCAAATTTGTTTGTCATTGTATTCAATTTCAGGGAATTACTTAAAATTTAGAATAAAACCTGCTCAGGCTACGGTAGTACTGCTAGATACTGTACAGGTGCAATCTAGAACTGCTAGATAGCACTGCTGGATAGAAACTAGAAGGGCAAGGTGTTACATTACTGTCCAGTGTCTGTACAGTTTTACTACCCAGATCTAGATTTGAGTCCCGCGGATCTAGCCAGATCTAGACAGAAAACCGCAAAAATTTCTACCAGGGTAGGGGCGATTATCCAGGTTTACTAGAAAATTTTCGCGTGGACTAAAATCCGGGGCAATAATACTTTTCATAGTAACGCAGAAAATCTGCAGGTGAAAGGATTTGGTTGTATACCTACTGCAGCGAGGTATTGTCATAAAACCCCAAACCGAATGCAGAATTGTTTGCGTATTGATTTTTTTCAAGATTCGTTTTCAACCATGTTTACCTATCGGATCGGAGAAGATGGGGAAAAAGTTGAATTCCATAGAATGGTGCGGAAACTATAAGAGTCCTTTTAGGATAGGTCTTCTCAGATCGATCAAAATCGGTCAAAAATGATAATCGAATAGGTATATGTAGAACAATAAATTCGTGAGCCTTAGAAGTATACAATGAATGATATCCAGTATAGAAAAAAATAAAAAGACTCACCGGCTCTGATGCTGAGAGTGAGACCACGTTCGGAAGAAGTGTCTATCGCCGGAAAGTCAGGGTCGTCTAGATCGAAGGAAACGCTCTCTTCGAACTCGGTCATTTCTCCATTAATCACGTTCATTCTGTTTTTTTTTTTTTCGTTTTTTTCTGGTGTTTTGTTCAATTTTCTATTTCACTTCAAACGGGTGAGTATTTCATAAGCGATATCGCCTGCCTTGTCCGCGCAGTAATCTGTCGGACAATAAACAGTAATCGACTCGTTATTATACGAATGTGGGGTGGAAAAATATCGCGAGTGGGTTGAATCTCACGTACCCACTATATATCGCCGCACATGCAATAAAGCATTACTATTATAATATATGTATTCATGAGTGTCTTCAGTCTGGATGCCGTCTACCGACACTAGACTGACAATGAGTGACGGTGTAGGTACATACGTTGGCACGTCCGGCTCTTAAATTAAACGGAACGATCATTTGCTGTCGCGCAGTAATCGTTAGATTACGTTTGATATATTAGCAGATAGACATGTACAACGCTTTTCCATGGATAAGTGGGCAGAAATGAACGTATGAATGAATGATGCAGGGTATTTTTCGCGATTGACGATTTCGTTTATACAGCGTTAGAATTTAATACTACCAATGAATGATACTGCAGTGAGAGTAGTTAGATTAGATCGATATCTAGATGGACGTAAGTTTTCTGCGTAGATTTCGAAGTGAAAGAAATGCAATTCTTCACTTTCTCGTTTCTACTTTTCCTTCGCTCTCTCTCAGCTCGAAATGTATCAATTGAAATTTGGCCAGTTTCTCATACAGGTCTAGAATGTCTAATTATGAATCGAGAATAGGTTGGCCAATTGATTAAATTAAAAGAACCGAAAATGAGAAAAATAAAACAAAATGAAAAATAGAAAAGTAGAACAGGTACTACATGATCATAATAAAATATGAAATTCCACCGATGGTAGATTTTCAGTCATCTTTTTCCTGCCTATATACCTGTACACAAATCTATTATATAGTATATTCGCGAATGAATATTTGCGCCGATGATTGAAGGCTGAATACGCGGATGGGTTGAATTCATGTATACATATGAGTTGAACCTTGACTATCGCGAGTGACTTGCCGAATGGTGTATTAATAACATAATAGCTAGTGGTAAGAACCGTACTGTGCTTCCTCCCCATTCTATTGTTAATATACTTACTACATCGGTGTGCATGGCTATATACCTATGTGTGAACTTGAATAACGAAATCGATATGAGCTACGAATTGATGAATTCGATTGTGAAGATTTATATTGTACGTTGTATGTACGTAACACATGCGAGACCGCGAACAGGTCAGCACTTCGTTTGGCAGAAAAATTCAGTTCCGCAATTGCATAGCCATAAAAATGAGAAAAGCAAACATTCAGAACTGACGTTGTTATTCAGGAAAGAAGATATTCGCATTTTATAAGAGATTCTATTTCTGAACGTTAACCACTTACTTAACTTACGGTAAGTGATTGTCTCTTGTTTCTCTTCTTTTCTTTTTGTCTTTTTTTCTTTTTTTTTTTCCGTTATCGGAGAAAATAATAGAAAGGATTAGGCCATATCGAAAAGGTCAATGATAGTTAGGAATAGAAACATGGGCCACTCCTAAAACTTCTACAGTTAAACATCTGGTTGTTTGAAACACACATATCCGTGTGCATATCTCTATACCATCGCTACAGCTGTTGTATTGTTACACGTATACGCGTATACACGCAGAGCTTACTTTCTTTCGAATAGCTACTCGGGCTTTATCGTAGGTAGTGAATAACAACCCCATAGAGTATAAACGCATGGAAAAAATTTATCACATCGTTCATACGTGAAAGGAAGCTTTTACTTATGTTCGTGTATTTTTTTTTCCTCTCTTTTTATCGACATTTCGCCCACGCGGTCTTATCCGCCACGTAATTCCTTCGAGGACTTATTGATATCGAATAATCGAAGGGGACATTTATGCTCCGTGAATAATCAATCCAAGGCTCAGCATTTAAAAGTAATATAATACCTAAAGCCTGCAGTCTCTATGCGCATAGGTACTTGTTGAATTGTAAAGGCGGATACATACGATATTACTAGAATAAAATATCTGTGCGTCGCGCAAATTCATTTATCGAATTCCTCATAGGCTGTGAAGAAACTAAATAGGAAAGTAAACCTCGACGATTCAAACCCTATTAACTAAACGTTATTTATGCACGACTGCAGACAACTAGAAAAACGTTATTCGAGTTGCGTTAAAAAGATAAGACTAAGTAAATATGTATACCTACCTAGTTCGTGAAACACGTGTGCAAAGAGTAGAAACGAGCGGTATAACAGTGCTCGTATAGGTATAGGTACTAGGTAATGCATAGGAGTGAGCATTAGCAAGTGTAATACAGTCTGCGATATCGGTGTGTAACGATAACTTAGAATCGTTGTTAAAAAATGTAAAGAAAATTTCATCCATCGATTTATACCTATGTAATGTTTAACTGAATTGAATAAAATTATACCTGCAGGTATACGATGTTGAGTGGGTTTTCTGTGCGTCGAAATGGCAGCGGCGTCGTCGCGCACTATGGGAGTCCTGCGGGGCGGTCGTTAATCCCTTGAAAGTTCGGTGTACGCTGTACAACATATAACGAGACACACGTGGTTTCACACTGTCTCAATAACTCCGAAGTATTCAACAGGCAACTCTCCCCCAGCTCGTACTCTCTCTCTCTCTCTCTCTCTCTCTTTCTGTCTCTCTCTCTCTCTCTCTTTCTCTCACTCTTGTTCTTATAGTCGCGTGATAGCTGAATGAAAATGATGAAAATATCGGAGATATTGTTGAACTCTATTATTCTTTCTTAGAATGTTTGGGGTAGGTAAGGTATACCTGGGGCTATATTATCCCGACTGGTATGATAGTACGCGAAGAACCGAAAATTGACAGATGCGTCTGGTGGTGCCGCCGTGCGCCCTGCTTGATACAGCCAACACAACACACTGACGATTCACTACTGACGATGAGCAGTGCAGAGAGCTCTGAAGTTTTAGACTCTCGAGGGAGAGTGAGAGAGTGAGAGAATATAGAGAACCGTCAACCGTGTAGCGTCGCATGGGCGAGAGGTAGAAGGCACACACACAGCTGTAGCAGACTCTACTGCTGCTGCATGGTTTGCCTTTGGTGTCCTCGCCGCTCGCCTACTTCTCGATACGTTGCCTCCGTCTCTTGGTGGGCGCCTAGTACAACCTGAAACTTAACCATTGCCGGGAATCTACGCCTATACCCTATGCCAACATGATTCCCTCTGCGTTTCTCTATTCCTATTCACCGTCGTCCCGGGTTAATTAATTAATCAAATCATTCATTCATTCATTCATTCATTCATTCATTCATTCATTCATTCATTCATTCATTCATTCATTCATTCATTCATTCATTCATTCATTCCCTCATTCATTCATTCATTCATTCCCTCATTCATTCATTCATTCATTCATTCATTCCCTCATTCATTCATTCATTCGTATTCATTCATTCATTCATTCATTCATTCGTATTCGTTTCGAATGCTACATTCGGGCTTTTCAGATTTGGTCAGCTACGTTTTTTCACGCGTATATTCACGACGTCTTTGAGTTACATTTTGCGTCTCGTGATTGCGATGTATAGAATTTCAATAGAGAAAATACAGGTTTCTGAAAAAGAAAATTTTTGGTAAATCATATAGGGCTTTCTTTTATAGATATGTGGGTAAAAAATGAAATGATAGTCGGTAGATTGATATAGATATGATCGGATCTTGACACAAGTGGTTGGTCTGAATGTTGTACCCAGTTATCGAAGGTTATCTACATATGATAATTTGCATATTTATTTTTCGCTTCGCTTCTACTGTTTCGCATTTTTATATCTTGTATTAGATATTATTAATAGCAGATGACTTCGGACTCTGGACTCCAGTCCTTACAGCTCTCTGAGATGTAAGTAAATGTTGCAAATTTGAGCACAAATATTTATATTAGCTCAGAGAAATCGGGTATTTGATCTTTGAAATCGTGACATTATCGGTCAGAAATAAAACTGGAAATCAAAGGAGATTAGATGAATCAAAAATTTCCGGCACGCGTGAGATTATGCACATAGTTGATATATATCACGGGCGGAAATCAATTCTCAATCATTTAATATACCGTCTGATCCTGATATCTTGACCAAGGAATCACACAGGAAATCACTTGGGATAGAATCAGAAATTGAAATTCTTCACTTTATGATTTCCGGCTGATTTAGATTGCATATAGATTATTTATCGAAGAACTTATATCCAATCCATTGATGAATCATCTACATCTGCAGTCCGCAAATCTATTCACATCACACCTCATACTCAAGTACTTATATTCATATATAGTTATATACACCTTGCGTTATTATAAATACCATCAAAGCTGAGATTATCCCGTGTGGTCTGAATCTTGTCGAGGATGGAATTCTATGCGTGGGTCTCTTTGCAGAGGTGTTGTCAATACGCGATTATATGCTCTGTGCAAATCTCGATTCACTGTACTTAAGTAGACGTATGACTTATGAAGTTTTCAGTATCGTAAGATACCAGAATAGATACATCGCGTTTGTTTGAAATACAAAAATGTGTAAGCAATGAGATCAGGTCCTCGTTAGCGTCTTAAATATTACATTCGGTGATAACAGACCACCAGATAAAAGCATATAATATTTCAATCTTGGTTTTGCGATAAGTTATACTCATTTCTGAATGTTTAAGTCTTTTTTTTCTACTATTAGGCATATAACTTGAGTTGAATAAACTCGATTACAGAACCAAGGTCATCTACAATCACCACATTACACAATCTGGATATTTGTTAAAAGAAAAGACTCATTATACACATACATATAATATAAATCTGCTCATTTTCTTTCTCAAAATTAAAAAAAAAAAAAACGCAAGCCAAAAGATCATAATAAAAATGGTCCATGATGATATTGCAATCATTTTTCAGATCTTCTAGAATTGTATCAACTCTTCGTATTCTCCTTACATATCCTTTTGGCTGTAAGAAAAGTAGGAGTCATTCCTAACTTTTTTTTAAATAAACCTCAAGACGCCGCGCATGTAGATATATAACAAACGCTCGTGTGTTGCATCTTGGTCATACTAACACCTCGCAATTTCTATCGGCGGAGTAAAAGTTGTATCAATATTTTGTGAGCGATTAGTGAAGACTGACCTATAACGAGGTTTGATCTCGTGGATCAATTCACTGCCTTGTAGAATTCTTCGGTGATTAGCGACAGTTTAAAGTTGCGTGATAACGGAACTACCACATTGATCGTATAGGTGTTGATGTATTACCTAATAAGGCACAGAGATTATAGTGAAGTGTTTGCGCGTGAGCAGAGAGATCTGATCCATAGATCCTAGTTTTACATACTTCGTTTTGTAACTCGTTCACGGATCTCCGTATCAGATACTATATCATATTTTCGCGATGATTTTGCTCTTTCTTATCGCGCTCTAATGAGCCTCACACGTTGAAATTGTGATGCGATAAGAATTCACCGTGCAGATTTTATTGCCATTCTTGATGAGGATGATAAAATATTGTTCTCTGTTATGCCGAGTCAGGATCCAGGTGCTTATACTCTTCCATTAGATCTTTCGCAGCTAAATATCAACGGCGTAGACACACATGTGTTTCATGCGGTGCCTATCATAAACAAGCTTCACTTAAAATAAAGCAGAATCTTTACACTAAGTTCGACGCTCTTCCATGGGCTTAACGATCTGCAGATCTTATACGCGTCGAAAACTGAATTCAGCGCAGTATTGCTTCTCGGAGATTTTCGGACTGGATGAATTGCGAGATCTACATTTCGTTCGTGATAGTTTTGCGGAAACAACGCCGAGAATTTTTGACCGACTCCAAAATGTCCGTGTCCTAGATTTGCACGTGAATAAAATTCCCCAGTTACTAGATGAAGTATTCAGTCAATTGGTGAACGTCTATTGCTGGAGGAAAATAAACTGAAGAATCTTCGTCGGGATTTTTAATGGGTTGGTAAAGTTGGGAGAACTTGACCTAAGCGGAAATGAGATTCGTGAAATACCTCCAGGCTCTTTTCTCGGCTTTCATAGTCTCCGGAATCTTTCAATGGCCAACGATTTTCTTCGAGAATTGCCGCTGGGTATATTTAATGGATTGAGTAATCTAGAAATAGTCGTTTTCTACGCTAACCGGTTCGACCGATTTTTAGCCGAAACTTTTGACGGAAGCTCGTTGAAGATTATCAATTTTGAGCATAACAAAATCCGGGAAGTCCCTGTCAGTATTTTCAATCTTGATTCAAATTTAGAAAATCTATTATTAAGTCACAACCACCTCCGCGATTTACCCGAAGGCACTTTTCACGGATTAACCAAACTCCAAAGAATCCGTTTTCAGGATAATAAAACAGAAGTTATTCCGACAGCTATATATTTTCTGGCTTAAAAGGCTTAAAGTATTTGCATCTGGAACTCAACGTCGTCACTTCCGTCTCTTAGAATGCTTTCGATCGCTTGATCTCCCTACAAACTTTGTACTTAGGAGAAAGCCAACTGACTGCTTTGAGGAGAGGCGTATCTAACGGAATGACTAATATGAGAACTTTGTATTTGCATAATAACCACATAAACTTCGATTGAAACTGGAACATTTGCTGCACTACTGAGATTAGAGCAGCTTTCATTGAGCAACAACAAATTGACAAATTTGGGACCTGGAGTACTAGCGGATCTTGTGAATCTCAAAGAAATAAATTTGGATGGCGATTCGTTGACGATATCACAAAGTCAATGTCCTCAAATTTACGAGTCAGTCCGCCGAATCCCAAGAATGATTGACTGCATTTGACAACTTTCATGACTGTTTAACATTTTCATCAATCGACATGCTCTTCTACTAATTCCTATGCGATTCCTCCTCTGTTAATTTGAACACTTCTGTTATGTGATTTCTTTGTAAATGTATAGATTCAAGTTTTTCATCTGTCACGCGATGCCTGCAAATGAGAAGTTATATTATTGCAACTTAAAGTGTCGAATAAACAAATTGATGGTTATCTACAGAGAAATAAATACCCAAAAAGTGTTCCACAAATTTCCGCATGTACCTATATAAAAGAAAAAGAAAAAAAAAAATTAATTCGTAAAGAAACTTGAATGATTTGAGAAAGAAGTACGAAACTTCGTTATCAACACTCGGGGATAAGCAAGACCCGAGCACTCAGCCTGGAGCTGAGTGTTATAGGTGTAGGTACACAGATTATTGATAGAGAGATAGTTCGATACTAATGCAATTTTGTAGAAAAGTGCAATTCTTTTTTTTGCCAAGAATCGATTCCGAGGTAAAGCTGCCAGTTCGTATTGTGAGCTTCAACATCGTTACATAATTTAAGCATGCTTCTACACAATGAGATAATACTAAAGCTTACTTAATTCGCAACAGATAAGTTTGTAATTTGAAAAACGGAACTATAATTCTTAAAATTAATCATTTCTAATGAACAAGACTCTAATTTTTGTAAACCAGATCATTCGTACCGATCCCATACGTTCGCTGTCCCTTTTCCTTCCTCTTGATCAGCAAAATCATCACATATACTCGTCGTGAAAATATGGTCAAGTCATTTATGACCCCGCATCTAATTCATAGGCGAATGAATTCATGCGTAGAAAAATAAAATATGGTAATCCTGGATAAAATGAATAGTGCTTCAAGGTATACGAGATACTTTACTCGGAAATAAAATGGTAATATGATTGATGCGAAATTGTCGGACATTGGTCGAGTCTCAAGGGATCACATATATGCGGTATAACGTATAATGACGTATTTCATAAGCTAGTTGCTTTTCATGTGCTGAGTGGAGCACAGATTTCTGTCCGTTCTCCGGGAGACTGGAAACTGAAAATATGCAGTTAATTACGTATTGCACGTTACTTTTATCACTTTCAATACTGTGTTCGTGTGATTCGAGAATCCAGTTGAAAAACAGGGGTGAAAATCACAATCGCAGGGGTCTGGAATGCTTAGAGACTTTCATAGACGTCGCAGACTGGAAGGTTTTCAATTTCTTGGTAATTTCTGAAGACATGACGGTGGTGGACGACCGGTTTTTCAAACGATACCAAAACTTCGCCTGGAACGTGTACTCAAAAGGAAATAACGAGTTGCCAAGATCATGCAACGTGCTTCTCTTCGCGAAGAATTTTCATGACTTGAATCAAACCTTGAGCGCCTTTAGTATCCGGAAGATAGATCTTCGAGCTAAATTCGTAATTACCGTGGCGAAAGAATTTTCAAGTTTGGATGAGATAAAGGTAGCTTCGGAAGGGATTACTGCAGCGATGTGGAATCTGGACAAAACACGAGTTGTGTTCCTAGTGCCTTGCAAAGGAGAAATTCTCGCAATGACCTATTTCCCGTTCGCAAAGAATTGTCAAGTAGGAGATCTCGAAGTTCTAAATACCTGGAGGCGAAAAGACTTTGAAAAACGAGCAAAATTTTTCCCAGAAAAGATGTTCGACATTCGTGGTTGCGTTCAGAATCATTCCGTCTATTTTACTGATGGTATTAAACTTCAGGTAAACAAGGAATTCACAGAGACCGGAGACATGGTGCTGGGTGGCGTTGGTGGTAGACTCATGACTATTGTTGCCGAAAAAATGAATATGAAACTGTATTTATCGCCAACCCAACCAGAATCTATGGAGCTTCTCTTGGAGCAGGTAATTCTCATGACGAAATCCACGCGAGTTCTGAACTCCACGTACATATTTGCCATGCGAAGCACACCTATATTAACACGCAGTACTGTTTTATCTATAGGTTATTCAAGGCAAGTCACTCTTCTCGATTGGCGGAAATTTTCCTATCGCTACTCGACTAGAATCTCTTGATATGAACTTGGGATACATGCAAGAGTCGTTTGCATTTGGTTACGTTAGTACTGGCTTCGAGATTTCCTGGAAGAATTTCATATCTCCATTGCCTATCGAAGCATGGGGGTATATCGGATGCACTCTCCTATCATTCAGCGGGTTAATCTTTATGCTAAACCGATCTGACCGGAGAGAAATCATATCTGATAATTTGACGATCTTCGATAGCTTTGGCATCTTTATTGGCAATGCTCGGGTCTTACCACGAAGTTCTTTTGGAAGATATCTTCTGGGTGTCTGGATATTATACTCTTTCTTAATGAACGCATGTTACAATAGTGGCTTAGTCAGTTTCCTGACCACTCCTAATGAGAAGCGAATCATTAACACGCTCGAAGACTTACTTGAAGAAGGTATCGAATTTGGTGGTGGAAGATTTCATCAGAAGTTTTACTACGACCCATCAGACCCCACCATGATGAAAATTTACAATAATTTCAAGATCTGGTCTTTAGACGAAAGCGAAACTCGCCTCATGAACGAAGACGTTGCTACCGGGGTTTTGGGATCATTTATTCGTATGTACAACAGCAATAGGACTGGTACAGTATTGAGTTTGAACAGAAAATCGTGTGCTTCTCTCCCGCATAAATCTCGTTGAATATTCTATCAGACCAAGTCCCATTTTTTCGCAGGCGATCTAAAACCCCAACTTCGTATGCTGAAAGAAAAGGCCTTCACCTATCATGCGCCAGTCTCGATCAGACGAGGCTCACCATTTACGCTTGGGGTACATCGTTATGGTTTCCAAGCCATCCAGAGTGGTTTGCTCGATTACTGGCTGAAGTATTATACTCGGATTTTATCCTCTGAAACGATAGGCGCTAACACTCCGACTGTAATATCAACGCGACATCTTCGAGGAATATTTTACTTCTACATCGCCGGGCTAATATTTAGTTCCGTAGTTTTTCTCGGAGAATTAGTTTTTCACAAATATTTTTTCAAATCCCGGCTGTCATTAATTCATGCCACTGAAGGTGGTCTTTGGATTTACGAAAGATGCTGAATTTTTGCTCCATAGTAAAGTATCTTGAATTTTGCAAAAGCATTAGTAGCACATGCGGTCCTAATATCTCTAAGAAAAAAAAATTTCTGATATTGAAGGCTATAGTTGGAAAGCGGCCCCCCGTTGACTTTCCTGAGTCGTCGGTCTCCTCCATTAGATAGTCTGAAATGCACAGTGCATATTTTAATCTTTAAACACTTTTTACTGTACCCTTATTATCATGTAGAGGTTTGAACCAAGAAAGAATAAATCATGGTAAGCATTCAAGCACGATATTTCGAGTAAAAGTAATCTATCACACTTGTGCCGATGATGAGTTTTAAAGGGGTGCTTTGAGTTCTGCTTTATAGAGATAAGCTGAACGGTTCAAAGAACGTAATTCGCCATGGTGTATAAAAACGTACTTCAAATGACGGTGTTCCAATTCATAGAAGGGCATTAGGTACTTTTTTGAACTCATTATAATACATTACCCGGAAATCAAATGGTAATGTGATTGCTATGAATGTTTTAAGTATCGGGCATCGACTGATTCTCATGGGACCCCATTCGCAGCGTGTTTAACGGCCTGCTATACATATGCTAGTTGGAGTGTTTGTGCTGATTGCAGCATGCAGGTGGAAACATTAGTCCGTATATTTTGTGAAATGTATCAACTAGAGATATATACAGTTATTTGTGTGCTGCATTCTGCTCTCATCATTATCTGCACTTCGATGTTTACATGCGGTTCAAAGCTATCAGTTGAAAAAAATTAGTGATACTAAAAATCGCAATCTTCTGGAATGTTTGAACACTTTGATCCGCGTCACGGATTAGGTGGTTCATGATTTCCTGATAATTTCCGACGATATGGATGCTGTCGACGATAGATTTTTCCAACGATTCCCAAACATTCGGTGGAAATTACACTCGGCAAGGAATAATAACTCGATGGGACTTTCCAACCTGATTCTTTTCACGAGCAACTTTGACAGCTTCCAAGCAATTACGAGAATAAATCATATCCGGCGAATAGACAATCTATTCTGAAAGCTAAATTTGTAATTAACGTCGCGAAAAATTTCGCAAGTCTGGATAAAATCCATACAGCTTCGAAGGAGATTCTTGCAACAATGTGGAAGCTGGATGAATCACGTGTGGTATTGCTGTGTGTAATACGTTTCATCTGTAGATCATTCGAGGCAAGTCACTCTTCTCGGTAGCAGGTAATATTCCCACAGCTAGTCCAAATAATAATACGCCAATTGTGTGCCACAATGATCATGTGCACCTATACTGTGCTGAAATTATTAGACTCACATATCATGCCGTGATGCACCACCGTCGATAATTCAAGTGTCTGTACCGCCCATACGCGTCAAGTGTGTGATTTCCTCATCAGGTGTCTCGACACCCACTTTATGTGTCGTAACAACGAATGCACATTTACCGGCACTTTTCGAATCACCAGTACCACTTTGATCATCTTTGTTTTCTCGCTTTTTCTTCCGGCACTCACATGGTGTAATTACCTCTTCTATGACAATGATAACACATTTCGTTAGTCTTTCTGTTCGGTCATGCTGATTGGTTTCCTTAGTCATGATACTTCGGTTCTCTCTGGTTCTTTCTCCGTGACACTGCTGCTAACGCTTTCCTATCGTCGTCTTCGGCCGGTAGCCGAGTTTCTTCCTTTACGAGTCTTTCTTCCAGGTTGCTTATCGTTTGGCTTATCGGCTCAACGCTGCCCCATGCCGTTTTTAGCGAGTTATATTCGATGGCAAACAAGCCAGGATCTTCGACATCACAGTCATCACATCACCTCTCAGATAATTTCTCCAAGATCTGTGAACTGTTGGGCCTTATTTTGGACTTGAGTCACATGCTGTACCATAGGGATCCCTATCCTATATTCTTGAAACTTATGAGTTAAGATTAACTTGTTGCTTGCAGATTTTGGTTCGTGAATTGCCCTTAGTTTCACCCACATTGCTTCAGCCGTAGTGCACGTTAGCAGGCACTCAAGCTTCGAAGTTTCTACCGTGTAGAGATGAGAGACATGGCCCTTGCATTATCTTTCACTCACGGTTTTGCCATGGCTGAAGCTGCATCCGTTGGCATTCGCCTCTGGCCCCGTAGGTATGATGTCCTGGATTCCAGATGCAACAAATATTTGGTTCATTTGGAATGTCCGTGCCTGGAAATTTGTCTTGTCCAATTTGGTAACGTGCCTTTCAAAGATCTCTTTCAGAGATTTGACATGGTTTCACTTCATCGGTTTCATACACGCTTTTGAAATTTACTGAGATTTGGCGCCCGTACCTCGTGGTCTTATGATTTCCGAACTATTGATATAGTGCTTTATTTCCGATACCTGGGCCCATTACCTATTTGGGTACAGTGGGTATAAAAAATAAAATAAAATAAAAATCTTGTTATGAGACGTTAAGTTTATTCAGTATTTTGATAAGCTTAAAACTATAGCAGGACATCTGTATCGGTATGAGACCAGGCTTTGATTGACTCGTACCTTTGCACTTCCGAGTATTCGCGACAAGTCCCGATCTCTCACGACACTTACGTATGCATGGATCACTATTATGACAAGTGTGCTAAACACTTTTTTTGCAATACTATCAAGCTTGTGAATGATCGAACATCGACTGCGTCCCATGAGACCATATTAAAAAGCGTGTGTAATTGCTTGCTTTATATAAGCTGATTGATTTGGTTTGTACTCAGCTATATCGTGTACATCGTGGACATCCGTCCGTATTTCATGAAGTTTATCAACTAAAGTTATGCAGTTATTTGTGTGCTGGACTTTGTTCTTATTCATCTCTGTTCGATGTTCGTATGTTCCCGGACTACAAGTAGAAAAATTTATTGCGAATGGCAATCGCAACGCTCTTGAGTGCTTGGAGAGTTTGATCAGCGTTCGACGCTATTGGGCGATTCATGATTTTTGTGTAATTTTTGAAAGAGTAGATGTTGTCGACGGCAACTTTTTCCAACGATTCCCGAACATTCGGTGGAAATTAGACTCTGTAAGAAATGATAACTTAACGGGCTTGTCCAACGTGATTTTCTTCACCAGTGACTTTGATAGCTTTGTAGCAACTATAAGCACAGTTAATTTCCAAAAAATTGACCATAGAGTTAAGTTCGTGATCAGTGTGGAGAAAAACTTCGCAAGTTTGGAGGAAATCAGGATAGCTTCAGCGGGAATTCCTGCAGCAATGTGGAAGTTGGATAAAATAAACGTGGTTTGTCTGGTCCCTTGCAATGAAGATATTTTCGCGATGACATACTTTCCGTTCGCCAGAAACTGTCAAGTTGGTGAATTCGAAATCCTCGATGTCTGGAAGAGAAAGGATTTTGTAAAAGGCGTTGAATTATTCCCGGAGAAGATGTTGGATATTCGCGGTTGCGTTCAAGAGCATATCGTCGGTTTTCCCGAAACTTCAGCACTTCAGCTTCGAGAAGAGATCACGGATACCGGAAAAATGATACTTGGTGGTGTTGGTGGTAGACTCATCACTCTGGTCGCCAACAAAATGAACATGAAGCTGCATGCAGTGACTGAGTCACTTGAAAAGTGGCGTCAATTCCCAGAACTGGTAACGACAAAATTTATGTCAACTTATATTTCTTCTGTCCATATTTTTCTAACACATCTTGGTTTTTAGCAAGGCCAAGTTCTCGACATGTTTTTCATTTCCAGGTCGCACAAGGCAAGTCACTCTTCTTAGTTTCCGGCACCATTCCTCTTGCTGGTCTATCAAAACTCGTTGATCTAGACTACGGATATATGCAAGAATCGTTGGGTCTTAGTTACAATGCTGGCTATCCTGAAGTTTCCTGGAGAAATGTAGTTCGGCCATTGTCCTGGGAAGTATGGCAATGGATCGGCTACACTGGTTTGCTATTTTTTGGCATATTGTTAATGACGAATCTATGCAAGCGTGGCGAGATCATATCTGAAAAATTGAGGATTTTGAATGGCTTTGGAATTTTCCTTGGAACTAGTCAAGCATTGCCACGGAGTTATTTCGGAAGATGTTTGTTCGGGATGTGGATGGCTTACTCCTACTTAATAAACGTGGCGTACAACAGCGGGTTGGTCAGTTTTCTGACTAACCCGGACGAAAGAAACATTATCAACACGTTCGCTGAACTCCTTGCTGACGGTCAAGATTTTGGTGGTAGTAAATTCCATAGAGAACTTTACCATGATCCATCAGATCCAGTCATGATGAAAGTATACAATAATTTCAAGATCTGGTCTGAAGAGGAAAGCCTAGAACGCCTCATGACCAGAAAGGGTCTCACTGGTTTGCTGACCTCATATGTCTACCTGCACAACAGCAATCAAACTGGTACAGAATCCATAATTAAAACAGAAAATCATTTGCTTCTCTCCTGGGTAAACCGAGTTCAACATTTAATCAAAGCGAATCGTATTTGTTCGCAGGTAAACTTAATGGCCAAGTTCGTATGCTGAAAGACAAAGCGTTCACTTACCATGTCCCAATAGCCGTGAGACGAGGTTCACCATTTCTGTCCGGGATACGCCGTTATACTTCGCAAGCAATCCAGGGTGGTTTTCACGAGTACTGGTTAAAATATTATACTCATACGTCAAGTTTCGCAGACATTCGTGCCAATACTCCGGTTGAAATCTCACTGCAGCATATTAAAGGAATCTTATACCTGTATACTGCCTTACTTATTTTTAGCTGCATGGTTTTTCTTGGCGAACTTATAATCTACAAGTATTTCCGAAATCGTGGATTTTTTTGATCCTCACTACATACGATCCCGGCTTCGACGTCATTGTAGATGAAAGTGATAAAATCTTAATCCAGGTCCAATTGTATTTCATTTATAGCTATACCTACTTAGGTATCATAGTTTTTCTTGCACGGCATTCCGTATAATGGATTAAAGATGAATTGAATGCACTCCCCTTTTCACACAATCGTACGGATGGAAGTTAAATGTGATTCCAGCTTCACGCGGGTCTTTTCACACTTCGCAAGAATATTACACGGTGTTTTAGTTCCGTAGTTCTGGAGAAACGGTTAATTGATTCTCATGGAATTACTCATGGTCGCTCACACGTGCAATGGGGAATCCATAAAATAGAACAAGTCGAGTGAGGATCAGCTTCTTAGCATCGTTTGAAATATATTTTCGGTCGCCAAGAATAAATCTAATTAATTGAGATTGAATTTCCTGATTGTATTTTAGTTAGTAACGAATTCAACCTCGTGAAAATATTTTCGGCAGTTTATTGAATCTCTCAAGAAACGTTACAACTACCCCCTTAAAATCGATCCTCTCGATCGCATACTTGATAAAGTTCAAGATTCCATAATGAAATAAGCCAAATAGTCACGAACATGATTTTCTGCACTATACTGAAGAAATGTAAAATGCACATCTCGATTTTTAAATACCTCAGGTACACTGTATTTTGAAAACCCTTAAAGTGTGTGCGAAAAATAAAACCTTATAAGTAATCATATACATATAATGAAAATACAGTTCACCTATCACTCCTTTACCCATGGTGGAATCAGAAAATAGGCAGCAGTTCAAAGAAAAGAAAACTAGCGCGAAAATGATGTAAAATTTAATTACCTATAAGAAAGGTCATTACAATTTTTGGCCTGAAGTGCACGATGACGGAGGTATAGGCGGATACAGTTTTCCTCAAAATGGCGGCACTTCCGGGGTCGAAATTTGTAAGGATTTTGTTCAGTTATACTCAGTACGTGATACTGAACCTAATTGAAAAAAAAAAAATTACTCCTGTAATTTAGCGCAAAGCGATATTACCTATTGACTGTATTATAATGTATGAACAATGTTCTGGGTACTCAAATGCTTTGAACAACAATAATGTAATATAATGAAGTGCTCGGGAAATTAGAGTCGAGTGCTAATGGGATTGTTCCTATATGGATTTCGTAGTACGTTTCTGTATGATTATACATTGCTCGGGAAATGGAAATCCACTGGTAGTGATAATGCTGTCAATTTTTTGAGCGATGGCACCATAACTGCGTCTCTTGGGACCATATACGAAAACCTGTGTGTTAGCTCAGTACTTCACATACGCTAGTTCATTGGCCGTCTGTACTCATCTGGAGCACCAAAGTGAATCCGTCTTTCGGGGAATTTAACAACCAGAGATATGCAGTTATTTGTGTGCTGTAGTTTACTCTTATCATTTTCAATTCGATTTCTGTATGGCTCTGAGTTACATATAGAAAAATTAGGCGTGACTGGCAATCGCAATGAGCTTCAATGTTTGGAAACTGTGATCAGCGTCAGTCATTGGACGGTTCATGATTTTCTGATATTATTCGACGAGATGGATATTGTCGACGATGACTTTTTTCAACGATTCCCAAATATTCGATGGAAATTAAACTCTGTAAGAAACAGTAACTTGACGGGTTTTTTCAACGTGATTTTCTTCACGAGCGACTTTCAGAGCCTCATAGCAACTATGAGTGATATTAATATCCGGCGAATGGACAGTCGAGCTAAATTCGTTATCAGTGTAACGACAAACTTCGCCAGTTTGGATGGAATCAAAATAGCTGCGAAGGAGATTCCTGCCTTAATGTGGAAGTTGGATAAAACACGCGTTCTTTATTTGGTCCCTTGCAAGGAAGACATTTTTGCGATGACGTACTTTCCGTTCGCCAGAAACTGCAGAGTTGGTGAACTCAAAGTTCTCGATGTCTGGAACGGAAATGACTTCGTTAGAGGATCTGAACTCTTCCCAGAGAAGATGCTGGATATTCGAGGTTGCGTTCAAAATCACTCGATCGCTTTGCCCAAAGGTTCAGTCATTCAGCTTCGAGTAGAGTTCACGGAAACCGAAGAGATGATACTGGGTGGTGTCGGCGGTAGACTCATAACTATTGTTGCCGAAAAAATGAACATGAAGCTGCACGCAGTGTCTCAGCCACCCGACTCTTGGCATCTGCTTGCAAATCAAGTAATGACGAAAATTATAGTTTACGTTAGCTCACTCCACTTTTATTCCAGAACGTGAGAATTGACAAGGCATCTTTCATTCGCAGGTAGCACGAGGCGAGTCACTTTTTTCAATTTCTGGTGTCATTCCAATCGCTGGTCAATCAGAATTCCTCGACCTGGACTGCGGGTATATGGAAGAATCGTTTGGTTTTGGCTACACTGTTGGTGGCTTTAAGGTTTCCTGGAAGAATTTAGTTTGGCCACTGTCCAGAGAAGTATGGCAATATGCCGGCTGCGCTGGCCTGCTATTTTGTGGCACACTGCTTATGGCGAACCGATGTCACCGTAGCGAAATCAAATCCGTTAAATTAAGGATTCTCCACGGCTTTGGTATCTTTCTTGGAGTTACTCAAGCGTTGCCCCGCAGTTATTTCGGCAGATATTTATTTGGAATGTGGATCGTTTATTCCTACTTAATAAACGTGGCGTACAACAGCGGGTTGGTCAGTTTTCTGACTAACCCGAACGAAAGAAGCATCGTTAACACACTGGAAGAACTTCTCGCTGACGGTATAGATTTTGGTGGTGGTACATTCCACAGAGAATTTTACCACGATCCGTCAGATCCCGCCATGATGAAAATATACAATAATTTCAAGATTTGGTCTGAAGATGAAAGTTTATACCGTCTCTTGAACGGTCAGGGTGCTACTGGCGTGCTGAAGTCACATGTTCTCTTGCACAACAGCAATAAAAGTGGTACAGAATCTAGATATGATAGAGTATCACAGGTTTCTCTCACCTAAGTGAATTTCATTTGTTTCCAGATACCTACAATCACCAGTTTCACATGTTGAACGAAAAAGTCTTCACTTATCAAACGCCAATATCGATGAGACGAGGCTCACCATTTACGTTGGGGGTACGTCGTTATACTTCGCGAGCAATCCAGGGCGGCTTTAACGTGTACTGGTTAAGATATTACACTCATAAGTCAAGTTCAGCAGGGATTCGAGCCGATGCTCCGACCGTCATTTCAATACAGCATATGAGAGGAATCTTATACTTCTATATCGCCGGACTAACTTCTAGCAGCGTGGTTTTTCTTGGAGAATTTATATTTCACAAATATTTCCGGAACGGTGGTTTGTCCAGTCAATCTTCACATGGAATTGCAGCTTCCGGTTCATTACAGATAATGGAATCGTATAGTCCAGATCTAATAACAATCTAATTATCCCGATAGATGACGGTTTCTTTTTGCACGGCATTTTATGAAGATGAAAGATAGATTAAACACATTCCATTTTTCGCATAACAGTCCAGATGAATGTAGCCCCTGATTTCAGCTTCACGTGGGTTTCATCGTCGTTCGTTAAAGCATTACATGGTGTTTTAATTTCGTAGTTATACGAAGTAATGGCTCTGATTGCTTTTCCTTGAATTAATCAATCCGATTCACACGTAGGTACGACACAAAAATGATACGAGTTAGCCAAGTGATAATAAGCTTCCTTACCATCGTGTGCAATGTATCTTTTCATCGGTCGCTTAAACTAAATTTAATCAGTTACGATGGGATTCGTATTTTTAATTAAATTATAGTAGCGTATTCAACCTGATAAAAATATTTCCGACAATTTATCAAATTTCTACTAGGTTTGATGGCGTTACGTTAAAATTAATAAAGAAAAGCGTTACAATGCTTCATACCACAATAATATCATTTTGTGTGTAGAATGCATGAGTTTCAATATGAATATTGTATAATAAATTACTTGGAAAAACTTGCAATCGAGTGCTAATGGGATTAATCTAATGGGATTAATCTAATGATATTGCTAATGGCTACTAACGCTATGAACGACGAGCGACGTCGGCTACGTGTCAGCAGTCATCACACTATAGGAATATCTGTCTATATAATTCTTCACTCCATAAACTAGTTGATTAGTATACTCGACGGAGCAGTACGTTAAATATCAGTACGTACTTCGCGAATTTCAGCTACCAGAGATATGCAGTTATTTGTGTTCTATAATTTACTTTTATTCTTCTCTATTCAATGCTTGTGTGATTCACATTTACTGGTCGAAGAATTAGGTGTAGATTACGATCGCAATGCACTAGAATGTTTGGAGATTGTGACGAGCGTTAGGTATTCGGCGATTTATGATTTCTCAGTAATTTTTGACGGGATAGATGCTGTGGATGATAACTTTTTTCAACGATTCCCAAATAAACGGTGGAAATTACACTCCGTGAAAAATAATAACTTCACCGGTTATTCCAACGTGATCTTCTTTACGAGCGACTTTGATAGCTTCACAGCAACTATGAGCGCAATCGATATCCGGCGCATGGATTGTAGAGCTCAAATTGTAATCAGCGTGGCGAAAAACTTCGCGAGTTTGGATGAAATCAAGAGAGCTTCAAAGGGGATTCCTGCAGCGATGTGGAAGTTGGATAAAACACATGTCGTCTTTCTGGTCCCTTGCATGAAATACATTTTTGCGATGACGTACTTCCCGTTTGCCGAAAACTGCCAAGTGGGCGAACTCGAAATCCTCGATGTCTGGAACGGGAATGACTTCGTAAACGGAGCGGAATTGTTCCCAGAGAAGATGCTGGATATCCGTGGTTGCGTTCAGAGGCATGCCGTAGCTTTGCCCGCAGGTACAATAGTTCACCTTAAGCCAGAGCTTACAGAAACTGGAGAGATGATACTGGGTGGCGTTGGTGGTAGACTCATAACTATTGTTATTCAAAAGATGAATATGAAGTTGAACACAGTGTTTCAGCCGCCTGAAACTTGGCCCCAACTCAGAGATCAGGTAATGACGAAAATGTCCGTTCAATCTTGAGCACTCCACCTTTTTTTCCACTTGGGAGAAATTGACGAGATATTCTTAATCTGCAGGTAGCACGAGGCGAGTCACTATTTGCACTTACCGGAAACACTCCTTCTGTTAATCATTCAGAAGTTCTTGACCTAGACTCCGGGTACATGGAAGAATCGTTCGGGTTCGGCTACAATGATACTGGCTTCGAAATTAGTTGGAAGAATTTAGTTTGGCCATTGTCCAGAGAAGTATGGCAATATACCGGCTACGTTGGCCTGCTATTTTGTGGCTTACTGCTTATGGCGAACCGATGTCACCGTAGCGAAATCACATCTGATAAATTCAGATTTCTTCACGGCTTTGGAATCTTCCTCGGAACTGCACAAGCGTTGCCACAAAGTTATTTCGGCAGATATTTGTTTGGGATGTGGATCGTTTACTCCTATTTATTAAATGTGGCATACAACAGCGGGTTGGTCAGTTTTCTGACCACCCTGAACGAAGGGGGCGTTATGAACACGCTGGAAGATCTACTTGCAGACGGTATCGATTTCGGTGGTAGTACAATTCATCGAGAATTTTACCACGATCCATCAGACCCCGTCATGAGCAAGATATACAATAATTTCAAGATCTGGTCTGAAAATGAATGTGTACACCGCATCATGAACAGGCAGGGTGTTACTGGTCTTATGAAGTCATATATTTTGATGTACAACAGCAATCAAACTGGTACAGAATCGGGATATAATAGAAAATCATGAGCTTCTCTTCCGGGTAGTTTAGTGAAATAGTCCATCAAATCGAATCGTATTTGTTTTCAGGCACCGGGAATTATCGGCTTCGTTTACTGAATGACAGAACCATCACCTTCAATGTGCCGATATCTATGAGACGAGGTTCACCATTTACGTTGGGGGTGCGTCGTTATACTTCGCGAGCACTTCAGGGTGGTTTTCACGTATACTGGTTAAAATATTACACTGATACGTTAAGGTCTACAGGGATTCGTCCCAATACTCCGACTACAATCTCACTGCAGCACATTAAAGGAATCATGTACCTTCATATTGCCGGACTAACTTTGAGCTGTGTTGTTTTTCTTGGAGAACTTATGTTTCACAAGTATTTCCGAAATCGTCGTTTTTCCTAATATTTACATACGAATGCGATTCCCAGCCCATTATAGGTAGACGATAAAATTATAGCCCAGATCCAATAACGTTCCAAGCTGTCACCAGGTGATGGTTCTTCTAGCACAGCATTCTGTATGGATCCAAGATGGACTGAATGTACCTTATTTTTAACGGTTTGGACGTAAGTTGCTTTTAATTCTAGCTTCACAGGAGTTCTTTCGTTTTCTCGAAAAATATCACATGTTGTTTGAGTTCCATATATTCGGAGTAACGGCTAATTACTATTCTTCAAATTACTTATGCTGACACACACGTGCGAGTTGAAGTTCATAGCACATAGTAAGTCGAGTGATAATTAGCTTCCGACCACAGAATTGCGATGTATTTTGGGTCGCCGAAGATAGATTTAATAGACTAATATTGAATTTCTCATTTTTATTCCAATTACTATTGAAATCAACCTCATGAATATATAACGAGCGGTTTGTTGAATTTTCAACAAAATATTACGATTACCTCGGTTGATTCAATCCTTTCAATCGCATAATCAATGAAGTACAAGATCTTATAATGAAAGGAGTAAAATGTTCACGAATATAATTTCCTGCATTATTGTACTAATACAATATAAGATATTATGTATTATATATATTTATATTTTTAATACATTATACTGTATCTTTGTTCCATATAAGTGTGTGCAAACAATAAAACCTCGTGAACACTCCATTGTAATGAAAGTACATTTCACCTATCACTCCTTTGCCAATGATGAATTTTCGAGGGACGTCGTATTAAAAAAACAAAGGCAACGATACAAGAAAAAAGAGCGTGGTCTAGCTGGTATTGTGTCTGGAAAATACGCTCCGTTTGACGCTACGATGAATGAATTATAAAATTTCCTGATGATCCTTCGAATAACCATAATATCAATGTGTTCATGAAATAATAAAGTGCTCGGGAAATTAGAATCGAATGCTAATACTGCTAATGTGATAGCTTATAACATTGTGAACGATGGGACGTCGACTACCTCTCATGGGACTATATGTATAAGTCAGCCTGTGTAATGGCCCTCATAAACTTCATGAAAAAGTTGATTAGTATATACTCGACGGAGCGGCTCGGTGAATATCAGTCCGTTGCAGTCCGAATTTCGCAAAATTCAGCATCTAGAGATATGAAGTTATTTGTGTTCTGTGTTTCGCTTTTATTATTCTCAATTCAATGCTTATGTGGTTTTCGACCACCAGTTGAAGAATTAAGTGTAAATGACAATCGCAATGCACTAGAATGTCTAAAGACTTTGATCAGCATTAGATATTGGGCGATCCATGATTTCTCGATAATCTTCGACGACATGGATATTGTGGACTTCAATTTCTTTCAACGATTACCAAATATTCGTTGGCAATTACACTCCGTAAGAAATAATAACTTGACCGGTTTTTCCAACGTGATTTTCTTCACGAGCGACTTTGATAGCTTCGTAGCAACTATGAATAAAATTGATATCCGGCAAATGGATAGTAGAGCTAAATTTGTAATAAGCGTGGCAAAGAACTTCGCGAGTTTGGATGAGATCAAGATAGCTTCGAAGGGAATTCCTACAATGATGTGGAAATTGGATAAAATACATGTCGTCTATTTGGTCCCTTGCAAGAAAGACATTTTTGCGATGACGTACTTCCCGTTTGCCAAGAACTGCCAGGTGGGAGAACTCGAAGTCCTCGATGCCTGGAACGGGAACGACTTCGTACAAGGGGCTGAATTATTCCCAGAGAAGATGCTCGATATTCGTGGTTGCATCCAGAATAATTGCGTCACATTTTCCCAAACCGAATTACTTGTACTTCGGAAAGAGTTCACGGAAACTGGAGAGATGGTACTGGGTGGTGTTGGTGGTAGACTCATCACTATGGTCGCCGACAAAATGAACATGAAGCTTTACACAACAATTATGTCCCACAAATTTTGGCCTCAACTCGCTAATCAGGTCATGACAGAGATTACACGTGACCTTTTTCCCTCCATATGGAGTTCATTCTTATTTGTTTTTGGCAAGTAAACATCAACTCGATAATTTTTACTTACAGGTCAGACAAGGCGAGTCAGTTTTTTTGCTCACTGGAAGTATTCCTCTTGCTGGTCAAACAGAATTTCTTGACCTAGACGTTGGGTACATGGAAGAATCGTTTGGTCTCGGCTACGTTGTTGGTGGCCTTGAGGTTTCCTGGAAAAATTTAATTTGGCCATTGTCCAACGAAGTATGGCAATGTATCGGCTTCACTGGTCTGATATTCTGCGGCTTACTGTTCATGGCAAACCGATGTCACCGTGGAGAAAGTACATCCGATACATTCAGCATTCTCAATGGTTTCGGCATCTTCCTTGGCACTACTCAAGTCTTGCCCCGAAGTTATTTCGGGAGATATTTATTCGGGATGTGGATCGTTTACTCGTACTTAATGAGCGTGGCGTACAATAGCGGTTTGGTCAGTTTTCTGACCACCCCGAACGAAAATAGAGTCATTGAAACGCTCCAAGAGCTACTTGCCGATGGTATCGATTTCGGTGGTGGGGAATTTCATCGGAAATTCTACCACGACCCAACAGACACCGTTATGATGAAAATTTACAATAATTTCAAAATCTGGACTGACGAAGAAAGCTATCAACGCCTCATGAATAGACAGGCTGTCACCGGTCTTTTGAACTCATTCGTCTTCTTGCATAACAGCAATGAAACTGGTACAAAATTTAGTTGAATAATAGAAAATGTCATGTTTCTTTGCAGGGTAAATCTAGTTGAACATCCTACTCAAGCAACCCGCATTCGTTTTCAGGCAACGGAGATCACCGGATTCATATGCTGAATGAAAAGGCCTTCTCCTACCAGGTGCCAATATCCATGAGACGAGGTTCACCATTTGTGTCCGGGGTCCGTCGTTATACTTCGCGAGCAATTCAGGGCGGCTTCAACGTGTACTGGTTGAAATATTACAATTACAAGTCAAGTTTAAGAGGGATTCAAGTCAATACTCCGACTCGAATCTCAATGCAGCATATTAAAGGAATCTTATACCTCTATATTGCAGGAATAATTTTTAGCTGCGTTGTTTTTCTTGGCGAACTTATATATGTTCTACGCGTATTTCCGAAATAATGGTTTCCGCTAATCTTTACATACGATTGCAGTTCGCAGGTCCGTTATAGATGATAAAATTATTGCCTAGATCCAATAAAATTCTAAGCTGTTACCAGGTGATGGTCTTCCTTGCACGGTGCGGCATTCTGTATGCACTCAGAATAAAAAATCATTGATCCAATATCATCGGTGCTATTGAAGGAAATTTCGTTGATTTGATTATGAAATTGTTAGTGTAAATAATCGGATCTGTTAGTCTCAACAAACCGCTATTGATTGCAATAACCTCATAAAATTGAAAGTTTTTTTTCACTCAAATACACTGAGAAAAAAAGTGGTTCAATATGCCTAACCCATTTGGTTAATATGTGCGGTTGCATCAAATGAGTTCCAGTAGATTCAACTAGAAATTTATTTGCAACAAGAAAGATTCAATTGATACCCGAGCTGCACTGAAAAAAATTTGGGCGACTAGCCTTACTATGGAGTGACGCAGCAGCGTTAAAAAGATAGGCGCAAGATCTGGTCTGAAAATGAATGTGTATACCGCATCATGAACAGGCAGGGTGTTACTGGTCTTATGAAGTCATATATTTTGATGTACAACAGCAATCAAACTGGTACAGAATCGGGATATGATAGAAAATCATGAGCTTCTCTTCCGGGTAGTTTAGTGAAATAGTCCATCAAATCGAATCGTATTGGTTTTCAGGCACCGGGAATTATCGGCTTCGTTTATTGAATGACAGAACCGTCACTTTCAATGTGCCGATATCTATGAGACGAGGCTCACCATTTACATTGGGGGTGCGTCGTTATACTTCGCGAGCAGTTCAGGGTGGTTTTCACGTATACTGGTTAAAATATTACACTAATACGTTAAGGTCTACAGGGATTCGTCCCAATACTCCGACTACAATCTCACTGCAGCACATTAAAGGAATCATGTACCTTCATATTGCCGGACTGACTTTGAGCTGTGTTGTTTTTCTTTGAGAACTTATGTTTCACAAGTATTTCCGAAATCGTCGTTTTTCCTAATATTTACATATGATTGCGATTCCCAGCAATTTGTCGTGAAATGAACCTCATGAATATATAACGAGCAGTTTGTTGAATTTCCAAAAAAATATTACTACTACCTCGGTTGATTCAATTCTTTGGATCGCATAATCAATAAAGTGTAAAATTCTATAACGAAAGGAGTAAAATGTTCACGAACATAATTTCCTGCGTCATGGTACTAATACAATGTGAGATATATATGTAAGATATATATATGTCGCATCATTAGGAATTTGAAGGCAGCCAATGGATTGACATTCTGGCGATACGTATTCAATACGATACGAGCGAGTTGGAGTTGGAGGGAGAGGGAAGAGCCCATATAAGCTAGAGCAGTAGACTGCTCTAGGCCTTTTTTGATTACGCTTATCGCGACGGAAGGTTATACGCTCCTCTCCGCCCGCACTTCGCTTCATTCGCAATTTATTTAGTTTTTGTACTTCGTTCAACCCTCGAGTTTTGTTTTCATCTAGAATTATTATTAGAATGATTAATTTGTACGTCATCAACAAAAGTAATAAATCGCTTCATGACCTATAGACTTAAATGCTTTTACTTTATGATTTCGACATATAAATATATTAGGGTGGTCCTTATTTGGGGTGTTTTTGAAATTTTCTGCGGACAAGGCGGAACAAGTTGGCAAATAAATTTTAAAAGAAGTACTCAAAAGTTGAAGTCTGTAGGTCAACTCAAAGTACTGCCCACAGGGCAGTGAATTTTCCCATTTAATTTACCTAGGAACTCGGGCTCAATGCATTATTATTTTTTTCTCTGTCTTAATAGTGCTTCGAAAAATCTGAAATTTGGCATACGTCTACCCTACAATCATAGGTATTCCACAAAAAATTGGGCGATTCTCAGCGATAAAAGTTTCGAAGTTCCAGAACGTAAAAATGGTGAATTTCGACTTCGAAACACAAGTTTGACGCTCTGGAACTTCGAAACTTTTGGCACTGAAAATCGCCAAATTTTTTGTGGAATACCTATGATTATAGGGTAGACGTATGCCAAATTTCAGATTTTTCGAAGCACTATTAAGACACAGAGAAAAAAATTAATGCATTGAGCCCGAGTTCCTATGTAAATTGAATGGGAAAATTCACTGCCCTGTGGGCAGTACTTTGAGTTGACCTACAGACTTCAACTTTTGCGCACTCTTATTTTAATTTATTTGCAAACTTTTTCCGCCGTGTCCGCAGAAAATGTCAAAAACACCCCAAATAAGAACCACCCTAATATATATACAGGGTGGTCCATTTAACTCTTTCACCGCGAATAACTTGGTTATTATTGATTCTACTGAAAAGTGTTACAGGGAAAAGTTGTTGCATTTGAAGGGGGAAAATGAGTTTTGGAAGTGAATGTCATCTGAAGGTCATATCTTGTGAGATTTCGGTATTCCCGATGTTTTTTTAAATGGGACTACCTATTTTTTTGTTCACTACAAGGAAGCTGACATTGAAACGCGTCCAACCATGTGCAACAACATGACCTTCGAATGACTTTCGGCCCCAAAATTTATGATCAAATGATGGAATTGCCTGGCCCTGCCTATGATTTTTGGAGCAACACTTGCACACGCATTGATGATACGTTTCTTAAATGAATGGATTAATGAATTTGAATGAAAAAAACAATGAAATGAAGGAAAAAAAGAAGAAAAAAAAAATTTTTGCCCCAAAATTCAATAAATTGTGGGGCCGAAAGTCATTCGAATGTTATGTTGTTGCACATGGTTGAAATCGTTTCGATGTCAGCTTCCTCATAGTGAGTAAAAAAATAGGTAGTCCCGTTTAAAAAAACATTAGGAATACCGAAATCTCACAAGATATGACCTTCAGATGACATTCACTTCCAAAACTCATGTTCCCCCTTCAAATGCAACAACTTTTCCATATAACACTTTTCAGTAGAATCAATAATAACCAAGTTATTCGCGGTGACAGAGTTAAATGGACCACCCTGTATTTATATCTTTAATACTTTATACTGTATCTTTGTTCCCTATAAGTGTGTGTAAACAATAAAACCTCGTAAACACTCAATTGTAATGAAAGTACATACAGTTCATCTATCACTCCTTTGCGGATGGTGAATTGTCGAGGGACATCGTATTAAAAAAAAACCAACGATACAAGAAAAAACAGCATGTCTGGAAAATACGCTCCGTTTGACGCTACAATCAATAATATTTCCTTATGATGCTTCGAATAACCATAATATCAATGTGTGAATGACATAATAAAGTGCTCGAGAAATTAGAATCGAGTGCTAATGTGATAGCTTCTAACACTGTGAACGATGGGACGTCGGCTACGTCTCATGGGACTATGTGTATGAATCAGCCTGTTTGATGGTCTTCATAAACTTTAAAATTCAGCATCTAGAGATATGAAGTTGTTTGTGTTCTGTATTTTACTTTTATTATTCCTAGTTCAAAGCTTATGTGGTTTGCGACCATCAGTTGAAGAATTAAGTGTAAATGACAATCGCAATGCACTAGAATGTCTAAAGACTTTGATCAGCATTAGATATTGGGCGATCCATGATTTCTCGATAATCTTCGACGGCATGGATATTGTGGACTTGAACTTTTTTCCACGATTTCCAAATATTCATTGGAATCTACACTCCGTAAAAAATAATAACTTGACCGGTTTTTCCAACGTGATTTTCTTCACGAGCGACTTTGATAGCTTCGTAGCAACTATGAACAAAATTGATATCCGGCGAATGGATAGTAGAGCTAAATTTGTAATAAGCGTGGCGAAAAACTTCGCGAGTTTGGATGAGATCAAGATAGCTTCGAAGGGGATTCCTACAATGATGTGGAAATTGGATAAAATACATGTCGTCTATCTGGTCCCTTGCAAGAAAGACATTTTTGCGATGACGTACTTCCCGTTTGCCAAGAACTGCCAGGTGGGAGAACTCGAAGTCCTCGATGCCTGGAACGGGAACGACTTCGTACAAGGGGCTGAATTGTTCCCAGAGAAGATGCTGGATATTCGTGGTTGCGTCCAGAATCATTCCGTCACATTTACTCAAACCGAATTACTTGTACTTCGGAAAGAGTTCACGGAAACTGGAGAGATGATACTGGGTGGTGTTGGTGGTAGACTCATCACTATGGTCGCCGACAAAATGAACATGAAGCTTCACACAACAATTATGCCAGACAAATCTTGGCTTCAACTTGCTAATCAGGTCATGACAGAGATTACACGTGACCTTTTTCCCTCCACATGGAGTTTATTCCTATTTGTTTTTGACAAGCAAAAATCAACACGATATTTTTTGCCTACAGGTCAGACAAGGCAAGTCAGTTTTTACGTTTACTGGAAGTATTCCTCTTGCTGGTCAAACAGAATTTCTTGACCTAGACGTTGGGTACATGGAAGAATCGTTTGGTCTCGGCTACGTTGTTGGTGGCCTTGAGGTTTCCTGGAAAAATTTAATTTGGCCATTGTCCAACGAAGTATGGCAATGTATCGGCTTCACTGGTCTGATGTTGTGCGGCTTACTGTTCATGGCAAACCGATGTCACCGTGGAGAAAGTACATCCGATACATTAAGCATTCTCAATGGTTTCGGCATCCTCCTTGGCACTACTCAAGTCTTGCCCCAAAGTTATTTCGGGAGATATTTATTCGGGATGTGGATCGTTTACTCGTACTTAATGAGCGTGGCGTACAATAGCGGTTTGGTCAGTTTTCTGACCACCCCGAACGAAAATAAAGTCATTGAAACGCTCCAAGAGCTACTTGCCGATGGTATCGATTTCGGTGGTGGGGAATTTCATCGGAAATTCTACCACGACCCAACAGACACCGTTATGATGAAAATTTACAATAATTTCAAGATCTGGACTGACGAAGAAAGCTATCAACGCCTCATGAATAGACATGCTGTCACCGGTCTATTGAACTCATTCGTCTTCTTGCACAACAATAATGAAACTGGTACAAAATTTAGTCGAATAATAGAAAATGTCATGTTTCTTTGCAGGGTAAATCTAGTTGAACATTCTACTCAAGCAAATCGCATTCGTTTTCAGGTACCGGAAATCACCGGATTCATATGCTGAATGAAAAGGCCTTCTCCTACCAGGTGCCAATATCCATGAGACGAGGCTCACCATTTGTGTCCGGGGTACGTCGTTATACTTCGCTGGCAATTCAGGGCGGCTTCAACGTGTACTGGTTGAAATATTACGCTCACAAGTCAAGTTTAAGAAGGATTCAAGTCAATACTCCGACTCGAATCTCAATGCAGCATATTAAAGGAATCTTATACCTCTACATCACTGGACTAACTTTTAGCAGCGTGGTTTTTCTCAGTGAATTTATGTATCACAAATATTTTGGCAAGCGTAGATTGCAATGATTATACGATGAAATCAATTGCGGTTCTCTCCCGATCACAGATGGCAAAATTGTAGTCAAGGTTTTCTTTGCGCGGAATTCTATGTATAGTATCAAAAACGCTTTTCGTTCGGGCGAAAGTTGTACAAGATTTAAGCTTTTAGCGGTTTTCTTTCCGTTTGGAGCGAAAATAGATGGCATTTCCATAGTTTGCCTCTCAGGTAGTTCAACGTAGTGGCGGCTAATTACTATTCCTAAAATGACTTAAATACCTTTTAAGATTCGCAAGTGTGCTATATGTGAAAAATGAAATATACGTACCTTTTTCTTCTCTTCCATTTCAATACTGTTTTACAAATATACTTATATCTATAGTATACACACAAAGTTTGCTCGTTGAATCAATAAATCATACGGAAGTGGAACTTTAAATGAAAAAGATCAAACTTTATGGCATTTTTCACATCATTTAATATATTCGTATATACTTAATTGTAACATACATATAAAATGGAGATACATACTATATTCAGATAACATATTGTTAATGGAATATCTAAACTAGTGTATTGAATCAAATGTACAAAACCAATAATTATAATTATAATGAGTATAAGTAAGAAACATGACTAATTATTCATGTTAAACATGCTAACATTTCAGAAATGTATAAATTTACATTTTACTTCACCCTCATATATACTTATTATATGCCCTATAGCTATTACCTAATAGCTAAAAATTACACATAACTGTAATGGATTAGCAGATCGCTAAGCCATGATTATCAATGATACAAAAATATATAAATTTTCCTTTAAACATAATCATCGTTCCTAAGCTATTCCCAATCGCTTCGGATTCCGATAGTAAAAGCAGATGATACAAAAAGAAAAAAAGAAAACACGTATAAACCAATTCAAAGTGGTCTCAATACATAATTATTGTTGAATATAGTAGAATAACGATTATTCGTAGGTATTTGTACCTATGTTAATAGTAAGAGTTAAAAGATATTTTTGTTTTTCCTATCGTTCATACTATGCTAGTTTCAGTGATACCCGCGAAAGTTTGGTCCCGGACCTGTTGGGAAAAACATGGGATTGAATGATTATTATATTAATATACTATCAAATATGAAATCCCTCTTTATTCATAGGTAAATTGTAATTTACCGTGAGGTGGATATGGGACTCTATATGGTGGTTGTCGTGGTGGTGGTGGGATCCAGGGATATCCTAAGTGCTCTGGCGGTATATCTGGCCACGGCTAAAAGACAAAATTTTAAATATGATCTAATGAATTTCATACCCATGTTGGATGAAAATTATCAATGGCTAGGAGAATCGAGCTACATTCATTTACATATCATATATTTTTGTGTCACACTATAAACTTACCAATAGATATTATATTCTATAATATATTTTCAGTTTTCAGAGTATCTTTCTCTTAACTTTATACTTCGATTATGAATATAACAAGCGAATATATGTCAATTACCAGATTGTGAATTATCGGATATGGAGCTGGGCCACGATGGTAATTCGGATACGGCCTTATATTACGAGGCCAAGGCTGCTGTTCTATTTGATACCATCTGTGTGGATCCCTGTTTCGGATTTAAAATAAATTATTTTCGGACGTAACTCAATCGTATCAGTTTTTCATTCATCTGTTTTGATAATTTGACAAAAACTTAAAGGTAGCAGTGTGAATAACTCTTGCTTTTTCTTCATTTTGGAATGCGACTCTTAATTTCCATTTAATGCCACCTTAAAAATTGACCAAAAGTTTAGAAGTCTAGTTTCACAGAAGTCAGCTTATTTCTAACTATCTTCTCTAAAGCGATTGCAAGACTTTTATTGTATTTAGATTTTCAAATATTTTTTCATGACATGTCGTTATTCAGAATAAAAGTTTATAAACACAGTGGATGAAGAGCTCACCTGTACTCCCTGGGCGGACGGTTAATATCTTGGGGGTGTGGTGGATACCTTCTAAACAATATGCAAAAAATGAGAATAAAATAGTTCGCGACATTTGACAAAACATATTGTATCTTTGTATCACAGTGTTACAATTTACAGACATGAATTGTAATGATTTTTATGCAAATGATATAATAAAGTATTTTTAGAATTCGTAAGTTTAATTAGATACTTTTACATATCAGATTGCAATACCATTACCCATATTTAATAATTGAAAAACTTTTATCCATATTTACGATGATTGCAATATTATTACCGATAATAAATAACACCTTTATTATCGTCCATATTTAATATTCACGTTACTTTTATCCATATTTAACTCTTGCATTTTCTATTATCCATATTTAATTATTATTTTTTACTGCTTTTATCCATATTCAATTCTTGCATTACGCCCATATTTAATACTCGCAATACGTTAATCCATGTTACGTTATGTACTAGAAATTCGTATTTTTGTTATATTCCTATCAGGTACCTTTATTTATAACTCAGGTATGTGCACAAAGCACTATTTCGTATCGATGAAAATATATAATATACCATAAAACAGTGGGAAGAATAAAAATACAAATAGAGAACCTGATCTCTTATGTAGGCCTCAACTACAACCACGAGGAATTCAGAATTCTTATTCAACATTGGGAAAGAACGCAATCTATCATTGCAGAGTACCTAGTGATGCAGGACTATAAGATAAGAGTAGCTCATGGATATCATGGCTATTCTTTCGGTTTAGATCACCCGAAAATGTGGAATTATATACCTACTAACTTATCTTACAGGGATGAACAACCATTCTTAATGGTTTAATTTGTAAATTCGTAAAATCGTATGTTGTATAGATGTAATCGAAATATAACATGCAAAACAATGATATAGTAGATGAAGATATATTAAGATTAAATTTTCGTCAGTATCAATTTATGGTGGTACGATGAGAAGCTGCAAAAAATCGAGGTTTTAGTAGTAGCCCACCATGTGGCCAAATTAGTAACATAATGCTAAAATGAATCATTGCACTTTGGACAGCAGAATAATACACAATGTACGCATTATGGTTACATAAAGCAGGACAACAGCATTGTCTACGTTTTACCCTGAAATTTGAATGTAGATGGTGCAAATATTTATAAATCACACACACACATACGCACACCGACGTTAAACGTCTACAGTTGTTGGTTTCAGGACCCCGTATTCCGCGCCTGTCTAAACTGTGGCGCAGATTCCCCCCATTGACACGTATATATTTGATGTCAAGTTATCTTGCCAAGTGTATCAAGCACGATAGTAGAGTATCAATATACTATACACGGGTGAATAAGATACACGTGTATACCTATTGGTAAGTCGTTCTGCTGAGCACACTATGCGTGACCGTAAAGCATACTATATGTATAGTACACTTCAAAATTATGCATAGTAAGCTCGGCAAGATTACTCAGTAATAAGTATATACATGCGGTTCTGTACCTTTCTTTATCTCGATATTATACGCGAAAACACATATTACTGCTCCGGTAATATCGAGATGGAGGAAAATTTAACGAGGCTGCAGCCGAAACAGCTTAATGCGATATATCTGTTTGCTATGCATTCACCTTGTGAAATCATTCTGGAAGCTGGAAAAGGGCTTGGCTTGTTATACATACATAATCATAAGCTGTTCTTGTATAAGTATAGATATATACATGTATGCACACGAATATGCATACCTATATAATCTACTCAAGCCATGCCTAATTAAATCGATCAATTATACAATTATTAACAAGCAGGAATCCGAAATAATTACATAGTTATAGGATTACCTATAACTTAAGTATAATCACATGTTTGGTCGAAAATTGTTTTCAGATTCAAGTATGTATATGTAAATATACTTACGAAATTTATATACCTCTAGAGTCCACACACAAAGATTGAATCCACTATATTTGAATTGATTTACCTGAACCTTTTGAATAACTGCAGAACAGCATTTTAAGTATCTAAATGAGTTACCGGTCTTCCGCAATCCTTTTGTTTCTTGCTAAATCGTGTGTACAATAAGCATTGGATAAATCCATCAAAGCGTAACAGTTATAGACACAACTGTAAGCACAGATATGGTATGCTCATTGTTAAGCTTAGCAAATTCCAGGGAAAGAGTACATCGTTGTATGAGCCAGTTGAAGCGTTAGTAAAGCTAAAACAAGACATAATTTAGTAATCAAAAATAAATGTTGCTTATAACTAGATCTGTCACAGGATATGTTTTAATCATGATATATTATATGCGAGCGCATTTTTCTTTGGTATTAGTTATGTTAATTGTACATGCACGACGTACCAGACATCAGTGCCTTTCGCATTAGTATAGATTTCTCAAGTACTTATTCAATTAGATCAAACTATTTTCTGTTATTCCATCATTAATTTGGAATTATTATCTGTTATTCTAATTATCTACAGTATTGACTAATTTTCTGAATTATTTTTCGTTTTCTCTTTTTACTTTTCGCAGTTTATATGTACTAAATACTCTCTGCAGAGTCTTTGACTTCACACCCCTGATCACACTTGTAATGTGTCTTAGTTTAATAAATGATAAATATTTAATTACTGATTATAACGTAATATTATTACCGAGAAGAAAAATTCCACCTTCGATGTATTTTTCTTCTTAGTTGTATTCTCAAAAAATGCAAATTTCATGACTATGTGTGTTAAATGAAGGAATTATTGTACTAAACGTTCAAGCATTTGTTTCATTCCGATCCTAAAACTGAAGCAACAATTTGGCTTTTCAATTTTGCATGTGATGACTTATACTGCCGCAATTCGTCGAAGCTGATTTATGCAGAGTGCGTGCAATCCGCATACAAAGTTTATTCTGAATGAAGTTTAAACCGAGTTTTAAGTACCGTTTAGTAATATTTTTAATATCATATTTTTTAAGAATCTCATCATCCCATTTTTTACTCATTTTACTCTTCAATGGCGTAGTGTTCGTTGTTTACCTCAAGAAGAAAATTGAGTTCTTTTCATTTTACTGTTGATGCAATGTGTAGTAAGATTATCCGGTAAGTTAAGTAGTAAGGATCCATATCCTTCGTATTCACGAAGTATACTGAAGTGATTGTTTGCTAATGCAGTTAGTTTCTAAAATTGAATTATAGCCAAAGTAGTTTTTCATAAATCCTCGAAGAAAATGTGTATCAGATTTCTTGACGATAATAAGAACTCCATTTTCCATCACATGATATTATACTCGGACATATGTCGACCCACAGGTTTGCTGTTCTATGAGATATTCTCTAAATTTGATTGCGTCTTCAATTGAATGAAAACAAATAATCAAGTGAATGCGATGGACTTACCCATCGTTTGGCCTTGTTGTACAAGAAGCATTGCGATCACGACTACTGTGATGCTGATTGCACAGCTCACAACGACGACTACGATGACGATCACGGTCCCGAATGGGACTACGAGGAGGACTCTGAGCTGGAGCGTGATCCTGGGCTGGAGGACGACTCGGAACTAGAGCGGGACTCTGAGTTCTAGCAGGAGCGGGACGTTCTTGTGTAGTACGACGATGTTCTGTTGAACTACGTTGACGATCTGTTGTACTACGAGGTGGCCGACTTGACTCTCCATCAAGATGTCTTCCTGATGTCGATGGCTCATGATCTACAAATTATGTTAACTCATACACAAAGTTATGGAAGAATGTACATACAATATTTGGTCCTTGATCTGTGGATGCAAATCCACTGCATGTATCTCGGTTAATCTGGGATATGATAACTGTATTTGTATGAAAAAATAATAAATGATCAAGTATTTTCAACCATTATATGAAGATGTTTTCGTTAGACTAGAATCGGGATTAATGAAAGAATAATAAATATTACTATTTTTTCAATTATTATCCAAAACATTCGGTTCATTTTGATTTTCAGAAATGTGAAAGGAATTTTTCTCATACCTCTTCGATCACGAGACGAACGTGGTCTATTCCTCGAGTGTGTAGAGTTAGTTCTTGGCGATCTTCGGTCTTCTGAGATTAGCATAAATTTATATTAGATACTGTTCACTGTTGCTTTTGGTTTGAAATATAAATAGATAAAAGCCATAAGCAGACATAACACACATAGACAAGCCGTAGATGTGGTCAGAGATAGGATTGTATGCATCGTTCTGGCTAGTTATCAATAATTGTAAGCGATGAAAGTTTCCAATAGATCTCAAAAAAAAAATCTAGCATTTGTAACTAAAAAATCACAAGCAATAGCATTCTTCAGAGTTCAGTCATTCGATGATACAATTTCAGCTAAACTTTAACAGATATGTTTTTAATCAGAAATTTGAAGATGTTTTGGCATGAACGAATCAGCTGTCGGCTTACAATTACAATAACTTCCAGTTTTCCGAAAATTTCGAGATATTATTGAATTGAAACATGATTCAGGTTTAAGTTACGATTATTTTTTGTTATTCAGGAATTCAATTTTCACTATGAGCTGGAAGAATGGAGGTCGTTAGTAGTTTTATTATTCATATGAAGGTGAGCACAGCCTTTTAGCACCATAATCCCCAGGGGTTCTTTCTGACGAGTATATTCTGTGTGGAGTTTGTTATTGAGCTAGTAATTTTGAAACTTGTTTTAATGTCGACTTATCACACTTCTAGTATATTTTATATTGATTAGAAGGTCAGTTTAGAAGAATTTATTTTACATTGATATTAACTTCGTTAATAATTTACAAACTTTTCACTGCAGGGTGTCTACTTAAATCTGGAAAGAAAATTCCTTGGTAATTGCAGATTTTTCAGGCAATTTTTCAATTTCTCAAGGTGTAGCGGAGAAAAATTTTTTTATTCAGAGACCGCTCAAACAATGCAAGTCATACAGCTTCAATCTGTATCTCTGAGAAAAAATTTGTATCACATTAGAGTTTAGTGTTTCGAAAAAATATTTCATTCGTAAAACGAAAATTCCCCGATGATTCCAGATTTTCCAAGTAGTAGACACCCTGTATTTGATATATATATTACACTACACATTATTAATCAAGTTTCAAACCAGAATAATGCGCCTACACGCACATTATATATTTATATAGTTTTCTAAGAAGCGCAGAGCAAATGATTATATTATCAATATATCTAGAGAATTGGTATATCGTATCTATAAACTAAATTGATTATTATTTGATTCGAAAATTTGTTCCGTATTATTTTTCCAATTGTTTGATGCATCTTGATTTTCCTTGGTATCGAAATAATATATTTTTAAATATTAAATTCAACTTGACGATTTTTTTTAAAAGAATAATGATAATTTTGTAAGAAAATTATCAACTTGAAAATTGTGATTTGATTTTTATATTCTCTTCATCTTCGAAGTGATGATGTCGTCCAGTTGATGATCTTCCATTTATCATGTTGTAATTTTTGAAGACATTTTTTTTACACATTTGAGTGAAGAAATTCATTTTTCTTAAACACATTTGAGTGAAATTCTTCATGTATCGTTGTTCAAAAATGTATAGATTTGATAATATTTTGATATTTATAGAATAATTGAATTATTAAAAAAGTTTATGAACAAATAAAACGAGTCTCAATATCTTGGGTAAGTATAACTTGAATAACACGTTAAAGACTCTGCAGACTCGAATTTGATAATGATGTTTCTTTAATCTTCCTGGTGGTGTTCATCTGTTGGTATCTTCAAATGTTGTATCTCCAAGTTGATCATCTTTCATCTTCAATGTTGTAATTTTTTGAAAATTAATTCCTCTACATTTGATACATCGCGATTTACAATTCCACAAACAAAGAGCAAGAAGTGATTATCATTCGTTTTAATTTAGAAATACCAAAACTCTAGAAGACTTTAGATTTTTCAATGATTGAGTAAACGAGTTTACGAATAAGCTCAGATGGCATATTTCAAAATTTGAATTGTTACATTACTGATTTTATTCGAGACATGATGATTTTAGAAAAGATATTAATCTTCAGCAAACTCTAATTTGATATTCAATCATGTCTCATAATCTTCCTGATGGTGTTTCTGATCCACAATCTTCGGGTGATGCTTCTTTCAATCGATGATCTCCCATCATTGATGACAAGTTTCCAAACGAATTCAAATAGGATAAAATTTGATGGAAATATTTTAAACAAAAGAGTTTAGTGAGTCTCAAAATATTAAAACAAGTATTAAAAAAATTCTTTCAAGTTACGACATCAAATTATAGAATATTTAACTCGAAAATTCTAATCTTCAGGGTGGTGTTTTTATTCCATATAATCTTCGGGTGTTGTGTCAGTTTTCAATCTCTTCAATGGTGTTTTTGTTTAAAGATCTTCGATTTCTTGATAATTATTTAAAATCTTCGTTGTTGTTAATAGGGGACCAAAGTTCCAAATTCAATAAAAAATTAATCAACGACCATGAATGAGCATAGAAAGTTTAATCTAGTTGTAATTCTTTGATGCAAAAAGTAAATATAACACAAAATCCCATCTTGCGTTGTGTCAAAATATAAATACGTAAACAGAAAAAAAATAGGCATGCACTATATGACAAATTTCCAATAAAGAAAAATCGGTCGTTAATTATTCTGTGCAAAAAATAATCCAGAATCTTCAATAGGTGGTATAAATTTTTGTAGAAGTCAGCGTTGTCTATCAAATAATTAGCAAGCAAAAGTAATAGTTAGCAGCATGAACATTAAGCTTAATGTCATCAGATAACAAGAAAAATATCTTACATCTTTTACTTGATCACATGAAATCTTCGCCCCGAGTTGGTTCTTGCAATGAAGATAATCCCTATGTAAGTAAAAAGTTAATTATTTGACAAAGAACATATATCCTCACAGCGTATAATAAGTTGTCTCCCATCTTCAAGTGTTGTCGTTGCCGTTGTCGTTGTCGTGATCTTGATGTTGTTCCTCCAAGGTACATAACTTTCTTGCCATTGTCAAATAGGTTGAAGTCAAGTTGTAAAATTATGATAAGAACAATCTCAATTCATCAAATTTATGTTGGTATACAGAAGACATGTATACTTTACAGATACTCGGATAGGTAAAACGTTTGAAAATCTTTGATTCCAGCTTCCATCTTCGTGTGCAGATATTGATTATCAAACTCACCATAAAAGTGCTACATTTATTGTAGAAAAAGAAGAATCTAACATCACACATTACCCGTCCGTGCCGAAGATCTCCTATCCGCAGGTCCTTCGGATATATTAGCACCTATCCTGCTGAGTATCTCGTTCCTTATATTGTCTGTGAGAGTTTCGAGTTGTGTTGGACTTAAGCGAACACTGAAAGTAGATTTTTGTCGAAATGTTTTTTACCAGATTGTTCAATCAGAATTTTCTATCACACCCACTTCGTCATTCCTAAAAAACTTATTACATAGATCACCGTATCTACAGAGTTTACTTTTCATAATTCGAACTAATTTTCAAAAAATATGGGTACCGATCTCAAATTTCTTTTTTTTTTGCTCATAGATGATGCTTGTTTTGTTCAATGCTTAGATTCATCGTGAATTCATAGACTATTTTTAAATTTACTGAAGAAAAAAATTCGACAAAATGTAATCACAGTTTCTTCCTCGTTTCTGCGTCGAATAAAATGAGGTAGTCATATCAATTCTAAAATAAATGAATCTCCAAATTGTATAATCATTTACAAATAGTGAAGGTGATCAATGAAATTCAGGACTATACCAAAGTTATACAAGCTCTTGAAGAACTCCAGGCTTCCCAGAAGCCGAATGTTCCCTAAATTCCGTATTTCATTACTTGGGATAAAAAAAGTTTCAAGATTCCGTTGTTGAAATTAGACATAATTCACGTTTCAGATGGTGATTACTCACTGCCTACTCCTTCTGTCGGAAGACCTGGATCTAGAATGGCTCCGACTTCTTCGACGTGAAAGTCTTCGTGATTCTTGGTCCCTCCTTCTACGTTCGCTCATTTTTTCCTTATCAAATTGTTCGATACGGTATTGTTTGTACGCCTCGTGCTTCTCCAGCCACTTCTGTTTTATCTTCCAAATGCGTCTTTTTTCGATGTATGATCTCGATCTACGCACATTCATACCTAAATGGAACATGCTGAGGTGAAAAGAACGCGGAATCTCCAACGCCCTACTAGAACTATCACTGTGTTCAATAAAAATGAAAAATCGTTCTCTACGAAAGATAGTATGTATTGTAAAAGCGGTAGAATTCACTGTAACTATTCGCGAATTTGCAACATTACACACGGTGTAGAAACCCACGCCGTAAGTGTAGGTTTGTTGCTAAGTTATGACGAGTAGGCCTCGAACTTTGATATTAGAACCTTTCTCTTTTGCACTCACAAATCGCAATCAATACTATCGGAAAGTCTTGAGCAAATTATCTTGCTAAATGAATAACTAAGAAATGAATCGCGAACGAAGTGAAAAAAGTTGGGTTATGTTATGGTTTTATTACGAAAGCGATATGCATAGTGCATACTGTATGAAAAGCTCGCTTTGTTTAACCGTGGGGAAACAGTCTTTATCGTATACGAAGACCAAATCTTGAAAATATTTTCAGAGAATATAACGAAAACAGCACAAAGTCAGGTGGTGATTTTGTACTTAGTACACGTAATTTGAGAAAACGTATAACAACGAGTAATGAAATACTAGCGTGTTTCTTACCAAACGGAAAATCAGCTTGCACAACACATGCGGCACGAACAGAGACAAACAACAGATACTTTTTGCGATAAAAACTTCACACAATGAACAAGTTTATAAACACACAAATTGGTTGAGTAGATAAGGATGCGTCAAGCGCAGAAAGCGTGCATAACCTAAAATGGCGATGATTTTATTTCACTCTTTGTTAAAAATAGTTGAGCTACGAAGACCGAGTCCCCTTGTTCATTGAAGATTGAAATTAGAGTGACGCTACGGCCTACGCTACCCGAAATGACGCCCAAACGAAATGAAACCGTTATTATAATCTTATAATATGCTTCGAGTGCGAGTGAATACCCACGCGCGCCGTGGACTCTGAACGTGAATGGCCGTGAATGGCCATGAATGGCGTCTACCTACGCATCTGTACAAACTGCGCATGCGCGCGCAGCCAACTTCTGAATTCAGAAGGCGCGGAGGTGAAATTCATTCAAATTCAGATTATAGTATTTCACGAGGTCATAAGGGCCGAGCTGCTTATCGGACGGATGTCGTCGAGGGGGTATCAAAGCTAGATAAAATGTATAAGGAGAACTGTGTTATGCTAGAATTTCAATTATAATAGTCGTAACTTGTAGTTGGGAAATATGTTATATTAAATAAAAATTAGATATTGTTGTACATATCAATCATTCTACGTCAAGTGGGACGGATTTGGGTAAAGATATTCCTTGATGTTTCTGATTCTTTCGTAATTTGTTTTTTTTTTAAACTTGCACGGTTTAGAAGCTAAAAGAAGTTGAATTTTCAACACCAAACCAAGTTGAAGAGAAAAAAGTTTCATGTATTTATTTTAGCCAGAGAATATGTAAACAAAAATTACAAAAGAATCAGTAATATCGAGGAATATTTATGGCCAAATCCGTCCCGCTTGACCTGGATTCACTCATATTTGAATAATATTCAGAAGCGATAACACCGCTTTATCTCGAGACCTGACTTCTTCCATATCGTTAAAATTATCAACTTCTGTGATTATTCACACACTCGTGTAATCAAGCTCTCACCTACTCTTATTCTCCGTTACGTCAAGCTCCGTTACGATGTAATCAAGCTCTCACTTTCTACTCCTATTCTCCGTTACGTCTTATTCTCTCTGCAGCTATCGTTAAAATTATCAATTTCTGTGATTATTCACACACTCGCGCAATCAAGCTCCCATTTTTTACTCCTATTCTCCGCGTGATCAGAGTTTTTTGATATCCTCGTTTAGGTTGGATGCGAAAATGTTCGTAAACTTATAAAAAACCAGCGATTTATGTATAATTTTCATTGTAAGATGAGACTGCTCATTTTATTATGCGAGTCGAACAAAAGATGTTATTCATCTGGCGTTTAGGGAGAATTTTAATTTGCTTTCGGCTGAGTTAATGGAATGGTACGCAAACTCCGGTCAATGTTAGTATAAACAATGAACTCACGAGCTTACGTTTTAGGTCACGTAATTTCCTGCGATAGCTGAGATCAGAGTAGGTTCGCCTAAAGCCAGATGGACAAACTCCGATAAGATGAAATAACAATTTATATTCCTGGTGAGATATCAAACAGAGCTTGGAAGTTATTATATTGCACGACAGAGTTGACTGCGGGTTACTTTATTGTATATTTCTTACGATACAGATTATGAGTATAATTACGTGCATATATACAGATGTTTTGACAGAAATTAGGCAATTGAGTAAATTTTTTAGTATTATAGTCTTAGAGTTTTAGAGCAGAACAGATGTGCTCTCAAATTACGATCCAAGTAGAATATTATATTGCTGCTTTAGCGACTGATTTCAATTCTTATTGTATTATCTGAATAAATTATTCCATATCTCTTATTATGAAATTCTTACTACAATTCTGTTAAAAGTTGCTAAAATTTGGGACCGTCTGAAACTTGAGTTCCTTTATCGGAGGAACGTACTCCAATTCTAATAGCACGAGAATATTTTCTCCAGTCCGCAAGTACGACGCAGGTATATAAAGAGTCATTTGTGGACCGACAGCAGGCCAGTATCTTCCCAAGTTGTTACCATTTATGAAAGCAATTCCTTTTCCCCAACCCGTGGTATCTAGAAAAGTATCTAGCGGGGTATCAGGCACTGTAAATATCGTGGAAAGAAACAGTGGGCTATCGTCCAGAAGTCTGTCAGCTTGGATAGCAGTTAGATTATGTAAATGCTGTAGATTGGGAAAGTGGAAGCCGGTGACGTTCCACTTCGACAAAGGGTTACCATTCAGCGTTGTGTTGCCTATACCCTAAAAAAAACCCATGGAGTAACAATCGTTAAACATGATATACGATGGACATAAAAAAAATGTAATATTCTTGTTTCTAAGTTTGAAAAATACAACCCATTATGAAATATATGTCGATATATTTTAGAGTTAGTTGGGTCTTACCTTGAAATCGTGAATTTCATTCCCATAGTTGATGTGGCCTTGATTCTCTACTAAAATCTGCAATCGTCTTGCGTATGGATTTGATAATGAGATAGTCTTGACCGCGTACGCTCGACTTAGAGTTCCAAGAAAGCGATTATCTTCATAAATTAACGCCCTATCGTGTATGGAAGTGGTGCTGAGAACACTAGGGTCAGTATGGGTCACTGGTAGATTTGTTTCGTAAAGAACCAACGCAAGATAAATACCGAACGATTCGAATGTCGGTGGTATATCTTGCATTAGTTTACTTATTCCAAATAAAGCCCGTGCGTGTGGGTCGAACAAATGTAGGATTGGGTTCATTACGACCGTGCCATAATCTCCTTTAGGCGATTGTGGAGTTATCGTTATATTCGGGATCGGCAAATACTGCAAATAGCAATGTATATTATTTATGAATTATGCAGTGGCTGCTTGAAGATTCGATTAAATTTCCAAGATATACTCATTCATACGAATTTTGTCACGATCAGATTACATATATTTTCGGGCCAGTTACCGTTGCAACGACGTTCTTGATGTCGAAGTATTTTTGTGTCAGATCTCCGGCTTCTGTTATAGGCGCGTCATAATCGTACGAAGTTAACTGAGGCTGGTATTGAGGACCTGTGTTTGCTCCTGCGATAAAATTGATCAGTTTAAAACGCCGTAGAGATTTGATCAAGTTTTTAGACGTACCTGATGTAAATCCGAAGTTGGTTCCCCCGTAGAACATGTAGATATTGACAGATGCACCTAAAGCCAACATCTCGTCCAACTTGTTTGCTACGGTGTTGGAGTTCACCCTTTGGTAAGGCTCTTCCCAGTGTGTCAGCCATCCAGAATAATATTCGGAATTAACGAACGGGCCCTATATTGACGCAAATACTTAGAACCTTTCTTGTCTTTAAATACATCTAACGTAGAAAAAAGTCGATCGCAAGTACGCGATTATTCTACCATCATGAAATGCATGCAGGAATATATTTATAATTTGCAGTGCATCTTGTAGATCTTAATCTCATCCTGCACGCTCTTAATTAGTTTTAAATACATATCTTCATTCGAATATTGATATTGAATGTGAAATCGATACCCTTGGCTGAAAGAGTCGCATGGTTGCAAAAGATTGTTCGACATTTGATCCAACGCCAAAATCTACGGTGGTGTAAACTCCTGGCACCATGCCACAACGAAGCATTCGGTTCATTGTACCATCCGTCGTGTAAAGAAGAGCTTCATTTTCCACATGATGGGAGAGAAGATCTCGGACTTGGGACGTGTAACTTAAATCGCAGGCGTTGTAACTTCCGTACTCGTTTTCAACCTATAGTCAATATTGAGCCATGGTCAGTTCACGGATTCGTTTTAGATAGGACAGAGAAGAATTGGTGTGACGCGGTGGATTCATTCAGTAATTCAAAATTCCACTGTTGATATCCTTACCTGGACCATGATGACCGGGCCACCGTTTCCTCTTAAAAACGGCTTGACCCTTGTCATTAGCTCGTTAATGTACGTCGCTACGTAATTCATGTAGCCTAGGTGAATACAAAACCGTATTAGGGTGGGCAGAAGGATTTTGTATAATCGTACTTGAAGTTTGTATCACAGATTGAAAACACTTACGGGTGTCACTGGTTCGCAGTCGAATATCTGGCACAAGACCCAGCAGCCAGACCGGGAAGCCACCCTAAAGCAAATTAAGGGATGATTATGCGTCATTCTGATATATTTATGCTATTTCACATGAAATCCCTTACAAAGTCTCTTTCAGCGCAGATGTATGGGCCAGGTCGAAGCAGGACATAGAGGTCTTCTTCTTGGGCAAGAGTCAGGAAGTACTCCAGGTCTGCATCTTCCCCCCAGTTCCACTGTCTTGGTTTAGGCTCGTGTAGACTCCACTCGACATATCTGAGTCATTGATTATGATTAATGCTGTGGTGATGAAATTCTGAAATTATTCTTACGTGGACACCGCGTTCAGGCCAGCTGCCCTCAGCTTCCTCAGCCTGTCCCTCCAGTAAACTCTGGGCGTCCGGAAGTAATGAAAACTACCGGAAACGTATCGGAACGGTCTCCCATCCAGTAGAAACTCATTCTGCTCGTAGTCTACTACAAAGCTGGTTCTTGTGTTGTTTCCCTGCAATGCAAAGTCAATTACGTGCTAGGTATACATATTCTATGATATAATCAGCAATCAAAGTAATAACGTATCTCAGTCGGCTATAGCTGCAGGCGTATAACTTTTAGTATGGCGATACGGTATAGAGACTTTAATCACTATTCAAGATGTAGTTTGAAACTTTCGTGAGTTTAAACAACCAGTATATATTCGTGGATTTTTTTTTCGTGATTCTTAGCTGTTTTCAATTCCGATAGCAGCACCACTATCTCTGATCTTTGAACCTTATATGCTTGATATAAGAGCTCTCAGAGGAAGAAATGGTAACTCTTAGGTCGTCAGTAGAGCGATTCTCTGGAAAGTAACGCGCCTCGCCGGCATATAGACAACCCAAACATCAAGCGATTTAGCGATTGTGTTTTATTTCGCAAATCGCCAGCCCTTTGGCTACGTGGGAAATAAAACCCAATCCTCGATGATTGAGTTGCTCAATGCAGACACGTTACTTTCCAGAGAATCGCTCTGTATATCAATTCCGAAAGTTTCAACGTTAATTCAGATACATTCTTTCCGTATACCCAACTGAAAGAAAAATCCCAAATTTTCGTTCTTTCCGATTTGGAAACAAAGCTAAATTTCAAATGCTTTGGGGTACGAGTTATCATTATTCAATCGGGTTGAATAACTTTGGCCAAATTTTTTTGTCAGCTAGAATGAATCGAGGGGGTGAGATCTCGAGAATTTCCACTTTCGTAAAACAAGGATTATTCTAAGCTGCACAGTGTCCCTGTGCACGCTTATGAGATATGAGAAATGCCATGTTTCATAAGAAAACCATAATATTTTTTCGACTCACCGTGTCTATCGGAATCGAGCCTTCGACCGTCAAGACTGAGGTGAAGGCCAGAAGTGTCCACGTAACTAAATCCATGTCCTTTAGCCGAGCCGCAATTTATTCAAGACGTTGACTTGACTTTCTACTGGCAACTACTGACCAAGCCACGGCAAACGTACCGAACTTGCATTAAATAACGGAAGAATTAGACGTTGAACCTTGAGGTAGCCAGCGATGATACCTACTCTCCGTTGTGATAAGACGCGTCGGAATGTCAATATGAATATGAGTTTCTACTGATTTGTTGAACCATCCGCACTGCGACACGAGAATAGACTTAATCATGAGAAAGATTGCACAACTTAAAGTGCGATAAACGATAATGCGAAAAAGACCGAGAACCGTTAACTTGAATTTTTATTTATTTGCCTGGTCATAATTCATTGAATCTCTGACTTTCCTGGAGTGAGATTTCAGTTCTTCAGAGTGAAAATCGTCCCACTCTCGATTCCACTGCAAAACAGAATGAAATTTCACTCTTTTGGAGTCGGTTTTTCACTCTTTTTGTCACTCTTGTAAAGGGCTGCGCGATTCTCACTCGACAAAATTCAGAGACCTGCAGGTTCCGAAGCGATCGTAACGTTCAGACCTAATACAAGGAAAGGTGGAAGGAGCACAGGGCTTTCAGATTCTCAGGTATGTCGATTGTGCAGTAAAAAGCTTGACAACTTGCAACCCTGGTTTGTCTCGAATATAACGTATACCGGTTTTAGTTTAACTATTTTTAGCCGTTCTGCTAACTATCAGCAACTATTTTTTGCTCCTGGTCACCAACGCCATACGTCCGAAAACCCACGGTAGGGCGAAAAATTATTTCTTAGACCGAACTGGTTATACAGGTATCGAAGAATGTCACACGATTCACCCAAAATCACTCGTTCATATATTTTCATATGTATCATCTACATCTTCAGGGGGCTCATACTGTAACTCTGGCGTTCCAGAATAACTGCAGAAAGAATAACTGCACAAAACAAGGTCAATTCATGGAATAGGAGCAGCTCATTAGCAGCCGCCTATTGTTCTTCATGATTTCAGTGCTGTTTTGCCGTTATTTCCGCAGTTATGAGTTACAGAATATAAGCCCCCTGGTTAGCTGTAAGCCTTGGAATGAATTTTGCACAGTTCGAGGAACTCAGCAAACCGTTGATAACGTTTGATCATTTCCAACGACTGAATTAGGAGGGAAGGATTGACTTGCGCTAATAAATAACACAAAGGGCCAATAGCGATAAAAAATTTGTCATATATTTAGAGTTTTTTTTTATAAAAAAAATAGTTTGTAGAGTTTGCCGATCTTGACACCGGGGATTCGAATAAGTTCCACTAACTGCGTCGGATAGTACTCATATTTGGGAAAGTCTGGAAACTGACTTGCATTCTTTCAGGGACGTACTCCAACTCTAACAACTGTATGTCATTTGGTCCAGTGTGCAAATACGCTTTAGGAACATACATAGTAATTTGTGGACCAACAGCAGGCCAGTATCTTCCCAAGTTTATACCATTTATGAAAGCAATACCTTTTCCCCAACCTGTAGTATCTAGGAAAGTATCCCGCGGGATATCAGATATTGTGAATTCCCCGCTAAGAAACAATGGACTATGGTTCAAAAGTTTGTCCGTTCGAATAGCGGTGAGATTACTAAATTGTCGGTCGTCGGGTAGCCGAAAGGCTGTTGCATTCCACTTCGGCAAAGGGAGACCATTCACGGTTACATTCTCCAAACCCTAGGAAAATACATAAGCTTTGGTAAGACGGTCGTTAAAAATGATATACGATCAAGTAACAAAATTTAATATCCTTGTCCATAAACTTACAATTTATGTTTTAGCGTGTTAACATATAGTGGAATGCGTGTTGCTACGCTAGAACAAGATGCGTCATACCTTGAAATCGTGTAGTTCATTTCCAAAATTTACGTGCCCCTGATTTTCAACTAAAATTTTCAACTGTCGTGCGTATGGATTTGACAACGGAATAGACTTCACCCCATGCATTCGACTTAGTGTTCCAAGAAACTGGTCATCTTCGTAGACTAATGCTCTATCATGTATGGAACCGACACTGAGAACGCTGGGATCAGGACGGTTCATTGGAAGAGTTGCTTCGTACAGAACCAACGCAAGCGAAATACCGAACGATTCAAATGTCGGTGGTATATCTTGCATTGGTTTATTTATCCCAAGTACAGCCCGTGCGTATGGGTCGAACAAATGTAAGATTGGGTCCATAACGACCGTACCATAATCTCCTTTTGGCGATTGTGCAGATATCGTTGAATTCGGGATCGGCAAATACTGCAAATAGCAATGTATATTATTTATGAATTATGCAGTGGCTGCTTGAAGATTCGATTAATTTTCCAAGATATACTCATTTATACGAATTTCGTCACGATCGAATTACATATATTTTCAGGCCAGTTACCTTTGCAACGACGTTCTTGATGTCGAAGAATTTTTGTGTCAGATCTCCGGCTTCTGTTATAGGTGCGTCATAATCGTATGAAGTTAATTGAGGCTGGTATTGCTGGCCCAAATCGGCTCCTGCGAAGATATTTTATTATAGTCGTGAACTCTGTATGATTCGAATCGTGATTTTGTCAAATTTCTTGGACGTACCAGATGTCAATCCGAAGTTAGTTCCCCCGTAGAACATGTAGATGTTGACAGATGCACCTAGAGACAAAATCTCGTCTAGCTTTCTTGTGACGGAGCTTGCGTTTACCCGTTGATAAGGCGCGTCCCAATACGTTAACCATCCAGAATAGAACTCCGAATTAACTAATGGACCCTGTAGAGATACGGAACTACGTATAATATATCTCTCATTCATATTTCAAACTCGATATCGTGGAAAAAAAATTTAACGAATGATCATACTCTCGGCTGAAATAGACGCATAGTTGCGAATGATTCTGCTACATCTGCATTGACGCCAAAATCCACGGTGGTGTAAACTCCGGGCACCATACCGCAACGAAGCAAGTCGTTCGAATCTCCGTCCGTAGTGTAAAGAAGAGCATCATTCCTCACGTGGTGAGCGAGGAGATCTCGGACTTGGGAAGTGTAGTTCAAATCACAGGCGAAATAACTTCCGTACTCGTTTTCAACCTATGGTTAATCGAGCCACGGTCGATTAATTCAGACAAAAAATTACTGTGACATAGCAGATTTACGCAGAAATTCAAAATCGTAATAAATGTTGGCATCATTACCTGGACCATAATGACTGGGCCACCGATTCCTCTTAAAAACGGCTTGACTCTGCTCATTAACTCGTTAATGTACGTTGCTACGTGAGTCATGTAACCTGGACGAATACAAACCGTATTAGTATAGGAGCACAAGAATTTTTATGAACGTGTGGCAAGTTCGTACTACAATTTTAGAAACACTTACGAGCGTCACTGGTTCGCAGTCGATTGCGAGGCACGAGATTCAGAAGCCAGGCTGGCAAGCCACCCTAGAGGGAATTAAGGGATGATTACGCGTAATTCTGATATATTTATACCGTTTCGCATCAAATTTCTTACCAAATCTCTTTCGGCACAGATGTATGGGCCAGGCCGGAGCAGGACATAGAGATCTTCTTCTTGGGCAAGAGTAAGGAAGTACTCCAGGTCTGCATCGTCCCCCCAGTTCCATTCTCTTGGACTAGGTTCGTGTAGACTCCACTCGACGTATCTGAGTAATTGATTGTGATTATGTTGAAGTCATGGACGTTTGAAATTATTCTTACGTGGACACCGCGTTTAACCCAGCCGCCCTTAGCTTTCTCAGTCTGTCCCTCCAATACACTCGGGGCGTCCGGAAGTAATGAAAGCTACCAGAAACGTAACGAAATGGCTCTCCATCTAGTAGAAACTGATTCTGCTCGTAGTCGACTACAAAACCCCATCTCTCGCTCTCTCCCTATAGTGCGAATTCAATCAGGTATAATCGCAACAGAAAAATCCAATAACGTATTCCAGTATTTAGCAGCTGGAGTATTATAACTTTCAGTTCTCTTTATCACTATTTGAGTGGCGAAGACTTTCGTTACTTTAAATAATAAGTGTCTATATGCGTAAAAGATGAATTATTTGTAACAAGTTGGTTTTAGTACTTTCAGTACTTATCGCGGTACCACTATCTTTGACTCTTGAGCTTTGCAGAGTGCGTGACAGCGTTATAGCGTACTCTTCGAAAATGTGAAAAATAAATGGTAGTTGCAACAATTCTAATTTCCTATAAGTTTTTCTCATGAGGTGAGCACTCCTAGGTTTTTATAGAACAAAACTCAACATAGCAGTACGGCTTTCCTCTAAACACATATAATATGCCATAAGGAAAAAATTATTAATAGAATAATAACGCTCTACTGATTTACCGTTTCTATTGTGTCCAAGCCTTCGACGGTCAAGGTTGAAGCTAAGGCCAGGAATATCCACGTAGTTAGATCCATGTCTTTTAGCTGTAGCACAGCTCGTTCAAGATGTATCTTTCCACTAGCAATGACTAGCCAAGCAGCAATAAACAGACGAGACTTGCATTAAATAATGGACGAATCAGACGTCGAGCTTCGAATTGCTCGGAGATCGGAGATACTCTCCGTGGCGACAAGCTGGGTCGCAATGTCAATGAAGAATTTCTTCCCATAGTGTTCGCGTTAGATTGTGGCTGTTCATATGTGGAACTGAGTTTCATTGGCGAAAGGGTATGGAGTACAACGTGCGATAAGCGAATAAATGCTGCCTCTGCTGATTCGTTTCGTTATGCAGTCAGGGTCTGCTGATCGAACCTCAACAAATGAACTGATACCAGGATAACCGGAAGAAATAAGAACCAATAACCGGACAAATAAGAACCAATATTATAATACCCGCGATTAGCGAGAAGCAGAAGTTAATCGAGACTGGACAGGGAGAAATAGACCAGCATGCGAGTAGTATAGACGCACAAGGTCGAGATCAGATTCTGTAGTGAAAACTTCGCGAGATACATATGGTGGCATATCAAGATTTAATCATTCTCGAAACCTCGCCGAAAGCATTCCGGGCTATGTTATAAATTCAGTAAATTGATGTGGCATACTTCTATTTATTCGTCTAATTGCTTTTATTTCACAGTACATATAGAGGTAATTAGACGAAAATTAAATTAAATTTGATGTTTAATTTGAATCTTAAACATAATACAACATGAATTCGTCTGATATTAAATGACACGTTTTATCACATATGGGTAGATCATAAGTAGACTCGTATAGATATGGGACGCACTAAATTCACGAGACGACACGAGGACACGAGACATGGCAATGGGGAAGGATCTTGGGGTCAGATACCAAATTTTTTGAATAAATAATATAAATAATTAACTCTTATATTCTAAGTTACTGCCAGAAGAGCAGTCTTCGCCACCAGCTCTTTGTCTCAGTCGTTGTTTCAGCGATTAACTGTGAACCTGCAGTTACAGTGGTGGCAGCTGTAGATGCATCTTCAATTTCAGACTCCTCTACACCCACAGTATTTGTAGTTGATTCAACAAGACTGTCTGATTCTGTCGTAGACACTGCATTTGTGCTGGCTGCGGATACGGGCTCCGTTTCGGAATTTGCAATAGATGAGGCTACACTTTCTAAGCCTGCAGAAACATCCTCAGTTTCGACTTCTGTCGTGGAAACTACATTCACACTGGTTACAGTTACAGACTCGGTTTCGGAATCTGCGGTAGATGAGGCTACACTTTCTAAGCCTGCAGAAACATCCTCAGTTTCTACTTCTGTCGTGGAGACTACATTCACACTGGTTACAGTTACAGACTCCGTTCCGGAATTTGCGGTAGATGAGGCTACACTTTCTAAGCCTGCAGAAACATCCTCAGTTTCGACTTCTGTCGTGGAAACTACATTCACACTGGTTACAGTTACAGACTCGGTTTCGGAATCTGCGGTAGATGAGGCTACACTTTCTAAGCCTGCAGAAACATCCTCAGTTTCTACTTCTGTCGTGGAGACTACATTCACACTGGTTACAGTTACAGACTCCGTATCGGAATTTGCGGTAGATGAGGCTACACTTTCTGAGCCTGCAGAAACATCCTCAGTTTCGACTTCTGTCGTGGAAACTACATTCACACCGGTTACAGTTACAGACTCCGTTTCGGAATTTGCGGTAGATGAGGCTACACTTTCTGAGCCTGCGGAAACATCCTCAGTTTCGACTTCTGTCGTGGAAACTACATTCACACTGGTTACAGTTACAGACTCCGTTTCGGAATTTGCGGTAGATGAGGCTACACTTTCTAAGCCTGCAGAAACATCCTCAGTCACGAGTTCTGTCGTGGAGACTATGTCTTCGCTGGCTCCAGATTCACTCTCCGATTCAGATTCGGTACTGATAGAGATTACAGTAGTGGTGCTCGCTGGAGTATTTTCAGGTTTTGATGTTGTGGTGGTAGCATTCACTATTTGTTCTGTGTCTGGGTGTTTCGTTGAGTGGAAATTTGGTGATTTGGCGTGTTCTCTGAATCCGTGATGTTGGTTATTGCCTGCAGGGTGTCGGTTGTTGGTCTGTAGGTCTTGTTGGTTGTGGAATCGTTCGTCAATTGAAATTGGTTCGTCACGGTGGTTGTTTGAGATTTTCTCATCATTTTTTATGGGGATCCTACCCGCCGAGACCACTGCAGCGGCGAGGATTGTAAGTGCGATTAAGTAGGTAACTGGAAGAAAAATTAGAAATCTGTGAAAACTTTGTATTGCAATTTCAACATTCAACTAAAAGCATAGCCTAATAAAGTAAGCATTTTATCGGATGAAGTATGCGATCATTTGCCAAGCAAGTGATGTATTTCGAAAGGTAAAATCATTTTGTCAAATAAAGAGAGAAAAATATGCCTTTGGAACGGTGTAGTTATTTTGATTCAATCATTAGGAGTTGTGCAGCTAAAGCTGACCCTATGAAATATCGACGGAGTTTCATCTTCGCGAGAACACAAAATGAGTATCATATAATATGTCTTGAAGATATTTAGATGAATTCGAATTCCCAAACAAATGAACATTGCAATTGTTCGAAATCGACTTCTGAATAAGTGAAGGAAACAAAAATGTTGTAAAAAAATATTTTTCTAATGGAATCATTGTTGTAAAATTATTGTGTTCGTGTATTTCTTGATCTCACCCGCATAGCCTTCGCTTAAAATCTAGAACTGATCCGCAATTGAAAAGTAACGATGTTTTAGACAAGTGTATTCTTATTATCTGAGAAACTCACCTCTCATTTTACTTAGAAGTTCTTTAGAGCTGTATGTGGCAAGGAGATGTGTGCTTGAATGCTTTCCAATTATTATTACTTCGAGGTTTTATAGTACCGAATTTTCCGTCTAATCTAATGATATCACCTGTTTATTGATTACAATGCCTGAGTATGATTCATTCACAGGTACTGTATCAGCATAGGATGTTTCATTACCTGATCGGAAGATGCGATAATTCAACGTTATAAAGAGGAAGCGGATATTGGCCTGTTCAATGGAAAATTATGTCTTATCCTAATAAAAGAATCTAGTTAATCGGGTCGATTGAATCACCCGATTCTTCGTCATTGACATTGTCGATAGACTTATACGAGTTTGAGCATCATCCGGTTGATCAGTATCAGCAAGATATACTATCTCGCAATTTTATGTAGACCAATTTAGCAGTGGAGTCATCGCAGGTGCAGATTTTGAATTCTCTCTAGGAAGTTCATGTCCGTGTACAACGAAAAAGGGGTCTTCTAATGAACTTCACTATCTTTCAAATTCTTAAATCTACACTATTGGGCTCGTATACTGGCAACAAGATCGGAAAACTCTGTTTTAACAGATGTATCACAAATTATTTTCAACTGTAGCGTATATTCTTACGGTATTCATCCGATTTGGAGGAACTTCTAATTTCATTTGTCTGAAAAATTCTGAATATGCTTTTCAATTGAACAGACTAAAAATATTGGCGAAGTCTGGAATCTTTAACGTTAATTATTCCTAGTCCACTGTCAGGACTTCGAATGTAGAGCATTTGTGTTGAGCCGCACGTATATCGCTTCCAAATCTGAAACTTCGGCTCGTATAAGGCCAAAAAATACGGGGCTCAGGGTGAAACAAACCTATCAGTGATCTGATTTCGATCGTGATTTTTGTTTCGATGAGAAATTTGAACTAGTTAACTTCTCTTTATACTGGCCAGATTTGATTTAATGTCCAAATCTTCAAAGTTCAGTACATCTTATAATTTTTATTCCGTTTGCGTACCTACCATCTCTCACAAAATAACGTCTAAGTAAGTATTTCATGCGTCGAAGACTTACTACTTGCGAGTTAGTCGCGTCCATTCGAGCTGTAATTTGTCACTTGCTCTCGAATTTTCGTTACACAATATCATTATGAGAACGGTAAGTAGGTTTTGAATCACGGCGGAAAATATGGCGTACCGCTCAATTTTCATTCGTTAAAAAGCTGATGTTCATGGTTCCTGTTGTTACGGCAAGACAACCATTTTATTGCTATGCAGAGCAATTGATATTGCGTCAAATGTTTACTATGAACTAAGTTGACTGCAAACATTATTTCGTAAGTTCCATCTATAGGGTGAATGGATTTTGATGAATTGATTTGTCATTTAGGCTGATTTAGGTAATAATCAGATGGTGGATTCACAATAATACAATAATACGAGGTTTTATTGTTCTAACTGTTCAAGCGTTATTAACAATACAGCCTACTGATAAATAGCAAGCAACACAGATGACTTTTAATTACTTTCAGGTAAAAGCGAAGAAAGTACTATAGCTATAATAAACTAATGACTATAAATTATAGAATTAAGGATACCGTTTATATTGAGATTATAAACGTATCATAATTGGAATAAGATCCAGCCATACTCAGACAATTTACTTCTGACGGTTACATTTGCTTCTAGTGGTTTAATGCACATTAATATGTAAATGTGTGTGTACATTGAGCATGTATCTCTAGTTCAATGTAACTGAATTTCCAAATGGTTTCCATCACTTGTTATCTATGGTCCATTGATGACCTATCTCAGCCGAGAGTGATGGGGTCTCGGTCTATGATGTGGACGTTTGTTTTGTTGAGCGGTGTTACTTGGACTCGTAGCGACAATAGTTTCGGGAGCATCATTTACTACTCCACTAATGCTTTCAGCGGCCACCACTGCATTAATGTCAGAAGAAGAATCGATTGTAGATTGGGCTGTCACAGAGCCAACTGCGTTGACGTTTGAACTCACGACTTCAACACTTGGAGCTGATACTGCATTCGGATTTTCCGTTGCGGTGATAGGTGTGGCCGATATACTAGTGATTGGATCTAATACACTAGCAATAGTAGTGGCCACAGCTACGGTTATTCCGGAACTGACAGCACTGGAGTCAGACTTGTTGGCGGTGGAGCCTGAACTGGCTACGAAATCGCCGGAAGCTTCTGGCGTCGGAAGTACTTCTACTGTACTACTAGTTACAATAGTCGAAGGTGATGCAACAGATGAAGATTCCGGAATAGTAGGGCTACTATCGGTTGATTGTGCCGGGACAACCGACGATGCTGTCAAAGTGGAACTGACATCGGTCACTGGTTCAGCGACTCCTGACGGTAGCGGTGAGGTGGCTTCAGTTGTGGATGCACTGGCTCCGGGTGCTGCTGAGCTGGAAGAACCAGCGTCGACTACTGTAACAGCGGCACCAGAGGCTACAGGGCCAGTGACTTCAGCTGTTGATGTACCGATTCCGGGTGCTGCTGAGCTGGAAGAACTGGCGTCAACTACTGTAACAGCGGCATCAGAGGGTACAGGGCCAGTGGAAGTGGCTTCGGCTGTTGATGCACTGGCTCCGGGTGCTGCTGGGCTGGGAGAATTGACGTCAACGACTGTGACAGCGGCGTCAGAGGCTACTGGGCCAGTCAAAGTGGTTTCGGCTGTTGGTGCGCTGGCTTCCGGTGCTGCTGAGATAGTAGAACTGGCGTCAACGACTGTGACAGCGGCGTCAGAGGGTACTGAACCAGTCGGAGTGGCTTCCGCTGTTGATGCGCCGGCTCCGGGTGCTGCTGAGATGGTAGAACTGGCGTCAACGACTGTGACAGCGGCATCAGAGGCTGCTGGGCCAGTCGGGGTCGTTTCAGCTGTTGATGCGCTGGCTCCGGGTGCTCCTGAGATAGAAGAACTGGCGTCAACTACTGTGACAGCGGCGTCAGAGGCTGCTGGGCCAGTCGGGGTCGTTTCAGCTGTTGATGCGCTGGCTCCGGGTGCTCCTGAGATAGGAGAACTGGCGTCAACGACTGCAACAGCGGCGTCAGAGGCGACTGGGCTAGCGGAAGTCGTTTCAGCTGTTGACGCGCTGGCTCCGGGTGCTCCTGAGATAGAAGAACTGGCGTCAACTACTGTGACAGTGGCGTCAGAGGCGACTGGACTAGCCGAAGTCGTTTCAGCTGTTGATGCGCTGGCTCCGGGTGTTCCTGAGCTAGTGGAACTGGCGTCAACGACTGCGACAGCAGCGTCAGAGACTACTGGGCCCGTCGGGGTGGTTTCCGCTGTTGATGCGCTGGCTCCAGGTGCTGCTGAGATAGTAGAACTGGCGTCAACGACTGTGACAGCGGCGTCAGAGGCTGCTGGGCCAGTCGGGGTCGTTTCAGCTGTTGATGCGCTGGCTCCGGGTGCTGCTGAGATAGTAGAACTGGCGTCAACGACTGTGACAGCGGCGTCAGAGGCTGCTGGGCCAGTCGGGGTCGTTTCAGCTGTTGATGCGCTGGCTCCGGGTGTTCCTGAGCTAGTGGAACTGGCGTCAACGACTGCGACAGCAGCGTCAGAGACTACTGGGCCCGTCAGGGTGGTTTCCGCTGTTGATGCGCTGGCTCCGGGTGCTGCTGAGATAGTAGAACTGGCGTCAACGACTGTGACAGCGGCGTCAGAGGCGACTGGGCTAGCGGAAGTGGTTTCAGCTGTTGATGCGCTGGCTCCGGGTGTTCCTGAGACAGAAGAACTGGCGCCAACTACTGTGACAGCGGCGTCAGAGATGACTGGACTAGCCGAAGCGGTTTCAGCTGTTGATGCGCTGGCTACGGGTGTTCCTGAGCTAGTGGAACTGGCGTCAACGACTGCGACAGCAGCGTCAGAGACTACTGGGCCCGTGGGGCTGGTTTCCGCTGTTGATGCGCTGGCTCCGGGTGCTGCTGAGATGGTAGAACTGGCGTCAACGACTGTGACAGCGGCGTCAGAGGCTGCTGGGCCAGTCGGGGTCGTTTCAGCTGTTGATGCGCTGGCTCCGGGTGTTCCTGAGCTAGTGGAACTGGCGTCAACGACTGCGACAGCAGCGTCAGAGACTACTGGGCCCGTCGGGGTGGTTTCCGCTGTTGATGCGCTGGCTCCGGGTGCTGCTGAGATGTTAGAACTGGCGTCAACGACTGTGACAGCGGCGTCAGAGGCTGCTGGGCCAGTCGGGGTCGTTTCAGCTGTTGATGCGCTGGCTCCGGGTGTTCCTGAGCTAGTGGAACTGGCGTCAACGACTGCGACAGCAGCGTCAGAGACTACTGGGCCCGTCGGGGTGATTTCCGCTGTTGACGCGCTGGCTCCGGGTGCTGCTGAGATAGTAGAACTGGCGTCAACGACTGTGACAGCGGCGTCAGAGGCAACTGGGCTGGCGGAAATCGTTTCAGCTGTTGATGCGCTGGCTCCAGGTGCTCCTGAGATAGAAGAACTGGCGTCAACTACTGTGACAGCGGCGTCAGAGGCGACTGGACTAGCCGAAGCCGTTTCAGCTGTTGATGCGCTGGCTCCGGGTGTTCCTGAGCTAGTGGAACTGGCGTCAACGACTGCGACAGCAGCGTCAGAGACTACTGGGCCCGTCAGGGTGGTTTCCGCTGTTGATGCGCTGGCTCCGGGTGCTGCTGAGATAGTAGAACTGGCGTCAACGACTGTGACAGCGGCGTCAGAGGCGACTGGACTAGCCGAAGCCGTTTCAGCTGTTGATGCGCTGGCTCCGGGTGTTCCTGAGCTAGTGGAACTGGCGTCAACGACTGTGACAGCAGCGTCAGAGACTACTGGGCCCGTCGGGGTGGTTTCCGCTGTTGATGCGCTGGCTCCGGGTGCTGCTGAGATACTAGAACTGGCGTCAACGACTGTGACAGCGGCGTCAGAGGCGACTGGACTAGCCGAAGCCGTTTCAGCTGTTGATGCGCTGGCTCCGGGTGTTCCTGAGCTAGTGGAACTGGCGTCAACGACTGCGACAGCAGCGTCAGAGACTACTGGGCCCGTCGGGGTGGTTTCCGCTGTTGATGCGTTGGCTCCGGGTGCTGCTGAGATAGTAGAACTGGCGTCAACGACTGTGACAGCGGCGTCAGAGGCGACTGGACTAGCCGAAGCCGTTTCAGCTGTTGATGCGCTGGCTCCGGGTGTTCCTGAGCTAGTGGAACTGGCGTCAACGACTGTGACAGCAGCGTCAGAGACTACTGGGCCCGTCGGGGTGGTTTCCGCTGTTGATGCGCTGGCTCCGGGTGCTGCTGAGATACTAGAACTGGCGTCAACGACTGTGACAGCGGCGTCAGAGGCGACTGGACTAGCCGAAGCCGTTTCAGCTGTTGATGCGCTGGCTCCGGGTGTTCCTGAGCTAGTGGAACTGGCGTCAACGACTGCGACAGCAGCGTCAGAGACTACTGGGCCCGTCAGGGTGGTTTCCGCTGTTGATGCGCTGGCTCCGGGTGCTGCTGAGATAGTAGAACTGGCGTCAACGACTGTGACAGCGGCGTCAGAGGCGACTGGACTAGCCGAAGCCGTTTCAGCTGTTGATGCGCTGGCTCCGGGTGTTCCTGAGCTAGTGGAACTGGCGTCAACGACTGCGACAGCAGCGTCAGAGACTACTGGGCCCGTCGGGGTGGTTTCCGCTGTTGATGCGCTGGCTCCGGGTGCTGCTGAGATAGTAGAACTGGCGTCAACGACTGTGACAGCGGCATCAGAGGCGACTGGACTAGCCGAAGCCGTTTCAGCTGTTGATGCGCTGGCTCCGGGTGTTCCTGAGCTAGTGGAACTGGCGTCAACGACTGCGACGGCAGCGTCAGAGACTACTGGGCCCGTCGGGGTGGTTTCCGCTGTTGATGCGCTGGCTCCGGGTGTTCCTGAGCTAGTGGAACTCGCGTCAACGACTGCGGCAGCAGCGTCAGAGACTACTGGGCCCGTCGGGGTGGTTTCCGCTGTTGATGCGCTGGCTCCGGGTGCTCCTGAGATAGAAGAACTGACGTCAACGACTGCGACAGCAGCATCAGGGGCTACTGAGCCAGTCGAAGTAATTCCAGCTGTTGATGCGCTGGCTCCGGGTGCTGCTGAGCTAGTAGAACTGGCGTCAACTACTGTGGCAGCCGCATTAGAGGCTACTGGGCCAGTGGCTTCAGCTGTTGATGCGCTGGCTCCGGGTGCTGCTGAGTTGGTGGAACTGGCGTCAACGACTGTGACAGCGGCGTCAGAGGCTATTGGGCCAGTCGAAGAGGTACCAGCTGTTGATACGCTGGATCCGGGCGCTCCTGAGCTAGTAGAACTGGCGTCAACTACTGTGGCAACCGCATTAGAGGATACTGGACCAGTGGCTTCAGCTGTTGATGCGCTGGCTCCGGGTGCTGCTGAGTTGGCGGAACTGGCGTCAACGACTGTGACAGCGGCGTCAGAGGCTACTGGGCCAGTCGAAGAGGTACCAGCTGTTGATACGCTGGATCCGGGCGCTCCTGAGCTAGTAGAACTGGCGTCAACTACTGTGACAGCGGCGTCAGGGGCTACTGAGCCAGTCGAAGTAATTCCAGCTGTTGATGCGCTGGCTCCGGGTGCTGCTGAGATAGTAGAACTGGCGTCAACGACTGTGACAGCGGCGTCAGAGGCGACTGGACTAGCCGAAGCCGTTTCAGCTGTTGATGCGCTGGCTCCGGGTATTCCTGAGCTAGTAGAACTGGCGTCAACGATTGTGACAGCGGCGTCAGAGGCTACTGGGCCAGTCAAAGTGGTTTCGGCTGTTGGTGCGCTGGCTCCGGGTGTTCCTGAGCTAGTGGAACTGGCGTCAACGACTGCGACGGCAGCGTCAGAGACTACTGGGCCCGTCGGGGTGGTTTCCGCTGTTGATGCGCTGGCTCCGGGTGCTGCTGAGATAGTAGAACTGGCGTCAACGACTGTGACAGCGGCGTCAGAGGCGACTGGACTAGCCGAAGCCGTTTCAGCTGTTGATGCGCTGGCTCCGGGTATTCCTGAGCTAGTAGAACTGGCGTCAACGATTGTGACAGCGGCGTCAGAGGCTACTGGGCCAGTCAAAGTGGTTTCGGCTGTTGGTGCGCTGGCTCCGGGTGCTCCTGAGATAGAAGAACTGGCGTCAACGACTGCGACAGCAGCATCAGGGGCTACCGAGCCAGTCGAAGTAATTCCAGCTGTTGATGCGCTGGCTCCGGGTGCTGCTGAGCTAGTAGAACTGGCGTCAACTACTGTGGCAGCCGCATTAGAGGCTACTGGACCAGTCGAAGTGGTTTCAGCTGTCGATGCGCTGGGTCCGGGTGCTCCTGAGCTAGTAGAACTGGCGTCAACTACTGTGACAGCGGCGTCAGAGGCAACTGGACTAGCCGAAGTCGTTCCAGCTGTTGATGCGCTGGCTCCGGGTGTTCCTGAGCTAGTGGAACTGGCGTCAACGACTGTGACAGCAGCGTCAGAGACTACTGGGCCCGTCGGGGTGGTTTCCGCTGTTGATGCGCTGGCTCCGGGTGCTCCTGAGATAGAAGAACTGGCGTCAACTACTGTGACAGCGGCGTCAGAGGCTACTGGACCAGTCGAAGTGGTTTCAGCTGTCGATGCGCTGGCTCCGGGTCTTCCTGAGCTAGTGGAACTGGCGTCAACGACTGCGACGGCAGCGTCAGAGACTACTGGGCCCGTCGGGGTGGTTTCCGCTGTTGATGCGCTGGCTCCGGGTGCTGCTGAGATAGTAGAACTGGCGTCAACGACTGTTACAGCGGCGTCAGAGGCGACTGGACTAGCCGAAGCCGTTTCAGCTGTTGATGCGCTGGCTCCGGGTGTTCCTGAGCTAGTGGAACTGGCGTCAACGACTGCGACGGCAGCGTCAGAGACTACTGGGCCCGTCGGGGTGGTTTCCGCTGTTGATGCGCTGGCTCCGGGTGCTGCTGAGATAGTAGAACTGGCGTCAACGACTGTGACAGCGGCGTCAGAGGCGACTGGACTAGCCGAAGCCGTTTCAGCTGTTGATGCGCTGGCTCCGGGTGTTCCTGAGCTAGTGGAACTGGCGTCAACGACTGCGACGGCAGCGTCAGAGACTACTGGGCCAGTCAAAGTGGTTTCGGCTGTTGGTGCGCTGGCTCCGGGTGCTCCTGAGATAGAAGAACTGACGTCAACGACTGCGACAGCAGCATCAGGGGCTACTGAGCCAGTCGAAGTAATTCCAGCTGTTGATGCGCTGGCTCCGGGTGCTGCTGAGCTAGTAGAACTGGCGTCAACTACTGTGGCAGCCGCATTAGAGGCTACTGGGCCAGTCGAAGAGGTTCCAGCTGTTGATGCGCTGGCTCCGGGTGCTGCTGAGTTGGTGGAACTGGCGTCAACGACTGTGACAGCGGCGTCAGAGGCTATTGGGCCAGTCGAAGAGGTACCAGCTGTTGATACGCTAGATCCGGGCGCTCCTGAGCTAGTAGAACTGGCGTCAACTACTGTGGCAGCCGCATTAGAGGATACTGGACCAGTGGCTTCAGCTGTTGATGCGCTGGCTCCGGGTGCTGCTGAGTTGGCGGAACTGGCGTCAACGACTGTGACAGCGGCGTCAGAGGCTACTGGGCCAGTCGAAGAGGTACCAGCTGTTGATACGCTGGATCCGGGTGCTCCTGAGCTAGTAGAACTGGCGTCAACTACTGTGACAGCGGTGTCAGAGGCTACTGGGCCAGGCGAAGAGGTACCAGCTGTTGATACGCTGGATCCGGGCGCTCCTGAGCTAGTAGAACTGGCGTCAACTACTGTGACAGCGGCGTCAGGGGCTACTGAGCCAGTCGAAGTAATTCCAGCTGTTGATGCGCCGGCTCCGGGTGCTGCTGAGATAGTAGAACTGGCGTCAACGATTGTGACAGCGGCGTCAGAGGCTACTGGGCCAGTCAAAGTGGTTTCGGCTGTTGGTGCGCTGGCTCCGGGTGCTCCTGAGATAGAAGAACTGGCGTCAACGACTGCGACAGCAGCATCAGGGGCTACTGAGCCAGTCGAAGTAATTCCAGCTGTTGATGCGCTGGCTCCGGGTGCTCCTGAGCTAGTAGAACTGGCGTCAACTACTGTGGCAGCCGCATTAGAGGCTACTGGGCCAGTGGCTTCAGCTGTTGATGCGCTGGCTCCGGGTGCTGCTGAGTTGGTGGAACTGGCGTCAACGACTGTGACAGCGGCGTCAGAGGCTACTGGGCCAGTCGAAGAGGTACCAGCTGTCGATACGCTGGATCCGGGTGCTCCTGAGCTAGTAGAACTGGCGTCAACTACTGTGACAGCGGCGTCAGAGGCTACTGGGCCAGGCGAAGAGGTTCCAGCTGTTGATGCGCTGGCTCCGGGTGCTCCTGAGCTAGTAGAACTGGCGTCAACTACTGTGGCAGCCGCATTAGAGGCTACTGGGCCAGTCGAAGAGGTTCCAGCTGTTGATGCGCTGGCTCCGGGTGCTCCTGAGCTAGTAGAACTGGCGTCAACTACTGTGGCAGCCGCATTAGAGGCTACTGGGCCAGTGGCTTCAGCTGTTGATGCGCTGGCTCCGGGTGCTGCTGAGTTGGCGGAACTGGCGTCAACGACTGTGACAGCGGCGTCAGAGGCTACTGGGCCAGTCGAAGAGGTACCAGCTGTTGATACGCTGGATCCGGGTGCTCCTGAGCTAGTAGAACTGGCGTCAACTACTGTGACAGCGGTGTCAGAGGCTACTGGGCCAGGCGAAGAGGTACCAGCTGTTGATACGCTGGATCCGGGCGCTCCTGAGCTAGTAGAACTGGCGTCAACTACTGTGACAGCGGCGTCAGGGGCTACTGAGCCAGTCGAAGTAATTCCAGCTGTTGATGCGCCGGCTCCGGGTGCTGCTGAGATAGTAGAACTGGCGTCAACGATTGTGACAGCGGCGTCAGAGGCTACTGGGCCAGTCAAAGTGGTTTCGGCTGTTGGTGCGCTGGCTCCGGGTGCTCCTGAGATAGAAGAACTGGCGTCAACGACTGCGACAGCAGCATCAGGGGCTACTGAGCCAGTCGAAGTAATTCCAGCTGTTGATGCGCTGGCTCCGGGTGCTCCTGAGCTAGTAGAACTGGCGTCAACTACTGTGGCAGCCGCATTAGAGGCTACTGGGCCAGTGGCTTCAGCTGTTGATGCGCTGGCTCCGGGTGCTGCTGAGTTGGTGGAACTGGCGTCAACGACTGTGACAGCGGCGTCAGAGGCTACTGGGCCAGTCGAAGAGGTACCAGCTGTCGATACGCTGGATCCGGGTGCTCCTGAGCTAGTAGAACTGGCGTCAACTACTGTGACAGCGGCGTCAGAGGCTACTGGGCCAGGCGAAGAGGTTCCAGCTGTTGATGCGCTGGCTCCGGGTGCTCCTGAGCTAGTAGAACTGGCGTCAACTACTGTGGCAGCCGCATTAGAGGCTACTGGGCCAGTCGAAGAGGTTCCAGCTGTTGATGCGCTGGCTCCGGGTGCTCCTGAGCTAGTAGAACTGGCGTCAACTACTGTGGCAGCCGCATTAGAGGCTACTGGGCCAGTGGCTTCAGCTGTTGATGCGCTGGATCCGGGCGCTCCTGAGCTAGTAGAACTGGCGTCAACTACTGTGGCAGCCGCATTAGAGGATACTGGACCAGTGGCTTCAGCTGTTGATGCGCTGGCTCCGGGTGCTGGGAAGTTGGTGGAACTGGCGTCAACGACTGTGACAGCGGCGTCAGAGGCTACTGGGCCAGTCGAAGAGGTACCAGCTGTTGATACGCTGGATCCGGGCGCTCCTGAGCTAGTAGAACTGGCGTCAACTACTGTGGCAGCCGCATTAGAGGCTACTGGGCCAGTGGCTTCAGCTGTTGATGCGCTGGCTCCGGGTGCTCCTGAACTGGTTGAACTGACGTCAACCACTGTGACAGCGGCGTCAGAAGCTACTGGGCCAGTCGAAGAGGTACCAGCTGTTGATACGCTGGATCCGGGTGCTCCTGAGCTAGTAGAACTGGCGTCGACGACCGTGATAGCGGCGTCAGAGGGTACTGAGCCAGTCGAAGTAGTTCCAGCTGTCGATGCGCTGGGTCTGGGTGCTCCTGAGCCGGTCGAACTGGCGCCAGCTACTAGTGCGTTAATTCTAGACGATACTGAGCTGAGTGACTCGTCATTAGCTACCAACGGAAAGGAAGTCGGTTCGAACGCAGTCGATACGGAAGCTACTGGCTTCAGAGCAGTAGATGATACAGAACTAGATGCATCGGCTAATTTGTAGACTACTTTGGGTGATGCTATCGTGATTGGACCAGATTGAGAGATAGTGGTATCTCTTCCTGTTCCAGGTGTCGATGCAGCATTCGATCTCGATATAAACCCAGTATTTACATTCACGGACACGACGTCGGAGATGGATCCGACATTACTCGAATCAAACCCAGCTGCAGTTGCTGATCCAGCTGTCGGTGTCAAAGTAGAACCCTTGAGTCCACTCACAGATGCGATTGTTGAATCAAATTTCGTTGCATGAGAATCTGATCCAGCTGCAGGTGTTAATGCAGATCGCGTTGTCGAAGCAAAACCACTGACTTCACTCACAGAAATGACGGTCGAACCGGATTGACTACCGATAGAACCTGATCTAGTTGTATGCGGTAATGCAATGGGCGATGTTGAAGTTAAATCACCGAAGCTGCTCGAAGATACGAGCGTGAAATCTGGTTGGGTCACAGTTGAATCTAATCCAGCCGCAGTTGCTGCGGCAGAAGTGAAGGATAAATTAGAAGTTCCTTCCTCTAAGGCAGGTAATACCGCGGCGTTCAACTGACTGTCAGGAGATCCTACTGCAGCTGAAGGTGCTGAACTGAAAGGCCACGTTGATAGACTGGCACTGGTTCCAACTCTGACAACTTTTGGAAAAGTATAGCCACCTGTACTTATGTCAGTTACCGCCGTAGGCCTCAATCGAAGCACGTCTAAATTGTCATTAACTGGGACCGATGGCCGTACTGACCACGTAGAGTCGCCAGTAGTTTCGGGTTTTGAAGCTGAAGAGAATGCGGGGACGGCAGAATTTCTGCCAGACGGAAGTGTCGACGACAAGAAAGTAGGTGTTGCTCCTTGAGATGAATCTCCGGAGAAGGTGACCAAAATTGGTTCCACATTAGATTGTGTGTTGTTGGATCGAGGGAAGAATGCAGCATTACTCAAGTTTGCGAATCGTTCTTGCTCAAGTTTAAGTCTGTCATAAAATTCGGATTTCCGAAGCTTCGCAGCCTCAATATTACGTTGCACAGACGATCTCAAATTTTGGCTCAAGAATGAGGAATTTTCCAAAGAATCCTCAATCTTTGATGCCTGCCGAGAATTGTTTTCTACGGTTTCCGTGTCTTCGCGTGAGTCCGGTTTATCAGCTAATCTTATTTTGTCACTAGAATCGTCAGATTTTTCTGAGGATTTGTCTTCTTCTATTTCCACGGAGTCTTCTTCTTTTTCGTTCGATTTCACTCTTTCGGCAGAATCGTTGGACTTCTCCGTGGATTGGTCTTCTTCTATTTTCTGCGAGACTTTTGGCTTTTCGTTCGATTCCTTTTTTTCAGAGGAATCGTCAGATTTCTCTGGAGATTGGTCTTCTATTTCTATTTCCACCGAGCCTTCTGAATCAATTTCCTCAGTCGAATCTTCTTGGCTTTTTCTTGATGCAGCGTACTTATTTTTATATAATTCCTTGATTTCAGTTAGATGTTGTCTCCATTGTTCAACAATCTCACTATTTTCGGAGCTGGAATATTTTTCTTTGAGCTCTTCCCAACGGGGAGCGGCGAAAGCGGCGCTGATGAGCACCGCCCATATAAGGGTGCACAGTACTGAAAACAATGATAAAAATATCAGAATCCATAAAATGGTTATACTCATTGAATATCCAGATTAATGAAAAATCTACCTTTCATGGTTGGCTCTCCTCATGCACTGCAGACCTAATTATTTCACTGGCACGAGTAGAAATCTAGACACGATAATGCTTTGGAATTCGTGTACGTGCCTTATATACCTTTTACTCAGAAGGATGATATCTGGTATCTTGGAAATGTAATTATACTTGTAGAATTTTGATTGTTTGAAAAATTTATGGCGATTTCTGTTATGAGTCAGTTGATTTTGATTCAATAATCCCTCACTGACGCACATGATTTCCATAATAAATAAACTTAAACTTCAGTGCGTATCTCACCGTAATAGATTTGCGTGTATGTATGTTCACTTTTTGACTACACCAAAAAGTTCCGGCTGTCTTGATATTTCAAGGAATGAGTCAGCAAAGCAAATTTTTGTACAATCAATTTTCTCGGGCTGTTAACGTCGTACATTATTCAACGTTTAGGAAGTACACAGCGAAATTATTTTGCATTTGATGGAAAATCTCAAGTATTGTTTCGGACGATATCGCGTAATCCTCCACAGGGTTGAAATCATTTTCCAATACGATCTGCTATGTGACATTCGCTCATGATCTTTGCAGAGAAGTATTGTCATTTTATTGAGAAAAGGCATTAGTTTTTTTGGGGGAAATCAGGAAGTAAACTACGTTCCTCATTGAAAGCAATCTTTGTGCAACCCTTCGAATCAAAATCCAGTTATCATGGTGACGCCACCTTGATCAATTGCAAAGAAGGGTACGGATTTGAGATATGGCTGAAGGAGCATTCCCCATTTTCATGTTCGATTGCTTTACAGGCGAAATTATGTCCGGGCATAAAAAATTTGCGTCAATGTGACGATAATATCTATTTTTTATACTATGTTTACATACCGCGTTCTTATCACTGCTATCTGAAACTTTAATATATGACTATTCACTGTCTCAAAATGTAAAGAGTGGGTTTCCACGGTGCTGTCACTGGGTGGGGTTCATGACACGAAGTGCTTTGAATGAAGTCAAGCTAACAGTTTGCCATTGTTATCTATTGTCGCAACTACGCATCTGGAGCCCAGATATCCGTAGAGGATTGCCTAATTGCATATTTTTAAGATTTCAGATTACGTATAAAATGAACCCGAGGAAACTGCAAGTTCTGACGGGGAATGAATTCTCTTCAATTTATCCTCATCCGCAAAAGCGAAAAAATAATATTTGCCGATCTGTTTTGGTTAACTGGGAGATAACTTAAGGTAAGTGTCCCAACTGCTGGGGTTTTTAGGCCGTATCAGATGATTATAATATAATTTTGACCCTCCGGTATCAGAAAAGCGAAACTTTTCTCTAATTTCATATTGAATTGTCCCTTCTTTTGAAATACATTTTTTCGATAATCAGGTCATGCGAATGTACGGATCATCGCTGGTTCTGCAAATTGCTTGACCCAAATACTGACCTCAGATGTCGTATGCTGAGTGCCATTTTTTTACTTCCGTATCTATTGTGAACCATTCCAAAAACCATGCCTATTTAACGTTTTGATAGTTTTTTAGAAGTATATAATACCGAGCAATAATTGGAATGCAGACAGTAGCGTGGTTCCGCAGCTCATCCCTTATTCGCTCCTTCAATTTGATGGATCCGTTGTATGTAACGATTCAGGATGTTAATATAACCGATAAGTCCTCACGCCTAACAGCTGTCTTGTCGTAGTTTGAGTGAGGGTGATGGTAAGTGATCAAACGTTATATTTGTCCATCGACAACGGAATCATATTCGACATTTATTTTCCGAATTGATACGCTGACTCTCAAGTGACGATGATCCCTACTCAGAAAAGGGCAGAAAAATAGTACTTGTCCCTCGTCTTTTTTGCGCACTAGTTGCATAATGTACTATTACTATGAGTCATTGATTGATTGATAAAAATAACCACATAATCACATTGAACTTTCGAGTGTTCGAACTATAAGAAATTTGGTCAATGTTACTTCATACGTTTTTCTTTCACACTTTTCAGCTTCGATGAAATAATATTTTTCCACTAGTTGATGTATTTTTTCAAAGGCTTTAGATTTCCAATACGGGCGTAATTCTGAATGCATTTTGGAGTTGCTTTTTCGTGGAAGAAGAACAGTGATATGTCAGAGTCCGCTGAATTTCTCGCACTTTGACTTTGCGGCTTATGGCGACCGAGCTAAGTAAGTAGAAATCGTTTATAAGTGAAATCGAAAGTGATTTTAGTGCAAGTGAACCAACTGAGAGCGAAAGCGAGCGTGATCCTGACCTAAGACATCGAGGACATACTCAGCCTCTACGGAGAGATCTCCAGGGAAAAGACGGACAGAGAGAAGAGGTCGGTAGAAATCGTAGTTGGGTCAGGTCAGTTCTACGAGAGAGTAAGTGAAATCGGTCTGAAACACGAACAAGGCCCAGAAATTGAGGGCGTCAAAGTGGGAAACTGGGACTCGGGCCCATGCTGTTTCACTTTCATTTTCTACAGCACAAATCGGTTATGCTGCATGTATGCCTTTCCTTTAATTGAAGCAACAGAACCCACGTGCTTCAAAAAGTATTCTTATTTGTTTTCTTCCATTAATTCTACACCGAGGGTATAAGGATTTGTTGGTACAAATAATATTCATTTGACTGAGAAAAATTTGGGGATCAAATATATGTTTTTCAATTCAATAAAATAGTCTTTGATGCAAAAAAGTAGTGTTCGGGGAAACAATCGATAGCTCCGAGTTGAGTGAAATTTATTTTTACCAAATTAGAAATACTTGACCAAACTGATTGTTCCAACAAAATCTATTGGATTGGTTCAAAAATTCTTTTCCGGCAGGTAGGGTTGATTCTTTGCTGTCTTTCTGGTAATTAATTTATAGATCTGACACTTTGTCACTTATGATTCTGAATATGATAATTGATGAAGCGTATGGTTGAATGTTTGTTTCCAAAGTCATAAATCCATAACATCGATACTTCTATGAATTCCTACAAATTTGTATCCCCAATGTGTCGAAGTTCTCGTAAGTTCATTTAACATACAGAAATTTCCAGGAATCTAGCATTGTTCATGACATGCAACAATATATAAAACATTGACGTCAACATATGCTTAGATCGGCGAGTCATTCGCAGACGTGATAATTGTTATCAGTCAATACAATTTTTTCGGGAAAAAGTCGTCAGTTTCGTTACACGTTTGTGGGTGAAAATTTGTTAATTTTTTTTTTAGGAATTTTTTCAGATTGAATCAGGGAAATTCAGAGAAATTCATTTGCAGCCGTGTGAATTTCTATTTCGGACTGTTCTTAGTCTGAACATCATTCTACCTACCGTAGGTGAAGGTAGAATATCTTCGATACCTGCAAGCGTACCGGCCAAGAATGTGGCGGAACCTAGCGTTCGTTAAAGTTTCAAGAGCTTTCATTTTCGGACCGTATAGTTCGATCGCTGCTTTGTCGACTCAAAGTTATCGTTTGTTAGTCAACTTGATCGATAACTGATGTAGATACTGCTCTGTCAGGGTTTGAAGCATTCAAACGATGGCGACAATACTAAAGATACATGTTTCGATCTTTAAATAAGCGGTGAAAAAGATTGATAAGATTAAAGAATGTAAAATAAATGATTCATCACTGTATTATCAGAAATAAGTTATCAGACCCCACGGGCATGCTATTTTTTTGCGAACAATAAAATATTATTCAGCATTTTATTATGTAAAGAGGTCATGCATTGGATTTATGATGTTGGAATGAATTGTGATGTCTAGTTTAATTATTGTCGCAATTAAATTCGCTATCGTGGTTACAATTAGTAGTAGAGAACAACTGGGTCATTTACTTCCACTCGATTATAATTATTCTTTCATCTTTTAGTGACGTTTCGGAAGCTTCGTTATACGCAGAATAATTTGCGCGATTCATTACGGCCATTCTCAACGATGTCTAATCTTCCTTGAACCAATTTCAACCGTTCTACCTATACGGATCATTACTCGAGACAAACAACTCGAGAGTTTGATAAATGGTTAGAATTGTCGAACCCGATTCAGCCCAATGAACACTGAATGGCAACTAAAGCTGCTCCAGCCACTCTCAAAGATATGGTTTATCATCAATTTCTCCGAAAACTTTCCTAAGCCAAAGAATTTTGAAAGTTTTTGATTCGAAAAGGCTAAGGAAAATATCGATTGCCTATTTACTGTGGAAAAATGAATGTTCATTTTCATAAATGATCACCTTAGTGATTGATTTGAGATGCTTGACTGGTAGGTGCGGAGTATCGATTGCGAATTCTTTTTTTTAAATGGAATCGCGTCTTGCGGTTCGGAATTTGTATAGAAAACATCGTTTTGTCAGCCATGGTCCATCATTGTCCATACTCACCATCGAACTATTTAAAATTTTAACGATTGCCAGTGGCAGCGGGTCACCGACTGCATCTCATTAACTTCTCTAATCATCGTATGTCTCGCCACGTTCATTTATTGGTTTAATAATTCACCCAATAGATAATTTCCTCCGTCTTGTTCTTCATACAGTGATCACAGATTTTTTCATTTAACTAATCAGAAAACGTTTCGTAATGTCGGGTTACAAATATTCCATCGTCTTACCCGCGATAAGTCTGTATCACCACTCGAAAGTCATAACACTTGTAACAATTATTACTGTCGACAGGATGGGGAAAATAAAAAAAAACTCCCATTGGCATTATGAAGTAAACTTTTTGCCACACAACAGTGTTTATAGGGTAGTCAACTTCCTTCGAAATTAATCAACTAAATATGTGATACCTACATATCTGGGTAGTTCATCTACTAATGGGTCTAATAAAGCTGCACCGTTTAGCTCAAGTGTCTCCTGGAAACTGTCAATTCTTCTATGATCAAAGCTGAGGAATTCTTAGACTGACTATTTGGGAGTCCTGCAGAGTTTCTGGGAATCAGCTAGACGTACGCCTGAAATTTGACGAGCATCCTCCCTTCAATTTCGATACCTACGTAATATAATTCGAACTTTTCTTTTTCCGTCCGCGTGCAAATTCCATGGAGACTAATTCTTCCTAAACGGTTTAAGTTTAACAAAGGTTAACGTGCCACTTAGTCGTGCAATCTAGAAATTATAGTCTTAATCCGTATCCTCCTTAAGAACAGGATTCTAAGGCACTCATTTTCAGAGCTTCAATCGTTCACTGTAATCCTTAATGTTACTCTTGCAATTCGGATATAACAACCCAAGAAGGCAAGAACCGTATTTATGCTCAAGGATTACTCCAAGTTGGCAAGTTTCCTCAACATTATTCGCTACGGAGTATTTAAGACTATTTTAGCGAGTGCTACACGTGCTGCTCATTTGGTGTGAGTCTAACAGCATAAAATACTTCATACTACGGTTGAATTATGATATAGAAGTCTAATGCTAAATTAGACACTCAGGCAGAAACGTAACGCGAATTTGGCCAGTGGAACATTTTGACACACTTCGTTTTACCGAAGCAAATCTACAAAATTGCCATTTAAGTTTGACATTAGACCCCTGGAAATATTCCGTTCGCTTTCTTAGAATGTGTAATACGAAAAATGAATATATAAACGTGATTGTTTCTTCTCGTAATTTTTTTGAGAATCGGGTCAATTTTCGCGTCTGTTCTGAATCTCCCCTGAAAATATATTCAGATTTTCTCTTCTTACATACTATAATTATTATGTCCGTTGCAGTTTAGATTTAGCAACGTTAACTAGTAAAACTGATGCTCGTAATCGATGGAGCTGAAGACGACTGGTGTTGTTTAAGATATTACCACGGTTGTTTTTACCTTGGAGAAAAATAATTGTGCTCAATCGTTTCTAAGATATCGTTCTTCGTCGTTCCAGCAACTGAACTCAATAATTGTGAAGGCGTTTATGAAATTAGTCTCGAATTTCAACGTGACAAATAATACTTAAGTGGCTGAATTGACACAAATTTTAAGCGCGAAGCATGCGGTGTAATAGCGAATACGCAAATTACTCTTCTATTGCGTCGGCGTTACTGACAGTGGTGTGCTGATTGCCATGCAAAACAGTTGGCAAATCAACCCACTAGTCTTTAGTAACATGACTACATGGTTTTTTTTGTAGTTCTCTGATTGACTAAATCAATATATTCAAACATGATTCAGTTAGTTGTGTTTCTGAGATATAAGATAGTTCGTATCCCTAAATGACGCTCTTAATCCTGACTCCGATTAAAGTCGCAGCCTCTTGTACGGATGCAAGCTTAGCAGCAGATGAATTAAATGATGAAATAATTGAGTACCTAAACATCGTAAACTAACCGGTTAATTATCGCACGTGTACTTTTAAGAGGCTTGGGCACGTAGCCTCGAATCGTATTGAGTCGTTACGCAACGCGTAAACGTCAACTGTATGCCACCACCCTCGGAGTTTTAATTAGCAACACAAATGAATATAATCTCAAAAACACTCGTCACAAAACGTAACGTGCTATTGAATACTGTCACTTGAGTAAGAAAACAAAGTATCAAAAAATATTTTGATAATGAATCTTAAGTCAATATCTGACGCATGAGCTTGGCTGTCGTCACAGCTACTTTTTACTTCTTCGTTGATGACATGCTATGCATGATAAGCACTGCACATATGAAGCATAATGAGCTGACATTTCGCGGCTGCTTACCGAATCCGGAAACTTTTCTCACCTTTCGCCTCGTTTAGATCACCGGGTCATGCGATAATGAGAAGGAAGTTCGTTTCAGCGATACCAATCAGTACTAATTTCTTTGTATTATCGAATTGTTAATCAGGCCTTTTTAGTGTTTACCTTAGAAATATCGATAACTTATATAATTTACACAAATTCGTAAGATCTCGTAGTGTTAGCCAATATTTTGTTGCTTCAATCGTTACGGGTAATGCTCATAATATTGTTGTCCAGTTTTATCGTACAAAAATGGTAATTTCTAACTAGTATTCAATTTTTAACTGAACGACTCCGTATATCTGCAGTGAGTATGGAAATAAGAAGATTACCTCCATTGTTGATTTTTAATAATTAATATGAGACAAACATTTAAAGGTCTCTATCGCCATAGTCGCATTCCCTCGATAAAGTCATCTTCGTCAGATTACAGGGGATAGGATTCCGTCAAGATGATGACTGGAGATCGGACTGATTGCCGACTCGATAGTCGCGTCTGATTGAAGTCGCCAATCTGAACGATAAGAAATGAAGAAGGTTTAAAAAACTACGTCTGCAAAAAATGTTATGAACATATTGTTTAACAAAATATCAAAGCGGATGTGCAGGAGTGTTTTTCAAATACAATCACACTCGCTTTCCCTCTTTTCGTTACATTGTTTTATCCCTTTACCTGATCCCTCCTGAACCTATTATGACGTGAAAATCACAGCTGTGTGAAGGGACTGTATGTCACAAAATCATAAAGTTTTGAGCTGTTATGGGAAAAAACCGAATTTGAAGAAAAAGTCAAAATCACGGTCGGCTTTTTTGTTAATATTGATTTACCAGGCAATCACTTAGCTTCTCGAACTGTAATATCGTATATATGTTTGATAGACGCCGCGGAGTCAAAGTCCAGTGGCTGTTAAGCGCAACGAGATATGTTTCATAATAATTCATCATGCTTGGGGGCCTGACCGATTTCGCATACGTTTGGGTGCATGCGTGATGATTAGGCAATCGATGGTCGTAGATTAAGCTAGATGGTCTGCAAATTTCTTATGAGGATTCATAACGATTGATAATACTGCGTGAAATATATCACCCGCGTATGTGACACGAATAAGGAAAGCGAACAACGTTTTATGTCAACCTAGTGTGGAAAACTCTGATATTTGTATATAATACTGATGTAGCTGCTATCATATAACACATTCCGTCTTCTGGCCACAGTTCAAAGTTGAAACTTCAGTCTATCAGTCAACCTGTCAAAAGCATTACATTCAACGTTTTATAACTCAACAAGGTTCACTCGATGTTGATTATAAATATGTGATTCTAAGTAGTTCCGGGTATATGATAAAGCTTATCTATAAAAACGATATTTGTCGTTATCTATAAAAATTAACATTCACAAGCCGTTCTAGAGCGAGAGGTACCGATTTATTGTAGTGATAAGAAACGATTGATGAAAAAAAAATTCACAAATTCATTCTTCAAACAGATTATAGTGCAAGTCGGCATTTCAAGTGCTTCTCATCACTCAGTATTCCGAGATTTCGTTCATACTGTCACTCATGTTTCCTTCAATTCACATACCAGGGCTATCCCAAGTATAGGTTGTTCTTTTTTTTTTATTAACAGAGTTTTAGTCTGTTTTTTCATCAACCAATATACGACAGGTGTGCAATCAAATATTTCTTTTCTGTACTTGAAAAGTATCACACATTCGTGCTGAGGATGAAGCACAGTGGAATAAAATTTGGCAACTTCGAGCCGCGATAAACTGCATACTGCTCAGAAGTCAGAGAGGTATATACATGCGGTTTATTTAATGAATGAATTAGTTAATTCTACGGTATAGGGAGTTATGAAGGGCCTATAGAAGTTTCCAAAGAGATCCTATTCTGGACCTAAGAATGGAAGAAATGGAAACATATCTGCCACATTTAGGCCTAGAATACAGTTCTGTATTAAATGCAAACTGGAGAGATTCTCTATTGATCCTATTGTGAAACGTAGAACTTTCAGGCTTGAAGTTGGTGCAAAATTTCGATTCGGGAAGTAGGTAGCTACATATATTGTAACTTTTCCTTATCAAACTTCAAAATTCACTGTGTGGATATTCGACTAACAGAAGCTTCGCCTTAGTATTTGTAATCGACTAATTGCAGAGGCTAATATAGTTCTAGCGTATAATAATGTTGTTCGAGATATTTGTAGCGTATAATGCTAACTGATAGATGATCGATCAGTTTTCATATATGCTAATGTTATATGCTGCATAAGGTTAATGAATAGTAAATTGTTATGATCGAATCGCCGTTTTCCACGGCTTTCAATCACTGTACGGGAAATCACAAGTGTTTATCAAGCGGTAAAAATCGTCCATACGGAACATTATCTATAGTACAATATGCTTATCATGAGGGGTTCAAATTCGACGAGTAGACAGTGAATGCAGTTCCAATCAGGATTATTTGTTGTATAGAATATATGACTGCGGAATCTTGATTGATTAATTATTATTTGGCCGTATGGTTGAGTTCTGGCAATAATCAGATGAGGAAAAGTTTACCGGCGAATTACGAGGTGATTAACATTTTTTTGACAAACTAAAGCGATTGCATTGCGGTTAATTAATATATAAAGTAATTCCTTATTGCGTAATGTTACGGTGGCGCCGTTTTTCTTCAATGTGTGGCGACGCTGAACACTTTCGAAGAGACGCTAACGTGGGAGGCATCCAGTCACCGAGCACCGCCAGTTTCGAATCAGACGCTCGTGTCGACAAGCGCAGAAGCAGCGCATTATACTTTTGTCTTTATATCAAGTATCACCTCAAATTATCGACTTAAGTTGCAGAAATTGATAAATAATTTTATCGCTAGTTTGCATCTACGTTAATCCAAACACTATCCTAGTTCCAATCCTCATTTCACAGAACTGCAAAAGTTCTTCGTAGTGTTCATTCAAAGTTGGTCTCTCCTTCGAGAGATATTTAGTATCTAATTTCTACGTAACTGTTGAAAAAAAAAGAAAACCATAGTATAGTGAAAGAAACATAAGCTAACATTTAGTGATATTTAAAGGCGATTTTTCTGTCATAATTTACACCCTATACGTCGAAAAAAAATTTATCACACTTCGCTGGACTCGAAGAAAATTTGACGACGGCGTGTAGCGCGACCTGAGAAGCTCTTTGCGTGCGAGGTCGACGCCGGTAGCAGACAGTGGCTCCTAATTTGAATATCCAAAGGCGGCAAGTCGAAGGAAATAAAAGCAACAGGTGAGAATAGATTTTTCTTTTTCAATTTCGACGCAGGTTCTGATTGACTTTCGTCACTGTATTGAGTAATCGCTAAATCGAAGTCTATATAGGTAAAAGAGTGAGCAATGAGCAATTCATACTTCGAAATTAGATCTTGTTGGTATTTATTGGACTTTGAAATATTCCCACAAATTTATAACGAAATGTAGAAATTGTGCGATAAGAATTATTCAGATCGTATCAATTCCAGTTAGTTAGTTCTATTTAGTTTTTTGTGAATAGTGAGGTAAAAGTCGATTTTATAACTGGTAATTAAGATGTCATGTATCGGTGTATTGGATAGAGAAAGGGCTGCAGATATGTGAGATATTTTTATTCAACTTTTCCTGGTCATGATTCACTCTCGAGTTTTGGCAATCTGCTCCATCGAATATATCTGCACATAGTCTTATCCGCTTATCACTCCATTATACACAATCCAGCCTAAACTCAGTCTGGGATGTAAATTGAAAAATTGATAGAACAGGTTTTTGTGTCAGATGAAACTCGCTCACTCGCGCACATGATCAATTAAGGTCACGCGAATTTTCCACCACGATCACGTGTAACGTGAGAATTTAACTGATGTTTTTGGCGCCAACACGTGAACACGTGTACGAAGTATAATTCGCGCTAAACGAACGCAGGATTATTTCACCAAATGCATTTACTCGACTTAAAACCGATCCAAGGATAAATTTCTACTTCGGAACTCATCATTCGAAGCTCTCCCAGCTAATTATTTATAAATATAGAAGAAAACCGACGAGCATATCACGTCTAGATTCGAGGGAAAAAAAAGTTCACGCTTTATGGGCAACATGCAATACGGCAATCGTCACTCCAACACCCATGGTGCACATAATTAATAGATACAGTGAAGTAGAAGACGTGCGCAATGGGTCAGACGTGTGTCCTTAACTGTGAACCGAATCCGTAAGCCGGGGTACAGTGAATCACCAATAAATCTATAGAGAAGGAGAAAGAGGAGACCTTGCACTTCATGATTCGGTTGTTTGAGAATTAGCTTAAGGTGAAGGTTCTCTTTTCGTTTCTTGCTCAACCGCATCAGTTCACGGTGCGATAGAAATTATTTAAACTTTTACTCCAAGGTGAGTCAAGAAAATTGCGCAGTTATTATCCATCTCACATTTACCCCAGCCAAAAAGCTGCTGGCAGTGTCGAGTGGCGATTAGCTAGCTGCTGGCCAAGTCGACGTATCTTTGGAGAGCTTTTAGAGCTTGTGGTAAACGTAGAGTTCGACTCCCACGCAGGTAGAAATTTTTCACCTACAATTTAATGCTTCACGTAGGCGTCGGCAATCATTTTATGCACCGGTGGAGAGCGAATAAATGGAAATTGCATTATTGGATCTTGCGGGTCAATCGCATGGCCGTTGTAGTTGCGATTCAGGGTTTTGTTCTTCTCGGGAATTGTTATAGAATTAGATATGGTCTTCATGGACGCAATGACGAACCTTCAAAGATGTTGTTACAATATCAATTTCCGAGTTGTAGAATGCGACTGAGACCAATAGCAATAAACATCGCCAACCTAGAAAGCTTCATTCTTGTCCTACATTGAGAGAATGTTAATTAACGTGTTCGTAAACTTACGCACGCTCCACCTTGGGGCGGAGATCAAGACAACTTACCTATCCTGACCTTACACAACGTAGACTAACAATTGTCGGAAAAATATTATTCAAGATTAAAATCTCCACACTTTTCAGCCAGTCTTCTCACATGTAAGCACCTCAGGATTAAACTGATGTAAGTCTGTTTTGCCAATTACTAGGAGAGAAAAAAATAAAAAAATTGCAAGAACATATTTTTTCGATGTCATACAATTTTTTTTCTCAACTTTTTGTGATTCAAGCTCAATTTCTCGACTTTCATTGTCGATATTAAATTTTGCGATGCACGATATGGAACTCTGGCCGACGTTTGCCTTCCAGGTTCACAGGATAAAATCAAAAGGATGAATGCAATGCGAGACCCAAATTCAATGCTACCTCAAACCGTAAATTGACAAGCGAGTATCTGAAATGGCCCATAATTCTGCCATCATAATCATGAGCTTGAGTGGTAGGAATATTTACGGTCATTTCAAATCGGAGATACGGTCGTAGCAACACATCATTATTGAAAGTTACAGTTTAGCTGTTTGAGATTATGGATATTTCCAAGAATAAAAACACGTCAGTTCTTATTGAAGTTCAATACACATATATTCTCACATTACGTAAATATGTTGTGACGATAGATATGTAGTTCAATAGTTGACTGTTGAAAATGGGTGAGTCCCCGTTTGGAAAATCTATGGACATACAAACTTACGCCGATTAGAATTACAGACTGATAAGTTTGGATATCCCTCGTACATTCTAGAGTTCAGATTGTGGCTCCAAGTACTGCAGACAAACATATGGAAAGATTAGCAAACATTTGATAAAAATAGAGGAAAAAATGGAATGCGAACAATTACCAGCGACGATTGTCGACATACCTCAAGCGCAATGTTCTCTGTAATTTAACAAAGATTACCTCGCTTAGAACAGTGATAAAAATGCTGACTTCGTCATTTTACGCTAATGTTGTTCGGTGCAGAAGTAGGTAAACGTCATTATACCAATTAACACACTTCATTTCATAGTCATAATAATTACCGCTGAAAGGGCTGATAGTTTTTCCTGATTTCACGTGGAATTTGATTCGAGTCCTATACTAGCCGAACGCTTGGTAGTAAGTTTTGGAATATCTGACACAATCAGCGTGGACAAACACACGTTGGTCACGATAGTTGAAGCTCATCAGAGCGTGCCTATTTGGGTCCTGTTACGTTTCATTTGCCAGATTTGTACATGTCAACTCATGGTCGCTGCAGAGGTCGCGAAAATAAATATATTGCTAATTGTTCGATAGTACCTGCTGAAAAAAATTTCGGGATTATTTGGCACAAGTAGGAAGGTATGCTTATAGCCAGTACACAGTTGACCGTCACGTAGATCTTTTGATCTACAGAGATCTAGTTCGTGAGTCTTGCTGTCGATCCTGCAAAGCAGGCTTGACTGAATTTGCAATTGATTGTCAAACAGATAATAGAAGCCTCCATATATTGCTGCGCACGTATCGTATGAGCCTCTTTTTTGCCAAATAGATTTGCAAGTGATTGCGATAACTTAGTCAGCAGCTTCGAGCACGTGCCGCATTGTGCCAATAAAGGAATTACCACTATCTGCATGTATATTCACGCGACAACAGATATTGACGCTGATGATAATGGGCAAGGCCGGTTACACAAGGTGGGTAAAGCAATCGAGAAAACAGCTTCGAACTGTAATATCGTAGGTAATTTATTTGACTGTGTAACACGAGTATCTCGTCTATTAAATTTCTCCGAACTGACAATCGCGCTACCAGTAGATTGTCACATTACTAATTACCCTAATGGCTAATCAGTGCCGCCACTCATTCTGATCAAAGGTCAAAAACATTACCGATCGGGAATGCCGGAGACCTGGCCATATGCATTTAATCCTCTTGGTATTAGCATGAACCAAGTTATCTGCATCGAGGTAATATAGCACGATAACATTGCTCCTTAAAATTGACGCGTGATATGATCAATTACATTTCGATATGATATATGGCTTTAACATCAATGTCGCTACAGCACATATCGATCGTACTACCGATTTTTATCTCAGTTAAACGCCAACTATGTATAAAATATGAGTGACACATATAAGGACCGATTAATCCGAGGCTTATAAATATACGTCATACAATTGAATCGACTGTTCTTTCTCTTCAATTATGATAGTATGGTTACTTATTTATTCGGAAAATATCCACGGGATAACGATGAGCGTGAGCTATTAGTATTCATCAAAGTATTGCGCGCCTCATTCTCTGGAAGTATCACTCAAGCATTTCTTGGTAGAACTTTGGCATTGATACTACCTAATTATCACATCTACTGGTAACATTTCCTTGACCTTTTTTCACCGAGCCCATTACGTTCTTTGTTTCAGATTTCGAACAAACTTGTTACTGTACCGTCAATCTTCGCCTTCGCGGGATCGACCGTTGACAGTATTTCTAGAGGCCGAGGTGTTGATATGAAGAATTTTCAGACTAACGGACATGGTGGGTTATTAGCCTGAATAACTATGAAATTGTTCGCTGCACCTTACAAATTGTAGTCATTTTCCAGCAACGTGCAGGTTTTATCGTTTCCATACTTTCACGGTATTTCTTTTTCGCTTTTTTTTTCTTTTACTCAAACCGTGTTGCTTTTGCCTCCGACTAATTGTTGCACTCTAGTCTCTAGAGTTGATGTTATCCACGTCATAATCATTGTCGTTACCATCGAGGACGTAATTGAGTTCAAGTGAAACAACAATCGATACTTTGAAATCAACCGTCATCGGCAGGTGTGTCACTTGTTTTCGAACTCAGTCCTAACGTCCCAGTTTATATTTTACAACTTTTGATTCGTTGGCTTTCACGTATGCTAACACCTGCGATTTGAGGGATCCAAATCCCTCCACGACGTTCTCGAAACCATATCACCCATTCAATGTTGTCACAATCAAGATCATTAGAAATCTTCGGTGTTCTTCTCTCTTTCGAGATAACAGTTTACCGCACAGATGAAAATACCGAGAAGAGAGCATTGATAAAATACATAGTCTGGGTCAAATTCCGTGTTAAAAATTGTACGTAGTAATGAATAAAGCGATATCATGTAGTGATGCAATATCAGCGCAGTCTGATATCACACTTGTTGAATTATAACTGTTAGTAAACATCTGCATAACTGGAATTTGTTTTTCCTGACGAGTACCGTTCCCATGGGAGTGCCAGTCGTTGTCTCTATCAAACGTCAAGCATAAATGACAGAAAAGTAGTTAAACCTTCGGAATTATGCGCGAACTTGTCATTTTATTTTCCAACATTTTCACACCTTAGAAATTCCTCGAGACATTATACCCACCTACTCTGTGTGGCAATATCATGATCTGATCGGATCACAGATCACCCAGAAATATCTATTTTCCTAAGTGTTACCGTTACGAATCATTGCGATGTGCTGATTTGTTCAGGTATACATTATATGTAATCCATCTCCTTTGTGCGACCGTACCTACTTTAACGTATGATCAGACGTGAGATCTTATACAGGCGCCAATAAGCATATATGTCTAAGCGACGCGGGATGAATCAGATCCTGGTTCAAAACGGATCTTGCAATCAGTTATATGTAGTCGCAGACGGTTATACCCCATGGGTAGCAGACTGCAGACACCGTGAATCAGTGGGCGGCGCGGCGGTTAGTCGGATCTTTGACTGAGACAGGACAGGACATAAAGGGGTTTAATTTTATTCAGTGAATTTGAGACACTTGAGTGCTATTAACGATAGACAGAAGGTAAACGTAGGCTTGGTCAACGGATGAAATTCAATTAAGCCAATTACGAATTATACTTCGCTTAGCGTCTCTTCTGCAACTTGCGTGACGGTAATAACTGCTCGCGATCACATGTACTAGGTACTCGAGACTTATAAGTCCGTTGACTTATCAGCGGTTCGAAGATGAGCGGAATTTGCCAATTGAAGTAGTAATCAGGGGTGATAAATATCGTTGAACTATAAATTAATCGGCGAAAATTATCGGAGAACTTGATGGCCATTTCCGATACGGAATTACAATCTTAGGGACGTTTGTGCAACTGCACAGGTGAAGTTATAAAGAATAATGTTCATATCATGGAAGTTTATAATTGATATGGAAAAGTTAGCTGGGGTTTGTTTGACGTATGGATCACGCAGTTACGTCTTTGTCAACACGGTTATTTGTTAACGAAGTACACGCGACGTACTATAGAAGGTCTACGAAGTTCATTGCCGACTCAATGCCGTTGACCAAAGGTCAATCGTCGAGAAATAAGCTGAGGAAAAAGAGAATAGAATCTCTTCTTTGGATTCTGTGGCATTCTCTGTGAAGGAAGTGGCGAGACTAATCATAAGAAAATTAATTCGAAAGGATTCACCGCGGTGCGGGAAAGTCTCGTGAAAGAAAAAGAAATCAAAAGATCTGTAAAACATATTGTAGATGTGTTAAACCGCGATGTTGCAGCGTATGCTGGATTGTAAATCCTGATTTATGGGAATTCCTGGATTAGTGTCACCACTTCTCTCATTGAAGTTAGAAATGAAAGTGAAATATATTGTAAATCCATTATCGAGATATATTTGTAAATCGTTATTTTATTACCACGATTTTATCGAGCTTATTATTTTGGATATAGAAAGCGGCGGGAAACGTAGTTTCGAATTGTTAAGTTGAACAACAATTCAATTCATTGTCGAGAGGAATCTCTTCTGCGACCTTTTGCAATTCGCGGCGATTGGTGACCTCTTTGATTTTTATTGATGTCTTGAAGGCCCAACATCATCTCGATTGCGTCGATCTAATACGCGGAAAAATAGATGACGAGATAATTAGATAAATGATATTTGCTTTCCGCGATACGAGCCTCCAAGACCAGACCACAGATGAAAGAGAGAGTGTTGCAAAAACAGAAAAATAAAACGCGAATTGACCAGCATACGTCACTCCGTGACCTAATTGTCGCAAACGTAGCTCGAGGCGCGTTTGTTGTATCCACGAATCGGTGCTTCTCTCGATTCGCACACCCACTTATTGCGTAAGGAGGTTTGCAGCATTCTGACGTCACTGACACTCCTCCAGCCTTGGATAGCTGATTGTCAATTTAGCGAATAACATGACTCGGGTGTCAAATGTTAATGGACCGATAACTTTGTTGGTGACCATTGCTTTCTATATAGAACGGCTCATTTGTCTGATTATCACTAATCGATGTTATTGTCTATATCAACTTTTGAAGTGACTGAAATTTTGGCTGCTCTCGTTGTGCCGTGTTTTTTCACGCGTTATTCGTTTTTCGAAGTTCATCGGCATCGATGATTAATTATTATTAAAATTCGCATGCTGCTTACACTTTCATTCATTTGCTCCTGAGGAGCTCGTCGTTGCAGCGGATATTGTATTGCAGTTGTATAAGTTTTGATTTCAAACACTGATACTCTGATTGGATCAATTGACGAAACTGTACTTGAAATATGTTTCTCGTCATATCTATTCACATGGAAATTAATACCATCCGCATCTCTGATTTAATTCGCGGAAATGACTTGGTGAGATATATTTTGCGCGCCGGAGAAGTTACGCGCGCACGTAAATTTGCTGAAGATCGTAAATCCCGTGACTCGAGACTCGCTAACTCTGCCTTTCTGCTAATTGTTTTCAGCGATTGTGCAAAATCTTTTGTTAGAAAAATTATTTCGCACTCAAATAACGACGCGAATTTCTTTTTCGGGGTATAATTTTGTCTGCTCGTATGTCAGAAGCCGAATCATTCACAAATGATGACTTCAACTTTCAAATAAATTTGACTTTGAATGAACAATTTGCTTTAGTTTAAAAAAATCAAAGCCGTGAAGTAACGCGCGGGTAAATATAAGGCAAGAAGAAATTAATTCGCATTAAATCACAGTTAAGTAAATGGGTCGCGCGTTTATTGAGACGTAGTATCATTGCACATCAGAAAATCCTTCGAACTTGGCAGCTATTAAATTCGCAGATGGCAAACAGCTCCGTTGCACGCTTTGTACAAACAGACTTAAGCCAACTTATCGCGTCTAGGATTATTAGAATTATGGTCGTCTTAGACGGTATTAAACAGCCTCATTTTTCAGTGCCTATATGGTACATATGACATTTCCCAACATGTATACTCATGCACTATATTCGCGAATAATGAGAAGGAAACTATTCAGCTCCGCGGAATTCTTCTCCAGACTCTCGATATTTCACCGAATGTATAAGTTAATCTAACAGCGAAAAGTCTATGTATGATAATGAAACATTGTTTAAATAGACAGAGGATTTCATAGCCAATATGTTCTTATCGAATCTGTAATCAAAGTCTAGACGATAACGAGAATATTCATTAAATAACCGTCGCATATACATACACCCATACCACGATCGAAGTTTATGTACATGTAATTCGGGAACACCAAATCGACGAATACGAAAGACCATGAGGGCCACGCCGCGCTACCCCCCAAGCATGACTCTTCATTGCGTTAAAATATGCTCTAATTACCATAGTTATGCATTGACTTGATTTAAGTAGTTGTTATACCGTATGCCAAGTTATGCTAATCGTAATTTAAGCGTCGTTTAAGTTTCCGAGATCCTAAGAAATTAGACAATTAAGCGCGGCCAGTGGAACGAAAAACGAATAACAGGGTAATCCCATATTTCAAGAAGTATTGTCAAACGATTCTACGATCGTTATCAATTTTTTAGAATTTTCTCGCGGCATAATTCAGCATCGTATATTTCCTTCATCCGAGCCACTTGTCGCGTCTACGATACTGAGTAATCACCAACTGAACTGAACTTTCCGTGAAGTTTTCCTTGAAATTTTTCTAAATAACGATAACAGTTCATCGCACCGTTTCTTTGAATCTAATTTTCTGTGAATTTGCGAAACATCACAATTTCCCGAAATTTCCACCATTGATATACACGCTTTATGATATGCCGTAAATTCATCATGGTTCGCTTCATCGAATTTTAAAATCATGACATTTAATTAATTTAATTTAATCCAATTTTTTTTAATCATACGATTTCCTCAAGGGAAATTCGTTCTACAAAATATTCTTTCCGCGGCATGACTTTCCAATTCGATGAAAAAGCGCACGAGTATCACATCTCCCTAATGAAGACCTTTTTCAATTCGAGTGAAACTAGGTTCCAGAAATTCAGATTTTCTTAGAAATCAAATTTTGAAAAAGTTCGTTCTTGTAATCAGAGCCTGTTTCCGTCACAACCCCTAAATGAAAGAAGCATTAGAACAGCAATAGATGAAAATGATCATCCTACTGCATATTCTTAGATAATGACACTTTCATAGCGCGTCTCGGTTGAAATCAGTCGAGACAGCTACCGTACGCCACAGTTTTCACGATGAGTCCCACTGACAACCATGAAGTAGACGGGTCATTGGCCCGAACATTCACACACGTGAGTTTGGAATGTCGCAAGATACCGTGCGTCTTGATTTAATCACAGACAACACGTGTAGGAAATATTGAGTGTAAGTAGGATCTGAAGCGCACCCTTAATCGTGTAGCTTAAGAGCGGCCATGAGCGTTTGCTAAGTAAGACGACTGGGTAGGTGTATTACTCGCTGGAAACCATGCTGGACCAGTCTGAAGCCAGGGTGTTGGACGCGGTTGGATTCTCAAGGACTGATCTTGGCATTGCTGGTTGGGCTCGTTGGAATGCAAAAAGAAAGTGAATGATGGCAGTGGCGCCAAGATATGTAAGCAGTTTCAGTCGGGGGCAACTGCAGGGGGCGGTGACTGTTAATAATTATGTATTACTTGCTGCTAATCACCTGACAACGAACGTGTGAAAAATCTTAATCGAACTGAATCTATATGATCCATGACTTAATACTGAAGACGAGACTGCAGTATTGGCGACAAGTAGGATTATCCTAATTGAAGAAAAGTGAACATGCAAGCTCCGGTCAATATGGGATAGCATTTTTCCGCGAATCGTGTTAAATACACAGAGATCTTGCGAGCAAGAACCAAAAAGAACCTGAAGTACCTCTAAGGCTAAAATTCTTCCCAGGTACTTTCCTACTCGCAAAAAGATAACGAATGAATCACATTTATAATTATGCTCAGTTTTCACTATGTTAATTTTGTTTCGATATTTTTCCTCATTGGCAAAGTTGCATAATATGAAGTTATCGAGTAATGAGCTCCGCACGGCTCCGAAGGCTGAAGCTTATCACATTCTGTAAGCTGAGCATAAAATCACTCATTTCGCTGAGCATAAAATCATTTATCTTGTTGAGCATAAAACTTTTACGGCAGAATTGGCGATTGGTTTGCATTCTGTATTCTTCTCAGTCAGAAAAACGAATCTTCCCTGAAGAATTTGATATTCTTATGACATAAATTACCGAAATTGTCAAAGTTGCGTCTTTTCCGAATCCTTAAGCTGCAGCTTATACCTTAACATTAGCATTCCTCGATTATTTCTTCTTGCAAGAATTTGGATCTCCAACCCGCATGTAGAGTCCGCAGAAAACGCAGGAGCTTTGCGGTATATTCGCGAGGGTTGCGCGATCAGTTTTAGCGTATCTTAAGGGAGACTAAACGAGGGTAGACAGCAACCATTAAGGAATCTTATAGAAGGCACTTCCATGGTTCGGAGTAACTGAAACGACTAGATGTATAAAAGCCGGGACTGAGGCGGCAGAGCTGCCAGTCGTGAGTAGTTCTTGAAATTAAAAGAATCAACGATACCCTGTTCGATTCAGATCTTGTTCATACTGCGGGATCCTTTTGGTATCTGCATTATCTAAGAGCTGCGCGCAAGGACCTTGTGAAAAGTAACTAGATTGTTTGTTAGTTAGAAAAATTTCTGTGACTCATTATTACGATAGAGAGGGGCTGCACGCAAGCGTTCTTTCAGCATCAATGAGGTCGGGCGCAGAAACCGATTAACGAATCTTATAATTAACGAAATAGGTTTCGTGACTAGAGTCGTATGAGAAAGACTATCTATAAAAACGGTGCCTCATGCAGCAGAGCTGTCAGTCGCTAGTTATTCTTGAAATTAAAATAATCTCATAGTGAACCAACATCTTCTTCAAACTTGTTCTCCGCAGCCGCTTGGCTTTAGTCACGCCTCGCAGGGACCTGCAATTAACGAGTAGTAATTATTTTTTACTACCCTTTTTTCGGCCACGGATGAAGTAGAAGATTAACTCATGATTGCTATAGCGTTATACGAATCTGGAGTCTCGTTATAATTGGTTCAGATTTATTGCAGCCAGTGAATCCGTCGATCGATCGTATGTGAAAAAAAAAAAAAAGATTACTTGAACCCTTTCATCGTTTTCAGTGGAGGTCAATGGCAAGGAGTTGAACGGCAAGCATTTATTATCGAGCGAGAAGGACGCCGAGGTCGTCAAGGACGCCAAGAATGTCGAAGAAATTGACGCTGTCCAGACTGCAATGGGAAACTTTGGAAGATGGCAGCTACTCGTCTGCCTCGCTATTTCCCTTGTCAAATTTCCGGTCGCCTGGCACCAGCTAGCCATAGTTTTCATGGCTCCCCATCCAAATATGACATGTGTCAAACCAAACGGCACCGTTTCTTCAGACGAATGCATGGTAGACGTAAACGGCACCGAAGAGAACTGCGTCGCATGGGATTATGACAGAAGTATTTTTCCAGAGACAATCATAACTCAGGTATTGGAAGAAACTTTCGCACCGGTCAAAAGTACAATGAATGCTTCATTGACGTCAGAAATATTTTTAGTATTTCCTTAATCAATGCATTTGACTAGGGTCTGAATAGGCAGCTACATGCACGCACGTCTCTGAATATTCAATGCACCCATGTAGCGTGGATTCGATAACGTAGTGCTCGACTTGATGGCCGTGAATAACTTTATACCTACTCACGTCCCAAAATGATCATTAAATAGAATGAATAATCATCAAGAGAGGGTGTGCTGGCGTGGGCCACTGCATAAGCGATGATTCCGTCTCCCGAAATCATTTTAAATGGGTTTTTTCTTTTTCTCTATAGTGGGATTTGGTCTGTAGTCGATTGGTTTTTGCTGACATTTTGCAGTCCCTTCTCATGTTCGGTGTTCTCGTTGGCAATATCGTCTTCGGCTGCTTAGCAGACAGGTAAAATTTTTACTCATACGGACGTCATTCATTTTTTATTCACTCAAAGACGGCATTTCAATCGTAAAATCTGCGAGAAGTTATTTATGCCAAATTTTTTTCAAATTGTTTCAGATATGGCCGAAAAAAACCATTGGTAGGTTCCGTGGTGCTTCAGCTGGTTACCGGCATTGCATGTGCCGTAGTTCCCTGGTTTCCTGCCCTCCTAGTTCTGAAGTTACTTAGTGCATTGGCTACTGGAGGCACTATGGTTACCAGCTATGTAATCTGTAAGCCCTTTTTCTTAACTTTGTAAAATCTGGATTCATGCGATTCAGTAGACGTTTTCATAAAGTTCTTATTTTTCTCAGTATGACTTCTGGCGAATTCAACCATTCGATCACACTGTCAATTCAAATAGTATATTTTAGAGAAATAAAGTTCAAGTGATTTGCGTTGCGTGGTACTATTTTTTTCCGGCTTTTTTTCACAAATTTTTGTTTTTTGCTCTTCAGGCATGGAAATTGTTGGAACCAAATGGCGAGCCCCAATTACGGTTCTCTATCAAATCCCTTACAGTTTGGGTCACATGTCGTTGGCTGGTCTTGCATACTGGTTCCGTCATTGGGAGCAGCTTCAACTTGCGATAACTCTACCGTCCATAATTCTTTTGGGTTATTGGTGGGTGGTACCAGAATCACCCAGGTGGCTCCTTGCCATAGGCAGACAGAGAGCAGCTTGTAAAATTCTGGAGGAAGCTGCGAAGAGGAATAAAATTGAGGGCAAAGACATCCCCGATATGATGAGGAAACACTGCCTTCAACAGGTATAATAAAAATACGAGTTTTGCATATTTTTTGAACATTTGTTTAGTATAACGTATATGTATGTTATTTATGCTTTAAGGAAAATAACATTCGAATGCTGCACATTAGTTGCTGTTATCCATCATGTCTATCTGATTTCAGAGCTCAAGAAACACGTCACCCATCCGCAAACCGTCTTTTCTGGATCTTTTCAGGACGCCTAATATGCGTACAAAATCCCTCGCTATCTTCTTCAACTGGATGATTTGCGGAATGGGACTTTTCGGGATGACACAATATCTCGGCCAGGTCGGCGGAAACATATTTGTTAACGTGGCAATCTCTGGAGCAACGCAAATACCTGGAAATATAGTTTCCCTATGGGCGATGAGTGCCTTGGGTCGAAAAACAACCCTGATCGTCAGTAACACAGTTTCCGGAATCGCTAGTCTGTTGCTCGTAGCAGTATCTCAAGGTAATGAGAAATTGATGACTTGAAACGTTTACTTCTTCGTCGAAAAATTTTGACTATTGCCCAAAATTGGGACTAATGAGATTTTAGATTAAACAGAATTTGAGACAAATCTAGGCTGTCTTTTATCGAATTAACTTTTGTCTCAAAGCTTACGTAAGACCCTAATTGTTCGACAAGTTTAAGCTATTAAAACCGCGGGTAATTGTCTCAGAAAAATTGGTTGATTGCTACCATTAAATTGCCCTAATAAACTGCTCGACTAGTTGACAACAATTACAAACAATTATCTCGAATTCGTTTTTAATTTGCATTCTATTTCCATGATAACTTTGGCCCTTCCAAATTTGATTTTCATATTTTCCTCATTCAGAAACTGCTTGGCTGAGGCTACTTTTGGCCTGCTTTGGCATAGTCGGTATGTCAGTCTCCTTTACAACGGTCTACCTCTTCTCTGGCGAGCTGTTCCCGACTGTGGTCAGAAATGTTGGAGTCGGTACAAGCAGTATGTGTGCAAGAATAGGATCGATGATTGCACCGTTCGTTGTTTCCTTGGTGAGTCAATCAGGACAATGAGAATAAAAATTAAAATTAAAAATTAAAAGAAAAAAAAAAGAAAATTAAGATCACGAGTTAATAAAGTGCTGAAAGATTTTCAAATTTAATTAAAATCTTGCATTGTGAGTAGAACGAGGTCAGATATTGCATCTTGAAAAAATCCTGATTTTACTTTAGCGAATGACGAAACCCGCACGGAGAGCAATAAGTTTATCTAATGTCAATGTTTTTAACGAACTTACGATGGTGCATTTTCATTCGACTATTTACCGCGTATGATAATGTTACTTGTTCACATTTAAAAAAAATCTTCAGGGCCGACACGATTCGATAGTTTGGATGCCACCGGTGGTTTTCGGTACACTACCCTTGATCGGTGCAGTTCTGTGTTACTTTTTGCCAGAAACTGCCGGCTGTGCGTTGCCTGAGACCCTCGAGGACGGTGAAACTTTTGGAAAGTAAGTATATCAATGATGTGCACGCGTAACATTTTGAGCATACCATACGTGACTTTCGATGAATTTTTTTCGAATGATTAACGTCATTTTTTTTTTCAGAAAAATCAAAGATTCCGAGAGGCGGAAAGATGCCGAAGCGGAAGCTGCTTTATGATGGAAGACTGCTATAAATAATGATTTATGATTAATGATCAAAATCCGAAAAGTTCAAGAAAAATGTAAAAAAAAAATCATAAGGCGGCAAGGAGGTCAATTTATAATTAATTAAGGATACGCTGATAGCTAAGGTAGTATTTGTTAGATAGAATCTAAGAATCATTCCACTTCTCTATTTATTACACCGCATACCTTTGATGATATTAAACAGTTATTTCATAATTATCTATACGTATTATAACGATATATATGGGAGCGAGATGTCAAAAATGATTAATATTTGAACGCATCTTCACGAAGCGAGTTTGGGAATGAAACTGAATGTCGTAATTGGCTTCAGGATTCAGATTCTCTGTAAAAAAAAAGAAAAAAAGGAAAAAAAATAGGTAATCACATGTGATATACGCGTTGATGACGGCTACGAACATGTGAGAATCTTCGTGTAGCACATCTACGAATTAGCTAATTATTCATTTTTATTTCATAGGAGCTAAAATTCCAAAATTTATGCATTTTTAAAGTGACATTTTTTTCTGTTCATTTTTAATCGTATACACGATATAATGGTTCGAACGAACTTTATACACGATGTAGAATAAAAAAAATATGTATATTTTTTTATAATATTAGGACGTATAGTCACTATGATGCATATAATTAGGTACTATTTTAATACGTATACGTGTAACGTTCATGTTTGTGTAAATACATATGTTGTTTTACAGTACAGTGCATAATTTCCTTCACCCGTAATTCATGATCGAATAGTAATCAGCATTCGAGGCTTATCAATATTTTCTGCAACTGATTATAGTTTTCTTCAAACGGTTCGTGCATTTACACATTTACAAAATTTCACATATACTTCGGTATATATTCTGGATTCAGGCGAAAGCATTTGAAATTTTGGTACAAATTGATTCTTTACACCAGGCAATTATAGGAAAGCATTTCCTGCAATGAATGTGAAGTTTCATAACCCTGTGTTATACCACCATTATTATTTTCTATTATTCCTTTATCGAGAACGACGGAAATCCATCCGCAAATTAACGTTACGGTTTCATCATATAGACGACAATTAGTAAACGTTTTCAAATAAAGCGTGATTTGGATGGTACTGATAAAATCAACATCAGATTCCATTTTGGGTACAAATTTTTATTTATTTATTTTTCGGCATACAATCTCATTTGCAACCTCTTTTGTATTTTCTCTGTGGGAGGACGAAAAAGAAAGACCACAAATAAAAGGCTGGTTATCTCGGCACAAGGTCCTATCATGCTATACAGGGGATTCACCTAGAGATGTCAGATGTAAATTTTATATTTGAATAGTTCAAAAAGTTTCCATAGATAGAGAAAATTTGAAGACGTATTGCATTGAATAAATATTCTGTTGCATGAAACGTGTGAAACAGCTATATATTAACAAAATTGTGACGTTGACTTTACATGTGAGCGAATTCATTCATTCAACATGATATGTTGTTCATCCAACAATATAATTGGATTCATCGAATTGTTTCTTCTATGATTATGCAAACTATTTCTTTGTTACGTATGTTCACGGCTGAACTGATTAAATGTAAGGGTTGTTTGGAATAATTTCAGTATTTCAAATTGCGTACACGAAAACGTAGGCAAGTCTGATCAGAATTTTATTCTTGAGAACTTTCGAAATTCTATAAAAGAAATTAAATGAAGAAGACATTTGGAATTCGGATGTTCATAAAATGATATAATATCATCGAGACAGATGCGAAATTCAGAATAAATACGAAAAAGTAATAACTCTTTCCAATAAATAGTTTAGCGTAGTCGGTAGAGCGTGCGACTAGTAATGCGAGCGAATGCGTGCGTCCCGGATCGAATCCCGGCTGAATCAATGCGATGATTTTCTAATATAAAAATCTTGACTATGTAATTTCACGCTCATAACATCATATCCATTTAATGAAGCATTATCAGCGATGAACTTACTGCATGGCTGTCCGAACTAATAATTTCTTTATTGCAAGTACAGGTTTATGTTAACTTGGCTTGATAACGTTCGGAGTCAATCAATGATTGTATTGAGGTAATGATTTATGCCATAAAATCAACATAGTGAATCACTTGAATCAACCAAATGTGGCCGTTCCGACAATTGAAAATTGATGCCCAGCAACATTTTGCTATTTGAGTCAAATGCTGCATGTAGTCGTCACAAGCATTTTTGCAGTTTTGATTTGACTGTATAATTTTGTTCATTCAATCAACATTTCACCTCGCCGCCCGTGATCGCCGTTTTCGTTTCACCGAATTGAAATTCGTTTGATCCAAACGATTTTTTTCTCGGTGTATAGCTTCTTATAGAATAACGATGAAGTAGTTTAGAACCTACTCAATTCATAAAGCTGACCCCTGTTATGGTTTTCCTGTATTACTGTCGGGAGAGATGTATTCCAGGAAAATTGTTTAAATTATATTACGTAAGATACTGTTATAGAGATTTATTCTGCACAGATATCTTCATTGAACGACCAGGAGTGAGAGACGGAAATTCCATCACTTTCCTGATTGTGGGGAACTTTGTAGTATTATAGATGGTAAATCCACATGACACATGCCTCCGGAGGTCTGCTTGCTCGCACGCAAATAACCGAATGGGTATATTATTACGCGCACATCGTTCCGTGCCATACACCCATTTGTCATACTATTAGACATGGTGGTTGCAAGGAACTGAAACTTCCAGTTTTTGTTTGTTTGAAATTGCTACAGCGACTGCATGACTGAGGGATTTTGATCATGAAGCCCAATTGGGACTCTCAATCATTATCAGACCGACGCCTCAGTGGAAAAACATGCTACCTCAAATTCTGGTTGAAGAACATGCTATCTCCTATGTCAAAGGTTACTCAGATGGCAGAGAGAAAAAAAATCCTCGTTTCAAGAAAAAGATTTCTTGTTTCAAGAAACTGTCGTTTACTCCACCGTTTTTGAGCAATTAATTTCAAAGATTTCTCTATACTGCATGCGGTCACCACTCTCCTTAAGTGACGTTAACAAGGATTTTTTCAATCGAAGATATCTGCATGTCAATAACTAATGAACATGATTCGGTCATTCGATTAGTTGCGACTCATTAACTCTTCCAGTTTTCTTTTTAATGCAAATTATACATCCTATATGCTTAACGTCAAGCAGAAAATAGTATATTGATAAATATGATACGTTAGTTCGCTGATTTTTTTTTTAATTTCTCACCAATATACTTTTTTGACTGATGCCTGTTCACTATATATAGCCATTTAGCTGGTTCTGGCATCACGACGAGTGGTCGAAATGCTATTTGCCCGTGGATTATTAGACACAGAATTGTTCGAAGAGAATTTTCAGTTTTTCACAATAAATGGAGAAGGAACTCTGTGTTTAAGAATACATGAAAATACATGTACATACATACACACGAGAATACAATACAAATTCAAAGTTGCGGAGACGTATATATGTCTCGTTGGTGGGGACGAATTAAACCAGATTATCCAGTCCTGGCGGGTTCATGCTCGCAGCAAGGTCAACTTAAGATTCAAAAAATGTGCAGACAGAGCGCTTCGTGTAAAAGCGATTTCCTTCGGAGTGTTGGTCTTCAAGCTCTATTAGAAATTTCCTTGCATCTCTGGAAAACCAAGGATTCCGTGTCTTCATCTATGAAGAACATTCAAAACGTGGATTTTCATGAGATCTGAAGACCCTGACTTCCAAGTCATCTGGTTTGACATAGGTCTATCTTTTTTGATAGGATATGAAGAATCCCAATCGAATCCCAATAACTATATCAAGAACAATGTCGGAATTTCAGTGAATCTATCTCGTGAAAAAGCGGGTAAGGTGACAGAGACATATGCAAAAATTGGTGAACCAATATTTTGCGGCTAAAATTTCGGTGAAATGTTGTATCGCAGACTTAACATAATAATTCCGCAGAAGACATGGTTTACTGACATTGAAAGAAGTATTTATTGATCGATTTGAAACAGTTATATCATTCGTATTGCATTATCTTTATCCAAATTGATATTCTGAAGAGACATAACAAGTAAATATTTTCCTGTATGCCCATGACCTCATAACAATAAATTAACTCAGACTACCACAACAGAAGATTGAGGGACAAGTTCAAGTTGAATTGAAGAATTGTTAATAGTTCATTGGTATCACCAAGCATTAGTAGTCGAATCAGTTTCCGCGAGATAGATCTCTAAATCGTGATTTGCCTGGCGCTCTACCTTCGGGAGCTCAATGTGTTGCACACAGATGTATCACGTTGCGAATTGGTGCCGAAAAACTCGATGCTGTATTACGGTAGTTATCATAGTGTGTACATAGTCTCCTGACACCCAACGGCATATAAAAGTGGCTTAGCGAACCGTAGAATCACTTGACAACGTTCCGTTCACCAGAGAGCTGGTTCCATCGACTCGATCAGTGAGTACCATTCACAATTTACTTTTGAGGATTTAACCGTACGGATATGTCTATCGGTGCAAACCATCTTTGACAAATACGTATATGACAGAGTTAGTGCAAAAACGGTGTGAACCAGAAAATTTGATATTTTGAGACGATCATAGTTTTGGCTATTTAAATGCTTTCAACTTGCAAAACTGTACTCTTCTCGAAGTGCTTGAATTTGATCGCTTTTCTCCGATTTACACTAATCTTTTGTAAAATGTAAGCTCGATTTAATCTTGTTGTATGATTATTTGAAACTTGACATTTTGTATCTTCGTCAACTGAGTAGAAAAAAATTGATGTGACATGTAGTGGTGACTATTTCTTTCCCAAACTTGCAAAATCATTGGTGATAATAATTATGACATTAGATAAAACTTACATAATGACGTGCATTTTATCGAAATATCAAACCAGTCTTCGGGTTAATACGCTAGTTGATATTTATAAAAAAGAAACTGATCGCATACATGAGCTGGTCATTTCGGAGCCAAAAAGTTGGGCAACCGCGATCTTGGTCATTGGTTCACCAATTTTTTTTTTTTTTTTTTCACGTTTTATATAATTATAAACTTGAATACACGGTACACCCGGTTCCCGTATTGATTGAATAACCGTTTGTAATCTGCAACTCTTAAAATCCAATGCCAAACTAAAAGGAGCAAAAAACGAATCCGGTAAATGTTGTGGCTTCTGCTTCAAGACCGAATGAGTATGTGTAGGTGTAGCTCCGAACGCGTAGTTCAGAATAAAGGTTAATCCTCATTATTAGTTAATTACTTTTGATATAAATATTAATCCTGAATTATTATAATAAAACAATATATACCTAGAAGGTAATCTACCTCACTCAGATGCATACACATGCATGTTGAAAGCCCTGTTACATATTGGGGAGACCTGATCAATCAAATGAATCACAAATCCTTCAGGACCCGTTTTTATGACTCTAGTGAACATTATACCTGATTCAATATGAAAAACGTTTTCATATTATCTAATGGATCCGAAATAAAATACACAATGCGGTAGTGCGTGTATCAAAAGACTTTACTTAAAACCACGTGTATGCGTACTGAGGTATTGGTATATGAAATTGGCGATAAAATCCATCAAGCTTGATTTTGGTGGTGGCCCACTAATCATGAGTGGTATATATGCTAAATGCCCCGTAGACTTGGGTTTAGAAATCTATGTTCATATGCAAATCTTCCTATGAGCGTCAATTCAGGTCATGTACAATTTACAATGTACAAACTATCTTCTGCTGGAGAACCCAAGTGAAACTTGGAATAAAATATATGTATGTCAGCATTCAGAATCGCTCCAGGGGTCCGCATGGTTGTTGTGGCTGAATTTTACCAGTCAATGGCTATAGTTTATGTCAAATCGATGAACGATAACTGTGAACTGTGAATGGTCATAGTGGTGAAGATAGTGGGCACTGCCTCCAGAATTTATTATTCATTCTTAGAAGGTGACTGGTATTTATTTTGTATGAGAGCTGTGGTGTTGGATGTAAGTGGATATACGCCGTGTGCAAACGGGTTTTCACAAACATTATAACATTCACGAGGCATACAGATGATCGATTATTCTTTGTCTTCACAACAAGTACGATGAAAGGTATAGCTGCGATGTGGAAAGGAATGCAATTTTTCCTCCTAGAGTTATTGTTCGATGTGCATAAATCGGAGAACGACACATTGTGCATAAAGATTTGTAGCAGCTATGTGCATAACGAAAGAACGATGAGAGTAGTACATTGATAGAATGCAAATAAAAAAGACCATTATTTTCTGGCTACATTCTAGAAATTCATTTAATTCTCCAAATTATTCAGAATATATAGGGCAAATCTGATCGTGTATCTTGAAGAGAAAGTGCAGGTAGGTATGATAATACTTCGCTTGAAGAGTAAGGTCCATATATCATGAGTAGATAATATCTAATGGATTTACCAACTCGCACTACTCGACTGTTATTATCAATAATTACTTGAGGAATCATTGTTGAGGCATTATACTGCATGTGGATAATCACATAGAATCCAAGCCTCTCTGTATAATACTGTGCTGTGTGCATGGTAATTTTACATGATTGTTTCTGTTGTATCTCCGAATTAGACAATAGCGAGCGTTGCATGATTCTCGGAAAAATACTCAATGCATATGAAATTTGGATTTTTTTTTACCATTTCTCACCGTTAACACCTATTGTTGAATTACATGATACAATAAACGAGTTGACACTAAATTTCCTCAACACCACTGAACCATGGTGGCTGGGATTTTCCCTCGGATTTCCCTGACTTGCAGGATGTCGACACAAATTATGTTGGATTTCGAAACGCATTTGACCTATCTCGCAATAATCTATAACTACCATAGACTTTATGGTTATCATCGATCAATAACAGCTCGCTTTCAATATAAGTGACGTATGTCAATTGATTAGCATCTCTGATTGAAACAGCTTTTTTTTATCAAAAATTGATAATGTTGGCGCGTGATTTTCGGGCGTCGAGTAAATATCCGATCGTGCATTATTTCAGGTTGATCTAGTCAATACCTGGCTGTAATTTCGTCGTCCTTTACCTCAACCATGACTCAATTCATTTAACACAAATTCGAAATAGCTACGGACAACAAAAAGATACGCTTTGTCTGCCTTGCAGAACCTCGTAGCCCGTTAATTATCACTAGAATACAGGATTTTCTGTGTCGATAGAGCCAGTTTAAATAAAAACTATCATTACCACAGCTGTTATGTTGTGAATCACCTTCGAACGAAGGACGAAAAAAATTGGCACGTCACTCAATGAATCAAGGATGTGTGTTATACTTATTAATTAGTATCATATTTTCGGTTGTTAGTTGAGATTATTGTGTCAAGGCACTAACGATTTCATCTTCATTACATTCTAGTGTTCATATCCGTACAATATCTGTCGTTGCTGTTGGGAGTGGCATCTGCCTCTCTTGGCCCGTTCGAGGAACTCTACTCTTGGAAATTGCTCGACTATCAATTCCCCAGTGAAAATGCTCGTCAGGCAGCTCTTGCCTCCGGTGATCTTATCCAAAAGAATAATCTTCCTGTTGGTATCGAAATCTGGCAGGATAAACTGTTTGTCACCGTACCAAGATGGAAGAAAGGGGTTCCTTCGAATTTGAACTATATTTCACTGTCAAATACAACCGGTAAGAGCACCCGAAGTTCTGTACAAGACTTACCAAGTTAAGTTTTCAACATGAATTCGAATTATATTTTTTAAGTATTTCGTACACGATTTGCTTAACTGCGACGAGGTTTGTCCGAGACCGAGTTTTTCCTTATCCAAGAACGTCTATACATATATTGACATGGTGGAGAATGTGACTGCTGACAATTTTTCAAATCTTGAATGATTTTGTTTGAAAAATGGAAACATAATTATAATTCATGGGTCTTGATCAATTATGTTATACTTTGGTTGGTAATTTGACCAATATATTTCCCCCATTGGGATAGAATGACGTGGATTTTTTTTCAGGTAACAAATCGCCAGCCCTAATTCCGTACCCTGACTGGCAGACGAATGACATTCACCAGACAGAGAAAGGACCCATCGTCAACGTTTTCCGTGTCTCGGTTGATGCTTGCGATAGATTGTGGGCTATCGATTCCGGTTCCGACGATATCCTGGGAGAACCCACTTTCGTTACTCCAGTTCAACTAATTGTGATCGATTTGAAGACTGACAAAGTTTGTATAGCCACCTATTGTTTGTTCAAAAATACTACTTGCTTTTGGCTTTCTAAACGAGCGATGCACCCATTATTAATTTCGACATTTAATCTTCATCAGATTATTAGGAAATATCAACTTGCCGATTCCGATCAAAAGGCAGAATCCTTTTTCGCGAACGTGGTTGTTGATGTTGAGGCTGATGCCTGCGATCAAGCATTTGCTTACGTGTCCGACTTGGGGGCCAATGGAATAATTGTCTATAGCTGGGAACAAGACAAATCCTGGAGAGTCAGTCACAACTTCTTCGCTTTTGATCCTCTCCAAGGTAATTTTGAAGTTCTCAAAGAACATCAAACCTGTGGAAACTGCGCCCTGCCGCGAAAGTTTCTCTTCTAATTGGCAGTGGATTACCTTTGCCATTTTTTCAGGTGATTTCAACGTTAGCGGAATCAACTTCCAGTGGACTGATGGCATTTTCGGAATGGCTCTTAGCCCGAAGCATAGCGATGGCTACAAGAATTTATATTTCCATGCTCTGGCCTCCACCACAGAGTTTGTAGTCTCGACCAGTGTTCTTCGGAACGAGGCACTGTCTACATCCAGTGGAAATTATTACCACTTCAAAAGACTTGGCTCCAAGGGTGATTTCACTCAATGTACATCGGCCGTAATGGATTGGCAGACTGGTGTGGCATTTTTCGCAGCGGTTAACAGGAATGGAATCGCTTGCTGGGACACCAAAAAATCACTGGATAAATCTAACTTCCGTAAGTGGTAACTCCAGGTCTGAATTCGAGAGAGGGATCAATCGAATGCGTCATTCTCATTTCTGTAATTTTTCGGTTCGTACAGGACTCGTTGCTGAGGATCGTGAAGCCTTGGTATTTCCCAATGACGTCAAGATCGCCCGAGATCGGAGACAGCTTTACGTTATCACCGACAAATTGCCAATATTCCAATATTCTGATATCGATCCCGAACAGATTAATTATCGAATCCTACGAGCTCCGGTTGACGAGGCGGCAAGAACGTGCTTACAAGATTAGTATGAGCAAATCGTAAGCGTGCAACTGTTAAATCCTTGGGATCTTGCGATTTCAGCGTCAATCAGTTGACTATCATTAGCCCCCCTTGGGGCACGCACGCGACAACCAATTTCGGTGAACATATTTTCTGACGCTTTTTTTATTTTATAAACTCGATATGATTGTAAAAAAAATGTTCGTACTGTATGGAATGCGTGATTTATTTTCTTCCAGAGACAGCTTGGGATGATAATTTATGTTATGTAATTGATCATTGTTCCTATAAATAATAAAGATACATTGATATGAAAGATAATTATGAACATATATCTCAAATGTATTTGACGTGCATATTCCTCTCGTTATATTATCCAAGAGTATTATTGAAGGTGAGGTTGTGGGGTCAGGAAGAAATTACATAACAGAAATCTACAGCTTTTCAGCATAAAGAGCTTCTAATTGCTCTGGCTGTTTTTCCGAATGGAATTGATAAAAAAAAAAAAAAAATGATGTTGCATTTGCAAGCATGTGTGGGTGGATTTATCATTCCTCTTCATCTAATTATGTTAAATAGCATCCGGGATACGACTGGATTGATTAACGATGAATATTGTAAAATAATAGAGAACATATTTCCGCGTGCATTATCACACATGGCGGTGTGAGTATATCGACGAACAAGTAAGACGTGCGGATAAGACGAATGAAAGATTTTTCAACGACCGAATATGTCGATTGACATCGGTATCGAAGATGATATCATGGTATCAAACAACGTGACTGCATTTTTACAAGTCTCAAGATTAGATGCCAGTAATGGTAGCGATCCAGTTGCGGTATGCGGGAACGCGAACGTAGACTCCGGGGAAATTGGGACGTGCACAACCTCTACCCCAGGATACGACACCGATTAGCTGGCCATTGATGACGAGAGGACCTCCAGAATCTCCAGAGCACGCGTCTCGACCTCCGGCTGAGTAACCGGCGCACAGCATGTTGTTGGTGATGCTTCCGGCATAGGCGACGTTGCAGGTATTCTGATCCACAACTGGTACCCAGGCTTGCAGCAGAACATTCGCTAAAGTATTAGTATGCTCGGATAAAGTTCCCCATCCAGAAACCAAGCCGTAGACACCATTCGCGACACCCGCTCCTTGGGATGGCAACCTGACTGGCCAGAGGGCGGCGGTCAGTTGGAAAGGAGTGACGACTTCGATAAGACTGATGTCGTTATCAGTGCTTGCAGAGTTATAACTAGGATGGTGGATGAGTTGTTTGATAGCGCGAAGTTGTCCTCCAGACAAGCGGCTTGCCGTACCAGCAAGAAGACTAAAACGTCCCGTGGGTCGAGTGAAGCTGCAGTGGGCGGCAGATACGGCCCAGGATACAGAGATGAGGGTAGCTCCGCAGTGGTGGACGTTATTCAAAAGCAGACTAGCCTGGTACCCGACTTCGTTGATGTTGGCGGTAGTACCACCAACAATACGATTAGGGTTGAGTACATCTAACTGGTCTGACAGCAGATCTGAAATTGGGCCCGGGATCAGAGATTTTTATATCGGCACTAGGTAAATGTACCTACGTGCATCTTGCGCGCAAATATCCCAGACAACACAAAATTCAAAGTGGTCTTAAAGACGTCGTATGTGCGTCCAATGCGTCGATTTCTGACGTCTTCCAAAGTCTGAAAGACGTCTCAAAGACGTCTTGATTGTTAAAGACGTCTTTGAGACGTCAGAAATCGACGCATTGGACGCTCATACGACGTCTTTAAGACCACTTTGAATTTTGTATTGTCTGGGATGATCGAGGCATGAAGAGATCTGGAATCATTCTGAATCGAAATAGAAATTCTAGCTCGATCATACAAGTTCTCACCAAAAAGTTGGGGGTGTAAACTAGAATATGAGGGTAGGGTTGTGAATGTATAATTAATGTATAAAATATTACGTACAATAATTCTGGGTGCATGTTGAATAACTCCGACACGATAGACTGTGGTCATTAGGTGTTTAATTCAATTGGTCGAATAGTAAAAAGTATAATGTAATTTTTGCGGAGGTACTTACCGCCGTAGGCGGAAGCTGAAAGGGCTAGTAGCAGTACTGAGAACCGAAGCATGTTGCTTGATACTGGCCTCTCAGTTCTGTCTCCTTATATACCAAGAAAATGCTATCAGTTCGTACGGTTATCAATAACGAAGACAAAATCTGAATCATATAAATTGCTAATTGATCGGTATTACAAATCACTAAATCAAGATTAATTCGTCTAACTGACAATCTTGCGAATCGTGACGTCAAATTCGCGTGTAAATTGACATTTTTTTCATAGCTTCTGATTTACCTTGGACAAGCCCGTTTATTTTTTTAGTGATAGTAACTATCATATAGTGGGATGATAATTTCCGATGTAGTTGCAACGATTGAAGAACATTTTTGGTAATAGTTGAGATTTTTTTTTCACTCGACGCGAATATTTCGCTCAAGCATTCGCTATACTGTACTAAAAATCAATAGTCATATTCATTTCTGATTAATTAGCAGATCACCGATCAGAACATAAGTGATCAATGACGCGGTGAAATAGATTGAAAATTGTTAGAATTCAAAAAATAATTACAGATTCTGTTGTTCACGTGTCCTATATGAAAGATCCATCATTTTCTCATTTGCCTTCGATCTCATAGGTATATCTCCTTGATTCTAAAATTTGTGCTATCGTTCCGCTAAGTATAGGTCTGCCCTTAGTATATTTCGTTTTCATTCACGTTGAAGTGATAAGCCATTTCATGAGGTATCTGTGATTTCTTCTTCGTCGTACGAGTAGGAATTCAATAGATGTACGGTCAGGGACTTAATCTTCACAATACGATATTAAGATATGAACTTAATTCGGTTATCATGTAACAGTGACGCAATCTATTGCGCCTTCGTGAATCGAATAATCAAAGCCTGGCCGATAAGAAATAAATCGATTAATTTTTAATAGGATTGATTAGCCCGTCTCTTATAGGGCGATTGCTGTTAAGATACAGAATGGCAATAGGTACATATACAGAACATTGGGTGATTTCACGCAGTTTAATATATACGATGAGCTCCCGATCGGGGGACGAAAAACATTCACCGATAAGTAAACGGACTATATATCATCAGCGCTCTTCGCAACTCGATTTATTGATTGATCGCGGGATATCGATCCTGTAACCGATATTATCCTGGAAAAAACCACTTCCATCACTCCAGTCTAGATAATCGTGATGGTTTTAAAGACCAACGTACTTCGTACAGCAATTTATTCAAAGTCTAAAAGTATTCATATTTTTCACCCCAGTAATGCACTCGTCATTATCAGATTGCACTTTTTATATTCATCATATCATTCGCGAAGTCAACCTACCGAATCTGATCTGAGGTTCGAAAAGAAACGAAAGTTGATACTTTGTTACTGGCGTCATTTTTCTGGTAATTGATACCTTTTTTTTTTTGACGTGATATTTCTGGCTGCAGTTGTACCGTACCCCAGATTTTTCGTAACTTATGCTGAATTCGACTTACTGCCCCGTGGCGCACTGAGTGTACTTCTGTGCCAAAAAACAAAAAAAAATGTGCTCCTCATTGCAGGCACTCCCGAGTTATAAATCACAGGAATATGATGCGGGTTGCATGTGGTAGGGCGCAGCAATGTGTGCTGCAAAAGAAGTTCATCAAATCGACCGCGAGATGGCGATACCATTCCGCACCCTGTTGGCGAAAGAGCACTGACCTAGGGTAATAGCACCTGTCGAGTGTCGTGTAAGTTCCGGGTCAGTGGCCTTCGTGGCGTCGAAGAGTTCGTATAGGGGTTATGTTAACGAAGTACGACTCTGACACTCATCTTAATAAAAAATACTAACTGAGGAATTAAAAAAAAAATAAAAAATACTCCGAGTGAAGTCAGAGACTGCATTCTGAACGTATGTATAGCTTGATGAAACCGAATCAACTTGTATCTTTTATATTTACGTTTAAGAAGAATGTAAATTGATTTTTTTGATTTTATTTACGTGAAATTGCCCATAAGCTTCAAAATTCCGTTTAGTAAGCTGCTAGAGCCTCAATTAGCTTATAGCGCTATCAGATTACGATGTATACTGCTTTTCATAAACAACTTATTCCCAAGTCCTTTGTAGAAGCGAATACTTAGAACAGAAACTCGGGATCGCACTACATACCTTAGGTTCTCTAATTTCTTCTGACCAATTCTGAAAAATTCCCAATTTCTAGCCTGTCAAAATTTCCGCCTTTGGTAATAAATTTGAAAAAAAAAAAATTCAAGTTTTGATTATTCCTTAGAACGATTTACACCAGAACAAAATTATATTTTCTGTAGTTAGCGATATAACGCGTGTAATCGTCTCATCTAACGAATTGGGATAAGGAAGAAGGAAAGTCTGCAGAATTTACTGATAAGTGTTGGGCAGGAAAATGCAAGAGGGTATAATACCATCGGTTTGGTATCCCGCTACTGGAGTAAAGAGACAAAAAGAATGGAGAATTGATTTTGTACAATTTCGATCACTTTATTCATTTATTTAGATTCTTTTTTTTTTTTTTTTTTTTTTCAGCAGTCTTCCTCTCCTTCGGCACAGTTTTAATCCGTACAAAAATTATTCCTTGGATTTAACTATGTATGAAGATGGTTAATCGTTTGGAAAATTATGAATAGATTATTTTGTATAAATTTTAATAATGATATAATAAGCATAAGAACAATGTTATTTCAAATATCGAAGAACAACGAACAGGAGAGTTCTTCTGTACCGAAAAACAGCTTTGTTTCAGTAATGAAATCGCACCGAATTTTGCTATTCATGCCAATTGATTTGAAAATTAAATTTTCAATTAATAAACCGATCAAAATAAGAACCAGACTTTGAACTTTGAAACCTCGCTTAGTGAATAATTGTATAATTTAAATACTATGTGAAATATGATCATGTTTGACTCGAGAGAGCCAATGGGGGATTATACATGTTTTTCGGCGAATATTCGATCAAGCAACGAATCAGACTATAATAAAATGTATAGCTATGAAAAGAAAGCGTCGAATAAACGTTCGATAATAAATTGTGATCTATTGTCTACGTAAATAACACATTATCGGAACAATTCGTCAGCCATAAAAATGAGTTTTGTATAATAAACGTTCGAAATTTTATGCTGACGATTTGGCTAAGTAGATATTATTGTGCGACTTAGGGTTTAATATGATTTTAAAGTAATATATATATATATATATATGATCAGTGAATGCGCGTATGATAGATCGTTACTTTAATGATATAGAAATTAGCGTCAATATATTACTATAGATATCTTTACAAAAAATTTTATTTATAAAAGCCCGAAGTATTTTCAATATAGATTTATTAGATGGACTTCATGGGCGAATATCTAATATTCTCTTTTCATTTATTTTGCTTTTTCTTATTCGTATTCGTATTCTTATTATTATTTTTATTTTTATTTCTATTCTCGTTTGCATGTATAAAAATAATGTTGTGACCAAGTTTATTATCAGATTAAATATCTCTGAATATATATTTTTCGTCAATTTATCGTCGACGTTTATAGCCCCTACTGCACCACGATTTTCATTTCAGACTAGAATAATGTAAAAACTACAATAGAAATATAAGCATTTAGCGGGAATGTAATGATCAGTTCCGTATATGTGCGAAACATACCCGTGTTCTATAAAATAAATAATAATAACTATAACTTATCTGATAGTATGTCATAAAATTGAATTCTTGGTCAATTTCAAAGGTACGTAGGTATACATAGGTAAACGGTTCGTTACATTAGATATGCATTAAGGAATTACCTACTAAATGGGAATAATATTATAGAAAAACGTCGTCGTTAAGAAAGTAATTCAGACGTTTTTTTTTTTTTTATACTTGATCACAATATCAACGGCAATATACATACAAAGCGGAATTCTTTTATATCTCTTTCAAAGTTCTTTAAAAATATAAATAATATAATATAATATAATATAACGTTAAAGTTTCTTTTTCTTACTAACATCAATCCCCCGCGTTTTAGACCCGTTATCATCGACGTTGTTACAACGTTGTTCCTTTTCAAATGAAACGTTAGATTGTACAAAATTGAAAACATCCTTCCCAGCGCATATCAAATTGCAAACTATCTGAGAAGGTGATTCATATTCGTTAGGAACAATCCCGTCCACAGATGACTCAAAGAAGCTAAATAGAGGAAACCATATTCTAGTTCGATTCGAATCACGCTGCATCAAAGCCTGGTTGTTAGCTAACGTATGATAATACAAAAAGAGTCTTGAAGTTATGTAAAACGCTACGAATACGTCGATAGAATAATGCTCGTGTGCAGCAAGGATGAAAAATATTCCAAACATATTAAGCATCCATGTGAATGTGTGCAGGAAGTACAGCTGTCTTGAAGTATCTGTAAGCAGCGAGAAAAAACGATAAAAAAAATCAACTATTTTCGTCTAATACGATTAAATCTCGAATCTATAATCGCAAAAACCCCCAAACTCACATTCTGTTATGAAAAAGTTGAGCATAGTGAGTGCGACTGTATGTCCGCTGAACATATAATCCCCGCAGGTTCTCACTCCTTGAATAGACATACCAGCTCCTCTCCAAATCACATATGCCATAGCAATCTTATTATAAAGTTCTCCGTATGCGGTGCTAAAAAATGAAGAAAACATGTGATAAAACGAATTCCCTTTTTTAGCTAATAGTCAGTTTTACAGAATCATATTACTTGGCGCAGGCTTACCCGGACCATTCTTCGTCTGGCACCTTTCTAGGCTGACATTGCAAATGAGCTCCTGGTACGGACAGGGAAGTGATCAGCATCGTCACACATCTTAAAAGGAAGACTGTCCCTGATAGAGCAAAGAATCTTCTAAGTAGTATGAACCTGATGGAAGAAATAGATATATGAGTACTGATGATCATGTGATCTGAAAATAACTTGACTTTAATATAGATGGGAGTTATTTTGATCCGTTGAAAAGATGAGCGGTATAATTAGCCCGTGTTTATTGATCTGAGTAGTTAGAAACGGTTGTTAAATTATCTTGAATAGTTGCTATGCCAAGTAGCTGTCTATCGGGTAGAAACTTTATTTTAAAAGTGACTAATGACCTATATCTGTGGAAGATAAGTACTACTAGCCAAATGGCAAATAGTAGGGTCCCAGTCACTTCACACATATCAAAAGCCCATGGTATGTGAGGAACGTTGTCTAAAAATATGTCCGGCAATGGTGGATATTTTTTCATGTCAGGTACTCGATCGTGAACAATGACCATAACAAAGGCAGTTATCCAAGTAACGATGAAAAGATATCCTAGACTTATGAAAGTCTTCCAGATTTCTGATGGCAGATGGGATGCTTGGTCATCTTCGGATACCGAAGCAGAGTAAGATTCGTGTTCCATCGATCCATCATTGGTAGTTATCCCATTGCTTGGTACCTAAGGCATTAATCAATGATAAAATAGCATAGAATTCTAAATGAGGAAATTTTTAAAAATGTTGCTACGTCTTAATGCCTCATTTCAAGCCTTGTTAGTTTCATTTGATTAGGCTGCTAGACTCACTTCGGGCCGTTGATGAGTATAGTAATTAGTCGATGGAAATAAATCGATATGCCCAAGTTCGTACAAGGTTGTGATATTGTCTCTTTGCAGTTGTTTAATACTAATATACAATCTTTTGATGTCCCCAATGCTCCTAACACTCATTATACCAGGCTTTAGATCTTCTTCTGTGAGTGTTAAGAGAGCTCTGCCATCTATCGAATGTGTAGAAAAATCTGTAACAAATCTGCTATGTCCATTTTCGTTCAGCCACGTTAACACTTCTTCGGTTGTCCACTCCGCTACATTCGTTATGACCATCTTCTTTACTATGCATCAATTTGGGCACCATAAAATTGGTATATTGTGCGTTTGACCAGCCGTCAGACGAGAGCTACCTGACAATGGAAAAAAAAATTGTGTACATTCAATACAAATACCCCCCTTAGTTTTTGGAGCAAAGATTCCTCCAGGGATTTCGGTTGGTTGAATTCAAGGACTGTGATTTTGCTCCAAAAAATTTGGAAACTGGTTACCGAGGACACAGCAGTGCGAATAGTACAATATATGAATTGTGAATGAGTTGGCAACGTCTTATGCTATTGAAAAGTAAAAATTCAAATGCAAGCCTAGTGCATGTACAAAGAGGGCAATTAGAGGTGTTTCTCATCCAGAAATAGACTGTACAATATAGTGCATGTTCTTGTGTACTGTTTTCTTCTTTAGTTTAATAAATAGTGAGGCTGAAGGTTGAGAGATGTCAATGAAGATAAAAGGCTTTTATAAGCTGATAGATAATGATGATTTATTAACGTTTTCCAGTGTTTGTGTAACCTGTAGCCTTTGTGTTTACCCATAGACTGGTTAGATCAGAGAATAAATTAGACCGGTTCAGACTGTTTTCTTGAAGTGTAAATTCACTGACAAAGATATAGAAATGGTGAATTTTTGTACGATGAGAAACTGGGTTGATTATTTTCATAATGACTAAAAACTACGTGCATAAGGTGGTATAAATAAGAAAATAATCTCAAAGCTTGACGATTGTTTATTAGATTTTAAAAAAAACTAAGAGGTTGCAATAAGTGGGATTAAAAAAATTGGTCAATATTTTCACGATGATCATATGATCATTGTTTGTTATTTAAATGTAACAATGGAGGTCTGGGGTTTTAAAAACACACACGTACTCTGTACAAAGGAAGTTGATTGACTTCGCTCAATGAACTCGTTGAGTATATTCAAGTATCTATTGTTCATTAGTAAATCGAGAAAAATATGTCAGACGATAGAGATAACGCGTATGATCATATGGACGAGAATTCGTACGAATTCATAATTATGTATTCAGTGAATGAGGACATAACAGTACATGTGAGAGGAACTGTCGCGTACGTCTACGCACGTACATACATAACTATATAAATAAAAATATTCTTATTTTATGATAACGGGGTATCGAAGAAGTGACATATTACCAGAATTATGTGCTGACAATGCGCCGAGGTCATGTATTTTGTGGCAAAACTTTACACCAGGTATCACAACAAAGACCACAATGCCGATTATTTTTACTACGGACAGCTGAGTACGGGTCAATTGGAACGCGCCATATTACAAGACTGACGTTTTTGTAAATGATATCCCTGCGGCAGTGACTCGAGTTACTGTACTAAGCGCAGATGATTCACCAGTCGGTAAAACAGCGTCACGTGGTCGGACTCTATACTGTCAAAGTCCAAGAATTTGAGTTTTATCACAATCCTCGGATGCAATGTTAATACGTATTGCAGGGAATTCCTTCACATGATATACGCACGTTTCTTTCCTTCGCACTTTATGCACTAATTTTAATAAAGTTCTAGCGTGTTATCACAATCCCTTCTCTTATTCTTGCAATTTTATTTCGTATTCGAAAAGCACCTTACCGCCCCCCACGAAATTATGACATTTTTATTGCCATATACCTTTGTTCATACCTACTGCAGAACTAATAAGGCAAAGAAAGAAAGAAAATTTGACAACACTAGCTATACTGTTATCTTTAAACGATGTTATATAATTGTGAAAACACCATATGGGTATAATAAATGTATTTACTGATAAATAGAGGGGGAAAACCTATGCCTAGAAATTGTTCACAGAACCGCTTAATCAGAAGTAAATGATAGATACGCGTAGAAGCAAGACCTACTAATGTCGGTTTCAATAACAAACTATAATTGATATGGCGAAACATCGATGAAACTATACGTATGTATATACCAGAGAATGTTTAATGTACAGAACATTCTATTTAGAGATTACACCTATATATAACAACTTAAAGTACGCGACGAATACACGAAAGATCTTGATAATGCGCACGTATACCTAATATTTATAATCTCGTTGATGATATACGTTTGACTAAAAAAGGCACGAACTTTATTATACCTGCGTACGATTAAGTTAACGACATTTCTTTAATGTTATATGACATGCGAATTACTATACGCAACATGTATTATTATTATTATATCATTTATAATGTCCGCTGTATTTTTAAAAAAAATTTTTTTGGCGTGATGGTATCTATTAGGGCTTATTTTTACGACATTTACCAGTTTTATCTTTGTGGTCAACATTCTCGTTGATGGATCTATTTCTTCATCGGCATGGGTTACGCTAATCAAATTTCTCTCCACATAGAATATTGAATTTATAATCATCTGTGGAGACTTGATAATCAATTTCATGTGCTGGCATATAGTATTATACCTATAATGTTACAATATTCATCAGTGTAAAACTTTCACTGTTACTATAGATCGTATGTTCTTCTGTCAATAATATGAAAATCAATTAGTACCGAGTTATCAGAATCCTAGATGCAGCACTAAAGGATTGTTCACAATAAGAGACTTCATCAAAGTGGCGATCATCATCCGATTACTAGAAATTCATCTGTGCCGAAGAATAGATACTGATATGCATATTACGCAAATGATATGTATTTTTACAATTATGACCGTATGTACTATTAATTAAAATACGCGTAGCCGCTTGCGACACGCGCACGTATATTGAGACGCGTGTGAAAGCGAATTGTTTAGAAGCCGATAGGTATCACTTATTGCAATTTTCAATGAAATACACCTGGATAAGATTTGACGTTGGTCTGATCGCTGTTGAAATGACCCAGCTGTTCAATTAGTTATTTTAACCTGTCCGTGATAGTCATAATCACCAAATTCATTGCTGATGTGTACAACTAACACGTGCGGTATGGCCGGATACGTTGCGGGAAAATCCCACAGGTGCAGGTAGGACTTGTCTTGTAACATCGATCAATTTATACAGTGCGATAAGAATAAAAAAAAAAAATTATTTACGGATTTCAAAATAACAGATAATTTGATGGAACCCGAACTTGTGGCACGCAGCGTGCGCCTGGCAGCGCGTATTATAATAAACAAGAGCATGCGGATATTATCAGCTGCATGCAGTGACGTCTATATAATTTCATCTCCGCTATTTTACACAACTATAGTGACTTTGGACCCTACGACTGTTTTCATAATTCTACCATTATTTCTATTCACTCGCCAGTACGTTTAGTGAACTTCCTAAATTATGTTTAATTTCATGTTCGATTAGTGATCGCGAAGATTCGAGTGATATACCTTTTATATATTGATACGAATTTATTTACATTATTTACATAAATAAGTTGATTCCTTAGAAAGAAAGAAAGAAAAAAAAAATACCACTCGCCCACGTATTTTATTAATAATTATCTGTATAAACAGTATATTATATAGTACATTCTATGGAAAGCTTTCTGTAAAAATATGTTGTATAATATTTATAGTATAATATATAATATTGTGACGTAGTCCTCGACCATGCGTAATAATAGGTATACCCTAATTAATATGTAGTTCATTATCCACTACCTGCATACAGTGTGAATACCTGACTCTTATCACGCATTGATCGTCTTCAATTCATATCAACAAATGTAGGTACTATACCTACATGTAACAGTAATAATAATAATAATATATAATAATAATAAGTATCAAATGCTGATATCGCGTAAATATAATTTCTTGCGACTTGATTAGTCACCTTTATGTATTTTCTCATTGGAAGACATACCTATATATGAGATATAGGTATATAGAGTACGGATAACAAAAAAAAAGAAAAAAAATAATAATAAAAAAGAAACCCCACGCAACTATATCCGACTAAGAATCAGATGCTTCAGAATTTTTCTCAACAGACGGTAATCTGGGTTCTGAAACTTCTTGCAATTGATTATCAATTGGATTAATTTCAAAGGAGTGGTCAGTACTTGAAGAATCCGGATGATTACCGATGTCAGGACAACTTGCCTGATCACTTTCATTCAATATACACAAATTCGGCGTACTGGCAGCTGCTTGAGCGAGAATCATTTCAGCAGTAGGTACGCAGTCCACAGTCCTTCTCCGATTTTTCGTATCACCCGTATCATCAACTACCGATTTCCATCTAACACCCTTTTTCTTTCCACTTCCCATCGACCTTTGTCTTCGTACTAAATACTTCGGACAACTATGAAGTCGCGGTCGAGGAGTACTCGCAGTATGATGACTGTGCAGGTTCCTACTACAGTGCAAACACGAGTGCTGACATGTATCGAAATGATTATCGTCGTAAGGACTCTCACTACGAAAATTCAAATCATTTTCGTTCTTGTTGGGAAAGCATCCTACATGGAACAATCGTTCCTGTGAAAATGCTGAATTAATTATACCTTGGTTGAGTTGGTCTTGAAATTGATCAACTGCCACGTTTGTAGATTGTTCGGTTGTGTTGTAGTGTGGACATTGCTTAACTTTTAGCGAGCTTTTTCGTTGCGGAGTGTAATTAGTCTCCACAGGATCTAAAATTGTCGAAAGTGGCACGTCTGTAGTATGATTTTGCGCGTTGTAACGCGCCAAATTCGAGGCGCTTGGCCACGGTTGAAGATTCGCCGTCGATTTTCCTATTCCAAAAAACGATTTTTTTGGTGGTTGGGGCGTCACGTTGTGCAGCGATTTTGAAGACAGCTTTTTTACAGCTTCAGCTAAGATGCGTTGGTCTCGTTCCGACTCAATCGAAGCCTCGCCAAAATGGATAATGGTTTCAGAAAGATTTCTAGGTAACCACGGAGTAGTTGGCGGCGACCCGCTGATCTGGCTGAAACAAACGAACGCAACTTACTAATGATCATTGCTAATTTTTACTAATATTTATATAGGCATATCTTTGATCAATCTTTTCAATATTATATGAATAGTCATGAATAATCCTATAGAAACAAATAATATTGAGCGTGAATCTTACCGCCTATTGTGTAGTGGACTATCGTTTGGATGAGTAGCAAGACTTGCAGTGGATGTGCGAGGCGTCGGTGCCGTCATCCCGTTTTCTTCACGTTCTTCCGAAATATCGGGTAAGAACATGGTTTGCTTTTCTTCTGGTACCCTGGACACAAAAATCGTTCAATTATTGAGAATTATATATACTGAATCTGCATTTATCCAACGGGAAGACTCTCATTGCGAATTTAAAAAACTGTTCTATACTTTGGATTCGAAAATCATTGAATGACGGTAACTTACATCATGTTAGCAACGCTGCCTCTATATGTCTTCCTCTTGTAGGCAACTGAGGCCTCTGTGTAAGGAAGCGTTAAATCTTCGGCATCGAAGTAAATATCTTTTACAAGAGGTGGACACCTGTTCATCAAAGTATCGACTCCTAGGTACGACACCTTACAAAAAAGAAATTTCGATCAGATTACTCCTCTGGGAAGACTTATACAGTGCAACTTTGAAATGATCATAAATTCTATATTCAAGGGTTTGAGTATAATAAGACCCTTGCATTATAATCTAGTGTATGGACCTCTGCAGAATTCTTATATCAAATGAAATTCACCGTCGTATGTCTGTCGATGAGCCAGTTCAGTTCAAAGTCTTCGTCATCATCGCCGAAAGGATTGATCAACTGCTCAGCAACCTGTAAGAAAATTGTGCAATTGTGCTAAAAATTCACCACAGGAATTCTGGCAGCCGGAAATGGCTGAATAGAAGTTTGGCATACCTTGAGCAATCCCATGAAGAAGAAGAATTGCAGAATGGTAAACAGTGGCAAGTAAATGTCGACTTGCATTTGGAAAGGCTTCTTCACTCCGTCTATATATTGACGGCCGACGAGAGCTACTGCGAAGAAGCTGTATGTGGCCAGGGTAACCACCTGCGTGTACACCAACGGAATTGACACCCAGTCGTAGCTCCACAGAAGACCACATTTTGATCTAAAGTCGTTGAATTCCTACAATGCGAAATACCTGATAGACAATAATCTACTCCTTTGTATTTCTGAATGTGCGTTTGAGAACAAGAGATCCAGATCAGAAGTAGTTGATGCTAGTGACACAATTATTTGAGCTAACCCAGTCTCCACGGTATTTTGACGACTTGGGATTCAAAATTGCAGAGCAAAATATGGGACGAAGAAATAATGTTCAGAACTGATATACATACGTGACTAATCGTCCGTAGACAAAACAAAGAGAGTATTGAACGATGTTTAATCTTAAGATTTAGTAGTATAATGAATGGTGCAGAACTTGAACTGTTTAGAAATGGAAACCACGAGGAAAACAGACCTCCATTATTATCTTGAGTCCCTGAGAATCCGGCAATCTGTGACTAAAGCGTGCCTCCTTTAACAAATTGATAAACCACGTGCACGGGATCCAATAAGTGTTGAATTCCACGCTCGGAACGGATTGGAACAGCTCTAGTTCCAAGGCAGTCATAAAACCTGTGATAAAAACATATTTTTATGGTCGAAAAATTCAAAGACTTCCGCTTCAAACTCCTATTCATATATTGGACTAATTTCGATCATCAGCAAAGCGTCTCTCTTATTACTACTGAGCCAATTATCGCCTTCACATTATTTCCTTATTATCGTATTTGAACTTTCCTGACCTGAATCAACAACGTGATCAAGAGTTGGAAAACGCCTTTTCACGGCAGAGCTGATCGAACGGAGAACCAGAATCAAGGAAAGGTTTAGATATCGCATTAAGGACCGTCTCACCACTCGTGCATACTCGTCATTCCCAGTGACGTAAAGCGCCACAGAATGCATCACTCTAAAATCGCAAGACGATTACCTAGAATTCCGTCCAGAATGTCCTGGTATAAAGTACGTTGTACTATACGTACATATGTCAGACTTACTTATCAGGCCACGGAATTGCCGTGTATTGTTGCCACCATCGATTAGCAACGTAGGCCACATAAAATCCAAGCACAAAGCTGAGAGGTATCAAGTTAATAAACGTATCGCAGTAGACCACAATCAGCTCAAATGCACTGAAAATTTAATTATCACATACAATTAGGAGCGCTTTTCCACAACGGACACCTCCGAAAGGTCTAATCATTTCTCGCATGCAGACGTGAGTATCGTATTTGGAGTGGAATGCACATACAGTCCTCTCACAGAAATAACTTGATTATGAAAGATTGATAAAGTAATGGAGACAAACCTTTTTTGTGATTTGGTGAAAACGTGGCGGTAAAGGGTTGAAAGAGCGCCAAACAGTGCAAGAAAAAGTAAAAGCTCTCTGTAGATCAGTTTATAGAGAGATCCACGCCACATGAAGAGCAGTCTTGTAAAACCTCCGCTCGTTGAGCTTGCAACTTCGTATTGATAGGAAACCGTCATTTTGTAGATCCTGCAGCTGCAATCTTTTATTTGAGGGTCCTATGACCTTATGATCTCGCGCACATACGTCGTAACTCTTCTATTCATATTGCGAATCCTAACTTTCACTGGTGATCACTTTACTGTACCAGATGATGACCGATAATGAACCCAAAGCAACATCGCGATGTTGCAGCGTCTTTTACCCACTCCATATTAACACCTTGACAATCTCTTCGATATGCAAGTTTCAACAGTCTAATTCCATGCTTTACGACGTGCATTCCTTGCGTACTATTTCCGTGTCTTTGGACACTGTGCCTTTTATTTTTCAGAGGGGTTCGAAGACACGTGTAAACTTTTTGGAAAAGAGTCGACTTTGAAACCGTGGTGTAAAAGTAACCAGCCTGCAAGACCGTCCAGAAAATTTCACAAGAGTTCACTGCTACTGTCTCAACGATATACGAATCAGGCGAAAATAAAGAGTTCAGGGAGATGGAGAGCTTGCTGAGCACAACAGATTTATTGCTCGTGCAATTCTACGTGTCACTAGCGCAGATTGTCTTTACCAATGAAATATCATCGGTAATGCATCAGCTTTTCGCCAATAGCCCAGAAATTAAAATAGGGGATCATGGGCTGTAAAGAGTTTGCATACTAATTTATATGCAAGATATATGCACTCGTGAGTTATTTGGCAAGCTTTGTTTCATGAAATTTATAGAATGTACGGACTATACACCAAGACGCGATTTTCAATGCCTTTAAAAGATTGATCTGACTACTGCAGATTCAGGGATTCCCTGGGAAAATGCCATATTACAAAGCAGAGCAAACCAAAAAATGAACGCAGAATAAAGTACCGCTGATGATTTTGACGGAGGAAAGAATTGACAAAATTTTGGACTATTTCATAATGATCTTGAATGTCTATGCGATTAGTTTGTGAATGTCATGTTAGTTCCGGGTATAATCGCCTATAATAAATGAAATTTGAATGCTAAATTATCACTGGTGTAAAGTTAGGTATAGCTAGTTTCCGGTCTGCTTCGATTATTATTAATAAATAAATGTGTGTATATGAAAGCATCAAAAAGCCGTTAATTTTATATGCTGAATCGGTAAAAGCCAGACGATCTACGATTCAATCTATTCGAACTTCCAGCACTATGTTTGAATCTGGAAACTAATCATCGTGTCGCTTGCGTATATCTGGAAAACCAAACCTAGTAATTGAGAAGGACAATAATTCTTTCGCTCTACATACAGTAAATTGTTTTCAACTACCACGATTAGGATGAGAAATAGAGTGGATAAGGCTCCATTGTACAGGCGTCTACCTGCCGTTTATGGCATACCACTTAAATCGCAGGGCGTTTGACTACTAAAAATACGATTTGGATGCCTTCCGCCTTTGTTAAGTAAGCCGATCAATCGTAGCTCGTATAAGCGTGGAGGTCAGTCTGTTTTCTTAGAGACACACCGTAGAGCCGTTCAGCGTGGGAATTGCGCCAGTATGCAACCCCGCTGGTAAATATAGCTGTGTCCAAAAATGATTTCGCCTGAGAAAATAGTTTTATATTAGATTTCCGGAGCTGTCCAATCCCGGTGACTGTCTTTCCCGTTTTAAGCATGCGATGTGCAATTCCTGACCTTCGTCGAATCTAGGCAATATCATAGACCTTACCAGGTTATACGAATACTACATCATCATCGCTGAAAATTAGAGTTTGTACGCAGATCGAACTGTAATTGCCAAGTCTATCGTCTAAACTCTAAGTGAAAGTCTGACGAGTGGTAGAGCGTGATTTGAGCAAATTGCTGAACGCTAGTCATGATCACGAGGCTTGAAGGAAGGGCAGACCGTAACTTTAGAGTTTTCAAAAAGAGGAGGAAAACATACGTGAAATACTGCAGCTTGGGTAAGTATGACACTGCAGAATGACATTATTACATGCACTCTATCAGATCTCGTTGATCTTGTTTGAAAATAAAAAAATCAGCTTCAGCCAGACACTTCGATCGCAGCCAAATGGCAAAATATTTCCTAGTTGTCTTGTAATGTGATGATGTATGTCTTGCGCAGACGACAAGTTGATGTTCAGAGATTTCAAAAATTTGAGAAAATCAAGATAAATATTCACATCGATCATGTTTGCAGTGAAAATTTTCAAATTTTGTTGAAGTACTATACTTTAGACCGTCAATGAACCCCATATGACAGACTTTGCCTGTGCGTTGTAATTTTGATGATAAGACAAAATTGATTTCACTTCCACGTATATAAGATGTTCCAATTTTAACACATGGGTCCACGACCGCGTTCTATTCTACAAAACAAAAAAATACGCCGTTCCACTAAGGGGAATGTCCAATCATCTTAAAATTGAAAATATATTCACGAAGCTGACTGATACTTGAATTTCTCTGTCTGTTTCGTTATTTTTCAACTATAATTCGAAAGGAAATGATCTACGTTACGATTTTGTGGTTTGAACAACAAAATACACATGAGTAAGAGAATTTATAAAAAATCAACGGCGTTTCAGACAGAAATTTATTACCCCTAAAAAATCACGGTCGCAGGTCTGAAAAGTATTTAGTATAGTGTGGTTTGGTAAAAATGTGGGTAGGCCGTTGACTTTCAAAATCATTCGTGTACATACTTAATGTGAAATAAACTTTTATGTCTGTGAATGTGCAAACTAATTATAGGTACCCATATTTTTTAGGTATACGAGGAATTGTTCGCTAGTCTAGTATATTTCCTTAAATACAGTGGTGGCCTTCGGAATTTGCAGGATACGATGTAGTACCTAACGTATGTTAAAAATAACGTATAAAACGAAGAAATATGGTAACAATATTGTGAAATTTTTTCAGACCATTGACTCTTCGCTACCCGATGCAAACAGCGATGAATCGGCTAATGAACGCGGGAAAAAAATAATACGCATTTTTTCTGAGATCTTTCAGAAGCATTCGCGTTTTCACAATAATATCGAATTCTCAGTTTGATAACATTCTTGCCGGCAAGTGCAGGCCACAAGCCATTAGTTTGAATGGAAGTGCATCGATTAAGAGTCCATAAATCCGGAGTGTTGCAACAGTTGATTGCGTGCCGAATGCCTACATTACATGATATATTGATCTGGATCGTGTAAGATAAAATTTTCAAGAATTCCTCACAGGATTTAATCATTATTATGATATATAATTTCGATGGATCTCAGCACTTCTCGGCGAGTGACAGCATCGCTCTTAGGTAAATTCTCAGCTCTAGTTTGACGACAAACGGATTTCATTTTACACGACACGTTGCATGCCTTTAAGACGCAAGTATGCGATTTCGCAACAGCTAAAGAAGAATTTGAGCTACAGGGTGACGTGCGAGTATCAAAAACGAGCGAACTATCTACGTAAATTAAAAATATTCTGACGGTGCTCGATCGCAATAATCATTACTTGATAACTACTATATAATAATGAATAAGCCAATGAACAGATCCTTAGATTTTCATTCAAGTTTGAGTTTTTTTTTTTTTTGCCATGCTAACGAGGAGCTGCTACGAAATAATGCTCGAGGTTTTACGTTCCTAATTAGAAACACGGAGGCTGAAGTGACAATTGTCAAATTAGCAAGCTTATACGCCTATACGCTAATGAGAACGGTTTTCTCTGTTATTCGTTTTCGCGAATCGTTGTGAATTTTAGTGACGTCTTCTCGTCGTTATATTATTCGCGGATTTATAATCAAAACTATATCTACTATGCGTGCGCCCTTCAAAACTTATAATATCTTCTACTGCTGGCCTATTTTCGGGTTCTCGTTGACACTCTTGGATTTTTTGCGCGTTTCTTTCTGATGTAAAGGCACGAGTTGACGGTCGTGGTCGAAATCAGCGTAACACAATTTCGATAAAATGAAAAAAAAAACAATGAATTACCTTCTTTGGAAACAGCGTTTAGTTCACCTTTACACTTGTGTTAATTCAAATTATATGTAAATGCAACTAGTTTTCATTATTTGTCTTCTATTAAGCACAGTGATTTAATATTCATTCATCTTTCGAGAAGAATATGAAGAATTGATCAATTATTCACCACAGAAATCTAGGGTTTATATAAGCATAACGCTATATACCTATGCGTGTAGGTATATTGGAGAGACGAATGGAGATGATTTGAAAAGCAAAGAGCGCGCAGATGATACTGAAGATTACTGCAGGTACTAAAAATAATTGCAGATTACCGCACGATCACTATGTGTCAATGTATCAAGGTAATGACCAAAAGTTTTGCGACAAAATACACGAAGCGCACAGGTGTGTTTCCACCGGGCGTTAGTCGCTTACTGGTGCGATCTGGCATCACAGAACTGGCCAGTAGCCACTCGTCTGCATCGTGGCAATAATTAACATTGAGGCTAGTCGATCTTGATTCGATGGCAATTTCCCAAAATTCAAAAGGGTGGAATGTCAAGCTCAATGCTGCATCGCCGCCATTATGGACCACGCGACTCCCAGTTCTTGGCCCTTTACTATAAAGTGGAGAACATTCGTTTTCCAGAGGAAGACTCTGCCTATTATTGGAATATTTTTTTGGCAGAGTTATCTCGTTTTGTGCCTTACGTGGCAATCTTCCATTAAGTTATATCTTTTATTACTGCGATTATTCCGACGTGTAAAAGAAAAAACTATTCATTAACTTAATGTGAAGAGGTTGGCGAAGACTCTTTCAAATTTATGCTGATGTTACTCTATAAAAGCATGTTCCCGCGTATAGGTATAATAGCTACGATCAGCTCGTAGTAAGTATTTCTGTTTTCTTTATTTCAATAATCATAGCTAGTATGATTGACCCATAATATCTAGTCGTAAAGTTGTAATCACCAAGAAGCAAATATTTAATGGAACTACTGTTCACTCACTAAGTAAGTATGAGGATGTGTATTCTTGTTATTTCTCAATGATTAATTCTGAATGAATTTCTCGCTGTAAGAAACAAATTAGAGTCCAAAAAAATGAAGTAGAGATTAACAAATCGAATAATCAGCGGTTACGGGGAGGGTGAAATAGCGGTAGCCATGGATCACCTATTGTATGAATGGTTACGATTGATAACATTTTCTAATCTATTTGCGGATGATGATTTTTCCTAATTTCAAACTCAGGCGAGTCTTTTGCTGCGCCATTATTATCGCAGAATAAATTCAATGATTAGAAAAATAATTACTTTTCCCAAATGCAGAACCAAAACACGTTCTGATTATTGTGCTATTGATATGTTTATCAGTTCATACTTTAATTTCATACGCTAACGAAGCAAGTTTCTAAATAGGCAACAGAAGATAACTCATTCTCTCCTATTCAATGGTTTGGCTATAAGCTATTAGATGCAAAATCTCTCATGACTAGATCTTGATCTGTACGAATAATGTCAGTTGATAGTCTGAGAATATAAACCGGAGATCAAATGAGTATAATAACCCGTCCGTGTGGTTTCACGATAGATAAACCATTATGTGATGGGTGTAGAACTACAATTCAGCGAATGTCCAATATTACTTCATTGAAACAAGCCAGGAGCGATATACGCATTATTATACCTTCTCATAAATTATAACTCCGACCTAATTTTACACGAGACTCCCCGCCACCATACAAAATGACCTTAGTCCAAATTCGATGGTCATCCGAGGCAATTCATATGTGTAATAAGGTCGAGATAAGTCTGAGCCCAGACCGTGACATCCTGCTTCTCCCATCCCATATTCTTTCCCATAACATACGGAGAGAAAGGATATTCAAAATTATTCAAACACATATGAGTATAGGTATATTTTTATTGCTAGTAAATAAGATCATTTGTTACAGAGCATTTATTATTAGATTAAAATAAATCCTGCTTAACTTAATTAACAACATCAATTGCAGTCCATGCTATAATATTGCTTCAGACCAACTTATCCAACGTTATCATGTAAATCATTATAAAGATTCAAAAATTCTCTTCTGTAAATTAAATGTCATAACATTGTTAATAAGATAATCTTACTTTGCGTATAGAAGCGATAGCTATTACTATTTCACCAACTATCGATTTATTATTAATATTAATTCTTAAGTACATTCTTCATGCACAGACATCTTCCTGCTTGAACTCCAATATAATAATTACATGAATAAATGTAAATTTTTTTTATCATACTTCTTATACTGTAACTGATGCAATACATCAAGAGAAAGTATATATGTTTTTTTTCTATACAAGGTCAATAACACTACCTACACCTTCCTAAACTCGTAATACCAATCTAACATATTTCTTTCATTATTAGTTTCAACCCGCGAAAATTATTGAATTTAAATAGCGCTCTATGCGGACAATGTCTAGTACTAACTTAGCCGCTAATTCCTAAATAACAGTACAGAGTGGCATCTTTAAACCGATTGACTAGTGGCCTAAGTTTAAAGAGCCAGCGGGCTGGTGCTACGAATATATTCCAAATATTCCAGAAAAAAATTTTCATCGTTACATCTTCACTCACACCGTTATCCATATTATAGTTAAACACACGACCACAGATCCTTGTGACTACACCATCGCTCGTAAGTCGAATTCAAATCACCCGAACATAACCTACAATATATACTTTCGACGTAAACATAGCGAAGAATACTCTCGTTATTATTTTAGAAAAATAGAGATGGACAGATCGATTTTACTGCAAAAACAAGTACGAGATAATTCCTCGGATTTACAAAGCGAATTTTTTGATATGAAAAACTGGGAAGAACAAATGAAGCGCAAGGACTCTGAACTCTTATATGCTTCCGGCGATCAGGTTTTAATTCATTTCACCCTTACTCACGATTTAGCGATAATAATTGAGCCTGGAATTTGTCACGTGGTTTGTTATTTTTTCAGGTAATTCCACCGATCAGAAGCCGGAAGAAAAACGCACCGAAGAAGGCTGAGGCTAAGCCAAAAATTGTAGAAATCAAGGAGAACACGAAGCGAATTAAATCCTCGGATTATAATTCCTGGGATAAATTTGACGCGGTAAATGGATACGCAGATTCATTTGGTTTGTTGCGCTGAGTCGATTCTCTCCTCTCAACATTTAGGTGCTTATTTTTTTTCATTAGGAAAAAGCTTGCGAAGAATTGGACAATAAGGAAGGGCAAGAAACTTCTGACGAAGAATTGTCCAAAGAAGAATTAGAGACAAATCATAATGAAGCTCTGAAGCATAAAGATAAAGGAAACTTATTTGTGAAACAACAACAGTGGAGCAAAGCAGTTCAGGCATATAACGAAGCGATCAAAGTCTTCCCTTATGACGCTGTTTTCTATGCAAATCGAGCACTCTGCCATCTCAAGATAGACAAGTCAGTCTTTTTCAAGTGAAAGATAAAAAGGGATTGAAGAATTTGATCGGGTTGTTAATAATATGGAAAACTTTCTTTCATGTTAGTTTACATTCAGCAGAAGCTGATTGTACCGCCGCAATTCAACTGGATGAACTTTACGTAAAAGCTTATCACCGCAGAGCTACTGCTAGAAAAGAACTTAAACAATATAAAGAAGCTTTGCAAGATTTGGAGAAAGTATTGAAGCTAGATCCCGCTAATAAAGAAGCCAGTAAGATGTTACTCCAAGTTAAAGAGAGAATAGAAAAGGCGAAGGTGAGGAGAACCGTTCACTCATCTCTGTATACCTCTTTTACTATAATTCATAAATCACTAATGAAAATCTTTGACTTCAGCCAGTAATTATATCGCAAAAAGACTTGGCTGATGACACTCCAATTGAAAAGAAAATTGGAGAAAAATTATGCGGTGGTCCTGTGAAAAAGGCTATACCAAAAAGCAAAGCCCCTATACTTCAGGAACAGATTCCTTGCTGGACGTCGGGGAAAGGAGAGGATCTAGCTATAGTAGAAGCGATTGTAAAACCACCTCATCAAAGATCCAAAGTAGGATTTGAGGCGTATTTTATTTCCTGAGATCAGAATGTTCTCTTTAATTTTGAGACAGAACACATTGCGGCTTCTGCTGATCGATAAATGTTCACAGAAACCATTGAGAAGAATAGAAGTCATAGAAACCCAGTCTGGGAAAATAGTTGAAGAAGTTAAACCATTGATAGAGGAAATTATCCCAGTCTTGGATACTGAAATAAAAAAATCGGAAGAAACAAGTGCGAAAATAATTGAAGTACCGCCTGTGCCTAGAACTACAGTACAATTTTTTATGCATTGGAGAAAAAATAAGGATACAGAATTCCGGTTCAAATACTTGAAGGTATTATAATTTTCTTTGTAGTTCAGACTACGCGATTTTTTGAAATATCGTTTTCTCTATGCGCATGAATCTAGACAAAGAAATTCATTCATTGTGATATATTTATCACATCGGTGTTTCAGCAAATGCCTGTTGATGCGATACACAAGATATTCAAAGACTCTATGGAGCCGGACATATTCAGTGAAATGCTAACGATTTTATCGACCGAATTTATAATCAGAAAAGAACCGTTATTCCGATATCTGGAAGACCTTGCACAAGTGAAGAGATTCGGTGCTCTAACTATGTTCATGTCTACCGCCGATAAAACCGGTAGGAAACCTTGGCCTCGAATTTTCAATTATACATTTTTATTGACAAATATTCACTTCCACAGCTTTGAAGACCATCTTTGAATACTGTGATACGTTTGAAAAGAAGTCGAAGGACGAGATTTTATCCCTAAGAAGAAAATATGAAATCTGAGGAGAGTTTATTCACGCTTAATTTTACATTGCAGCTAGTTTTAAGGTGTAATATAGTCGTTATATCTGCTCTAACTCGTTTCATTTCAACAAAAAAAAAAAAAAAGAGAGAGAAAAAAGTATTTCTTCTATTTTTGTTTATTTTTCATCGAAGATACAGCAGTGAAGGAAAATTCATACAATGTGTAATTATTGCTTATTTGTTTGATTATAGAAAGAGAAACGTTCTTATATTTCATTGCGTAATTTCGAATCGTTAGCTTGATTATTTTAGTTTTATACGTGTATCTGAAACTTTGATTATTCTTACGTTAGTAATTCAAACACCATATTTCAGCGTTTTTATTTTTTGATAAATAAAGGTGTTAGTACTTTGCAGCAACGTTTGTAAAGATACTAATTTATTCCCAGTTTTTTATTTCCAAATGTCCCAACGTATCCCCGCGTGAATTGATAAATAATTGAAGGAAGAAGAGAAGGCTGAACATAAGTAAGAAAAAAACGGATTAGTAACTTGTGTATAGTTACATACTCTGAGAGTTTATTGACTCGATGAATAGAGTAATGAAATACGTAATTTGAAATCACAATGAACAATTTGATACACGTTACTGCAATGTAGCAAGCGCGGGGTTCATTAGTCATGCGCAGACGCCGAATTCACGGCCCACTTGCCGTCTACGCGACTTTTGATAAACCTTCACAGAGATCATCAAAGCTTAGCTTTACAATGTTATCTGACAGTTGAAGAGCGGACTTAGACCATTAGTGATCGCGCGATTGAATCATGAAATACACATAATGCCTTACATTTGAATTTTCTTTATTCATTTTATCTTCATTAGTATCCTGGTGCACACGCACCTAACGTTCGTCCGCCTTGACATCCAGTGCGAATGGCATTGGTATGGCATAAAATCTGTGTTACAAGTGGTCTATAATGCAGCGGCGCAACTGTGTGTAGTATAACATGGGATTATATAGTGCGTGGAAAGAATCACAAGTTACGTACTACGTTACGTGTCAAAGATCTGGCGAGCACTACGTGTACTAACGCGGGTATTGTTACGGCGGGGCTTATTTGAAAGTTTGAAATATTCACTTTCATTTCAAATCGAAATGGCAAGCTCAACAATTGAGTACATCGCAGCTCTTGATGTTGGAACGACAACGGTTCGTTGTCAGATTCTTGATAGGAATGCAGCCACCGTTGGTTCGTCGATAGAAAAGGTACGAACATATTTTTACTTACATATCTGTGTACGTTCTTTCTTCAACATTGTTATAGTGCGAAGAAAATTGAAGCATCTGCATTTTACATCCATGTACAATTTAGAATTAATTACATGTTTCAAATTTCTTTAGTTGAAACTGCAGCATATGCATCAAGCTATGCTCTGACGCTGATAACTTTCACATTTATCGAATCGTAGATATATTTTCTATTCGAATAAATAACGGTTCCCTTCCTTATGGTAATGAAAATAATATAAAAATGATAAACCAGTATTGCACGTTCTTATAATATCAGAAATTAAGCTGCGAACGGATTCGCACAACAATATTATAACTTGCAGGTGAAACTTATTATAATATCGCAACGACCACAGTGCATGTGTGCTCTAAGTATATACGAGTGGCTAGACATGTTATTGTTAACGACTAATTAGCACGTTTTATAATGTGCAATTAGAGGTGTAGAGCCAGACTGTTCTTGGGAATAATTTCGGCAATGTGTTAGAACAAATATTCGCCGAATCATCTGCAGAGTCATCAAGGTTGCAGTTCTTTTTATTTAAACTTGTTGCACTACCTCGTAGAAATTTCTACTTGTACGAATTTTCAAGAAATTTCGAATGTTTCATAGTTTCCAATAAAAAATTGTTGATGTTCTTAGTTTTTCAGAAAAATTTGATGCTTTTGTCAATCAAACTAGAAAAGAAATACAATTTATAACGAAAAACTATACGAGAAAATCGAATTTCCGTAATAATTTATAGGAATTTTTATAGAATTATTTTCACCAGGGTATTGCAATAAGTGTGAATCATATTTGCAATTGCTTCGAATTCCCGACCTATCAAATTCTACACCCTTTGTACGATTTTAGGAGTCTGATGCGAAAGGAGAAAAAGGAACCGAACAAATATTTGGATAGGTATAACAAATTTCCGATAGATCAGCGATTTGTTTCACAGAGCTTTTATTTAAGCTCTACCTGATCGCGATCGGTGCACGGAAATTCGAAATATAATCAATTTACATCGACGTATTACATGTCTCGACCGCCCGGGGCAGATCGAGCTTGCCGCCCCCTTCAGGACGGCATTTTATCCAAAATCACCCATTATCTTATTGTAGGGTACCCGTATACATATTATAACCCAAAAACACCTATTGATTTTGTTACGATCTGATCACCCAAATATGAACTCCTCAATATAGGTAATCTTCTTTTTTAGAAACGTAGAAATATAAAGGGAGACTTCAGTGAAATTTTAATAGAAACGATTTTTTCATTTTTTAAATGACTAAAAAATAACCCAATAAAGAATTCCCTGCGTGAAAATTTAAAGTATGGTAGTATGTGTATTGAAAAAAATTTCAATCCTCTGAGTTGAAAACGTATGCGCAAGGAACCTTTCACAAAAAATTTTCTGTGCACCGCATCCAAAAACTCGTTACGTATACACTTTCAACTCAGAGAGTTGACATTTCTTTTCAATACATACATACTACCATAATCTAAATTTTGATACAGGGAATTTTTCATTGAATATTTTTTAATAATTCAAAAAATGGAAAAATCGTTTTTATCAAAATTTCACTCAAGTCTCCCCTTTAGTACTAGTCAGTCATTTGGCTACTAGTCATTAGGGCTTAGGCAGTACTCGTCTATTTTCTCGTGAGCTGTAAAAATTAAAAAACGGAAAAATCCGCGTAGAAGGGCATTTCGACCAAATTTTCCGCTTTAACACATTCAAAGAAAAGAAAATCAGTATCTAATAGCTCGGCGACAGCCGAGTCATGGTCGTGAAATGCATATCACAGAAAAAGGTGAACTTGAATTAAGAAAATTATTCTTAATTCAAGTTCACCTTTTTCTGTGATATGCATTTCAATTTGAAACGATTATGAATGTTGCACAAAGTGCAACTCACGCTTACGTAATCGGTGCCTAATAGGTAATTACTTTGAATGGAATAGTCAATAGAGATTGCTGACTCCTTTATTCAGTCCAATGAGTCTTTCAGGACGTACCATATAGGTCTAGTAAATATTCGGACTCAAGACAGGTATTTAGAATATGGTGAAAATGGGACGAATCTACGAATATCCAATTTTTCACTCACTCGAGTACCTGAAATTTAATTCTACACTGAACTTTACGAGTTTATACGGTATATGATGTTATATTCTAACACGGAAAAAAAACCCTCAAATTTAACGGGTAAATTCGTTACCCTCAAGTTTTGGGGGTTTACCATGAAAACTCAGGGTTTACCCTCAAATTTCAATTTTTTTTTTGGATGAAGATACCCCGAATACAGGGTAAACCTTGAGTTTTCATGGTAAACCCCCAAAACTTGAGGGTGACGAATTTACCTCTTAAATTTGAGGATTTTTTCTCTATAAGAGTAATTATCTGTTGCACATAAATCATTCAATTTTAGATTCTAGTTAAGTACAAGAGTATTAATAAATATGGCTGACCCCTGAAAAAGTACCGATCGGTGTAGATGGCGAGACAAATTTTGTTTTTTAACGCTAACAGCTGTTGATCTTTGAGCGGTTAAAATTGCAAAAAACGCGGAGAGTGATTCTGGAACCTTAATCAATTTTTCAGTCCGCTGTGAAGCGGTTTTTTCTGGAATCGTGAATTCAAAAAAACGCGGAGAAGCACACAGCATATACACATGTACATATTTGGAAATGATTTAAAATTCTTCGAGGTTGACAAAACAGGTGTTGAAGTTAGTTTCAGCATTATTCTCACGTCGTGCCTAAAAATCAGCGTGTCAATAATGATATACTTTAAAGGTCGACAATCTCATGAATTATATATCATCGCCGTTTTATATGTTCATATGTTGCAAGGCACTAATTACACAACACTACAAAATAACATTTTTCCTTTGTTTTTGGGTTCATTTCATGATTTTCTTATTCATCATGCGCACTAAAATAAAGAAAAAATTCTCCACGCTACAAAAGAAAATTTTTTCAATCCAATATATTCTTTTTTTGGATGACTGTCGATGAACCTATCGTAATTACAAACCCTAATTTCAAACGCAACATTCATGTGGACTTGTGTTATAATTTAAGTTGTAGAACAAGCAAAATCCATGAGATCTTATTTCTTTTCAATACGAATTATTCAACAGGTGGAGTTGCTTTATCCGAAACCTGGATACGTAGAGATCGATCCCGATCAATTGTGGGAGAGCATACTAAAAGTGGTGAAAAATGCTCTGCGAGGTAAGCTGCGATTATCACTCACCTTGTAATCTCTGCAATTATCATGAAATTGCCTTTAATTAAAATACTTGAATTACCAAGTAGTACATATTAGCTATAGGTCACAGTATCACGAAATGTATGATGACAGAAAAAAAATTGCCTATTTACATTGGTAACGTTATTGCCACTGTCAACATTGACATTTAATTAATGCCAATGTCGCATGGATTTATATAATACTTTGTCCAAAGTACCGGCTGTATTATTTCTGCAGATGGAAACTTACAGGCAAATCAAATCACTTGCCTAGGGATATCTACTCAGCGAGGTAGTTTTACAACCTGGAATCCAGACACTGGCAAACATTATCACAAGTAGGCTGCTATAATTTTATTCAATCTTCTTATACGCATTACCTGAGTAGATTATAAGCATTTATACTCGCTATCTACCTACACCTCTTTCCCTCTTCGTTTATAAAATCTAGTTTCATCACCTGGAAAGATTTGCGAGCAGATCTTATGGTGAAGGAATGGAACTCATCTTTAACTATGAAAGGTTTGCGAACGAGTTCACATTTACTTTACATGCTTTCTGGAAGTAAACGATTCCTAGCCGGTAGTGTCATCAAGCTAATGAATACGCAGGTGAGTCCGGAGATAAAAAATCACGATTGCATTACACATTCGCACACCTTATTACTAAGTCCAAAGATAAGTCAATAATGCACACATTCTCATGTAAATGCATCGTGGGTTCTGATTTTTATGCAACACTTCACTTGCGTCTATGTATAGGTGAGTCAATTGCTCATTCATCTTTTATCAATTGATGCAACGCTGTTCTCTGAATGAGAGAAATAATTTTAAATTCCATCTAACGTATTTTCATAGAAGTATTATCAACGGAATAAACTCAACAGATGATATACGTATCGCTGCTTTGTTTATTGTTAATTGTAATTGTCTTGCAGACAACATTACGCTTACTATGGGCGTTACACCACGTACCGGGGTTGAAAGAGGCTGCATCTAAAGGCAGAGCGATTTACGGTGGAGTAGACTGTTGGCTTCTCTATAAATTAACGGGTATAACCCATTACTTATTTTCTTTGAATCTCTACATAGTCCTGGATTATTGAAATTCATTATCATCCTGACCCTGCAGCGTTCAATTAATTCACTACTCGCATTAAATACTGCAGGTAAGCACATAACTGATGCATCTAGCGCTTCAGCTACCGGACTCTTCGATCCTTTCACGATGGAATGGGCAGGCTGGGCTATAAAGATGTTCAAATTACCCAGAAATATATTTCCCGAGGTAGTAGATACAGCCGGAAATTTCGGAATCGTTCCGAAGCATATATTCGGCGCTGAAATACCAATACGATGCTCGGTAAATAATATGTACATATGCTAAAATTCAAATGAAAATAAAGTCCGCATATTAAGTGAACGTATAATAGTACGTGTTTTGAAATCAGCGAAACCAAAGTCTGTTTAAAAAAATCGACAGAAATTCTGATCGCATTTCATGATACGCATGATTCATCTCTATAATATATGAATTTTGCGTATACGCCTAATCATATCCCATTTTCACTTCGGTTTTGGAATTATTATTTTTCAATTTTTGAATCAAGATGGCGGATCAAGCTGCATCCTTATTCGGTTCTACAAGTTTTCAGCCAGGAGATTTGAAAGTCACAATGGGCACAGGAACTTTCGTTAATGTTAATACGGGTAGCGAAACCCACGCATCTATAACTGGTAAGGAATGAAAATTGGTGAAATTCTATCTCACTATTTTTATAAAATCCTTTGATTATAGGCCTGTATCCTCTTATCGGCTGGCGAATCGGTACAGAGACCGTATACGTCGTTGAAGGAGCCTCGAATGACACGGGGTCACTGATTGATTGGGCTAATTCTGTCGGTGGGTGACTAGAAATCAACAAATCATTTCATTGCAGAAGTCTTTTTATATTCTAGTTATAATTATATTCAGCGAAATTTATGTATATGGGGCATTCCACGTTAAACTGGAGGGTCATCGGCCTGATGCCCTGGAATTCTGATGACCAGTGGATTTCTTGTTTCGTTTCGGGTATTAGAGGTATCATTTTTGACAGAAACGAAACAAGAAATCCATTGGTCATTAGAATCCCAGGGTCAGGCCGATGACCCTCTGGTTTGACGTGGAATGTCCCATGAACAAGTATAAATGTATTGCGACTATCATGTCATTTCCTTATCCTTCATGTATTCCTTTCCTTCGTTTTCCGTTCACTATCAATGTTCGAATTTTAATCACACTCCTTTCTATTCAAACCCCAGAGCGTTAAAGTTGTATGCATCGAAATTTATAGGAATAATTGATCATCCTGCTGAGACATCCGATCTTGCAGAATCAGTCGAAGATTCCGATGGAGTTTACTTCGTGCCAGCGTTTAGCGGATTGCAAGTGAGTCTCATTTCGTTCTTCTTTACGATATAACGGAACCTTATCGGTTCTATACGTCTGAAAGATTGATTAGTATCGTTTTGGTTAATCATCGGACTTTAATAAAACGGTAAGATTAAAAAAAGAAAAATGAAGAAAATATACTTGCACGACTGCAGGGGAGAGTGCTTTTTCAGTTTGAATGATAATTCTGGTACTTTACTGGATAAATTGAAATAAATTCCCCATTGGCAGGCACCCATTAACGATCAAACGGCAGCTGCAGGTTTTCTTGGTGTAAAACCCACGTCAAGTAGGGCAAATCTAGCTCGTTCAATATTGGAAAGCCTCGTATTCAGAATACTTCTCATCTACGAGTCTCTGAAGCAGGAAACAAAGTTCACATATCACACGATCAGGTAAAACAACACAAATCAACAGTTTGAAATTTGGTGTCAGATCTAACACTGATAAAATCTTCGGAAAGTCAACTTTTTTCAAAGCCAAAAAATACCAAATGACGATGAACGAGGTGGAATTATGCCATTTCATAAAATGATGAAATATTCGTTAAAAAAATCGACCTCCCTACATTTTTGATATACCTTTGATAATAGGGTCGACGGTGGTGTCTCTAAAAATGATTTCATGATGCAGCTACTTGCGGATCTAACGGGTTTAGAAGTCGAACGTGCCACCAGTAGTGAAATGTCTATTCTAGGAGTTGGGTTTCTGGCAGGTTTATCCAGTGGTAAGCGGATCCAATTAATCAAGCCTTTAATCCAAATACATAGATTAGAAAATTCGATAAAAAATTATTTATACCCGCTTTCCGATCGTGATTTTAGAATTTTTAAAACTCATTTATCAGGTGTGTGGAAAAGCAGAGAAGAACTGCTAAAATTCCGGAAAGTGGAGAAAGTGTTTACTCCAAGAGGTCAAACGCAACTGAATTACCAATCGATTATAAAACAGTGGCAAAAGGCAGTCGAACGGTTCAAGGATTGGTACTGACGTTTAATAAAACTTTTATTACCTCTTTACCTCCTAATTAATGCAGATGATTATTACTATCGTGATATTTGATCATTGGTCATCAGGCTGCTATATGATAAGGCCAGTCAAAAATATCCGACATTCCCATATAAAGTTTTATTATAGATTTGCAATACGTATAAAATATTTTTATATTAACGCTGCAAGATACGACGTAAACTATAATAATTAAAATATTTACCACATTAAGAATATATGCGACGGTCTTGTTTCTGCTTGATGCACATATCATGTTACACTTACAAGCGGTTTAGCTGACGTACATTTCGACTGATAATATATGGCAGCTATAAATTAGCAGCTACGATATGAAGATGAGATTATTATAAATCATAAATGTTTATGAGCTAATGTTGTATCTATATAGGTACATGAATCGAATCGAATCGCGTCCTTTCCTCATTTTTTATACAGTGCCTTATTGTTAAATTGTATAATCTTAAGAAATCAACAAACGCATGTATATGACAGTTATTCTTAATGATAAGGAAACAATAAATTTACCTAATTAATACGTTACATACCTATATACTGCTTTCCAAAAATTGGGAAGATGAAAAATATTTTTCTATATGAAATAAAGAATCGTTTAAAATATTATGACCGTTATTTTCTTGTTCCGAAACGACCCATGGATAATTATTCGATCTATTTAATTTTCATACTCAATTTCAAGCCAATTCCCACTACTTTTGCGCAGTGATTTAATTAATTAATTATATGTACGAATTTTAGAGGCTACTAAATGTTACGTATACTATACATGTTTAAATTCAATTGTCTGGGTTATTTTTCTATCATTTTTCAGTTTGTATAGTATAGTTTAATCGGTTGTCTGAAAAATGATATTCACACTAAAACAAGTTCAGAAGGAAGCCAATTGTGGGTATAAATACGTCCTGTTGTATAATTATTTTGAATTTTGCTGCCCATTTGATTACGATTAGTTTCCAAAATCGAAGCTTCAACTTTACGTTATCGAGACATTCGGAAATTGAAGTTAAACGTTCATGCAGGTCCTTCAATTGATAGGCAGATCACGTCTGTTCAAAATTTGAGTGGTTTGACGGTGTGTCTACACCTGCAGTTTTATTGCCTTTCAACTTTCCATTGTATGGCTTAACGTAATACATATGCTTCAGCTTTGAATACGAGAAAACTTTGGTCGGCTAATCTGTTACTAATATCGTCTATATACGCACATTATGGCACACCGCCTTTGTGGTTTGCAAGGACTGAACAGAAAGTCCGTCCCTTTCTGCCGAGGCGTTATATATATACACCAAGGTAGAGATTTCTACGTCTGATGCCATAAGATTATAGGATATGTGTTCGATATGAAACAGTCGTTGAGTGTTTCTCCCACTTGTACAGTGTAGACCACCAGTTTCTTACGCGGTTATATGAATACTGGTCAATGGTTGTATGAAACCTAGATACATATATACAGGCGTGTTTAATACATGCAGTGCTCGCATATGTACGTAAAATTGCCACGACTTGCAGTATAGTTCTCATTTGCATCTGACAGTGCAAGCATGGTAAGTTAGCACTCGGATTTACTCGTTGTTAATCATGAACGAATTTCAAAATTTGATCTGTGTTTTTTTGCGCGCATTTGAAATTGGAAGATAATCTTGGACATAATTATCATCCGCAGTATTGGCAGTGGTAAAATTTGTTCGGATTGAGAAAGGGAATAGTGCGAAAAAGGTACAGTTTTAGATATTTGCGAATACTTCAAACGATCAGAATTTTAGAAATTACAAATTTCTTCTTTTATACCCTTTTCGTCCTAAGCCCTTGGATTTATGTTGTATCGAACAAAATATCACACAAAATAATATAGTTCCAAAGTAGGTACCTGCATTCACCTGTACAAATGCAGAGTGTCTAATCATATCGAGTCATGGCTATACGAACGAATTACGAGGTAGGGGTAATCAAGAATTCACATTGTGCTCTAAGGTGTTTAAATTAGATTTTAATTTACATTGAATTGAAATTAAGTCGTAGATCATACCGGCAGTACAAGATTAGAACTACCAGCGAATGTATAGTGGCTGTTTTTTGTTTGTTTTTTAACTGTCAAAGTGTCGCGTACGTAACAAATGGTGGGCCGCAGTTGATCATTCTCAATTGTTCCGTAACATAGAACCTTCAGAAGTAAATAATTTTACAGGCTCAGGGTGTAGCTGTGGTTGATTTGACAGGAGCTGATGTTACCGGGACAAACTTCTCGGCTTGTGAAAACGACCGGATGAGCGAATCCCATATGAATTCTAACGACTGTAAAGTGAATCTGATACAACCTGCACCCATCTTACAAGTCGACGATCCTTGTGAGTGAATTATATCAACAATTTAGTCGAAATAACACCAATTGTCAGCTTCGACAACAATCGAAATAAAAGAGATGATAACGCAACGACCCAGGCTTTACAGAAAAATATCTGAATCAAAAAATGATGAGTTTTCAGCAATTATTGAAGTATATTAGAAAATATTTGAGAACTGAATTGATTGCTGTTGAGGTTTAAGAGCAATTAGCCGATGTTGTTCAAAATGTGAAAAGGGTCAGAGCTGTCATATGTAATAACTTTTTTGGCCTGCGGAATGCCCACCATCAACAATATAATGCCGAGCTTATCTTATTTGAGTTCAATTCAGAGACGTATCGCATCGAGATAAGCAGACTGCCTTAAATATATATATACGATAAATCTAGCGATGCCGAAGTATACAATTGGTGACCATTAGAACTTCTGTTAATTTTCTTGCTGGTCAATTTTAATTCGAAACCAAATTGGTTATGATCATAGCTGAGATGACGATTGATGAAATTCCTGATTTTACATTAATCGAAGACGCTTTATAGAATTGTAGAAGAATAAGGATAAAATTCTTCATCTCTAAGTCTCTGGTTTTTAATCTCTGCTTGTCACGTGTGTCCTCTTCGTGATGTGGATCAGGTTGATTTCAACGACTGATTGATCATACATAGATCTATACTCGCTGACCATGAATCTATAATAGAAGCTCTTTTTACCTACAATCGGAAGTTCAACGGGTGTGACGCATAACTTGAGGCAAGCTATAGGAATATAATGATATCACAGAATAATTACATACGATACGAACACAAGATTACGTATAAGAGATAAAAATGAGTGAAATAAAATTGTGAGAAGATTGATCGTGGGTCTCGCAGAGCTTATCAGGTCATCCGATCTTGTCATCGCGATTATTTCGTGAATTAATTAAGATATTAAAAAAACCGGAATCCTATTTCTCTCTTTAGACTAGAGTAACATTTTGCCATTGGGTCAGATCTTCGTATCTTTAACCAGTCATCCGTGATCTCCGTTCAAACAATTAAATTGCTAATGAGAAATGAACTGTGAATCTTTCAGAGAAGACATTCGTAGGTAGTACCTATCGATACCTTGAACTATAATGCCTGTCAAACAAAGTTGACCCGTCAACGTAGTTCGGTACACTATATAGAAGTATCGTGGGCGTACTTCGAGGGCTGAATGACTAAAGTTTGGACGGTAATTTAGCACAGGTGTGAGTTACCTCTTTTATCCCAAGTAAATAATTCAATTCTTTGTTCGTATCGTATATTACCTTGTTACTACGGTTATAGTCTGATACAGTCTGATTCTTGAAGGTTTAATAGTTCGATGCAGTTGACACAAGCGCGAGGAACCTGGCTGAAAAAATATTGCAATACGTGATTGACCTGCAGAAATTTTCAAATTCATAATTTTCTATAACTGACTTGAGGGTCGAACGTTTGTGCGAGACTTGCACAGAATTCATACAATTTTATGCATTGATCATAACACGTAACTTACATATTGAAAAAAAAAATGATCTATTCGAATGTGAAACTATAAGGCAATAAAACATTCCATTGTTCTAGCTATTCGTTTATTTATAATGAATAAAAAATTCACCTTCCACTAATGAATTGTTTAATATTATATAATTGGTTGATATTGGAATGGATCATCTCTCTGAGTGTGTAGTTATTAAAATTTTCCATATTGAATTATAATTGTTGAACGAGTTACGTATTCACCCGAACATTAGTTTTTGATACAGAGTACGAATATAGTATTGTTAATTATTGAGAAAAAGGTTAAATTTTTATTACCCTAATTAACATTAATATTTGAATCCGCCTTGATAAGAATCGGTCTTTATTTTCATATTAGTAACACAGAGTGTTGGGCGAGGTATCTAAAATGTAGGTCTCTACCGAAAGTCTCAGATACTTGTATAATTATTATGGATACTTTCCTTTTGATTTCTATAACTAACATTATTCATCAAATCAAGTTCGTTGCTAGTGAACAAAAATTAAGATTCTGCAGTCAAATCTCGATTTAGTCAGACTAAGTTCTGCAATGATAATTGAAAACACGGTAAATCAGCATAACATTCATTTGGATGTACATTGTACATAGATAATCATGGTGTGAACACCCCTAGTAGGTATACACAACTATCAAACAAGATAATTATTACATCTTTACACTGAACTTTCTTGAAGTAATCAGTAGGTGAGAGTTAGATTCGGCGATTTTTGTTATGCGTGAAACTGCGTAGATGAATTGTAATTATAAAACCGCAGCTTGAGTTCACTGCAGTGGTCATTAGCGCAAAATTGATTCAGATTCTTTTATAGAACTACTTGATAGAATAAGGAAAGGTCATGAATCGATAGGTGTGACTGGCAATCAATGTCATTCATTACGGAGCAGAAATGAAGCGATAAAAAACTTTCAAGTACAGAGACTGCATTCCATCTAACTCTATTATGAGAGAACCTGCCTCACTGTTGATGATGGAACGTAACTTTCCAAATTCGATTAGCTAGTTCAAATCAAACACAAAAATTGAAAAGCAGCCTGAACACTGCAAAGTGAATATAAATGTTGATGAAAATCACAGCTTTTCTAATCTGGTCCGATCTGGTGCAATGCAATGCGTGATCGAAGACGTATGCATGATATTTTTGATGAACGAGATTTGAACGTTAATGGCAATGAAATTTTCTAATTATAACTTGAAGATCTCCAAGTAATTTGTCAGTACAAATTTCTCGGCCGGAATTCATCAGGTCGTTTTAATCCAGCTTGAGCGGGATGGTTAATGGGATCTCCGACGACAAGTGTAGCAGAAAGTCACAAGATCCTGTGAAGATTCTTGTGGAACCAACACGACTGCAAAACAATGCTTTCCAAAATCATGGTACAGTATCGTGATACCAGTAGATGTTGTTGCGTGTCTAAAGAATAGAATTTCAAGTTTGTCCATTAAATTATCTACAGTAAACGATATGGGGCCAAGATTTTTATATGTGATTCTTATCCACCTCTTATATGGTTCGAGTTCGCTAACATCTGAACGGCCAGCAAGTTTCAAACCTGTCCGGTTATCACCGTTCACGAGAAAGCAAGTCTATTAAGTTTTTCACCTTCGAAATCCCGTTCACACATCGTTAAAAATTAAATATGCTGCAATGTGCCCATACGGCCCTCATTGAATGGTTCAATAATTTAGTGAATTTCAATAAAAAATTCCACTGTTTTTTCTGCCGCATAACATTAATCAAGTTTTTTATTTTTGTTATCACCTTTTGGCCTATCTCATTTTCAGAATGTAGCCTAACATTAATCAAGTCAGATTGCCTCCGGCAATATTAAGCTGTACCAGACGTTTTGTGAGGGTTTGATTATATTACATACGGCGATTTCTTTACACCTTGACCTCCATGCATTTAACTGCATGCAATCAATATAAGTATAAGTTGTGAAACGTGTTGAATATTCCTAAAATTGCTCGGTGTGCTCATGGATACAATTTTTTTCCTGATGCAATTGATACACTAGCGTTTAGTTGTGATATTAAAAATCAGAACGTGATCGATGAGCTCATGTATTTTGTATGTCGATCAGAGGAGATAATAATAATACAGAAATAATTGGCACACATCTTATAGACCAATCTTTGCTATATTACTGACGATATTATAACCGTAGGCGAGCGAAAGAGAATCAATTAAAAATAGGCAACATTTTAGGGAACCAGAATTTGTTATCGCACGAAAAAACTGGTTGGCATTGAAATTAGAGAAATAATGTTTAGGTTCATAAGGTGTACCTTCCATCTCAAAGATCGAGGTCATATTTTCAAACATAGAATCATAATAGCCTCACAAAAACGGCGAGAATACAGATTATTTGAAATCCTATATGAGAGTCAAATGCGTTGCGAGAACATTCGTTGGATTATAGTCTGCAATTTATATCGAATTGTCCTGACTCTATGTCAATGCACATAATATGGATAAATGGGTGAATTATTTGAACAATTAACCGTTGAATTGCAGGTCGATTGGAATATTATAATATTATCAAGTGTCACGAGAGAACCCTTTTTCTCCTTTCTTTGTAAAAAATGATTTTACTCCAACACCATTCAGTATTGGGGTGTAATTTCTCTCATGTTGTATAAGTCCGAAGATGTGTGTTCAAATTGTTCAATACTGTCTTTATGATTTGATTACAGCTCAGCAAGCAAACGGGAAACCAACAAGTTCCAACTACACGGATGTGAGTCTTCTGATTTATGCTTTTAGTAAAAAATTCCAATGGCAGTTCTCCGCCGTTTCACTATCCAGATGAAAGAAACAGGCATTCTCAGCTGTATAATTGCCGATGACAGTAGACAGTTGTTTTCTAGTCGATGATAATAAGTTATTTTTCGATTCACTTTGCGATCCTTTTTTTTACGTCACACAATTTTAATTGTTGTAATGTACTTTCATCCGTGATAAGAAAAAATATATGTGACTTTGTTTTTTCAGATCGTACAAAGATCACGGAATGCATTTTTCAGTGGTAAAACTCGCCCAGTTCAATGGAGGATAAAACAATTAAAAGCATTATTAAGAATGCTAGATGAAAACCTTGAGGATATGCATTCAGCTCTCACTGCTGACTTAGGACGAGTATGCAATATAGTTCTTAGTTGTATTTCGCATTAATTAAACATGGTCATATATTCAGGATTTCAACACACCGGGAATAACAAGAAAGAAAAAAGAAAAAAAAAACTGAAGAAATCAAGGCATTCTCATCTCACTGAAAGATTCATGTTAAATAATTTCATTGAACACCAGCATTTTATAGAAATAGTATTTGTAGATCGGCACCCGCACTCGACTCTATAATTTCGTCTCATAGGTACTATCAATAATAATTCACAAATAAGGGCTTATGACCGAGAAAAAAAAATTTAGCAGGAGAAAATTAGAATCGTTAGTGAAGTTTTGGGGGCAGGATTTAATATTAGAATGAAAATTTTCGTCCCATAATTCGAATAAACGTTTTCAAAATCGTCAATAGAAGCAGCATAGGTATATTTGGCATGACAAATTCGGAAGAATGCGGAAGAATTCGGATTTTTGAATAGTAAAAGTCTGTATTCAAGATGGGTTCTGATGATTTCTGATTTCAGTGTAAATATGAAAATACAGCTCTCGAGTTGTCATTTATAAGGAATGAAGCTTTGCTAATGATTGATAACTTAGCAGACTGGTCAGCCCCCGATAAGGTATACCTAGTTTTAATCTGTATCTTAAAAATCTGTCTGTTTTGGTTGACTGCAGCAAGTAGGGATGACAATTGGTCTTAAAATTGTTGAAATACGTTTCAGCCTTCGAAAAATATCATCAATCTTCTGGATTCTGTTAAAATATTCAAAGACCCGTACGGAGTAGTTCTTGTCATAGGAACATGGAATTATCCTCTTCAACTTTCGTTGATTCCAATGATTGGCGCGATGGCTGCTGGAAACTGCGTTATTGTTAAGCCGTCAGAAGTAGCTGAGGAAAGTGCAAAATTTATTGCTCGATTAGTCCCACAATATTTAGACAACGTAAGTTGAATTACTTACCCATTACCTCATTGGTAATTTCAATTTCTTACGTTTCATCCATCTATCTATCTATTTCGTTCATAAATTTTATAGCGTAATGTATAAGAAATGAAAGAAAGTTATATCAAATGCCTAACATTACTTCAGGAATGTTTTCAAGTAATATTAGCCGGAGTTCCTGAGACAACGGAGTTGCTGAAGCAAAGGTTCGACCACATTTTTTACACAGGATCACTGCCGATTGGAAAAATAATTAGGGAAGCTGCTAACAAATATTTGACTCCAGTGACACTTGAACTTGGTGGGAAAAGGTTAGCGATTTCGTATATTTTCAATTAATTTTCAGGGATATATTATCATATATTAACGAATCACACAATAATGAAGAATGTTAGGATTTCAAAACTAGCTACTGGAATCAATCATTGCAATTCGCAATTCGCAATCTGAAAATATCAATTATGAAGTTCGTTATAGACAATGACATACTATAATGATAAACTTGGTTACATAAAGTGTGACAGAGCAGTTTTTTCAGTCCTGTTTACATAGATCGTACCGCAGACCTTTCTATAGCCACACGGCGACTAATGTGGGGCAAGTTTATCAATGCTGGACAAACTTGTGTTGCTCCTGATTACGTATTGTGTGCTCCCGATCTTCGGGACTCACTTGTAAAGGAAGCTGCGCAAGTCCTGACCGATTGGTACGGCGATAATCCAAAGAATAGCCCAGATTTTGCGCGGATAGTTAATGATCGTCAATTTCAGTGAGTCTTACTTTGCCTTAACATCATGAATGATAATTTGCATCATGAGAAGGAAAACAATTTTGAAAATGAAAATCTGGTTGATTTAGACGCTTAGCTAAATACCTATCTGGAAATGGTAACGTGGCTGTTGGAGGAGATGCAGATCCAACTCAAAAATTTATTGCACCAACAATACTGGTTGATGTTAAACCGACAGATCCAGTAATGCGCGATGAGATATTTGGTCCAATCCTGCCAATTATGTGCATAGCTAATGTTCAGGATGCCATTAAGTTTATCAATGACCGGTAAGATTGCGGTTTACTATAATACTATCTAAACAATGTCGTAAGGTCAATCTGCATTAATGTTTTTGCATTTTCCTGCATATCAAATATAAAAGAAATGCAGCGCCATAAGTATCCACCTTTTAGCTACGCCGTTCATCATTACTGCAACTTGCTTAGTTTTTTATACGTGCATACTCTTTCGTGTAAATTACTTACGTCGTTTACTCAATTGTCCATGAATATGAATTATAATCGTATTCAAGTATCTGGGTGAAACTTGAGTATAATTATAAAAGAATGGATTATCATATGGGTCGGATACCGATTCCCTTATGAACAAAGATTATTAGCAGCGCGAATACCTATACTATTGGAAACTAATGCAAACTGATTGAATTTAGATCGTTTTTCAATAACTCGCAATAGTATTTAGACGCGAGTTTGAAAACGGGAGCTAATTCTCAACTGTAGCAAATTACTGCAATTGCATAGTTGAAAAGGCGTGTATTTCCGTGGTATAAAGTAAAACTGAATCTCTTCACAAGTCTTCTCCGTATTTCTCAACATTTCACTATACTTTGCAAAGTATATTTTAGAAAAGAATAGCAGAATCCCATCCAGCATCTGTCATAATTCGTTTACAATGAAATTATTATGGTGTAGGGAGAAGCCGCTGGCGATGTATATATTTAGCAATAATAAAGCGGATGTGTCTTTATTATTGGAAAACACAAGCTGTGGAAGCGTATGTGTGAACGACGCAGTCGTACAATTCTCAGGTATCATAAAATTCATCTTTGAGTATTGCTACGATATTTTATTACACTTAAGGTCCCTCAGGGTTTCTGGATTGCGAGAAGAACTTATAAAATCCATTACTGTTAATGAAAATTATTTTCCTGTCGAAATCATATCGAATAATTTTGTAATTTAGTTGACACATTGCCATTTGGTGGAGTGGGTGGCTCTGGCATGGGAGCATATCATGGCAAATACTCGTTCGATGCATTTGTACATGAAAAAAGCGTTTTAGGCAAATCGTTTAATGGTCTGCTGGAGTTTGCTGCCTCGTAAGTAAATAGATACATCATTTTATGCACCCTAGACTTTTCCAGATTGACATCATTTCTTGGTATTTTATTTATACAAAAATTATTTATGATAATTATCACAGATGCCGTTACCCACCATACACAGATCGAAAGTCAAAGCTGCTCGGACTTTTGACAGCTCACAGGCCAGATATCCCTGGTATTAAATACCTACCCCATGTTATAATGTTCGGCTTAGGGGTTCTTGTCGCTATTGGCATTCAAGTAATTCTCAAGGTAAACTCGATGGACTTTCTATTATACAAATTTGAAGGACAATTTCGTAAAAAAAAATTAATATTAATAGTCGTCGTTAATCGATAAACATAAAATGCTAGTTATCAATAAATTATAAAAATTATACGCGATTTTAAATCACGAAATGTAAAGCGCGTTCAGACATATTGTTCTAAAAAATTGTTATCGTCTTTTGAAATAGTTTTATTTATAGTTACCGAAATCCATTAACTAAACGACTCAATTCTACCGGATGTAATATAAGTGCATCTTTGATGGAAGAAGTATCGATATTTAAAAATACATTTCTTCCGCAGAATTACGACCACGAGGAAGAATGAATTTGCCACAACGTTTCTTACTTATGTTAGTATAGTTAAGTTGTACCAGTAATACATTCTTAAAAATATTGTACAAAGCTACATTTATATGATGTGTTACACCGATCTCTGGGTCAGATTCGGATTATTTGATAAGATTATAAGATAATGCTCGTTCATTACAATTATCCCATTTATACAATCATGAAATCTACTCAACGAAAAGTATCATTGAGTTGAGAAAAAAAAGATTGAAAAAAAAACTGCGGCTGTAAATGCTTTTCTCTTTTTTTTGTTCAATTTATACGTGCAATTTTAGGTATAGGTGTAATAGGGTCTGTCGTTTCAGGGCAATATATTTTTCTTTCACTCACTCCTACGAGATAATTCTGTAGAATAAGGCCAAAAAGACATCCTCTTTTTGTAGAAATATATAATATGCAAGCTACTCGTACCTAAAGGTATCTGTAATTTTTGTAAGCTGAAACGAACCGCGGAGCTGCGATTCACAATGCTGTATATGATACGTGTAAATTGCTAATAGTGGATAAGGTGCAGTAATCGAATCAATTTATCATTAGTACACATTTCTCTTTCTTATAAAAATTATATTATAATTATTGTTATTCCTAGTACAAGATGTATACTCGCAATAAAAATGAACATTTTCGTAATATTTATCATTCTATGTTTCTATTTCACCTCTTCCCGTATAAAACGTGTCATTATATTCGTTTGCATGTCAGGATTTATTTATTATGTACAATTTTCTTATCATTCTTCGTGTTAGTCATGAAAATCTCCTTGAAATAACTCTATATAACTCTATAATTAACACCATTCAGGGGTAATGGATAGGTAAAAAAAAGTTACATCAGAGCGCGAGAAAATATTGTTGCTGCAGCATGTAAATATATTGAATACTACTCATTGAAGCTGTGATATTGGAGGACTGTGGAAAATTTCCAAGCAGAAGAAATTTCAATACACACTTTATTCTTATTATGTATTAGTACTCAACACACCGAGTGTAGAGTATAATATGCAAGTATCAATCAATGCAATTGCAGCATTGCTGATTGCGTTTGAAATACAAAAAAAACAAAAAATAAACTGCCGGTTTTCCTAACGACCACATGTATGGATTGTCTACACAAGTATATTACGAACGAAGAAATGATGGAATTTTTTTAAAGAAATTCATTGTTAACTAGGGAAGACCGCGGACAAAAGTAAAACGTCATGAAAGTAACAATGCAGACAAACGCATTAAGAAGTTTTTTTTTGCACGTTGCAGTGAAAGATTTGTGTTTTTTTGCCAACGCAAGTAAATTTCGCAATTTTCGGTATTTTAATGAAAACAAGTAGATGTATTCAAGTTTTATGTTCTGTTTGTCTGGTTGAAGTTATGATCGTTTTGTTATAAAAAAAAAAAAAAAAAATGACGTTGGGGATAAGAGCAGCGTAAAACTTTGGGGCGCAAAAATTCATCCGTGTATATTTCTTTGCGAGTGGGAAAGGGTCTGATGAGAATTTTAGCCCAAGACCATTTCAGTTGACGACTTTAAAAGGCATGCATGTTATCATGGAGCCCTTCTTCCAAAACAGCACAAGGTGATCATGGTCTGTTTAACACATACACACCTGTGTAGGTATAATGCTCCAAAAGATTGGAGCAGATACTGTAAACGACTTTTGGTTCGTATAGCTGTTTCAATCATATGTAATTACGAACGTACGGAATTTATATATAGGTATATGCGATCGACTCCTAAAATCTGTTGTGCAATTGGATGGCCTTGACGTCTATAAGACATCGTGAAGGTGTACGTAAGCGTATATGCATATTTACATTTATCTATAAATGTTTGCTCGAAAAAGGAAGTGAGAAGATAATTAATCGCTACAGGGAATATTTCAGAGGACGTAAATACGGCTTAAGGGGAAATGAAAGTCGCATGAAACGGCGCGTTATCACACATTGTGCGGCTAATTTTAATCAAAAAAATCCCAAACTATGGGAAAGTATCAGGTATGTATACTACATGGAGAAAAATCGAGGAAAGAATGCGAAAAAACAATGCATGTGTTTTTAAAATTTCATTTTGAAAATCTCACTCTATAAACTGTGGGGGTTCACTCCTCAAAATAGTGTTTAACGTCCACCCTAATATGTACCTATATTATATGTTTGCATGTGATATTCTCTGCGTTAATTAGCCATGAGTACTGAATCGCTTAATTTTCCTGATTATGTATACTTGATTACTATCAAGATGCGGAATGACAAGTACGAAGAGAATATCGACATCAGATATTTATAGTGACGTGGAATGACGTGACTTGCCCGAAGACACAAGTGTTTCGAAAAGTTATCTAAGAATTATAATCAAGCTATTTGCTGACTATACCTAGTTAACTTCTTCATATTAACAATTGTTACGTGATTTTTTACAATGATCACTCTTTCAACTTCAAATCAATTATAGAATTGATGATAAGAATTTTGATACGTTTTATTCCATCATCGTCATACGTTCTTTCCCGATTTTCTTCATTTCTTTTTGATTTGAATTATTCATATATATAATAAGTCTAGATTAGTCTTGCACAGAAATAACGAGTTGTACCAATTTAAATTGGTCCAAAAAAAAATGTGTTTGTTCCAAGAAAAATTTTCTTGTCCCAAGAAAATTTTCTGCAAACGCATTGGAAACCGAAATGATCTTGAATCAAGTCAAAAATGTTCTTGAACCAAGAAAACTCTCTTGGATCGAAGAAAGTTTTCTTGGTTCGAGAAAATTTTGTCTTGATTCGAGATAATCTCGGTTTCCAATGGGTTTGCAGAAAATTTTCTTGGGCCAACAAATTTTTGTTTCTCTGTGTCATAAATCCAGCGTTTATCATGCACGCACGAATTTAAAGCACGCCTTGATTATCGCGGGGATACTTTATATTCGACAGTATTCACAACAGCTCAGAACAATGGCCATTGTCATACATGCAATTTTTGCGAACTCATATTATCAACTACGTACTTCGTCGATCGTGGCAAGTGCTAAAACTGCGGTATGGTAGATAATATGAGAGATTCGTGATCGAACGTTATCGCAAGGTGTAACATAATATCATTTAAATAATACATAATATTATTATCTACATTTTTATCTCTGTAGCTTACGAATTGTTCTATAAAAGCGAGGGACTTGGTCATATGACATGTCATTAAATTTTTGGACCCAAATTTCTTGTTTATCACTCGTGGAGTAGGGCGCTGTGCGTGACTAGCGTGAGTTGTGCGCAGTGTGTGAAGCGTAGTTCTAAGTAGTGAGTTGTCCGTCGATGGTCAGCCTAGTTGAGGCTACAGGTGAGTAAAAGCAATTTGTACAATGTTCTCTATCTCCAAAGCAGTTTCAGACTATTTCAATTTCCTCATTCATACAATGCGACGTATTCTGTTTTTGCATGATTATTTAGAATGATTATAATACGAAGTTAGTCAAAGTTTTCACGAATTTTGAGGTTATAATCTAATCTTATCAGTGTCAAAACATCGCTCAGTCATCGTTTATCAACGCATAGAGCTGTAATTAAAATACCACACATAACTGAAACAGCACGACTTTCTTTTGCGTTTGTATATTCGCTGAGAAGTGACAGTGCAACAACAAGCACAACAGTGTAGTATTTTCAGGTGTCTTATGCTATGACGCATATGTCGCGTTCGTTGTTTTACAATAATTCAAAAAATAACATAATATCCAAGTATCATTGAATTTCAAAAGTTATGCAGAATTTACTGAGTTTCGTTCACTAATTTAGGAGAAAACCGCGTTTCAACTGTTTTCTCTTTATATGAGGCAATTTCTCTAAAACTGTTCAAATATTATACTTACATGTATTATCTCCTACACCGCAATGAACATAACATGATAAAAAATATATGTATACCTATTTGAAACGCGGTGAATAGTATAATTTTTTCATACCTCATAACACTTGTGTAAATTTTTGTTACAGCACAAACTTGAGGAAAACCATAATGTCCAATTACGGAGATGTGAGTTCTGATTTTAATGCTTTCACAAGTGTCTGAATGTTTTATCATTTTATTTTACTTTATATATGAATGTTAAGATCTTTATATACAGATTTTTGCTTTCTCATTGTGTTCAAGGACAAAATTTTGCTGCGTCAAACGTGATAGATATTTAAATTGCAGATCATCATGAACAGAAATGATAATATTCTTGCGTGATAGATGCATTTGCATTTTAATATCAAATTTTCTTACCCAGATATAATTAAGTGAAATTGATCATGTTTTTTTACAGCCAACTAGTCGTTTTATGTCTTTGACTAAATTCCTTTACTTATAGACATGTAAATTATTTGAATATTTAGGAGAACAGAGGTCAACATGAATGTACATATTCAATCGTAGGGTCATTGGTGGGCATACAGTTTAAATATGAATACTTGGAATATATCAGTCTCACAGTTTTGAAAAATCGTGATTCTTGGGAAAAGAAGCGCAAGATTTAGTTTTTTTTTTTAAAGATTTTGTTCCATTCATTATTTCTGGCTTTATTTAGCTGCTGCTTCCACATCTTATCCAAAATCTGTTTTTCATCCAAGAACAGACACTGAGAGCAATAACTTTGATATTTTAGATCGTGCAGGGATTGCGGGATGCTTTCTACAGCGGTAAAACCCGCCCGTTGGAATGGAGGATCAAACAACTGAAAGCATTCATAAGACTGATAGATGAAAACACTACCCAAATCCATGCAGCTCTTACCGCTGACTTGGGACGAGTATGTAATCTTGTTTAACTTTAAGCAAGGCAATTATTTGGGCATTTTTTCGGCGTATGGTTCCTCTTTAAAGAAACACAATATCAAAATTCACGAGTGTTAAAACTGGGAAGATGTTGCTGAGGAATCAACAGGAAAATCTATAATTAGCTTGAAAGGTTTCAAGAGCATAAGGCTCAGAGAAAAAGCCTTAAATTATGTAATTTAAGATATCTATGCATAATTAGAACATCGATTATCTCCTGTATTGATGTACATGATTACTCATTACACTTCCATTGTGAATTTAATATAAATAGAAGATGCAGAGGACCACCTGATCGGATTCTCTCAAGAACTAATACAACATTTCGAATTTCAGTGCAGGCATGAAAACTCACTTTTGGAGTTGGAGTTTTCAAAGAATGAGGTGTACCACACGATCGAACACTTATCCGAGTGGGCAGCCCCCGAATCGGTATTTGCATTGATTTGTTTCTTTGGAATCTATGGATTCAAAATTTTCTTCATGAGCACAGTTGCTAAGCGTATTGTGATCTCTTTTTTCAGCCACCTAAGGGCCTCGTCAATGTCCTAGATTCTGTTAAAATTTTTAAAGACCCTTATGGAGTAGTTCTTGTTATCGGATCATGGAATTATCCCTTTCAACTATCCCTGGTTCCCATGATGGGTGCGATATCTGCGGGAAACTGCGTTATTCTTAAGCCATCAGAAGTGTCTTCTGAAACTTCCAAAGTTATTGCAGAATTGGTACCAAAATATCTAGACAACGTAAGTGGAATATCTATATTCTACCATTTTTCATGTAACTGGCACGGTATAATACAAAAATAGAGAACTGGAGATGAAGTTTAGTGAATCAATGAAACTAGACATTAAACTATTTCAATTTCTCCTTTCATAATCTGGTAAAGAATCACGAAAAATTGTATCAAACTATCCATATCATTTCAGGAATGCTGCAAAGTAATATTGGGCGGTGTTCCCCAGACAACTGAATTGCTCAAAGAACGATTTGACTACATTTTTTACACTGGGTCAACACCAGTTGGAAGAATAGTTCGAGAAGCTGCAAACAAACACTTGACGCCAGTGACGCTTGAGCTTGGTGGAAAAAGGTTGATGATTTACTGCATTCCTCATTCTCATAAATATTCTAAAAATGGCGAAGAATTGATATGATAATAATAATAACTTATGTTAGAAAAAGTTTTACAAATTGGGTATTATAAAGCATCTTATTTCAGCCCAGTTTATGTAGATAGCAGTGCAAACATTCCTATAACTACCAGGCGGTTGTTGTGGGGAAAGTTTATAAATGCTGGACAGACTTGCATTGCTCCAGATTACGTATTGTGTAATCCTGAAGTTCAAGACTTGCTTTTAAAGGAAGCCAAACAAGTCCTGAAAGAGTTTTATGGTGATAATCCAAAGGATAGTCCAGATTTTCCCAGGATTATCAATGATAGTCATTTTCAGTGAGTCTTAATTTAATCGAATATCATTATATCGCAGGATTTTGTTTGGAAAATAACAATTTGGCTTGTTCAGGCGGTTGACTGGCTTCCTATCCGGAAATGGTAAAGTGGCTATTGGGGGAGATACGGATGCTAATGAGAAATTCATCTCGCCAACGATACTGGCTGATGTGAAACCAACAGATCCAGTAATGCGTGACGAAATATTTGGACCAATCTTGCCAATTGTCTCTGTAGCAAACGCTTATGAAGCCATTAAGTTCATCAATTCTCGGTAAGATTGTGTTTCGCTATCCATTTTGTATCATGAAGGGAATAACGCGACGATGTTCTTGTATCGTCTTGTATAAATTATGATTTCTATTATGATGGTATAAATTGGATTGGACTATTTCAATATAGTCTCAATAAGTGGATTTCGGAAACGTATGTATTTAATTATAGGCATGCCGGTTCTTTTGTATCCTGTTATTTTCGGACTTATGCTATGCATGATATTTGAAACGATTTTTGGGTGGTGAAAACAGATTCTATAATAGAAGCATTGCCTAATGTATAAAATTTATTTCTCTGAGAACTATATTATAAACTTTGGAATGGAAACAGCCAATATCATTTTGGAAATTGTTTTTTAACTTCGTGTTCTTCACTAATGATCATCGATTTTCGTCCTAATTTCGTTTAGTGTTACTTGAAGGGATACGAAAATTGTTTTGTTTTCCAAGAAGAGCGAAAATCAGATCAAAGTTGAATTCAAAATTACGATTTTATTTTATTTTTTATTTTGATGCTTGTTAGAAGTTGGAATAATAACAATCTATCTTATAACTCTTTATCTGTTATGTGTCGCAAACTATATTCTAAGAAATAACATACAAATCAATCCTTCGAATATCATATTAATAAGATTTTTTTGTCACACTGTTATGGTACAGAGAGAAACCGCTGGCGTTGTACATATTCAGCAACAATAAATCTGACATCTCTTTGATGTTAGAGAACACAAGTAGCGGTGGTGTTTGTGTAAACGAGACAGTTTTACATCTTGCAGGTACTGAAATGAATTTCAAAATAATACACCATATATCATTTTTGCATTATTTTTTTTCTCTCTTTTTCATTTAGTACTTAAACAGCTTTTGTGATTCGTGTTACTTCCTAATATAATATTTGGGCTAAAATAACAAAAGAAAACTGCATAGTTGATGCTAATATTACAAGATTTCAAGTTTACAATGGGCGTTTCATTTTTTACAAAGCATTTTCTTGTCTTCGACTTATAGCATGTCTCATCATTTCACATTAAGTTTAATTCAAACTTTTCAACTAAGTATCTAACGATTTTTTCTTATTCAGTTGAGACATTGCCGTTTGGTGGTGTTGGAAATTCTGGTATGGGAGATTACCATGGAAAGTACTCCTTCGACACATTCGTGCATAGGAAAGGTGCTCTTATGAAGTCATTTAACGGAATAGGAGAGGCTCTTGGCGCGTAAGTATCAATTAATGCCGTTCTAATTATTTTCACCTCCCTTTCCCAGTCCTCGTTGGCTCATCAACCTTGGGTGTCATCTGTTTTCCTTCCCCAACTTCTCCTTGCAGGATCTCCACCTCTTGCTAAACTCTTTACGTCATTCACGTTTCCCTTCAACTTTAAACTCCTGTTCTTCTCTCTTTTACACAATCTTCATTTCACTTTTTCTCTGCAGTTTTATATTTGCGATATCATTATTTGTGATAATTATTACAGATTCCGGTATCCACCATATACAGACAAGAAGTTGTCGGTAATCAGTTTTCTAACAGCTAAAAGGCCAGGAATTCCTGGAATAAAATATCTACCCCACGCTATAATGTTTGGATTAGGAATCCTTGTTACTTTTGGTTTTAAAGCAGCTTTCAAGGTACACTCCATCAAATCTCCACAAATTTAAACCATATATTATTAGATTTTTTTGATGGTCACTCAAATCCAAGATCTGAAACTCGCAGGACTTCACACTTAGATGATAGCACGCTTTTGAAAAAAAAGTACGATTTTTTACTTGAAATCATTGTTTTTCTTCCAATTTCAAATAAAATATTATGTTTGCACAGGTTCAAAGCAGTAGCATTTAGTGAGTTTCTAAATCGTGAAATATTTTTCATAGATTTTTAGAGAGAATATAATTCTGGTTATACTCTACGATTTTTGTATCAGTGTGTCTAACATCTCATTAGAATTTTACTAGAGTAAATAGTCATTCACAAGTTCAGTGCTAACTCAAAAAGTTACGGAACAGAAAATAGCGTCAAGTTTTTTTCAATATAGTACCAGCCAACGCTACTAGTCTTCCAATATAAAATTACTACAGATTCTTCCCTGTGCGCTGGTAGATTTATTAAAAATGTATTGTCGTTTAAAATTACACACTACAGAAGGATGGCATAATTAAAAACGCGTATGTCGTATGTCTTCCAGATTTTTGACATGCATGTATAAAAATCCTTAAACAAACAAAGTTTTACGCACAGAAATGAAATAAAGAGAAAAAAACGTAGAATTTATACATATATATATATTTATGTAGCTTATTGCTATTTATACATGCTTATATACGCACAATTACTTTTTTTTTCTCTTTCTTATTTTCATTGGGTAAAGTCTCATAGTATTATACAAATATTATTATATATTTTAGATTAACATATTATAATACTTAACTTTTTCATTATATTATGAGTCCTCCACAATCACGCATCGTTACAAATTTGTATTATTGTTGTGATAATAAATATACTCGTATTCATAACATAATATATCATTATTATTTTTTTTTCTTTTTTATTTATTCACCGCAAAAAAAAATTTAAGCGAATTTGATACGAATGTATTTAAATTAACTTCGAAAATAAATTTCTTTCAGAATTACGGCCACGACGAAGAATGAATTTGTTACCACGCATTTTACTTGTCGTGATTAACGTACTACTACATGCCTAATAATAACTTTAGAGAAGTTTTTTTTAATACCGATGTGGATCAGAATCGGATTATTTAACAAGTGATGTCATTATGCGGTCATCGTTAACAATTACACTGTTTTATCATGTATATATATATATATATAACAAAATCGCGTGAATGTGGTAATATATTTTTGTTATTTTTTTGCTAATTAAAAAATGTTATTTGACAATATTAATCCACCGTAAATCGCATATGATCAAACTCTTCATGCACAATCCTAGTGTTTACGGGTAAAATGTTGATTCCAATTGATGGTAAATTTGTGCATAAATTAGTTCGTTAAAAGAATAACATAAACTTTAACATCAACATTGGTTTTATAATTACGTTATACTACTATTCTTTTCTTTTTGTTACTTTTATAACTGAGTTATTTGTTTTATATGTTTATATGGTTTGACTATAGATATAAATAGGTACATAGGTGTACTATACGTAGGTATACAAACTCGAATTCAAACATCACAATATTATTGTAGTCTTCCTATAGTTTATTGGTATAATTGAATATTGGCAAATTGAGACTCATTATTAGTGCAAGTTCATATTGTACTTGAATGTTTCATTATTATTATTATTATTGTTATTGTTTCTTGTATCGGCTGTATATTGCAGTATGATGATTAAAATTTTCCTCTCTTATATGATACTTGTTCTTAATATCTTCTATCCTGTCTACAACATTTACTTTTTTTTCATTTGTGTTACGGTAATTACTGTAATTTCCATTCTCTTCTTTCCACTCTCAGATACACTTCAATATTTTTTTTGATGAAAGCTTATCCTGTTCATTTTCATTAAATTCGTACTTCGCTTAATTAAGCGATGCATCTTCCGGTTCTTGGATTAATAATATATTACCTATATACAAAAATACATATATATATACGATTCTCGCGAACGGAAATAACGAATAATTTAATTCAATGAAATACAATATCGTAATGTTGACATTAGTAAATTAAGCATCGTTGGATTCATCACCAAGAAGACCAGGTCAGTATTTCGTACATTTATTTGCCGGTTCAATATTGGGAAAACTCAAACAACTGATACTTCAATATTTGAACTGTTTTATGTAAACCAAAAGAATATATGCCGAAACAGAAGTTCGACCGGTTACAATAAATTTTTTAGTAACTAAATTAAAATTAAAATTAGTTTCGTCGAAATCAGTGCAGTTTTTTTCTTTCTTTTCCTTTTTATCACTTTCGTGCAATTAGGGCTTACATTCGGTTGCATTATTCAGCAATACTTCATTGCATTGTACTCTGTAAGAACTAATTCCGAAGTATACTACTATTCACACTACAGTATACTGTATCCCACACAGCATTGAATATTTCAGAAATATTTCAGAAATATTTCAGTGAAAGATTGAAATATTTTAGAAATATTACAAGGAAATATTTCTGAAATGTTCCTATGTCCGTTATCCCATGTATTTATAATATTTCTCGAAGTATTTTTGAAAGATTTCTGAAACATTTTCCGAAATATTCCTTGAAAAAATTAAAAAATTAATCTTCGAAAAAGTCTTTGGAATATTTCTGAAATATTTCTGGCAAGTATCTTACATATATATAATATTTCCAAAAGTTGAGTTAAACGTAAAATATTTTTGAAACGTCCTTTTAAAATATTTCTGAAACTTTTTGCGAAATATTCCATGGAATAATCCTGGGATGTTTATGAGACATTTCTTGAAATATTGGTGAACATTGCATTGCATTATTTCATGTTATATTCGTGAAATATTTCACAAATATTTCGCGGAAACAATTCACAAAATGTTAAGAAAATATTTGACTGGATATTTCTGAAATATTTCCGAAATGTTTCAATGTAATAATTCAATTTGAATATTACATGAAATATTCAGTGCTGTGTGGGATACCTCCTGCAAGTTTTTATGATGTTATTTCCAATCGATCGAAGTGGCTTGGATATAAATCATTTGTAATAAATGATTATTGAACTTTTTCTGTCTATAGCTATTATCGATTACGTGAATAACAAGATTGACTATAACAATCGCTATAGGATTCAATTACTCAATACGTAATGCGTAGATTAGATATATATGCAATGCCAACCAGATTCCCTAGTGAAAAATTTCATCTGGTAAATCACAAAAAGTTAAGAAAAATATCTGCATGTAATTTATCATTTTCAATTTAGCTTGTAGTATGATGTTTGTATAACAAATATGACGAATAAATCATAGCATGATTTGTGAGATATGATACACATCAAAAAATTCAACCATCTTTCAGAGATTTATTCAGAAATTTACATTGAAAAATGGTTTGATATGTTAGTTTGTATCACATCTGATAAATCATGCTATGATTGTTATATTATAATATCATACCTATCACAAGCTAAATCGTATGACAAATTACATGCAGAATTATTTCTTAACTTCCTGTGATCTATACTTTTCAGTACGGTTATATATAGTATGAACAAGCCTATCGGTCAGATAGAAATATCCGCAATTCTAATCGATGAATTCAGCACGTAGGAAAAAATTCTATCGAAATTATCTTTGATTTATGTCCAACAACGACAGCCGGCTATGATATTCTCATACAGTCTCAATACTGTTCGGAAACTAATAATATAAGATTTGTCAGATGGATTGATGAAAATATGAAATAGCCTTCTAGATGGGTAGAATAAAATGTTTATTACGATATATACAAGTGTATAATTTATATTTATCGATTACGCTTCGTATAAGATATATCAAAGTGTTGAATTTTAATGTGAATATTTCACATGAATAAAATCTATTTTCACAGAGCTTTTTGATGCATGATATATTATCATGAACTCTTCTCTATACCTACTAGCTTATGATGTATGCATAATAGCCGGTGATGAAAAAGCCGAATCTTGAATTTCGGTTCCTATATCAGATATCTACTCTGACGAAAACACACGTATTATATATCATTGCTCGATATGGATTGGAGAAATTATATAGTCATAGCCTGTGGTTGGTTCAATTTTCGAATTTACAAGTGATTTGTGGAAAAAAACAGCAAGTTGCGGGTGTCATTTGCTCGTTTCGCACACCGTTTGGTTTATTTCTGAGAGTATTTCAGCAGTATCCAACCGAATCTCATACAGAGGGTATATTGGATCGTTAAGATTTCTTCGAAAATTATATCCACCATGAGAATGGCTCCTCTTTTTTTTGCGGCATTTTTTATAACAATTTGTGGGCTCATTAGAACTGAGAAGATCATCGTCAGGAATATGATCGAGGATTTCTTTTCCCAGAAACTTGTTCGCCACATCACTGTGTTCGCCTGTTGGAATATTTCCGGTACGTTTCTCTGAACTATCGAATTCAAATACTTTCCGCCATGTGATTTGATCCCTATAGATTATCAGCTGTATTGTTTTCGCATCGGTGGATAATACCTTATAGTAAATGTCAATACTATCTGCTAATATATTATTGTAACTGAAGATCAGATGAATTCGAATGCACTTCGATTGTGAACAGAAGAATATAGAATGTTCAGCTTTACCGATATTCCTTTATCGTCTTAAAATACTTAATGGACATACTCCATGCAATGATCTTCCTTCCGCCTCCAAGTCTATAACTATTCTTTGAAATTCGTAATCTGGAATAAAAACTCATTCGCTATATCCATGACAGAAGCCGCTGGATTCAACCGAGGATTAATGAATTCTGGCATAAAAACTGGGTTTATTCTTATTCCCAATGATAATTTGGATATGCGACGAATTCTGACCGTCAACTATTATAAGCTTGGCGTCGTATTAGATTTGGACTGTCCAGAAAGTTATCGTATTTTGGAACAGGTGAGATTTCCGCTAATTTCAAAATCGATGGTCGCACAATCCTTCAGAATCTATGCATCGTTAGAAAACCGAGATACCTAACAGAAATAAGTTTATAGTTTACGGAACAAAATATGCCATTTAACGGGTCGTACTTCTGGCTACTGGTCACTAAGGAAACTATGCCGAAAACTTCTTTGTTGAGGACGTTACCTCTCACCATCGAAACTGAGTTAGTCGTTGCAGTCAGTTCCGGCGAAGATGTTTTCCAACTTTTCGATGCTTACAATCCTAGTTATCGACATGGAGGTAACTTGAATGTGACCTATCTGGGACAGTGGGATCGGCAACAAGGTCTCCGCATAAATTCCACCCAATACAAGTATCATCGACGTGGTAATCTTGGCGGACTTACCCTCAACGTTTCGATCGCGGTAGGCTGGAGATGTTAATTTTGTACAGTGAACCTCTGAATAAGCCCTCTCCAAATAAGACCGCTTCTCCAAATAAAAATTTCAATTGATTCTAATCAATTTCATTCATCTATTGTTAACACTCATTTTCTTGTTTATTCAAATAGGGTAAAGTGCGGAGAGATACCGCATTTCTCATATATTTGAGATTTGCCGACAAATGGTGTTGCAATGGTGATTTATTTATGTGATTTTCCACACTGCGTGCGCAAAGTTCGATTTTTCACACGCTTCGCGTGCATAAAATTCAACTTAACGCGCGTTGTGTTGAAAAATAAAGTTCGATACACGTGCGAAAGATGATTCTCGACTCGTGTGATTGTCACCCTCGCTCCGCTCGGGCGAAAAACTTCACACTCGTCCGAGAACCAACACTTTCGCACTAGTATCGAAAAGTACTATTATGGGTTGAATAATAGTATATTACATACCTAGGGCAGTAAAATAAGGAAGGTCCCAGATCACATGTAATTGTCGACCTCGGCTTCGCCTCGGACGACAATTACATGTGATCTGGGACCTTCTTATTTACTGCCCGAGGAGTGTATACGATTTTTCGCATCGACGGAGCCGAAAAACGGGAACTTCGTTCCGCGCAGCGGGACGAAAGTTGTCGCTTTCGGCCCGGAGGTGAGAAAACCATCATTCTAAGCATTCATCAATATTTTCAGATCACTCATACGCCTACCCCAGATTTTATGACCTACATATCGTATCCCATAAAACGACACCTGGATAGCATGCATCGCTTCAATTACGCCCTGGTCTGTCAACTCCGTGACTACTATAATTTCAAGTAATTTACTCATCGATTACGGTCCTATTCTGTAATTTATTTGTCATTGAATCAGCTGGCCTTTCAGGTGATATTTCAACGTTTATTCACTCCTCATCTGTAAGCGCCACTTTATTGACCTGAAAACCAGGCATAAAGTAGCATATTATTCCTTCTTATACTTTTGCGGGAATAATGTACATTGTTTCCCGCGAAATTTCTAAGAATTAATGAAGTGGTCACAGTTGAGGAGTAAATAAAACATTGTATGCAACATGGGAATAAAGTGCATCATTCCCTCGGGCTTACTGCCCTTGCGAAAATTCCCTTGAGTGATTACTGCCCTCGCTTCACTCAGGCAGTAAGCCCATCCTCGCGGGGAATATCGTTCGGGCAGTAAACTCGCCCTCGGGAATAATCTTCCACTTTATTCCCACGTTGTATAATGTACTATTTCCAGGATGAATCTGATGAGAGCGACTTCGTGGGGATACCTCGCGAACGGCACGTTTAATGGCATGCTAGGTGATATGATTGCAGGACAGGTTGACCTGGGAGCGACACCACTGCAATTTAAAGAAGAACGTATCGACGTTGCTGAATTTACAGTTCAAACGTGGCTCGCAAGGTTGAGAATTGTGGATAGAAATAAATTTAGGAACTCTTCTAGAAGTTTTCCCATCCTTCAATATCTAATATCAGAGTCGCGTAATGACGGATTAGAGGATGTAATCCGTAATTATTTAAGTCCTTGATTGTCAGGTCTCTCCCCATGCCATAAAAGTACAGGCCAAATTAATTTTCCATGTTCACTGTTCGGATAATAAAAATTTTACCCCTATAAGTATAATTCGTTCATCGAATTGTTTCCAGACCCTGTTTCATTTTTCGTCACCCAAAGAAAAGCACAGTTCGTAATGGTTTTCTTCGACCCTTCGCCCAGGACATTTGGGTACTAATAATGTTCATAGCCGTAGTTTACTGGGTCATGCTGTGGGCTACGGTTAAGGTTGAACTTTACATGAATCACCGTAGGGCCGAAACTTCTCTTGATAGTCTACCTTCTTCGGAGTCAGCTCTGATTGTGACGGCCTCCTTGTGTCAGCAGGGTAATTATTACCAGAAAAAAAAAGAATTGCACCAGCAAAAAAGAATAGCTTATATTGCACTGTCAAGAATTTCTATATTATGCAGTCAAAAAATTCAATAAGTACACCGAAATTATATAACTCAAACTTCCTATTTCATACCTTACTGCTTTCATAAGGGAAAGCTCGGAATTAGGAAAGAATAAAATTTTCTACTTAACTTTTTTCCACCGCTTGATTCCAGGTCTGACGGATGGACCGCGTTTATATTCCGGCCGGATCACCTTCATATTCCTATTTGTCTGGGGTCTACTTCTCTTCCAATTTTATTCAGCTAGTATTGTAGGTTCCCTTCTCGGCGAGCCTCCTCGGTACATAAATACCCTGAAGGATCTGCTTGACAGTGATTTGCGAGTAGGGATCGAGGACATTGCCTACAACTATGATTACTTTGCAGTAAGTATACGTGTTACACTCCAAGTTTGATATTTGTAGTTCGATTTCTCGCTTTCGGAAACACCTTTCTTCATTTATTATTCACCTTTGCGGTGATATAGACAACTACCGATCCAGTGGCGTTGGAACTTTATAAGCGTAAAGTGGCGCCTACAAGGAGTAGGAAAATGCCTGCTTATTATAGCCCTCAGGAAGGACTTCGTCGTGTGCAAAAAGGAAAATTTGCATTTCACGTCGATGTTGCTACCGCGTATAAAATCATCACGGTGACTGATAACAAATATATAATATCTAAGTATAATGCTTACCCCAACTATAAACATTATGACTGATTGTTATTAATGATCGATCAATAAATCATTGTCGTTTCCTCACATCTAGGATACTTTTTCCGAAGATGAAATATGCGATCTCGTAGAGATTCAATTATTTTCTCCAAAGCACACGGCTACAGTTACCAGTAAGCATTCACCGTTCAAAAAAATGGTCACCTACGGGTTAGTAAGAGAAAAAAGATGTTGGGTAATCATTTGCATTCGAATGACTATCAGTATTTTAAATTTACCCATATAATAACTTCCTACGCTTTATACTTGTGTATAGATTGCGGCAAATTATCGAACGTGGGATGGCAGAGCGTCTACGCCATGTATGGCACTATCGTAGACCAAGATGTCCAGAAAGTCATAGTTCAATTCCGGTTCCAGTATCTCTGGAAGAATTTTCTCCAGCTTTATTCTTGCTGTCAATTGGCCTCGTGCTGGCTGGCTTTGGAATATTGGTCGAGAAATATGCCCGGTATCGCATTCAGAAAAAAAAATCACAGATTTCTCCCAGAGACTTCCGTGGCAGATTACCTTTTCGCCAATAGCTATTTGATTCGAGACACAAGAAGGCATCAATCTCTGTCATGTGTTTTGTGGACTTTTTTCATTTTCTCTATGATCACCTGTCTAACGTATAACAGTGAAGTGAATCACTCGCTGCAGTCACAACGATGGAATGTAATTAGATAAATGTAGATATTATCGATGGTGCACAAAATTAGATTGGATTGTACATCGTTATCTCATGAGTAATTTTCCATACCCGCATATGATCGGAGATTTTGTCGTAGATTATTTTCGAAAGGTGAGGAGACAATAGTACATTGTGTACCAATGAGGCAAAGTAGTTCTTTTTTTAACGCTGAGCGTGAATTGCGCTCAGCGTAAAAAGACCTTTTGCCTCCATGGTGCACACTGTATACTTTCTAAATCCTCGACGATTTTGCCATGCCTACGGACAAGCGTGCACGTGTTCGCCGAAAACCTTCAACCCTTCTTATCAAGGTAACATCAACTTTCCGACCATTGGTTCCTGTATCAAAAATGTTAATTAGAGTTCCACCTATCAGCACTCGGCGAGGTGACATAGTTAGTGGTAACACCCTGTATATCAGATATCTACATACTCTGACGAAATCACACGTATAATTATAGCTGAGTTCGGTAAATACAGATCTGACTACTCCGAGTGCTCCGGCTCTACCCTTCTTCTTCTAATATTCATAGGTATAAAAGAGACATAAGAGCTCCGAGCGAATCGAGCGCATATACCGAACACGCCTGATATATCATTGTTCTATATGGATTGGAGAAATTATAATGTTATAGCCTGTGGTTGGTTCGATTTTCCAATTTATAAGTGACTTGTGGAGAAAAACACAGCAAGTCGCGGGTATCATTCGTTCGTTTCGCAGACCGTTTAGTTTATTTCCAAGAGCAAAGTTTGTCTTATACGTTTAAAAAAAAAAGTCTAATTAACTGATTATTGAATACCAGGGCTTAACAAGAGCTTTACAAATTTCTGACTTTCGGATTGTGTTTTTTGCTTCGGAATACAAAAATGAAATATTCGATTATACTCAATTATGCGAATATGTGAATGATGTGTGGGTATAGAATTTCAAACGTATATCGTAGGCCGTCGATAATTATTCACTCTCGAAGAGGGAAATCAAGTTGTTTGCGACATCATTGTCGATTGATATATCCGTTGAACGCAATAATCGACCACAAGCATAGAGCTGATTGAAATTATGCAAGAGAGAAATTGGCGAGTGCACGTCATACTCTGCAGGGGTATATTTATGCACAAATGCATTACTCATCTTAGTGGAAATAATGTTACGTAACTAGAGCTTGATATAAGGTTGAAAATTTCAACAGTATCAAACCGAAGCTCATACAGAGGGTATATTGGATCGTTAAGAATTCTTCGAAAATTATATTCACCATGAGAATGGCTTCTCTCTTTTCTGCGGTATCGTTTATAACAATTTGTGGGCTCACTAGAGCTGAGAAGATCATCGTCAGGAATATGATCGAGGATTTCTTTGCCCAGAAACTTGTTCGCCACATCACTGTGTTCGCCTGTTGGAATATTTCCGGTACGTTTCTCTGAACTATCGAATTCAAATACTTTCCGCCATGTGATTTGATCCCTATAGATTATCAGCTGTATTGTTTCCGCATTGGTGAATAATGCCTGATAGTAAACGTCAATACTATCTGGTAATATAGTATTGTAACTGAAGATCAGATGAATTCCAATGCACTTCGATTGTGAGCAGAGGAATATAGAATGTTCAGCTTTACCGATATTTCTTTATAGTCTTAAAATACTTAATGGACATACTCTATGCAATGAGTTTCCTTCGGACTCCAAGTCTATAATTATTCTCTGAAATTCGTAATCTGGAATAAAAGCTCATTCGCTATATCCATGACAGAAGCCGCTGGATTCAACCGAGGATTAATGAATTCTGGAATAAAAACTGGGTTTATTCCTATTCCCAATGAGAATTTGGATATGCGACGAATTCTGACCTTCAACTATTACAAGCTTGGCGTTGTATTAGATTTGGACTGTCCAGAAAGTAATCGTATTTTGGAACAGGTGAGATTTCCGCTAATTTCAAAATCGATGGTCGCACAATCCTTCAGAATCTATGCATCGTTAGAAAACCGAGATACCTAACAGAAATAAGTTTATAGTTTACGGAACAAAATATGCCATTTAACGGGTCGTACTTCTGGCTACTGGTCACTAAGGAAACTATGCCGAAAACTTCTTTGTTGAGGACGTTGCCTCTCACCATCGAAACTGAGTTAGTCGTTGCAGTCAGTTCCGGCGAAGATGTTTTCCAACTTTTCGATGCTTACAATCCTAGTTATCGACATGGAGGTAACTTGAATGTGACCTATCTGGGACAGTGGGATCGGCAACAAGGTCTCCGCATAAATTCCACCCAATACAAGTATCATCGACGTGGTAATCTGCGCGGACTTACTCTCAACGTTTCGATCGTTGTAGGCTGGAGATGTTGATTTTTTATTTGAATTCAACCGTTATGGGATGAATAAACTATCATTATAAGCGTTGATCAATATTTTCAGATCACTCATACGCCTACTCCAGATTTTATGACCTACATATCGTATCCCATAAAACGACACCTGGATAGCATGCATCGCTTCAATTACGCCCTGATACGTCAACTCGGTGACTACTATAATTTCAAGTAATTTACTCATCGATTACGGTCCTTATTCTGTAATTTATTTGTCATTGAATCAGCTGTCGTTTCAGGTGATATTTCAACGTAGTATTTGCAAAACATGCTTCAAGTTCGAACATTTTCACACCACTTTATGCAATACACCACAGAAAATTACTATCTTGAGATTAGCTTTTCTATCTGTTTCAATATTCTTATGTCACCGTCAAATATTGACGCAACTATTTTTGTCTGAAACCAATTGCCCAACTATTCGCTCTGCTGTAAGATAAAGCCGGGTTGCCGAAGTTCCGTTATTTATTTTTTCAGTATTCATCTGATTAGAAGGACTTCGTGGGGATACCTCGAAAACGGCACGTTTAATGGCATCATAGGTGACATGGTTGCTGGACAGGCTGACCTGGCAGCGACACCGATGCAATTTAAAGACGAACGTTTCGGCGTTGCTGAATTCACAGTCCAAACGTGGCTTGCAAGGTTGAGATCTGTAGATAGAAATAAATTTATAGGGAATCTTCGAAAAGTTTTCTCATCCTTCAATATCTAGTATCAGAGTCACGTGATGACGGATTAGAGTATGTCTTCCGTAATTATTTACGTCCTTGATCATCAAGTCTCTCCTCATGTCATGAAAATATTGACGAAATTAATTTTTGCATGTTCACTGTTCGAATGAGAAAAATATTACCCCTATAAGTATAATCCGTGTATCGAATTGTTTCCAGACCCTGTTTCATTTTTCGTCACCCAAAGCAAATCACAGTTCGTAATGGTTTTCTTCGACCCTTCGCCCAGGACCTTTGGCTACTGATAATGTTCATAGCTGTAGTTTACTGGGTCATGCTGTGGGTTACAGTTGAGGTTGAACTTTACATGAATCATCGTAAACCCGAAACTACTCTTGATAGTCAACCTTCTTCGGAGTCAGCTCTGATTGTGACGGCCGCCTTGTGTCAGCAGGGTAATATTACTACTAGAAAAAAAAGAATTGCACCAGCAAACATGAAAAGCTGATATTGCAGCGACACTTGATTCCAGGACTGACGGATGGACCGCGTTTTTATTCTGGCCGGATCACCTTCATCTCCCTATTTGTCTGGGGTCTGCTTCTCTTTCAATTTTATTCAGCTAGTATTGTAGGTTCCCTTCTCGGTGAGCCCCCTCGGTACATAAATACCCTGAAGGATCTGCTTGAAAGTGATTTGCAAGTAGGGATCGAGGACATTATCTACAACTATGATTGGTTTGCAGTAAGTATACGTGTTAGACTCCAAGTTTGATATTTGTGGTTCGATTTCTCGTTTTCGGAAACAGTACTTTTCATTTATCGATCACCTTTGCGGTGATATATAGACGACTACCGATCCAGTGGCGTTGGAACTTTATAAGCGTAAAGTGGCGCCTTCAAGGAGTAGGAAAAAGCCTGCCTATTATAGCCCTCAGGAAGGACTTCGTCGTGTGCAAAAAGGAAAATTTGCATTTCACGTCGATGTTGCTACCGCGTATAAAATCATCCAGGTGACTGATAACAAATATATAATATCTAAGTATAATGCTTACTGATATGACTGATTGTTATTAATAATCGATCAATAATTCATTGCCGATTTCTCACATATAGGATACTTTCTCCGAAGCGGAAATATGCGATCTCGTAGAGATTCAATTATATGCTCCAAAGCACTTATCTACAATTACCAGTAAGCATTCACCGTTCAAAAAAATGGTCACCTACGGGTTAGTAAGAGAAAAAAGATGTTGGGTAATCATTTGCATTCGAATGACTATCAGTATTTCAAATTTACCCATATAATAACTTCCTACGCTTTATACCTGTGTATAGATTGCGGCAAATTATCGAACATGGGATGGCAGAGCGTCTACGACGTATATGGCACTATCGTAGACCAATGTGTCCAGAAAGTCACAGTTCAATTCCGGTTCCAGTATCTCTGGACGAATTTTCTCCAGCTTTATTCTTGCTGTCAATTGGCCTCATGCTGGCTGCCTTTGGAATGTTGGTCGAGAAATATGCCAGGTATCGCATTCAGAAAAAAAAATCACAGATTTCTCCCAGAGACTTCCATGGGACATTACCTTTTCATCAATAGCTATTTGATTCGAGATACAAGAAGGCATCAATCTCTGTCATGTGTTTTGAGGACTTTTTTCATTCATCTATGATCACCTGTCTAACGTATAACAGTGAAGTGAATCACTCGCTGCAGTCGCAACGATGAAATGTAATTAGATAACATGTAGATATTATCGATGGTTCACAAAATTAGATTCTATTGTACACCGTTATCTAATAAGTAATTTTCCATATCCGCACATGATCGGAGATCTTGTCGATGATTATTTTCGAAAGGTGAGGAGACAAACGAAATTTTGTGAACATCCGCACGTAGTGAGGACAAAAACATGCACGTTGAATGAATAAAACGTCAACTTATTTTCGACCGAAGTTAGCCCATCTGATAATGATTCTCCATATTTGGATGGTGTTTGGCCGTTTTATATTAGTGACTGCCAGTCACACTCCGCCTTATTGTAATATTGCCTAAGGTCTGATTATCCGAGTATATAATCGCATATTACCACATACTGTCATCACATACTTCAAAGAAATCGCCCGAATAAATCGTTCAAAGAAATATCATGAAATAATATTAATAATCGATGCAAGAGCTATGTAAGTGCTCGAACGAAGGTAAGTATCGTTGAAATCCTCCTGACAATCGACTTCAACTCAGAAGCTTGTGATAGTTTCTTTTATCTTATCTCTTGCTGACATATTGTCACTCTTGTAGATAGACAAGGGTAGCAGTTGACAGGTGATACATATATGTGTACAGAATTATTGATAGTTTTCTTCTTGAGGTTGAAAGTGGATGCAATAAGTTTTCTTGTACAGATTTATTATAGCATTGAGAGCATTCGGTGCTTCATGTCCTGTGTAATATAATTCCATTCATATGTGAGAGTTAGGTAACACACATGCCAATGGGGTAAAAGAACTTGGCTGCCATATAATTGTGCTGAATACAGAACCACGAGAAACTATTATCTTATAATTTATTACTTCATTAGTTTCACCGCAATACTGATTTTTCCGCTATACCGCCTCTTGACTATAGCTCCACGTAAAGATGACAGGTGCGATGGTGAAATAAAGCTGTTGGCTCCAATCTTTACGTTCAATAAAATCTGCCAGCCAGCTTCTTACGAGTTAAAACTTGATTCTTGATTCAATCAGGTCTTCGTTCAGAACTGATCTTCACATCGTGGCTGTATTTATGTATATCAACGTTGGATAAAAGCCATTTCGATGATTGGAGTTTGAATCCGCATCATGAATCGAGGAGAGATCACAGCCATGTTCAATATTGCTTATGTATTGATAAATGTCTATTTAAGAGTGCTTGCCTAATAAGAATGCATTCAAGTGCGTGCTGAATGCATATAAGTATAAATAATCACATTCGAGTGCTACGTTCCACGCTTCGATTTCTACTTACCGCAGACATTCGCTAATTTTCCAAAGAATGCATTTGCGGGTTGTTTTGAGTTTCGCGTTACTAATGTATGTCTGCGGAGTCTCGCGAGCTCAGAATTACGATCTTAGCGAATTGGTCTTGGACTACATGGAGTACAAGAACGCCAGTTGTCTTCTGTCAGCTTTTCTCTGCCTACGAGATTTTGGTAAGAAAGAAAATTCATCTCCTAAAATTCTACTGCCATTACGGAGTGGGTGATGTAGATGAGATCACTTTTATCCGCTCCCTTCAGCCAGAAGCACAATTATTTCATTCCCCGTTTCTTTTCTCGCCAATTATTCTCGCTAAGTGAACCTCGCGATAAATTATAGATCATCCTCGATTCACAGATGTTGTATCCTTAAGTCGAAAGCTGATGGGTGCCTCAGTTCGATCTGTGGTTCTGGACCCAGCTATAATTTCACATAAAAAAGAGTCGGCAGCGAAGTTACTGCATTACAATTACCACAAAATAAATGTCGTAGTGGACCTGGGCTGTGAGCATAGTGAAGAATTGATGGCGGAGGTGATATTTGAACTACTTCCAAGGTACTTGGCTTTACTTAAAGATTAACTCGAATTTACCTTCCAGGTATCGGTTAATAAAATGTTTAACTATTCGTACGCCTGGCTTTTGATAACCGATAATAAAAGTTACGCCCTAGACCTTATGGCGAGATTGAACCTCAGCGTTGATGCTGACGTTGTGATAGGAATTACATCCGATGAAACCGTGCTATTTTACGATACATATAACACCGGAAGTGATCGAAATGGGACTTTAAACGCGACTTTTATTGGCACCTGGGAAATGTCGCGTCGTTTGGAGATCGTCAAACTCCAGAGCTTCGTTTATCGGCGACAAAACCTCACCGGGATTACATTGAAATTTGCTGCAGTGGTTAGAAATCGCATACCTACTCCGATCTTTACCTCAATATTTTAGATCAATTTATTATTGCTGATTATTATTTACTATATGTTACACCCATTTATAGACAACGTATATGGACCCCAACGAGCGTGATCCAACTAAGTATCTTTCTAACATGGTGAACAAGTCTTACGATAACATATCAAAGCTAAATTATGCTCTCAGCGATAGCCCTCGTAATTTCTTCAACTATTCGTAAGTGTACGTCACAAGATGATTATGAAAATAGCCGATAACATGATCAGTCAAAAACTAATCTACCAATGAAGCTAGAACAATGTCATAAGAACAAACTATTCTGTAGGGTGGAAATATCCACCTGGGCAGACTTTGGTGGTCGCTGGAATGGACCTTTCTTTGGTATGCTAGGCGCTTTGGGACGTAAGGAAGCAGACTTTACTCTTGGTGGTACCGTCCTGACGCTGGACCGCTTAGAGTACTGCACACCTGTTGTCCAGAACTATCCTTACTGGCAAGCAAATATATCGCTGGACTCTGGCTTAAACTTTAAAGTACCAACAGAAGTACAATTCGACATTTCGGTAGCTCGAATTCGGTCGTATATATTTGTTCTGTCTCTTAGAGACGGTGCTACCTATATCTCCGGTTCATGGAGATATATATCGCGTTGTCCATAGCTGAATAATGCTGAAAGCAAATAGTTTTTCCTATAATTGTCTTGTATATACATTTCTCAGGACTGGTTTCCTGTTCAAACATCCGGCTAGTCATTCCATCAGAAATGTGTTCCTCGAACCCTTGGCACCCTCAACGTGGAGTGCGGTTCTTGCTGTCTCTATTCTCGTTATCCTCATGTTGACTCTAGCAGTGTACTATAATCGTAGAGACGGAGAGAACCCTTGGAGTTTCGGGATTCATGTAACTTTAGCGACGCTGTTTCAGCAAGGTATATCACAACTAATGCTGCATATGCACCTATTATCAAACAACGGTAGAATCTTTGCACAGTCGATCTCATTAACCTTTCGACTATCATGGTTTGGAGTAATTTACTGTCACACCAATCGATCGATATAATTGATCAAGTATGATGTGTATATTAAAGAGCAATGATTTCATGGAGATCATTTTTTAGCATCGAATTTTAGGTTTTTCATATTTATCATTATTTAATCATTATTGACTATCGGAAGTGAAATAATGTATCTAGTTTTTGGTAGTCAGAAAATTGTCATTTTTTAAATTATTCTCATCTTCTGATCATAATTTAGCTGAACCAATCATCCCCTAGTTGAAAAATCGGTTCCAAAATATGAGGAATTATTGTCAAAAATTAACGTTTTTCTTCAAGTTAAAAATTTTTAATTCGCTTCAGGATGGTCTGGCTCATTACCTGGAGCCAGCGGATATATGATCGCCTTCGTCCTGATGCTGTTCAGCATGCTGCTCTATAACTTTTACGGCGCTTCTGTACTTTCGTCTTTATTATCAGATCCACCACAAACTATACGGACAATAGCGGATTTACTGGATTTCGGGATGCCAGCTGCCTATGAGAACGTCTCGTTTACTGCTCATTATGCTTTAGATGTGAGTAATGTTCATAAATTTTGAGGAAAATCGCGACCAGGAAAAATTTCCTACAAGAAAAATATTCGATTCTCATGAAGATAACAACTGTCGAAGCGGAAAGGAACTTCTACAAGAAGCGATTGCTGGATAAAGGGAAACCGAAAATTCTTTCGCGTGCTGAGGGCATCCGGCGAGTTAGGGCTGGGGGATTTGCTTTCCATACGACCCCTGCCGATGCTTATGAGAATATTGCTGAACAGTTTACACAATCAGAAATCTGCAGTTTAGCTGAGATCATGTTTGTACGGAAGACCTGTCTCGCATTATGGGCGTCGCGCGAAAATCCCTACAGAGAACATCTTAGGATCATGTGAGCATTGAATAAAATTTCACGATTTGAGTAGATTAGATCTGGAAATGAGTTGACTATGCAAAAATAAAATTCGTTTATTCAAAGACCATGCGAAGTCTTTCGAATCTTGTATTAAAAAAATGTACGTTTGAATTTACAGTCGAATTTTATGATTCAGTCAGTGAATATTCTCACGTTTTCATTCAATAACAATTACTGTTGATTAACAACTACGTAGACATCGGCGCTTGGAGGAAGTCGGAATCCTAGCCAGGGAACGAAACCGCTGGTTTGCTCCGAAACCAGAATGCCTTGGTGGCGCGACAACCCTTAATAGTATCGGTTTGACCAATACAGCTCCAGCATTTTTAGCTCTTTTTTGCGGTGCTTTAGCTGCACTTTTCATCCTTGGAGTGGAACTCGTGTACCATTATCGTGTACTAGGAAAAAAGTGGTGAGAAGCTGTCTTTCATATGTATACTTCCTCTTAATTTTCGGTGTTTGTAAAATCGAGAGGCCATGAGTGAATGAGTTCGACGATCAGCTGCAAGGTACAAACTTAAGTTTCACGAACATGAAAACCTAGTTGATAAATTATGAAATATATTCGTTAATTATCTGGATTGTGATCCTAATCGCAACATTATTGCTCCAGGACTGCATCGTGTTCGCATTATCGGTCAAGGATATCCCTGGCAAAAAGACATCGAGCTGGGATCAGGATCGTCAAGTGAGGCAGTTGGCATTCATGTTGTTCAGCTAGCGTCCCTGGCCTTCATCTTGAACTGGCACAAGGCTATAGAGATATTCTTATTTCCGTAGTATTTCATTCTAATCAGATTTAGAACGTCGAATACATTACTAAAATTATATCATAGATCACGCGCCGGATATACTGGTATCGGACACTATTTGCTTGCTGATTATAAGGATAAGTCTGATTTGTTACGTAACGTACGAGGAAATGATCTTAACCCATTATAGCGCTTAAACCTGTGTACACGCACCGTTCCTCAAGTGAACTTTCCTCAAAATGATGTCAACGTCTATTACGATTCATGTCAGCATCTTGGTTCAGCTTGTTTCAAGATTACTAAATTTGATTTTCAACATTTTCATATCTGTATGCTTTGCAATGCAACTTTTCTATTGAATACATTTATTCAACGTGTGCAGATAACATAAAATTTGTTTTAATCATCAGATTGATGGTTTTTCGCTATGAATCATCGGTAAACTCATAAATGCCCAAAGGTGTGTGATCACATGTTTATTCATACTTATTAGTAATGAGATTTATAATTGTTTTCGCTAAGATTTTTTTTAATACTCACGTGCAAGTTGATGCAATGAAATATGTGAAAATTTGCATGACTCTGATGCTTAAGGCAAAATGTTTATTCATGATAAATATGCAACACATCGAGAGGTTACACCTGTAATCATTCTTCCTTATAATGAACGTTTGATGCACTAGAGGATAAGAAATATTAATAATATTTAGTGACGTATGTATTTGTTATTGTTAACCTGCAACTAAGAGAGCTATGTATAGAAAATAAAAAAGATCATGTCCAAGTAACGAGGCGATTGTATACTCGATGAAACAATCATGAGAGATTAATATTTTAGGAACCTGTTTGTAATGTAAATTTCATCTTTAGTTGTTTGATTAATCGTTCAAGTTGCCAATCTCTTTTATTTATCCAATCCAACACAGAGAATAGGATAAATTTCAATAAATCTGCAGCAGTCCAGATCTGGATCATCCGAAATTCCGAAAATACAGGTAAACCGATCAAAGTCAAGTCATAAACGCATATGGATTCCGGCTGCTGAATATCAATGTTATAATAGTATTTCATACTCAAGGTAAATAGCAATACGAGCTCGCAGTACTCGTTTGGAATACGGGATGAATTCGTGGCTTCAAGGAAAAATGACCGAGTCTTAATGTATAATCGGAAGTCATTGTGGGCTGTCAAATTAGTGGGGGAGGAGCTCACTGGAGTATATACCCGCAGGCAAGTCGCGACATTTGTCACTTACTTAGTCCTCGCGATTTTTTTGGCCAGCTCCATCATATCTGCCGCTTTGATAGTTATATTGGTAAGTAACACGTCGAGTACATTGGATTTCTAATAAACAAGCTAGACTAATCTCATGGGATGATTTCCTGGTGAAGAGCGTACCTTAGCTTTTGTGCAGAGGAAACACATGCAATGATCTTTTTTATGTATCAAAAGACATAGCCTGGATTGTGACAAATTATGCATTGGCCAAAAATCCTCAAATACCATTTCATGCATCATAGTTCTCTTCCAAAACCGTGCAAGTTGTGTTGATAGGATAGAAATTGATAACTGTATTTCTGATTGTAATTTGTATTAATTGTTTAAGTGAGCAATCATCATGATGTTACTATCTACGCTAGTTCTCATGTTCGTGAGCTTAGGATTGACATCTCCGCTTGAAACATACTCTAACAAGTATGACAACGTGAACGTTGACTTAATTCTGAGGAGTGATCGTCTCTTGAAGCAATACATGTCCTGTGTCCTGGATAAAGGACCATGCTCACCAGAAGGACGATATTTCAGAAGTCAGTGTAAAAAATCTACGTTCAAAACGTTCTATTTACTTTCGAATTATGATTCAAATATCATTTGCGTATATCTATACCTATTGACAAGCCAGTTAGTTGAATTTCTCGTTCCTTACTTCGCTAATCAAAATTTGATAGGCAAACATCAACAGAAGCAAAAATTGATGTTAACTGAAAAGGCTATAATGTTTTAGGATAATTTCAACGCGGTGATAGAAATGTTTATTTATCTAATTAACCATCGAGCAGCAAAATTGATTCGTTGCCTTGGCTGCATTAAGTTCCAAACCTAATTTTGGAGATGAATTTTTATGAATTGGTTATTGTTGTTCTAGGTATCCTACCTGATGCTCTCGCAACAAACTGTGAAAAATGTACACCGCAAATGAAGACTAACGTTAGGAAGGTATCGAACTACGTTAGGAAACAGAGACCTGATGATTGGACGAAATTTGTGCAGAAATACGACTCTGACAACAAATACAGCCCATCCTTTGAGCGTTTTCTGAACGAATAGTTCAAATCGACATTCAACACTTGAACTATTCGCTGCGAGTTATTAGCTATGTATAAATGTATTATTAATTTATGAAAAAGAAGTGTGTTTTAATCCAGTTCTATAGCTGTATCGAAGAGTTTATAATAAATTATTCATTCCTCTCGTCGGATATAATGATATGATATTTTACTTGAACAATGTACATATACAATTTTCTATGAACTTTGAATACATAAACCTGTCACCTTACCTAGTATTATCTAATTTTATTATGATAAAGCTATAATCATGTAGCAATTACTTTGAAAATTGCACGATATGAAGTCATGTATGTAAATATCTGCGTGATATCAATTAACGAATATGTGATCGTGGGGAGTGTAAGAAGTTTTTTGTACGAATCTTATTGCCAACAAATCTTTTATTAAACACTCATGATATAGACTTTCGAAAAACAGATAACACCAATAAACATTTAAACTCTAACAACAACTACATTTAATTCATAAATTTCATGTTTGTAGATCTATTGTCAAATTCCCTGCAGTAGCAAGCAGCCAATTTGGGCGATCGGGTAGTCTTCCTTTCGATAATCTTGAGTCAATTCATACATCTCTTCAGCCGGAAATATTTTTCTTTCTGGCATCTTCAATGAATTTGGCTACCAGAGCTTCCCACTCTTCCGGACGGTTTTCGGTGTACCACGAAACCAATATCCCGAACATTTCCTTTTGCTTTTCAGTGCATTTCTGGCACTTGGTCACGATTGCTTCCGGGAAATTACCTGTTTAAAGAAAAAAGATTCAACGGTCAACCATGGGAATTTCAACGAGTTTGCGTTTAGTAAGAAGCTCGAAGTTTTTATTTATTTATTTATTTTAATTTTTTTTATTTATGCAAGTATCATACTTTTGAATAAACGCTTCTTCCCATTTCACGAAAAAAAAAGTTGAGAAAACTTTGTTCTATGTGTCACATACATCTAGGAACCAGAGTATCTTCTAGTCTCAACATTTTCGTCTTCTGATGGAATGACAATGATCTAGGTATTTTTATTTTTTAAGAGTGTTTCGCAAAAAATTATCTCAACGAGAGTTATAGATTATCGAACTATGGGTAATGAGCTGGAGACTAAACATTCGAGCCTTCTTAAATCTTAAACGCAGAAATAATTTGACTTAAATTCATTGCGTGTACGTTCCTTTGAAGAATTTTGCATCTGCAGTAACGCAGGGTGCAGTGTCCATAAAACAACTGTAGTATTGGCCTCGTAAGCGGTCGTTGTTAATGATTTCCATCACGTCAACATCGTCATACTTATCGGAGTAGAACTCTTCAGCAACGACTATGGTAAGCAATGCGATAGCCGCACAGGCTGCGAAAGTGAATCGAACCATTTTCGAACTTGTTTGAAGTAAAACTGATGATCATTTCGTGGTGACTTCCATATTTATAGTTGACACGGTGGATGTCCTTCGGCGGTGTTATAATCTTTGCGTAATGATCCTCCTTCTTGTCGCTCAGCGGAGGTAAAACATATACCTATCTATAATTAAACTTTAGTCAATCTCAGTGTTGGCTTGCAGTTTATACAATTATTTTGTAATCAATTTCACCTAGATTATTCCTAAATTTTGCAAACTAGGCCGACAAACTGTTCAACCTTGTCATTTGAAAAAACAAATCTACTTCGTTCTTAACACCAATGGGTAGCTACCATAGTGATAATTGGTGTACAGTGAGTCATCGAAAATTTGCAGATGTCGTCAAACTTCCTGAAAGGACAAACAACTTTTCATCTTCTTATCAGAGACTTTTTGCATTGAACATAGATGTACTTTCATACAATCGATTTCATTTGTGAACTTCTGTATCATATAATTAACGAAGGTAGTCCTCACGCGTTTTCATGCATCGAAAATCATTTGAATCAGAAGGCATGTCCCGTCGATTTTTGATGTTCACTGGTCTGAAAGTTCTCTAAAGGTCGAATCTGCAGCAACATCTCTACGAACGTGCAATATCTACACGTTTTTCAATTTCAACACCCAGATATTCTCAAATGTCCTTGTCTTCTAATACGTTCCCGATAAGGCTACTCCTCGGGGCAATTAGCTCTCTGAGGTCGAACATGTTAAATAGCCAAGTGATTCGGAGAATAATACCATAATTGAAAAACTTTGATATACTAACAGTAAGAGATGTACTATTATGACGTTCCCGGTCTAGTACTGACACTTACATAACACGGATACCACGGTTATGGCGGTACATAAATTATATGCAATCGTTACAAGCTGCATTTACTGGAATGGGTAAATAACAAATTATCAGGTCATTAAAGGCAATTAAATCGTTTAGCACTTGATTACAATCGGGAAATTCATGCAAGTATGGTAGGTTCTTGATTATTTACTATGTATTTTGACGTTGCACGAACTAATTTCAGACTTACTTAGGAGACGCGGGTTCACATTGTTCATTTCATGGTCAGAGTTATAATTATGCCACTCTTCGATAGACCTTTGAGGTGTGGTTAGAGAACGAAATCTCACTGAATTCACATCGCAATGATCATTTGAACAGCGGTTTCAATGTAGAGAAGAGTCGGCCGAAAGAGAATGGTCTGATAAAACAAGATACAACATTTCTCTTTGAGTCTTTCTCTTGCTTGTCAGCGTTCATCTTGATGGAAATCTTTGCGGATGATCGTTCTAGTTGCTAACACAACTTTTCTATTATTTTGAGAGTCACTCCAATCTATTTAGAATCCGATCGGCTACCCCAAAGTTTCCAGTTGTTATACCCATAGCATTGAAACTCTGAGAAACAGAAGTTGGAATCAAATAATTCGATCGGGAATTTGAAAATGGGTTACAATATCTCACCGAGCAATCAAATGTGACTGCCATACGACGTGGCTTTCCACACAGAGATCAGAACATCGCAATTCATCAATAGGATAATAGGCTGCGAGTTTGGGGCAGCGCAAACTCGCTAAATTCTTTAGAATGAAAATTGAGCCACCTAGTACCGATAGAGTGAAAAATTACTATAATGGGGTAAAAATCGAGCCATCCAATACTAAAAGAGTGAAGAGGTTCTCTCCAAAAATGTATAGTGCAGGTAAACGCTGATTATACAAATATCGATGGTTGCGTGATAGTGATTCTCACGATCGATGATGATTTGTATTCTCAAAAATTAATTGCACAGATTGATTCTCATTCAGCTGATCATTCGACGACAGCCGCTGAAACTGTCTTCATCATTGTAAAATATTTTGCTATTCTGTTTCGATCCTAGTACTATTCACGTAGAAATGGGATCGTTCATAATCATCTATGATGTGGAAAATTTGTTCAATAAATAGGATTAGTTATTGAAAATGCTTTTCTTATTTGCAGCGATTCAACTTGTCGATGAGAGGTAATATACAATTGTGAAAAAAATCGGTAAGCAGTTTTCTGCGGCGTCTCTCATCACTCGTAGGTATTACCTGGCGAGTTTCAGAATACCTGTGACACTGTCGGTAGATATACAGATTATATTGAATCAATCCAAGTCATTGAAAATACACACCTACCTGCGAAGGCAAGGTTTTAACGAAAGCCGTTCAACTAATTGCGGAACTCTATACCTAATCTGTGGGTTCGATCACATGGAACGTAATTATTTGAAGAATTACCTCATAATGCATAATAAATAAAACCAAAGGCAAACAAGATTTTACATATCAAGGATAAATACCTACCGCCTCGGCCGAAAAATTATTCAAAGCTAATTTCAACAGGAGTTATCTTCCTAATGAATCATTCAGATTTCGTTGTTGCTTGGGAAATATTTCAATTTATTATAATGAAAAAACGCAGAAAATCTTCGTGCACGTATAGTAACTAAAATCATTAAGTTAATTGATTGCCGTATACAACGACCGGCCTTGATCTATACGTATGTATACACATTATAAGTTTATGCGTGAGGAAAATGCGGGTCACGTGAAAGTTGTTGATCATTTTTATCGAACGAAATGGAATTCGAGTCACTGGATATCAAATCAGTCGAAAGCAAATGATAATTAGTGACAGATCAGTTCTGCACTGTTTATTCCTAGTTTAAAGTTTTCAGAGGCAACATTCTTCGGTGAAGTTATCAGGGTCAACTAGTGGAAAATATAGATCAAACGCGGATTCTGGACCTAGGTGAGCTGTAATAATAATAATAATAATAATAATAATAATGTAAAACGATTTAAGCGTATACGAATCTTTTCGAAAAAGTTTTATTATACTTAATTAATTCACAAAAACGACAAAAATTTTCGGGCAGAAATATACTAGAATGTCGCCAGAATGTTGTAATTTCCCGCACGTTTTTAAAACCCCTTTTTATCGCTGAGGTATTAATTTAATTCCTTTGAAAAATTCAAGCAAAAAAACTGTACATAACATATATACATTGTAGAATAAAAAGCGTGGGTCCTGTAGTATTCTGGAATTTTGCTTTTTAACGATTGGAATTCCATTCTTACAACAACGTATTTGCAGTGCACAATCTGGTATGCTTTTTACTGGCACCGTTTTATCAGGGTGTGTAATGGCCCTTATATAGGCATAATTTAAAAAGTTTCATATTTTTAATTAATGTACCATCATATATAATTCTGGCGTTGCGGTCGTATTATATAATCGTATTATTTACGAAAGTTTTGAACCGTTTCTGATCGATGAAATGATGAAATTAATTTATCAATGCGCAAAAGAATTGGGTGAATGTGCCGGAAAATTTTTGATTTCTTAATTATGATTATATACTTTGCTTGTTTATCAGAACGGAAACCATATTTTCTCGCGGCAGTGAACTAATCAACGTCTTATATCTCCCGGGCTCGGATTGAAAATATATTACGGAATCCTTGCGAGACTCGGAAAATATTGGGTGAGTGTTTGGGGTTTCCTTCGACTTTGTTCGTAAAAAAAAAAATACTTCGCATCTGAGTCGGAGATTCACATCGTATGCCAACATCTATAACGATCACTTGTCAACGATAGGATTATTTCATAGATCATTGGTATCACCATGCAGGATGATGTAGGTACATCGCTAACCGCCACAAGGCCATTTATTCCGGATTATAATAATTCGAGGATTTTCAAGTATTGTGCGAGCTCCATTTTACATGCATTTTATATAAACTTATCCGGCCTAAAGAATTGGGTAAATATTTCATCGAAAAATTGTACATTTCCTGGATATTATTTTTTTCCTGGTAATATCCTGTTTATGAGGAAGAGATTATTTTTGTGAAATCACGCAGAGTTATGAATATGCATACCTGCACCTCTTCTTCGTATATGCTTCTCAGCTCGTTTGCTTATTTCTGCAATTACAATATATATAGGTACGATATTTATCCCTAATTTATACCCAATATTCATACGTATGTTAAATAAACAATCAGTGAGTGTGTGATGCGATTATTGAACATGGAAAGCGCATACCCATCATACTGTTCGTAACATTGATTCAAAGTAGGTTTGCATGGTTCGGAAAGTTGAATGCCCGCGCATCCTAACGGTGTACGAACCATAAATAATAAACTTACTAAGCCGACGCCATTAATCGTTGAGTTTTTATCACGGAGGCATTCTCAGCCGATCTAGTGCAAAGTACAAATTAATTGAAAGAAGGACGCGTATTCCCGTTTGCACTTACAGTAAAATAGCAGCAAGACCTGCGGGAGTCCACTTACATATAGGGTGACAATTATAAGGTGGCCGGTACTTTTTTGAGGGATTTGCGAGGTGATATCAGTTTTTTTTTTGTTTATTCTTTAATGGTTCTGGATGCCCGATCTGAAAAAAAAAATACGGTGTTTGTGTGACAATTATGGTTTTTGCGGTAAGAACATGCTTGTTTCGAAAAAAAGCGCAGGTCAATTTTTATTTTTTTTAAATAAAGATTATTTAATTTTCGAAAATTGTAGCCAAAATGAGTACCGCCCATCCTCAGATGACACTCTGTCGAAGAAAAAAAATTCAGCCCCGTATTTTGAAATTTGCGCGAGGTAGAAGGTTTGAAAATATTCAAAATTTCATGATATCTTCTCGTTTCTCTGTGTCATTCGAATCATCTGTCAACTTGGACCAAGCGACTCTGAACCTGACTTCACTGACATTTCGACGACTGTGAGACGAGGGGGATCTAACTTTACGCGTCAAGTTTTTTTACTCCACCGTTCGGAATTTGAAGCTGAATAATCGTTAAAATACCAATATCCAACATTTTTTTTTTCTCATTATCTAACATTTGTGTAATTATTCAGCCATATCAAACTCATTTCCACATGAAAACGATACAACACGGATAACATAAATTTGAAATTGGCAAAACCGATTCGTCCGATGTTTATCTTGAAAACGTCGAAGAGCAAAAAAAAAAAAAAAAAAATTGACGGCTATTTGAAGGACAAAGTCGTGAGAGAATCTTCGTGACTTGTATGCGGTTGTCAGAATCGATGTTTAATATCATTCCATCAAACACCCACGCTGAATAATTTAAGTTTTCATTTTTTACCAGATTTTTGATTTTGCGATTTGCCATACCTATGTCAAAATTTGTGCAGTCAAGTGGGCAAATTTCGCTTTGAAAATCATGAATGAACTTGACGGAAAACTACATTAATATGTTCTTTGAAAATTCAGTAATAATATAGCAGATCTTACGCTGGGGTAGTTTTCCCAGAGTGCATGCATATTTTCTAATCAGTATAACTATTTTTGCAGTTCAAGAATCTATGATATCATATAATGTCGCGATCTATATAACTCCAGTTCAGTTTAGCATAAGAACCGTTATCTCAACTATGATCTATATAGGCATGTCTCATTTATCTTTTTGAATGATAAGTAGTAGATGACATTTGACAGATTTTAACCGGCTAAATTATAATTCACACTTCCCTCCGCGCCAGTATTCCGACAGATAATAGAATCGATCTTTAATCCGACCAGATGAATGCGAGAAACAAGAAACCGTTTCGCGTTGTATATGTATTTAGGAATGCGCACGAAAGAAGTGACACTTCCTCAATGATATATTTTTTAATTCGGTCGATAACACGCATGGAACAAAATTAGAAGGTTAACAATTTCATGAATTTTTTTCGATGAATGGGAATTCTTAATTTCTGATTAAAAACTGCCGATTGATCTGCAGGTTTGTATTACTACTTGGGTCATAATATCAATATTTTAGAAAATAATATAAATAAACATTAGGAAATCGTTTAGCTCGACATTTAGAGATTGCTTCTCAGATGAATCGTTGCATTCATTCTGGCTCGTGTGTTAATCATCAGCGATGTTATAAAATTCAACATTTTGTGAAGAGAGCGTTTGTAATAAAATTAGAGGCAGACGAATCTCATCGCGATTGAGATTCCATAGTCCGATTGTTAGCGTTCGATGCTTATCTTTCCGAATCTAAATGTAAACTTTGAATACCAAGAAAAAAAATCGTCTAACACATAAACTTTATACGATTTAATAGGTATACTTCGTCACTGATCATCGAGCTGATAGTTGAACAGAGTTGAAGCCTCTCCCCCTATATCGACAATATTTGAATTGAGATGTTGCAGAATCGGATTTGGTATAAAAAAAATCCAAACACTTCTCTCTTGCTGTCTCCTTTCAGCCAAAATATTCCTCTTACTCGCCACGCTTTGCTCCGATATATAAACGAGCCACGCGACTATCTGGTCAGAATGAAGGCTCACCCAACTGGGCTCAACATTGATGCAAGTTACTGCGTTTAAGTGGGTGATAGCCACCTATAAAACCAACGAAGAATATTCCCATTACATTAGTACGGTTTAAGATGGCTACGAGAGTGGTTCCCTTGGCAGTGGTATGTCTCATAGTGATAATCAGTTCTATGGAGATTCATGGATACCCTTGGCCGAAACGGAACAGCTATTCAACCCGATGGGACAAAGTCAACATTGACGATATTCTGGACAGCAAACGCCTCTTGCAATACTACTTCAGATGCTTGATGGGATCTGGACCATGTCCACCGGATGGACGAGAGCTTAAAAGTGAGTAGCCTCGCATCTTCTTCTTTTGAATGTAGTCTCGAGATCTGCGGTTTGTGGTTTGCGGCTTTTGACATACCTAGTAAAAACAAGTTCTCTCGTGCTCTTGACCTCAAAAAATTTAGATCCATTCATGGTATTCAGATTGATAAACCTATGGTATCATTACGTAACAGATATAACCGAAGGAAGAGAGAAGGCTGATTAAAAGTTCGTGAATCCAGTGAACGAAACCGGAGATGTAAAATAACTGGTCTTGTTCTGTAAGCAAAACAAAGAACAGAGGCAGACTCGTCTTAGCCAGCATCTTGGAAGCCAATGCTCTTTCCCTAAGAATTATGACGCATAGAATGATTTTTTCCTCTTTATCGCTCTTTGCTTTGCATGCAAAATCATTAAATTTGCTATTTCAATGCAGAGTTCATTCAAATTATCTTGGAGTTTCGCTTCTTTAATGTACGCAGCATTTCATTTGACGCAAGGTCTCGGCCAAGGTAGAATTATGATCCTGCCCAATGCCTGGAGTTAAAAAATTCTTTTCATCGCAGGAATCGTCTATATATATATATATACACTTTGAACAAATAAAGAGGAAAGTTGTCAGAAGTTAAGCCGGCAGACAATGGGATGGCCAGACTCAAATCTGATTTATGTGTCTTTCGTTTTCTGTAGGGTTCCCTAATTTATTCCACCTTCTTGAAACCAGTCTGATTATTGTTTCTCGTTCATGCTTATAAACGCATAAACAGTATGATTCGTGCTTTCTTCTGCCTGTTTGCAAATCGTCGCTGTTCAAGGCTTCATTCTAGGAACCGAGTCCACAATGGCAAACCAGAACTCCGGTCTTGAAGATACCCGGGCGATACCTGAGAGAATTTCATTATCTGATGCTCGCGCGTCATTACTTATATGGTTGAGAAATCATTTTTATGCACGCAAGGAGGCGATCAGCCACGTAATCGGGCATTCTTGCTTCATATTCTGGGAGCGTTTGTCATTTATCATCAATGCACCACACCTCGTCGTTAAAGCTTGAACGGTTGTGCTATCGAACGTTATAATTCTATGCAGACCGTTAATTTCCGAACACTGGCCAAGCCCATTGTTACATGATTCACCGCAAGATTAATGCAAACAATGATATTGACTTTTCTGTGTTTCAGGGGTGTTACCAGAAGCCTTGGAAACGGCATGCGCAAAATGTACCGGAGCTCAGCTCGCAGGAGCAGCCAAAGTCATACGATTTCTTAGGTATGTTGCTAGTACGACGATTTGTAAACTTGACATTTCGGTGATTGATTTGCGGAAGGCATCTCTGCAATTATTCGAAGTTTCAATTAAATGCTAGAAGAGCAAAGAACTGATGACTTTCAACTTTAATTGCACACACAACGTAGTTGCAATTAATCTATTTTATGAAGCGGGATAATAATCTATTGAAATACGAAGATAATTGGTCATCATTAATTCGAACTTACGTCATAATTATTTACTCGGCAAGTGGCGTATCCGGGAGGACCGATTTGTTATGCTATGAGTCGAATGATTCCCAGACTCACACATTTACCTATCATAATGCCAGAAGTTGGATACGAGATGTGCGTGATAAGAATCTGAAAGATGACATTTCCGGTATTGCACAAGACAATGGTACTCGCTCTCTGAACGATATCAAATACAACTTGGTCGTGTCAGTCATGACGACTGAAGCGTAACATTCACACGGATTAGAATATGATAACAGAATATTGTGCGATTTCTAAGGTGGCTATAGATCAGGAACGTGTTTACCATCATCCAGCTGCTATACTTGGCATGAATTAACATGAACATGATTCATTATTCGTGTGAAGTTCCGGCAATTTCATTTCCCATTATCGAAGTCCGTGAGATTTATGTGTATTCGGGTGGTTCGTTTTGGACGATCATTTTTTTTCGCTCCATTGACGAAATATTGTTGCATGCACTTGGAAAGAAATTCCCTTCAAGTTTGAACCCTTAATTTCAATTCTAACACCAATCCAAACAGTTTTTGAATTTTCCCATTCGAAAGGCATGTAAATCGAACGATTCTTTTTTCAATTATCTGATTCTCCGCTGCATTCTATGATATTGTCTGATAATGACAATTTACATGTAGGGGATTGATTAGTCTTCAAAAGTGTGATCTCAGTGTAACTCGAGTTGTTACTGCACCTGTATTTATAAGTATTTAGATTATTTATAAATATTAAAGTCCAACTATCTTCTAAATTATGAGTTCTAGGCGATGAAAAATTCAAGCCTTTTTTGTAGAGAATTAAATTTCCTGTAAATTCGTCCGGTAGATATTTCTTCTAGCGTCAGCCGTTTTTCAGATATCAGCGAAAATATGTGAGTTATGCTGAACAAAAATAACTTTTAAGGTTGATACAGGTGAAACATAACTCAAGTTACACTGAGATCACACCAGGCACTTTTGGAGAGTATTATCCAATCATCATGAAATGCAGCTGAGCATTGGATTATTGAAAACAAAAGAATCGTTAGATTTACATGCTTTTTAAATGGAAAAATTTAAAAACTGCTGAGATTGGTGTCAGAATTGGAATTAAGGACTCGCACTTTTTTCTGAGTACATACAACAATATTTCGCCCTTGGAGCGACAAGAAAAATATTCATGCGGAATGAAGCACTGTAATATATATATGTTTCATTTTCCTCGAATCTTCATCTCTTATTTTCCAAATCGTGATGCTGAGAACAGTTCAAAAAGTTGTGAATGATATCTCCTTTATTTGACGAACCATTCAACGAACTCTGTTGGTGGCAGGGATGGTTGAAAAGCCGATGTTTGACTTTGACGAGAGTCAAAGAACAGAGGATAAAAGCGAGCGTAAAAGCTTCCGGCTTGGTATAATATGATATACTATATGTATATTGTATATTGTATATTATTTTATATTTTTCATTTGCAGAGATGATAAACCAGAAATGTGGATCCCTCTAGCGGAAAAGTACGACCCAGATGGAAAGTATCGTGGTAAATACTTGGAATCATCTCCAGATAACAACACAGCGTAAAAATCGCTGATGGAAATTTCACGCAGCTCCTTTGACCTCAGAATAATTTCTCTCACTTCATATCGCTAATGCATCATCATTTTTCATATAACGTATATAATCTTTATTTTTGTATCAATATCTATATCAATCTTATGGATAAGTACATACCTACTTCCAAGCTATAACTTAAATTTTGCTTTGATATATATCAGTCTCGATTAATTAACGACCAAACCTCCTCCCATCCATATTATCGTTATTTTAAATATGTAAATCAATCCTTGACCATATCGTTGAGCAGCACGTAGTATCAAGGACTTCGTCACGGCGATATTTGGGGTACAAATCATCCCAAAAGTCCGAATAAAGCCGGGCAGCTGTTTATCGAAATTGGATCGAAGTTATTGCAGCATGATTGGAAGTCTGGTGGTGGTGCAGGAATTGGACCTTGAACCCGGAAGATAGCAGACATACCAATGGCCATATGCCATTCAAAGTGACAGTGGAAGAGCCAGTCGCCAGGGTTGTCAGTAAAGAGACGAATCCTCGCTGAACCACCCTGAGGTATGAGAATCGTATCTTTTAGGGGCGGAATTTGGTTCGGACTTTGCGAGCTCGTCATCCGGAGTGTTTCGTTGAAACGAACTGTTTCCATTATGTAAAATTTGTAGCCGTGAAAGTGTATCGGATGGCTTACACGTGCATCCGTTGGCACGACTAGAAAATAAAACAGGAAAATGTTATCGCTGTCAAAAAATGTCATCCCTTCGGTTGATCATAATTCATAACTCTTTGAGATAGGTACTCGCTAATTGAAAAACTTACATGGATTAATGTCTCGTATTATCATTTCTATATTCCTCCCGAAAGGTAGGACTTCCATATTGGTGCACGAGCAAAAGCCATTCGCAGAACACTTGGCCGGTCTATCTTGCTGACTGCAATAATTTCCGAAACCAGCTCTGTCACACAACGTGGGCGTTTCGGGAAATTCATTCGTGATATAGTTCACCACTCCACTCTCCAGCCTCCCAGGGGGCCTCACTGAAAGAATAAGACAAATCGTTTTCATCTGTTCGATTAGAATTCAAAAGTTCAATGATCCTCGGAATTTCGATCGGGAATGAAAATTTAAACTCCGGTCATATACTCACGTTGGAATGGATTGTATTCCCTGCTGGGGTTAGCAGCTGTGCCGTGCAATGCTGCCACACTCCACTCCCAATAGCCAAAGGTGACGTTTTTTCGGAAGATGTTTGTGTCTGTTAAAAGAGCATTATTGTTGACGACACCTCGCAATTGGCTAGTGCAGATTTCGGAGTTTGATATAGTGCATGCTGCTTCTGGATGATTAAGACGGACGCCTATCGGAAATGGATTGGCCATTGTGGGTTCCGGTGTCGTAGGGTAAATTCCGAGGGTACCCTCCGATGTTCCGTAGGACAAGGTGGCGACCTGTGACAGAATATGAGATGTGTACTTCCGAGATTGGGTAATAACGTCGACTGTTGAACATTCCGAAAGAATCCCAGCAGAATATCAAACCGTGTGATATATGAGGAATCCGTTAATTTATGCAAATACTCAATTAGACGATTTTCTGATCGAAAGACGGCGTATTTGAAATTCGACCTTTGAGTAACGATCAATTCTACTAGTCTGAGAGATAGCCTTCGATTCAAAATACTTCAATCAAAAGTTGATTGCCTTGTTCACGAACGCTAGCACATATGCAATGATAATTAGTTCCAACCTGGTCGATACGATCTACATCAGCGCAAACTCCCAGTCCTGTGACGTGGATCCAGTAAGCGCCTGTTTTCTGGACAGGGAATGTATTTACAACAACGTCGTAACGTTCCCCGGGTAAACTGACTAGCGTGTTAACAATCTGAGGCTGAACGTCGCTTCCATCGGTGGATATAACTGTCATTGTGTGATTTTCAATTTGTATTTGTATTGCGCAAATCATACTGCAGGCGTTGATGAATCGGAAACGGTATGTGCCTCCGGATTGAACGTGAAAGGTAGCCAGAGGTGATCGAGTCGTCTGATTAGTAGCCGGCTGAAATTCCAAATAAAAATTCCAATTCGAGTCAAATGTCATAGAATTTATCACACTGTGAAGCCATGCTTCATGGGAAAGAAATCTCAATCATAGGTATCAGTGATCTAGTTTTACGCATGATCAGATCGATACTTTTTCAATCAATCGACAGTAAGACTCAAGAGGATATCCGAAAGAAAATGTCTTACGTTACGCCAACGGCCAAGACCATTCAACAGAAAACTGACTGGGACAATTCCTGGCTGTCTCGTCGGAAGTCCTGGGAAGAACATTTCTGCATTTTCATGCATCCAGTCCGTGATGACGGCCGTGTGAGCGGGTCTGTCTTCGGAGTAGAGGTTCCTAGCTGGATCTAAACTCTTTGGCTGTCTAACGATCAGTGCTCCATTATGACCATCGGTTTTGTGAAGACCTTAAGAAATGAAATATCCCTTCAATTAGTGTCTCGAAATCCTATACAGGAGAAAACTCGTTAGGAAGAAATAGGCATAGATTACCAGTATGACTGTGGTAGAAGTACGTCCCCGGCTCAGGCACAGGAAAAATGTAGCGGAACTTGCGCGACTCGGCGATACCGCATTGAGTTACTTGCGGCACTCCGTCCATGTATTGAGTACCCTTCTGGAGTATTCCGTGCCAGTGGATGGTAGATTCAGTACCGCCCATTCGATTGGCTACAGTAATGACCAGGAGATCTCGGACGCAGACCTGAGGGTTGATTTCACGTGTTCGAAAAATGGTATTGAAAAAGCTCCACGTTAAGATCGCACCTAATAATTTATCGGGTAAGACCCTAAGGAAATTTACCTGAATATCCGGACCGATTCTTCTCCTATTGATGGACTTCATACCCCGTTCAGTACCGTCCGCAGGTATGCATTGTTCACGCATGCAGTCCTGAAGAACACCTTGAGCGCAGTTTCCGCATGCGCTACACAAATCGTGAATTACAGGTCAGTTGGTTGTTCGATCGGAATCAATTTATTGCGAGTGATGGCTCATCAAGAAATGGGAGAAAATGCAATCTAATATGAAGGCCTCTACGTTATGGTAATTTAGGAAAACAAATTGCAGATGATTTGTGAAATCTGTACTTACGAGCCCATGGTGTGATAGTTTTCGAGGACAAAGTTATAGACGCAGAGTCTGGGAGCAGCATTTACTTGGCAGGTTCGGCTGCAGTTCGTCGATGTCAGATTTTGCACTCCCATTCCGTACAGCCAGCAGTTAACATTATCCATGTTAATGCCGGGCGGTATTTCTGCGTCATTTATCACAATTGAATTAGGTTTTTTTTTTCATCGAAAATGAGACGTCATTAGGATCTTTGAAACTAACATTGGGGTTTCGGAAGAGAAATATTGATCCTGGTTATTATATCGTCGTTATAGTTGATTCAAGATTGTCAGGAATCATGGAATTTCGGGACGGATATTGACATGTTAATACAGTACAAGTATATTATAAAGATAATGAATTAAATGCAGCAAAATATATAGAAAAATTTGACTCACCTATAATTGGACTTTGAGCAACAGAGTTCGAGACGATACACATTGTAAGCACAAGTGCAATTCGGAAAACCATTTTTTCGTCTGTTTTTCTCTTACAATCAGAGCGTAGAGAGAAATTATAAGACACTGTGGAGCCTTCGAAGAGAGCTCGATTGAATTTTCTATGTTTTCCGTTGAATATATATACAGGTACGGCGTTATCAGAACCATCTTTGACGTGTGCAAAAATAACGAAATTATGTAATGCGAAATCGGTATGTGCATTACTGTTGTTTTCAAATCTTTCACCAAGTGCTTACTACTGACGAACAGACTTTGAATTTGTTTCGAAATTTACGACAGTTGTTCGACCCGAAGCGGTGTTACGAAAATGTTTACTCCCATTTTTCCGATTCGTGTTGATCCTCTTTCCAGACCAAAACACTGGGAACGTAATAACGATATGAAAAGTTTCAAGTAAATAATTGATGTTAATTGCGAGAGCAGCTATATAATGCGAGAGAGTGATTGAGGAGATAAATGACATAGCACTTGATGGTAGTAGATTTAATACCCATTCAATTATGATTGTGAATTTCCAATTCTTAATAAATGTTTCTGAATCAAGATGCATTAAGTAGTATATAATATAAATTGAATTGAAAGAGAATAACCTGTGACTGCAGCAAAATGTTTGAATATGATTACCACAGGTGGAGTATTATTCAACAATATTTTTTATTTATCTCGTGGTCAATGGCACGGATTGAGTAGGTAGGAAGATATCGTAAAATGTGAGCAGTCGTTTGGAAGCACTATAAAAATATACTAGGTGTACAATTCGATAGTAATAAGTAATGTATCTTATTTTTCTGGTAATCTCACTTTAGTCAAATGACCAGCGCCGTGCCTGGACGTTTTCGTGCCCTGGGCAGTATGAAAACAAATTCCTCAACCTCAACATTCGTTGTGGTCCATATTTGGACCTTTTGTAATTTTTTGGGGACTTTTGTGCAATATTTGCGGAGAGGATAAATTATGGATTGGTAGAAGAAGTGGTAATACGAACTACCTGCATAAACTCAATTTCAGCTCATTTCTAGTAATTCCCAGTAATTTTCTTCGACACCTTTGGACGTGATAGTTAAGAACATGAGTAGACATGACTAGAAATAAGCTAAGAATTATTATAAGCAAGTGGTTCATTACCAGCACGTACTTTAGCTAATTACTAGAATTATTATGCAAGAAATTCTGCACAGATATCCTCGACCAGTAGTATTTTATATTTTATAGAAACACCCGATGGATGTGAAGTCAGAAAAACAATTCTTGGAACATTGTAAACTTTGTTGATGTCATTGTTTGTACAATAATATACACCTGTAATGAGCTTGAATTGGGCCAATAAATTAATGCTCAATAAAAAAATGTAGGTTTTATATCTTTGAATGGTTTAATGAAGCCTGCGGACGTTGAACTCAGCTTGTAATTAATGAATATTTTTATTTTCAAATTCTCTCCTTGGTTTATTGACAATAAGGTTAATCTAGGGTTCACATGGTTGGGTGCTGACATATTTAGCTATGCAGTTGATGTATACACCTACATATATAATATACAAAACTATAAATTCGTAAAAGTGGGGTACTAATGGATCGGCAGACGAACAAGTCACATAAAATTTAAGTATATTTTGCTAGACTACCAAAAACGTGTATCTATGTATATATAAACAGATGACTGGCAAATTTACATAACTGCTAGTAAAGATAAGAGTCATGAAGACATCAGCAATTGAGTAGGTAATTCCGTAACAACGAAAATCATCCTTTTGATTTATTAATCGTAAAAATTTCTGATACTTTGGTTGGAAAAGTTAGACCACGTAAATTATTGTTAAAGTAAATATTTATGTTATAATAATTTCTCATGCACTTATTTAAGAAATAACGAAAAGAAACCTCGAGACTCATGCATCTGCACTGATGAGCTCTTGGGTATTCTCAAAAATAGCGTTTAACACGATCCATCGATCTTGCCGTATTTAGCTTCGAAGAGAGGACGGTATTTGTTTTCTGGATCTATCTTGGCAAGGATCTTTGCGAAAGCTTCTGGTCGCTTCTGGCAGGTGTACGAAAGAGTATCCTTGATTTTGACTTGCTGTTCCTCTGAGCATTTGGCACACACTTCCCTCAATGCCTCTGGTAGTACAGCTAAAAATTCAAGAAAATATTTCTCGTCAATCTTGTTCCTGTTTTGATGATTCGGTAGCTGGTACCTAGATGACAAATTGCTTCTAAAGACATCCGTAAGATGTCCATAAGCCCATAAGACATCGTTCGTAGTTTTTTTTTTTTTTATGTCTGGCTCAATTCGATCGATATCTTCTACTTCAATTATTAAAATGTCGAGGGATCAATTCCTATCAAATATCGAATATGAAAAGATGTTCGTTTCTTCCGATCAATGTCGCAAAGCTAAATGAATTCTCGGATGATTTTCGCGTAAAATATTCGCAAGAAGTTCAGTAGGTGAAAAATGAGTTGAAAGTTGTGTTTCGTATGAATTTAGATACAGTTGAGTCAAGTATCGTAGATATTGACAGGTGAGTGATAGGAAAACATGTTGAACCAATTCGCATTCAAGTGATCGTTAAGTTAAGCTATAAAGACTACAGTTTGCGTCAGTTTAAAGCTGCCGACGCCGCGAGGCCGTACTTGCGCGATTTACTCGCTTCTTGGATACTCAACGATGTAATTATCCTTATCCGTCTTATCCACGTCTTCGCGGGGCTCCTGAGAAAACCTTTCGCGATCATCCAGACGTACGCTATTAACACAGCTCGCGTAAGCTCTTGAGCCGACTGTGCGTCGACGGGCTAATTCAACAGTCCACTTTCCCTCAACATTGTGGAAGACTTGCATTTGAAATCTAGTTTTACTCACAGCTGTACGCGACAGCTAAAAATTATCTCAAAAAATGGAGGTTCCATTACAATCAACTAATCGGCTACTGATCTGTTAATTGTTAACAAAATTTTTAAATTTACACCGCATCATTAAAGAAAAATGAATATTCGATGAAGAATCTTTACTCACTTCTAAGTTCTCTTGAATCCTCGGTACAACTGGTGGGTGCTGCACCTATGATGCAATCCACGTACTTGTTGAAAAGTCGTTCGTTGTCAATAATCTGATGTGTGTTAACTTTGTTCCACCTTCCAGGATAATTTTCCTGGGATGTTACTGCCGCGACCAAAGCCACCAGAACGAGAACGGTGTATGACTGCATATTGATTCAGTTATGTCGGAATGAAGCTGTATGTGCAACTGACTCTACGCTATGATATTCGCCAGTATTTATAGTGGGAAGGAATCCCTTTATAGTTTTGTGGTGGTGCAGTTGACGTTGGGGTCAGAGTAACCTGGGATTGTTTCTTACGAAGACGAGAACCTGTTCCACCTGGACCGCAGCAGCGAGAGAGTGCATTGGAAAACACGCACGCGTCATCAGATGCGGTTGGACGCTTTACGCCTTCATGATGTCAAGGTGACTGCAGCTGATCTATACTGCCTCTGTTTGAACACACATGCAGCATATCGTCAATACGTGGAACTGATGAGAGGTGATCGAAGGCGTCTGCGTGTGCATTGCTCACCTCTCGTTCCGTGTCTTCTGCCTTTGGATATCACGAATGGTTCAAATTTTCGGAATCTAATTTTCTTCTCAAAATCTAGTCTCTACCTTGTTTTATCGAGTCAATTCCAAGCGGAAAGTCGAGTGGATCCATATAGGTAAACAATGTTTTATTGGCATATTAAAACACGACGAAGGTCATGATTGACTGAGAAGGATTTGGCACAGCGTATAATGAAGTGGAATTTTTTGATTCATTCACTCGCATGTTCCCTGTGTTTAAGGTCTTTTTGTGAATATGTTTCTGGTTAGATTGGTATCTCAGAATATATCAATTCCCATTCGCGTAATGTATTCAACCTGCCAAGACACCACCTTGTTAATTTGTTTTCCGAGAAACTATTTGGCAAACAATTTGCGTGCGTACGGACAGGGGAATTACATGAAGTAAATTATACAAAAATCAATTGAAACAAAAATGTGCAACCTCTGGATATTTAATATTCGTTAAGAATTCACATAAACAAACTTTCCCGAACTTTTTGCACCTACGATTGACGTTATTTGAGAGCGAAATTCTCCGGACGAACAACCAATCAAGACGAGAAAACAAGTGAGAGGTAAGCTGCCATATGAAGCCTGCAAGTACACCGACCCCAATATCGACAGCTACCCTGCATCCAGGCGATGCTGTAGCTTCTGCAGAGATCTATGGTGCACACCTCAACCCCGTGGTCAGCTTAATTCACCAGCGAGAATCCACCCACCTAGTTCTCAGAGGGAATCTATTTCGCGCAAAACAGAGTTCAGTAAGAAAACCGATAGAGTCGAAGAGGTCTGCGCCAGAAAGCCCTCGTTGGAGCCATGCAAGCATAGAATAGAGTAAAAGCTTAGGTTCAGTGCGAAGGAAATAAGCTGTTTCATCGAGGTAATTGAGCAAAAATTGAGGGACTCCCTGGCCAGCGAAAGCGAGCCGTGCCATTAATCTTTTGGAGTGCTGTTGCAGCCGGTGAATTACTTGGGGGTCATTAGGATATGCCGTGGATTCTCTTTAGAAAACAATGTCGATGTCAAGGGAGCATCTTTTAGGGGTGATGTTTCTGCGGTGTCTTTGACGTGCGATAGCCTAGACGGCGGAGAGGTTCACTATCTCCGAAACGGCGATGAAGATATGGTTCAGTTGTCAAAGGAGGGACAAGAGCCAGTGCGAGACCTTTCGAAGCCTACCGGTTTGAGTGAACACGTGGAGTATTCATGCACGGTCTCAAAAGTAAGAAAAATGTTGAAACGTGATCAGTAAGGATAGATTTTACGATTCGCGATGTTTGAGGATCGGAGCAGGTGGGGAGAGCTTGAGATCGTCGATCGACTTCTGGCTAACGAAAAACAGCAAACAGCCTTGGGCGTTCTAGACTCAATAAATAGGATGTTGTTTACGAAACGGAGGATAAAGTTGATGAACTGGGCAGGTTTTTTCGTTTGAATAAAAAAAAAGTTTTGATACGCTTCATCGACTGATGTTTAGATGGTAATTAATGATTCAACTTTATTGAAAGAAATATCGTAGAGCAAGAAGCATCCTTTCGATTGGACATTTTCAACAAATCGCATCATCTGTCGAAAGAGTGGCGATTCCTCATTAGTTAGACCTACCTAGTCAGTATAAGTATAAGAAATCAGATGCAGGCCTTTGATTTTATCCAAAATCTATAAGTAATTTAGAATCAATTGATTAGCTTTTCTTCAACATTGGTTAGAAATTATATCCGATTTTCTATTATGAAAGGTTACCCGCTTAGGATGCTTAGCAAATTATTTTTGAGCAATCAGAGTATAGGATGATCACATTATTTTAGGATTATATAAAAAGAAAAGAAACGTTAGCCCAGATGCCACCGGAAACAGGCTATGGATCATTGAACCGGACAGAAGAGAATGGTAAGTTTTTTTTGTGTCTCTTCTGATTTGTTTCTCCCTCAAAGCATTTCCGTTTCTTTGAAATTCTGCTCCCTCACTTCGGTATCATTCCACTTGTGAAACAGCTCTGCGAATACAAACTAGACGAAAATCTGTCTGAAATGTCGCCATAACGTATCACCGCAAAACCAGAAGAACATCTCTCGCATTGCTATTGCCTACTTAGCGAGACACCCGGAATCGTTCGATCGGTGAATATACGATTTACATTTCATCATCGTGCCGGTTTGAAATATCACATGATGTTACAGCTTGGAGACCTAACGTCTCGAGCTTTTTGCCAAAGTTCAAAGTCCTGATGCCATAGCGAGTGAAAATGTTCACCATCCGACTTCGAAGCTTTGTACTTCCAGGTATTACTGGAGAAATTGACGTTCTCATTGCCTCCGAGTAAAGAACCCTTATAATGGGCGAGTAGAGCCCTGATTTAGTTCAGACATAAAATACACACTTGTTGCTCAAAGTACTGCTAAATGTAATTTATCTGGTGATCGATTGGTCGCCCGTTAGGCTCGACCATTTTATCCTCCGATAATTGATTTGGTAACCCGTTTTTTCGCGTCATTGAACTATCTTCGAAAAGGGTGATTCCACCTCCTCTGGTCTATTCATTTTGGAATACAACATCCCTGATCTTTTTATATCACGTTTTCGGCTGTGGCACTGCGCCAGAGATGATTTGTCATGACTTTTTTCTACATGATATAACGATAAGAAAAATTTATTTAGAGTACCAACTCGAATTTTTATGGAAAATAGTTCAACTCTGTATTTTGTTCTGATTCTCATATCTCTGTACAGCATAAGACCTGTTAGATGAAGTATATGAACAGTTCTACTGACTATATCTAGCCGAATAATTAGCCGTTCTAAACGTGAAGGACATGACGTGATCTAAACATTCTCTGTTAACTCGAAGTGTAGCAAGGACATGTGCAGCTCGTTTTATTGCTGGTTTCGTAAGTTGGTCATTGTGCAAGGCTACGAAATGATAATGAAGATCGAAAATCTAATGAAAAAGGATCAGTGATAATGATTTTTCAAATTAGTTTCTAAAACGATGTGATAAATAATTCGACAGGCATACAAAATTATCGGTCCCAATTCCTATAGGTATTTCGTTGGGAATACTAATGCTGGATCCGACCCGGGAAGGTGATTAAAATGAATAACAACAGAAAATTTATGTACAAAAGGTGGTTAAAAGTTAAAACGACCCACGTCAGCAACTTTGAGAGATTTAAATGGCTGCTGCCCTATACTTTTTACAACTGGCAATGAATAAATTGTCAGATGGATTTTTATGACTGGGGTCACTTGAAAAACGTCGTGTAGTACGTAGTACGTCACTTTCATACGCTTGTAACTGTGCAAAGTTGTAATTCATTTCTTGCTAGTTATCGTGTATAACTTGATCTAATGCGAACTGTGGAAATCGAACCGTAACTCTATTGAAATAAATTTTGCTGCAATGGGTAATTCGTCCTTTCTTCAGATGCTGAATTAGCATACAATTTCCATATACTTATGCATCATATATCATGCAGTTTGGTTAAAAACCTCTTTGAAAACTGGTATTAATGAGGAGGAGTTTAGACAAGGAAAAAAGTGGCGCAAATCATATTATGATACATTCGAACATTCGATGGACTGAGTATGAATACAATACATCGAGAACCAATCAGCTATGTAGTAAATCATACGTCTCGATAAATTGGGTCCATGAATATAATACAATGAACGTGTGAAATATTTTCAACAAAATATTTGAACAGATATCTGTCAATACTTTTCGATGACTGGCTTAGAAATGTTAATCGCTGTTCGCCCACATTGATGTACACATCTCTATGTGTGTTTAAATGGCATAAGTTTTCTAATGGAAGCGAATTCGTAATAACGTATCTCGTCAGTCGTTTCTAACGTCTCGACGGCTATCATCGGGGGTTCAGCAAATACTCTGAACTCGAAGAACCCAACTCAATTTGTAAAAAAAACTTTGCCAGGTCCACCGTTGAAGTTTGAAAACCACTTTCTCGATCAAATCGAACGATGCGAATTTTCTGTAAAAGATCAACGTCGGTCAGCCCCCGTTCATTCCAAATCATTTTTCGAAAGTATAAAAAGCTGAATGCTTCGTTTGAAAAATATCACCCTAATTCGATTTTTTTTTCGCGATAAGAAACTCGCTCATCTGATGATAGCATTTACGAATTACGTTACGTGAATTATTAAAATTGATTAGGGTTTCAATAGACCTCAGACGACGTCGATTAGCTATATGAAAAGAGTTCGTCGCATGATGAGATCATCGCTGTTAATTACAATTGATTATACAAACGTGTTGAATGATTAATTATCTATATTTTTTGCACATAAATAATGTAAGAAATCTCATTGTCAGCGTAAAAAGATCGCGAAAAACCTGGTCGTTTTTGTGATGAAAATGTTACCCACAGCGAAATGATCTCGAACAAACAGGCCTACAAAAGTTACACGGATCTTTTTCTTTTTTTTTTTTTCAATACATATTGAACTTATCAGCTACTTTGATAAAAAGTTTTTTAATCAACGGAGATCAGCGTTTGCGAATGATTGATTCTGATAATATTCAATAACCATATATTTCAAACCAAACTCAGAAATACACAAATTCTTTTTTCTCTTCTCTTCAAGGCAATTTGCAAAACCCGTAAACGCCGATTCGTAGAGCATAGTTTGGTAACTTGATAGAATAAAGGCCGATCCCAGAAAGTTATATAGCAGGTGCTTCGTATTTTAGTACAAGTAAACACCCGTACAAGTTTGGGCAAGATACATGACCCGGAATTCTGGTCAACTCCTAGTTGCAGGTTGCCCATACATCGAGTATCGAGTTTCGAGCCTTGGTGCTCGTATTGAACACATATACCAAAGGTGTACGCGTCTGCAGATGTCTTCCATGTCCCTCATGATCTCACCACCGACTCGTGTTGAGGTATCCCTCAGGCTACATAGCGGCTGATTCACCCCTAGAAATTTTAGTCACTAACATGGAGAACGGCAGTACATTGACTGTTTTTGAATAGACGTGGTTCTCCTCAGAGATGAGGAGGACATAAACTTTTTATAACTTCATATAGTTTAGTTCGCCAGCTAATTTTACAACCATCTTACTCTTCAAACTATATTATAGACGCTCTTTGTTCTGGAGATTCTCTAGATTAGTTATTAATCGTCTCATGTCTACGTGCGTAGGCAATGGCCCTGCGGCTGAGTGCGTTTTTGATGTTTCATAGTACCACGCCAGTATGATGCGCAGATTATTAAGTCTGGATTAAGTTCCGCCACCTGGTTCCAACGAGATTAGCTACACACAAAGATGAAGTATATATATAATATACATACATATATGTACGTCTTTACTTCGTGCATGCCGAATAGATATCGAATTCTATTCATGAGATGGACAAATATTTGGCTGTCTACGTAGACCTCAGTATACTATACCTACTCATGCCATCGCGTTCGCCGACTAGGTGAGATTCTGCCTGAAAGGCGGATCATGTCAAAGGCTGCTACTCGAAATACGTCAAATTAATATTGAACAGTATCTTATCTTTTCCAAGTTTTTCAAAGAGTAGATTTTCGGTGCTGGAGCTAGCAGCTCGGTTTTCTTTTCAAAAGAAAGTCATTTCCTTTCTGAGCCACGCATATATCTCACTTAATCTTTCTCGAAAGGTATTTATTTCGAGTTAGGGTATCAGGGATGAATAATACTTTGCAGATATCTTCGCATATTGCATTTGTGTACAAGTTTTATGTGTAGTATTCATATAAATTCAAGTCGATCACTCACTACGGCAAGAGTCTTTTCATTTTTTTTTTATCTCAACTCTTTTCGATTTCAATCTAAAAACACTGATCAACTTCTACCGCAGGATTTTCTTCGTAACTTTCTTCTTTCGCGAAAGAAGTAAAAATCTTTCGAGTATTTTTATCTTCTCAGATTTTTACACGGTGAAGAAGAATGCAGATTGGTTATAGTGCGAAATTTTTAAGCCAGAATAGAATATGGAAAGATATGCGATATGTAGTGGTAAACTTTACAGTAACAGGCTTGCGAAATACTGTGAAAGAACTTTAGCCAGTCTTTGCGAGGAGCTTAACGTGCGCTACAATTTCAGGGTGGGTATTAAAAAGGATTTATTTTTCATGGAAGCATGCAAAGTTTTGAAAGTAACGAGAAAACTCGATTATTGTTACAGATAAAACAAGGCTCGATGATCTGTCCGATAGACTCGGGGCTTCGTACCCTTGGGCTTATTTCTCTCCACCCCAAGAGGTCCCAGGCCATCGATGAGTTCGCTAAGGGCCTCAGGGTTCTCTGAAAGCTTTCCCTCGAGAAGCACAACGACAAGATCAAAACGAACATGCTGGTAAGCTATCGCGCATTATTCAGTTGGCCAGCGGGAATCGGGACTTCTTATGCCATTTAGATGTGCTTGACAATATGCATAACGACTTGTCCTCGATCCACGAGAATTAAACTTGCAGGGGCTTATGGTCTTCGGTTCTTCGCCAATTATTTTCGCATTTATTCTCCAACTGGATAATGCATTTATATAGAATTTTATTTTAGATCTCGAGTTATATAACAAGTGGGTTTTATCGTTATACGTTAGCGCACGCTCTTGAAAAACGAGAACTAATAGGAGAAATGGAAACAGGAAAAGGAATTAAAGCTCAGAATTGGAAGGCTGGATTTTGAACTTCATGTCACCAATTTTTTTTACAATCAAATTGTTAAGCTTTTCAAGCCGATGTTGTGGCGCCGGTGATTTTTTGACCGTCGATACGAGGCAAAGGATTTTAAGGAGTAGTGGACTCAAGTCCGAAATATGAGACAAAATTCTTGAAAATCTAATCTATAAAGAATCTCAAAAATAATTCTACTGAATAATAATTCATGCAATGTTTCAACTGTGGTTGAATAAATTTTATGAACGTACTCTCAAGATTAGTTTGCAAAATCTGGCTGTTAATGCGATTTTATCTGGGAATTTAATGATTATCGAATCGTTTTTACGTATCTAAAGTATGCAAAACATTACTTGTGCTGTTTTTATCGAAAATTAAACTTTCATATAAGATAACCAAACGTGGAGCAAAGTCGAGCTTGTATGCAATTATGAACATCTTAATCTGACCAGTTCTAGATCTCATGTTCGCTATCGGTTCGAAATTCAAGACTCCATAGTGAACATATTGTATTTCATATATAGTTACAGGATGGTGGAAAAAAAAAAAATAGAACTCAATCAAATCCTTGGAATATTATACGAGCGTATATATCATGAAAAAGAGAATATCGGGCAGAGTGTGAGAGAGATTTGTGTTCATATACCTACGTAATATACGGTAGAACCGTAGAGGTGGGTTGAAAAGAGATGAGAACGGAGCTACTCTGCTTTTGATTGATGTAATTTAAATACAGCCCTTTATGAAGTGATCGAACCTCGTCGGTTCTCCTCCAACACGGTAAAAATCTTCCTGCTATTCCAGACGGTCGGGCTTATGCTGCAAGTTGATATATGTTTTATCGCTGTATATCGTAGCCGTATATTACTGAAAGTGGAAAAATAACAGAGAGGTATTATAGAAGTGTTTAAAATTCAAATAGTATTCATGATCTCTCTCATTCTGGCGATCGTCGTATTAATCGCCTCGCAATTTATCGATGATTATTTCCGATCTGTGCTGTGAAACTTTGAAATATAGGTACCTACTTCTCGAGAGCCAGGAGAATCTCCTTACGTACAACGTAGCGCGAACGGTGGGGTAGATACGGTGAAAGTTTTTCTTTTACCCTTAATATTTACTCACGCAATCGTTAAAGAGTGCCGAATTATTCATGCGAGATAAATTAATGTTATCCAAGTGCTAAAAATTGTTTGTTTTCCATTCCAAATTTCCGGAAGTGGTTTCGCTGTAATCACCTGGCTTAATAAACCCATTAACTACGCGGATAAGTAATAAGGATGGGGCTATAATCGGTAAAATTATTTATACAAGAATGAAAAAGAAGAAAAAAAAAAAAAAAAAAAACGGGGACTTTAAAAAAACTTCTTCTAATATAATCAGAATATAATTAAAATCTCATTTAATCGCAATTCGCGCCCCTAATAGTTTATCAAGTTATTAAAATTAACTCCATGATTAAAAACTTCCTTCATGAAATTAAGATTACAGAATTTTAATTCAATTGTATATATCGACCAATGAAATACTGGCTTTCAGCTTCAACTATATATAACTAGAAACGGAACAGGGCACACAGGATATGACTTCCGTTTTTCAATAACCAATCAGAGGAGCATAGCCACAGTAGGTATTGCATGAATATATTACCCTTACTTTCAGCCCCCGTCGACGCAACGGGATGGTTGGGTCGTTTAAAACCGCACGTTTCTCTGGATTCTATTCCGACCCCCGTTTCTGAACGTCACGTAATTTCTAATTTCGGGTTCCACGTACTTCTAATCGGCATCACTATACCGTTACAATTATTATCATTACTATTAGCATAAGCCGAAATCTGGAAACACACACATGCGTTAGTTTTTGGCACATTGGAAAATCGACAGTGTAATACCCACTTATAATTATTTCCGCTGTATATTTTAGTGTCGGTACTAAATCTCTGACAATCTACGTCAAACCGATCTGAAATTCCGTGTAGCTGCATAATTTACCTCACCTTGCGGCAAGGCAATATTTTTTGTTCGTAATTACTGATTCATGTATATTACGCCAGGTACTATAATATAAGCAGAATTTATTGCAAAAATGATGTTACGCAGCCTCAAACTTTGCGGACTTAAAATTCTTACCGTCACGAACATCGCGAGTCAATTGTTCCTCGAACCTACTTACTTTTTTTTACTTTTTTTTTTTTCTTTTTATTATTTTTAGGATTTTTAGAATATCTCCGAGGGAAACACCGCGAACGTACGTGTTATCGCCGTGCGTGACATATCGCTGTAGGACCTTCTGTAATGAAGTGTCGCTTTGGGCACAGCTGCGTTTAGTTATACTATACGAATATATTTGAGCAATCGAGGAGTAGTACAAGGCGGAAGTGATTTTCTTTTCGTTTAATCCTATTTTTCGGATGATCTCTTGTAATTATTATCACAAAATTATACTTAATTCTCTACAACCGCTAGCCTTCCATCCCTTGATCCCTTGATCCCTTATTACCTAATTATATAATTGCAGCCTAATAAGGTTGGGAGCTAGTTTGAAATAATCTACCTCGATCCTGGTTTAACTACTAATTAATCAATCCACATTAATTACAATCTTGTTATTTGATACAGATTGTAGCCTGGTATCTGACGCTGATTAAAAGCTTGTTTACTTGCATAAAATCGCAAATGTAACTCGTTATTCCAACGGAATATCTTTGACATAGGAAACGAGTTACGTGGCGGTGTTTTTTCCGACCCCAGGCTTCGTTGAAAAATAAAAAAATATATATGTAAATATAAATATAAAAATAAAATTGACTAGAATAGGTAGCGAGGTATGAAAATATAAGCGAAAATCGCGTCTGCGTACTAGAAACATAGGGTAGGTACTCTGCTAAGCTTGCAGAAGAGACCAAAATGTATTTTTCGCCAGGTGTTAGTCGCTTCATCAATCATCCGGACGCTCGATCAACGTCTCTTGGGGTTGTGCAGTGAGTGGGGAATCGTTCCAGTATCCAAATCCTGATACCAATAGCCAACGGGGGTGCCACTTTGCGTGACCTGTCGATATTTGGATATTTGAACATGCCTGAAAAAAAAAAATTTACAACTTCTGCCCGCTAGAAATGACTGTATTATTTTATCCCATTTTAATTCAACATGGAATTTTTATTTTTTTTCAATTTGTTTCTTCCACTCAGATTCTTTTCCCCCGGAAGTACGAAAAATCATCAAAATTGATCTATCGTGGGTTTTGGGCCTGACTTTAGTTCCCCTTGACGCAAAGAATTGGATTTCGTAACTTCACGTCTTTCGTACTGAACTTTGCGTCTTGTGTTTTTTGCGCCTAGAAATATTCTGTCATTCGACATTCAGCAATTCTCCCAGAATCGTGAAACTTTGCCGCCTGCAGTATGCTCTCGTTCGAAATAATCGCTTTGCTGTTATTTCGCTCTGCACGAGAAAACACGTCCGCCTGCCCTCTTCGCCACCTTCTCAATTCCCACCACCCCCATAACATCCCTTTACCTACTCCCGACACGCGACATGACTCTAAACTTTCTACCGACGAGCTCGACATACAGAGGGCTACATTATTTGTCCGAAACGCAAGACTCCCTATTACCCACGACAATTCGCTATTGGGATATTTTAGATTGAATTTTTCGAATCGAGTGGCTATGCCCAAGTTCGCTGGGCAGTCTATGCGGATCGTGATTCTTTCTTATTTATTTTCCTCCTTTTTTTTTTCTCTTGTAGGTAATACTCCGAAAACGCTGAACAATGCTTTGTCAACCCACCCCTGTGCTTTCGATTCAGCATTTTGTCGTGCCCCTATTTCCGTACGAAAACATCTACAAATTATAATAGTCGTTGATCAATCGTATATCTGTAACCCAAGTAGGTACTAATCTTCTGCGGTTTCAAATTCTGATCTTTCAGCACGCGGGACAATTCGGTAATAGCCCAATATATTTCTTCCGTACCGAGGAGCCCCCGACAGCCATACTTTTGCACTATTTTTTATTCAAATTGTTACTAACATTCGACTGTATTTTCGAACATCGATTCCGTCTGACGGTCATTGAATAATATATGCTTGCGACTAATGGAACCGAAAAAGGGAGCCGGTATATTATAGCGTTTTATGGCTAAAACGTAGTTCTGACATCACCATGCTGCTTCATTAAATCGTCTTATGGACGGGAATCGAAATCTCTTGGTCTAATGGAATAATATAAAACCTCTTCTGTATCGTTTAGATAATTATAACTGTTAGTTAATGTTAATTAGATGTGGACTTAATCTGATTGACCGTAGTCGATGTTTTTTTTTCTTTTTTTTTTTGTATCTATGTAAAAAACGGACAGATCGATCGTAGCGAAGGATATTTCATTAAATTCTATGTATTTGATTTGAATGAAAAACAGACGTTTCAATTCTAGTATATCGAATCAAAACCAGACAATATTTGAAAATCAGCTATTGATGACAATTTTTGAAAATTATCACCTTCAAACGAAAGTCAAATTTTTTACTAGTAACCCAGATGGAAAAAAACAACACTGCTTTTTTGTAGTTTGTGAAAACAAATTTAACCGGGGTTGTCTGGTTTGATCATCCACTTGTTAATTGGTCCGCTAAACTATGAGACTTTGCCAGTCGTAGTCTGTCTGATCATACACGGTTTATCTACTGCTCGAGCGTCCGACAGTTTATTGGTTACGCTACTGCGATCCCATCGTTAGAACGCGGGATTCCTGAACTCCGACAGCTTGCCCTGATGATATTTGCTGCTGACTTTTTCTTTGCGGAAACTCCCACTCGCTACGAGAACAAAAAGGGGCTGAATGACCAGTTGTTCTTTTTTTTCCAAGTATACATCTATACGTGATATGGGGGCGGCACGTGAAACCGAATTTTGTCAATTTCTGTGATTTGGTTGTGTCACCCTTTTAAAAAATCAAAAATTTGCGCACATAGTAGTGAAAAATGAAAAATTTCACTCAACGAGACGGCTGAACAAAATAGAATCACGATGACGAGGAAATAAATCCCTCCGGAAAAATATTACATCATTTCGGTTTCAAGTAATTTGTTCATCTTTCGGACGATTCGTAAAATAAATTTACATTCATCAAAACAATGACGATCTTGACTGTGAGTATATTTCAACTTCCGATCCCACCCACGATTTTCATCGTGTAATAAATATCAGGTATCTATAGATGTACTTGTAATTTCTCATCGAATATGAATCGACGAAATTATTTATTCGCTGACAAATTCAATCGCGAACTTCTGTCTGTGTACAAATTCGTTGAATACCTATATTTCCGTTGATATATTTCATGACCAATACTGATTGAAATAGGTAGTACACCTATGTAGCTCACGGAATCGCGTTTATCGTTTCACAGACAATTTCGTTGTTAACTAGAGCCACGGATAATAGGTTCGTACAAGTGTTCGTTAACGTGATATATTTTCACAACAAAATGAAATATGGGTTCGGGTAGAACGATATTTAAAGCTCAAACATATATTGGCGTAACGTGATGCGTGTGTGATAAACTGGAGCCATTAATATCGGCTACAATTGAATTCGACAATTTCTAAAATATCAGAAAATATTAAAGCCATTGAAGTTCTATTTTTTGCGATAAAATTATCATCGTGATGATCAGAATCGCAGCCATTTAGAATTTTCTTACATTTCAGATCATACTCGGTGTTTGTGAGCTAACCGCTTTAGCTATTCTGAGTGGATGCCTCGTTACCTTAGCAGCTTTGTCACATATCGTCGAGTGGATCTTCGTAATTGTCAACCCAACGATCAACTTTTTTTTATACCAAGTCAACGAGCTCATACTTGTGAGTAAGGAAAGCCAAGGGTTACGATAAGGATATCTAGGTGGAAAATTTTGTTCTCAAAAAGATCTCGCGGTCCTCGGTACTTTCTTGCGGGGATCGTTCACATTCTCGAGGCCGAAGTCTCGCGTATATATATTATATATAAGAGATGAGAATGAGCAAACGTTGCAGAGAAAGGAATGAGACAGAAAGAGGGAGGAGAGCGAGTGTCAACGACAAGCTGTAAAGATATCGCTTTGTTTTCCACCCACGCAAAAATTCCACGCCTTATACCTTCTCAAATTACTTTGAAACTTATCGTGGCTTGGTCGGTTATTTGAACAATTTTACGTTGCGTTGCGTTGCGATCTCGTCTCTTCCATCTGCTTCGTTTTATTATTTATTTTATTTTTTTATTTTTTTCTTGCAGAAGCTCAAATCGCGTTAGAACGTATCTGCAACGTATATAGAATAGCATCCGGGCAAATTAGATCCGATCATTATTTATTCAAAATATTTTATTTTCAAGCGGTTTGATTGACGTTGAGTAGTAGTTTTCATGGTTAAATTAACCAAACATAGACAACTGTGCTACAGACCTCGAGAGATCTGTTAGCCGATTAACAAACAACGACGAAAATTTGCATAATTCGATCGCAACTAGGAAGCGTACCCTGTAATTGTCATGCAAACTGAGTTCAGTAGCCAGGACGAGGTGCACGTGCACTAAAATATTCCACGTCTAACATCCTCTGACGTACAAATATATACTGGCTCACTAGTGCAATGCTTAATAGAGTTTTTGGGAAGCTGTAGACGTACAGTATCACGGTTATAATAAATGTTGATTCGATGGTGGAAAATGTTCACGTGAGGGTAGGAAAACACTCGGTACACATGCAAGTGAAACTCTGATCCTTAGAAAAGAAAAAGAAAATTCTAATAGTGGAGAACCGTGTGAACGCGCGGACTTTCTACGCCTAATTCTCCACACTTACAAATCTGTAGACTATAATCTCGAGTTTTAAGGGATGAAGGATGGGGCGGGAAAGGCTTACTGTCAAAAACACGTTTTGAGCAAGGCAGGGCCGTTGAGCCCGGGGCCAGTTAATCTTGTACTCGTGGTTGGCCTCAGTTGCTGATCATCCTCACGGCCAGACTTACTTCCCGTGTGGTGGTGGGAATGTTTCCTTGTCAGGAAACTAATTCATCAAGCCGTGTCGTCCTTAACATCGACGAGCACACCCGCGAGGACACGGACCAAGGAATTACTTTCCCTGATCAACAAGAGCTTGACGAAATCCACGAAGACAGCGAGAATTAAACGAGAGCCTAATCCACCTTAGAGGAAAACGAATTATTGATTTCGACGTATCAGTACTCATCCGTACTTTCTCCTTTTGGAATTTATCTATTTATCATTTCTGTACATGAAATAAGAATAAATATCACCGAATCAAGAATTTCTCGATGATTTATGGCAATTTATGATACACATCCCGTTACATTTATTGAGTCAATTATATTGGCGACTATAGTTAAACCAAATCAATCCGAATGGATACGATAAGTTAATTAAGCTGTTGCTTTAATACACGTACTACACTCGAGGCTATAACAATTTCCTTCCGTCTCAATTAGCTTCTATATATAGACTTGATGAAATGATCGCATTTTTCAAGAGGAATTTCCTATACAGTGATTAGCTAGCGATCGAGTGATTTATTAACTGCAATCGAGGAGTTTAAAACTTTTCCCAATTGGTAGTTATACTGGCTTGTACCTCAGCTAAAGTTTAATTTTCGTCCACCGAGTGCAGGGTATCCATAGTGAATAATACATTAAGCTCAGGCTGGGATTTAGAGAAAAGTTCTATGCTTGAGGTGAGTGCGAGGTGTAGCTTTAATTGCGAGACGCAAATTTCGAACTCCCGAATAGTAATGAATTAGCGACGAAGAAAGGGGAAATGCACATCAGCGATCTTCAACTGTCCTCGACATTTTATCAAAATTTATTTACACCGAAAAAATTTCCTTGTCCTTGGTCAACAATTTTCATAGATCATCGTTATGGACGTAAGTATATTTGCATTCCGGAGTAGCTTATCAACTCGGAGAGGCTTAGTATTAGACATCAGTTTCGCTTACACGGTAGACGGATATTGCTCATCCCTCACTTTCCCTAAGTAACCTGAAAAATATGAGATGATATATGTTTATTTTTTTAAAGATCATACTAGAGTCTGTGGAACTGTATAAGTAGGTAACGGTATACAGTATATCCCTCGCGCGTAGGTATATACATCTAAAAGGGTGAATAATCGTAAATCAATTGGTAACTAATGGCGAACGTTAAAGCGACATTAATTGTGAGCAAAGCTATTAAAGCAGAGCAAAAGCTGTCGTTAAGGCAGAGCTTTAAATTTTACATAAAAGTTGTGCGATTGAGAGATTATGGCTGAAGATTAGAGTTTAAATTCCAAATTACGTTCGTAAAACATTCGCCCGGGCGGACTTTGGCTGTTTTTCACTCTATCAGGAAGCTGATACTTTAGAGGAAAACGTGACCCATGCGGAGTAGATCTCTCTCGATCATTTTAACGAATTGCTGAAGCTCGCGTATAACTGTTAAGTTTATTTGATCAAGCAATAGTTTTAACGAGTAGCTTGACCTCGTTCAACTACTCGGCTAGGGGTTTGAACATCATTTCCAAATACCCAACATCGCAGTAATTACTTTTCATGCAACGTCACGTTTCGCGTTTATTTCTTATCGCGGATGAAGGCGTTTAAACTCTTCAATCTGTGCTCAACAAAATCGTATTATCAATCAATATGAATTATGGCAGACTCATAAATAGACGAGATTAGTGATAAATCAGAACCACATACGAGCGTACACACTTGTTACCATGAAAGTAACCGGAATATCGCAGCAATTGCCTGAAGACGTATGTGTGTTCTTATTCAACTCGCAAGGCACTAAGTACCAATTTTCTGCTCTGGCTATAGGCCAGCTCTACTTGAAGTTGAATAGATCCGCGAAATGTCTCTATAAGGAGGCGTTAGAGAGTGAGGGATGGCGAGAAGTGAGCTTTTGCCGGGATGCTCACTGTTTCTTTTGCCCAGCTGGCCACAATCTGGCCACAACTTTTTGGCCCAGTTCCCTTGTTCCATGCCTTTTTCAAATTTTTCTTCATAACTCATATGAGAAAAGTTTTTCTGTTCAGAAGACAATCAGAGAGCAAAATTATTCGTCTGATAATTTGTGGATTCCACAAGCTTCCGAAATAACGGATTCGAAGCTGAGCATATATTACTATGTAATTATTTATTAATCGATAGTCTGCTTCCTTCCGATAGACGGAGGTACTACTAGCAGATTTGTGTACCAAGGCACCCTTCCTGCAGTCTGTTCTCCGGCCAGAGTACATATCCTACTTGAATACAGCCGGTACCGTTATCCTAGGGTGGATCGTAGTCGCTTGGATCACGAACGTACTAAGACACTGCCTTTCGTCTAATTAATTACTAATTATGAATAAGTAGTAATAATTCATAATTACGGACTTGCCGACCTAATAAGATATTTTATATTCTTGCCTTGCCTTTGATCACATTATTTTTAAAAAGTTGTCGCCTTTATTTCGCGCGTAACTAATTAGGGATCAATATTTAATCACCTATGAAATACCTCAATTTTACCCGGAATTACCTTTTTCAAAGATCGATTTCAATTTGATACAAATAATTGGTACAAAATGTCAAAGAAAAAATTTCTCGGAGTTGAAACATCTCTGGTCTCGTTTGCAACGCGACGTCTGCACCTCGTAAATAGACGTGATATAAGTTATTGAAGAAAAATGACGTGCACAGGCGGTCTTTTACTCGATGATTACGCTCATCATCTTTGTCGATCGAGGACGACAGCTTGTCTAGGATGTCTGAAAGACGGAAGAATTATTTTTTTTTACTATTAGTCGTTGAACACGTTCGCTCCGTGGTACGGAGTGCCATTTTTCTTGATACTATTTTATTTTTATATTTTTTTCTTTTTTCTTCTTTCCTACCCCCGTTATTTTTTCTATTACTTTATACTTTTATCGCCTCAAGTTGAGTTTGTTACGAGATCTTAAGGTCTGGGCACGAATAGAGGAAAAATTTCCTACTGCTAGGAAAAATTTATAGCCTCTCGCGGTGTAGCACTTTGATAAGCTCTAAAAATAAAGGAAATCTCCTGTCGCGTTCTAGAGCTTCTGAAGATACGAGTCCTACCTATTGTACGGCACCATTTTATCCTTTAAGTTTTCAATGGACATTAAATTTTCCCTGTATTGAGTCAAGTCGAGAGTATTTCTACAAATTGACTTTTACTTATTCGACCAAATCCGCACAATTCCATAGTTGGCCTTTGAACTTCTCTGAAAATTTTGCTTTTTTCGTTTTAGCTAATCTGGGCGCTAATTGCTCCTCTGACAATCAGTGCCTTGGCAGTTCTGATGGTGTGCCCTACTACGATGAAGTGGGTGCTGCGACAGGTGGCTCCTAATCAGGAACGCAGCGTGTTAAAGTTCGTAGAAAGTTTTCAGGCAGTCATACCGGATTTCTGATTAACTTCTGTGAAGAAAAACATCAAAAAAACGAAAAAAAAAACTGCAACAGAATCCAAAGAAAATAAAAGAGACGAAAATTACGTGAAATAAAAGCAAAGGCAATGTATTTGAAAAATGGAAAGACTCATAGTCGGTTACATAAGTGGTGATAATAAATCAGAAAACCTCTGCGGAAGTTTCTTCCGTCTTTTTTTTCCACTGGTTTTTCTTTCTTTTTTTTTTTCTTTTCTCTCAGGTTTACATTCTTTTTCTTCTTCCGTTTTCCTCGATTCAGCACGTCGCAACGCTCGGGGAACCCTCTAAGAAACCCTCGGGGAACCTTTAAACTCTTATCAGAAATACTTATCGAAAGATCACGCGAGCTTCCCCTGATATTTTTTTATTGCCGATCATGTGGTGCCCTTCGTCTTGCTCTGTAAAACTCGCTCCTATATTGCGCCGACGAAACGTTGCTTTCCAAAACTCAACAAACATCTGATAGTACGCTAAAGATTTATATCTGCAATTCTTTCCGTCAAATAAACTATAATGTAAGTTTTAAAGAAATTTTTTTTCCGGGTCTATCCGCTCGCATGATCCGTCTATCCGATATTCCGCTGCAGAACTTACACATAACACACTTCGGAAAGTCCGGTGAACTCTTATCACTAATGACCATCGAAAGATTATGGGAAATCTGACCCATTGATTCGCGTAACATTTTTTACTAGCGCCGACGAAGCGTTAAGATTCGTGATTTATGTAACATGACATTTAACGTGGCTGTATGAGGTTTACCTGAGAATTGAGATAAAGATTTTCGCATTTCGGCGAACCCGTGAAAAGTAAGAATTATTTTTTTTCTTTCTCCGTTAGTCAGATCTGAGGTCAAATTTGCATCCGAACCAAAACTTTTTTAACACCTTTTTTTCCCAGCTTATAAAGTAGCCTTGGGATTGTGAAGTAATCTAGTTAGCAAAAAAATGAATAAAGGATGATCTCATTTAGCCACGGTGCGCGGGGTGCTTCTGTTCACTGTAAGAGAACCGAGAGGTCCGCAAGGAAATGCAAAGACTTTTTACAAGACTTCCTCACTTATGTACGGTTAGACTCAGGGGAATTTAGTTTCACTTCAAATTCCAGCTTGTACCGCAATTTCTATTTCATTGCTGGACTGTAATGTAGCGTTCAGAAAGATGCAGCCGCCTTTGCCCCCTCTATACTCTATCATATTCTCTTATCTTCCGAGCTTGAAGACTTAGGTATTTCTTACACGATCAGATATATGTGGTAAAACCGCAACCACATGCAACAACAGCGTACGATAAATATATTCGCGAAATATTTGACAAACTATATTTCCATAAATCTGTTCCTTTTCCCGCTGCGTACCTATACATCCGCGTTTCCAACGTTCCTCACTCATTTTTATTCATTTTTATTCATGAGGAGTAAAAATATCCTGACCTTGTTTACGATCGAGGAATTATTGTTGATCACAGTTGGATGCCTCGACTGCAGCTATTTCACGATATAATGCTAAGGTATGTATGTATACCCTACTTGGTAAAATACAGAGAACAAAAGCTCCAAACTCTGCAGAGCTTTTCATAAGTACCTAGAGTTCTTGAATTTTCTGCTATTTTATCAAAGTACATTCAACGAACGTTAAATAAGTATACATACATAGTATACCTATGTATACAAGAAAGCTTTACAAGTATGATACAATTCGATCTGAAACAATTGATCATTTTTTTTTAGATTTATAATAAAAAATCAAGGATAACTGTACAGCATCCATCCTGCTCAAAGTGAGTCGTTGTTTTTAAACGTGGATTCGCCAGATCGAAAGGTGGCGGTATAAATAACGATTACGGTCACACAGCGTGCAGGAAGCTTCAAGGAATCCTTATATAGGATTATAGCGTCTTTCACTTGGGCATCATCTCGCACCATCTTCAGCGGGGGTAGTATAGCTTGGCTGAAGTTGCCCCAGCGAGCGCTAGACGTCTTATGTCACCCCACCTCACTCTTACACTTCTACACTTCTACACCCTACCACCCCCCTCATTCTACCCTTCTATAATCTACTTCCTTTTCCTCTACATTTTCCTTTTACACTCGCGATCTTAACTCCTTAGTGCGCACGAAGGCACTCCCATTTCCCGGACGCGGAACCATTCTTCCGGATGTTACACATCGATAGTCTCATATGATATTCAGCGGATATTTTAAAGGTCTGGGAACTTATTTGTACACAATTTTTTCATCCTGTTTCAGAGATCGATCATACCAGACCTCGTACCTCTCTGACTTCTTTCGCATCTAGCGAATATCTTTCGAATAGTATATCGAGAATTTTTTGCAAAGTAGACTACCCCGAAACCAAGCACGACCGATTTCATTGCCTTTCATATACATCATCGTACATTCCTTGAAGGAAATTTCGGGATTCATATCTGCGACAAATTTCCTTCATGAACATTAAAATTTGGTTCATTCTGCTGGAAGATAGGGTAGGTACAGATTAATGAACTCAGTTTGGGTATTTGCTATGACGTGTGTAATGGGCAAGTAATAATCGGTGACGTTTGATTCTGGGGGTGGCTTGTACTTGGAGTGAAATCGTGGCATGATTACGAAAGGTATTTGGTAGCGGGAAATTGTGCGGTTATTTGCGATTGGAGATGAATTGTTGCCTAGTCCTCGGTTTTGCGACAGAGCCATACAAGCCAGTGAACTGATTTCCGAACCGTTCGATATTGCGAGTCAGCAACGACGGGGCAATGTTGCCTCTCGCATTCCACATGCTTGCGAAGCTTTGGATTCTCGAGACCGCGGTTCAGCGGTCATCTTGATCCAGCTTGACGGCTATACCGAACAATAAACGGTTGGCATTCTGTACCCTACAATAACCTTCAGTAATTTATCTTCTAATTAAATGAGTGGTTATTGGCTTTTGAAGTGAGTTGGAGAACAGCTCTTTAGCGGAGTAGGTACTTCTTCTTGTTATCAAAGTTCAATTCTGCGATATCATGCTCAACTTTATAACATGTAAAAATACATCCTAAACAGCGTGAGAATTGAATGAAAACCCAAGAAAACCGGAGATGTTTTCTGATTCTAGTAAATTTCACTCACAGGAAGCGGAAAGGTGCGCTTTTATTCCACATAACTGTGTAATCAAAGAGGGATGAGGATGCGAAAAGTAAAAATGAATGAAGATATCTAAAGGTGGTCGGCATTATAGACTTGGCAAAAGCCTTGGGCACCGCAGAGAAATTGCTAGGTCCTTAATGAATTTGAAATAAGTACCGAAACGTTTCGCGATATCTTCATGGCACTCCGGACAGTTCTTGTTAACTATTGCCGAACTTTGCATTCAACTTCCGTTCTCGTCGACTATCTTATACTTTCATTCGATAGAATGGGAGCTCGAAAGAGCGGAAAGTTCCGTCTTGTGCTAATTCTCGGAGTTTCTTCCCTATAGACTTAGGTAGGTGAAAATTCGTTTGGTTCGATTGCAGTTCTTTTATTTTACCGAGCTGCTAAATTTTACCCGCAATCGAAATCCGGCAGGTTACAATTAACTTGAACTGTTCCAACTGGTCTAACTGCTTCCTATAACTTTATATCTAGCGTTAGGTGTATACATATAGGTACCTTTCTCAATTCGTGTGCCGGCTGCCGGTCGCCACCGTTTTCTTTCACTCCTGCACACAACTCTACGGTAGGAAAAGTTAAATTGAAAACATAATTGGCGAAATAAAAAAGTTCGATAACACCGTGATTAACTGAAAAGTTTCCACTCCTAATTACCTCATTTTATTACCATTTTATTATACATTTGTATAATATCGATTGAACCTGCGGAGTCGCATATTAATTCTAATTTTACTGTTTATCGGTTCTCAGTTTTTATTTGCTTTAAGAAAAGCATACGTCAATTATGCGAAGAAATTGCGCAACTTTTTGGCATCAAAATCGGATTTTCGGCGCTTATGATCTCGTGGCGTTAATCAGGAGATGTGTGTGCAGTGCGATACTTTCCGCAAGTTTCGAACCGCCGTAACTTCCTTTACCACACAATTCATAATTCTCGTTTTCGGAAGGTTTACCAAAAAACCTCAGGCATATACTGCAACGTATTTCTCAGATCTAAGCCCCAATAAGGCAATAACTATAATTTAACCAGCTCCCCAGGGATGAAACCACCTTATTGGGACCTTATTATCCGCTCTTCGATTCGTGCCCTTTACCCTATCACGCTGAGTTTTCCCCGAAGCCCTTTCGCTCGTATGACATTTCACCTGCGCCACCATTGTCGGATGATCCTTATGGTGCCGAAGGTGACTCAATTTTTTTCCAAGATTATCTCAAACACAAACTTACGAGCTTCGATTACCATCACTGGTGAAATTTGTGTAAAATGGAATATCTCTTCTTTCATCATGAAATTACACCGTAAATCTTTACCGTATTAAGACACGTAGAATCTTCCTTTATAGTAAGTCTCAATAGGCGGTTCAACCTGTGTCAATATGCTCATACGATCATTATTGACCCGTGATGAGGATTTAGAAGATACAGATTCAGCAATGGAGCTTTTCGGGTTCAACCCCCTGAAATCCAGCTTGAGGATTTGAACATCCACTAATGCGGAGGTCACCTTTAATACCCGGAGGGAATGTCAGATATGAGGGCTTCCGTTGTATACACACTGTACACATATGGATTCACAGATACATGGACTATGGAGGTTCTGCGGAAGGGACACACGATTCTGTATAATATATTCCTTTGGCTTGCCACTCCATCATGTATAGCTACCAATTACAGGATCAAATGGGCTGTAGCTACAGTACCTATATCACATTGTGAGGCTATACAACGTACGAGGATTCTATCGGGGGTTGATTAGCTCAATTTTCTCAATAACATCCTTAAAACGAGCAGGACATCGGTTTTTGGATGGAAAAATAAAGATGCTCAATTAAAATGACGAAATCACCAGGTTCGTGCATAACGTTGAAAGTCGTCCGATTGATTCGGCACGTGTTTTGACGTCATGCACCAGGAAGTAAAATGTAATGAGTTTGATAAATCGATATATCGGCAATACTTTTCGTGTGCTTTTGTTGCGTGCAAGAATTGGTATTCCGGAACTTTTACGATAATCGTCTCTGAGAATGTCTTCATTTCACGAACTGTTACGATGAATCTTGTCGCACGGATGCCCAGACCGTAATTGAAGCTTACGGTATTCGGCGAGGGCTCGAGAATGGCGAGAATTTTTATTTCCGCTTTTTCCCGACCCCCTAATTTGTAGATTTTTATTACGTTTATCTGTAAATGTGAATATTCCTGTACGTCAATTAGCCATCTTTCTCCGACTCGAAGAGAGTGAGCGAAAAAGTAGGAGATAATTCTATAAGAGGGAGGAAAATGTAGGATCATTCAATTTTCAAGTATTATGTTGATGGCGAGATTTTCATTCCGGAAGCTAAGCCTCAGAGAGGAATAAAATATTTTGCCCTTTACCTTCACACTCGATTTCGTATTATACGCTGCACCGTAACTCCGCAGCGACTCGACGGGGTTAAATCTATTGGAAAATCTATGTTCATCTCACCTTATGTACGCATATAGTTTGTATATGGTTACCAAAACTAGCTACATGTATCCTGAACTTACAGAGACATCAATAACTAAGTATAGTGTCTTATTATTCTTATCGTAGTGATTCCATGTCTGTACCACGCAGTATAGAATAAGAAGATCGAATGTTGTGAAAACAGTTTCCAGTGAACATCGCGATGCCTGACAAATTCCGGGTTCGTATCAGAGGCGTAAACAAATTTTTACGAGTTCAGGTGGTAATGTCTCATACTTTTATCTTTATCCATGCTTTCTTGCGGGTATATGCAGCTGTCTGTAAAATAACGCTAAAAACAACCCCCGTGATTTGCGTTACAAATTATTCGAGTTAAACCACTTATAGCATGTAGGTAAGAATAGCAAAGAATACTAGAATGCTAGAATACAAAGGGGTTCAAAATGACTCAACGAATAAAATTCTATCGTAACTACTAGAAGCTCTAAAAAAATCCCACATAACGACTACGACGTTGGATTCTACTTCAAGATTGCAGCGCAAGTCGGAGTTGAAAATGCTGTTTGACCTGATCGTGAAGACCAATAGCGATTCTCTACCAGATTTGGTAAGCAGTATAATGTAATTTCATCTCAATTGTACCTTTATTTATATTTATTATACATATTCTGTCGCACCGTGTTTATTAGTTTCAAAACTTGAGAATGAATATTGATATTGCATGTTGCGAACTGTTACTGAGAGAGTATAATCTTCTCGTTGCAATTTCCTTTCGTTAGAAATTCTAGTTTATACCGAACAGATTTACATGCGAATTTACTTACATTAGCTATTCTCAAAGGTTTGCGTTGATCATTTTTTCAATATAATTATAAAACTATTTTCCCCTCGGGGTATAACTTTCCTGGGAATTGGTATAGGCGGAGATACTAAACTATGTATTCTCAGTACTTCGGTGTCCCTCGCTTCTCTGATATCCATGTTATTATTCAAATACTATTCCCTGGCTGCTCAAACTCCTACCTCAGAAACTAAACTAATAATCCTTGCAATCAGAAATCAACTGCTAGTTATAATTCAAACGCAGTCACCAAGTCGTGTGTTTAGTGTTTAGAAACGATATGCACTAATCAGTCGGTATACATACTATATCCGCGTCAACCCACAGCAGAATATTAATCTATGTAGTTATGGGTTGCATAAACATCATTTTCATAACACATGCATGGAAACCTTCACTTTCTCCGCGTGTAAGCAGTGGACAAATTGAGTCTTTGCTCAGGAGTGTGGCAAAAACTTTGTCACACTACTTTGTCACACTATCATGGCGTCGAAAGTGAAGATTGCCGTGCATTGGTCATGAAAAATAGGATGTGATACGAGTGAGGGACAGGGACTTGGCACTCGTGCAAAGTCCCTGTTTCCCCACTTGTATCACAATCTACTATTCTTTATACCTTATCAAATTCCTTAGGGTTCTCAGTATGAACAATGGTATTGAGATTCTACGTATTATCATAAGTAACACCCACATTTTTCGGGGAATGGTTGATAATTTTCATTCAACATAAAAGACATACACGTTTGATACATATGACATGGTATTCTGTGATTCGATTTCGCTTTAATTAGAGTCAAATATTTGAGAGAGATAAACTTCTCGTACACTGCAGCAGTGATATCGTCGTCCTTCTCGTGAGCCTGAATCAGGCCAAGTCAATGATGAATCTTCAGGAAGCAGATAACAATAATTCGTGGATTCTAAGATAGAATTAGCTTAATACTCTATAGATTTTCGAGTAAATACTAACAACGGGAACACAATAGCTCCTGTGGGTATTAGAAGATATTATATATTCTCTACTGTATGTAACAGTATAATATCTACACAAATACGCGATTTATATACACTCGGATTGAATCTCACTGGAATTTCACGCAACTTACTCTTCGATTGAACATCCAGAAGCTGTGCTTCTCGATCACAGACAAGAACACACTCTCGTTATATTTTATGTGGGTATAAGCAATGCATATAAATATGGTATTATAGGTGTATATATATGTGTATATATATGTGTATATAATGCACTTATCTGCGGATGCAAATTCTATTCGTGTGTGTTCACACGTGCAAGTGAACGGGTGCAAATCGAGTGTGGGGAAGATAGAAGGCATACAGCAGCTAGCTAGGATAGTGCTAAAGCATCTGCATGGGAACCGCGTGTTCGCAACAGCCGGTCTTGATGCGGCATAATTTCCGGGGAGCAATATATGCGCATGAATGATATTTTGGAACCGATTCAATCTGAGCATATTGTAGATGTTGGGGATTTTTTTTTTTTACTTTTGATTAGGTACTCGGATGTATTCTTCGCCATCTGAAACAATTCAACGAAGGGATGAAAAATGAAATTCAACTAATTCAGATAAAACTAAATATCAAAAAATAGCCTTTAATATATAGGTAGTAACTTGGAATAAATTTTCCCCGAGGGTGTCGTTTATTATAAAATTCATTGCTAGAGACAGAATTGCACAATGGAAGTAGGTACATACAAAATATTATATCGTATGTCTAGCTAGAGAATGATGTATAGAGATTTAGAGAGAGATTTACAGGTAGGAAAAGCTCGAGCTTTTGGTATTTCAGAACGAGATTCTACATCAATGTCTACAATTATATGCAACTTAACCATCTGTGCATCGGACGGGTCTCCTGGTCTGGAATGGTCTCTCATTAAATGCAGAAGCCCCATTCTAGGGTCATAGATCTCACGCTGTCGTCTCTTCTCCGTGTCCTGGTGCAGCGCTCTGATGGACAATCGAAATTCATTTCCCTGCAAACGAGACGACGACAGCATCACGCTGCTCCAAGCAAACAGCTAATAGTAGATGTTCATGGATTATATAAAGCGTTACGATGAGCAAGAAGGAGTTACGCCATAGCTTCTGATTATAATATTGTATAATCTGATCTTATAGTGATTATCGTTGACTTCAGACCCCATTTTTCTGCAATTTTATTGACGAAAGCGGAACGAAGTACAAATAGAAAGATCATCGTTCGATCAGATCTGCTATTTTTTCAGCAGATTTTCATGTTCTGGTTTCAAATTCGTTCAAGAATCAAGCCGTATAAAAATGTAGAACGTCACCGTATATGCAGTATGGTGAAAGGCCGAGGTCGGACTTCTCTTGAGTCCTCGAAAACTTACTTAGTCAGCAATACATTTGGCCTTCCGGTTTGAAGAGGTTTGTAGAAGATGGGATATTGGTCGTAGAATTTGACGTCTGCTTCTTCGTCCTCTAAAATTCACTTGGCAAAGTACACATGGGGATCGGCCACAAATGGATTCACATATACGCAACTGACGAGATGAAATTTTTCGTTTCCGTTTTCTTCTTCTTTTTTCCGTTTTTCCGTAACATCTGCTTATATGATTTTTTTTTCCTTGCCAAAGTTCAGAGTCTCACTCATGTTCGAAGAGATGAAACTCCCACTAAGAGTTGATCTTATTGTTAATGCAAAGAAGCTGCGGCAACGGGCTTATATATCTTATCTCTAACGTTGATTCCACAAGATGCGAATTCAAGTGATTCTAGATTATGTTCAACGCTGCTATTTCTATGTATATTTTCACTGTAATGAATCAGCCTAAATGCTGAATAAACTTTAATAAATCTTTAGACGAACTTCCACTGAGAGGTAACAGATATACGTACTCTAGGTGAATTACCAAACTTGTGCATTAAATTATTCAGGAATAATTAGCGCTCAACCGACTTTACGGAATTTAGCATAACGCTATCACTTGCCAACTTTTCCATGATTTTCAGGCAGCCATATTGACTGCGGTTTCATTATACCGGCTAAAGCAGCATCCACGGTATTTTCGGCTTATACGACGATACAACACAATAATGTTTCATTTCTGGAATAAATCGAATTAATCGTAGAACCGTTCGGGTTTTTTAATCCAACAGCATTAGTTTGGAATATCTTCCGTCCGAATGTCTTATTTCTATTAATGTGTTCTTTATTTGAAAAAATAAAGAACTCCGTCATTCAAATTTGGAGATTTTCGAAGCGTATAGATTTTCCTAGTTCAAGGTCCAGTCTCGTAGAATGTAGGTATGTACACATGTAGGATAGCTATTGGCGGTAAATTTTTCATTAGTGAAAATGGTTCCAGTCCGCGAACAAAGATCGGATAAATAATAAATAGCACATGTTCAAAGTATCGCTTGACTTATTTACTCGCCTTTCGGCGGGCATTACCTACAGTCTCCTAATACCCTGAAACAGAATTCCAAAGGCTACGTATCCCCGGGTCGGTTTTCTTCATTCCCTCGTGTCTAATCTCACTTTGTGATCCTTCGGAAAGTTTTGTTTTCAGATTCCCAAACGGCAAAGTGGGCATCGGAACCTTTCTCCAAATTAGCTCACGTATTCATTTCATATGTATAATCAACCTGAATAATAAGTCCAGAAATTTTCTATAATCTAAACGAAGTATATAGGTATAGGTGATACAAGATCTTCATATTAATTGAATCGGAAGGTAATTGAATTTCAAAAAAATAATAATTTAGAATCATATATTCGCAAGAAGCCCTTTTTTCCCATTATACCTATACAGTATTTGAAAATATATGGACACGAAAACTATGCAACCTCTGCGTAAATTAACAAGCTGTCGATTTTCGTCCTCCTAAAGGAATAAGCCCGTGTTTCAAACGCGTCAAACATTCCTTTGATCCTCAATCCTGAACTATGCAAGTTTCGCTTTATGAAGCTAGGCGACATATTTTGTTCGATATTCATACCCAGCAATTGCCTGCCTGTCTGCCTATTATATGTTGAGTTGACCCGAACATGTGTGATCCATATTTGTGTAAAACATGTATAACACAGGTCGGCTATGAAAAAGTTTGCTGAATACTTTCACATGTATATGGATTTCCAAAATGCATAGTCATAGCCGAAATAAAGAGATTATAGCTAACGTGGGAATCAATTCGAACATATCATAGTGTGTGGGACATTCGACCAGATGGATGAAGTTTCTCGCAGTAACCATGGGAACTTTGTGAAATTAAAGTCCTTCTTCGAATAGATGCCCTAGGCGGCGTAACCAGTTAACACAATTAATATAGAACGGAGGTGCTTAGCTGATAATTAAATTTACTGCCGGTAGAAGCAGAAGCTGAGCCTTCCCTGCAAGTTGGATAGAGTACAACTTACAAGGTGTGAAATTCGTGTGTCTGGTAAGCTGCAGGTCTTACGATGTAAAAAAAAAAATCTTGATCACCTTTGAAAGGTTCAAATTTGATATTCGAAGAAGTCGTTGAGCGAATTCACCGTTGGTGAAACAATTCCGCTGGCTAGACTTCTCAATCCCTCAACCCACCAAGAATTCTGTTTCACAGTTCGCTGAACTTTTATCTAAGCGCTTGAAGTATTCGGGGAAATCTCGACGCGACCATCTTGAAGAAAAATCGAATCAGTTTCTAAGCTGAATCGATTTTTACTATAAACATTGTCCATCCGTTGAAGGTTCCCAGAATTCAAACTACGTGCAGGCACAAAGGGTTTCATATTTCTGGAATTTGAAGCACTTCATTATTTCCACCTCTAAACTGGCATGAAATACTTTGCATTCTATAATTTACATCTCAGAAATTATGTTGTAATACGCTTGGAGTATCAATGCGAACCTCTCTCATGATTCGAATTATATAATTACTGTCAAAAATGATAATAAAATCTGTTATTCACAAAAATTCATTACAGTGGCTGCAGGTAGGTATATGCAATCAGCAAAGTCCTTTCGAGCAGTTCTTTCCGACTGGGAAATGCGTAGGTATAATGAAGTAACAATAGTGTTGTACTTTGATAAGCCATTCAAGTCTATTTGACCGAAACATTAATAAACTTGCGTGGGACACGCAGATACTCTTTCTGATGCTTGTCTGTATAGAACAATAGAGTGCGTGAATGGTTCAAGTACCTACACTGAAAAAAAATTGAGAGTCTGGCGCTCGCACGAAAGAGTTTGGCAGTCGTAGAAGTACGACGACTGGATTCGGAGAGTTGTGCGCCGCCCACGCTCGCAGAACGAGAAAGCGAGCGTCTCATAGTGAGTTACAGGTGATCTCACATGTATGGTAATGTAGGGCTCTATATGTCTGAGAACGCGCGAATTGCAGAAAGTGAGATAGGCGTGCGTACGGCGTACCGCTACGTTCATGTGGATACTGGGGCTGCCGATCGTGACATCTGCTAATTCAAACAATTTCTACCAAATAGTTGTTTTAGATATAAAAGTGTTGTTTGGCAATGAACAAGTGCTTTGACAAACACCTGTAGTTCTCGGAGGTAATATTTCAAAAGTTTCACAGTGAATCAAAAATCGGCAAGTAACGCCTTCGTATTTACATTCAGTATATATATACAGGGGAACGTGGGGTAGAACGGGCAGCGGGGCAGAACGGGCACCAAAACGAAAAAAAAATAATGTGGTCGGAAATGATTTTTTATAAAATGTGGCGCTGCCCGCTGCCCGTTCTGCCCCACGTTCCCCTATATCGTTTTATTATGAAAATGTTAAAGTTTTCAAACTCACATTGTGCATAAATAAATAGGAAATGAACAAAAAAGATTATAATGAGTGCGCCCCATCAGTGCCGCCGTCTTTAACCCTCGCACTCTGCGATGATCAGCCACTCAGTTTTCATAAATACAAGCCGAGCGCTTGATAGTCTCGCTCTCTGCGATGACCACGCGCGCAGTAGCTGCAATCGCAGCATGATAGGTATTCTCAAATGACCGCGCTCGAAAAGTGGGATGCTCTGTAGCGCGCATGAGTAGGCGTGTGATCGTACTGCTTCAAAAAGGTTATGCGAGCGCCAGACTCTCAATCTTTTTTCAGTGTAGTATCTGACAAAGCATCCAACGCATCAACTACATAGAATGTGCATTTCCGAACCAATCTCGAGTTTCGCGTATCTCGGATAAAGGAGAGCGATGATACGCGTATGTATTAGTATCTACACGTGAATAGGTATTGGTAGGTATTTTTGTATATGGGTATCCTATTGTAACGGATAGCGCTTGCTAGGTATTTTTGGAGAACTTTTTTTTCGATATGGGCAAAAGGTTTACAAGAATATCTGATCAACTTCAGTTTTAGGACAGACCATTCGGTTAATTAGACTGATATGGGATGATATAGGATGTGAGCAGTTGTACTGCGGAGCGTTTACAAGCATATTATTTCATCAGTAAGACATTTTGGATACAGATAGGTATATTGTAGACTCAAGTAGTACGTCGTGGTTAGAGAATTTCGTAATCTGAGTCAACAAGATTGTTGAGAATTGTTATTTTAGGTCCCCCGAGGCCTAGTAGGGTTCTCCAGGGTTCCGGGACATCCCTAACGTCCAGGTTGCTGATTAATTGGAATTGAGCGCGCTCACTAGAACCCTGCTCCTGCCTCGAGGGTTGGCGTAAACTGCCACGTGAGCCCTAGACTTGAAAAGTTCGTTTATAGACGTGTTTGATCCGGTTATTTGAACTGGCTAGCGTCGGATCTAGGGGGGCTAAAGGGGGTACATGCCCCAAGCGCGGCCAAAATTACTGACTTTATGAAAATTGAAATCGTCCTTTTTCTTTTCCTTTTCCTTTTCAACCTTATCTTCTTAAACTAAAATCTGTTTTACGATCATTGACCTGGACCTCAAATTACCCTCATATTCAACGTCGAGATTAGCAGGGCAGCGGGCGATCATATATTCTGAATTTTAACATTGTTGGTTTGCAAGTGATGGTGAATTAGATGATCAAGATCATCAAAAAAAGCTTTAGAAATTAAAAAAAAGAAAAATTGATTTCATCTGAATCTGAATTGATCATCTGGCACTCATGAATATGGAGCCCAATTATTTCTAAAGTAACACACACTAACAATGTTAACACGATTAATCAGCATTTAGACTTCAAGGATAACTGGCCTGAATTTACATCTTTTGTATAGGTATATACGAAATGTGATTTCGTAGTTTCATGCTAATTTTGACACGTTGCAAAATCTTACCCGTGTGTTAATTAAATTCTCAGAATTAACATTTCGTTGGACAGAATAGAGCATAGAACAAATCAGTTATAGAGAATGAGAGAGAGATAGAGGAGACGAGAAAAATAAATAGAGAGAAAGAGAGAGAGGGAAGAAGTTGGGGGGAAATGACAACTTGAATTTGATTTCGAGGATCGAAGGGTGAATGTGTTAGGTGAGATCCGTTAGCGTCCACTTCGAGGTTCGTGGGTTGTTTGGGGCTCTTCTAATTACGAGAATCAACGGCATCCTTTGAGGCTGTACAACCAGAATCTCGTCGGGCGAATAGAGAGACCAGAGTTTGGTAAGATAAGAACCTTATCTTGAAGGGTCTTAGAATTTCCGGGAGTTGTTGCTTCTTCGACGATGTATCTCGAGAGGGATGCGCGTCTTGGATCTTCAGATAATGTATAATAGCTGGGTAAGGTTGTCAATATCGTACCGTTTCAGTTTGGCAATTTTTTGCAAAAGTACATCTCCTCGATTTTGAGAATTGCGAAATGGTACCATGTACTAAAAATTATCTAAACATTCCTATTTCAACGATTTTCAAAATTGAGGATATACTCTCCCAAAAAATGACCGAACACCTTACCCTATGCTCTTTAGAAAGCAGTACCTTCCGGTTTACATTAAAATATTTGTTTGGTAAAAATCGTTGAAATCCGTCTCAAACTCGACCTACTACATTCTCGACAGCTGTATTCAAGACGAACTCAATTTTGCACGAAGCGTAAGAGCTTCGAGGCAAAAGATCGTAAATCTCATTTTTGCGAATTGAATTTCTGAACGAATGAGGAAAAAATATTTGAAAAAATGTTAACGGTATCAGAATTTTGACAAATCGCGTTAATGTGGTGAAAGCTTCATCTTAAATCACAGGTGACATCTCGCCGGTGCCTTTTACGTCTATACTGATGGTGTTTTCGAAAGTCCTAATCTGTTTTAAACTCTTTCAAATAGATGAGCTGTGTCGATCCTATATGTATGAAGGCGATACTTTATAGATTCGAATCCTCTGCTGGCACGAACGAAAGTAAATGGTTTGTGCAAGACTAATAGTAGTTCGGGTCACCAGCCACGGTTACCATCAACGATAGCTACGCTACGTGGTTAAATATCCAGGGGGATAGTATTTTATCTAATTTAATTCCCCAAAAGTTTGTCCAAGATAATACAGCTTATCCAAGATTATACAGCTTCTTATTATATGGATTATGTCAACATATTACGATGCCCACTTGAGTACAGGAAATTAAATTGGCCTGGTTCAGAAAGCGCAACATGATCCACCCTCCGCCATCCACCCTGTCATTTTTATACAATCTGATCTTATGGAGAGAATAATAATAATAATCATATGATCTCGCTGTCTGTTGGTATAACTTCTATTTAGGTCGGATGTGTCGTTACACTAATTATTCACGATGGAAAACAGAAAAAGGGTTTTACATCAAGACTGGCCGAAAAGTTGGTCGGAAAAAATGTTATCAAATTTTTTTTATGGAAAATTGTGAATACATCTACATGAAAATTCGTACCTTCAAACCAGATTGAACGAGGTGAGAGAGCCAGGGACAAAAATTTAAAAATCATGGAACAAAAAAACGATTCATTCGTAATATTCCGAACTAAATTGCTGGGTAGTATAATACCTTTACGGTTAATGGATATTGCCATTATACTTTTTGATTCCATTAGTACGGAATTCAATTCTCTATTGTGAATTTCAATTCATGATATTGGCAGAGAAAATTCGAGAATATACCTACCGTAGCGCTTTGTGCATTTTCCTCCTCTCAGCACTACAGACTGCAGCAGATGATAAAGGCATAGTTTTGAACTCTCTCTTGAATATGTAGCAAAGTTCTACAGCGAAGTTGGTTCATCCAGTAGATAACCGGAATCTTTAGCGTACCTACCCACCTGAAATTTTGTCGGAAAATTAACTAACGTTCAACAGTTCACCCCGTGAAAATAGAAGACCCTTGACGGGAGGGTAAATTTCGATGGCAAAAATAAAGTGGGAGAGAGAAAAGCGATGGGAGAGAAAAGTGGGACACAGTCTCGCCCGCAGGTTGTCTAATTAGGCCATTATCGCAGCTTCTCGAGTTTCTGGGATAACCATAAGCGCAAAGTGACGAGACGTGAAATGGTTAGGGCAGTTTGTTTTGGCCCAAAATTAACATCACGTCTATGTATGTACATAGGGTGTCGTACAATAAGTCATACAACCCTATCATCTTTTGAACAGTTTTACGACGAAAGGTTTTTGAACGAATGTATAGCCCGACTTCTGCAGTCCAACCCCATTTTCAGACCTTATGAAGTAAAATTTTGTACTCTACTCGACGGAAAAACTTCTTCTGATCTCGTGTGATTCTGGTCTCACACTCGTCAGATGAAGTTTTACCGCACTCGTATCGTAATGTACTATTTCTTATTTGTTCAATGCGTTAAAGTAATGAAATTTATTTTCATCGTAGAGTCACGCAGCTTCGGTCATTGAAACTTCTTTAGGCTGGTCATCATAGAGTTACCTTAACGCGTAGGCCGTAGGGCCACTCGGGGATGGCTGACATGCTGAAAGGACCAGGTAATATAGAGCCCATGAAGTAGAGGTAGCTAGTAACCGCTCTGGCTTGGCCAATGTACCTGTACCGTCATTTATGTGACCTGGCAACTATTCTACACAGAAGGGCCTAACTTGTTAGTTTGATATCAAAAGGGCGAAGGCCGGCTCACAGGCCATTGTGTTTTTAGTTAAACAATGTGTTCTATATTATTTTTGAATGAATCGTTAATTTGGTGAAACGGTCAAATTCCGCGAGAATAATCGAGACGGATGAATTATAGTCGTTCATTACAGAGACAAATTCACGTCTTTTAAGTGTCATAAATTTTATCATCAAATTCAACGAGTCTTCGTCGCTACGCGTAGCAGCCTCGTTAATTAACGTTTACGCAAATAGCGCGACATACTCGTTAAGTTAGAGACCAAGCGCTGGCTCGAAATTTGATTATGATTGGCAAACTCGGTTTCGAATAATTTTAATCGACTGCAGCAGTTCTCAGTCGGGAAAAGGATTCTCCGCTTTCTAAAACCTAAGAATAAACTTTTTTTTACATCAATTTTAACCGAGCTCACGGATCAAATTCCTTGATATCGCACTTCGGCTTGAAATTCGATCACTATCGAACTCGATTCTGATGTTTTCAGTCAAGGAAAGGATTCTCCAATTTCCAAAGACCTGATAATGCATTTTTTTCAAAATGGTGTTTATTCCGGGTTTCAAGCCCCGATGAAAATTCATTCCTCATATGCTGATGAGTAAATTGTGGCTGACTAATATCATCACAGCGAAAGCATGCGCGATACCTGCTAGCAATCACTCTAAAACTGCATAGATTGCATATCGTGTGTTTGCCGTTGTACCGTTATTTCTATGTTAATGTTGACTGAGTATTGAATATAATGGTTTTATTCCATGTACCTACACGCGTTATACTGAACGTAGTAAAACCCATAAACGTCGGTTTAATTATCGAGTGAGCGTGCGTGGGCGCGGTTTTGTCCCAAACAGTTAACATCAGCTGCTATATGTATGTACAGTTACTGAATTCTGCGCGAAATGTTAATGCCAAAACATTTCTTCGGGGAACGATCGGGTGTAATAAGGGGCTCTATTTTAGACATGTTAGATTTCGGAATAATTCAACGTCTACAATGATTTGGCTCAACTAAAACCGTTCATTACTTTGAAAGCAGTACCTCGAAGTCTGAACGTTCGATCATAGTAACTTTGATTCGATTTATTATAATTATTGGAACGGATCAAGCTCAACTATCGAAGGGAAGTTTGGACTGCAAATTGAGAGAAAGAAAAATGCGGGAATACCAAAGTACTGAGAACTTGAGTAGTGAACATACGCTGTAATATCGTGTATTTACCTCCTGCTAGCGTAACAAAATAGTACTTAGCTGCAAGTTGCAGTGTTGCTGAAAGCCTGTGCAAAGTTCATACACTTACTCCTATATACAGGCCCCTTTGCCTTAGGGAGTAGTAATTTATATTAATTTCCGCCGTTCCTGCATGAGCAGAAATTCTAGTCAGACCTCATTACTATTATACATGTATAATAACGCTTGTATATGTACTACGCATTGTACTTATAAATATCAAATATGTATAATATTCAACAGCTTCTTAGTTCTATAGATAGATTACGCGGGTCCAATAGGCTTCTGTGTACCCTCTTCAAATCTTGTGATTCGCAGGAGCTAGATTGTTCGTGTGAAATTCGTCTGGGTTGAGCAGATCTTGCTTTGACTACAAATCCTACCTTCACAAGTTATACTAGCAAAGACAGTGTGAGTTAATCAGGGTATGGGGTTAATACGCTGCATAGACGGTTTCACCGATGCCCAAATTACCAATTTGTCATTGTCGATATGTAGATATCCAAATGCAGAATGCAGAAAGTAACACGTAAGATTTAGATTCTTGTTTTGAAAATTTATTGCAGAATTGCACAGTGGTTGAAATTCTTTCATTCTTCTCGTGGAGTGTAGGGTAGTTCAGTGTAAAATTTCAGCTCAGTCACTTGCCGATGAAAGATAGCAGTAGCGTCTTGCCTCCATTTGCCAAATAAGTTCCGTTATGTAAACATGAAAATTTATACAGTATCGAATCGTCTCAAGAAGAATTGCCGTTCGTGAAGCTTACTTACGTAAGAGTCTCTGCACTGTGAAGGGTTAACAACGTTGTATATTCTAACATGATTAGACAGAGTGCGATTAATAATATAAATAAATCCGTAGATATTTTTCAACCAGACTGCGATGTGTCTTCCCTTTAACTAAGAACACGACCTCAAGAGAAAGGAGGTGCAAGTTCAACATGGTTTCAAGTTTCCGGAATCTTAAGCCACCCCTGACAGTAACCTTATCCACCCATCCGCAAACCCTTGACATCAACATAGTTGTCGAGAACTCTGGTCATTGCCCTACTTCTGACACCCGAATCAACCTCTGCGCAATATCCGTTGGTGAGGGATGGACCGAAAACAGACCAATGTAACCCCAACAGGTTTTGTTTCATCCGACTTTACACTCACCTTTTGACTCTTGGTCTAGCTGCTTTAATTCACAAGGGTTGATGAGAAAGTGGTAAGTGACGAGGGTTTCTTTGTCTGTATTTTGCATACGGGATATAAATAGGTACATGTACGTGAAATGTGTAGTTTTCAAGTTTTAATAGTTTGGGTTTCAGGACTTTCATGTTAGAAATGTTCAAGGGCACATGTAATAAAACTTTATTTACCACTTGATAAAAAGCGCCATTATATAACGATTGGAACTCTTGTTCTGCCGACGAAGCCACCGTCTAACTTCGGCTTTCCCCATCTACCAATCACTTCGAAACTGGCACCATTCGACTATCCTCTCTTTGGTCCCCAAGAGTACAACCTGAGAGGAGGACATTACTTTGGGAATGACGAGGATGGTGAGGCCAAAGTTTGGTGGTAGCTTCGTCGGCAGGTCAAGAGTTTCAATCATGATGAAATTCAAGCTCTTGTCAAGCGGTTTGCAGGACACTATATTACATACCCTCTAACGATGCTTGTGCCAGAAATTTTAGTGTTTTTATAAAATGCTTATTCCGCAGTTCAACTCTTTCTGAATTTGCAATCAATTCATATTTTTCCCTCTCGGTTTTTTCTACTGCAAAAATGTTATCGATCTTTGAGGTGTATAATGGAAATTACTATATTACCTAATCGCATGAAATTGTTACATATAGAGTAGTAGTTAGGGTCGCAATCGAATCGGTAAAGTTATATTAATAGATAATAATGCCAGGAAGCCCAAACCGTCTGCCTAGTAAATTGCTACCCTAAACTAACTTGAAAGCTACGTGTCATCCCTTATTCCTCACGCTGGTAGCTTAGGTGTGGATTTTCTAGTTATTGTTTCATAACTAGGTATATCACTTCCGTCGTTACCACATGGTGGTCAACTAAAGCTGAATACAGACATTAGTAAAATTTGAGCTGGACATCAGCTTTAGTTGAGAGTTACTTTAATCCTCCGTTAGTTAGGTATAATTTCACAATTTCTAGCTCATCTAAAATCGGAGGTTTTCAGTTCCGGACATTTGTGGCCAATTTACGGTGCACAGAAGTTCGGCTATAGTGGGGTCTGCTCTCTCTTCTCTCTTTTGTCACAGTCAACAGTGGTTTTTGTTTTTGTTTTTAATCAGCTGTCTCACGCCTCCCGAGTGCAATACTGAGCTTGCAATTTGCTGCCTGCCGTCCACCGTTCAAAGTTGTGAGTTTCGCTTGTACTGCAGCGAAACCAAAAGAACAATCTTGGAGTTGGTAAATTGAGGGCGATGAACAATTCCATTAGTGAAATGTTTGTGGGACGTTTGCCAAACTTTTTGAAATACTAAACAATTCATCTCGTTCCCACCAAATATGAAGAAGAATTTCGTGCGTAGACTAATATTTAATACCTTTCTCCAGCATCACGTTTCATCTCTTTTTTTTCTTTCTTTTTATTGTTTTCACGAAAGAAGTTCACACGCCGTCGATCTCTTCGTTTTTATATAACTCTTCTTTTTCCCTGATTCAACATTTTCTTTTTTTTTTTGTATCTGTATATTAAGTTCTCTTCGCACTACGTCATGCGTGCCAAACTGTTGGAACCCATGATCCGTAGTATCATTAAGCCGTATTTTTTCTGGCATTTTTTTTCCTTTTTTCCTAGCTTGGTTCTTTCCTTCATTTGTACGACATCTTGATCGGGCTAGAAGCGATGTTCCGATAAGGCGAAAGAAAAAGAAAGGGGGAAAAAAAAGTAACACTGTAACTTCGAATAACGACAGTTTAAGAAGTTTCTCCATCCCGGCGAAACTCCCTCAAAGCTTTTGCCCGGATAGAAAGGTGGCAGAGCAATTTATCTTCTCAACTAACTTCAACCGCAACGCTACCACCTCCACGCTATCCTGATATCCCGTCTAATAATTCCTAGCATAAAACCACACGTGACTTTTCTTTTCGCTTATCCCTGAGTAAAAATCTTGCCGTTGAACAATTCTCGTATATTTTATGACTTAGGGATACTCGCGTGAAGCTAGGCTTGACCAACAGTCTAGCTCATAAAAACTGACGCACGAAACATGCGGCCCACTTTTCTTTTTTCCAGAAATGAGAAACGTATTATTGGATTGGAACTGCCTCAAGAAAAAAACAGAAAAAAAAAAAAGAAAAAAAAAAAAAAACGGAAACACACCTATCGCAGGATCTTTGAGAGTGCTATAGGGCCTGCTCGCTCGCCATCGGCAATAATTAAGAACGTGACATATTGCCTGTAATAACGCACGTTGTAACAAAAGCAAACTTTGTACACAACATATCAACTTTTCTAGAATAGTCCAAACTACTTCAATTTCATTATCGCTTTGATTGCGAGGGAGACTTTCACCGAGTTGCGATACTATCTATATATAGATATTCTGTACTAATATAAGATTTTATCCAAACCTGTGTTTGGCCACAGCTTTGTTCGCCGCAAACGTTATTGACAAAGTTACACATACTCAATTCAACTTTTGTACAGGCATATAGCCAGCGTATAAATTATACGTATGACTTTTACCATTTTTGTGATAAAGAAAGAAAAAAACAAAAAAGAAAAATAAACCAGACCGAAATTTATTGTACAAGCCTTCTCTCAAACTGTCACCGCACATCCCGTGTGGCAAGAAATTATTATAACATAAAATGTTTTATCTTTCTCCCTTCCCCCATTGTATGACGCACTTTGTTCTGCTCGCGTGTTAGGTATTATTTATATGGAACGATTGGGTTTTCTCTCGGTGTTATTTTAGTCAACACTCGGTGTCATATTCTAACATACACGCACAGGGGACGCGAGCGTGCGGTGCAAATTTTTTTTAAACAATTCAAAATGTCAAAATTGTGTGGTTAGCTGTTGAACAATTGTAATAGCGATTAACAAGCGAAACGAAACTGCTTTCATCCATATTTTCCCTCGAAAATTTTGTGTGGTTGATAATTATTCCCGAGTTCAGTTCTAGTCGAAAAAATCATAGGTATCTTTCGCTTTGTGATAATTTCCGATAGCTGAATATCTCGTTGTTCCCGGTTTCACCGTCATATCCTCTTCGACGACGATTATAGATTTTCTCACCACCGAACAACAGGGCATCTTCGTCGACGAAGTCATTTCCCGGTGGATTAGTCGTGCTTTTTCACTCGCGGGAGATGAGTGTGATTTCCGGGCACCCGGGATCCGCCTCTTGTGGCTTGTGATCTCCCTTTTCCGCGAAGGCTATATCGCGGCTGGAGAGAAATGGAATTCAAGCCCAAATGATAGCTTGAACGTGGAGACGCTTCGGCTATATATTTCAGGAATTTATATGTCTTCGGTAAATAACCATAAGCGTGAATTATTTCAAAATACCTCCATCCAGGGTGTCATGGGAAAATATAAGTACGTCATAAAGATATAATAATGAGAAATATGAAAACGAAGAATGACTTTCATCTTGTTCTTCGCTCTCTATACTTTTTTCATATCACGATGATGAAAATTATCATTCACTGCAGGTATAACGATAGATTACACAGTCCGTTCGTATGGATGAAAGGGTTGAACGGATTGACATATCTCCGATAAACATCTCAATCAACTAGCTAACTTTACCGCAACCCTTATAATTCCTTTGTGTCTAATATATCATACGACGGCGGGAGGGGTACAGACCGCCAATGTACGATCAGATTTTCGTTTACAATACAAGCAGGGTTTTGGTCAGTTTCCAGGGTAGGGTTGGGTTTTGGACCTAACATAGGTAACTGACCACGACGACCCGACGCCAGGTTTTGGGACGCCTGACGTCCCACTGCACGCGTCAGTGTCTGATCGACGTCCGTGTTTCATCAAAGTTTCCAATTCTATCGGCCTAATTGAATCGGAAAGCGACGATCCAAATCAAAATCTTTCGATCTTCTGTAGTCCTGACGATAATTACGTGACCAGATTGCAACGGAATCCAATGTCGAGAGTGAAATATGTCAGGATTGATTGATTCTAATTATTTTTAAACCAAACTAAATCTCTTTTCAAACGACGCCCACCAGCTCTGACCATTAGAATCACGTTACGTGACAACCCCTTCGTAAGTCGTTGTTAATTGAATTGGCATTCTAATTTTTAGTTTCCAGAATTTTTGGTACTCCAATTTGATACTCGCAAGAACGAGTCAATCTTTTAGCACACTTCATTGCCTGAGGTCAGCCGAAAGTATGATATTATGGCATACCGAATGTAATCTTGATTAAACATTTTTCAAGGGGACTAATTAAGCGCAGGGTTATTTTCTTGCGAAAATTTCTGTACAACAGCTATTTCGCTTGATGTTATATTTAAATTATGTTTCAGCTTGCTCAGCCAAACAGAAATATTAACACGTAAACTATTAAAGCTGCTTTTACTAAGCGTTTAAGTTTATACTCTTCAGTCCCGCCATGAACACTCGACCTGAAAGGCCGTAACTACTAACTCTTCCCTACTCAGCACGCTGCCACTCCGATAATGTTCAAGAATGATTTAATATCACTTCCGCAGTATTTCTCTTGCACCTTGTACAGAAAATTGTAACAAGTAAACATGGTGCGAGCTTTTTTATTGCCATCGTCAGCCTGCAGTAATAATAATTCTTATTTAATACCCAAGAAGCAGGTTGAGGAAATTCAAATTCTACGCTGATCCGGCAGACTATTAGGTGCATGTGAAGTTTCGAAGATTGAATTACGATCGACGGTGACAGTGTCACTCATTGGATATATCGCCCGTTTATATCACGTTCTACGTATAAGATGTGATCCTGCTGTAATCCAAGTTTTCCGCCATAGTGCGAATAGTTTCGACACGACGTGTGTAGGCGGCTTTCAATCATAAACTTCACCCCTATATCGTTCTCTGCTACTACATGTATCAATCTACCCATCAATCACTATGATATTCAAGCGTCACCCTTAGACTCGACTTAGGATATTATACATTATCTTTCTTAGTCACAATTCGAAATTATTGTTCACCCTGTTCAGCGTGTGATCATTGAACGACCATCTACTATTTCATGTGTGCTTGCATTGTCCTGAGGCTTCAATGCACGGTCTCATCGAAATGTTTCAGTTCAAAGTATGTTTAAAGTGCCACACGTAAAATTGCTGGCTCAATTTAGTTGGAAATATAATTATACATGGGCTCAAAGTACTTTAAAAAGTAGGCCACGTTCGCCACATCCGCATAATATCGTTTTCCTTCACAGCATAGCCCATCGGTTACGCAGTTTGTGGTTTTATTGCAGAGCCAAATTGAAGCAGGTGGGTTTCAGGCTCTGCAGTATAAAATATCCAGCTATTTCATGCATTAGCAAAATCGGTTCTTCAACTTTCGCTTCCTGTGTAGCGAATCAGAGGGCTTCGTCCGCGGAGAATCGGATACTGAAGGGTTTCGTTTCCTTTTAGGATTAATTTAAGTCTGATCATTCGAAGCACACATCTGCTCCGATATTTCTGAAGGTTGTCCTGTAGTAACATACCTAGATAATATATAGGTGGCACAAATTTATGGTCGGTTAGGTAAAATCGTAATTATACTAACACGCGCGAACGAGCCCTGGGTTAATCTACTGTTGTGGAAATTTTATACTTCAAGAGCGAAATTTCGCAGACGTGGCAAACCAGCTATAGCCAAGGTCGTTAACAATCGCTTTAGTCATCTGTTAACCTGAAGACGATTAATTATCCTTGTAGCACTAGAAAATATATCAAGTACTTACACGTAAATTTGCAATGTGAAAAAAAAAAAAAAAAAAAACATACCGAGACACGTGTTGTTGAAAGATTGAAAATTTTTCACTGGTCATTAGAGTTTTTTTTTTTGGCAAACTTGAGCCATAAATTGATTTATGACAAGTCGAATTCACCAACTCTATAAGAAATTGAAAGCCCACGCAATTCTGTCTGAAGTTAAAATGATAAGTTTTAATATCGTCTGCTGGAAAGTCTTGCCTGCTTACCATGAAGATGAAGACATGTAAATTTTAACGGTGGATATAAGCGAGAAACTTGATAGATATACAACTTATCTAAGATTATATCATCCCTCCGCTTTCGCGGCGGGGGATGTAGCGAAAACAGGAAGGCAAGGAAGGAAAGAGGAAAGTGAGTGTCGATGTTGTCATGGGAATTGCCGCTCGAAAGCCACGCGCGACTCCCTTTTGGTTTACAGTTTTTTCTTTCTATTTTTTCTTTTTTATCTCAGCTTCGACGACACTCTTTGCTGATTTGTCTAGAAACGAAAAAAAAAACAAAAAAAAATAAAAAATGGTGAGCGAGGATTGGTCGGAGTCAAAAATGCTGACCGATTACAAGAAGATTTTCTCCTCTGATCGCGATTCACTGTCTAACAAAAGCAGTTTCTTTCCGATCCCGAACGCGTGGTATAAAATTTTTAATATCATCCGACAACCAGAAACCTGCATCAATCTAGACAGGAGTAAATCTTAAAAAAAAGGAGAATTTAATGACGAATTTCAAGCTAATTCGTAGTCTGCATGTATTGCGTGCTGTTATACATTTTCACGATTTAAGTAGGTATTTGGTTAATCGTATCAAAGCGACAAATGGCGTAAAGTCAAAAGCGCCTTTGCTTGTTCGTAGGGATGTTTTTACGATAGAGAAGTGGGAGTAGTTCCGTCTTCGACTGAAAGTCGATTGACGCGTATAACTTGCAGGTAAATTTATTCAACGTCACCTGCGACGACTCCAAATTCGCGGCAAGAGCTCCGGGCAATTCTTAAAAAACAATAAGGAGCTTCGGTGACTGGAATGGAAAAGCTGAAATTCTAATTGTTAATCACATTCCAAAGTTCCATGGATTTTACTTCAAAGAAACAAACGGCGAGGGTTTGGGGAAAATACATTTAATAGTCTGCGCAGGGGATGTTTTATGCGATAGAGAACAAGGAAGGTAGGTAGGTGGGTAGGTAGGTACTTAATACTATTTTCCACATAAACTCGCTTCAGCTGACGAGGAAAACTTGTGGTAATGAAAAACCTGATACCACGTATGTACATTCGTTACGGTAACAGCTGATATTCGCAACGAAATAACTCCACCCACGAATCGGTCGTAATTTACAATTCGCGGTGCTTCGGTATAATTGCACGTTCCTCGTTATACTTTCGAACCAAATTCAGTCTAATTATTTCATTTAAATATTTCTATAACTGCATGTGTCTCTTTTTTGTATTTTGGAGATATCGTTTTCTCTGACTCGTGCAGGTTGTATTAGTAAGAGAGCTTAAACGGCTTATAGTCTTAGATTCTAATGGATTAAGCTTTTTCTCTCTCTCTCTCTCTCTCTCTGCTTTTCGCTCTGTTCCTTCTATGAAAGTCGTACGTAGCAGAGAGCGAATGTATACACCAGTCGCAATCTACTATTCCAATAATTGAATAACGTTTCGTACAAAAGATCCAAACGACAAAAGAACGCAGAGGTTCGCTAGGTCGAAGAGATAATATAAATACAGTTAACGAAAAAGGTAAAGCAGAAGAAACAAGGAAAAAAAATAAAAATTAAATAGAATAAATGAAAAACTAGTTGAAACAGATTATCAGAATCCACCAATGAAGTGAAAAGATTCCCATTCTATTTTGCAGCGAACAACTCTAGTCAGAACTTTTCTTATCCATTATAATTACAGATCGTGCAAATTGCACTTCAGTCACGATTCAAACGAGTCTCATTGTGTGAATTCAGTTCACATAAAACTCGAGCTGACAGTAAAGATCTCAGATTTATTTTTCTCATGTACATATATGTATACATATACTGTAAATATCGTCGATTATATAGGTATATGGTAATGATATAATGGTGGTATCACAGGGAATCCACGATATTGAGAAACCGTGCAGGCGATAGAACCAGCTTTAACTGTAATGGCGATTTTGCGGTTGTTTACGACCAATAACTGTCGTTAATGCGACCTTACTGCCATAGCCGACTCATCCCTGCTGACCAAAGAGCATCAGCGTTGCCGTGGACCGTCTAAACCCTTAACTCCTACTCCGCCAAGGGTCGTACCTTTTTCCCAGCATTGCGGCTAGTGTGGTGGTTCTCAGTCAATATCGTCCTTAAAGTCTTCAAATTTTCAAAATTTCAATTTCCATGTTATAAAGTAGCTAAAAAACTGTATTTGAAGCTGATTTTTTTTTTTCGCCGACGGTGCAGTCTGCCAGAATTCGCACAATCCATTTGAGAGACGCTGCGATATCGCTATACGTACGATTGGCGTTCTATCGATGGTTAATTTTGAGTATAGATTACTTCGATACAGGTTGAATATCAGTTCGGGTAGAAATTGAATGTTGATTTTATCGGTCGGTGATATCGTCGCCATTAATTAATTGCCAGAGCTATAAGTGCAGGATGTCCAAAATCGAAATACAGTGCAGATTGAAATATTTGTATAACCGCAAGGTGCTGTGATTTTCACAAACTAATTTGAAATGATATAAAACAACGCTGGGGAAAATAGTTTTCGCTGATATAATATAACTATTCATTTATATTTTCAATCCGCGAACTCACACCCCCACCCTATATCGTAGAAAAGTTTATCAATTAATACTGAAAGTTTACGAAGCTAGAAAATGATAATAAGAAAGAAGAATACGAGTACGAAATTAATGAGAAGCTCGAAGCCTGAATTCCGTATTTCAAATCACAGCTCATATAATTAATACTTCATCATCTATGTATGTACTCGCGTTAGTTACGCTAATATAGTTCAACTGGTTTATTAATTTGTAAATTTAAATATTTCAAATCTACCGAGTAGGTAGGTTTGGCAAAGTGTGAAATAGATCATTGATACGGGTTCGAGTGAAATTTCATATTTGATTATGCATCCCATATGTGTATCTGTACATTAAAACGTTATTGAAACACTCGCCATCGTGTTTGCTCGTGTTTAATTACGTAGCTATACTGAACCTCGCATCTGTATACACCGATGTTGCTTAGATTGTGTGTAAAGCCTGCAGTGATGGAGAATATTCATTAAACTCATTTTTCTTTTGCAAACTCTTCGTTGAGCTTAGACTACGTTTACAATATTGATGGCACAGTCACATTGATGTGCCATAGGAATTATAAAATAAAAATTTGAAGCCAAAAAATGTGAAGCAACAATAACTATCGACTAGAAATCGTAGAACTAATCAGAGTTTCCGTTCCATGGCAGCGTGTCGCTATATTGGTGGCATGTGTGGCCAGCACCATATGTGCCAAATGTCAAAAATTAAACGCAACAGAATAGGAGTCCACAAGCAGCGTGTGGTCACAAGTTAATAACGCGTGAAACCACTTCCAAAAAAGGCGAGGGATGTTCGATTTTTTGTTAATTAATATGAACGACGAATCGTAAAAGTAAATAGATCCCATTATTCGACCAATTATAGCAGCTCGCTAGTTGACCGTTTGATTGAGTTTCGATGTACATATTTCGTGCGAAGAAAAAAGCGAAAAAAGTACAAAGCTTTTTCGCATAACGTGACGTTGGATGAAAAATGAATTGAACATTCGTTTAACTTTTGCGCCCATCGCGTGTTGACTTTTGATGAGAAGTTTATTAGAAATCTGGTACACATAGTATAGTAGGGTATATACCTACGTATAACGTTCTACTGTAAAAGTTTTTCAGAAAATCCTTGGTATACTATGTGCTATACTGGTATATTAACAGAAAAAAATGTACACAGTGCTTCCAAGCAAAAGCAATTAATCTTTCACTTCTGCCAGCTGGGCAACGTGAAATTAAAAGAAAAAAAAAAAATCTCCCAACAGAAACGTGCCCATAGCGTTTGTTCTGTGAAAAAGTAGCTAATTTCGAGGGAAATTTCGGTCTCACAAAAAGCGTATATATACTAATAACGCCAAGTGTAGAAATCAAGTCTTCGTTTAGCGGGTTCAATCCTTTATTCTTCTTCTGATAATTTTATTGAGTGAAACTGCAAATCAGAAGATAGTGATATACCTGTATCATATATTTGTAATTTCGAGAACACGCGGAATCCTGCACAGTCCACTATTAGCCCTCAGTCATCATTGCTTTGACTGGAGGTAACGATTTACCTTCTGTCAATTACGAAATTCCGGTACATATATACCTATATATTGGGAAATCACTCAGTTATTTGTCCAATAAACTGTCAGTTCTCTGTATACTACTACACATTCTGGCATTTTGGAAGTCCTTCACTGTGGGTATTGTTTGCGGGCAGTGGGCTTAATCAATTAGTTCTCTGTTTAATAGACAATCGAGTGGACAGTTTCGAACTGACTAAGTTAAACGGACAAGGTTTTAGGATATAACATTATAGGTATATATATATATATATATACTGATAGTGAATTCTGCGATGGATATAGGGAACAACAAATAACTGATATCATAACATGGGCCTGTGAAAGCGTTAATCAAGTTATTATAGAAATAGTTTTGGCAGTAAGTCAATAATTATTTTTTTTTAAATCACTGATCGGCTCGTGAACCGATTAAAAAATGAAGTATTATTATTTCATCAAGAATTTTTCCAACGGTCTTAATCTGACAATAATTTTCATGCACAAATTGGTATTTCGATTATTTCTAACGCACCCAAGTGATGTGAGAATTTACGTGTCATTTGAAATACACATGATTGCAGGGTATAATGGTCTAAATTAATTTTTAATTAGCGCCGCTTAAATCTAGTTGCACGTCAAATATAAGGGTGGTCAGTTAATTGCTAGTCATATACTACTCTACAACCACTACGACATATTTGCTCGTTCACGATGAGTAACCATTAATCAAGTTAGCACGTGTCCGATTAATTCCCGCTGTAATTAAGTCTTAACTATGAAATGTGTTGGTTCTCAATTGACACGCAACGATGAAAGTACCTGCTAACAAAATTTTCGAAAAATGTATATCCATCGATGTTTAAATAATTGGCCTGTGCTGTGCTTGCTTCTGTCAATTCACAAGGTGAATGATGGAACATTTTTATATCATTTTAAACACGAAATTCTGGAACAAAAAAGTGATGTACCTGATATTTGATGAATTTTTTCACGTCAAAAAAGAAGAATTAAAAAAAAAATTATTATCGATCGATAGTCAAGAGACGGATATATTTTTTTCACCCTTGATATTTTCTTTTGGTAAATTGCGACCGTGGTTTGCGAACTGTCGTCTTAAAACGTTCTTGTGAACTCCAAGTGCGAATGAAAACGAAATTGAAAACGAAATTGAAACTGAGATTGAAATTGAGGCTGGAACGATGGGCGTTGAATTATTCGGTCGGTGTATTATTGTTTGCGAGATGCGCTCCTGACTTCCCTCAGGTACGGTGACTTTGTCTGATTGTTCGATTATCTGGGAAGTATATGCTCCTCGAATTATGCAGAGATATTTGTCCTCGTGCTTTTTCGTAAATTGCCTGAAGACACAATCCAATTTATAACGACAGTAGCACCTACATTCAAATAGGCGAAAAGTTGGAGATTAAAATTGTTCAAAAATTATTCACTTTATTTTTTCGACAGGTATATAGCATAGAAGAGGAGCCAATTAGTCATTGCATTAATATCAGATGTATGAATAACCACTTAATGCAAATTTGTTGTCATTTTCATTTTCACTCGTTTCCTTTAAGATATTCAAAAATTTTATTTGCCGGAATGCTTTTTCATAATTAATCACCCCTTTCCATCGGAGAGGGACTAAATGAGGAAGAGAAGACCGTTGGGAGAGAGAGGGATTGAAATTTACACCTACAATTCTTGCGTAAACAAGGAACAATTCCGTTGTGATTAAATTAGACCGTCGCCAAAAACAGCGAAGCGAAAGAAAGTGATAAAAGGTTTGTGGCAATTTGAATCCTGAAAAACTCGAGGTTGATTCCCTTCATTACTAAATATGAGCCGAAATTTTCGCGAACAAAATCCCCCGATTAAAATTTTTCTGCAAGAATTTAATCTCCAAACAAAATCTGTAAAATTCATACTTTGGAAAGATGATGTTGATCATTCATTTAGTGACACACATTCAGACCCAAATCTTCATATGCATCTTATGTAGGTACTTACTACTTATATCTTGCGATTCTCACTTATAATTAAACAGAATCAATATTAATGAATTCCTACAATCGTACTACTTCCGATAAAAATTTAATTATTCAGGAATAATTCAACATTCACTCCCATTGCGAGGGTTGAGGATGTATTTTTTAGCTCAATTTAAAAAATCATGATGCAAACATCCGCAAGCTCATATAGCTGGAGGCATATTTAGATTTAATTTGCTATCCACCCGCTTAATATTACCCCGAATAATATAATGAAGTAGAAAAATATACTAAAACATAAATCAGCAGCGGAAGACTAATTTGAGGCGAAATATAGGTACCTATATATGGAAAAAATAAAAACAAAGCTAAGCAGCTCGACAAACAGAGATTCTCTGGAGAATATAAACCATTTTTAATTGCTTATTAGTACCAAGCTTTATATCGACTGAGTTGTTTCTGTATAGTATTTACACGTTGCAATACGTCTACATCTGATGTAATATATGTATAGTAGTTATATAAAGATTACACATTTAAATGTCTGAAATCATTCTCGGATTAGCGAGCTTTTTTCTACGGATATTCTTTTCTCTGATATAACGTGAAACAGAAGATAATGGAAACGAGAAATGACAATAATATGATCATAGTAATTTCTGGATCAGGCTCTTTGAAAATCTTCAACGTTTGCTCACTGTTTTTCAGAAAGGATGCTATATGGCAACTATATGGCAAAAGTCTGTGATATTCATTCTATAAATAAGCACGAAACGATAAATATACATGACGAAACATATGTCCATACATATGGGGTATTCCACGTGAACCGGATTTATTCTCCAATGTACGTTATATTTTTTAAAAGATGTATGTACATACATTGGCTGATAGTACAGCGAATGATCCACAATTCTGGAATATTCGAGTTTACAATCAAAGGGTTATTTGCACCTTGAAAATATTTGCTTTTTTGTTTTCGAATCGGAAAAATATTCTATCCAGTCAGTTTTTTAACAGCTGATCACGAGTCTGTTGAGATATAATTTGAAATTATTTGAGAATTTATGGACTTCGTCTTAATGCTAGTATGTACCTATAATCAGCATGTGAAAGAACTAAGAGAATATTTCTTCAGAGCGTACTAATATGGTTTGAAAAAATAGTACTTTTCTATACTAGTGCGAAAGTGTTGATTCTCGGATGAGTGTGAAGTTTTTCGCCCGAGAAACGAACTTCATTTTTCAACACAGCATGCGTTAAGTTGAATTTTACGCACGCGACGCGCGCGCAAAATCGAACTTTGCGCACGCCGTATGGAAAAATGAATTACGTTGTTGTTGTTGAGTCAGCTTGGGCGATCGAATTTACGTTATTGGATGATTATAGGTATTTTGAAAAACGAGAAAAAAAGGAATGAGACGGGATTGTCGAGGTACGATTTGCGCTTAATAATTTTTCCCGAAAGAAGCGTATAGGTATATAGGTACGCGACTGCGGGATAATGAAGTCGTATTAAAGCGTAAGAGTAATTATAGATTTCTATACCTTGTCGAGGCTATACCTTGTCGAGGGTGGTTGAGCTGAAAAGTTTTTTAATTTCACCCTCGCGAACCATAACAAAAGCACCACCGTGATAACCAATCGCTAAAAAGAAATAGGCTCTCTCTACTTAAAGACTACCAAGTTCTGCTTAATTAAATTCACGATAATAATTAAACGCGAGCCGAGGTTCAACGAGAGGAAGCAATATGGACGAGAGAAGAGGAGTAAAAAAGAAAAAAAAACGGAGATAGTTCAATTTCCCGATTTCATGGAACTAATCTTTCTTTCTCTCTTTCTTTCTCTCTTATCTCTTCTTGACGCACTTTTTATCCTCGTTGCCCATCTGACGTTTCATGATCGCAACTGTTATATACCTATCTACCCGCAAAACTCGAATAAGTTATTAATCTCCGGTTGAACGTCAGACTTGACATACCAAGTCAAAGCCAAACAATATAACGTCGAAGCAAGGCAAAATACATATTGTAATTCATACACGTCAAAAAGTCTTCACCGTGAAAATCTCGTTCCATATAGGTACTATATAAATTTTCTTATACCATGTATATACTCCCACGCATTGATGTATATGTATTATTATTACCCCCTGGTTTACTCTAAAGCCGGTGGGGTAGGGGGGTAGGAGTATCGCCGATCAGTTTCCGCTCTTCAAATATATAAAGGTATATAGGTAAATATATTGCGTAGAGTTTTTTTGACATATCGACATTTAAAAGAAAAAAATCTGTGTATACAATATATTATACTTACCTTCATCGTCAAGTATTTGATATAAGATTGAAGAAGGAATTTATGAATAAAGATCCTCGTTTCGTTCGCAAATTTATTTATTGTTATTTTATTGATAAATTCTTTATTTTCCGATCATTATATAGCCGTTATATAAGGTAACAGGGTTAAAACTCGATGTATTAGGCGCATGCAGCCTGCATTGTCGAATTGTATGAATACAATTTTCCTTGAACATTATATAATTATTAATTGCTGTTTCGCAACGTTGGCCACTCACTGTATATAGGTAAGATCGTGAAATCTTTAAATTCTAGCAATAAAATGTATGTGCTTCATTCGATCATATCACCTCAGATAATTAATATACAATTCGCCGAGGCATGGTCCATTACGTTTAATTAAACTAGTCGAATAATTCCGGATGACATATCGATACAAGTATGCTAATTATTAGGAAGATATTTTTTCTTGCCGTCCAAGTTGCATAATGTCATTTTATAATATATCTTTTAAATAATATATAACGGAACACACCTCGTCATTATATAGACGTATATAATTATATTTAATTATATACAACGATGCATGACGAACATTAAAATATGATATGAATTTGATATTACGAATTACGACTAGATCAATTTCAACATTTTAAACTTTTACAATATATTATATATAATTTATATATATTTATATACAACGCTATTATCTCAGCGTGCAAAATAATTATCTAATTAGATTCATATTAAGATGAAACAGATAATATAAGCTATTCAAGCAATTTCTTCTAATCGTCATAATAAACATTAAATCAAAACTAAAATATATACTATATATTATATATTATAGGTAACAATTTTTTATGGATATAAATCTAATGGACGGTCGCAAAGGGGCCCTAATGGGGCTCAGGTGGGCCCCTTTTGAAACCGTGCAAATAACAGGAAAAGCGATGAAAAATATACGAGGAAAAAGGCGACTGCAGCATAAGCGAGAGGCCAGAACGATATTTTTCTTTTAATCTGCTAACATCAAATCATCTGTCATATAAAAAAGGCTTATATTTTTTTTATTCAACGCGTCATTTTTTTAAATTATTGATATATGCTTCTAACTGGAAGCGAATATTTTATATACATATTATTTACAACTCGATTTCTTCATTTTCTTTATTATTATTTATTTATATATTTTGTTTCCTTATTACTCTTAGTCGTGGATATTTCGTCAATTTTTCCTTATTACCCAAATATATAATTTACTTAAATAATCTATTTTTTTATTGATTATTTTCAATATCGTATGCCTAAGCGATTTCCAACACTATTTAAGCGCTATTTACACCTTACTCCCTGGCTAGAAATATTCCTATTTACATTAGCCTACGTACCGAGAGTATCCGGTGAAACTGGTGGCCCCCTCCCTGCGCGTGCGCGGTACGTGTCTGTCTTGATTTCGCCGCAGAGAGTGGGTCACCAGTTTCATCGAAGACTCTCGGTATACCTATATGTGTATTTATATATTTATTTATATTAAATAATACTCTGCGGTATTTGGAAGAAAATTTATGAAAATAAAATCGAATTCATGCGATACTCGTAGTTTTATAATCGTACATAATATATGTATAAGCTGCAATAGGCGATAATATTGTTGTAGAGTTACCTACTTATTATTATAGCTGATTGCACGATCTAAACCGTAACTTCTTCCGAGAATCTACTTTTATCGTCCAAATTAATTACTATCGCGTGAGTCCTGGCGTGTCCTGATTTATTTTTGCACTTCTCCTTGATCGCGTCATCCTTAACTTTAACATCGGCACTAATCTCGAGGATATCTTCCTGTCCGGTTACTCCCGGAGCTCGTAGGGACTTAGAAACCGTATCCTTATTCCCTTTATCGTCACTTTCAAGAAGTTTTTTGTCTAATATCTCCTTCGAGTCAACCTTGTCCACCGTTATCTCTGGAGTGTTCGTATTTTTTGCGTCTAAATTTGTTTCCTTGGTCCTAGACCCGTTTCGCACAGTTTCCTCGCTTCGTTTTTCCAAGCTTTTTGCCACTTCTTTCTCCTTGGCACGTTGTTTCGTATCTGGATCTAATTCGGGACCAGAAATACTCAAGTTATTAAGTCTCAGACTTGAGGAAACCGCCTGAATCGTTGAGACCTGAGGTTCTCCGCGGTTAGCCGCGTCCTGCATAGCCGAAATTTTCGCCACAACATGCCGGTTACCAAGCCGCATATTTTTCTCCTTGAGATACTCAAGTTGGGTATAAATCCGACGAAATTCATCCTGAAACAAGGTCAAACGAAAATGGAACTTACGCCACGTATGACGTGGACACAAAGCAATACTTTGGGGCTGATCACAATTATAATTTTTTTTCTTCTTCAAACGTGGATTCAATCAAGCTAATTATTACGGTTAATCAACTTTGACGAGGTATAATTTTCTTCATTTCATGTATTTATCTGAAATATTCATACGACGACGGTGCAGAAAAGGATCGTCGCGATGATTTTTATCTTTGAATTTTCTGTATCCCCATACGAGATCAAGATACCAAATGGAGGCATAAACTGATCGATAAAATGTTCATACTTTAAAAAGGGTCATCCATATGACGTTCGTCGCAATCCATATAGATTCCGTGTATACTTATGCATGGCCGAACAATTTTCACTCGATTGAGTTTCTAAACGGAGTAAAGTTTTCAAACTTTTGCAGTTAATTCACGAAAATCCGAGTATAGGATTTCCTGTTTAATGATGCGTGACGTTTTAGCCAGTTTTCTATCAACCCTTCGAAATTTTTTTTTCGTCTTTTAAATTTTGAAAGTGATAGTACCGTCAATTCAGGCTATTTAATCTATTCAATCCATTATCATATCGTAAATATTTCCAAATTACTGATTTTTGTCAATATTATACTTATTGAACGATTAATGATTAAGTGTACGAAATTTACTATACGAAATGATAAACTGATTTGACAATGAAAATAATCCTTGAACTAACGCAATCATCTTATAAATTAAAATATAGTACCAGCTGTGAACAAAGAACAATTGTTCACCTTATTGGCAAATCGTAATTTACCAACTCTCAGTAATGTTGATATAAGCACTTGGAATTTTTGATTATTGTTTTCATTGTTCGTATTTATTTCATCAGCTTTGATTCACAATTGGTATGCAAATATTAATTTAAGATTTCGATGGGACAGTGAAGTGTTTGAAATTTCAGGAGACGGTTACCCGAGGTATTTCAATAAAATGTAAAAGTTTCAACGACTAATTTCGATTGCTTTTGTTCCCTTGTGTCTTCTTACTTTTCCTAATTATGTTTGTTCATCTTTAGTTTCGAGGAGAAAGTCTATATGGGCGACAACCTTTCTCGTACAACATTTCAACATTAGCTTTAAAATACAAACGGATGGAGAGCATTAAGGATTAGTTGTTCAAATAGCGAGATTTAAATTTCATGACTAGGGGTTAAGCTTACACAGTCCCGACTTTTGTACTTGAATCGAAGTATGTAGATGTAATAATTTCACTTCTTCTTCCAAAACTTACTGAAAATCCGTCGATCTCTTCGGTGAAATTCCCCTGCTGTAGGGTAATAGAGTTGGTCTGATTACTCGTCCCTTGTGCACGGCACGATTTTCCTAGGAACTTTCCAGTCGCACCTGGAAGTTTTCCGACAGAATCTTCCTTGTCGCCACCACGAAATACCATGTATGCCTGTGGACATAAGAAAACGGGTGCACACATATGTATATTTATGTACCGCAAAAAAATCATTCGATCATTATTCCTGCAGGCGTTAGAATCTCACAAGCATATCAGGGACTTTGAAGTGACGAATTGATCCCTATAGAATTAAACTGCGATGCTTTTAGTAATTCTATTAATTTTTCAGCAGAAAGACGTAATGAGATGATGAATATGAAAGTGAAACATAACGTTTTATTATTATTTTCATCAATGTGCAAAAATGGTCTTCTGCAGAAGCCATTCGTATTAAAGGCTTGATTCATTCGTTCAAATATATTGGGTGAGAATGTTCCCGTGAATGTTGCTTCATGAATTTTATATTTGAACTGGTTCATATGTACATTTTATTTCGATTTTCTTATAAAGTTATGGAAAATAAAAATGGCTTCAATGACAGTGGGCATAGCAACGTTGATGAAAGGTCGGTGAACGGCATGAGCAAAGTTGATTTCCGGTTATATGGGTCAGCTGCTGTTAGCCCCAGACTCCAACCTGTTCAACCCCAGTTAAGTTAAACAGAAACCCTCGTGCATAATGTGCTGGAAGTTTGATACATGTAATTAAAATTAGAAACACAAGGATGTAACTAACGTAAAGCGGAAGGAGTTAAAATTTAAATTTATGTATGTGCATACATTCGTGGTTACCACAAGCCGCGTAATATAAGCGCATGTAGATGTAGGTGTATGCAGTATGTTACCTTGCTCCCGAAAATTAGACACAACAGTAGCGTGACGGTCAGCTGAGTGTGACAGAAAAATATGATGTACAGTAGATCCGGATTAGCTGGAGACTGCAGAAACAACCTGTAACAATGAAAAATGTTTGTCGAATCTTGAGCTTGAGGCTCAACCGTTTGAAAAATTATTGACAGGATTGGGGATAGTGAAAAATATAGCGAGAGAGAAACAGGGAATGAGTTGGAAAGTATCTTTCAAGCGTAAGAGGTAAAGAGGCAGTTTCTTGATATATATACCCTTTGAATTTTACATTTAGAGTTGGGATATAAATAACACGCTGTATATCACTGCCTTCACGGTATTCGGTGAAAAAGGCGTGGCCGGTATCGACGCTGTTAAATTTATTAGTCCACATATATGTGTAATATAGGGTAATCCTTAATTCGGTCATATTCGAATGTCATGGCTACCATGGTCCAGAAGGTCTCCAAATATATTTAAAAAAATGTATTCAAAATCCCAGGTTCCTATCTCAATTCTAAGTTCAGCCCCAAAACCATGAAACTTTCCCATTTAAATAACACACGATTTTTACTACTTCGGGCTAATTTTTTAACTTCCTGTCACAGTATCGCTTCGAATAATCTGAAACTCCATACACATTCTTACCTATAGTAGTAGGTATCCGTAAAGAATGTACAGATTTTTGTCGACAAAATTTCATTCATTACAATTTCGAGATAAATTTTTTTGCTGCTTTGTAGCTTCGAAAATTACATCGTCGAAAATCTGTCGAATTTTTATCAAATACCAACTACTACAGGTAAAGAGTGTATACCATACAATCGGTAAAAAAATAAAAAATTACCGCGAAATGTCACAAATCGTGTTTTATTCAAGTGGGAAGATTCGAAGACTTTGAGGCGGTACTCAGAATTGAAATAGGAACCTGGAGGTTGGGCGACATTTTTTTTTGTATTCATTTCGAGGTGTCCTGGCACATGCGGAAGCACTGAAATTATATGTATAGAAATTATATGCCATCAGTAAACAATGAAAGACAGCCGAAAAAAAAAAAATCAGAATTGATAAATAAAGCACGAGGGGTTGCGCCCCTCGGCCTACCCTTTTTTCCTCGAAAAACGAGGAGAGAGAGAAAAAAGCAAAATACGTATTTCATGTTTTCAACGACTCGTTAACGACCCTTTAGAGCGCGATCGAAATTGCGAAAAAAATATTTGGCGTATCAGGTGTTTTTTTTTTTTTTTTGTTTTTCAAATGTTTTTTTGTTTTTATTCGGCAATAATCTCCGCAATGTTTGAATTCATTTCTGGTACCAGCTCGAACTAGACCCAACACTCTTCTTCGATTTCTGCCCTGCAGGCAGCCCCTAATGGCCGGACACGGACGGGCTGGAGCAATTCGCTAAGTGTCCCGCTATGCGGAAAGCAATAAACGCGATTTCGGCTTCGGACCATGAAACGGGTCCGCTAGCCGTCACTTCGTCGAAAACACTGTATACACACACATGTACCTCACGGGGTAGGCTGAAACCATTTCGGACCGCACTAAGCCCCTATAAAGTTGACAATTTCTCGCAAACATTGACGGGTCTTGTGGCTATTCGTCCAGATTTCAATTTAAACTATATTCAGATAATATCCTTCCCAGAATCACAAGTATTAATCATAATTTTCATTATTTAACATAGATATGGATAGATTTCGACTAACTCACGTCCCAAATAATTGAAATTATAATTGTGCTTTCATCAGCGATCTAAACGTATGCAGCTACATTTTTTATAAATTTCCGTGTAATCAATTAGCTTGAGAGAACTGAGTACCTACTTCGAAATAAAACGGCGACGAGCTCATAGGAATGATCTCTGTAGCAGATTTGCTGCAAATCTGAAATCCGATTGAGAAGATATAACAAAGCTGCTCATGCTTTGATCATATCATGATGAAAATGCGCTCTCATTGTCAATCATATACATATAATCCTGCGAGATTGGAATCGCGACGATTCGGTAGACTTCATATAATACTCAGCTTACTAGGCGAGTTTATAGAAGTAATTCGACTATACTTGAGCATGCAGTTCGTAATGTATGTAGTAGCAAATGTCTTACGAGCTTATGGGGGGATCTTAGACTTTTGAATGAAACTTATGTTGGACTAGGAATGGAGTTAAGCACTTCCAAAGATTATCTTTCCCTGCTATTAGCTGCCTTTATGTCCCTTTGCCTTAGCATCTCGTCTCTAGTTAAACTCGCTGTATCATTGTTGGCTGATAAATACCTCGGGTAATCTTCATTGCGGTAAACATTCACGTGGAAAGAGATTCCGCTCAGTAAATTCATTCTAACGAAGTTTGTATCCCCGTTTCCATATTACCTTGAATGTCTTCTGTCTAGTTCTTCACTGTACATGTTTTCCTCGATTGACTCGTTGAAAAATACCAAGCAAGTCAACGTCTACTTTTCATTATATGAATATGGTACTCACATTGATACGTTCAGGAATACGGAGAGCAAGAATTCATTGTAAATTGCCATTGATATGAAGCGACTTTCGTTGAATTCTGAGGGTGCCTTCCTCACCACAATGCACAGCCTGATGCCCCAGATCAAGAACATTACCTCCACTGGAAGAGAAAAACAGAAGGAAGCGTTAATCAAAGGCATGTTTCTCATGTCTGACGATTTTGGTTCTGCACGAAAATTTCTGCCACAGGCTTTTGAAATTTTCTGTGAAATTTTTGTATGTGCCAATCTAATGTCGAGAAATTGTCGTACGAGATGTCATATGCTTGTTTCCTGAATTCTGTTCTCGGCACCGCTATGTCGTTCGTCTCAGTGAGATATCTGATAGAATTAATTATTTCAAATCCCTTGGGATTTCTAGAAACTCTACATTATTATACATGCTATGAATGCACCCACCAAACTCCGAGTTCTCGTTAATCCCTCTACGGAACCATTGCTGGTTATACTGCACCAGGATTAAAAGACTATTCTAGCCCCTAGCTACTTTAGTAGGCTTTCTGCTTAACTCCTGACATCGGCTTTAATCCCTCGGATTTCAGTTATTTGCAATTGCATGCCGCTGTTCTACTACATGTAGTATGTACCTACGGTGTTGCGGTGATGCGGTTGTCGTTCTTGTCGTGGTATGTACATCGATGAATAAATTTCTTTGTAAATCAATACAAAGAAAATTTTTACATTTTTATATATCTTTCATATCGAGTGTTCAAAGTGCCTTTCGAAGTCTATCGAGCTTGCATTACTTTCTTTATAATTCAGGGAAACGAAAATACCGTAGTGTCATCATGAGTACGACATTGATAATAAAACGGCAACGTACCCTGGAAAAAGCGTTGTAAAAATATGAAATAATCATAAGAATAAAATGCGCACCCTTGGGTATATGTACGAACACTTGACATGCAGTAGCAGGGTCCATTTATTTTACCAAGGGTGAGAGCCGACGACGGAAGAAGAAAAAGAAGAAGGAGAAGAAGAAGAATACATCGTTGAAAACTTCCGCTAAGCGAGCTGAGAATATGAGTTTAAGTAAAAGTCCCCTACTTCAACCAGAACTTATTTATTTACCAAGGCTTGGGTAAAAAAAAATTATAAAATTATAAAAACTTTGTTATACTGGAAAAAGAAAGAGTGAAGAGTTGCTCATTGCTCAACTGTCTATAAATTATTTAGGTCTTTCTTTCGCGGAGTATTGCCAAGGAATATTAGCACGTGTTTGCTCTTATACTGTGAGACAGAATTGAAAAAAAATTTTCTATAAAGAGAGAAATTAAGAAAATAAAAATGGAAAAAAGAAAAGAACAAAAAAAATTATGAAATTCAACGAGGGAGAAGCACATTTTTAGCAACACTCGAGCTAACTCGAAGAGCTGAAATTTGCATTTCTCCGTCCTTTTTCTCTCTTCAAATATCTCACTTCACTTACTTCGGGCTCGCTCCGTCTCTTGAAAGCACAAAATAATCAGGTTTCTTATTAAACATTTTTCAAAGACAGAAAATTAAACTGTCTCCGCCTTCTGTCGCGCGCGAATTGAAAGCTGAATTCACGGGCCACTAGCCACCAGCTACCGACCAACAAACGCCAATACTAACAACCCTCGCCTATATGTATGTACCAGTTATTTTTTCATTATATAAGTTGAACGAACTCCTCGAGTGGAAATAATCCGAATCAAGTCCGACCACGCGGTTGTCATTACATAATTATGATTTTATTTTCTCGCCCTAATTTTCGAAATCCTAATTCCGAGGGGTGAGGTCATCCGATTTAAGCGCTTTTGCGATCCGCACCTCGAACCAATATTCACCCCTATGGCCCGCGGACCAACTAACGTAACTTTTGGCGACCCAAACCCTTAGCTAGCCCTAACCAGTTCTGTGGTCGATACCCCAAAGGCCAAAGATAATTTAGCCACACGTCAGTTCTAGGAGAACTTGCTCGATTGCAGCTAAGGCTTGAGAATATACCTACGTCGATAAATCAATGCAAGCTCAGAATATCGATGCATTAATCTAACGCGCAGCGGTTTTAAAGTTGCATAAATCTCAAAAATTACACATAAACTAATGATTATGCATATAGATTTCAGTGTTATCATAGAATTTAACTCGACAAAGAGTGCTCGTTTCGGGGTCCTTTTAAAATTTTTACTACCATCACTGATCGCTCAGCTTCAATTGCCACGAAAAATCAATTGATGAGTAAAACAGCAAATAAAGGCGTTTTATGATTCAAATTTAACCGTAAGAAAAACATATTAAAAGTATCCGATTAGCGAAAGCTCGAAGCCTTTACTCAAATAAATTGAATCGAACTTTGACACAGTATTATTCTCGTAGCTTCCGTATTACCATGAAAAATAAAGCCATCGGTGAGTTGATAATCATGTCGCTAGGGACTGTACGCTTACGCGCTTCTTATTAATCGCTAATTGAATTTAATCAACTTCCATGATCAACGGTGCGACATTGTAAGCTCTGTTTATTAAGCACGACATAATAAGAGTTTTCCGTCCTTTGACACTCTTCAATGTTCACCAAAGTCAAAATGCTGCTTGTCATTATCAACCAAAAAGTTATAACGACCGATTTTCGTCCCTAATGAGATGATATCAAAGTGGAATTTCATCAACGTCGTTGTTCGACAGCTAGATAAAAAAGTAAAAAAGCGATGTAGGCCACTCAAGAAAATTAACCTTATTCTCATTCCTAATATAAAGTTCTTTGATTTACTCGATTGAACATTTTTCACACTAGACTACAGGATAAGATAGCATGCATATACTGATTTCCTCTAAACGTCAATATTTAGTTGATAGCCATAAGCTTTCATCTGCAAAGTAACTGTAGTATTGCCCTGTAGAGTCTATAGACGTTCTATATTTTCTAAATCGATTAAAACTAGGTGAAAATTATTTAATAGATTCCAAAGAAGTCTGGCGTCATTTATATGCCGTTATGGTCCCAATCGAATAAAATCTGTACTTGCAGGAAAAATGTTCGTCGGTATAAAAGATGAGAAAAAGCAAATTGTACCGTCCGCTGCAGAGGGGATGATTATAAAAAATGTAACAGACGTTTTAAATTGCTTTTCGTTCCCGAGTAATTAAACGCGGCGTTGACATTTTTTGTGAATGAAATTTTATTACCATTTTTACTTCTCTTCTTCCTCTCAATACCTACACGCCTAGAGTAAATTAAAACAAATTGAACTCCGTTCGGCAGGAAATTTTTCGTAAATCAAAAGAATATTAGGAGGATAATGAATTTTTGCAATCTTCGTACGGCTCATATTGAGCCGCTTGACACATTATTCATTTCATCGTACCAATAATCAATGTTATAAATAAATTTTGACGAAACTCCACAGGGAGATACTCTCTGTGATCTAGCGAGGAATGTGTTGGTCCACGTAATACTTTTCCACGAAATCTATGTGATTAAAGAAATTTGTATAAATCTTCTTTGGATGTCCGGATCTTACTTTTCTATCTTCGTTTCGTATTCGTATTCGTGTTTAATTCATAATTAGATAGGATATGCATCTGTATCTGCAGATGGCTTGTGAAGTTTGTAATTTTCACTACTTCGCGTACACCGAGAAAAAGTTTAATCAAGTTTTAATTTTTCTTGATTCTTCTTCTTCTTCTTCTTCCGTCTTAAGCACAAAAGACTCGACGACGCGACGCTCGACGCCAGACTTTGACGAAAAGTTAGAAATTCGACGACAAGTTTTCCGCCACCAATCGCCAGCTCTACTATTGGGATTTAATTTAGTAGTCACGGTGTGTTTCTTTTCAACTCCAAACTCGAAAGTTGCAGGTTCCAGAGTTTTTGCATCTGTTTGAATAAGTCGCGCAGCTTCTTGTCTTATGTTCGAATTTTCCTACACTTATTTGGAAAATACTGAAAAGGGGAAAAGATAAAGCTATACCTATACAGTCGGCGCTGATACGTATTAGCGAATGAAAAGCTTAATCACGAAACTCTTTTCGCAGCTGATTGGCCAGGGGCAGAAGTTTACCCCGTGTGCGTAGGGGATAGATATTAATTCAGTAGGGGAACTTTGCGAGAAGTTTTTGGCCCTCTATTTTTTGCTGATTTATCTTTTTTTTCCCCTTCTTTTCATTCTACTGATTTTTCTCACTTACGTTAAACGCCAGAAATCACTTTGCTTTTCTGGCCTTATACCGGCTGGAAAATCGAACTATCTGAGTGTGAAAATCGCGAGGGAGTGGGCAGTTAGGTAATTTATGGAAAAATTAATATGCAATTAAAATAGACACGCGGCCCAGTTTCCGGCTCAGTAACGTCAGTGATGAAGAATTGCAATTTTTTCATTCTCCTATTTTCGCTCTATAAAATTTTTTGAATTCATATTACCTCCGGACGCAGTTCATTTTCAAACACAGACCCTGCAGCTTTCATCTCCAATTGCGAAAAATCGACAAAAAAAAAAAGAAAAACGAGTCCGATTCGAAACGCGAGAACGATAAAATTGAAAATTAGTATCATGCAGAGGTAAAATATGATCAGAAATCGGCACGCCATGGACGAAGCTTTCGATTATACCTATGTCTCTGTATTTTGTGTGTTGTGTCCCTTGTTGAAATATCCGCTTCGCTAGATCGCTTCATTCTTTGTTCGGAATCAACGCTCGTGTCCTGTATACCGAATTATAATTCGTGTTTCGTTCCTTATCCTGCAGTACTTTTCTCCGTGGCTTTATCTTTATTTAAATATCCTGGATAAGAGCAGCATTCAATTCCCGGAGTTTCCTTGATCGGATGAATTAACAAATTGCGAACAATGCTCGATTTCAGGCGAGCAGCTGCCTCATTTGCAAGACTCAAGTGAAACTCGGTTAAATTTTACAACGCAGCTTCTACAGTACCTGCGTATCTCTATTGTAATATTATTTCACGTTATTTGGGTAAAGTAGAAAGTTGTAAAAACGTTGATATATATGAACAAATGTTTCACAGGCTCGCGCCCACGAGCTCGACTAGTCGTCAAAGTCCTTTATCGAATTCACCAACTTTGGCGACAGCCCCGGGACATCAGCCCGCTAGATGTGGAAAAATCGTAATCGAATTTCGCGAATTGCGCAATTAATCCGGTGACAGACATTTCATCGGGAATTATAACGGGCCGCTGATCTGCTCACGCTTTTCACTCCGGAAAATTTAAAACCTAAAACATGACGTCAGCGGGTATCTAGAGTTCAGATATTACCGAATTCAGACGCACTTTTATTACAGTCAGGAGACTGCGTGAAGAAATCGTAGAATTTTAAGTATTTTAAATCATTATAGTAAATCTGCTGGCATTTCAAAAAATCTGTTAAAATACATCGCTGCTGTCCGGATTGGAGTATACGAGAATTTATGCGTCCGGCTACTCCTAGGCTTGTTAAGACTGAAACAAACCTCACGAATTAGACCCTGTCTGATGAAAGCAGTTGTTCTAGAATGCTGCAGACATTTCACGCCACGTTTAACAAGATACGTAATTTTGTGGTAACCAAGAGGTACATGCCTATTACTCTCGAGCTTGGAGCTACCCGCGGTCGTATGAATAGAAGTTTTATGCAACAGAGTGTGCCAAGCGAAAATAATAGTGAACCAAATCCTGGTACTTTTTTTAAGTTGATGTATTTTCTGATGAAGCCTTGCAGGTGTTCCCAGAACAAGCTTCAACATAACAGGGAAAAACTTTGAGTAAGCTCACTCGCGGCGGGGCAAAATCACGCTAATCCATGCAGAGTAACGAGATGGTGGAAAGCTGGAGTTTGATCCGACTTATACGAGTGGAATTCGAATCGGAACTAATTTCTGGAATAATTGAAAAACGCATTACTGCAGCGGAAATGAGGTACCCCTAAATTTTCTTTTCAAATTCGGTCTGCAGAAGATATAAAAGAGCTGGAAAATATCCAATGAAAATCACACGAAATGGTAATAATATGCTTGTTTGAAAACACATGTGTTTCGCTTGTGACCAGTTTTTGTCGAGAATTTGTGAAAATCTTTTGTTCACTTATCACTGAACGCGCGTTTTTCTACTTCTTTCATTCCTGCTGGACATCAGAATTCCGTAGTTTGTTCAAATTATCTGGAATACTTTGGCGATTTTGTCAAGACCGTCTTCACTGTCTGCGGATCAGTTTTAATGAACTCTGGAAAACGATCTAGCGAGCTGTCCTGTATAATTACGTTCGAGAATACGTTTTTCTCCCAACTCATTTCCAGACACGTGTATAACTCAAGCTACGCTCGAATGTACATTCAGAAAGAGAATCTCTTTCTGAATCACGATTCATCATCTTTAATTTCCTCGCGCCATATCAATCCCATCAGAAGTTATTCAACGTTAAAAACATCCCCTAATTATCTCGCGTGAAAATTCATTAGCCAACATTTCTCTGATTGTTTTTTAGATAGAAAAGTTACGGGAGCTGTTAGCGATAACATATACGATTTCAAGAAAGTCACATGAATGAACATGAATTAGTTATCAGTTTTACTTACGAGTTGTAAAGCTGTGATCCCACCAGTCAGTCCTGCAGAGGTAAGCTTTGAGGTCGTCCGCCGTACGACCCACGATAACAACGGGTGGTGCGACTAGGGTGCGAATCATGAGAAACACGCTGAAGATCGCAACGATAATCCCCAATCGTTTCAGTAAATTCATGTCTGTTATTTTCACCGCTTTGGCTGATCGGACGCGGAAAATCACCGATATTCTGCAATAAATAAATGGTTATATTTGAAATAAACTAGAATTTTTATTTCGGAAAAGGAAAAAGGAAAAACGAAAAACGAAAAATGAAAAAAGAAAAAATGTGAATACTGCAGCATATATTGATCGTAAAACGAGCCACGTTACATCCCCACATATCTGAGAATATTACGGGGGGTTTTGAAGCGAGAGAAAAATCAAATTTTTCAAATTTTTCAAGCGGAATATTACAGGAATATAAAAGCACGAAATTAGTACAGGTAGACAGAAACGACGTAGACGGGCTTGAGATATAATATATTCACGGATATTAAATTCTCATAGACACCGCAGTAGATGCAGTGGGTATAGCTAAAAATAAAATCAAATCAAATATTAATGCAAATCAATATCTGCATTATATAGACTTCACGGAGTTTAGCAAGGAAAAACTTTCGGAAATTTGTAATCGTGAACGGAGGGTAAAAACTCGGTCGGTGTATAACTAGGGGTTACCACTTTGTAAACTTTCGACGAATTATAACCGAATTAATTACGTCTCAACTTAGAATCCCCAACTAATCGGATCACCTCGCATGTCGCCGTGGACAAACACTGCGCTATATTTGTGTGTCTGTGTGAGGTAAGAACATCATTTGTCGATCCATCTATAATAGGGAAGCTTGATTTGATCGAGCAATACCATTAGTCTCAATTAAAGCCCGAATACTAATAAATTGATAATAATTACTTTTACATAATGATTTGACTTGAAACCTTTTTTAAAATCATATTTATTCTTTCAAAACTTTTCCCATCAGATTTCTACCTTCTGCGATTAGTGTAACTATAGAGTTTTCAATTTTTAAACTTCGTAATCTGCAGTGGTCTAATTTTCTCTACAGATTTCGCGCTCTGAAACTTTCAAAGCTTTTCATTATCCTGTGCATCTGTTGCAGCTGAGAAATCGCAAAAACTTTGAAAGACACCTTGCAATATCGAAATTGTCTATCATTTATGATTGAGCTGGTTTTGTTCACTCTGATAATTAATTGGTACGTTTAGATGAAAAGCTTTTTACTCTGCGAGTAAATAACTAATGATTCCACGGGATATCAAATCCATTTAGACATGCTGTAGGAGATGATATAGCATCCCCGAAAAAAACGGACATCATTTCGAAGATTTTTTCATTTTTTTATTTTTTTTCTCTGACCTCGTCGTTGACTATGACCGAACATCATTTTTAGACCTTTTCTATATCATTCGGAATCGATGTAGAGAAGAAAATCGTTCATGAGGTGATTTGTTCCTTGATTCTCTGGCTAGTAGCCGTCCGATGTGTGGCGTGGTGTGGAAGGGAGATAAAGTAATTCCTTTTTTCCATCAGCTGCAGTGATCAAGAATAATGTGCATAGGGGATATCATTCTGTTCTTCCTCTTCATTTATTGCGTTTTAATGCGTTGACATAGTATTTCAATATCGAGCGATATAGTAATTTTTAATATACCTATGTAAATCGCATTTGCAATTACCTCCTAAATTAGGATCATTCGTTTGAGGCATCCGAGATAGAGAAATCTTTCTTTATCATACGCTAATAATTTCACCCAAGCGGAGAACTGTAAAGTTCGAACGAAGCGAATCCGTTTGCAGTAATTGGACGAAGCCAGCACAGCAGTCTTATGTTTGATCCGCAAAAAAAAGTAAAGAAAATCTAAATCCAACTGCTAATTAAACGAAAAAAATAAGTAGAGCTACCTGGTGTAAAAATATATCACGCCCATTATTGTTGATCATGAATTTAGCACAAATATAATCATTAATCACTCAAGAATGTCGTCCTGCAAAACGTGTCGACTAGAATTCGGGGTGAATAATGAAGTGGTTCGTTATTCACGGATAACTCTTCTGTACGAGTGTTTACCCACGAAATTAATCGCTCGTCGTTTAGCTGTGCAGTAGGTACAACGAGATTTTATCAAAAAATAATTATACAGATTGTGATAAATTAACCAGAATTACATATTCAAGCATAAGTGTTGAAGATACGTCCCAGGTCAACATTCTTATTCCATAAATCAGCCCAAAGTACGGTTTAAAGTTGAATTTTTTGGCCATTATACCGATGATTTAAAAGCATTGCTTCTTCTAAATCCTGCACTCTAAATTCAATGCGGAGATTTATATTACCTAAAGTATCGTAACGGGAAATTTTTACCTGCACATTGTATAAAATAGTGTGAATAATTGTTGTCACAATGTGGCTTTGTACCGGATGAATTCTGTTTCTCGAATGAATATTTTATAGATTTTACATTTAACATTCCGATCTGGTTTACAAAAGTTCGAATGCAAACCCCCCGGCCACTTTGAACAGGACGTGATAAGCGTATTTGACCTGCAATATTCCCTAGATATTCGGAGAAAATTGGATGGTGTCGATTTAGTAAACGGTTAAAAAGAAAGGAAAAAATAAAAGAAATTTGTAATTTAAATGTATAATAAATGGGGGGTGAATTTATTGTGGTCAGATGAAAAAATGTTAAATACCTATGGGATTTCTTTATGCAACCTAATCTTTGTTCTTTTATATCATCGTTCACGTGCGCCTGCACTGCCTCCTTGCTAAAGGATAGTAAAAACGCAATTTAAATTTTATCACGCTCTAAATATATCGCGAATACCTATATCGCTGATACTTCGCGCCAGCTCCACATCCCCTCGGCGTCATATACCATAAGCACAGCGTAATATCGATATAACCATAGTTATATGGTGATAACAAATCGTATACAAGACGCTGAATTGTCCTTATATCAGAATAAGGATATTGTCCACCCGTGGTCACAACAAATTTGAATACTGTGTATATTATACCAGCCAACGACCCGCAGCCCGCGAGAGTGTTACTTGCTACTTTATCGCAACCCTAAAACCCCTAGCGACGTCTGAAGTGTCAAGCAAAACCCGCAAGCCGTCGGGGATAATTCCAAGGTCCATCAACTCCCGGAAAGGCAATTTACATTTTACACATTATCCTATCAAAGGATTGATTGGGCTCAAGATTTCATGCGCGCTTTTATAATTCCGATAAATTTCATATAGTATGTATACGGATAAGGAAGATTAATTTTATGATAATCCTCATCATTATTTTAACCCGTTAATTATAGGCAGGTATATTATGTCAGTCGTTATACGTTCGTTATTATAACATGACTCGGTGATCTTAAAAAAATAAACTTCGAACTGAAGCAAAATTAAAGTTCAAGTAAAAGAGCTACGGCCTGACAACTTGACGAATCGTCGAGTTCGTTACGAGGGTACTTCCAAAGTTTCAACGCATTTTCGCTCGATTCCAATCGGCCTAAATCCGCACGTCCTTTGAACCATTCTCTTTGCTCTTATAGAGAATTCCAAAGCCGTGATATCCCCTGGTCTCCACTCGGCTGATTTAAGTCGACATTCGCTCCTCTTACTCCGAAACCGATAATATAATGTGCAACATAATATGTAGGTAGAATTTGCCGAAAATCTTCAGTGCTTGGAAGAAGAAGCCCACACGATCTGTCTAACTGCTCGTGAATAATCGATAATCGAGGATTCACACATACCTATAACGTCCCAATATAATTATAGTGAAACAGACGATGCAGATAAAAGATAAACATCGATCTTCTCCGGCTTTCCTACGTCAATAATGCCATTATCGGATGGCTATACCGATACCATTCCGAAGTTAAATTGGCTTCAACTCACGTATTCCTTTGAGCCATTTGCTCTGCTCTTGGAAAAAGAAGAAGAAGAAGAAGAAAAAAAAATAAAAATCTCCGGTCCCATTTCATTCTCTACACTCTACTTTACTCTGATCGTGAACGGACACTCGATACTCCTGCCTTATACGAGCAAATGCAATTTCGGAAGGGATGATATAGCGATGAATGAATGACTGAGCCCGTACCCAGGTACGCCGACGTAGCTACCAATAATGTAATGATCAACCGTCTACGGCCAATGTACTACGAGGCTCGGAATTCGAAATTGCGAAAAACGAAGACCCGTTAGTCATTATTTATTCGCTAGCTTCGATCGACCTACTCTGTCAGAGATACGGCGAAACCGTTCCTTTTTTTTCTTTCGTTTTTTTTTGAGATTGCAACGAGAGACCAAATGGCGAATACCTAATCGATTTTCTCGTTAATGAGTAAATAGGAACGTAATTAGGTGGACCGATCGTTGGATGATTCTCTGGATCTGTACGTATCTATAAAATATCGTTCGCAAGTTTATACTCGTGTCCGGTCCCTGCGGATGACATAAATCGCTTCGGGATGGGTTCTCGATCCACATTATATTATCTTCGATGTGAATCGCGACGATCATCCATTAAAATGAAACACCCTTGCGTCTGTTATATTGTCTTTGAATCGTATAAAGCTCACTTACCGCCATGTCTTCAGCATCAAAGCACCATAAGTTAGAGAAAATCCGATCTCGCGTAGCCAGACTCGAACGGTACAAGTCACAACGTTAGGCCTTGGATACATGACAATAGTCTGTAACAGATAATAGAGACGAGATATCTGTCAGCGATAGTCATGGGGTCTTTGAATAGACACATGCCAGGAATACCCATACGTCTAATTCGCTCGAGAAACTATATATAAGATAGATTGCTTTCAAAGCGAGACTCATAGATGTAGATGTCTGAACTGTGGCAAGCGATGTGGGCAAAAAGGACACAGAAATAATTCAGGTGCTCGTTGAGACGGTAGGTATCCACTTTCCCATTTAATCCAAAAATCCCATCTCCATAGCTCTCGTGGAAAAGGTAACAGTTACAGTTACAGTTATAGTATTTTTTGACCTTTCAAGAATCGCGAAGAAATTTCGGTCCGCAGTTTCGTAAGCTCCAGGTATTTTACCGGCGTTTAATAAGAGCACTTGATGCTGACAAAAACGGAGAAGTTAACTGCAGAACAGCGAAATCACACCGCTAGATAAACAAGGAATAACGTTCCAGATACTTCGTTCATAGTAAAAAGTAAGGGAAGATGGGGGTTCCGGGGTTCTCCTGAGGGTTCAAAGCCGAGACGAGGGCGTCGAGTATCATCTCGTGGTTACGAGATGCTTAAGAGACCCACAAGGAAGTTAAAAAGTTTAAAACTTCAACGCTGAAAAGGGTGCAAGGCTCAAACGACGTTAGTTTTCTCCCCCTTTCTTCCCTCAGGATAGCGTCACACTTGCTCCCAAAATTCAGATTATCTCAAGCCACCTTCAGTATAACAAATTTTACTCACCGTACAGTATATAAAAAAGGCACCCAAGGCTATAACTCGCAAGAGAACGGGACTCGCTGCTCTAACAACCTGAAACAAACAAGAAACAACGATCAAAAAATATGCCGCTCATAATCTTTCGCATTCCTCACTTCATCGAATCAATCATAATCACTTCGCAGTAGCCAGATGTGATAAAATGGCGCGAGCACATGAAATTTGGTTAATTAAAAAAGAAGAAATAACAGAAAATAATTACAGAGATATTAATGACCGTATTCATATTGAGCGCATGGCAGTTTCAGGGTCTACGGTGAATAATTGCATTCTCTATGTGAAAAATATTGTTCCGTATTCCTCCGCACTTTGCAATATCATTCTTTACGAGCCTCGTGCATTTCAAAAGAATATATAACCAGGCACATCGCAATATGCAGCCTGGAGGGTATCTGCAATTCACGAAGTTCGCGAAATGACAGTAACGTTACGAGAGGTCTGGCGGACAAGCATTTACGCGCCCCTGTTTATGCCTTTGCTTTTATACGACCCTGGCATAGCGTATATTACGACTTGGGGCATGTAAAACACTGTTTAAGGGCTGAGTCAGGAGTTTTATCAAGAACCGCAGATATCAATATAGTCCCGGTTTGTATACACAATACACATACAGGTATATAGTTCTGGTCACTCGCTGACCGATCGAAACAAACTCTCGCTCTCGAGGCTGTCTGGTTAAACGGATAAAATGTCTGCCTGTTCAGATCGGGGCTAAAGTCCTTACGGCTACTCCTACCTGAGAGTAGATGATCCCCCAGCAGAGGACGAGAATTCTTTATCAAATCTCTCTTCACGCGAAACCGTTTCGAGGGGCTTATTTTGTTATTTGCCCGGGCTTTGCCGGTTCGACGACAACGGGCCTTTCAGCTGTTTCAGATAATGCTCCACGATTTTTATAATCAAAAAAGGGGACAGCTGTATATCAGTCCATACATATAAAAACGATACTATCATGTTACTTGGCCAAGGTCCAGACCGTGCGATAATTTCAGGTAGATATGAACGTTTGGTCACTTATCTGTAGCTTGGGGAAATTCCAATACAAGTGGAAATAGTAGCTCATACCGCATATTGCGATTAGCCGAGAATAGGTAATCCCGTATCAGAGGATCATTAAATTTTCCTTTATGCAAGGGCTTCGTCGGTACTGACTTGGCAACATGTATCCAGCATTCAATCTGTTCACTGACAATAGACTATTTTGTGACTTTGATAATTACGGTCGACTCCTGTACAGCTATTGAAATCTATATACAGAGGATTTCACATTGCGAATTTATACTGTAAATTTCGTATATGTGATGCCGAATTGCCAGAAAATAATAGCAGAAATGGATGCTGGTGAAATGAAGAATAACCGAGGATAAAGATTTGTTGAAGAAACTGAATTTTCGTCCAATTTTTTGAGCCTCCAAAATGGAGGAAAATCCTTGTAGCTACTACGGACTCCGGGGTAGATGATATCGTATAATAAAGACTAGCGCTCTTTATAAAATTCGCCCTTTGAGAAAACATTTCAGAAGCTTATCTTACTAGAAGGACATTCGTCCTTAGTGAAAGTACAATGGGTTGTATTTATCAGACTGTTAATAATACTGGGCCATCCCAAAGACCAAGAACATGTATGCAGCAGACATATACATGCACACGTCACAATCCTGTGAAGTGATTTCCTTTTGTTCTTTCGCAAATCATGAATGTTTTTTTTTTTTTATACATTTTTATACAGCAAATGGGTTCTGTCAAAACCTGGAGAAGACCGGGATCTTTCGAGGAGAGTTTTTCCCGTTAAAATTGCGATACATCCTGGAGAATTGAAGGCTCGTTAAGAGAAATTCGCAGAGATCACTAAACTGCAGCAAACGCTACGTTTCAAAGTGGCTGTAACTTTTTTTTACCTCTGACAGTTCAATTCGTATTTTTGCTCGATTTTACCGACGTTAGTGGTAAGTAGAGGAGATACGAGATGTCTGACGCCCTGGCAGAAAGATTTTGCACCCTTTTTTTCCCTGGCAAAATTTGTTTAAAAAATAATCGCAGGAACATTGGTGGACGTCGATATAGTCTTATACTTTCGCGAAGGGTTTAGCTTATTCAAATTTTATATCACGTTTGTGAATAAAACTGGATGCTTTTCGATGTCGAATATAGATCGGTGAAATTTAGATATGTACCTATTGTGAAACTTGCTCAAGAATTTTAAAGAGGAAATATCCAGCTTTGAAACGAATGTATGCGCATCAGGTGGGGAAGGGGTTATCCAGTATTTAATATGAACCGGGGGATGAAGCCTTTCGCGATGTAATTAGCCCCAGCTCTGCAAATAATTGGCGAATCGGCTTTCTCACGATGTTATATTAACCGTATATATATATATAGTGTACCATCAATCGCTAATTCGAATGGTTCGGAATTGTTGAAACCGGGATTTAGTCTTCTGAGTTTGGGTTAAGCCGAGTGGCAATGACTGTGTCAATCGATAAGCGACGAAGAAGATTAAGACCTGCGGTAGACGATGACGAAGGCTGGGTTGAACGTGGCCTGGCTTCCCTGTTATTCGAACTCTTTCGAAGATCGATTGATAAATTGGCTGCCAAGAAGATACAATAAATATGTCAGGCCGGCTCACCTTCACACTCGCGTACCTAGGGCTACGTGTTATCATCTCGTTAGACTTTTTCGCCATGCAAGTATAGAACAATTTTCAGATAATTTCTAATGGCTATTCAACTCTTGGACAGATTCCAACAGAATTCATTACAGAATTGGTGCCCTGTGCCACAATGCAGCATGAAATTTCATTACATCTAGATTATGGTCTAGGTGAAAATTAGTTTTATATCTGTTTATTGCAGAAAATTTTCAGGGTGATGAATTCCACATAATTTTGAAGGATCGGGAATTCGCTGAGTATTTTGAGAAAATGAAGACAATTGTCTATAAACTTCTCTGTCTCGTTCTAAATTCTGAAGTTCTAATTCCTCATTCCTCAGGAAATCCATCAATTCCTGACTAATTCTGTTCATATATGCTTCACCAACTTCGATCCGTTGGTGTTAATGAAATTTTCCATTCTCTCTAAGACCGCGGGAGGTCCTTAATTCATTCGCGGTGATATGGCGCCCCTAGAAGTTACCCTATAGATGAGGAAATGTGTAACGTAACGTCAAAATATCTTCGCTCTTGTGGATGCTACCGAGAACCCACCGCCAACTGACAGACGTATACCACACCCTCAGGGGAAACTTAAGCTCGCTGGTGGAGAAACCCTCGGTAATTCGTTTACTTGTGCTCGTAGCTGCAATCGTGTGGTTGGCCGAACCAACCGTCCGTTCCGTGTCCTGCTGAATAACTAAAGCGTAATTTCCATGCGATCAGAGAGCCGGGAAATGCCCGGTTTCTGGCTCTCCTAATGTCTGCAAATTACCGGTTTCCCTGTCTTCAAGTCCTGCAGATTTGTTTGCTCGCGATTCGTTTCGCCGTTCAAAACTCCCAAGAAATCTCATCTTTCTCTAGCTGGTATCCAACTCTTTGTGAAGTGAACATTGGAGAACAGTGTTATTTGCACGAAGCCTTATTTGCCAATTTTCTTATTCATCAACGAGAGAATTGTAACTAGGTGATAAATTCCTCGCGATTATTGGGTATTATTTGAGAAATACTTTCCAACAAGGTTCATCCCCCTCGCTCCTTTTCAAACGGCTTAACAGGTCCTTTATAAGGGTCTTGAAACACGCCAAGTGTTGAAATGAATTCTTAATTAAATTACCTAAATGAAGCCTCAGATTCTTTGCTTCGATCTTTAAGGATATTAACTGTATATATAATTAGTATGACAATTAACACTTGGTGTTTTACGAATGTAATTCCTCTCAGTCCATCTTAATTTGCTTTGGCTTGAAATTACTTTCCAGAAATATATATCAGAATGAATTCACTTGAGACCCTTTAATTTCAATGCCTTTAAAATTCGACTGATCATTTCTGCAGCACTTAAATCTGACCAAGAAGTAAGAATACATTTTTTTTAACCTGACGGGTGGTCCTCTGATCTGTTCTTTTTTTTTCCACAAAGACAGAGGAACAAAAAAAACTCGCGACTTTGCATGTTATTTGATACTCTGCGTTCCACGCTCCGAACTTTTATGCTAATTTATTTTATTACCAAGGCAATTTTTCACTATGTCCATAATAAGGTAAAGCCTCAAGCTGTTCTGCTGGACACGACGTTGCCAACTGAATTGATAGTTTTTTTATACGACGTAAACCACCGGCTGCGTACCTGGGTTACGGATGGAGAATTTCGAGCAAAAAGGATCATAATATAATCTCGGATGGTTGAAACGCGTCAAATAGAAATATTGAATAAAATCAAGTTCTGCTTGCGGTGTAAAATTCGATAAGAATTTGGGAGTACGCATAACCAGCGTAATCCTACCTAAAAAACGATCCGCCGATATTCCATTTCTGAGAAATTTCATCAGCTCAGAAATCACTTCGAAAAAGTAATTGAAGGAAATTGGATGCGGTTACGCAATTTGAGGAAAAGTTCATCACACTGAAAAACGAGTAGCTATGTCGGTCTCGATAACTCCTGCGTGGAAACTTTTTCATGAAAAAATCATTTTCGAATGATTTCATATTGAAAAAGTGAAAGAATCAAGAAAATTGGACACCTCAAGGTATAGGTAAGGTATAGATATAGTCAACAGCCTGTGAAACGGATTCTCAGGTAAACCTCTATACGGGCAATACGTAACAGCATCGGCATACAGGTAGACGAGAAAAGAGCACCGATGGAAAACGTGCCCACTGAATATTGAACGATATCTGGCACCAGCTTGGCTGACGGGCTGATGTTCTGTAGCGTCGCGACGCGACGTCCTGACGCGACGCGACGCGGCCCGTACCTTGCCTTCTGCTCTCTCTCTCTCGGTCTCTTTCTGCTCAGGAGACGTGACCAAAGTGAAGAAGTAACCAGGTGTATCGCCGTTATGTAGGTATTTGCATACGTGAAAAATTGCTGGCTCGAGTCACTGCTTGAGATTCCGTCCGCAACGAAATATTCTAATACGTCAGAAAAGCCGCAGTTCTATACACCAGTCTGCGTAGATTTTTCAAAAGGTCAAAAATCGAGCATTACGAGCCTGACTATATACAATAATCTCGTTTTAACGAAATTGCTAACGGATGAAAAGGCAGACGTAGGTATATAACTGTCACACATGCAGAGATAGTATTTCTAGATATAAAGTATTCTGCGTGGGACTATCAAAGGCCGGGTCGACCGATCGAGGCTATATTATCACAATTTCATTCTCTATAACTAGATTTCTACGATACGGGGTGTTCCGTTGAAAAAACACATTTTTTGATATTGAAAATCGGGGTTTAATACGTAAAAGTCTGTGTCATCAATTTCGCAGACATTCTAGAGGCAAAAAAAGTCTGCCTAATAATTGGAGCAAAATTACTTAGATAATCGCTAGCGATTCAGAATCAAATGAGATTTATTTAAATTTTCAAAACAGATTCCATATTCTAGGGGGAAAAAAGACAAAGCCTGAATTTAATCCACAGCTATCACTCCCATCGGCTGATTAATCCTCGAAGCTATACACACATCTCTCGTCCTTCTCCGAGTTCCACATTGACTTTTCCATTAAAAGAGACATCGACTAGTCATTTTATTCGATCGCAACACACTTTACATATACCTAACACTTATACTCGTGCAGTTATATAATACATATATATTTCCGTTCATATTGGTAGAGAAGATTATTGCGTATTCACGGTACCACTTTGGCTTGCCGTCAATTTTACATTGTCGATCGACAATTGTAAAAGGTGATTGTGCAATAGGAGGTATAGCAGTAGGTGTGGAAGGCATAATGTCTGAATCGAGAAAAAAAAGAGTAAAAAACATTGGAATTGGGACTAAAAAAAGCACCACGACCTTCTTGGTCGGAAAGTTGGTGTATCCTTCCTCCAAGTTGATGTCAAAAAAATTTAGTGGGATCACGTATATAACCACGTGGCAGGAACGTATCTTGTCGTTACTTTGATTGGTGCTTCCTACGAGAACTGCCTACGGAGTAAACCCACCAAAGTCGATATTATACTTGTGTAGTTCAGGTTCAGGTTGGGCTTAAGGTTTGCCTGGGCTTGGCCATGAGCTCCACTGCGTTAAACGAGTATGTGTTTCGTAGGTGGCTCGTAGTGTATGGGAGAAAGAAATTGCGAGAGATATAAAGAGAGATGTGAGAAACCTAATCTAATAGACAAGCGAGATATGGCAAAGAACTGGCAGGGGTATAAACCGGGATAATGTTAGGTATACGTTAGGGTATAGATAGAATGGAGTAGGAATAGACGGGGAAAAATAACTCTGTGTCTAGTCCTATACCTATACCTATATACGTATAGAGAATTGAATCTATCTGGAAACGAACTGAGGCAATCGAATAATGGAGAGTCGTATAAATGATATTTTAAGTACCGAGTTCCACACGTCTATTTCATTGATTGATTTAACTCGATTCAATTTATTTCCCCTGGAATCGATATCTCTGTAAGGTATACCTACACCCCCGTTCATCTGTACGTCTACATCGCTTCGTGCTTCTCGTTATACAAGCGACTTCACGGAGACGTATTTTTCTTTTCCTTTTTTCTTCACTTTTCCTCCTTTCTTATCTGGATCAAAAACCTTGTCGATGGTACTCATGCATGCCGAAGAACGAATAGTCCCTTTCTTGAAGCAATCATTTCGCAGAGCTATGATAATCATCATTCATTTCTCGAGTCCTTTTACTCTGGTCTTGCTTGGTACATACAAATTCATTATTATATGGTTACCATATGTTTGAAAACGAGTAAAACACCTGCGCAGTGCTTTTCAAGCATGATGTACTCTACTTGGTGTGAAAGCCGTCATTAAATCTTCGGCAAAAAATCTCAGAGAAAGGGAGGTGAATATTTTATCAGAAAGAAACTGGAAGATGGAATGAAGTTTTCCATTTTCGTTGATACGTCGAAAGAATATTTATCGATTTTTTACTACATAGAAGTAAAATACTATATCGATGTTGAAATATCATCCACAGTTTTTTTCTATTTCAAAACCTGTTTTATGACGTTCATTTTCCGGCAGCTTTTTACGGATGAAATCTTTTTCACGTACCAACACGATCACATAGGGCTACAATTTTTCTAGTCGCACGCGTCCAATACAGACTTTGTGATGAGTGACACGTTCAATCTCATATAATTGGGAAATTCACCAAATCGTTTTCACACCCGGTAAACACGTGGTGTACCTACTCCAACTGTTATTAAACAAACCAGGAAAATGTCAGGCTGTGATTTCCGCGGAAAACATCACCTAAACCGATGTCCCTGTCACTCGCACATGATATATCATATACGGGGTATATTTGCTAGCTTATCTATTCCAGCGTGATGCTTTGAAGACCATCAAAATTCACCATCATTCATCATGTATTGATATAATATTCCCAGATTCGACTGTGTCGAATAAATTGAATGAACTTTTCCGTAAACCTTTAACCTGCTGATGTCTCGTGAATAGATTGATTTAGTTCTCGGACCATTTATTTATACCTAGGCTTTTTCTAGCAGAGACCGTGCAGCTTTTCAGGTCAGGCTAATTAAGTGAAAAAAGCTTTCGATTCCGAGGGATTAATTGTAAGACTGAGTGACGAACGGACGAACGGTAGATCGGACAAACAGAAGAACAGACGATCGAACGAAAGGATTGATAGGGACGATGGGCTGGCTCAGTATACTATACATAGTACATACATATCTATATATGTATATACCCTCAAAAGATTGATCACGGAAGCAATTCTTTTTCCCGTATCGATATCCGATCGAGTTCCTTGCATCTTCCCTCGAGAAAAATTTCTCCCTTCTTAACCGGCAGCAAGGGAACTATGAGAGAACCCAGTAATCGGAAGTACTTCGTCCAACCCCAACCCAAAACTCGTACAATAAATTCCTCTAATTAGAACTCGCGAGTTTAGCTGTCTCTCTGCCCTTCAATCCATCCTTCTTCTTTTCGGTTCCCTTTGCCTGCTCGCTAATAATATCTTTTTCACAATTTAAAGCCAAATTTTGTCTGTCTAGTTGAAAGTAACGAGAGGAATACATGAAGTGAGAGAGCTTATGGCATTGAATAGAAATCTGAAGTAATTTTGTTAATTAACACATGGAAATTTCGCCGAAATTTTATGGTCTTACCTGCTTTCACTTTTGTATAGGTGATTTTTACGACCGTCTCATGTTTGGGGACTGAAAGAGTTCTATAGACCTTTGAAGGTTTGAAAATGAATATTGGTAAGGTATGTATGTCATTCCAGTTTATATTATTATAAATAATACCACGGAACGATACCTGTAGAATATAAAAGCCTTGTACTAAAATTTTATCGCGACAGTAAACAGATGAAAAGAAAAAAGAAAATGTAAAAATATAATAGCAAGATATAAAGAAAATTGTCCTCTTTGAAAATTTAATATTTTTTATACCAGCTAGTGCTATTTTATTACTGTGGTTGAATTATTTCAAGCTGACCTCTGAAAATGAAAAATAACGACCCACTGAAGTTGATCGTCCTGCCAGGTCCTCATAATATCTCGTAAGATGGAATATCACTTATTCAACATTTTTTTGTCGTTGAAGAAAAAAGATGGTGAGCTGCCTGATCATTAATTTTTTCGCAATATTAGTATAAAAAGACTACTACTGTCTGATGAAAACAAGCAATTGCATCTTGAGTATGGATGGGAAGCCTTTTTCGTAAAACGCTTAGGAGTTGAGAGTTACTATGGACTGCAGCCATCGGATCACTCATAGGGTACAATTCGCAGCCCCAGGCAATTCTTACGAAACATTTACGGATTTGATCGCAGCTCGTCGATCTTAAAGCCGAAGTTCATGAAGGTGCAGACTTTAGTCAGGGAAAGATCAGAGAGAGACCCACCCGCGCAATTGTGAATATATTTCACCACGCGGTGGTCTATTAATTAGAGAAAAACGCCATAATAATAACTTTACAGACTTTCATTTTACGTAGTATGAAATGAATCACCTCTACCTTTGATGTATCAAGCGAAGAAGTTCCAGAAAGCGGACAAATATATACCGACAAGTAATATCACCTCGTAAATCTCAGTTTTCATTCACGCTAGTATTCCCAGTTACAAAGCGAAAAATAAAGTATTTTGTCGACATTCCTTGGCGCAGTTAATGATCGCGATTGCAAATTTACAGTTCATACATTTATTAGTTCTCTTCATTGCGATTGTTGAAAAACTGAATTACAAGGAAAATAAAAGCAAGGTGGAAAATACGGTTTTTCACGGTACTTTTCATCACCCGACAAAGCCATGCAACACATCATGGACGATGCATTTCGCCGACTAATACATAAATTCATTGATAATATGAAATTGTGTAATCAAGTCGGCGTGGTCAGATATTAATTAGTGATTTGTTCAACCTTCGCTGTACTGGCGAGATAAACCAGCGCTCCAACTTGAGCATAAATTAGTTTGTACATCCCTTGTTTAAATTATAGAGTCAGCAGTTTTATTCTGTTGATCGAAAGCAGCGATGCTGTTAACCAGCCATGTGGAACTAAATGTAAGCTCTCTTTTTGCACAACGAATTTGAAATTTAAAAGTTTTCAAGTCGTAACCCATTTATATATATTATACACGCATATATGTGGTTAAAAAGGATTAAAATCTTTGTTCAAATCCGCACTACGTATTCATATAAATTTCCATTTATCTAAGTACCTCGCAGCAATTGCTTGCCATTTTTTTTTTTTTTCGTAACTCTTGTAAAATCCTTTTCCTTTTATGAATCTGCTAACCCTTAGCCTCAACTACAATAATTAGACTACGGTACTAACGAAAGTCGAACTCTGCTCGGATAAGATTTTTTTCCGAATCCTAAAATACCGTCGTGACATTTCACAAGTAAAGATTGTATTTTGATCGCAATTATATAAAAATTCAACTCAATCCTTGCAGCATTCATACCTTTCAAAGATTCAGCTTCCAATATGAATGCTGAAATTCTAAAAAAATTATCTGCCTACCATTTTACGCTGAACTGTAAATATTGATCATGACGTAACATCACCACCCACAACTCAACGTCATACTCAATTCCGATTCATGGAATATGCCACTCTCAGCACAGAATTGAAATTCCGAAACACAAGAAACTCCGTTTCATAAATGTACAATAATTATTCCTACATCATAGAATTATCTAAGAGAAAAAATGAGTGGCAGAAAACTTTGTCGAAGACGAGCACGAAGATGAATTTTCTTCAATCTTTGGGAAAAATAATTGGATGGAAAAATATGTAGAAAAATAATGGATATCACAGGTGAACTCACATGATATCCGTAATCTAATATACAACAGATTGTTTATTTGGTAATGCTATAAATACAGCATGTAGCTGCCTAACTACAAAGGGATTTGCATCTGTATAACTGCAGTTGTAGTTGCAGTTTGGTCGGATATGCAGAGTTCCAGGTTATAGGTGCCTAGCGACTAGTTTCCCAGCTATCTCAGTTTCGAGGTGGCATGCCATAATAATGTATGTTTCCATATCACATTAAGCAGGTACCATAGAGAATGCCAACCCCTAGAGCTTTCGGGGTATCAATACAGAGTATCTACCTACATCTACGTACGATTACGTATATATACAGTATATTGTACCCACTAGGTATGTACAATCTAGTATGAGTATGAATTACAATCTGTGCTGATTAAATTGCTTTCTGCAATGTCGGGTTGATAGGCTTCGAACAATGGCTGCCAAGTGGGGATGCAATATAAATTCCTATCCAAAGCTTTCGGTGTCATAAATAAAGATGGGAATGACACCCTTACCTGACTATCGGACGTATAGTTTCCCTTATCACGTCATAATTCTTAATAATTCGACCCCACCTGCAGGGTTCTTTTTTCTTTTTTGTTCAATTGTCTGTCTTTTGAACATTTTTGAAATCCATCGTCTGGAAGCCACGTGGATGAAGCTTTATAAAGTAAAACAGAGATCCGAAATCTTTGAATGGAGATTCTGCAGGTGATATCGATAAACGCGCGGCGAACCGAACCCCGACTTCCCAGGACTCCTCTTTTTGTCTCTCTACGCTTTACTTAGGTTCACAGCCAAGTTAAGAGCTTCGAAATTCGAGCTTGAAGCACGGCACGTGCACAGCCGATAGCTACGCAAGTGATATACGACTTTGTTCTGGCGGGGTGCCATGCGGAATCTCTACCTAACAGTTTAGCATTTAAATGTCGGTGCGAACCTTTCCCTTCCCTTTACTTCATTGTCCTCCTATTCTATTTCGCGATATCCATACTGCTTTTTGCACTCAACGTCCCCAGATTTTACAGATGGAGAAAATTTCCACGAGTTCATCACACTGCCATCTATCAGATCTACGAATCGCGATAATTTGGGTAAAGTATGGGAAAATTTATGAGGACTTTCAGCAAGCTCATGAGTCTAAAAGTTCAACGTTTATTCTTCATTAATTATGAATTCCCGACCTGCCATGGCGACAACAATAGTATATACTACGAGGGAAACTGTAATTCAGAAATAATTAAAGCGAGCTCAATCCTGAATGCAATACCCTCAAACTCAAGTAATTAAATCGTTTCAACACCGATAAAGTGCAATTAATTTATTTCTACGACGCAATACGTTCGTCAGAACTTTAAATTCATTTGCTTCATCCAGCCAATTTAGCATTTGTATCACTCTCATGTGAACAAGTTTACATGAATCGATCCAACCATTTCTGTAAGTAACCTTTCAAACGGAGCTTTGAAGCTGTTGAGTAATATATCTATACATACAATTTATAGTATATATTCACATCGTGAAGTTTCTCATCGATTAACTACCCGCTACATCATATCGTATATAACACACCTATATGAGGCGTTCAAGCTGGCAAGATGCATCGCATCCCTCGAATTTCTTGACTGGTGGGGGGTAGCTTTTCATCAAAATTCGCTGCACCGAACAAATCTCTGATCTTAGACGACCCCGTGACCAGAATTCGAACAACGGGTAGACTGACGATCACTTTTCCCACAAGTCAGTAGTTCTTAATTAAAGAAAGACTCAACGACCGTATATATGTCTTTTACCTAATTCCAACGACCGACGCGGTGCTCATATTTACTACATTTAGTTCAAACATAATCTAAGTTTCGTGAGCGAATCTGGGACGAAGGGACTTTGGGGTGCGCAGAAGGTATCGTAGTGGGAATTATCTTAACTTTGAGAGAATACCCGGACGATAGAGAAAACCCGAGGGACTGTATCCGCGTCTCGACGAAGGATTAGTTCAATGTATTCCAACGATTCCGGGCATGCAGTTTCGGGATTTATTGCATTCCTAAACTAACGATTTTGCCAAAATCGATGCGTCCAATTCCCTTATAATTGCTTCACGCTTCTCATCTGATTCCAGTGCGAGAATTTCGATCACTTTCGGGCGGATCCGATACATCTAATAAAACAGCAGAACTATGAGCCTGCGAATCTGGCGGACAGGACGGTTTCATTCCCACAAATTGTCCCTACCAATAGCGTTCAGGTTCCGAATAGATTGGATGCCGAAGACCTGAACTTCCTGAACAATGAGACAGAACTTTGACAATTAAAGACTTGTTTGTTTCGACACGTAGCCGAGAGACGAAACATCAGGGTGTATTGTGTCACCGTTGCACATAGCTTTTTACAAGCTAGTCGGATATAGTAAAAACTATGTGAATAGGTCCTCATATTTGAAAATGATGAAATTCAAACAAGGTGTAAATATATTGTCAACTGATTGCAAACGCGTCGATGAAAGGACTGAGTCAATAATTCAAAACAGGTGTGATATCTTTGTGTTGGAATAACATCGTGAATTTGGAATGAGCAAACGTCAAACCGTTCCGAATGCTGTTTCAATGGTAATGCATACCTGCGCATGAATGCAGCGAACGCTTCACAACGCGTGATAATTTTCAATGCTCTATCCGCTCTGACGAAAGCGTGAACTTTTGTTTGGTTCCATTGATGCGTTACACGGTATAAGCACAGTAATTCAGAGCTATCATCATTCGCGATGTTCTAAATGGAGTAATAGTTCACCGAGTCAAACTTGTAGAAGAAAATTCGAGTTTCAATTACTCTTTACAATCACACAGACGATTTGATAAATTCAACGTTGAATTCAAAAGGTTCATGCTTCGAAACTGAACGTGGTTTATTCATTTGTTTATTTTTTTTCAATTTTTGGAAAATTCAAACCTCGTCCATTTAAGCTGTTGATTTTTTGGAAATAGTTGATTGGGTGAGCCAGACAACCGCATACACAGGTCGAAGGGTGAGGGTTTTTAGACCAAGTTGCGGTTTGACGCGGGGCAAAAAATATGTGTAAAGATTTGGCTAGTTTCCAAGAGTAACTTTTTGTGCAACTCTAAGAGCCACCGCACACCCTGAAGGCAACAATTAATCATAGAGATGCGGTGCAAGGCTAAATGTGCTGGTGAGAGTAAAGGGGGCAGACCGTGAGATGGAGGGCAGAATATGGAAGGTACGTATATCCAGAAAGTGGAAGATGTAGAAGGTAAAGACACGCCAGCTGCAACGAAGCCCATCCGGAGGAAGCGCGACGTGACCACCATAAGAAAATGGTCGACCTGTCCTATAATTCAAGTTGCTTCTTGGGGGCATGCTGGGAAATCGCAGAGATTCCCTCGCGACGAGCTTGTCTCCGGCTCGGTCTCCGCTACAACTTTCCATCCTTGTGCAGAGAGATTTCAAACCCGTCACGTCCTCCGTCGTCCTCCTGTCCACGCAAACCTATGCTTTCCACCCACATAGGCTCTCTTTTCATCCTCCACGTTTCATATTTCCCTCATTTCGTCTGAAGAATCGCAAATGATCTTCGATTCTAAAATATCATGTCACCTGATCACGATTCCTCTTTTTTTTCATTCTACGTAGGTATGATATAATTTGTTATTTTCAACTCTTTGAATATCGTATCTCTGGACAGGGTTGCATTCTTCTCTAAAACTCTTCTCATTGTTCGTTTGAAAAGTCGAGGCTAGATTTATACGGACGATTCTTTGCACAATCTCGTCATGCGATCAGGGCCTCAGACAAGTCGAAGTCGAGCCGTGTTCGCAACGTTTATGACACCAGTATTCGCTCAGATCCTTTTCTCACGTTAGATGAAGGACCGAGATAAACACGTGGATTGTTTCAAGACTATCGCGGCACCTTTGCCAGGCGAAACACCTCGGGGATACCTACCTTTTTATTTCTCAGTCTTCCATTTATTTCTTTCTTTTTGTCCGTTATCTCGCTGGAGTTTTGGTAAGAAGTAAAATTCAGACGTTCCTGAAGACCCGAAGAAATCACTTTTTGATCGGACTCCATTATCGCGGTCTCGGAAGGCTCGGTGATAAACGGTCCACGATTAACTCGAGGATTTATTACACTACGTTGAAATCGGGAAATATCTGCTTACCTTGACGTTTCCATATTTCCACGTGAAAAGAACAACCACTGGAAGGCAGGCGATGACACAACATTCAAGAATCAAAATGGCCGTCCTCATCAACCAATTCAACGATACTACACAGGGCGAACCATCCACGCAGGATTCACACCCTTCGGCGCAGGGTAGACACTCGAAGATCCCATCCACAGCGTACTGACTCTCCGTGTCCTGAAATCATTCCAACAAATAATTTTCGATACCTTTATATTTCTAAGCCAAGAGCTTTTATGAAGCTTTCACTAATTTTTCGAACTTGCACTCAAAGTTATGAAGATACTGAAAAACTTTATTTTATCGACACTTGCAGTTCGAGAAGTGAATGCAGAATAATAAACGTGGGGTGTAAATATGTATCCCGGTAGCTAAATTCAACGTTGCAAGAGTAGTTCGGTTCAATTTAGGTAATAACTGCCGTTCAACTGGGGGCATGAAGTACCAATCAAATACAGGAACTGAATTTACGGTATTTGTACAAAGAGCTGGGGTCGATAGGCAGCAATGAAGGAGCATGGAAATATCAATTTATCGAGAGGTTCCGGAAGACCGTTGTAGGTATACTTCCAAAAAACTTCGTAGATTTATCGGAAGGTCATAACTGCATGTTACGCTTAGAATATTGTCGAAAGTGTGCTCTGCAGGGTTTCCTTAACGGTGGAATATGAGGCAATGAATCTAGCAACCGAGTGATAGATTTCTTCGAAACCAATAAGTGAACCCATACTTTCTTGTCCCGAGTATATAGGTGTAGGATTTTTTAATCGTAAAGGTCATAAATGGGGTCATAAAATCCCTGAAAAAATGGCCCATCGCCCTGAAGCGGGATTCTTTTTAATTGATCCTTCCTTTATCTTCGATTGTGTTGCTTTTGGCCATCTGGCTTTTGGTGGAATTTAATTAACCGCTAAACGAAAGAATGGCGCAATTATACACCGTCTGGTACTTCACCCTCTGGCGATCGATCAACTTCCAAACTTGTATATCACAATTTATCAGACTGTTATCGCACCGCACGATCATGAACACGAGCCAAACACCTGTTACTTGCGGATAGTCATTTGCACAAGAACTTTGGTTTGAACAAAATAATCTATTACCCGGCTTTGTGCTTCTGCACATTAGCGAAATTCACATTGTACAATACTTACCTACGATCGCGATTTATCGCAGACCCAGAAAAGCTGAGACGAGGAAAAGTTCTGGCCGAAGACTATAAACGATAAGTTCAAATCGAGTGCAAGTATCGGTAATAACTTGTTGTTTAATCCGTATAAGAGCATGATTCAATACTTCTAAGAAGTAAATTCTTTTATCGACAAACTGCAGCAGCAATTTCTATCACTTCTATTTCTTCTTGGCGATCAATTCTTTCACTTATCTTCGACAACCGCGTGGCAGCTCTCACGGAGCTGAGGGGCGAATCAAAGAACTAAATATCCCCAGGATCTTGAATTGATCACTCATCCGCGCTAAGATGGCTCTGCCAGGTCTCGAGAGATTGTCTTAGGCTTCCTTCGTTACGGTACAATCAGTAGGAGACAATTGTTTCTAGTTCGTCGACCTGACGAAAAGGGGAGTAATATGCCTGTACAGCCGGATACAATCTGTAGTCGCTCGATTACTTGCCAAACTGAACACGAACAAGGACTATTTGTACATTGACGCGTTCCTAGGCTTTGTTGGAGACCAGACGAAGGTGTTACAGTTGGTCCAAGGATAACGGACCCTTGTTACCGTAAAACAATGCATTCCGTGACGCAACAGCACAAAGCGACAAATGGAAAATGAGCCCTCACACTTCATTACTGTATTATAGAGTTCCGCGAATAGAGCTATAGAGAAATAGCGGTTTCGGTATAAAGAGACCATGCAATAAGCGTTCGGAATTTTCGAGGAATTCCTCGGCTCGAGATTTTGGTTTTAAATTCGATTACCGAAATGCCTATACATATATACGCGGAGGGGATTGTAGTGTGTCTAGAGCGTGCGGACCTTATTACGTCCGAACAATAGATTTCACCAAGAAACGGCTTACCGACAAACACCAAATCACGATTTACTTCAACGTTCTATTGTTAAATCAGCTACAAGATGGCCTTCTCCGGAATGGCCGGACCCCTGAACATTTTGGCGAAGTTTCTTGCCGCCATTTTCATTCTAAATTCGATTTTCTAAACTCAGAGATGCCAATAAATATACGAAATTGGAATTGCAGACTAGAAGTTAGAGATGTCTTCGGATTGCTACCATGCTTTACATTTCATTCAGAACAAGGTCGTTTCGGCTCTAAATCGCGAACAAAAAGCTACATGAACGATAACGTAAATTACGTACACGCTTTTATTTGTGCGTGGATATGCAGACCCATGAGAATTCACGTCCTTGGCATTACCCACCGTTAATTTACAAATTTACGAGCCCTGGCCAATTTTTCGCTCAATAAATTTCACCTGCGGCCAAAAATCCGCCAACATACACCACGCGTGTTCTTGCCTCTCGCACTCGGTCGCCCCCAAAGCTCGTCGCCGTATTCCCTACTCTCATATTGGTGGGAAATTATATGTCCTGACAAATAGCTGGCACAAAGCTCAATCTTCCGATCAAGCTAAATCGCTTCCACTGATTCTCTGGATTGTATTTAATTGATCTTGCGGGAAACTCAAACCTCGTCTTTCTCCACAGATTAATTTCTCCCATTTCTATTCAGCAATTTCTCTCCCTTAGTATATATATCTAACATCTATTGAAACTAAATGCGAAAATCAGAGAACACCCTTTCTTCCTCATTCATATCAAGTTTATCGCTAAAAAAATCATTTTTCTTATAGAGTCTTGGTATCCATCTATATTTTTTACCGGGGTGTCTGCGGAATTTATTCTGAAAATATAAGAAGTACCTGCGTATCGTATTTTTTTTTTTTTTTTTTTCTTTCCTTTTCGTAAAATATTAGTATAAGAGAGGTATAATTATCACGCTGCTTTTAAAGATATTGAAGATCTTATTTCAAAGCCCTGAAATAATTAGCATTCCGGTACGGCTATAAGTACAGGACTAGGGGTTTTCGCGTACCTGTCAATTGCAGATAACAGGGCGCGCAAAGTGAGCTTAAGATTCAAGCCTAGTTTTGCCGCGAGCAGACCAACTTGGGTGCTTCATCTACCCCTGAAATAGTGACTCCTGCTGCCTGCAGGAGGATGAGGAGGAACTCTACTTTACGCCGCGCCACACCCACCTCCGAGTAAATTAAACTCCTGACGATAATTTCATGCGCAAGCTTCTAAAGCGTGGCCTGAGTATGGGGAGGCTTCACATAACGTTACAGTATATGTTACCACCATGAGTTCTGATCTAAAGCATTTTCCACATGATACGGAGCGAACATTGTTCAGCTTTCAAGAATTTGGAAAACAAAAAACAAAAACCCTGACACGTATACTATACCTATACGTAGTATACCATAGTATAAAACATTGTCTTGGTAAAGTGCGATAAAAATATAAGTAGCGCACTCCGTGACTCCGTGACTTGGTGGCCTCCTTTGAAAGAGAAGCGTAAAACTCTTCTACTTCTTCATCCCCTATTCTAGGTACTTCTTTAATTTTCTTTGCGTTCAGCAACAGCGTGTGGACTAAGCCAAAGAGACTAAACTTTGCTAACTCTCTCTTGCCTTTTGCTTACCAGCTTGCATTTTAATGAACCTGAATAGATGCAGCGTACTATTCCAAAGTACAGAATTTCGCGCGGCATATTGCACGCGGAAAAGTGTACCCTGCACCTTTCAAGGCAATGAGAACGTAGTCATCTTGCCCTCCGTCAAAGTCTCAAAGATGAAAAGACACGATGTTATCAAAGCTCATCTAAAGTATATGATGAGAAAATAACTAATTAATATAACTTCCGCGATGCTATTGACATTGAATATAAGACACGCGTGTTATCAGGGAGAATTTTTTTGTTTTTTTCATAATTTCCTGAAAGTTAATTGAGACCAAAAGAGCACACCGAGCATCATAGTAGATAGAGTTTGGTGGGGAGATGAAATAAGGAAGAAAACGCACTGAAGAGTGGTATGCAAAGGTTTTCACATTAACATAACACATAAACAGAGAGAGATAGGGAGAGGAGGAGAAAAGGATAGAAATACCCACCGCGATAATAGCACCCTTATAGACTCTCGACTTAACTTCTTTAAATTTTGCTTACTTAAGTGTCTAATTTCGCCCCGAGGCTCTGAGTAGAAGGGAACGAAATTTCTGAGAGACATAATCATTAACACAGGTTAAAATATACCGCAAGGATAACCATCGATCGAGTGATTACGATATATCCAGGTAATTGGATAATCAACTTCTTGATAAATCCCATTTATTATACGCCCCTCGTTGTCTAATGCAATGATTATAGATTGTGACATTAAACCATATCAGTCTAAAGATTACCACCGACATTCCTGTATAGGTATGTATATAGGTGTAATACGTAGATACGATTAGCAAAGTTATACCAGAGCTTGTCGAAATTAATTTCTGGATGTGAAATTAATTCACCTATTGTCCGAGAGGTTGGCTTGAACAGTCTCCCTCTCCAACGTTTCTGCCCAAAACTCTCCGGCCAAATATTGGCCAAATTAGTACTTTCACGACAATGACGAGAGCTGGTCTGGGTCATGGCAAGTCCAGAGTCGACGTTACCAGAGTAATCGTAACCCGAATTTCAAGGACTCATCTTTCGTTATGTAACGAATTAACCACCGGTGCAGAGACTGCGCGTCAAGGGCCTGTTGCTTCCGAGGAAACATATTACAGCAAATGTATTCACCCCATATTGTATGCACGAAGGCATAATACGCGAAAGTGAACAATAGCAGAAAATTCACTTGCAAAAATACGTACGACCCACGGCGTGAAGATTCCGTATCGAAAACAAAAAAAGACAATGCTTGCAGCTACTTTTTCCAACTTCCGTCAAGTCAACGCCCCAGGAGTTTTGCTGTGGAAAAACAGTAAGGACTCGATTTACTTGTCTCCGCGCCATCCGCTTCTTCGTACGTATAGGAGAACGAAAGAGCTGAACTTTTGTTTAGCCAGGCTTGCAGGTACGCCGTACGTCGGTCTGTTATATAATTTCAACTCGAAATGGGTGGAAAAAAAACTTCTGCGACTTTAACTCTGATGGAGAAAGAAAAACGGAAAAGTAACACCCGAGTAATCCGAACGCGTATGCTTTTGTGTATAGAAAAACTGTTCTGGCTTCCTGCAGAAAGCTTTCTTTTGTGTGGCTTACGACGAGATTATAGAGTAAAATTTCCATCTCTTTACAGCTTGAAAATGACCTCGGTGTATTAAAAAACAAAAGTCAAGTTGACCAAGGGCATGCAAATTTAATCAACGCGATTTTCCCTGATCCCCACAATGCCGCGTGACCCAAGAGGGTCCTTTTCGACCCCAAGCTAAACTTGGGGATTAAAAGCCTGCACTGCAGAGATCAAAATGAACGAACAGTTGTACGATAAATTAATCATTGGGGGTAATCCGATGATTCATAAAGCCGGTATGTCAAGATGAACGATTTCCCCACTTTATTTTAAGTAGGTATGGATAGGCGAGTTCTGAAGTTATTTGAGCGAATGGTATTCCAAAGTAACTCGAAATACAAGGATATTGAGCTTTCGATTCTACGCACGAAGTACTTGCAGTGTCTATCGAAATACTTTGAATCTCTTGGCGTACCGCAACCCACGTAAAGATCGAGTGCCGATCTCCGTTCCCTGGGTAGCGAAGAGTGAATTATTTACGGTATCTTCCCATAATATATTCTTACCGCGACCACTTCGGATTACTTTACGTCCACGGATATCCTTGGAAAGTTTGAAAACTATGTGGATGTAGAGGCGTTAAGAGTATCCTTGAATTTCCGTTCGCCAGTTAACGGCGCGGCGGTTCGAGACTCTGGATTCAATAACGTTCACTCCACCGGTCGAATGACTCCGCGCGGGGGGTTGAAGTGCGGGAAAAGGGACTCGATACTAAACGAAAACCCCCGTGAACCAAGAGAGTGGAATAAAGCGAGAGAGAAGAGAAAGGTGGGCGTAAATCGGGCGATAATAATCAAATTGGCGTCTGAGGGAGTCGCTCCTTGAATTCTCTCGGTATAAGGGCGAGAAGAGAATAGCTCTACAGTTAATTTATAGTTTAGGATAAATCGCCGCGCACGGCACGTACAATCTTTGTTGGAATAATAATAATTACTATCAAGCCATAAGGTGGTGGTGGTGCAACGTGGCGTTGAGTAACACGAAGGGTTCAGCAACCATATTTTTAGTTAAGAGAGGGTAAGCCGGGTAGGTATAAGGTAAGCTATAAACTCATTTCACCTGGCCCTAAAATACGACCGTTCATGAGCGTTTGAAAGTGAAATTCTAAGGTATAAGATATAACGCGTGGATTTCGCATTCCTTAAATAATATCGACCCAAGTAAGCCTTAGGCAGATCCGATGTGAGGGAAAAAGTCTGGTTATATAGGGAAAGAGGATAATTCTTGGGAGAACTCTGACGTCTTTAGCAAATCTATTCCTACGACCTTGGCTAACCTTGTCAAACCAAAGCTAACTTAGTATAACCCGACCTGACTTGACGTCGGATTTAGAGACGCGTGGCGTCTTTCCCACCAAATTTTATTCCCAAAATCCCCTCAGTCTTCGATTTTTTATTTTCATTTTTTTTTTTTTTTTCTTTCGTCACCAAAAAAGAAGAGACGAATACTGTAGCGCTTGTACAAATTATATACCCTAATTATTATATCGTCTGATTTTCTAAATGTACCTATATACTCTACTTTGAGCTAACATTGCCTACTCTTGACCTTTGAGATTAAACGTAAAGATGAAATTAATTAAAAGGACAGATGTACCCACGAGTAGTCGACTTTTCGAATACTGGCTACTGCTTATAAATAAAGTGAAAGAGGTCGACGCAACTTGATATTTGTCTTTGTCAAAGGACTGAAAACGTTCAGTATCTGTAGCCGTGACTTTGATATAGAAACAAGATATTTTCGAGGGTCTGTCTCCTGTTGCTCCAATTGGGTACTACCAGTTTTAATCCTCCCTTGATTGAAACGAGAACAAAATCTCTCGTTCGGGTACCCAGGTATATCCCATACTCAAAACAACCTTCAAAGAACTGGAGAGCAAAAAGTTTTTTAATTTACGAACGAGTTCCCAAAAACCACGCACACTCTTTGCTACACGCATGTTGTCTGCTGTATGACAGTATATATATATATATATATATATATATATATATATATATATATATATATATAGTTGTACTGCTATACTATAGGTTAATACCATCCATTCGTTATTTCATCCCCTTAGATCTTGTCCTCGTATTGTTTATATCGGCGTTAAATTCTTTGGAACAATTCAATTCAGGAAAAGGTATAGCGTTCAAAAGAAGAAAGTTCTCTCGCCACCCCCGCAATGGATCGGTATAGGCAAGTCTATAGTGTATTTTCGGGCAAATGTCTTTGACAGCAAACTTGTTTCTGGACCAATGCTACACATATACATCGACAACTCGTTACAAAAGTTTATCTGCTTTGTTTGTTTGCCTGCTCCACGAGTGCGGAACTACCACAGAGCAACTCCACAATATTTGACAAAGCTGGGCACTACGGTCTGCAGAACGCGACCCTTGGTTCTTCTCGATATTTTTATTTTTTTATTCTTTTTATTATGATCATTATTTTTTTTTTCTAGCGCTTATGATACTGGATTTTCAAAAGTATTTCAAGAATTTCATTAACCTCGAGAAAAACAATTCCCCAACCTTTTTACTTTTTTAACGAGTAAGCCTACAAATTTGGAATACAAGTTTTCAAACTTTTTTTTGTTTTTACGTCTCTCGCAGTCTTCCCCGAGTAACTGAATACCTTTTTCATACGGGTCACATACGGGGTGAAATGGACAGTTGGAGCAGCGTTGAGGTGGCCGCGACTTTGGCACGCATAAAGTTTTCATATGCGCGCCGAGGTCCGAGGCCACCTCAACACTGCGCCAATGGTCCAGACGCAGAAGTTAGACTTTCACCCTGTATGTCCTAAAGCATACACTTCAAACTACATACTGTTTTATGTTTATACCAATTGACATCCTTACAGAACTCACCATCATTAATTTTTCGTATTCTTCCTCGATGACAGTACCGTTGTAATATCTCGTCGTTGACTTTGTCTCAGGGTAATAAAATCCTCGTTTGCAAACGCACCTGTAACTTCCTCTTCGGAAACCAAGTCCAGGTATAGCTACGCACTGAAACACAACGATAAATAATATACGGTGAATAAATAGTTGTATGATATGGATAATGCACAGAGAAAATTGTCCATCAAAAATAAATTATCGTACGATATGGAAACACAGAAGAATAATTGTCCATCAAGCTGATAGAGCTTTAGGGCTTTCTGGCTCCCTTTAAAGAAAAGATGTTGAATCTCTTAAACACAGTGAATTGCCATTTCTCCATTCCTCTAGAGACACATTTTTCATACGCGAGAATTGCCCACCGTGCTTCTTGTCAACGCGTTGATAAAAATAATAGATGTAAACGTAATATTTACACTTCAGATGACTGGAGGAAAAGCGACCGAAGCACGACACTCGAGGATATTATTCATCTCATACAAGCACCCTTAGGCAAGTGATAAAATAAGCTTACAGAATCGTATTCGAATCGATTTTTCGAAAGTCAAATTACAGTTAAATAAATTCATTAATTAGCCATGGCACCGAGTTATTGACAAGGATATTGAGCATCACGATATTTTGTTTATAAACCTGACGATACATGATGAAACGATTCTAAATGCGAAATTAGTTTTGGTATGGAATACGAAAATAGGAAAATTGCTATTTCTTCATTCGCTCTCGCGTATATCTCGGTTAAAAATTCTGCATTTTGTAGAGCCAAATTTATTCGAACGTGTATATTTCACCTGCGAAGATTGAAAAGTACGATATAATTAAGTGATAAGCTCTGGGCGGTCAGCTCTAGGCGGTCAGGTCTGGACGGATTTTCAAAAGCTATTAAAAAAGAACAATAATTATTACAGTCGCGAGAGCCCGTTGTTTTTATATCGTAGATTCAGCTCGACTCAATTAAGGGAAATAGAGAGAAAAATATAACTGCGAAAGATTAACTGAAAGACTAAAAAAATTAAACAAATAATACAAAAAATTTTATAGTGCAGTTCGCGTCAGAAATTCTACCATTTGCCATGAATATTTATTCATACATTTTGTACATTCGGATTGAGATTTTTTTGGCATTTTTTACTAATTTTACTAATCTACTAGCTGGTGAATATCAAATATCTTCAATGACGCCATGACGTACCCCTGTGTCTTATTTGATTTTATTATTCAGAATTCGATCGAGCTTGCGTACCAAAATCTACGTTTCACTATCATAAAGGGTAACCATGCCTAGCTTAGGATGGCTGAGGTTACTGGGATCGTTGGGGGTCAGAGTGGACTAGGTGAGTCAAGCTTGATTAAAACAAATGTTATTTATCGCAGTATGTGCTCGGAATCTAAAACCAAAATTCGCTCCATCCACTTGTTAGCTAGGTAGGTACATGATTTATTAATCCCAGCCTACCCACACGCTTTGAGGCTATAAAAGACGCCTATATCCTAGCACCCACCTTACATACATTTCCTAAATCGACCCCCAATCCAGCGACGTGTCACGTGTTGACTTATACCTTTTCATTTCAACGACTTTCAGATCATATCTTAGGGCAAAGATAAATCACTTCCGTACGCAAATTCACTCGAAACTGTTAGAAAAAGAGAAATTGGTACAGCGACAATAATCAAGAAACCAATCGACGTATGTACGCAGTTGTTATCGCTTGATCCTACCCCTAAACCACTTTTGGTAAAATTGCTAGCAGGTCATGTTTGAGGATCAAATGATCGCGAACCATTCACTTGAGTCAAAAGGAATGAGCAATGGTTGTCTCGCAAAGGGTCTTCGTCTTTGAAAAGCCCCCTCTGAGGCCATTAATATTTCGCTTTGGTCTCGCATTGTGCAGAATGTTGATAGTACGCATACATGCTACTCTAAGGTTTGCGCGATATACGTATACATACACGGCGTACGTATATACGTTTAACCCGAGATGTTTCTTCGCGTGTGAAGAAAAGAAGATGCGTGATAAAACGAAGGCACATAAATTTTATGACATTCAAGGGTTCGTGCAGGTTGTCGGTTATACAGTTTATTATGTACTATTGTTACGAATGCCGAACATATCGTCAGTGAAATTTGACGAATTACTACAAAAAATAGTTTTCGCTTGCATATTGTATGGCGAAATGATATTTGATCCTAATATACTGCGTATGGAGACAGAGTCGAGGATCAGCGAAAAACTAAAAATCATGATACAACCAATTCGTCTCACCTCGGTGGTTCGTTTTTTGCATTTATCACTCGCAGCGAAGATGCTGAGCTGTGTGGACCCAGGAGGAAGGGGGCACTGATCGATATCAACTCTCCGCAAATCAATGTCGATTCCGCTGGTTCCCCTGCAAACCAGAAAAATAAAAAAAATCGCTTAATATTCCGTGGAGAATCAAATTGAGTATATATAATATATATATATATATACATATATATATATATGGTTAGGGTCACGGGTAAAACTTTCAAGAAACAATCAGTCAAAATTGTTTTTCGATAAGTGAAAGTAACGAAAAAACAGTCACGATATAAAAACGTAGTCAGCTCAAGGATTAATTATGTGAAGAAACATTATTAATCAACGTCAAAATATGTTGAAGGTGACATTTTTCCAATCATTAAGTATAGCTAGTATGTTGAATTTTATATTTACTGGTGAAAATGACGTACCGAACTTTTATATGTTGACTGTTAATGTTGAAAAAATGTTTACTCCCTTCATTTGGAATCCCATTTTAACTTACGTCAGACTTTCTCCTTGAATATAAATTAAATTTTGCCAAAAGTAGCTGAGATTCCAGCATTCAACCGAGGACCAATATTTCTTTAAGAAAAGCTACAGAGAATTAAACTTTGCATGAAATATTTTCTGAATTTCGATTAGTTATTTTAATTTTTTCATATTTGTAGAAGTAAATTTTTCGACTTATCATTATACTCGGATTTTACATAAAATATTTAGAAAGAAGTGAGAATATATTATATAAAAGTTGGTTCAAGGCTTTTCAAATGTAATAAATTGGTGCCTGAAAAAGTATTTTTCAGTTTAAGGTCGTTTAAGAGGAAGAAAGTTTCCGAGCCTAACAATAAGTCAACTGGTCTCCTCTCAGTGAGAGAAGAAAAAAAAGAAGAAACTTACGTGACTGATAGCAGTTGTCACGAAATAAAACGAAATTTCTGACTCGATATAAATTCAGCTGAATATTTCAGATCTAGAAGAAGATTTTTTTTATCTTCAACCCCAACACTTTCTTACTTGATTAACACCACCGAAATAATTTTTCAAAAAGTTCTACTTTTCTTACAATAATTTTTCCACATATTCAATCCACCCTGCAGTTTTATATGTATCGATATGAAATACTGCTCAATTATAATTCGAAGATATCGTTTCATCTACGAAAATCTTAAAGCCGAGCATCTCTCTAGAAACCCTTTAAAATTTATCAGGGAACTGCTCCGAGCCAACTTGACCTTATTCGTGATAGTCTTACTCAGATTCTTCCCCACTTTGACTTTAATTGGTGCAGAAAAATGAAGTATCATTAAAAAAAAAAAAAAAAAAACACATCTGGCCAATAGTACCGAAATATTTCGCAATGGGAGAATTTTTCCTTTCATATAATGCAACCTCCCGTCCAAGACCAAGTTATTACATTATTGATTGTTATCAATCATTTCACCCTATGTTCTGATTAGTAAGCAGGCTAATCGCAAAATTATCTCAATTTACAATTGCAATTTTATTATGCGCCAAAAACGATCAACAGAATTTTCGAGGTACTTCTGTCCCTTTTTGGCTCAAGGGAGAGAAAAAAGCTACCATCTCAATATTCGCATTTATGTACATATTATATTCGATACATACGTATAGCTATACTGCCTTTACAAGAATTGATACGATTGATTTTACGCTTTACTAAACCCGGAAGCACACGCATCGTTTACCTATAATGATGGTTTCCGCGACTTTTAGCAGTAAAATATCTACGTATTCATATACCCTTCTTATTACATTGAAAATAATTAATGAAAGTAGATCTAATCATGGTTAGAAACGTTGTCGAGAGGTCTGCTTTTCTCGTAATATGGTACGTACTTTTCTAGCTATTAGTGTACCGCAAAAACTACTTACTTTATTAAAATGAAACGCTATATCCTTCGACGTGGCTACAGTAGCTGTGTTGAGGGTAGTTGGATAATTAGCCGTCCTGCACAGACCATTAAGTGTACGAAATAACATGGAAGCTACTTGGCTGACGGTGCGCAAAATTAAGACCATGTTAACCATCCAGAAAGCACTATATTACGACCCTCTAAGCGTTGAAAAGTTTGCCGATTTGTTTCCGAAAAAAGGTTTAATTCTGCGAATGAATTTCATAATTGAACACGTTATAGGTTCATTTTTCATCTCAATCCGCTTTAATTTTCTATCAATATTTTAAGACTCATTTGTCGTTCAGAAATATATGGTAGAAGATTTTTGTGAGTTTCATTTCTCATTTTCATCCGATTTTTATTTTATTTTTTTGTTTTTCGAAGTGGTTATCACCTGATATATTTATTTGTTTTATCCTACCGCAAGTTTTGAAACACTTTATAAACTTTTCGTAAAGTAAAACTCCGTCCTAGTACTAGGACTGTTCGCTATGCCTCTTGAAACAAAGAGTTGAAACTTTCACTGTGAAATACTTGACTGGCTACAGATAAATGGCATCCCTTACCGAGACGATCTTTCTCGGAGTCAATTTCTCCCTGTCACCATTGTTTCCATTCCACTTTCCTAGTCGCCTAAGAAAGGGGAAAAAAGTCTATATAACAGACCGGCGCTGCCCCTCGCAAGTCGTAAATATACTCCAACACTTGACTTGATCGTCCAAAAGATGAAACTGATCGATCAAAGTGATTGACAAGTCGTTGGCAGATAAATCTTGGCATATTAAGTATATCGCGACAGAATTTCACCGGTTCAAATCAAGATGATGAATCGTTCATTTTCTGGAACAGCAGTAGTAGGCACCTACATGACAGTGTGAAATTTCAGACACCTCGTTAAGCTTCCCAAAATTTCAAAGCACCAGGTAAAACAGTTGCGTGTAATGCTTCAAGTTCTTGGTCGAGTTCTAACTGACTACCTAATTCTGTATATTGCCAGACGGTTCAGCTTGCTCAATCAAATAAGTGATTGACACTGATTGGAAGCTGTACTGAAGATATGCTCGCGTGGGTCGACAGGATCAAAGGACGAAAGGGTCGTGTGTGCTTGTTAGTAAAGAGTTGAAGAGGTGAAAAACGATCCATCCTGCAGCATCGACTTATGTGGCTATAGTGCATACACTCGTGTATACGGAGTCGCATATCTGATCAATTAAGCTTTAGATGGATAATCCCTTCCTCGAGTGGGAAGAGGGAAAAATCCAGCTGCAGACGCGGTTCTTGCAGTATAATGAACTGATCACGTATTTTCTACTCATTTCCTTTCATTTCAATGGATCGATAGGATCAAGGGACGGAAAGGGATCGTGTGTACTTGTTAGTAAAGAGTTGAAGAGGTGAAAAACGATCTACCTAACATCGACTTATGTGGCTAAAGTGCATTCATTCATGTATACGGAGTCGCGTAGCTAATAAATTAAGCTTTAGATGGATAATCCCTTCCTCGAGTGAAAATACGGAAAAATCCAGCAGACGGTTCTTGCAGTATAATGAGCTGATCGCATATTTTCTATCTGGGTATTTCTTTCCATTTATTTATTCCTGATTAAGTTAACGCTTCATGATTCCACGATAGCTCGTTGCAATTAGTCACACCGTTATATGCACACCTGACTTATCACGTTTCCTTTCGGGTGGTAACGACTTCTAGCAGGAATTTTATTCCCTCCAGTTTCGTAAGTCCCACTTGATATGCTGGAAAAACTTGCCCTAGAAAGAGCGCCAGACTTAAGACGAATTGAACTTTCAGAAGTAGTACCACCAGCAGCACTAGCAGCAGCAGCAGCAGCAGTTTAATCGCCTCTTGTTATTAACGAGACTTCCTAATGAAATGAAGATAAGAAAAGAGAAGCAGGGAGCCACGACAATATAACGCTGTTTTTGGTTAAACTATAAACCCGGTATTACCAAGATAAGTAGTCATCAATCCTGGTAGAACAAAAAAAATAAAAAAAATCAACGAAATTATTTTCCAAGAGGGGATCGTTCGGTCGGATAAATTCAGTGGCTGGTTGCGAAAAAAATTTTGAATACATTGCGTAAAGTTGAGTAAAAAATTCGGTCCTCACAACACTTTTTGCATTGATAGACCTCCGTGCTTGAGAATTATATTTTACGTATACCTTCACCTAATCTTATGCAATATTACAAAGATGGATGGAGAAATCTTCATCACGGGATTTCTTATAGGTTTAGTTAGATTGAAGACTATCCATTTTCAGTGCTAACTAATCATACTATACCAATCACATCATCTGGCTTTAGATTAGTTTCGATTAATTAGCCTACACTTTCCTTCGTAATGAAACGTGATATTTATCTTAAAAGAAAAGATGCAGGAGGGATTCAGATGGAACAAAATAATGTTACTTGATCACACGTCATTATGCTTTATAGACAAACCAGCTGAGTTATTGGATTTCAAAAGCTGTACGAGTGGGTAGATGCCTACGCTGCGACCTGCGAGTTGATTACATGATGAAATCTCTAGCGTTGAAAAACAGGATTATTAAATTATTCTTAAACTTTAAAACTTAATCAGTCACATTTTGCCTGCAGAATAGCTAACTACGCATTATTCAATTCCGTCTACTACAGCAATGTCTGATCAACTCTTTTTATGCAACATATATAAAACGATCTTCGGTTTGATTTAATATTTGATTAAAGTTTAACAAAAAATACTAATAACGAAGTTACTGAAATTTGAACATCAATTTTTCGCATTGAAATCACAAATCGTCGCCGATGGCTTTGGGCTTACATTACAGGATTACCCAAGATCATGGTGGCGAGTTCAACTTACGTCCGTTTTAACTTAACATTAAATTTTCGGCTTACATTAGTACGATGTATAACGCATTAGCGTATATTCCACTCTAAGTGGAAACATTTCCGGTATATTTTCTCCGTTAAATCCGGAAGACACGAAGCTCTGGATCCGCCGTAAATTTGAAAATCAAAAAAGGGAAGTGCGCCTGCATTGTCGCGTAATTTACAGAAGGGATCCGAAAATCCTACTCTTGGGAAATGTGATACATATGTAATAATGTAATGTATGATATACGCACTACATACATATATTTGGAATTATGAGGGTAAGTTAATACCATGAAATTTTTTTCTCCAAATGAAAAGAAAATAATAATTCGTGTCCAACACTCTTTCTACTCCAGGAAAAAATGATATCTGTTCCGTAATGGACCCGAACCTGAGCCTGATGTTATAATATTGATCCTGGTGATAATAATAATCATAATGGTAATCATTCCAGCAACAATTACGTCATAATATTCCCTGCAGTTACGATCGTGCACCTGTTTACAAAATCGTAAGGGAGCTGAGTCTTAATTAATTGTACAAATTTCAGTACCAGTATAAAAATATCATGCCTGGGGGATTGACCTGATTAAAAAAGTAATGGATTAACTTTTAATTGGAAAAACAACCAATACCCGTTAACATCTGATTCCGATAAATTCTCCCTATGATGCCTAACCAGAAAAATACGCGGCCCTTAAATTCCGACGTTCTGACTATAGTAGCATTATCACATTCCACGATTCTGGCCTTAATTAGGAATTTATTACGACGGGTAAGCGCCGACCATTTGCAGCATTGCGAAATTAAGTTAATTATACATTTGTTGTCAGAGTGAAAATCGGAAATAAATTAGAAATGAAAAAATACACTCATTTTGCAGGTCGAATTTATGGCAATTTACAATTCGCATATACCTGCCCATCTATGACATTAGTGACAATAAAATTGACGAATGACTCGTGATATGAATCTAGGATTTATCTTCAATTTGATTTAGAACTGCGAGCCATTTCTGTTTGATATCGTTTCGCCGGATGATCAACTATAACGCTGATGTTTCGTTCTGTTTGTAATTGGAAATTGAATTCATACATCCCACCGTATCACTTCGATCACTTGACTCCGGTGAACTCTAAATCGAATCATTAATTATACCTCGGGAAACCGCGTTCGTCCTAGATACCAGGAACTGTCATGCTCGATCATATATTTATCTGTATTCTATAATAATTGGCAATTTGAAAAACAGATAAATATTTTCACTGCGATAATTGGCGATCGAGATACAAAAAGTAAACGAAAAACACGGTTGATTGAATAGACGATCAAATGCAAATATGCAAATCCTGCAATACTGTAAATCTTCGATATTTTTTAATATCGTATAATAAGATAAAACCAACAACGAAATTGCAAGAGGAAAACGGTCAAAGGGGGTCTTCTAGTCTCGGTGTACACCTTCATAATATCACTCGTAAATTTCTAAGCAAGGCAGCGAGTCTGCCGAAATACTTATTATATTTTACCGAAATGAATCCTCGGGAGCCCTTTTCTATAGGCATATATTTACCGGTGCTCCTTGGCGTCAGTTTTTCATTCAAAAATTTCCTTTTCCCCAGAAATTGGGTGAAGATTTACCTAGAGCCGCGCCGACCGTCAAAACGTGTTATTTAAACAATAAATTACGCTGTATGCTCTAACAACTCAATCGTAAGAAACGCAGAGGAAGAGACCTAATCTTTTTCAATTCTACCTACCCAACTGTCTTTCTACACATCTTTCTCCTCCACTAAATCTCATCCTCTTTATCCAAAGATTTTCCTCTATTCTTGAACTTCCTGTGATTGTCTCACCGCGACGTAATTTCCTCCTGGCTCTTAACGTCAACGAGACTGCAGCACCTGGGTATCCCTAGATCTCTCCAATACTCACTTCTTGAAAAGTATTTAACAAGTTATACAGTAGATGCGGGGGAAGTTTCGACCTTCCTATTAGTTTGTGGTGAACTTTCCCAGATTATATAATACATACATATATATTACATATATATGTAGACACAGCTATCTACGTATGAGACTGTGTAGACATATAAGATGCACACATACAGTCGCTTAATACTCCATTCTCTTGGAAAGTTACAAAAGTTTTTCTTACCCCTGTGTGCTTCTCATATCTTGAGCATTTTTTTTTATTATTTCAACACATTGTCATTAGACTTTACCCCTATCTTTTAGCAAATTCGCAGATTCTAAGTTGAGCTACGATTTGAAATGAAATGAAATTCCGAAATAAATATGTATGCAGCATAGACCTCTGCAACGATTCATTTGCAGTTTATACAGACTGTAGCAATTCGCTTGCCTCGAATGATAAATCTGCAAAATTCAAGGAGTGAAAGGGTAAGGAAAAAATTCCTATGTGAATAACTATATGTGAATTAAACCTATTCAACCCCAAAACTAAGGTCCAATTCGCCTTAAACTAGATCGAATCCGATCGACTATCAATTTGATAGAAACTGGTAGCCGAACACGACACTGCACTCTAGGATAAAAGCTTTCCTTTCTATTAATTATGTATCCTTGTTTCGACCCACCTATCCGCCAAACCCTTTCACTTGGATTACAGAATCTTCAGAGAAAACGGGATTCATGAGAAGACACTGATCTCGTTTTCATCGACAAAAACCTCTGATTCAATAGAACGAGGGAAAAGATAGTAAGAAAAAAAAGATCAATATCTCTAGTATCAGAGCTTTACTCACGGTCCAGGTATCTCGAAGCACAGGCATACGTTCAATCACGATTTATTTCAGCGGTGTGTGTATATTGACGAAAAGAAAATGAATTTTCGATCTTTGGAAGCTCATGAAAATAATGACGGATAATTTCGTTCGGAATACGACGGACATATTTCGGCGACTTTTTCACTGTTTTATCCCTCCGCGATCATCTCTGCAAGCCAGACCTGAGAAAAGGTGTCTTGAGCTGTATCGAGGTCCTGGTTTCATTATAAGTATCTGAAACGCGGATATCCTTAGAATCCATAAAATCCCCACGCCGGCTAAATCCTGGCGGCATGAGCCTCGGCACGACTGACTTTATTCCGAATTCATTTTCCCATCGTGAATCGTAAAACGGGCTGTCAAATGTAACCCAGGCTTTTCTCGACTCTATATATACCTACGGTACTTTTCTCGATACATATAAATATATCTATAGAAACCTGTACACCCGCATAAATATTTAAATATATATGTACCTACATGCATAGAACTTAGGAACCACGTAGAAAATATATCGCTAAAAGCTCGGCAAAAATTACCGTGCAGTTATACCTACATCGCGGTTGAGTTGAAGAAGTGAAAAATTGATAACGTAAATAATAGCTCTCCCAAAAATATTGAGAATACACACAGGCAATACTTGAGAGACGATGAAATATTTTCAGAGTAAATATTTAGACACACATATGCAGGTACCTATATTGTTTCAAAATTTACAATATTTTTACCTCAAATACCAAAATTACCGAAAATGGTTGTCAGTCGTTATGTAAATGTCACTCGCTACCTCGTTGGCAATAATGGAAGTTACGTTTTTTACAAATAGCTCTCTACGGTTTGTCGGGGCAAAATGAACGCCCTCAAACCATCCTAAATCGGCATGTTTGCGAACTCTAACTACGAATGAATATTGATGAAAATTCAAGACCACCTAAAGATTTTTTTGCTCCTTTAACTTAATTGGTTCATTAACTTTCGGCCAGCAGACTACTCATTATACACAGCTACTAGGGATTAGTCATGGACTTCTTTCTTATTTTGGCTTTTTACTTGTGATGCAAGTTTCCAATGCTGAATAATATATTCAATAAATTCGCTTCCTCTTATGCTATAGGGTTCTCGTGTATTTCAGCTAAAGTCGAAAGATTGGAAAACAGGAAGACGAATCTTTCTATACCTATCTGTATTTTCAGGGAATCTCTACAAAGTTCTGTACAATAAGAAGACAGTAAAACGCAGACAGACCTTCCATTTAAAATTGTATTATATGAATGAAAGCGAAATGTTTGGTTTCGCGCCTTCGCGGCAAATAATGAGTTTAATTAGAAAATCGAGTGAAGTAGGAAACGTGCTCTGTACGTCGTATGTCTCGGGAATACAAACTAGCGACGTTTTAACTAACCAGAATACTTTCCCTGCCCCACGGTGGAGGCGGGTATACTATACATCCAAACTCTTAGAATACTACTTAAGAGCGCGTGTAAATTAACTTTAGTCGTTCAATTAGGGAGCCTGGGTGCGCCAACCCCTCGTACGACTTACGTGCACCGTTCTGATTTCACACGGTGTTACGCAATTAAGCGAAATGTTCGCAGGAGCGACAATCCCCCAGCTAAATCCACCACTTTGAGGAGACCCTCGCCTCGTTCCGTTTGTGGCGATTATTGTTAGCTTTCAACGTCGTTCACGATTCACTCGATTATCGCCTTATATAGGTATATGACCGCATAATCAATAGGATGAATATGAACAACAGAAATGAGGGTAGAGTTCAACATTTATAATTACACGTCTTGTTCTATTCTCAAAATTATAATTATCATTCATCACGTGGCAGAGTGCTGAAACATTGACAAACAATCGAACTTTCTGTCTGACGTACCGAATGGATATATGTACCTACATTTGCAATCAAAATTTTTAATACGAACACTCTTTACGTATTCCCTACCTACGCCAAATGTAAATGTATGATATACAAACAAGGATTTACATAACGTTTTTGTTTGCTAAGTCTTATTGATGAAAAAAAAAAATTCCGCCGTGTGATGTTTCATTACAGGGTAGATGAAGAAATTTTTTATCATTATAGCCGCGATGTGGTATAGCATATTATTGAGTCGTTCAAAGCATATACAGACACTTTGATATTAGTGATGCGGTATCACCGTTATTTAAACATTTACTTTGAAAAAACAACGATTTTCAGTTTACCGTGTTAGTCTCGTTTTTTTTTCATTTTTCTTTTTTTCTTTCTTTTATCTGTAACGGCTTTGATCTTACTTGCAAATTACGCGGTATGACGAAATTTTCACTCCCAAACTTTTCTTGTTTACCTATTCAACCCTTCGCATTCCAAATTTCTACCCCAATGTTCATTCTGGCTACTGGCTTCGTTCTTTGTGATATGTATCTTTGTTTGACGTTATTGTAACACACAAACATAAAATTACTTTTTAATCGTTCTTCCTGTTTCAATTTCCATCTGTGCTTGCGATATTGTTAACGTAGTCTTCAAATATTGATTCTGCAACAGCCGGGTCTCTAAATTTTTCAGAGTTATAATTAAGCCAGTTCGTTTCGATAGAGTGAAAATTCATTCCAATTAGAGTAAAAATTAAAACACGCAATACCAAAATTGAGTCAAGTTTCGCCCCAAACAATTTCGAGGGTGCAAGCTATCCCAAATACATTCGAATCGGTTTAAAATTCTGCACAAACTGAAAACACACACAATATATTGTGTGAATATTAATATTAATATTAAATATTAACATTTGATTTTAGCCAATCTTGAACTAAGACTCCCCTCTCCCTTGGCAGACTGTTGATTTTAGAAATTTGCAAGTAGGTATTTCTCAGGAGTCTAGACCACCGATTTATTGTCAGAAGCAATACCAATACGGAGAAACTAATTCAATTTGAGTATCGCGTAGTACGAGTTTGACTTATTCAAGCAAATGATTCGAGTAGAGTATTTTCAGTATTTACTCTTATGGTTATATCAGGGTATTGATATTTCATGTCCTAGCAATGCGTGAAGAAAGAGAAAATCAACTGTTCTACAATTTTCAAGTTGGGTTGACTTCGAAGAAGGTAGATCGTCTCTCACATTTAATCTGACACATGGTCCGACATAATAAACGAAGTGTTACGCGCGTGAGAGAAAAGCTCATAGACCGCGAGTCATCCGCGGTTAAAAGCATGCTCTTATACCGTGGGCATAAGATTTCACCGAGACGACGCGACGCGACTCCTTCGAAGTAATACGTTCCTCGGAGAAATAAATTCGCAGGATTATTCCGTGAGAATGATGATGGCTCCTCATGCGAGGGTCTTACGAAACGAAGTTATTATAAAAGCAAACACCATCTCTGAGGGCTTCGAATCTCTTTTCTTTGTCGTTGAGTTTCGGGGCAGGTGTTCCCGACGAGCTGAACTCCTTTTTATAAGAGTAAAAGTAAAACTATACATATGTATGTTTAGAGCCAGCAGACTAAAATTGGTTGAAAAATGAAACAGATTTGAGAGACTTTAAAATCCAATCTTCTGACAGTGCAGATTTATCAAATATCGATATTCAACATTGTTGGAAAATGAATACGTTCCAAATAGATTGAATAGTTTTTATGAATGGGAAATCAAAACTAGTAGTATATCGCGTGTTTTCGTTTCTACGAAATCTGATGGGGTAGTAACCGATATTAGGGAGGCAATCAAAAAACTACAAAATTGAATATGGCATTGCGGTCAGTCTAAATTTTCAATGAATATGTATTGGTAAATCGAAAAATCAATCAGTTTTTATTTAGTTTTTTTCTGGTTTTCCATGAATTTTCATTCCCTGATATTAACGGACGAAATATATCTGACGTGACGGGATCAAGTGAATAGAAATTAAACACGTGTCACGACTGAACGATCCCTAGAATTCCTGAAATTTATTTTGTTTTCATTATAATCCCATAAAACTAATAAATATGAGAAGTGAAGCGATTTCTTCTACGGAGAAATTTTCTCAAATTCTCTCAGCGTGCGGAAATATTGAGATTGTTTCATTTCAAAGGAATATAATATACTATGTCTATACGTATACACATTACGTATAATTCCAGGCTTTCGAACGTTGATGAATTGTTATGGAGTTATACGTGGTACGTAGAGTGTATTTAATACACGTTCAAACAACCGAAATTTGTATTCTCAACAAGTTATTGAGTCTCAGCTTATAGGTATATTTCGCCATCGTCGTTGTCCCACGCCCAACCCCCGTATAAATTTCCTTTGGATGAACGGCACGTGTTTTTGTCCTTTTCAAAGATGGGGCTTCGTCTGCTCCCTTATTATTCCTACTCAAATGGAAAACAGCTTACCCTTCGATAATGGCTCGCTCGATTTATCTCCAGGAAAAAATAAATAAATAAAAAAAGGAAGTGTACAGCCAAAGATCCACATGGCTTTTACTTTACTTACATATTTTTTATATACGCAAATTCTTTTGATCATTACTTTGCGAATCTGAACTGTAAGAAAGAACCTATAGAAATCAAGCAAAATATGATAACCGAAATAAACGAAACTATAGAGTAGTTGGGTCTCAATCATCTCAAAAGAAATTTTTCGACTTCGGTACTACTACCCTCTTATCGCAGAAGGTTCATTATCACATCCACGTCGTGACAAGTGCTGAAAACTCGTATTTAACAGTCAAACACAGGCTCAAAGATCGAATACAAACATTTCGACGATCAAAAGCTACGATCTTTCCCATTAATGCTACTAATTAGTTCTCAACTCCCTAACAGGCTAAGAGGTAGATATTGGTATTTCGCTCAATTAAATTACGTAGAACAAGGCTATTGGCAAGTTGCAGTATTTTTTCTTTCCCCCTTCACAGTAAGAATGTTCAAGACAATCAGGGAAAATATGGTACTCTGCAGTATTGTCGTATGTTACACACAGCTTTCACCTGCAGACTCGATCGCAAATTGAAAACAATTTTCTTGGACGAACACCTAATTTCTTTTCATAATTTTTTAACCATTGCTATCTTTCGCCCAGAACCAATATATAGCAAAATTTTTCATGTATAAAGTAACGAACTCTTGAGCTGAAAAAACGGAAGAGAAATAAAGGACCTTCTTCTTTATCGAATTTCAAAGCTATCCATATCTTTGAACGATTAGATTTTTTTGATGAGTAGGTATTGAACAGGAACTATGTATCCCGCGTTGTCGTTACAAGCTTCAGTATTTTGGATACCCTGTATATGAATATATTGCTTTGCAGTCAACGGGTTGCCACGTTTACTACGTTATCAAAGCGTCATTAAACTTTGCCTGAAGGCTGGCTCGAATCACGCTACGGGTTCCTCGAGAGTTTATGGTCAGTCTTTATTACACCCCTAGATACACTAGAGAGGAAATTCGCAATGCGTATCCACTATAGCTAAGTATAAAGCAGAAGATCGTTTTCTTACCTTTACGTGTTCCTGCATGCTATTCGCATTTTTGAAAATGACGGGCTAGTGATGCTACTCAAAGCTTCTAGGATATTTTATCTCAGAATTTTTGCTTCCTTGTTCTTAAAGCTACTCCGAACCACTCAGTTGAGTCAAAGTTCAGGTGAGATAGGATTTGAAATGTTTGGCTTAAAGTTCGCCGGCTCGGTAAACTTTCAAAGCATCATCTCTTTTACCCGATTTTTTTTTCTCTTCTTTTCTTTTTTTTTTCACTCTGTCTTTACAGTTTCGCCTGTGCGGCGTGACGAAAAGTGGCGGAAAATTGTCATTACCCGTGAAGGAACGGATCACCCTTGGGGATGGTGCGAAAGATATTTTTCCCTTAAATAAAATGGCGAAATCCAATTTTCCCTACATTCTTCAGTCAGGATATAGGGTAGCTATTCGTAATTGGTAATATATTTTGTATTTCAAGGTGAAACCGGTAGAAAATATTTTTTTCATTTCCATCGAATATCTCCTCAGACATCTATTTACGCTTTTGGGTGATAAAATAGAGAACAAACCACCTGTACAATACGTTAACAGTACACCCTCCCGGAAACAGCAAGAAACAATAATGACTTTTCAGCTTCGTTGAGGCCGGATTTCCGCTTGAACAAATTCGACGGTTCGGCTACTACCTACCACGTTAAAATAACCAACAAACGGAATTTTCCTCTCTCGAAGGCCGTAACTTCCTGAAACAGGAAATTTAACGCGAGGAAGACATCCCGGGTACAAAACCTTTCAGCCTTTAATACAATCCACCAATTCAAGTGTCACCTTGTTCGATACTGTTACTTTTGAAGATATAGGTAGGTAGATATCTCCGTATTCAAAGGCCCTTTCAAAGTTCTATACTAACATTTTGAAAACGCTGAAAGCGAGCTTTCACACAATGACTGTACGTGTTGATCATATTTCTTTACATATATAAGTTCGCGTGAAAGCGTTCGTTGTATACGTATCAGGTATATTCTGGAGACTAGAATCTACCTTGAATAAGCACGAGGAATGAAGAAAAGGTTCTTTTAGGGGTAAACAAGCTTTATAGGTGCATTTCACCATCTTTTTTATTTTTGTTTATTTTTACTTCACATGCAATCCTGGATAACATTCTACATATTGTATACATGCCACATGGCATTAACATGGCAATAGTATCGGCAGATCATATTAAAGGTCGATGTATCCCATGTCGAGTCGCTACCTGGCATTCCGAGTGCTTTTGAGTTTCCGAGAGTCGTGATGGGGCTAGAGATCTTTTCAGAACGGTCTCAGTGTCTGGGTGGCTAAAAACAATTCAAGTCAAGAAACCGAATTTTGGAATTTCCAAAACGGCAAGGCTGACATGACAGATGTCAGTCTGTCCGTCAGTCTGTCTGACAAATTCGCCGAATAATCTCAGAAACGTTTAATGAAAAACTGTTAAATTTACAGGGTTGTACATAAAATGCGCCAAGCTGGCACTGCCATGTCCTGACGTTAACTGGCGTTTGCCTGGTCGCCACATTGCGATAGTTTCCAATCTCCCAAATGTAAACTACTCGGTCCCCTAGGACCTAGGTGGTATATCAACCTGGCAGCCACATAACTTGTTCATGAAACCGCATACATGTGATATCTAGATTCCAGACATTATAGCTGAAACGTGGCATCGTGAAACTTCATGATTTCTTCGTGGTTTTCACATTGCAATGAGAAAGTGTCGCAATGTCACTGCCAGAACGATGCCACCGTAATGCTATGGAATTTCGCCACCTAGCTGCCAGGTCAAAATCATAAATAAACCATGTTGTTCGTCCAGCTAGCTGCCATCAAGGGGCGACATGGGTTGGTCGTCGTTACCAGGTAAAAGCCAAGATACGACCGACATGGTGGACGCATTAGTTGGGTATGTTAGCCATATAGTGGCCGGATGGCTGCCACTTGACATTGCTACCCGCGGTATCGTAGGTACTCCTAACAGTTTCCAAAAATTATTTGAAAATGTTTAAAGCGTAGAAATTCAACAATCTCTTCGACTTATATTTCTGAATTCAGTCCCTCCAGACATAGGTATGACTTTAACTGAACTTATTCACGACCTGCAGTTCGAGGTAAAAGAGAATACCATCCATTCCACTTGCCACGATTGACTGCTCTGTGAAGTCTGAGACAAAGCCAAGCTCGATCTACTACGTATTCCAATAATCCACTGCACCGACTACAGAAATTCGATGAAAGCTCTGAAAGTTGATTCGCAGAAGGTTGGCTTGACGATAAGCTAATTCTGAGCTCGAACGCAGTTTGTTACTAAAATGAAGACACTGTCGAAGACTCGATGATGGCTCGCTCCGGAGGCCCGGGTCCTTTGGGAGGCAGAAAAAGCCTGGCATACAATCGATTTCTTTCGCGTGGTCAGAAGGAGATGAAGCAACGTTTTAGTCATCGTTAGCAAACTTTGGAGGACATATGATTAAAATGTTATAACAGATAGAGATTTGCGATCAAGAAGATCCAACGAAATAATCTCTTTCACAATGTTTAACTTAAATTTTTGTCTCTTTCGCGTACCTATACCTAATTGAGAAAAGGGTTGACGGCTATCCAAACAACCCAAAGAACCAACGACGTGAGCTCTGCAGCGTCGGATTTAAGTCAATTACAACGTACTTCAAGTTCGTTTAACGTCATAGCATTTATGTAACATGCGACATGCGAACGCGTAAACTCAATTTAACGCACCGCTTGTGCTGCTCAAAGCTAAAACGACACAAGCCAGTAAATGATTAATATTTTTGTCTTGTTTTCACTGCCTAATACCGTACATACAGCCTTTATCAAAACCTCCTGTAGGGCGACGTCAGTAATTTTTTCTGAGCAAACACAGTAGCGTCCAATACTGAAAATGAGAAAAACAAAAATTTGTGGAGTAACTTCCAAAAAAATCTCGTCTTCTCTCTGGTAAAATAATAGTATCGCTGTTGTATTTTTGCAGCATATTCGATCCGTGATATAAAATCAATCGCCAATTGCTTGAAACCGTCACAATCTCCACAAGAATAAACAAAGAAAAATACACACACACGTAAAAAGAAACAAAAAAAAAACGAATAACAGGGGATAATGCGAAAGAATAATACGACAGATAGTGCATGAAATCAATTATGAATCGCATTCGATTCGATAAAAGTTTAATATCGAGAAAACTCTTAACGAAAAGTCAAAGTCGAAAAGAAAAAGAGGAGGAATAATTTTTATCAAAGTACATTTGACAGGTAGTCCAAAACTTGAAGATCGATGGAAGACCCTTCTAAGAGTGGCTTAGGTGGGTGTGCCCTTTACTCTTTCGAAATTCACCCCAGAGACTGTCATCTATTTCTGACGTATTAGCTCTACTATACACACCGGACTCTTGCCGACCCCTATAACACACGTCCGTCTAGGTAAACTCAAACATTTTCTATAGACGAAAACACAGAATGGTTCACTATATTTCAAAGGGGTGAAAAAATGTAATCGAAAACGCGTTCAAACAACAATAACAGCCATACGATGACCGGCTTTATTAAATATTGTTTCAATAAAGCTCTTTCCGATTCAATAAAAGATATATGTATAGAAGAGTATGTGAAACGATTTCCCATGAACGGAGATTGTGAGAATTTAATTTTGCGAGTTATCACAATCAGACGCATCACTTCTCGAGAACATCGCTACTATAATATTAGTTTATACCTCTCTTATGCTACTGATAAAAATTATTCCGTTTTTTATGTGTCAATTTGGAAATTTTTTTCCGACTCGTTTCTCATCTGCAGATCCTTAATCACAGCATATAGGAATTCAATCGAAGAGATATTTAAATTGTATTCCAAAATATCCAGTTCTTGCCTAATTAAGCCTGAAGTGATTTACTTCCATCTCAAATCCATCCAATTCATGGCTCGAGGTTCATACATACATAATGCAAGTATAGGTCAAACCCTTAACGCCAAAGGGTTAACTGCAATTCGCCCATTTCAACCAAAGCTATGCATCATTTGACCAAAGTACGTGTCTGCTTGCCACTAGCCCTTCTCACTGCAGTTATATACGAAAATGTGATTCCATCACTTGTGATCGCTACAGGGCGATAATCGAACTAATCTCCGCTCGTGGCTGCGGTTGAAGCAAACTGTGAAACAACTCCACACAAAATAAAGATACATTCGAACTCAGTTCGTACGAGATAAAGCGATTGATGATGGGCGATATCGAAACTCTATTGAAAATTGGTGATATGATTGCTCACTAGGATCTCAGAATCGGGAATTAAGTCACTGAAGGGAATGGATACGCAGTAAGTTGCATTTTCGTTTGATCGATATTGCCGTAATATAATCATGCCACGATGTGTTTCACTTTATTATTCTCTCATTGCTTCTAAATCGTCCCATCCCATCGTAGCCAGTATTACAAGTAGAAATGGAATTGGTTGGTCGGTCCATTATGCCATGAAGATCGTGAGCTCATTGTATATAGATATACATACCTGTACGTACACACTTTTAAGACGCACTGAAATTTCCGTAATTTGGGTAAATTTAAGGAGAAGTCTATTTCACGGAGCCCCTGCAACACCTCTGTTACTTTATACAGTATTCGAATGCTTAGTCAGAGAAGCTCGACTGTGGGGAAGTCTGCAATTAACTGTAAATTAAGTAAAGCTTCCAGTGTAGTCGCTCGAATGAAAGAAATTAAAGCAGATATTCTTTACCTTTTCTGCTTTATACATCGTATCTCAAGATGTTGAAATGCTGAATTATTATCAAAAAGAATGAATTCCCGAGGAAGTTGCAAATATTTTCAGCACAGTCGTGGATATAATAGAAGGAAAAATGATTTTTCAACTTTCATAAATCACTCCTTCCTATCGGAAGGACAGGATAACTTCCGGACTTCCGGAATGATCATACATCAGATTCACGAGTTGGCTTTTAGCCAGAATTTTTAATCTGTATACTCCATTGGCAAAAGCATAAGTTTTATAGAACTATCCTGAAGAAAGTCGATATGAGCTTTATATCACACGACTGATTCCGCTCAGATTTAGAACAAGGCCTTTGGAATTGGTCACATACTTGAACGAACTAGAAATTCTTCCAACCAATCTCGAATTAAAGTCTGAAAGACACAAGCTGCTGCAGTGAATATCAAGTATTTCCCACGAGATAAACGAAGATAGATTGCAAGAAAATCTAACCCCCATCTATCGCGTATCCTACTATAAAATTCCTCAGAAATTGCTCGTTTCGTTGAACCCTAGTCGAAGCGATTTCATTAGAGAGAAAAAAAGAAAAAATAACATGATAAGGTACACCCACCTATATGTATTAATACTTTCGCCATATAAGACTGAAAAAATACTACGAGTAAAATTTTCGTTTTAGTCACATTATATGGATTATAGATGATATTCTAAATATTTAAATATGGGTGGGTATATTTTATTGAAAAATTCATGTTGCTGTGAAAGAGAACTCTTGATTATTATAATTACCAAAAATTAGATGATTGAGTGATGATTATGAATGGAAATTTGATTAGATAGAAAAATTGATTTTAATAACATTGAAGGGGCGTATATGGAATAATCGGTGGAATAAGTGGTGTGCGACGACGTAGCTACCCTTCAGTTTACTCACCCAATTTAAAGAATGGGATTTTTCGTCCTTATATAACGCGAGTTTGTAAAAGCGATAATTCAAAATTATCCAAAATTCAGACAGGCCAGGTCCGTCGCGTACGTACGTCGCGAAATTCAACCTGTGAAATTAACGAGTGGTGATAAAATCCGTCGAGGGATTCGAGATTTAGGTTTGACTTTGAATTCCGGGGATCGTCAAATATAACGAAAATCGCGCGAGTAGAGAGCCAACGTCAAACTGTTTCAAAGCCAAGCGGAAAATTGTGGAAATTGGATCATCGAAAATCAAACAATTACTGTACTGGTATAGCAGCAATCACTTTAACTCAATATAATTGGAATTTGCGTGAGACCTTACTTTCCTTTTTGGCTTTAATTAAAGTAGTATCAACGCTCCGATCACATCGTTTTTTTATTTCTTTTTTTTTCCATGATAATAGACCATAGAAATTTCTCAGATAATGGAATCGGCGAAGATTGTCTAGGATGTAAAGGTAAAGAAGATATTGAAATGCCGGGTGCACCTTGAGCTCATCCATCAATGTTTCAGAACTGAAGAGGCGATAAAGATAAAAGAAACGGTGTGTGATCGATCTGAAGACTGGAAACTGAAGGAATTGAAATAAATCGTTGCCGTGTCTGATTCGGAGCGAATACCAAATTTATTCACGGTTGATAAAACTTTAAACTATTCATATTATTTTATTCTACGAAGCCTGTAAACAAATTCGCGAATGTAAACGGAAATTTCGTACCTATAACTGCGCGGGGAAATCGGAATTTCACATTTCAACGTAAATCAAACTTGCTTTTGTCATTCCACGTTCTCCACCCTCACATTCTGTTACAGGTATAATACATTTCCGATTTCAGTTCTAGACGTACGGTATTCTCTCCGGAACCATCATCACAATAGATTCACTCCATGGAATGTCAAAGGAATTCCCCGGACAACATTGTCCACTGTCTCGGATTTTCGCGCTTCAACAACGTGCTTATGCGTTGATTCTAATTCAAAGGAGTCAGTGAGGCTGATCGAGGACCCGCGATCCCTTCGTCAGGGCAGATATACATCACGTCAGAAAACAACCAACCCGTCCGTCAGTTCTCAACGTGCCTGAGCCGACGGTGGTGATGGATTCGCGTTCTTTTTCTTTTTTCTTTTTGTTTTTTTCTGTTCTTATTCTTTTTGGTTTTTCTTTTTTTCGTTGAATGAGAGAGTGAGACCTACAACCCGGTCGAAAAATTTCGTCCAAGAGTGACGTTCGCCACGTACGTACCACTTTAAGGTAACAAATCACGTTCAATGAAGTCAGAGTTCAACCTTCTGCAGAAACGTAATTTCGATGATTTATCGTTTGAAGAGTATATACATGGTAGATATTCGAAAAATATGATCGCGAATGTCTTGAACCGTTTTCTTGAAAGTACCACGAGGAAAAATAAACGTTTATGCTCACGTATAACAGTATGTATATTATCCAGGCTGCTATCTGCAAGACGATAGAACGAAATGACGATGCAGCTTCTACTATCTGCAATTGTAGCACAAACTGGCTACCTCAGGGGCTAGCAATCTTCACAATATCCACGACATCAGCGAGTTTCGCGTAAAACGAATATATAGTAGTAGGACAGTCGCAATTATTTTCCCACCAATAAACAAAGTCAAAAACACAGAATACAATCCTCGGATATGGGACTCTCTTTCGTATTATATCATTGCAGAGAAAATCTGAAAATTGACATCAAAGAACGACCAACTAACTAGGATAGATATTTATATTCTCTATATTTTCCCGAAAGTATGAGAAAAAAATTTACTCCAGAGACAGAAATTAAGGCTAGACACACAGTTTCTTTCGAAACTGTTGCTCTGGTTCAGAAACTCAATGGAGCTCGGCATCTTATCATGAAATAATCTTCTCTAGGCTGATGATGTTGATACTATATTAATTAAAATTAACCACCCTGTAGGCTGTACTTATATGTACATAGCAATATATATACACACAGCATATATATACATATACATATTATATATAGGTATGAGCTGCAGGCTACAGGGTATGACGTCCCATGTATACTATACAGTAGACTCTCGTTAAGAGCAACGTATGTATGCATACATACGTAGATACATACGTGTCTCACTCCCACCTCCATGTCTAATTTCTATACTCTCATGCGAGAGCGAGAGAGCGATTATTCCCGCTTTTAACGAGAATCTACTACACCTGGTATATAGGTAAAGCCTGTCCATCAAGCTTAGGCCATTTGATAATGCTAATAACTCGCAGAGAATTTGCGCTTCACAAAGATATACCAGGACAGTAACTTTGGGGTGAAGAATGGAAGGGGTGGATGTAAGAAAAGCGTAGGTCGAAGTCAGGCAGTGGTTAAAATAAATGGAGAAAAACGTTATAAGGTGTTTTGAGGGATTCCACAAAATTGAAATAAATTCTGGAGCTCAACTGAGCGCATTACCTATACTTAGCATACCATTCTCAAAAAAATAGTGTGTCCGTTTTCTAATTAGGAGTAAATCAGTTACTCTATTCATTCCTATTTTCTAAACTACACCATGATTTTGACGATCTGGAACACTTCGCTAAGCAGTCTCAAAAAAAAAATGCCAACGGGCTGTAATCAGATTATCAGATAATCCCTTCTTCGAACCGTTCCTTCAATTAGTGTAAACCGGATAGATAAGCTGAACATTGAATAGCTGAGCTGGTTATTCTCGCGGCGGAACTCAAAGCGTCGTAAGGCCTGCGGGGTGGTGAAGTACATTAAGAAGGGTAAAGCGAATCTTGAAACACCAGCAGAGCTTGCTCGTGCTCTAGCCGCTACCTGGGTGAAAAGCACACTTCCAATAATCTCTCACTTGGCATTGTCCGCCATCTTTCCCTTCCCACATCAACCTCCTTATACCTTCGTTAGCTCCTGGACCATTCTTATGTGTGGCGGATTAAAGGTCCGTTTCCACGGTCGCCCACGTCCAAGGTTTCACCGTTTTGTGACTCTTTATTCGCTACCAGATCAAAGGTTTTCTTCGAGACAACGAGACAGATTCGCAGTTGCCTTTGACCCCATTTTATAGAGGAAAAACGAACTTGCAGGGTCCGAATGAAATCGTATTTCTTCTGAAGAACCTCTGAGGCAAATGATAATCTCGAAATAATTTTTCATTAAACTTTTCTCAGCGCGATTAATCCGCTGGCAATAATTTTTTTTAAATACCAACATGGATGCAGATATAATAAAGCAAAAAGTATTTCCGTTCGAATAAAAAGACGCAAATATTTCTCGATGCTTTTGTATGAAAAATAGCCATAAGCTGACGTACGAGGGTTAAATAGCCGATACTGTAGAAAAAGGAAGAGAAAGTTTGATATTCTTTAATTGAGAGAAAATGAAAAAGAAGCGAGGCGACTCTTACAGTGGGAAAAGGCTATTTGACTAAATTGAATCTGCATAATTTTATCTCTTGCAGTGTTGAAAAAAAAAACAAGAAAAAAGTTGAGAAAAAATACGAGGAGAGTCGAGGCCACCTTCAGATCCTGACTCTAGAAAAGATGAAGTGAACTCGAGAGCGAATGAAACGGAATTCGTCGTTGGAAGATAGGGAAAGTGAACTTCGATCCGAGGGAAATTGTTAAAATTTTTACTTATTTTTTTTTGTTTTTTATTCTTCTACGGCAACACAAGGAAACCAACATCACTTCTATTTGTGGACCACGTTGCCATTACCGATTCGTGGCTATCGCTGGCACATGACTCTCCGAACGACCCGTGCTAGATCTTGGAACTCGATTCAATTTCGTACCGATAAGCTCCTGCCCTTTTTTCTTACCCGGAGCTTTTCCCCGGTGTCCCATCATAGCCAGATGTTGTACCCTAGGGAATGACATCCTTCAATCCCTAGCCAGTCACCAGTCTCCAGTATGGTCTATAGTCTTGCCTAGCGAATCCACACACCTAACTCTGCATATGACAAAGGGGTGAAAAATATTTCCGCTTTCTTTCGCGCGGTTTTCATCGTTTGAAGCGTTTTCAGTCTTTATTTCCATCTTTTTTCCCCGTGGAACAGCCAGTGGCGACATGAGACCTTCCACCCCACTAAATTCTCGTTGTTTTCCCTTTTGTTGTTCTGATTATGCTTATTCTCTTTCTTTATTTCCTTTCCTTTATTAGATCTGTACCTAACCCGGTGCAGGTAATATACATAATTCACGGTATTACTATACAAAGGGTATTATCTCCGAGGATTAAGACAGGACCTCAAAAAATGCGTAAATCAGTTTATACCAGACTAAAATGTGAAGTGAAGGATTTATGTGGGGATCGACCCTTTCACATAAAATCATATGTGATCTCTTCGCATGTCTGTACACGCGATTATAATTCAATGAACATACCCCTCGCAGTTTCTCGAATTGAACTTCTTCTTCCAGTTGCAATTCCATTCTTCCGATTACGTTTGCAATTTCAAAATAACGGACTTAAATAGCGAGAAATTTGAAAATTGAACTAAATTGAGCAGAATTTCGTCTGTTCTTATCGGTGCGCGATGTACCACGGATATAGTGGCAAGTTGATCTGAGCGTATCACACTTGGAAATAGGACAACCCTACGAACTAACTCGATTCCTAGGTCACAGATATATATACTTCGTGTGCAATCTCGTACTGTTTCTCACTCTTCTTCTCTATCTCTGTTCCTATATCTCTCTATCTCTGTATGTCCATGTGTGAGTATAACAGCTACCTGAACAGATATACCTATATACTCTATCACTCTGCACACGGAGAAAAGGGTTACTCGGAAATCGCGCTCTATCAAAGTACGGATCCGGATTTGTCTGTGTCTCAGCGTTGCAAGCTCTGCACTTTATCGTTGCAGGATTTTCCGTATATAGGTATGTATAGGGTGGTCCTTATTTTGATCATTTTAGAATTTCAATGCTGCCATGGACCAGGACGTCTCCAAATATATACTAAAAAAATGTAGCCAGAAGCCCAGGTTCCTCAATGTTTCATCTGAATGGGAAAGTTCAAGGGCTTTGGGTCAGTACTTAGAATTGAGATAGAAGCCTGAAGTTTTGACTACATTTTTTTTTTTTTTTTTTTCGTATATTTGGAGACGTTCTGGCTCATGGGAGCATTGAAATTCTAATATGACCGAATTAAGGACCACCCTAATGTGCATGTATGTATAATGTATTAGAATATCGGGTACCTATCAACACGTCAACGCGTTACTTTTCTGAGGGTTCCTTCATACGTGCTGTAAAAGTGTGAACGATACCTCGGAACTTTGCTGATGAGTGTGGGTCGGATGAAATAGAGACAGGCGTAAGAAATAACGGCGAGAAACAATATGAAAAATGCTGAAAGTATCGAAGTATTTACATATATACACGAAAGCCAAAAGTACGAGGGTGCCACCAGAACGTGATATTTTCTAAATTCATTCTCACGTTTCAACGTGGGTATATACTTACAGGCCAAAGAAGAATAATAAATAATGCAGAAAAGCACGTTTTTGATGAAGGCTAACCCATGATGTGAGTTTGCGAAATATTTTCTGCGTCTGAGCATGCATCTACATAATGAAATTTATACATCGGCTATAACAGCGTATTATATGATGTAAAAGATAATATTTCGCGAACTGCAGGTTCCGAAAAGTGAGAATAAAAGAAAAGGTATGTACGTAGTCAGTAGTGCTTTTATCCTCATCAAAACTACGGTCTGAACAAGAAAAGTCTTTCAGTTTATGTCGGTCTGGGTAGGCCGAATCGTGAGGTAGAAACATATGGGGTATTCCACGTCAAGTGGGTCACTTTTTGAAAAACTGGCCCACTTCACGTGGAATGCCTCATATAGAGACATTGCGTCAAGAATGAGAGTGGGAATGACTCAACTCCATTATACTGTCCAGCATTAGTTTTATTTTTTGCTTTCAGTTCTGCGGGGTATTTCAGTTTCACCGCTGGACATAGCCAGTTTATTTGCTACAATTCACAAAACTCTTATATTTTACACCATACCTTTCCATGGTGATAAAATAATACAAAGATTTTTCCCAGAGGGACAGGGCGAACAAAAACTCAACCTGAACTTCGTACATCTGCAATGTAAGAACCTGAATACATTTTCGTATATTCATAAGGGTAGATGCGTGTTATTTGACTATTTTCATAAACTGTTACCACATATTTAATTTATTTCTTGTTATACATGTATGTGGCGACGAACAGACTGATAGGGTGCTTATGTAAAAATCTGCCCATTTTTCATCGTATATTCAGTTCATTGTGATCGCAATTTTGTTTGTCTAGTTATTAGGTACCCACCAACGCGGATAATACCCGTTTTGTATTATCACTTCTCGTAGGAAAGCTCTACATCACTTTCGACCAATTTTGCTGTTAAAGCACCGCTGGTCGTCTCAATTTGGAACGATTTGGGTAGAATTGCATCTATATAGTAAAAGTGCCAGTACCCTAATAAATTTCAACACCAACATGAGGGTGGAACAGTGTGCTTTGCGACAGCTAAGATCACTTTGACGATATTATGTTCTTTTCTCTCTCTCCCTTTTCTCTCGTCTTATGCGAAAAATACGCGTTAACGCCGCGTCGATAATCATTATCGTCACACTTTGGATACCCGCAGGCAAGTAGGTATACAACGGTGTAACGGACCGGAGGAATTACAGGTGGTAAATTATTTCTTTTTTGCGCAGAGTGAATCAACCGCGATTAGGAAAACGGCGAATCGCTTGAATGGGCCATTTGGAGAAAACTTTGTTAACTGCGAGAACTGCTGACTATTCAACTTTTTCAATACCTCATATTTTCCGTTTTCTTTTCAAGATGTTCTTGGTATACAAATATTTGCAAAAATTACAGCTGGTGAAATTTTAATTGCTATTGCTATTCCATGACTCGAATTAATAGAGCTTCATTTTTTAAAAGGAACAAGAAAAGCCGGATAATTATTTTTCTGCAAAATTTTCACATAGCTATAGAAATTCTTTTCAAACGCGATACTTTAAACGGCGGAATAGTGTTAAAGAAAATCTGTTTATACCGTAACTGCGAACTATTGTGGAGGTCATCAAATCTCTTATTCCCTCCCTCCACTATTGTCCGCGTCGACAGCAGCTCCGAATCGACTTAGCAAACGCGTCCTATGAAGTCTCGAGGACTATTGTTACCGCAGTAAAATAATATAAAAAAGGCACAAAGTCACCAAGAAGAAAATAAAAAATAAAATAAAACCAATGTGATTAAAAGTACTGCAGCTTTGAATACGCAAAGAGATTTTCTCGCTAGAGAAAACACCGCCTTAAAAACTTTAAAGGAATTTTTTCTTCACTTAAAATTAAACCGAACTACGAAGTTTAGCGCATTTGCTAAGAAGACGTATAATAAATTCTCTTCCCTTATTTTTCTCGAACATTCATACATAGGTGAAATATTTTTATTCATTGATAAAATCATACAGGATTTCACACATATGACTCGAAAACATATAATGACGGTGGTACTAATTATGCGAGGCGATTTTGCTCATGTTGAAAAGAAACCGGCAGATCTATAGCCACCTCATCCGTGTAGCTCGTTTGACCCAGTCGTGACGTGCGGTTCAGAAAGGGACTGAGGATAAGATGGAAGGGTGAAAAGCAAAGAGAATAAAGGGCTTCTGACGAATACGTACTTGAAGAAGTACGTGTCGTTGGCGTATCCAAAGAACGGGACCGTGTACGTGAGCATCCAGATGTTACCACCTCCGCAATCGTAGTAGGGCTTTGACCACCGACCATCTTCGTATTTCACCGTTAAAATTTCATCCTCCACGCGTACTGTATGCGCACTTTCGTTGTGGGTGTAAGAATGGAGGCCTGCAACAGATGCAAAACACGTATAATCATCATCACTGCAGAAATATAATCATCATTATACAAGGTATTGGGATTAAATTGCATGGGAAATGGTGATTTACGTAACTATGGCCTGAATGAAAGGTTTAGAAATCCGTCATGAAATGATAAATCCTTCTATGACTCACAGGAAAACGAACATCATATAAATTCTGCATAAATTCACACTGGCTTTACTATTCAGTGTTGAAGTACTCCTAGCCAAACTAGAAATTCCCTGCGGTGATCCCGCAGTTCGGACTTATATTAATAGGAGAATGTGGGTTCTTGTATACGCGGTTAGTGTCACTAGTGTGGGTATTCACTTCAACAAGTTGTACAAGTGGGTGCCATTTAATATTTTCGGTACATGTTCTATAAATGGTTTTCGGATTCGCTCATCAGCAAAATGAGTATGTAATCGAAATTCAGTACGAAGTTGTCCCAAGTGTACCACTCAGCCGCCCTGTACTACAGTATCCCTAAAGTCCCTGCTAATTATCCGGTTAAACCTTACCCACCGGATATCATATACGACCGTAAAAGCTCCCACACAGTTTATTCGCGTACGTTGGAAAATCTTCGTTAAATTATTATCATCCCTCAGCAAAATCGACTGAAGAGTCGCGATCGGAGTAGCCCAAGCGTTACACGATCAAAATTATAAGAAAAAAAAAGATTCTCTATACGAGGAATGAAACCATTCTAAATCGGCGTTATTACTTACGCATGCATGCATATGACTCAAAAAGAAAAAGGAAAGGCTTTGAAGTCCCTGCTGGCACTTGGAGGGTCGCGAACACCGCGTACCTACATTGATCTCCGTTAGTGTCCACGCTCTTCACAATTATTTTACAATATTTGAAATATTGGTATCGCCAACCTTTGACCCGTTCACAGGCACTCTTGCGTTTGCTTGGCTTTTTGGGTTTCCGGTACGATGAATTCTGTACGAAAATTAGCCGGTTATCTCCCGAAATAATGACAATTGTCAACAACAGACGACACCTCTTTATCGTATGGAACATGCAGCTTTGATATTTTCAATTTTTTTTTTCTTTTTTTGTTTTCAATTGTCATTGTTGCGTACGTGTGTCTATACAGTGTATACCATATACAAGTATTCACTATCCGTCATCTCCGCGTCCGTCACACCGGATTTTCGGATTGGGCCGTTCATTGTTCGAGCAAATAAAAAACGGAGGGAATTTTTTATAAATAATTTATAGGCCCGGTGTCCCACCTTAATACCTTTCTTATTTAAGTATGATCTGAATTTATTTCAGGAACCATTTGTCTCCGCAGATTTCAACTCCTTAAATGAATTTATTCACTCTTTCGATGTTGATTAAAGCATTACGTTAATTTCGCTCAGGTTCTTTATATATCCAACGGTTCATCATCAACGAGAAAAAAAGGTTAATCTAGCAAGGGCGAATTAGAGAAAATAATATTAAGGGACGGTGGTTGGATGTCTGGATGTCGCGTCCGGGTGGGTCATATTAATTTCAACCATTAATTAGCCACGACTCTCAACCTTCCATATACTCCTGAGGCGTTAACTCCCTTGAATCTATTTCGAAAATTAAATCTGATGTGAAAATATTATTTTCAACGTTCACATATTAATATAGAAGTTGACTAGAGTTGGCTATTCACGCTCCTGCAGCCTGGCGAGACGAGAATATTGCATCAACATTTAATCAAATACTGCAAGTGCAGCCAATGGCTTCGATTAAAAACATAATTAATTTTTTAATTTTTTTTAAATCAAACGTCACCCACATATTCTTACCGTGTATATTAGTTTCTCTACGAGTATAATATAAACGGGAAAACAAGTTCGAACTGTTCGCAACAATTTTATTCTTGATTTTTGCTATACAAGCACTTGTGCAACATACCTAATAGAATCGAAACACAAAATTCACGCCAGTGTTTAGTAATTCACATTAACTACACCTGCTAATTACATCCGTAGTAATGAATTTCTGGAAAATAATAATTATGATCAATTTCAACGGTGCAATATACCATACATAGGTATATCTCTTTTTTTATTGTAACATTATACTCTGATCAAAGCCGAAACCTAAGAGAGATTGATATTTGTCAGTAAAATCGTCTCGTGGCTGTATAAGAGGTTCGGAATTGATTTCATTGGCGAAAGTTCGGGAGGTAAAGCTGTTATTCCGACTTTATCTGGTCGGTTGTTTGCTCGTTTGTTCGTCCGGTGCTTGAAGAAATTAATTAATTATAATTTATGAGGAAAACAATCGTTTTCTCCGAGCCAATTACTTTATGGAGAACCTCAACCCCTAGACGGTAGACTTACGTTTCTTACCCGTTATTGAGTAGAAAATACGACGCCAGTTAATTAACGTAGACTTTTAAATGAACTTTTATAACGCTCTCCCGTCACAATTTCGACAAAGTTGAAGGAATAAAATCTACGTACCCTCAAGCCATACCAGCTTTATTTTACAGTTACAAAAATGTTACGAAAAAGTTTTTAAAAATACATCGGATCGTTTGTATTTCGGTATTTTTATTCGCCAGTGGTGTTGGTCTTTGGTAATGTACTTTATCAACTATACTGTTCATTCGTTACACTCGCGAATTGTGTAGTACACACAATACATATTCACGGCTATCCTATTCCATCGGCTTTGCCGAACATGTGAAGAAAGATGTTTTAGTCCGTCTTCATCTCCCTCTTCTTATTTTTTTTCTTTCTTATTCTTCCTCTGCGTATTTCTCTCTCAGCTTATTCAGCAAAGCCTGTTCGCCTCTGAACACTGAAATATCACCTAAGGAACCTTCTCAGTCCGCGCGTCTAATACCATTTTATCCAATTTTATTCCGTTCTATTCCGTATTTTACGGGGCACCTTGACGTCTGCCTTCAAGCTTATTGCTAGTCAAACGAAGAGCTATACTTTGTACAAAGTTCCCGTCTTTTCCAGTATTCGAAAATAAAACGAATCCACCAAATGTTTTATGATTAAATATCCAGACAGGCGGACATACCTGTATATATACTATAGGTATACACATGGTGATATTCCAGGGACATCTCAGTACTGCAAGTCTCGGACCGTCAGGCAGCTGATAAATATGTGCGCGAAATTATCAGGTTTGCCACTCGACTATTAGGTAGCGATAGTATAGTCAAAATTCGATCAACGCGATCGTAGCCACAGATCGCAGATGAGAAATAAAAGGAAAGAAAAATCCACGAATCAATCCCTGTAAGTTTTTCAATTAGCGAGTACCTATCTCAGAGAGTTATAAATTATGATCAACCGAAGGGATGAAATTTTTTGACAGCGATAACATTTTCCTGTTTCATCTTCTAGTCGTGTCAACGGATGCACGTGTAAGCCATCCGATACACTTTCACGGCTACAAATTTTACATAATGGAAACAGTTCGTTTCAACGAAACACTCCGGATGACGAGCTCGCAAAGTCCGAACCAAATTCCGCCCCTAAAAGATACGATTCTCATACCTCAGGGTGGTTCAGCGAGAATTCGTTTCTTTCCTGACAACCCTGGTGACTGGCTCTTCCACTGTCACTTTGAATGGCATATGGCCATTGGTATGTCTGCTATCTTCCGGGTTCAAGGTCCGATTCCTGCACCACCACCAAACTTCCAATCATGCTGCAATAACTTCGATCCAATTTCGATAAACAGCTGCCCGGCTTTATTCGGACTTTTGGGATGATTTGTACCCCGAATATCGCCGTGGCGAAGTCCTTGATACTACGTGTTGCTCAACGATATGGCCAAGGATTGATTTACATATTTAAAATAACGATAATATGGATGGAAGGAGGTTTGTTCGTTAATTAATCGAGACTGATATTGTATATATGAAAGCAAAATTTAAGTTATAGTTCGGAAGAAGGTACGTACTTATCCATCAGATTGATATAGATATTGATACAAAAATAAAGATTATATACGTTGTATGAAAAATGATGATGCATTAGCGATATGAAGTGAGAGAAATTATTCTGAGGTCAAAGGAGCTGCGTGAAATTTCCATCAGCGATTTTTACGCTGTGTTGTTATCTGGAGATGATTCCAAGTATTTACCACGATACTTTCCATCTGGGTCGTACTTTTCCGCCGAATATTTCAAATTACCGCGTTTTATTATTCGACTAAATTAACCCGCCTCGTTTCACGCTCCGAGGACGCTGAATTATATAACAATTAGGTAAACGCCTTTTCTTTTTGTTAGGGTTTCGGGTCTTGGATATCATCTGAAGCTTTGAGACCGGTAAAACGAACTTTTCTCTCTTTCACATCTGTATACTGTCATGTCGTGGTGGATCTCCCCTTTTCCGAATTTGGTCAGAATTTTAATAATCCTTGTCCCATGAGATCTTGTCCATTATTAATACTCCCGCGAAATATAATGCAAAATTTGATTTCATTGATTATGAATTCAATGAAATTTTGTCTGGAATTTTTATGGATGAAAAACTATGTTAAATTATAACAATAGCTGGTGTTCACCAAATTATTCCGCTTTTTAACTAAGGTAATTCGAGCACCCATTTAAACAAAGAACTTTTGATTACACCGGGGGGATTATTCAATGGTATAAAGTAGCCCCCTGGCTCATATTTCAGAAGCATTTAATTAGCTAGTCTTGCTCGTAATAGTACACGCTTTGTCCGAAGGAACCATGACAAACATTCAACTAAACGAAGAAACATCGTCGATGCGTCTTTTTCATCCATGACGCTTCGGGTCACATGAAATCGTATTTTCACTTGCTTGCCAAGATATTAGGTAACAAGTATCTAGTATTTCGGCGTGGTGAAGAAGAACAGTAGCTTCTATATCCACGATACGATGTTGAAGAATTTTTTGTGAGTTCATTTCGAAATTCCAATTCCTAATTGAACAAATCTTACATTTTCCATATTTGTACGTACAGCCAGAATCGTCACTCACCAGGACGTAACTGTGGAAGTATTCCTCTTTGAATTCAGTTATTAGAACATTGCGGTAAACAGTTTCGTAGCCGACTCGCGTAGACTATCACAAACGGCTAACGTAGTAACGTATTCAAAGCGACATGCTACAAAGTTCTGTCGCGTACCAACAAAGGTTGCAAACGCTGCAAACCTGACCAATTGCGAGAGAAACAGAAACACAGAAGTCAAAACTATAGTTGTTCACAAATACATATTCAGAAATGAGAAAAACGTACTTCTCGACCAAGCTAGGTCAACAAATCTTCGATGCCCCATCTGAATAACGGCCTCACATATAAATTATTAAAATGAAGAAATTCTTCGGCATGTTGTCACGAACGATGGTTTAGTGACGCTATACTTGGTTTCATAAATCAAAGTGTTGAGGACTTTCAGATTCAAATAGAAATCCACTTTTATTGAGCCAAGAGCGAGGCTGAGGGTTGACTTGGGTACCTTTTATCGTTGTTTATTCAAATAACAGACAAACGGGAAAAAAGCTGTCCGTTTTTCTTGCCATACATGCATACATCTTGTATAACAAGACCCAAGTGTCCCTCGACATTCTCGTAAGTTTACGAGACCGTCCTATACATGTTGGATAGCATTTGAATGCGGTACGTTTCCAGTATTGTGTCTTCTTTCATATTTATTCATATCTATAAAAAGGATATTCATATTAATATCCCGCAGACATTGAGCGAAGAAGGGAAGAAGGGAAGAAGGGAAGATGATTATGAGTTGAGTAATGAATGCGCAGAAGCCTGATATGTTGTCAAACGAAACCATAAGCTTTCGAAATTTTTCGCAGATTTATATTCTGTTATACTTACGTCGGTATATACGCACTTCTTCTTACCTGAGCTAAAAACCGCTCACAATCAAACCGAGGCTAAGAAGTAGGGGTTCTTCGTCCCTAAAGATTTGAAAATCTCCACTCCGTAGGCCTCGTTCCATTGCCGTTAACAATCTTGAACATAAAAGCTTGATATAAATAAAATTCCGTCCCTCGAAGGTATAAGCAACGCGTTTCCACAGTGCTGAGTTTTGAGAACGCAGCTTGGATAATTTAGCTAGGGGGGTAATGAATAATCGAGAGGGTGCCTGGGCTTACCCTAGTTTTCGCGCGAGCTGGGCTCGTTATTATGCTAATACAACCACGTACGACTTGGGTTCTAAGTTACGTCACTTCCTCCAAAATCTCGTGTCTTCGCTAGCCGGCTGTTTGAATAATTGCGAACTTCAAGATGCCTTCGACCGTAACTAATTAATAATTATATAAATTAGGCTTATTTATTGCTCAAAACTTTCAATAATTACGTGTAATCATTTACATCCAACATGAAGTTTCACTTCGTTTGAAATTTAAACCAAGTCCAATTTTGTATTAAAAACAATTGTTACTCTTATTCGAATTACCGGCCCTATATACGTGTCTAGAATCGATGGCTAATGAGAATCTCGCTAAAAAACAAGTCCCATCAATTATTCAACGGTCTGTTTCACCAGCCGCAAAAACTAAATCGGATGTTGATTTGTTGCACGAAACCTGGCGAATAATAAATTGCGTACGGAAAATTTCACAATAGGGGAGAATCCCGCCGTCTACGATATACCCGATTAGTATTTCGACCGGAAGTCGAGCAGACATGGACCAATACGTTTTTATAACAGGACGCAGAGGCAATACAATCGAGACCATCGCTGATGAATAATATCGAGGGAAAAATGCACAGCCATCATAAACACATGCTCCCAGGGGAGTAAAAGTGTGGGTAGTAGGTACATGACTGGCGTTTCATATTCGAGCACATAAAAAAAAAATTAAAAAAATTAAAAAATAAATGACACACTTTTCTCACCCGTTCATCTATTGAACGAGATACCTCTCCGGAATTCGACATTAAGGAGCCGTGATTGCATCCAACGGATAATCAATCAATCACTTTAGATTATTGTTTGTGCGATGCGGTCATACGTTGTTTCATCTTCAGACCCGTATGTCTGAAAGTATTCTATGAGGGTGAGGATAAAAACTTCTGAAGAGGAAGCGGTTCTAGAATCAAAGAGGAATACGAAAACGACGATTGACATATATAACACAATAGACAGAGCTGGTACGTAGGTATACAGCATAAAGAATGCTAGAGGTTGACACGTTTCAACTGTGAAAAGGATAAAAGCTTTGCTCGCTCGATGAAGTAACAAACAATAGAACCGGTGAACGGGTGAGTGAACAAAAAAGTTCGAGAGTGAAGTAGTGGCGTCGTCGTCCACAGATATATAAACGGCATTCCTACTTCATACACGCAGCTTCTTTACTTTTTTTTCTGTTTTCTATCATGTCATAACTTTTTGTATCCTTATAGAAAAGCGTACTAAAGCAATATACATGATACTGTCCACCATTTGCCATTACGATTTGAAAATCTTCTTTCATCTACCTCCGCAGGCGTCGCGTCGCCTCGCGTCGCGGTGCAGGTGGTAGAGAAACGGCTGAAAGTAATTCGCGTCAAATCTTTCCGCACGACAAACCTCTGGAGATTATCTTCGCGCAGTTTCAGCGCTATTTTCAGTGCTTTACTTTTACAAGCCTGAAATGTTTGTTGAAAGAACCATTACACTTGTATTGTGAAGTTTCGAGAATTTGGTACACCCACTCTCTGCGTTTTGGTACACTAAACTTCAACCATGAATAATCCTTCTGGGAGGCAACTATAAGCGGTTGATTAATGTGCAAGTACTATTTGAACAGCATAATATGACATGTATGTAAGAATTATAGGATAGTAGTTATCATGAGGGGAGAGCTTTATCGATCGCATTTTTTCTAATTTTACAACAACAAAAAGAAACTGTGGAAAAAAGATAACCGAAGCTGACGAATGATCGAGTTTGTAAATTAGGGGAAAAACGGGGTTGACTAATGACGAAAATTTTCACCACGTAATATCGAATGACGAAGTATAATGTTTACCAATTATCTGCCAGCTGATTGAAAAATGTAATTATTAATTTTCCGCTCAAACATATTTCGCGTCGATGAGAATTTGGCGGAGGTCCAACCATCAGCTGTAAATAGAATGGAGGTGAAATAAGATGATAAAGTCCGCTATTGGTGAAAATAAAGTTAATTTATTCTCTATAATAAAGGTATAAAACGTTCGTAACATAGATATTGAGAAAGTGGCTCAATGAGTTCTTATTTAGAGAAATTTTCTCCAGCGAAAGGGTAGGTAGGTGCTTGAATGAAATTGAAACGATTTAGAAATTGCAGAATAGAAAAAAATGAAAAAAAAATAGAAAAAAAAAAGGAAAAGGCAGAGCCGTCAGTACCTGTTGCTGTACTCTCAAGAGTTATAAAAAAATCTGTGATTCCACTCCAGTTTTAACTTTATAATTCTGTCTTATCGAAAATAATTCATCCCCCGATGGGAAGCTCAGATGCCGCTAGTTATATACCCTTCATTTGAATATTGCCTATAGATATATGTATAATACGATTCGATTCTTCATTCATCGCATAGATATATACTTGACTATAAAAGTTTACCGAGCAATACTTATCTGCATTGGGTACAAGGAGAAAATTTATTCCCAGGAATAATGCTGCGACAAAGAGCTCGTATAGTTAGGTAAGTAACCGAGGAAATAAGTTATACGCGGGAGTATACGTATCTATAGGTCCGTAGTATGGAAGCCGATCGTTCCATAGATCGTAAAAAATGTATGAAATGATATTATGATAACTGGAACTCTTTTATCGTCAAATCATGACACCTGACTTCTGAGCGAAGTTTTATACGCAAGTTTCATGACTTCTTGTAGTCGAAGAACCACGTAGCCCAAGCAAACTTGCACGCCCTTTTTACAACCAATATGAATGAAACGAGTTCACAGCCGCAGGCTACCGCTCATATGTATAGATATAGATTTTTCAAACTATGTATTAAATGTATACATGTATATCCTAGTTATATAGATACGGACTGTAGACGAGTATAAAAGGTAGAGCGACAGTAACGCTCGAAGCATATATAGTAAGAGAGAATCAGGGAGAAGAATCTTCCCCGAGACAGCATAAAGACCAAAGCCTAGGAAATATAATTTTATGATTTATTCCTTTTTTTTTTTTATTCTATTTTATTTCGTAAGGTTTGTAAAAGACGCGGCAAGGACCCTCTAAAATCTTTATTACAAGCTCTCTCTCGGATAGAAGATACACATTTACAACAGGGGGACAAATACTAGAATTTTCTTTCCTTAAAGCTGCCCCTATGATAGGCAACGAAATGTTATACAATATCACCGTTGAATGATAAACTTGGTAAGATTTTCTTTCTGTTTTTCACCCCGGGGGAAAAAATTCAGTGAAGTTTTTTTTTTTATTTTAATATCTTAGAAAATACTTGTCTCGAGGATAACTTTTATCGCCTAACGAGACTTGGCTCAGGTTCGTTTTAATATACTGCAGGTATAAATATCTGTTACAGGTATAATATTGGAGAAAAGGTTTGAAAAATTCTCGAGAGTTCGTGTTACGCGAAGAAAAAAAATTTAGCGATGAAGATGACGAGAAAAACAAGTTGGCAAATACCAGCCACCTCCTTACTTTACTTAGATATGGAATGAAATCGCGCTGCGATATTTTCATTATTTGAAATAACTCGCAATTTTTCGTTTCTTTTTTTCTTTTCAATAGATATGAGACGGAATCACTTCAGATATGGTTTCGCCATCACGAGACAATCTTGGATCGGAGTGTTTGCGGTCTTTATTCGGCTGTCTCAACCGCATGAAATCTTTCGAGACAGCGCAGCATCTCTCGTATCTCTTTTATCCTCTGGACCACTTCGAAGCGTACGAATACATAACGGTGACATTCTGAAGTCCTCTTCAACGACGATGTGCACTCTCCAACGGCAAGAAACACCGCTTTTTCACGGGGATACAATTTAGTAACACAATATACCGCACCGTATAGTCTTGCGTTCGGAAATGTATTCTAGAAATTCATCAGATGTGTCAATATTTTTTTCTTATTTCATAACACATCACGAACTCTGTGAAAGCTTTGAAAAACAATTCTTTCACTTTTAATGAGCTACTGATTGATGATAAAAAATTCAAAATGCCAAAAAATTGTATCAATCGATTTTCGACGGTACTTTTCAAGAGCGTCAATTAATCCGCAGTAACGGCCAATCAGTTCGTTGGAATCTTCAAAGAATCGAGCGTACATAACTTCAACTTTAATCAGTTATTTCATGACTTATGTTACTTGGAAATGGTTTAAAATGGGAAATAAAAATTACAATGCACATGACGTATGATTATATGCATGATAGCAACGAAGTGTTTTTTATATTTTTTGTGGTAATCAAGGGAGGCAATTTGCGATCCCCACAGAATATGCAAACATTGTCTTGTTATAGTATAATCGCAGTGCTAACTGCAGCAATGCATATGCTTTGTATTCTGTAGGACCTTTGGAGCGTGAAATAATGAGATAAAGTAACCGGGTATTAAAATTCTCTGGCGTTTAGTAGACATAAACATTCCCACCGCGACACCAACCCTGCTTCTCATACCCTCGCGAATACCCCATCTGCGTGTCGTAAACTGGTACAGCTGGTTAAAAGACCGATAAAATAATAATTTACCGACAAGACTGTCTGCCTGCAGAGACCTGGGTAGTAGGTGAAAAACGTAAAATAACTACATATTTTTTCATTCCCCATTTCCTCCATTTCGTTATTAAGGGTTGAAAATAGTTTTTGATATAAACGCGGAAGCCATAGTCATCGCCCTTTCCTCAACCAAGTCAAATACCAAGTTTGTATAGTATCGTGCACAGGGTAACTTAACACGTAATGCACATCTACCTATATCTATGTAATAGCCCAACCCCAGTTCAACAACATGAGTGCATATCACTAACGGCGAATACAGAGCTTCAAGGGATGTTGTAAACCGGAAGTATAAAGCGCTGTTGAAAGCGTCTGCAACCGTCGCGTTGCATATCGCTTCGATGCTTTAGAGTTTAGTCCAAGGTTTATCGTGTGATAAGGATATATAGGGTGGAGAACGGATCGAGCATGCATTTACACCCCAGCTCAGAAAATCCCGACGAAAACGTCATGGCTGCTTGATAATTCAAATATATGATCAATTACAGTCTATTGCACGCTACAGCTCGGCGAAGACCTAATTAATTAGTAGGATTTTACACAGAGCTATTATTTGTCATTTAAGTGTTACTCAACCCCTATGCAAGCTCGCAGCATGTCATTCTTTAATTTCCCACGTAATAAATAAAACCCATTCGTCGATGTTGCGCGTTGCTTTCCAGAGAATCGCTTCGTATTATATTGTTTTTTTTTTTTTCTCTCTCTCTTAATTAGAGCAAGGTGGCAAAGCTAAGTCAGCCGATTTAGAGAAAAGCTTATGCTCATTTATACGAGGGCTACAAAGTTTGGCGAGTAAACGGAAATGAGAAAAAAGGAGAAACAAAGAACGAAAATACTTGGGCCTGTGGTATTTGGCTTCAACTCTGCTGCAGAGTCCCTACCTTAGCAAGCTCGGGATTCGTGTTACGGGGCAACCTTTGTCTTTAATTTTTTTGTTCCTTTTTTTAAAGTCGTTACGCCTCCGAGTGCTGGTCGTTAGAAAGGCTAACGTCAACGTTAACGTCCTCGAGGATGTCTTCGTAGGTTGTTTCGACGAGACTCCCTTGGGTGGAAGTAATTTTGGGTTGCCTCGACGAATCGTAGTCCGTTTATAGCACACCCCCTTCCGCTGTTCCCCAGTCCAAAATAATACACATTGCCTAATGGTGGCACAGTAATAGTCAAACCACGAGTAAACTGTATCCATGCAATTCGGTCGCTTTACCTGTTCCTATCCGTGACGAACAAAAGGAGACCCCCGCCTAAGTTCACTACTGAACTTGAATTTAAATTGCATATGAATATTCATACAAGCTTTACTTCATATCGCACAGACATGATATCTAAGTCACGTATACATCCGTCTTTATCTATACCGATGTATGTACGCTACATGTTGAACAATAAATTATATCGTATACGTGTTAAGGGAATAAAGAATCCGTTATTGCATGTTCTTTCAACATTTATAATTGAAAATATGTTTGTTTGTTTCATCAGCCATGGGTGAATTCTGCATTTTATCAGCTGCAACGAATGCTGCTGTTTAATGATCGCGCGTTACTTGAATTGAAGCTGGTATTTTCGAGCGAAAACGGCAAAGGCCAACGAAGGGTAAATCCTACGGGAATTTGTTCGTAATTTCGGGAATACGGTAATACATCACGTTACCCGTGGACCATTTGGACCCTCAATCTCCCGGAGGACTGGAGATTCTATATGGATGGACCAGGAGTCTAATGCGCCCTTGTCCGCGACAAGGTAGTCCACGCTGTCTGTCGTTCACGTAACCCATTGAGGCCTGGCCCAACGGCAATTAATTTGCGAATCGCTTAGCTGTCTTCGATTCGAAACCTCCCTTTGCTCTATTTCAAATTGAACATTTCCCCACCGCCGGTAACAATCACTGACACAGTAGCCACTAAATCTGGCGAAGCTCTATTCAATCGAATCGGATTACACTTTTCGATGTACCTATCCCATGTTTAAAGTTAGACCGAACGTTATGTTTCAGCTTTCAGCTTACAGCTATAATAATAGTTTCACGAAAAACTCGGGCTTTTCATTATCGCAATCACTGATCCACTGTATTCTATTACGCTATCCTGAATTCGAAATGTAATTCGTCGTACGTGCTGCATTGTGAAAACAAATTTCACCCATTTTTCACAAACTTTATCGGAATTGTTTAACAAAGTTTTTCGATACCTATACCTATACCCATTATAAAAAGCTTTTAGAGTTTTACACAGGTAATATCAGAATAATTACCGACACCTGATATTTTATAACAAAACTGAAGCCTTCAGAGTTTATCAACTGATATTCTAATTGGGTATTCGATCGCCGTTATCGTCTTGTACAGACATATTACAATAATTTTCTGGAAATAAACCCCCTACACGATTTCAGCATTCGAATTCTGCGTGGATTCTACTCGCATAGGTACTATATGTTTTTCAGGTCCAAAATTATAAGGGACAATAATAATTCATGCGTTGCTTATCGTTTCTCAGTATACGGCAAATGTAATTCACGACTCTTTGCTGATATATGTATCTAGGTACTTGGTCCAGGTCTCTCCGTGACCTCCAATTAGCGTGGACGTGTGTTTCCCTACATCCATCCCTTGACCGGTACCGTTTTCAGCCAAAACCAGATCTCCGGTTCAAGCTCAATGCAATTAAGAGACGTGGCCAGGGTGGAGTATCTCGCCAACGATCGCTCAACCAGCACTGAAGGCGCCAGAAAGGTTAATCGCGATCTCTACAGACAAGACGTTAACTCTTACGTTAACCGTAACCGGATGAGAAAAAAGATCCAAAAAAAATTGACACGTGGAAGCTGTGATCAAGATAGAGTCTCTTCATTCGCCAATATAGTTCGTTTCCAATGTTTCGAAATCTTCTTAAATTACTCAAGCAAAGAATTATTGTCTGGAATTCATTCCACATACGAAATAGTAGAGATTTTTATTCCTCGAATAATTCGAAATTTATCGTTCGTTCGGACATTAAATTTTTTGATAATAGACGCTGGTGGGTCTAGCAGAGTGTCTGATTTCTGAAAATGCGTGTTAAAAGCTGCGGGTCCTTACCCCAGGTGTAATATAACTCATTGTCGGTACGTTTTCGATTTATGCGGGCTAATAATTTTCGTTTTCCGTCCGCCTCTCGCCTTGTCTGAGGGTATTTTATCCGGCGAACGCGGATTGTCGGTAAACGTTAATCTCCTGATTGTATAGCCTCATTCATTTGACATAATGGGAATCTGGCGCGATCAGTAGGTATGACTACCGAGTTATGAAGAATAAAGGGAAAATTGAGGAAGAAAACTTTTTCACTCTAGGTACTGAATCATACTTCGAAAAGCGGGTCGGGATTTCATTTAAACGCAAAAGTTCTGACTTGGTTCCGCTATTTGCGGGTTAACGTTCTCTTGAGGGAATAAAAACAATACGGGGGAGAGAAGGGGAGAGAAAAAGTTTAATAAACCTTCAAGCCCGTTTAACTTCTCCCTACGTAGCTGTAGGTACAGCACAGAAACCCTCGAGCTTTCGACTTGGAAAGATTTCGAGCAATACTCAACTGCAAATATTATAAGAATATATATCGTACAGGTACGAACGAACGGACGGGACCAATATTTGTTCAATCCCATTCCACTCTTCGATGTCTCCGTTCTTCTGTATAAATATCAACAACCGAAGTTGACTTATCAGGTACAACGGTAGGGGTAATACCAAGGAAATCGATAATTTAGTCTCACCTCAATAAACAGATAATTTGCATCCGCGGTATACAAACTTTACTATTCCGATATCCCATTGTTCCATGTTTTTTCCGCAAATTGGATACATCGGTGGTCCATTGTCTATAAGGGAAACAAGCCATCTCCAAGCTTCCTTTGTGATCTGATGCACTTTATACTACGTGCAAGGGCATATTCAATTTTCGAACCTGTTCCGCAGATAATATAAGTTTCCTTGAATTATCTTACAGCTTGCGTGACTTCAATCCATCTATAACCACTGCACTAAACATTCCCGGAGAATTTTGGATGCTTAAAATTTCTACAAACGAATTCCTTTCGTATTTTTTAACCTTCTTGAATTTTTTACGGACATACGAACGGAGCGGAGCTACCAAAGGCAATTTCATTCTTATATTTTTCTCATAGAAAGTAATTTTAGCTCTTGTATATATGTATACGGCCCGATACCTTGAAAAAAAAGACATGGACTGGCGTATTTTTTTGATGTTGTGTCAAAGGTGAAGCATCCAACCAAAGGGCGTTAGAATGTTTGATATTGGAAAAACTTTTCGAATTTCTCAATGGTTGAATCAACTTCGTTTTTCCAACATGCTGAAGCCTTATAGCAAAATTGAGTAATTAACGCACGTACGTTTGTATTTTTATTGCATAAAATTTGTGCTATTTTAACTCGTCCGCCTCTGCCGCATGATAAGTGCGAACTTGTACTTGTCGAATTTATACGCAATTTTCTCCCTGATGATCCTAACGGTGTTCAGCGTTAAATAAGCGTGCTTATACGGCGATCAGAACCAGAAGAAAGCAATTGACCTTTTCGCTCTTTATAGAATCTACGATATGTGTTTAAAAATTTAAAACAAAAAAATGGTTCGTTAAAAAATTGAGAAAAAAAATCACAGACGATTTTTTAATACTGCAGTACTCCAGCATGCGAAAAAATTAAGAGAAAAAACCGGTGTTGAAGTCGAATATGGGCGAGAATGTAGAACGTAAACTGAGAGCTTTTAGCCGCAAGACCTTTTGCGTAATTATTGTAGAATTACTCTGAATCCATTGAAGCGAGTTCCCAAACCTGCACATATTTTCCCCCCACGCAGACGTCAACGTCGACGTCGACGCCAGGACTGACCCGAGGGAAAATAAAAAAGAGACGAAAAGAAAAGAAAAGGAAAAAAGGGAAGATAAAAAAAATAGGCCAAGGGAGGACGCCCAGTGTTTTCGTAATTTTATAAATTGAATAATTATCCAAGTTATTCACTTCAAAGAGCCCGTCATTGTGAGCGTCAGAAGCAACGCCGTTGGGTCCACATTTTCCCGCCATTTCTTAATTAATTTTCACAGCCTAATAATTTTTATTAATCAAATTCAATTTTAGGTACAAATGTAAAAATGTCCAGCGCTGTCATTAATATCGCAATGGATGCTAGACAGTAAAGACTGTAGAGAATACCTATTTGTAAGCATATTATAGCATTGGATGTGGAATGAATGAACAAGACCGAAACTTTCAAATTAATTAATGGAATAGTCATTTCGATTGATCTGAACACATATTTTTTTTTCTTTTTTTTTCACGCTGTGAGAATTTCTGTCGACAAAAGTTTCCTCCTGCACTTCGAATAGATTAAATAGCGTGTGAGCATTGTTGTATAGATTGCACAACGTTTCCACAGCGTCAGTTAACCGAAACCTGTTCTCATTTCGCGCCTGAATCGGTAATTGAAAATTCTTGATTCGCGGTTGAATTTATTTCAAATCACGTAGGAAAGAGATTTTGGAAACATTTTGAATTTTGGATTTTCATCAGTTATTCGATCCACGTCTATATATACGCATACTAGCGATGAGCCCTCGGATGTGTCACACGACAAATTCGTTCTTCTTCAACGTCGTGGAAATTTAGTGAATTTTCTTTTTTTTTTTTAAATATTATTATTATTTTCATCTGCCTCCAGAGAAAAGAGATTTGTCAGTGTATCAAGAGTCTCATTTCCAACGAGCTTGAAAAGGGATTTGACAGACGGGGAAATCCTGAATTACATAAAGCGTGATTTATCATCAACTGTCAAGGCTTTGAGAAGTCCGCCAACTAGCTTTTAATAAGGCACCACTTTATCTGCTGTTTTTATATCTATATGTATAGTATGTTGCGTGTCTTTATTCTGCTTTCAAAGTTACTCCTCTGTCTTTATCTTGCATATAGATAAACGCATGAATTTTTATCGCATGTAGGTAGGTCCTAGTGTAGGCTTCGGTAAATGGAACATTTTTCTTCAAGAAATTTTCTCTCATACCGAAACTTCCAAAAGTGTGAAAAGGCAAAAGTTTGACTCATCTCGAGATCCTGAAATTATACCTAATTCCTGATCGATCTTTGCGACGATTTGACTCGTCACTCAGCAAGCAATCAGGCATTGTCAGCAACTCTTGTCCCTAAACAATTATACATTCGGAAGCCTCTATAGGAGGCTGAATCGAAATGGCTTAGGGTAAATTCAAAGGAGTAAAGCTCTGCTTCCGGCATCAATTTTACCACTCAAGATTCCTGAAACTGAAATTTATAGTCGACCTTGCGACCTTGTCTCAGCTGTTAGCTAACAGCAGACGTGAGAGAATTATTCAAAGCATAGATTCGATTAGTTGGTAAACGCGGTTGTCGATCTAATTTTAGAACTATCAATTACCGGTAAATTAATTTTCCTCGACTGCTTAGAAGTCGGTGAAGTATTTACCTTCGAACTAAGTTTCATAGTTCACTGCATGCGGATAAGAAATCGGCTTCCTTGAAGGTTACCCCCGTCACGTTGTGTCTATAGAATTAATTGCTATATAAACCGGGACCAAAATCGTCTTGAATCTACCCCATCCTGCTATACCTATCTATATTAGGCCCTATCACAGTCAGCCAAAGTAGTTACCCCACACCTTTGAAAATCCATCTGAAAAACCATTTCATTTTTTCACCTCAACAAGAGCATTGCATTCTCAACTCGAAATTCGAATCAATAAATTTCAATTTGCATCAGAAATTTCGAAGTAGATATTCCACGAAATTCAATCAGAATCCAGGCCCTATCGAATCCTACCCACAAATAAACTGACACCCAAGTACCACCTGAATAAACAAACCAATACGAAAGATTCGATTCTTCGCTGATATACAAGTACGTACGTATACATGCATGTATGATATATATACATATATCTGATATCAATTTTTTTTTCTTCCGCATATAAGCCCCTTGGAGACGATTTTATCATGCCTACTTTGAGTATGCACGTACCTAGATGGGTATATAATATAATATCAGTATTCAGTTATCTTGACGTACGTGTTATTCGAGGGATATACTGTTCAACATTATTCAAATACAGGCAAAAGAACGTACACAGCAGGTTTTATCTATCAATAATTTCTAAAACAAATCGGTAAGACAAAAATGGATTTGCAAGTAAAGAAATGCACATTCCATGAAGACAAAAATACTAAAAACTCGGTCTTTTCGTACGGAATTCGAAGACATTATCTCGGCCTGATATCAAGCGTCGAAAGCCCTTGAAGAAAAAAAATTGCGATGATTTTGCCCTAAAATGTTGGTTAGAATTACTCGGTTGAATCTAAATAAAATTCATCCTTGTAGGCCTTGAAAAATTGTAGATTTTCGTTTTTTAACATTGTAATAACTATTTAACCGTTTCCAAAATATCACTATGAGAAATGAAAGAACTTAAGTACCTATTCCATCCAAAAAAATTTCAAAAAATTTCAACTCTCGTGAATTTGTTCGCATCGTATAGCCCGCGATTTGTTGTACTTTGTCAGTTTTTTTTTTCTTTTCAGTTGCGGTAGGGACGCGGAATTCCCAATACATGTATGTAGTACATCCACCTATATGAACCTCTATATCCGAACAATAGCCGCTTGTACGTGCATTTTAATCCGCCTATTATGCTAGAGCCCAGAACAAGTACATGCATATCGACTCGCGAGTGGAAGTAGTATAAACGGGATGAGGTCAGACAAAAGCAATCATTGTCTGTGTACATTGATAGGGGTGAATTAAATCATGAATGGTACTAATTTCTTTTCTTTCTTTCGTTTCTGTTTTCTTGTCACGCGAACCCCTTGTTATCAACCTCTCAAGTAAATATATATGGGGCATTCCACGTGTATAATCTGTAATAAAAATCTACGAAAATTGAGGGATACTCTTATCAATCGACAGAAACATTTTTCAAAGTTTGAACCAATTTTTACAGCGTCAGGGTTTGGGTCAGGTCAATTACACGTGGAATGCCTCATATATATATTTTGTCGAGGAATCGATCAGACCGTAAAAGTCAGGGGTACCGATTTGAGCACCTGCCAAGAATTAGGACGTTGATTCGAGGAGACAAAATAAAAAACAATAATGGTCAATTTATCGTTGTGCTTAATCAAGACAACGCATCCATCCAATTTGTCTGCGCCCTTTGAGAGAGCGAGAGATAAAAAAAATTCAAGCTTTTATCTGGTTAATACGAATTGATTATATTACATTAAGCTAAAAGGCGAGAAGAGGTGGCGAACGAACAGGGGCAATAACATTCCTTTTTAAATGAAAGAAATGAAGATATAAAAATGGCAGAAAATAAGTTAGAGATCTTTATTTCTCAAGGAAAAAAAAGACATTTCACTGCGATCACGTCTCGGCACTAAACCAGTGGTAATGCTCAACGTTAAGTGAGACCTACGCGGCAAGTTCCAGTTCTCCTTCATATACGTGGCACCGTGTGCTATACATGCATGTATACGTACATACATGCAAATATATGCTATATAGTATATACATACCCTACATACATAGGGATACTAATGCGACACGCACATAATATACATACCGTAATCTTTGGTATAAGGGAGGGGCTAAGAGGAAAATAAGAGGCAAATCGAGGAAAGAATCTTGCGTGAAAAAGAGGTCCAGATTGCTGGAGAGGTTCAGCCCAGCCAGAAAGATGATTGTCGAAATATTTTAGGATTGAGTATAATTCAAGCAACGACGGATGAATTTCAAAGAGAAATTTCACCAGCTGCACTGAATGAGGTATAGGTATATATGTCATTTTGAAAGTTTGGTCAACCCAGTCGCAAAGTGGTTCTTTCCTTCTGCCACAATGAAAATTTCTCATGAATTATTTAGTCTCTTCGCTTCATCTTTATGGATCTTTATGCATAGTAGGGTCCAATTTGTCCTCTATCCACTCAGCTGTCAACCCTCCAGAAAATATATTATACCTACCCTTTGGCAATATTGTTTTCCAGTCAACCGGAATACTAGATAAACAATTTTTAATCCAAAGTTATACTGCGGAGAATAAACGAGAGCTTAAACAATCGATCTCTGCACCAACCTGTGACTGCATCGGTAAAGTTTTAACGATCTTACACGAGTGCATATGGGACTTTGTCTTTTAATTGAGCTACCACTTAATCTGGAGTCCTTTGGGTAGTGATAAGGCTATAAGGTAAACATCCTAATTATATCTGTATTTAATTAGAGACGAGACAATAATTAAGGGTTAACCTTCGTCCTTGATCCTGGCTCAGACCCAGATTTCACCGCGATTTTCCCTAATACGTATGGTGGTCGTTGTCTCTATAGCAATTTACACGCCGTGGGATTTAACCGACACAATTCCTGGTCGAGGCTAACTATAATATGTATATTTTTACAACAGCGGATGGAAACCAGTGAGTTTCCATCCGCAAATGAGGATGGAAACCAGTCGATTGCCGGTCCTCGTTTGCGGATGGAAACTCACTGGTTTCCATCCGCTGTTGTAAAAAATAGTATGTTCACCTCGGAGAAAACGGTCATTAGCGCCTCGTATGAACTTGAGAACACCTCGGCTTCGCCTCGGTGCTCAAATTCATACTCGGCGCGCAATCGACCGTTTTCTCGCTCGGTAAACAATGTACTATTGTGGTATATGGTAATTAATAGGTGCTTAATTTCTTGCCACACAATATATATATAGTGCATATATATCAGCAGCCGCGTTCGTATACCATTCTATAAGCTGTGCAACACAAATGAGATCGTCAGCACAATAATTTCTACGTTTAATTGCAGATTCATCGCTGATTGTGGCAGACGTTCCAGTCACCAAGGTTATCATCCAGACGAAATTTACAACCCTTTTACTACCCGCCTCGTAAAACCACTCGGGTTGGGACTTCCGTTGCTACCAATAATACGAATACGGCCAATAACTGGGAGCTACACTCACGGGTCATGTATGTATGAGGGTACCTACATGTAGATGGAAATGAAATTTTAAACCCGAGTTCGTGACGAGATTTTAGATATACTGTTTCACCAAGTTCCTATATATATATTCTAGTTTCTCGTTTATCCCTAACTCGTTACTTTCTCGAACCATTTTTTTATTTTTGGAATATTCATTCGAAGCACAACTGCACTGATTCGAAAAAAAAATATATGATTAAGGTGTGTAGGTATTATGTGTAAGTATAATATAAGTATACCCCCTCAATCTCACTCGATCGGTTCAAACCCATAATTCTCCGCATACTCGTACATCAATTTGCGCAAAGTCTGTAGTGCCATTTGTTATGTGGCGGAATAAATTGATCCTATGTAAATCTCCGCACGAATCGGTAAAACTGGAGGTATTCAAGACCCTCGTTACGTGGGCAGTGCCAGTCGTTTTACTTCTACCCCATAGCAGTCTTTTTGCGGTTATACAAGGCTCCCAGCATTTCCAACAATGTCCCGAGGATTTTGCTCACCTCCATGCTTGTCAGCCAGCAATGTAACGGCAAATATGTTCCGCATACCTATGTCATTTGAGGTGTCCCAAAACTCCTTGAGTAACTTGGTATCCCATATTCAACCAGCTCTCTTGTATGGTATAAGTGACGAAAATTCGTCCTTATAGCCCGGAGGCATAAGGCGCGGAGTTCTTTGACGAGATTTTCGGAGCCCCGCGAAGATGGGTTACTTTATTTTTCATCCCTTAGGCAGTAAGAAATACGATAAGGAAGTGAAAAGAGATATCGGAAATCATCTGCTCCCGTTGAAAGCAACAGACTCTTTACGTGACTAACAGAATTCACTGGGTTTCCTCGCTGTTTACAGGGTGAAATATAAGCCACAAAGAATGCCAAAGGCGTTTGAAGACAGATCCAGGTTTCAAACGAGTTCAAAATTCTTGATAATTAGAGCGTACCTATACGGCGAAAAAATTTGAAACTATTTTCACGAATGAATACAGCACTTTCCCAAGTATAAGGTGCCTGCAGCAAGCGTACGGTTTCCACGTTCGTTATTCTTATCACGTAAGACGTGTGCGGTAGGTATATAGCAAAGAATTCTTCATCTTCAATTCTCTCAACGCCCTACAATCTACACATCTAATAGAGCCGGAGGGAGGATGGTGAGATCCTTGGAGATTGTTCAAAGTACGTTCACTCCAAGTACCTGAGATTTCTCGCCTGCTGCTCTCCTCTACACCTTTTCACCTAGCAATTTCTGTTCAGTTCAAGACACAGCTAAGACCCTTGTTGGAATGGCCTCAGTGAACAGTAAAAGTCCAATGTTTATTGAATGAATGAATTTTGGCCTGAATGTATCGCAGATGTTCGGCTAATTATGAAATTAATCATAAATTTTAATACCTCAAAGGAATAATTGAGTCTCTCGCGTATTTTCGAGATCTTATTCGCAATTAAATAAGATCTAAAAATTCGGCGAACATCAAGCGGTAAAAGTTTGTAATTTTCGGCGAAATGGGTATTCAAATACTTTGTGCATATCCGTAAAGCACAAAGAACTATGGACCCTTTCACAAAGGATTGTTAACTGAAATTAACTGCCTCACTGACGCGCTCGAACTTCCTTGCAGGCATACTGAAGCTTCAGAACTCTTGAGATTATATCTACCGTTATACTTATACTTCTAAGTTCTACAAGGCCACCCTTAGGGATGCGATCGATGTAATAATCAACGTAGAAAACTTTGTTAATATGCAATATTAAATATTCCCTACAACGATAAGATGCTGATATTAATATGGTCACGCTGGAAAAACGCTATTTAAAAATACTTTTAAACGACGAAATAAATAAACTACCCCCGTGGGCTTGGACATTGATAAATTGAGGCTGGCTAGGTTGCTAGTTGCCCGCTTCTTGCTGTCCCTTCTTATTTTTCTTACCGTATTTTTTACGAACTGCCTTTATCACGGAGTTACGCTTATATACTTGTTTGGTATATGGGTATGGCTCTGACACTTTCGAAGTTACACAATTGGGACTGACAATGTGTTTTCAGTTTTTTTTAACTTTCATACATACTTTAAACTTTAGCTTCACCGGAGTTTATTTTTAGGGGAGGAAAAAATAACAGAAAAAAAATGAGAAATCTGTGCGATGCTTGAATCCACACAGATACTATATATTAAGGGTAGGTATATCATCTATATTCTATACCATAAGACTAGCTGCGGTGATAAATAGTGGTGAAAATTAAATTTTCAGAAGTCGGAAATCGCTATATGCTTAGACTCTCTTTTCCCTCTCGTTTACATATATATATGTATATATACTCCGACCCTTCTCTTAGCTCGGTGACGGAAATCTGCAAGAGTTTTTTTTCTCCTATCTACGCCGGTAATCTTTCTTACCATGGTAAACGGATTAGCTTTTTAGGTTTCTTTTTTTTCTCCTTTTATATATATTTTCTTTTTTTCTATTCATACTTGGTCGAAAATAATATGAAAAATCTCAAGACGTGTTTACCTCAAAGAGATTATATTAAAATTTTAATCAATTTTACAGTATATATATCGGATATGCTGGCTTTGAACCAACTTCCTCGGAGTTTTTGAGGAATTTTAAAACAAACCACGTCGAGCGAATGTACCTATACCTAATACTTAATCAATTCTTTTGAAAATCATATAACCAAAGTCTCCGGCAGATATTTTATGCCTATATAATATATATATACAGATGTGACCAAAAATTGTTAAATTTTTCTCAACGCAATTCCAAATTCGACGGTAATCTGACATAAATATATTTAACTAAAATGAATGAAAACGTGCAGCATAAAATAAACGGAGAAATAAAAAAAAGTGGAAGACTTAACCGACCGCGAAAATTCCGCGATAATTTTACCTTGAATTATACAGAAGATGTAGAAGCTGAATTAAAGCCATTTCAACTCCGTATTATATGGTTATCCACTTCATTATTGGTGCCTGTCGTGTTATAATTAAACATACCGCTGATATGACGGCCCCCTTTACAAAATGCTATACATTTTTTAGTAGCACTTCTGAGTGCTATACCTGGGTATACCGAAAAAGGCATAATTAAACCTTACGGCTTTCGTACACAATGTTGAAAATATAATCTAACTTTAAAAAGGTCGAATTAATATCTAAGCGTGAGGCTTGTTCAAATGTCCTTATGTTGAAACAGGCGAAGAAATTGACGATTAAAACTACCTTTTGTATTTTTGAATTTTTTTATTTTCATTTTTTTGTCATATTTTATGCAGTATATATAATATATGTACGTATACTTTCACCTCTTTATCGTCCCCTATACAAGCTTTGGCTTTTTATGTTATCTTTTGTTCTACCCAGCTTTCTGCCATTTGCTTTTGCTTTGTTTAACCCAAATGCGGCTATACTGCCCCCGGTTGTTCTCTACAACGATTCCAACAGACCGAGATAAATCTAAATATATATATATGTCCGAACTGCACCAGTATAGGTACTAAACTACTCACAACTAAAAAAAAATATATATATATATTTTCAACATACATATTTATAAAATAATAAAACCGAGGAGGCTTTGAAAATACATTTTCAACCTAAATTCAAATTTTCACAGCCTTCGCTTTATTATTATTATTATTATCATTATCATTATTTTTATTATCATCATTATCAACTTTATTATTCACTAGAAAATGGACTTGTTCGGGAATAAGTAAGGAAGAATATTTAAATTATTCCATTTCGTTCCATTATGCCACTTCTCGAAGCAAGCTTTCAGTCTATATCAGATTATCTCGATCAGCGACCTAAGGGATTCTCTCTTTTTCCTTCGTCAGTAGTCAGAGACACTCCGATAATCCTTCTTCCTGGTTCAACACAATTATTCTTCTAAGTTCATCGAGGCTATCGTTGAGTGATGACGTGACGAACTAGGTGTTAAAGTAATTCTAACAAATGAATAATTATTTATTACTTTTTCACCCTCCGTGTAGACTGACTAATAATTCATTCAGTCACCCCGAATGAAATTACTTCTAGAATAAAAATCGTCGCAGAAAAAAAGAAGAGCTGTATATAAATCCCCAAAAATTATCGTTCGTATTAATTCTGAAAGGCGGGGGAAAAGAAAAAAGGTTTAATCTATATCATCAAATTCGTGGTCTGGTGACGGAATGGAACTGATATCTTGTCCTCTCGATCGTGCATATGTACACTTAACATGAATTGTTCTGAACAGCTTATACAATGATCTCAGTTTGAATCTAATTCGACGTTGGACTTGCACTCGTACAAGTGATCGCTGTCTGCGAGGTAGGAAACACCTGTAAGGTACTCTAAAAGCACTTCAGAAAAACCGAACTCGTGCGAGCTGGGGTCGCCTATATACGAAACGGTTTGAGAAAAATACGAGCGTTGTAACTTGTGAAGGAAAAGTAAAGCACGAAAACAAACTCTCGAAACGTTGGGTTCGCGGCGTCGAGGATTCTCGTAACAGGCGTAAAATAGTGCTTTAGCTAGCAGCCTTCCAAGAATACAAATCGAAACGGATGATGGGCGATCGTCTGGCCTTTTCGAATTCACCACATCCCTACACGCCCACAATTATTAAATCGCTGTACCTACCCTGGCCGATTTTTTTCATTCAATTTTTAAGCGGTGTAGGTCTATGAGTTACTGCACCTTCGTAAATTCGCAGTACCTTATCGGGCGAAAACTTTTTCTCGTAATTCAAGGATCCTTCCTTATTTTTCCATTATCACAGGCCTAAGCACGACGCTTCAGTGTTTATCTTTCCCGGTTCTCCGGGTGCCTACTTGGCTACTTAAGTGATTATATACCAACTTAACACCGAGGGTGACTCCTCCGTCGAGTCACGTCTCGTAATCTTGACTTCTCGCATTGACCTTGGCTTGATCTTGCCTAGAACTTCACCTAAGCAACTTTTCACCGATAATTGAATGAGATCGCAAAATTGCGACATGGTAGTCAGTAATTATTATCAAGCCTCTTCATTCGTGAGTGTTAATTAACCTGCGAGACATCTGATCACATAATCGTATCTAATTACAACCTCTCGAGACTTATCGAACCCAGATACCGTGCGATAAAAATGTTGAAAATAAATACTCAACAATTTTCAAACGCGCAGACATTGAATTTCGATTATGGGTATAATAGCTGTATAACAAAAACTCATTCGAGAGAACACTCACGTATTACATTCACATTACAGTCTATTTTTTTACTGCCTAATAGCATCGAATCGCGTTCAGTCTCCGAGCGTAAAGAAAAAGAGGAGAAAAAAAAACGCAGGAGGACTCGAACGAATGTTATTTCAATATTATAGGACCGAATAAATTACAAGGAAGGAGTGGTCTTAGTCGGATGTTCACTCGGATACATGAATAAAACAAGAGACATTTCAAGAAGCAGAAAATTGAAGATTGCAGACCCGTGCGTCGCGTTGCGTCGTCGGGCATGGAAGGCCGTCTGTAAAAAGAATTTTCAGTTTTTCGTCTGTTTTTTTTTTTTTTTTTTTTTCAAGTATCCAGCGAGTACGTATCGATCACTTGCTACAGTTGATAAATAGATGCTCGTTAGGTGATTGCCATTATTCGTAAGCACAGAGAAATTGCAAACCGCTCTAGGGGAGAATGGAACTATTCACCACGAAAACAAAAGTCGCCGACGAACACATAGCTGATTCAAAATTGAGGCTACAAATTTCCTAAAATATATTTAATTTTGATTTTGTTTTTTTGAGCCGATATCACACCTATAAACCTGCTCCTCGTTAACAGAGTATCAAATTCTTCTCTTATCGCGTTAGAGCGTTAGTTCCTGAACTCTTTCTGGTGAAAAAAAGAAACTTTTTACCTCGGAGGTAAAAGAGAAGCTGAAAAAAATAATTCAACTATATTGAAATGGATACAACAATATGCAAGCGGATTCAAAGTTCGCATAATTTACAAAAAAAAATTAATTGCACCTCATAAAACACTTCGCTCAATAAATGCAATGAATGTAATGCTTATACTCCGCAGCTACTGCCATTTCGAGTGCCAATATTTAGTCGAAACGGGAAAGATACTGTCTTTACGATCGCAGTCAAATGACGAGCGCGAAATGTCAGTGTCTCGAGATTAGGGATTTTATATCCCTTAAAATAGATCAGAAACCGATGATCACGATCTTCCATTACGATAAAGCTATAATAAATTTATTGGTCTGCGGCCGTATATGTGAAAGATTGTGCGAGAACGAAGTCCGAAAAATCGAGCAGAGACTTGGCTCCAAAGGAATTGAGTACTTCAATTATTGATGAGATCAAATATAAGAATAAAATCAAACATTTTTTAATGGAAAAAATGTCTCTTCTCTGTGACCATTATTAAACTAGTTTCAGTTTTTCATTCACATACCTACTTTAGAGTCATCATTGTGCTAATTGTAAGCGAAAAATTTCTTGGATCATACTGGTATCAGGAAGAGGTACCTATACTAAACAATTACAACTAATTGTCTTTGAATATCAAAAAATTTCATTTCGATTCGATCTGTTCGCCACTATTCTTAAATTTGAAACTGAATTTTGTCCAAATCGTTGTCTATTCTTTATACACATGCAATTCCGAGTGATTAGTGAACTTTTTTAACACTTTGAGTATCAAAGGATGCGTATTTATATATGTATGAGTATACACATTTATGTATATTAATATATTATAGAAATGAAATTATATAGACAGCCAAGAAGCCTCAGAAGCCTGATCTGGTTCACCTTGCTTTACATTAAATTCGGCAGTCATTAGAACGACGAAGTTTGGGATACGTAGAGCGAAATTGAACTTGAAGTGTCGTGGCATTGTATGTCTCTTATTATTAAACCTCAAACTAACTACGAATCGTGGTGAGTATAATTATTACGGGGGTGAAGCCCTCGCTCGCAAGACTCTGCGCTGTACCCACTTCGTTGAGTCGAGTGAAATATTAGAAAACTGCTTAAAAGTTTATAATAATTCAACCTCGCCACTGGCCTGATGCAGATATTCCGTTTTAACGAAATGAAAATTCCGCTCAATTTTCATTACCTAATTATTCTACCGCTGCTGTCAACTGTATATAAGTGCTACAAGCATTCTGAATGGTTAATGATATCATATTTTCGAGTTGATAATTAAAATGGATTCAAACAACAAAAAAATAATAATAATAATAATGGAAAGAAAAGAAAACAATGGCTCTTTTCGCGAGACCGCAGCAATCGTCTAATTATCCTCTAATACCACGTTGTACATTTTGATTAGACCCGAGAGTGTCGGAAGGGAGAGTTAAGATTGCCTGCGGCAAAGTATTTAAGTGGAAATTGTAACCGAAGATAAGACCACGGTGTGCTTTTTAAAGCAACCACCCTGCCATATCGCAGCTGGATAAGACACGCGGGCCTTACCTGTACATAATTAGGTAATACAGATAGTGTTTAATCACAAAAATTTACGATAAAAATATTCTCTTCATTATTAAATTCAAAAATAAATATAAACGATCATTTTATGCACCGCAATGATTAAATTCTTATCATGCATTATATGTGTTATACATAATATGGACAACACTTACTCGAATCGTTCAACTTGTACAAGACTTTTCGCAACTGCGGAACTCGAACGTTTCAAAGCTTATGAAAGAAAAAAAAAGAAAAAAGTGGGACAAAAAAGCATTCCGCTGTATATATATCCCCCACAAACCGATAAACTTTTATGTACGTCGGTAAAAGTAGTCATACGAGTAAACACACAAACATGTTATATATATGTATATATGAATGGATATGTAGTGGATACATAAGCCGTCAGCTGGTTTATGTATCAGTTCACCGTTGAACAACTTTTCTAAATGAGGGAACCGTACCGAGCTTTACAAGTATCCCTAGTTGCCAGTACTTCGACGAGATAATATACTCTTCGTTCATCAAGGTAGGGATTTTCAACTAAAACTGTCACCCAGAGATTATCAGTCTCTATAGACGCGAGGCTTGCGATGAAAAGCTTTATTCGCACGTGAATATCAGACTAGATAATATACCCAACGTCACTGCAGCACCAAAGAGAAGATTTCAAACCGAAACTCATCCTCTTGAAATTGGAGATCGAGTCTGATCACATTTTTACTATATGATATCGGGAATCTGTGTCAATGTATAACAAGAAGAGGGAAACAGCGACGAAGAGATGAAATGGAAATACTAGAGCAAACCCATTGCGAGATATGAGACGATAGGTATAAGAGATTTATCAGTGATTATCTACAGCCCAAAGATACCAACGCATGAATTTTGGTTCGTATTCATAGATAATATACTTAACTGATGTGTCTAAGCATTGCGTAAATAACAATGAGTGAAATCTTTGCTCACGAATTCTGATCTTGCGGACCTTAGAACGTTGAAAGGCGAGTTTCGCGTAAGCGCGTTTAATCCAATTGGTATACTGGAAATGTGGTATTGGTTCCCCAGTTATTGGAATGCTAAGATTGATTCCCTCAAGGCTTATCCGTCAATTTTCCCCGTTGATTGTGAGTAACCATGCCAGACTTAGGGTATAAAAAACGCGTTAACGATCTGATCAACTCTATAGCGAATACTCATTCTATTTAAGATATAAGGGCGTGACGCTGCAGCACTATATAGGAATCGACTGCAATTAGTATAATGATAAAATCTTGCGAACGGTCTGAGGAATTGCTGACTATGTAGACATGCTTTCTGTTAAATTATAGTTATTTCGAAAATGAATCTGAGAATAGTGTTCCAGGTCAACGCGAGCGTTTCGTGATCGGAAAATGCCCGGGATACCCTAACCCGGTTTTTGGTTTGCAGGTGTCATCGTAGTTATGCGAAAGGGGTCTAAAAAGGACCAAGGGTCAGTCAGGGGTCACCAAAAGGTCGAAGGGTGAAGGTCAACCCTTTGGTTGTGAAATATTTTCATCTGAAAAAGTCGAGGTGGGAAGTTTTTGTAAAAAAAAAAAAACGGCAAAAACTGAAGAAAAAAATTGACAAGTTATGCCCTGGACTTTGTTTGTTCTTTCAAAAAGAATCGGGTGATCGACAATCAAGGTACGTACTATGTGATGTTATTTTCAATATCTAGGTACGTCAGTTTCATTTCGACCGATGAAATCCGGTAAAATTTTCTCCCGTTTCGTGGCTCTCTATAATATAGTCGGTGGCATTTACATCGACAAATAATTCATTGTTGTATATTTGCTTCGTTTCATTTTTTATCACACCTCTCATCTTTCCACTTTTTATATCTCTCCAATATTTTGTATAGTACCTACCTATACGTGGCAAAAATTGACAAAATATCGAAGTGACCCGGGTGCTGCAGAATCGAAATCCGTTTGATATATATATATATATTTACAACGCTTATAAATTATAGTCGTTCGAAATTCGTTTCGCACGGCTTTCTCGAGATCGTAGCCAATTCCATATTTCTAATAGAAAAAAAGAAGCAGCCGTGGCGAAACGCGGAATGGCTTGAGCATATCGCGCACATGAAATAGGAAAATGATTACGTCAGTATTTCTGCAGCAGCAATTATCGAATGAATTTGAAATTTTCTATGATGAAGCTGCACTCTCCGGTATATATATACGTATACTTATAGGTAGAAAAGTTCATATAATTACAAGAAACTTGATTTCCGTAGAGGATAAGAAAAGCACCAAGTTCAAGCATATACCCCTAAGCCGTGTGCATCGAGTCTGTAGGAATAAATTAGGGTCACGAACGTCACGCGATTTAGAAATGACGGGTTGATGGAATGCAAATTAAACCATTCTCGGTAAAATACATGCCATACCAACCTGGTCAGGTTTCTATATTCCTCCCTCGGTTCGTATACGAACTTATAATTATATAAAGACTATTACGTGCCGAAGCCCGAGGTGAAGGCTCCATGATTACCTATACTTAACTAATTCGGTGGTCGCGCGATATATACGAGGAAATAGGATATCCTCCCAACGCAGGGCAACGCAATGCTTCCTTCCTCCCTTTCCTTCCCTAAAATCGTAGCAATTTCCGGCCTTTTTTTTCCAGACACCGGAATAAATATCACCGCAAGACTAAAGCCCTTATTCAGCACTCACTGAAATCTACCCTATCAAAGCACCTGAGTTAAGAGATCTGAAATTTTCAACAGATAAAAGGAGGAAGATATATAAAGTTATACTCCCGCTGCAAAAAGCTTTCATTTATCAAATCAAAACAATTTCTATACATTTTTTCAGCCGGGGTTCTGATCATCGGTGCTCATTCCTTGATCAGAGAATATATCTTTCAGTCCAGAGTACAATAGTCGTAATTCTAATCTCTCAAGATTTTTTAAAGTCATTACAAGAGATCAATGAAAAAGAGGGGGGATTCTGTTCTTTTTATTAAAAATTTCAACCAAAGCTATATCTTGACGAAACGATCTACCTATGACAACGAACCAGCTAACTCCTCTTCTCGTAAACCAACAGGGTTGACCTGTTGCGAAGTCGCGTTATTCAGGCCATTGTACATCGCGTGAAATGGATGAATTATAATTGAATTTCTCAGCCTCTATTCCCTAGACTCCACCGAGACGTAATCGACAATAATATGGACGCCAACGTTGCGAAACCATTAATTATACCATCAAAATACTTGGTCAACCGTGTCCTACAAACAATTAGTAACGTTTCTAATGTAAGGGAATAGATAATGTGGCATGAAATCAGTTAAGGATGAACCAAATTTTGCCATTTACATAAGGTGCTCGTCATATATCTGATGTGGATTCAGCTGAGAGTTGCGAATATATGCATATAATTGTTATGGTATTTTCGCAGTCAATTATTATACTCATGGTGGGTACTGTAAGCCGAGAGATACGCAGCTTGGAAAATAGAAAATTGAATGACTATAACTAGTCGGTTAATACGGGCAACATGTTTCCATAATTGATTTGCCGAAAGTGGTGCTAGCCTTTCCTTGTTCTCCTGCAGGTATATACATATTGTATAATGTTGCGTGTACCCATGTGTGGCTGTAAATATGGAACAGTGGGATAAGAGGCTTTTCAACGAATCTCTACAGAACTTGGTGACAAATTACTGGCAAGTGACTTTTGGCGTATCCCGAAGTAATCTAATGCGACTACACCTAACTTTGTAAGGCAAACTTTGACTCTGTAATTTTCATCGGATGAAGTTTACGATTTACCTACCTACCCTTCATTTTCAAAGACAACGAAGGGTGCAGAGGTGAAAAAGGGAGAGTAGGAATAATTCTCTTTGGGAATTTCTAACCGTTGTCGCGCAGCGCGTTATGCTGCCAAATGAAAACTAATTGTAAAATATAAATCCCTAATTCCCTTGACCATTTCTCATCATACAAACTAATATGATTTATATCTTGCCCGAATTTATATACCAAACCGACAATTTATATTCATACAAAATTTACCAATTATACAATTTTATCCACTACTTCATTCACCGCACTTTAAAGTACAGCTGCAGCACTATTTCCATTAAGAAAAAGGTCCTAAATAACTATTCAAGATCACCACACCATCTTATCTCAGTTTTCTTATTCAGTTTCTTAAGTAGTATCTTAGCTAGTTTTATCTCCACCCTCCTCGCTCATCTTGGCAACGTAAGCGTTAATTTTCGCGTCGCCAGCTAACACTATACCATCTTATACTTGCAAGGGGCGAAAACCAGGTGACAATGATTTCTTTCCTGCTACCGCGTAGTGGCTATATTAATAATCCTAAGAACTGGATTAGCGAAAAATTTAAACGAAAATATTGCTGCATCCATTATTAGCGCAATGTTGGTTTACTGCAGCTTTTCTACTATATCTGCTTATCAACCCCTTGAAACGGTTTCAATTGATTCTTAAAAACGGCGATCTATCTATGAAAAAGATTAAGGAGGCTGCAGAGGAAATAAGTTTCTTCGAAATTTTCCAATCTTAACAGCTCCATTTGTCAGGAGACTGCTATAAAAAAATCTTGGAATAAAGAAGAAGAAGAAGAAGAAAAAAAAAATAAGAAAACTTTTAACTTTTTGCCAACGGACTTTGACCCCCCGCATATTCTAACGAACCATTTCCCTCGGCCCATTTAGTTCGATTTATAATATTCCCCCAGCCCACCAAAACCGCCATATATTTTCCAGAAGGCTATACCTATACCCGGCGCCGGTCCGATGCTGGGACAAACTTGCAAATTAAATCAACAAAGTTCCCGACTTGAATGAACAAGTTTTCCCGGTCGTTAGACTTTCCAGCGTGCCTGTGGCCGACCATCTAACCCGCAACTACATTTTCCTGGTCATCGTCATTCCAGAGACATGATAAACTAGTAGATCTTTCGAGTAATCATAAAAGTTCTTCCAATACTTGTGCACCTACTTTTCTTGGAAAATCGATTTTTACACTAGGTAGGTACCTAGGTACGTGTAGGTACCGAGGTAGAACAAGACCTCCACCTCATAAGGAAGTAAACGGCTCTCAGCTCCGCTAGCACTGCTAAAATACTAAAAACTTACTTTTTCCTTAGAATAAAAGTCTGCAGGGTGAACAAAGGCCGATCGTCGCCTCTTCGGAATGAGAAATGAAAAAAGTTTTTTCTTTTAGTAAATGTTGAATTTCCATCAACCCTCTAGTAATAATTAGAATTGAAAAATGCGAAAATTCATCCCCAATTGTCTGCATTGTGATATTGAATGGAGTAATCGAGATGGTGTGTTGCGGCGATGAAGTGTTAAGTTGTATAAGACATTCTTTTCTTGTCTTGCGGGTTTGCCGAGTTGGGTAAGATAGAGAAAGTGAATCTGGTAGCCGTTTTGTAGACTGTCGAAGAAGAAAGGCCCGTGGGAAAAGGGTAAAAAATTCTCTAGACTTCGGAGGAGCGAAGGAGTTGATTGTAGCAAGAAATACCGCTACCTATATCTTTGGAATAGATCGTCTCCGGAGATAAATCTGCTTCGTGGCTGTGTACATCGTGAGAAGAAAATAATGGGTCGTCTTTTTTTTCGACTTTTAAAATCAACAGCAGACGCGACGCGACGATACGCGGTTATTCGATCACAACACGCAACTACAGCTGTAAAACAGTTTCGGAACTCAGACCGTTTTGGTCGAGATTTTATCAAGCAGTCGCTCGGTTACGCTAGCACACGATTTTCCGAATATGTATACATACAGACAGGAAAGGAGTCGATATTTCATAACTCGCGCCTTACAAACTCACCCTCTCAATCCAAGTTTTCAACCCAAGCCACCGGAATGCGCTGAACGGCTTTCAGATCTCGAGGGAAATTGCGAGCCTCGCATTATATTTTGTCTCGCATTTCAATAACACATCCGGTTTACTCTCTGCTGTATTCGCACATATCCCTTTACGCCTTTCCTCTTACATTTATTTTTTTCCTCCATTTTTATTTCACCCGTAACATAATATCTCCAATGCATCTCGCTAGTTCTATGCAAAAAGTATATTCGCGAGTATACAGCGGTTTTTCCTAGGGTAGAAGATGAATCGATGTATGAAATCCATTGACGCGAGCTGCAGAGCTTATGGAAAGCTTCGGTGATATTTTCGAATTTGATTATTTTATATGAATTTTGTTTCACTCGATACGGTTGAAAAAGTTGTATGCATGTAACAGGTATAGCACAAGGGCTGTTAGTTCGTTTGATGAATCTGTTAAAAAGTATTGAATTTTGAAAAATTTCTCACCGGAAATGAATTTCAGTGAATCCAAGCCCGGCTCTTTTTCACATTTACATATAGGTATATATGTTCACATAAGTTCATATGTAGGTCTCGTATACACGGGTATATAAATTCTACACGTGAAAATTATGCAGAAAAAAACAAATTTGGGCTGATTAAACCGAGACTATTCAACGCTTGCTAAGGTAGGGGATATAGAGATTTACCAACAAGGTGGTTTAAGGTATACGGCTATATAACGCTAAAGAACATACACGAGATATTTTATCGACGCCAAGAGTACAAGAAGACGCGCCTCTGAGAAGGTAAAGTAAGTCGTGGTTTTGTGCATTGCTTATTTATCGTCTACAACGAAAAAGATTTGTTCGTCTCTGAGTTTTCCGACGAAATACGTTACAGTCAGAGGAAAAGTAGGACTTTGTAGTAATAGCTTTTATTTATCATCGTCGTTTATACTCTGAGTTGACTTGACCAAAGCTCCGGCGTTGGTGTAGGTGTAACAATGAAAGGCAAAGATCAGAGGTAAAATTACACGCTTCGATAACTGGGAAGATTTTCTTCTTTTATTTGTGTTTTTTTTTTGTTTTTTTTCTTTCTTTTTTTCTTCCACAAAGTCAAGTAGATGATAAAATGAAAGTTACCGAAGAGCGAAAAATGAAGCATGAACATTTTTCGTTCTTCTTTGATGACTTCAAGGCTTCACTTCTAGGTCTAGCTGGATGTATCTAAGCCCTCTAAGCAGTGCTAAAGTGACATCGCAAAACTAACAAACGAGGCCCTAGGTTCATCTGACTTGCGGGAATCGAATGTATTAACTCTTCATTATTTGTGATAACGAAAAAAGGTGAAATTACGTCATATCTCACAATCAGATACTCCAATCTTCGGCCTGGTTTGGTTTCATCGTGGGATTCATGGCAGTATTTCGCCTCCCCGATCAAAGGGATATAGATTTTCATGGTGGACAGTTCCCGGAGCCTTACTCTAGACACGAATGCAGGGGGCAAGGCAAAGGAATTTTTCCGAAATCGAATTCCTCGAAAATTCGTTTGAAATTATATTGGGTATATATGAGTTCTACCATCGCATTCCCAACACGAGGGGGGGCAAGGTTTGAATTCTTATCAGTACCGAGCCAACTTCGATTAGATTCACGTGTGAACTTTCTAAAAGTTCAATATGTAAAGTTTTTCCACTATAATTCGCGCAAAACGTTTTTCCAAACCGAACTCCAAACTCGATTGACGTCTCACCCTCTCATTTTATCTCTTTCTTCATCTCAACCTCATCTATTCCGCTCTTCCTCCGACTTACCATATGTTTGGCAATCGAAAACTACTTATATATACCCAATCGCTTGTTACATATACCTACATATAAATCTTTCAAAGAATGAGGGAAGGGACGCAGCTACCTTTTTGTTAAAAAATTTTGCTCCGCGTTTTCTTCCCTGTAGCACGTTTCGTTCTAAAGTCTAAACTATTCAATACCTACCTACAAAGATCTACAGATTAACGTTACAAAAGATGTTTTCCGATCGAAAATGGGGTAACGGGAATAGTAGGTACCTGTATATAAATAAAAAAAGAAATAAAAATGATACACACGTAGACTCGATCGTATAATGTGTAAACTCTTGTTACAAGCAACTCATCCCCTAAAAGGGAAGGTTAATCGGATTTTTTTCTCTATCACGCCCCCACACGTAAGTACCTATATACATATATATCTCGAAAATCCAGGATCCTAATCACTTTGAAACGACCCATGAAAAAGCGATGAAAGCCCGCATAAATATTTGTCCGGGTTTTCGTCGCCTCCAGGTGTCCCTTCTCTTCGCCCCTGCGAGAACCTCGGCGTCGCGTCGCGACGCGCATACCAAAAGAGATACGACGAAACGACGCGACACGACGCCCGGGCCCCGGCCGGGACCTTTGCCAAAAACCAACTAAATTCGACTACTTTACCACGGTGTTCACTATTGCCTTTGTGCACTGCAAGTGACGCTTCCCTATTGCTCTCATATACATTTGCGAAGAAATTTCATTGAACGAGAAAATTATTAAGGAAAGGAGAAAAAGTGCAAGACACCCTTACCCTGGTAGCCATGAATGTTATATCATCTTTTTATCATTTCATTTTTAGTTAAAAAAAAAATCTAATGAGAGTCTGCTTTTACGATCTGAAACTAGCCTGCCATTAGTGTAATTACGAATTGGTTCTGTACAGCTTATTCTATTTTTTTTTAAGGCTTTAGAGAAAATTGAAATTGATAATGACAAATTTATTGAGCAATGAATCGCGTGTCATAAACTATGAATTATCTTCTATCCAAATGAAATTCAATTCTTAAAAATTACTTGCAAGAATTCAACCGTAGCGAACCACAGATAGTGTAATTTTCATATCTTACACCTGAGCCATTGGTTTCTGTGATTTAAATATGATAGACACTCTCGTCCTCAGATTGAAAGTAACAAAGATTTCCATTTTTGCTATCAGTGAATAAAGGATTGGATTTTTGTCCATAAGAAATTTATATTTGGTAACTGAACACCGTGAAAATCAAACGAAAAATGTTCTGCATCGATTTAAAATTTAATCGAAATGTTATTTTGAAAACGACGCCTCACTGTGCCGTATATAGGTAAAAGTATACTGGAATCTGGCAATTCCGGCGAACTGGATATTGTACAAAGAAAAGTCAGAATCTTGACGGAATCTCTCGTCGGATCGGCTCACATGCCGTGTTGGTATCGTGGAATCAAAAGTAACACACATGTAAATATATATAAATATATGCATATAGATACTGAGATAATCCAAGGCACATATACGTAGAACGTATGCATGAATTCGTCGAATGTTGCTGTGACAGTGTGGATACAAAATACGAACACATATAAGCACATGTGACAGGACGGCAATCGAAACACCTGCAGGGGTAAATCACTCCGAATTTTGATCCGAGAGATCGAACTCACAGCCTAACCCTAGTCCTCGTACCTATACCTACCTACATCCTACCCACCCAGCTGCCAATCAAAACCAAACGATCTCACGAATTTCCATTTCCCGTAGCAATTTTCATTCGCTAATATAGGAAGCAGCACTAACTCCATTTTAGCTGGTGACGCGTTCGTTATTCGATTTTGTTTCGGAGTAGAGAACAACGCGGATACGTCGAGTAGGGTCGAAAAAATAAAATAAAAATAAGGTGAATAGACGAAGACTAAAGCTAGTAAAAGTTAAAATGTTAAGCTTTAGAACTTCATTCAAACATCGTAGGTAAGAAAAAGGCAAAGAATACCCGAAGCGAGAACCGAATAGAAAAAAAAGTAGAAAAAGCCGGAGATACGCTGCCTTGCGATTTTAGTGAAAGAACCTCGGTGTGGTCGAACGAGTCTAAGCGAGAAAGCTAAATACATTGAATGAAAGATAAAGATCAAGAAAGCAGAGTAAAAATAAGTAGAAATCCTACCGAATCTCGAGTGGGTGTTCAAATGTTCACCAGCTCAGACCTTTATTTGTCTGGCTCACGTATTTAAGTTTAGGGCAAAAAGAGATAGTGAGGCTGGGGCTAAGACCGAGATGAAAAATAGTAGATGAAAAACTAAAATATAACAACATCTTGAGAGCTGTTATATCATCCTCACAAGTAAACGGTAAATGTTGAAGTATATTTTCCCCGGCCGGGTCCGACTCTGGGGTGTTAAGGATTCGTTGAGTTCATAGCAGTCTGACAAGCGCTCTTAATGCGATATCAAACTGAGAGCTTTATTATAAATGAGTGCTATGACGTACCGGATTTAGAATAATACGTACATACGCGTCAGTTTGATGAATTAATTTCACGAATTTCGACACGCTGATTCAAAGTGATTCAAAGAAATTGAAAGAAAAATTTTGACTCGATTACTGCACGAGGCAATGATTTATCCATAATTTTGGTCTTTTTATTTTCATATCATAAAATATACCTGGCATGATGGTTGAATTTATAAGTGAAAAATAAAAGAAAAGATAAAAAAGAAAAGAAGAGAGAGCGACGATTTTAAGCCCGTCATAAATTTGACAATTATTATTTAGATTTGTGGCGCTCGAGATAGAGAAAGGCGGAATGGAATGGAACTCGGGAAATTTGTACGAAGGATCAGGAGAAAGCCGCTGAAATAATTGGGGGAAAAAGAGATACAAATGATGAGCTGAGAGGAAGAAAAACAGAGAAATGAGAAAAGGAGAAACAGATGCTTCGCCCAAATTGCTTTTAGCCACGCGCTGCGTCTTCCAGCCTCAAGCTTTGTTAATAAGCCCTCTATTACCAATTAATTATATTTCGAAACGAACCTAATCTAGTTCCAACGAACTCAGTCAACCACCAAAGTTGGGGGCGACCTTATTATTTTGTTATACCCTTGTAAAATCCTTTTTTGGTCATGTTTTTATCGACATGTCTTCCTGTTACAAGAAAAAGTTTCCGCAAACTCGGTCTAACGACACTCTAGCGAAATAGGTATATATTGTTTCCGCATAAAAGTCCGGTCCGCGTTTCAAGTGGAACTGCAAGCAAAGTGGTTAAAAATGTTTATATCATTTATAGATATAGGTATACATACGTATCGGCTACCGCATTTTAATTTCTCGTTAATAATCTATTTTAACTTTCACGATCGCTTTTATTTATCGAAACCGTATACACGTATAACATATACGAGTATCGTTATTCGCTGCAGCCTGCAGCAGATGACTAATGTACATACGGAGGGAAGTAAAAAATTTCTGAATATCGATGCAGAGTTCGGAGCAAATTCGTTTTTCGTAATCAACTTTTTCATTCGGTTATTCGATATGTGAATTTTTTTCAAACGACGCTCCGGTTCGGTGACGGTTCTCTCAATTAAACTTTCCGAATTATACTATCAGCCTGACGTTCCGTCCTGCATGAGATCGTTAAAAATCTGATTGCTTGAATTGAATGTAAAATTCTAAAACAAAAACAAAAAAACAAGAAATAAGGAAGAACATCAAAATGTAAGAACTTTCAATACGCAGTACGTTAAAAGCAAAATACAAAAAAGTAAAAAACATCTGTATACTGCAACACCGAAAAGTGGGATTTGTTGAATTGAAAGAATTGTATAATTTCTTTCAAATGAAACGGCGATCGCGAACTGCAGAGCAAAATTCTTCCTGAACAGAGAAAATTGTCAATTCAAAGAGGAAGAATATGCACAAGGGATCACCACAACAGATTTATTCAGTTGGATATATCCTTTCTCGCAATTTATATCTAGGTATAATATAGCTAATAGAAATGAACTCACCGTGACTAAACTGATTATTGCTGGCGATCACTCTCTCGGCATTTTTCCGCGCTATGTAGAACCATTCGCTGCTGTTACTCAGATATTTGTATTCTACGGCCAAATCCTTGACCAATACAGCATCCTGATCCTCCAGGCGATGGGCGAACGGACAGTAAAGCCAATGATCACGGTATTGTAGTTTGTCGTAACAATTTCCGGCGGCGAAAATGTCCTCGTCGAATTCTACCATGGATAGAATACTAGCGTGAAGAAGATATTCTGAAGAAAGCATAACTTCCGGTGCGTATTTCCATAATCTGGTAAGCATATTGGCTCGATTCACAGCAAGGTTTGCCTCAAGACGAAATCTCTCTTGAGCATAACGATCGACGACACCTTCACCAAGATTCAAATCAGTCCCTGCTGTGCAATTTTCACCCAGAAGATGCTGGTTCTCAATAATTCTTAAGAAACGTGTAACAATGTCGTCCTGGACACTTTGCTTCTCTGTACGCTTGGTCACAATGTCTACCGCATCTTCGTAGTCTGTTGTGCCCTTTTCGGACCACCTAGAGGAGTTCCGCGACTCATTCACCTCGTCGTAGGATTCGTAATCTTCGAATTTTAACTTTCCAAAATTCTCGTTCAATCGCTTCTCTTCCTTCGACGTATGCACCAACGTCCCAAACTCATCGGTTGCATTATCTCTTTGTACACTAAACTGGGTCTGTTTTTTCTCTTGGGAAAAGGCTTTCCGCAGCTTTCCCAACGAGCTACCACTCCCAGCACCAACAACACGAGCAGCAGGATCACCAGAACCAGAACCAGCACCAAGTTTCACGTGAACCCTCTGGTTTCTTCCAATCTGTCCATCTTTCACAGCAACCATGTCCAGTCTGGGATGCATATCGTTGAGAATTTTGCCCAACTTTTGCACAGCCTGTTCCTGAAGGATGCTCCGAGTCAAATTTGTCTTCTCCTCCAAAAATTCGTCGGTGATATTCATCTCCTCGGTATTATTAGCCTCGGAAAGTATGGCAGTATCTTCGCCGATAGAAGTAATGTTCCTCATCAGAGTCCCACCACTTTTGCGCTTCGCTTTTATGCCAACAAAAACTTGGTCGATTTCGTCGATTTTTATTTGTCTAGCAAAATGACCACGGGATCTACCGTGTCTTATCTGAGTACCCACAGGTGATCTTTCCAATTCAACATCCAAAGGCTCGTCGTAATCCTGGTCCGATTTTTCGCTCATCTGGTTGGGAAATTCCTCCAACTTTAACTGTCCTTCATTCATCACAGGAAGCTTTTCGAGTCTCGTATCTTGGACTAGTTTCCTTTCGATGAATGGTGGCCTGTGCTTTTGTTGATGGCGAACCAATTCCTTAGGCCTTTCAATCTGGACCTCGGCTCCGCGGCAAGCTCTTGGTAAAATCTCACAAATCAGTGAAAATAAAATAACCACCGACCAACAACCGTTAAGATTCATTTTACGGAGGGTTCCAAATGACACCCGAATTAATCTGCACCCATCGTTACTAGCCTGTTAATTAAAAACCATTATTGATTAAACCGTCACGCCATGACCGTCAACTTGTTCGCAGATTACACTCGCGAACTTGTTATTTGTGAATTTCTAACTTCTGTCACGTTGATCTGTTTCACAAACGTATTTTTCAACACCCTATTGTGGTTTTCCTTTGATATATCCGTTGATACGGATATACCCGCCTATATATAATAATAATCCACAACACTGCAAAATTGTACGATTCATGAGATTGTCAGATCCTGTATAGGTGCCTATATCACGCACTAATTTACAACAGTAATAATTACTGGCCAGAATACACCGGACAGGTTTTACTTCCTAGATATAATTAAAACCCGTTAATAAAAGCGTTAACAACGATGTAAATCTATGGTAACTGGTTAGTAGTTAATTATTGTAGTTTGATAATTAATTCGACAGTATAACGTATTATCACAGAAATTCGCTGGTGTGGTTTAAAAATGGAATCGTTAACTATTACATGTATGAGTATTATAGAGTATTACACGTATTCCTATATTACAGAAGAGAATTTCCTCATCCGAGATTAATGAGTAGCTTTTTCTCTACGAAATTTCGTGATGTATACTTACGTTCGTGTATTGTCAAAAATTTTATACTAATATAACAGTTAAATATTTACTTATTTCTAATTGAAAAAATTAACATTTCTTTTGAAATTCTATTTTACAAGCGTTCTCGATACGCGCGTACCGATATTCTATATTGAATAAGTTTTCATCACTTTAAAAAGCTCCATCTATTTAGGATTCATTTTAACTTCGCCTGTATAGTTTATTCAGGTAAAATTTTCGTAAAAATTATATCCAACACTAATGAGATTATTTACGGTATGATTATCATCCTATATACGTAACTTCAATACGAGGCTTATAAATTTTAGTAACCAACAACATCTACTTCATCTATGGGTCTACATACAGCGTGGTAAATAGCAACAAAAAAGTTTCTGTTAAGCTTGAGAGCTTTCAAATTTATTCCTGCAACCGATATTTTTAAATATGAGTTCAGCTCACTGACACGCATCATTTTTACATCGGGAAAATATCTATCAAGTCCAGAATGAACAGAGGGATGGACTCCAAGTTGCTTACGAAATATGATCAAATTATTCGATATAAAAGGTCGTCGTGGTTCGGGATGGGTTCGCGGGTGCACGCGGTGCCTGACTGAGGGTTGAACACGGCTTGGCTCCCTCAAGATCCGTGGAAACGCAAAGCGCATGACCCGATGCCAGCTTTTATTAATACGAGTACATACGTTCGATATAAATCTGCATCTATAATACTGCACCTACTCCAGTTTTCACTATCGTAGTTTGATTATTCCTCATTATTTTTTATGTCATTCGCTTGGATTAGAGGAATCATCCCTTATTCCGTTTCAATTTAGTACTCGGCCCTCAATTCAGCACCGAATAACAAACTAATCAACTATTTCTAAGGATAAGGTATACGGCTCTATCTTTCTTCCACTGAGGGATTAACAGACAGGCTCGTTTCAGCTTTATTTTTGTGAAAAACAAAAGTTTAGATCGAAAGCCTATAGTAGCGAGTCTCTGACTAAATGAGAACTTGTTTATAGTCTTGAGGCGAAACTCGAGATCATTAGTTGATATAAAACAATTTTGTAACTGGCTCAACATGGGGTTAATTATCGATAAATTGTTCTTACGCCAGCTTAACCTGGGTGGGAAATAAGAGCTCAACGTCACAATGAAATCTTCTCTCTGTTGGAAATAGTGAGGTTTCCAATTACTACGAGAGCCAGTATACATATAACAAATTCGTGGGTAAATAACGTAGCGCGAGACTCCATCATGAATTGTAATTGAATGAATCCATTGTGAATTGTAATTGAATAATTTGATGAATCGATATATTTGAAATACCATGTGAAAGTATAAGACTGAGGCAAAATGATCATTGATCACCTTATTTCCCTTTGTTTTCACTTGAAATCAACGTTCGTAGCATCTAGTTTTTCAAGTCATGAATAACTTGCGAAATTCCATAAAAATCTTAAGATTATAAATAAATAAATAAAAAATGTTGTCTAGCTATTCAGAGCCTACACAGAAATAGTATTGGAATAGATTCGTAAAACTCGAACACCTTCATTTTATTTGTCACATGTTTCTAGCAGCCTCGGTTATGAGATAAGAGCAACCCTTAGAAGCTGACGCAGTCTCTGCGTGATCTTCCTAGAAAAAAAACACACACACACACAAATAGAAAAAGATAAATAAAAAAGAAAAACCCCACTTTGCCAGACCTCTGTGTCCCCCAGCTGACGATCCGTAGGTACTCGTACTCTCGGCATCGGGGTTCTTGAAGTGGCTTCTTCGTCGCTCGTTAAAGACGACCACCATCAAACCGCCAACCACTTACCTTCACTGGCTTATATACATATTTTCCCTTCGGGCGAAACCTCGGGGTTATAACTATGTGTATACGTATACAATCTCTATACCTACTTGTTTTTCAGATTTATAGCTGCGTATAAAGGTACTGTCAGTTACATAACTAGAGGAGATAGTGAACAAATATACCTATAATGGTACTCATACGTAGTTTTTGAACCAACAAAAAATTTGCCTTTTTTCAAAGGGTTTGGAGGAAACTGAACGAATGATTTACTTCTCGTGCTATAGTTTGTCAGTTTTTTTGATTAAAAAAAAAAACCAGAAACTATTGATTAGGTCTATATACTATAGCGGTAGCCAATTTCTGTCAGGCGAAACAAAAATAGAAAGCAATTTTCGGGTTCCATATAACTTTCGACGCACTCGTGGAATCCGATATTTTATCAATGAAGTATTTTCAATTCACGTGGGAAGGGAAAAAAAAGGAATTTTACGGACGAAAAGACGCGGATAGAGAGATGGAAAAACTCATTGTGCCACCGAGGGAATGACACGTACCTTGATTTTATTACATTCAATATGTCTGAGAGATGTTGTATTCTGATTTTTCCGCACGTGTGGCAAATTTTCTTATGCCAAATATATATATTATGTACCAACGCGCTATGACATATCGCGTTGATATTGGTATGGGCAAAGACAAAACGTACCTTACCTCTTTGAGATTATGATTAAACCACTGCTGGTACCAGCTTCCTTGACTTGCGGAAAGGTAGCCAACCACATCGCAGGATAACGAAACCAGGCTCTGTCGCAATAACAACAGGCTTATACTTTTTGGGTGGAATGAGGGAAACTGACAAGAACCTTCAGCACGAACCAAAACACAAAATTAATGATTACCAAGTTGAATTATTAATTAATCCTACAGAAATAAACTCCAGGAGGATTACATCTGTATTATTACATACAGAATACATATGTAGGTTTCGGATGTCGTACGCAGACCTAACAAATGTAAAGCGTGTATTGTTAGCTGTTAATTTATTATCTGTCAGACATTCGCACAATCACAGCATTTTACAACTCTAACATCATCTCGCTGTCTTCTATAGCCAGTTCTTTTTTCTTTCTTTTTCGTATAGAAAGCATGAATTCGCACTTATAACTCGGAAAATATGTCAGAAGAAGTTGTTGGATTCAATGTGGATTAAAATTCAAACATAACGAATCCACTATGCAAAACGTGCGGCTGAAAGTTCTATCTATTTCATATACTTATATCTATGTGATGCTTACCAATTCTTGTACCTTATTAATGGGGCGAATAAAATCTTTAGCACTTTTTACCACTGTGGCAATAAGGATGAATGTCCGCGTTTAAAAAATTGTGCTGATAGTTAAGAAGCAATGCCTTTTCGCTTTTTTGCAAATCACAATAAAATTTCACATACTCTGGAATCTTGTGATATTGTAATGTCCGAAATCAGGTGAAAAATTGAAGCAAGTTTGAGGGTAAATGTAGAAATATTTCCGTAGCATAATTCTCCTCTTTATTCATGTCATCCAGTTTTTCTTACCTCCATCATGCTTCGCAAAAATTTGAGATCGAGGGGAATCGATGAATGATAAAAATTCAATGAGTATATGAGCTGAAGGCTAGAAGTAAATGAAACAGAAATTAATAGACATTTCTTGAATGCAGATGACTGATTACCATATCAAGTTCAGCGAATTAATTTTCAAATCGTATACCCTTCTCAACGGAGAATCGTAAATCTCAGTACCGAAGTCAGTTGACATGACGCGTGAATTAATTCTAACGTTCTCCAAGGTGCCGCTATTAATTGCGTACTTTGTTACCCCAACCCTAAGGTTTCGGCACCCGTGAACCACGAGTTAGAACATTGATGGGGGATAATTAAAACTAGATAAATCGCAAGAATATTCTCTATAGTATACGAAAAGCCAACCCTGGGTCACCGTATTAATTAATATCTCTATGTGAAACAAATGGTATACCTATCTCGTCGATAACGTACGATTAAAAAATAAATTATACATAGTAGGTATTTCTAGTGTAGATCGACTCGAATTATTCTTGAAGCATTTTCTCTTTCCGTTCATTTCAGCTGAACTGACATTTCACATTTCAGGCATTATACTTTTTTAATTTGCACATTTTGTAACTCAAATTGACGGCTGCAAGTACTACTCCATCAACCCTAGCAAGCTGCTTGACCGCTACGTATACATAGGTATAGTTGATATGTCCGTATTTTGCCAGTACGAGTGAATTGAGTGAAAATATTGCATAATTAATTAAAATTAATGTAACTTTCGCACAACGAACGTCAACTATGCTCGTAACTTTGAACCCGATTAAAGGGAACAGCGTAAATGTTTTATTCCTGTGTTTATATATTTATATACATTTTTTACATAATGGCTATTGATGGCAAACACATTCATTTGGGACGAATAATTAGGCAGGTATGAAAGCGTGCCAATGGAATTATCTGATTCGTATTTCTGTGTATGGATATTGATTACAGTTCACATTAACGCAAATAACTGCAGTGTACACAGTATACCTTCAGTGACTGACTATTGAAAGATATATGCAACGTCGATATATTTTGGAATTCCTGGAGTTTTTGTGTCGTAATAGGTATTTGCTTCTGATAAAAATAATAGAAGATCCATAAGGAAAGACAACGATATGAGTTGAGCTCATCGAACAGATTAATCGATCAACTCGTTTGGAAATTAGTTAAAAAATTGCTGACGCCGTCAGGAACGGTTGAAAGCTTCCAAAAATATATAGTTGAGTTAATTGAAATAAATGGAATAAATTATAAGTTGTATCGAAATAATTGCCAGACATTTATTCTTTCTGATATTATGAAGCAATGCATTCACCGTAACTGAATGTGTACCTAATTATATTATTTCAGCCCTTTAGACCTTTTCAAATTTCACACGTAGGAAATAATCACGGATTTTTATCAACCGTGAATAGGTACGTAAAGCATGTAATGGCGGTTAACCAGCCCCTAAACTGGAACTAGTTTCGATTTATAAGTTCGCGAATTTCGGTAGTTTGTTTTCAGCATTTTCAGCGACAAATACTCCAACTTTTGATTAGCCACTGCGGTCATGCAGGTCTGTTTTCCATTTATTCGCTTTTGTTGTAAAGTTAAAGTTAGCATTCTGCAGTGTTACATTATTTCGGGTTCGCTTATATAATACGTGCAAAAATACATAAATACAAGAATTTGCATACGTATGTATGTACATACATCAATTAATACATGTACACACAGATCAGTCCACTCAATTTTCTAGCTTGGGCAAACAGCTATGTTATCATCAGTATTCGTGTGTTACAGTTTTTCGTAATTTCGTAAATGGAAAGTATGGGTGGGGCAGATCGAAGGAACTTTTTTTCTTCCATAATTTATCATAGGGGAAAGAAGGAGGCCTCCGGCCCTACGAACTTGTAAGTAAACTCACAAGTTTCACTATGTGCATGTATATATGTGACCCATTTTTCTGGGAACAGATCTGACCCTACTTCGATCTTTCGAAAACGTACGTAACGTTATTTTTCCTTATTTATTTATCCTTTTTCTAGCAGTTTTCAAACTTTTTTCTGCAGACCCGTTCTTCAGAAAATTGACCTTTATCCCTTCGGTGTAGATGGACAAGCCCCGTGACCCCTTTTGAATCACTTCGACGGGCTGTTGGATCGCGCGAAAGTGTAAGTAGTGCAGGGGCGCGTCTGGTCAGCCACCGCCTCTTGCTCACTGGAAAACTTATGCTACCCTTTAAACCTGAACTCCGTGAGTAGGTATTATAGAGGATGTGAAACTTTATTTTTTTATCGAGATCGTACAACTTGAAACAGGGAGGGAAGAAATAAAAAATTGATTTTTCGATAGGTATACACACTAGTATTTATCTTATATGTATAATATACAATATGCATTACAGTGTAATGATTACACTACAATCGTAAAAATGATTCGTATTTTATTAAGCGATATAAAGCGAGGGATTCTTGAAAATTTTCTGGATTCGGAAGTGGTCGTAAATTTTGAATCAAAATCCGGCATATTTCTCGTTGAATGGTGTATACATATACGTGTCCTTATGTATCAAAAATCATCAACTTGTGAAGAAAAAAGAAAAAAAAATACTTATTTCAATCTTACCTGACTGGAATAATTGATCTCGCTACAGCAATCTTTGAAGTAGATATACTTACATTTATATATATATTTTTTTTTCTTCTTCTTCACTTCTTGTCAACGATACCGCAGACGCTGAGAATTTGACTTTTCATCCAACACAATGGAATCGAGTTATTTTTCAAGAACGATTTCGAGTAGGTATACGATGGGAAACCTTACTCCCTTATTTATTCTCAGCTTCAATTGAATGCATGTATGTATGTATGTATGTATGTGCTATATACTATATACTATATACTCTGAACTCTAAAGTCTCGAACAATTTTTATACATCTATAGTTTGAAAATACTTCGCAGACGAGCTACTGCTTATAGAAGTAAAGCTACTCAGGGTGAAAGTCTCAAAGATACTTTAAAATAGCCAAGAGAATCCCGTCCCGCGTCGATACTTGTTACTTATTGTTGGAATAATCCCATTTTCGAATGCTAGATAAAAAAAGAGAAGAGATATATGATCAAATATTTCATCTCCTTTTGTTTTCACGTTTTTACCTCAGTATCGGTAAACTCGACTTTCAATATCATATTATAACAAATCCCTTAGGGTTTATTCACTTCTATTCCCAGACAGCTTGGGCACAAAACTGTCTGTTATCGAATCTACTGTGCAACATATACTATTGCTACGTGAATGAAACCACAATTATTCGTTTTTGAAAGCTACAAATTCCCGCTTCAAACTAAATGAAAAAAAAATCAAATATCACAATATCTCTGCAAAAAAACGATTTGCGAAACGCTGACCACGATTATAGGCAAACGAAATATCTGAAACACAAAAACCAATACTTTATGGAATCGTCAATGTACCCCCTAAGCTTCTAGGGAACGAATTTCTCAATCGACCTTCCGTTTTTGAAAAATTGCTAAAAACGTTCGCGAAAATCTCGAAAAACGCAATCAAATGCGAAAAAGATTCGTAACCTGACCACGCTTGTGTAAATTAAAAATCCGAATAGCAAATACAGAATCTCGAAGAAAATTATGCCCTAGTTGCACCTCATTATTCCATAATCGGCGTTATTTTCTAATTAAGGATAAGAATTCGGGATAATATTATCTATTGGGAATTAAAATCCAAAAACATCGTCGAATTTTATGAAATTAAAATTTATTTGTACAGTAAGGAAAGACGGGAGAAGTATCTTCTCAATTTTGAATACATCATTCATAGTATTATTAGCAGAAATGTATTTATTGTTTGATCCCAGATCTGGCCATTTTGAATCTGCTTGGAGGTCTCGATTTACTTGAAGATACGTAGGCATCAGGAACTTCTGGTTTTCTCTCTTCCACGTCCTTGACGATCTGTAATAACGCGTTAAATGAAACATGAAATTTGTTTATTCGATTTGATAGTCGAAACTTTGTACAATAAATGAATTCTTACGATGGTATAAGAAGATCCGAAAGGTAGCTCGTCGGTTTCTTGTTCAAAACCGTCGTCAGCTGGTGGCGTAATATTTTGAGAGTATGAAACATCGCTCGACGATTTTTTCAAAATTGATTTAGGTTTGGAAAATATTCTGTACAAGTCTGAAGGATCTTCGATCCGCTTATCCTCAGATGATTTAACAAGTCTACTAGGCCGTCTTTTCGAATGTCTAAATTCGATTCTAATCAAGTCATCATCATCATTTCCGGTTTCCGTAGAATCTTCTGTCTCCTCATCTTCAAATGAAGACAAATCAGCCCCAACAGAAATCATGTCTTCAATAATCTTCGACTTTTCCATATCATCTTCCGTGCCAGATTCGCTCGATGATTCTTGTTCATTTTTCAAGGGCTCATCGAACGAATGATTTTTCCATTTTCCGAACACATTTACTTGGATTTTGTCTGTGAAAGATACTCGACGACTTTGCGATCCTGATTTTGAATTTTCATCGTCATTTACATTCTTGTTTTCACCGGGTGATTCATCCCCCTCCCTTTCGACGGACGGGATTAACGATTTCTCCGTATTCTCTACGGATTGAGATTCAGATTCACTCTGGCTAGAACTTTCGACCGAATCACTCTCTCTAACATCTGTTGATCCCTCTCGGCTAGTGCTCACAGAAGTTTTTGAACTTTGAGCTGAACCATATTGACTAATTCCTTGTTCAACTAATTCCGTATTATAGTTTGCGGTTTGTTCATTGTTTGTGGATTTTTGATCATTCGAAGAGGACAATGAACCTTCAGACCTAAACTCATCGATTGTTTCCCTACTGGATTTGATTTCGAAAGTAGTTGTGTCTAAAGAAGTGCTTGAACCAGGCTGATGAACACTTGGGAGATCGTAAGTCGAGGATGACTCGAGTTCGGCTTCTCTATTCAAGTCTTCTTTCTCTAATATATCTTCTTGGTCTTCAGGTATCTTACTGTTCTTCAATTTGGCGAGTCTTTCTTTTATTATGTCGTCCGGTGTCTCGTCTTCGGAAAACTCAGCGTCTTCATCTTCATAAGAATCACCATCCTCATTGTCTTCGCCGTAATAGTTGCAATCGTTTTCATGTAATCTAAATACAGATGCTTAAAGATACAATAAGATAACACAAGTGTTTGAGAAAAAATTTCAAGACTCATTATCCTTCCCAACTTGGAATTGAAGACAAAGAGAAATTTTCAAATCTCCAATAATGAAATGTTGACAAATTAGTTTGCAAATAAAATCGAAAATATCCACACATTATTAACTAGTGGATGAAACGACCAAACAAACCTATCAATTTCGTCTTCTAATTCTTCCTGAAGTTCAAGCTCGTCCAATCTTTGAAACAAGGCTTCTTCGGATTGGATTTCAGTCTTTTCTTGTGTTCGAAGTTGAGCTAGCTTCTGCCTATATTCCTTCTCGCGCTGTCGATGTTTAACTACATAAAGCATAACGTATTATTGAGCAGATCTAATGCTTTTCAAATATTTATTCACAATATGCAAAGAAGAGTTTTATCCCAAATGAAATCCATGAATTGATTATTGAAGATTATTTCAAGATATGAACGAAGATCAATAAAGTCTAGCTGAGCATTGAGCAAGCTCATACTGAGTTTGGGGTTTCATATTGTTCTGAAATTTCGAAGAAACTTAGAAAATCAATCATTCAGTCCGGCGACTTACTTCGCCACTCCTTTTCCTCCTCTTCGTCGTAAGTTTCTATTATTTCCTGTTGCTCCTCGTTGCCAAAAATGCCGTAATCTATGGGAAGGGACTGTCTCATTTCGAGTAAATTTCGTTCCTTTTCAAGATTGATTAGCATCTCATCAGCCTCTAGAGAACAATAATTTTTCAACCAAATTTATCGCTGGTATTAAAAAATGCAATAATTAAATTAATGAGATAAAATTCAGGCCGATATTTGGCCCCAATATAATGTACATCTTTTAATTCCTTACGTTTTATTCTACGATCGCAAAGAGCGATGGCTTGTTTAGCGCTGTATTTAGCGAAATATCCCTCGCCAAGACAAACTAGAATTTCATTAGTGTGAACAAGCTTTCCTTTGATCAGCGCCTTGCCGCCGATAGGTACCATACAATTTGTTGTTAACTCTTGGGGTAAAATTTCAAGACCTTTTTTTACTTTTTCGTGAGACTTTTTGTAATCGTTCCATGTTTTGCTTTGGGATTCGTTGCGTTTCAAAGCCTGTGAGTGAAGTGAATATAATATTAAATCGACGTGTTTTTTTCGTGTAGTTAAATTTTCGTTTTTAGGTAAGTTTATTCTTTCGATATTTTAGAATACAAGAAAATGTATTAGGAAAGTGGTATTAATGGAAACTGATTTAAAAAAGGCGGATTTTTAATACGAACTTCTGTTTAATGTGGGAAAAAAATTGATACATTTTCAAAATACTTGACAAATTTTGAGGTTATAAAGTACGTAAGAATAACCTCAAATATACCTCGACAAGTGCTTGATTTAATAAAGCTCGTAAAGAACTTTGGTAGTTTTGGTAATTCTGACCATCCATCGTTTATTCGCAACTCAGTATTACGCGTATGTAATTGTTGTTTTCAAATCACTGAAAAATTTTATTTCGTAAAAGCCGATTATAGGTATGCAACCTGCATGCCATTCTTGTAGTTCTCAAATTGTCTGATAGATGACGGGTCCATTCAGCATTCTGTTGGCGATGTTGGCGCCACTGAAGTCGGGCAAGGACGAGCATCGACCTTGAGTAGCACCTGTCGTAGTGTCAGTGGCCCTCGTGGCGTCAAAGCGATCGTATGGGGGTTGCGTCAACGTGGTATGATTTTGAAATTTGACTAGCATCTCAATAGAAATGTTCCGAACAGAGAAGTTGTCACTTGTCACAAAATAGACAGTGTATCTGTACAATGACGGGGAAAGATTATTCTTGTCAAACTTTTAGAGTAATTTACTGAATGATAGTAATATTGTAACACGTATCCTTCTGTTACAGATAAACAAACTTCCTTCGGAGTTTAGATATCTCCGTCCAGGATGGAAGGATTTTCTCGTAATTGCAACGAGGAACCAATATCGAACTCAGCCTTTGTACAATTAGTTATATATTAACTAGTATATCATTGTAATAAAGAAATACTCAATCAATTGCGATGGAATAGATTTATTTTCAAAAAAACATTACAAATTGTACACGTAATATATAGCTTTGACAATTTATTAGTAATATCGTATCAATTGCAGTAATAAATTTCCAGATAGATACCAATAATTAATTAATTTGTTATTTGACCCCGTTCCACTTCCCGCGACTCTTTATTTCAGGATTCAAAAATCGAGATATGGAACAGCGAAAACATATTCAAATAAAATATAAATAGATTTTCAGCTACTTTTCATTTTATCAAATTGACGTGAAGATTTAGACGCATGAAGCCACGTCAACACAAACGCATGCTTGCAGCTTGCTTGCCTGTACCCTATTCTTTTTTACCGCAAAAAACCTGAGCACACCTCCTTGGGTCACATGCTCTCCTGATACCATTCTCTAACTTCAGAAGTTTGCCCGAGTTAGAAAAATTTGAATTCGGAAATCGTCCCGGTATCAGGAGAACATCTGACCCGAGGAGGTATGCTGAAATTTTTGGAGGGGGAAAGGAGTGGTGTATAGATGTAGGCCTGCATGCGTTGCTTCATGCACGTCTCTATACTATAATTAATTATAAGCGATTTTCGGAGTTGGAGAAATTTTAAGTCGAAAATACTCCTGGTATCAGGAGAACATCTGATCCGAGGAGGTGTGCTGAAATTTTTGAAGGGGCAAAGGAGTAGTGTATAGATAAAGGCATGCATACGTGTCCTCATGCACGTCTCTATATGTAATTAAGTTAGTAGCGATTTTCAGAGTTTTAGAAATTTTAACTCAAAAATTACTCCTGGTATCAGGAGAACATCTGACCTGAGGAGGTGTGCTGAAATTTTTGGAGGGGGAAAGGAGTAGTGTATAGATATAGGCATGCATACGTGTCCTCATGCACCTCTCTATATGTAATTGAGTTAGTAGCGATTTTACGAGTTTTAGAAATGTTAACTCAAAAATTACTCCTGGTATCAGGAGAGCATCTGACCCGAGGAGGTGTGCTGAAATTTTTGGAGGGGGAAAGGAGTAGTGTATAGATATAGGCATGCATACGTATCCTCATGCACCTCTCTATATGTAATTAAGTTAGTAGCGATTTTACGAGTTTTAGAAATTTTAACTCAAAAATTGCTCCTGGTATCAGGAGATCATCTGACCCGAGGAGGTGTGCTGAAATTTTTGGCGAGGGCAAGGAGTATAGCGTATTGATATAGGCATGCATACGCTGCTTCGGAGTGATTTTTCTGGCAGTTGATACCTTTTTTTCGGAATGGTTTTTCTGGCAGTTGATACCTTTTTTCGGAGTGATTTTTCTGGCAGTTGATACCAGCTGTTTTCGCTACGAAAAGAAGGTATCAACTGCCAGAAAAATCACTCCGAAAAAATGTATCAACTGCCAGAAAAATCACTCCGAAAAAAAGGTATCAACTGCCAGAAAAACCCCTCCGAAGCAGTGTATGCATGCCTATATCTCTATACTATTCCTCTGTCCCGCCAAAAATTTCAGCACACCTCCTCGAGTCAAATGTTCTCCTGATACCAGGAGCAATTTTCGACTTAAAATTTCTATTTCTCTACCAATCGAACAATTTTAAATCGAAAATTGCTCCTGGTATCAGGAGAACATCTGATCCGAGGAGGTGAGCTGGAATTTTTGGAGGGGCAAAGGAGTAGTGTATAGATATAGGCATGCATACGTGTCCTCATGCACGTCTCTATATATAATTAAGTTAGTAGCGATTTTCAGAGTATTAGAAATTTTAACTCGAAAATTGCTCCTGGTATCAGGAGAACATCTGACCCGAGGAGGTGTGCTGAAATTTTTGGCGGGGGCAAGGAGTATAGCGTATTGATATAGGCATGCATACGCTGCTTCGGAATGATTTTTCTGGCAGTTGATACCTATTTTTCGGAGTGGTTTTTCTGGCAGTTGATACCTTTTTTCGGAGTGATTTTTCTGGCAGTTGATACCAGCTGTTTTCGCTACGAAAAGAAGGTATCAACTGCCAGAAAAATCACTCCGAAAAAAGGTATCAACTGCCAGAAAAATCACTCCGAAAAAAAGGTATCAACTGCCAGAAAAACCCCTCCGAAGCAGTGTATGCATGCCTATATCTCTATACTATTCCTCTGTCCCGCCAAAAATTTCAGCACACCTCCTCGAGTCAGATGTTCTCCTGATACCAGGAGCAATTTTCGACTTAAAATTTCTATTTCTCTACCAATCGAACAATTCAAAATCGAAAATTGCTCCTGGTATCAGGAGAACATCTGATCCGAGGAGGTGTGCTGAAATTTTTGGAGGGGGAAAGGAGTAGTGTATAGATATAGGCATGCATACGTGTCCTCATGCACCTCTCTATATGTAATTAAGTTAGTAGCGATTTTACGAGTTTTAGAAATTTAAACTCAAAAATTGCTCCTGGTATCAGGAGAACATCTGACTCGAGGAGGTGGTCGCAAATTTTTCTGGTAGCCGAAAATGCATTATCATTTTTTGCTTTACTTGTGTGTCGTATACGCTGCTTCGCATATCGCTCATTCGAAACAAAGAGTCGTAGGAAAGGGAAAGTACAAAATAACGAAATAACTGATTATGAGATATGTGTAAGAATTTATTGTTATAGCATCGATACAATATTCATTGTCGAAGTTATGTAGTATACATACATATACGAACAATTTTTTATTATCTCTCAAAAATAAATATCTACTCGCCACAATTGATCGAGTCTTTATTTTCTTTCAAGCATACAAGATATTATAATATAAACCAATATTCATTTTACAATAATATATTACCTAATATACCTAATTTTACAAAAAGTCTACAATGTTCAATAATTGGAATCAAATTCTTTTCGGACGGAGGTGTTTGTACTCCGATGGACGTTCATTCACCTGTAACAGAAGGACGTCTGTCATAATGTAACTATCGCCTAGCAAATTAGTTAAAAAAAAAAAATAGGCAACAAGAATCATTTTTCGTCAATGAATACATTGTCAATTTTGCGACAACTTCTCTGAGTCCGGAGGATTTCTATTGAGATACCTGTCAAAGTCGTACCTCGTTAACACAACCCCCGTACGATCCCTTTGACGCCACGAGGGCCACTGACGCTAAGACAGGTGCTTTCCAAGGTCAGTGCTCGTCCTTGCCAATAGGGTGCCAAATGATATCGCCATCTATTAGACAAGTTAAAAACTATGTGATACGTGCGAGTTGCATGTAATAAGGCGTGCTAATTTATTTAGTTGCGAAATGACGTCACAAGGACAGTGATGCTGCATGAAATAGGTTTTGGAACACCCACATACACTTGTCACTCTTATGCAAGACTCTTATCACACAAGGTTTCTCTCCATTCCACACACACATATATATGCATGCATGCGTCGAGTGATCCGACTACGTCTACAAATGTTATGACAGTTGTATGTTTAATATAATCAGCTGTTTATTGCACTATAGAGTGTCTCGATCATGATATCACAGAAAAATAAAATTATTTATTTTCAACGATTACAATTCAATTACTTTAACACATGAACAAATGAATGTTCATAGATATAATATAAATCATACTAAAAATTTTATGTCGCTATCGGTGCAACGTGAGGGTCGTGAATGTTAAAAAGAAGGGTATCAAATTGCACGTCGAGAAAGAGGTCAAGAATAGAATCAGTAAATTGTCAGTGTTAAATAAGAGGAGCTGGAATATCTACCCATTGTCGAAATGACTGCTGGCAAGATAGTTGAATTTGATTCTCTAGGTAAAAAATTGCGATCGATTATTTACTTTGTTTGCTAATTAATAATTATTATCTAAAAACATATTCCGAACATCTGGAAACTTAGAGAATGTATTTTCATCTGTTTCTATTTTTTTTTTTTTTTTTTGCTACTACTTCAAAAATTTGAAGATATTTGTGAAGAAATATTTTTCATTATACTTTTACACAAACTAACAGTTTTTTTTTATTTTATTTCATTTTTCTCCCTAAACAGATGCAGATACTCAAGAATTAATTAAAACGAGTGTGGATGCTCGTAACTATTCATATTCGCCATATAGTAACTTTAGCGTTGGTGCTGCGCTCCGCTGTGAAGATGGAACGATATACAGAGGCTGTAACATTGAGAATGCAGCTTATTCTCCATCAATTTGTGCGGAGAGAGCGGCTATTGGTAGTGCCGTTTCAAATGGACATAGAAAGTTCATTGGTATGGCGGTAATAGCTGATTTAAATGATACATTTACATCACCTTGCGGAGTTTGTCGTCAAACAATTATAGAATTTGGAGACATACCCATATTCTTATCAAGATCAAATCTAGGATCCGTGCTCATAACTTCAGCTAGAGAAATTTTACCGCTAGCATTTACCGGTACATAGGAAAAGCAATATTTCATTATGTATTCATATGTTTTTAACATATGGTTTCAAATATTTTATTCCAAACTTGTTTTTTGTTTGTTATCACGTTATCATATTGAGTTGTTGAATTTTGTTGATAGAATTAGTGTTATCAACGATGTATTTATTATATAACAATTGATGGAGTTGTAATTTTCTAATACCTTGTATTCAATATGTTTGAAAATTAATTAGGGATCAATCAATTTATGTATTAAAGTTTGAAATAAATTATTAATCAATATATTCATATACATGATCTTTTATTATTTATTATTCCGATATATGTACACCTGTTTTTCTCTTTCTTATCATTGACTCTTCAATCATATCAAAGCTAACATAAATTCTAAATGTCATTACCAATGGTTTAAAATGGCTTAGTTATTACTATTTTCAAATAGTTATAAGTATACAGTTTTAAATATCATTTCCCTAAAGCAACTAGGCCAACTAATATATATTTCAATAAATCTACTGATTCTCTCAATCAATCATTCATTAATTTATTTTATTTTATTTCATTTTATTTATTTCATTTATTTTATATCATTATATTTTATGCGCAGAATGGTATAGAAGTTTTATCAAAAATTGATGAAAATTATAACAAAAGAAAAAAATAAACTACCAATTATTGTGCCAATAACAGTTTGGTGATTAACTACAAAAATTTGATATTTTATGTACGTCAATTCGATTTTACAAATGTTTCGAGTAATAAAATGTTCTGTACAAATTTTCATAACGAAAATTGAATTTTACTTAAACAGTTAGGTATCTCTATCATAAACACAAATTATAATACATAATTATTATATGAGAATGTTTTAACAATGAATCAATACACAATATACTATTATACAATGTAAAGTCGACATTACAATCGTTTAGGAATAGAATTTTCATCTACATAATATATGAAAATAAAGAAAATAAAAATTATTCTTTGATAATGAAAATTAAGTAAGCTGTGAATCAGAGCTGTAATTGATCATTTATCTGATCAATGCAGAACACATTATTTTATACAAGTTTTTTCAGTGACTGAATTCGACTCAGCCACACATCCCCTATTGTAATATTCACTTGCATTTTACGCAAATATTATACCTTGCCCATCTAAACTCAAGATTTGAGTTAGCATTAATCGTGAATAACGAGGCACTGTTATGACACTAGCAGAACAAGCTCAAACTTTTCTCACTATAATATACCATATTATGAATTTGAATAATTCACGACCACTTGAAATTTGATAATAATTATGATTTGAATAGCATGTGGAAAAGGGTTCGTCGACCTTGTGAAACTCTAATATTGAGTAACAGCAAGAGGTCCGTTGCTCCCATTACCGACCATTGGAAAAAGATTTGTAATATAGTATAAATCACCTTTCATTAGAAAGTAATCAATTCTTGAAGACGCAGCTATTACCAGAAAGGACACCTAGAAGTAGAATAAGATATAAAATTAGTGTTAAACGATTCGATCTATTTTATCAATAAGACCTACGTGCATAAACTTTATTCATCCATCAATTTACTTTTGAATAACTCCAATTAAAAAAAAAAGACGGAAATCTTACCATCCAATGTAGCATTGACAGAGATTTTCGTTATTTGTAGCCTGTTGAATGAGCAAATCAACTTGCTGTTGAACACTCAGTGTCTCATCGTGCGAAAAATCACGACCAGTTAGCTTATCTCTCACCCTATTTATAATCGCAAGAGCTTTCTTGTTCAGAGCCTCTGGCTGATTGTTATCACCTAAACAAAACATTTAAATACTGTAAATTCAGGTCGAAAAGAAAACTGATATTTATTTTGCGACCACTGCTTCTTATAAGAAATTTTTACCTCCGTTCTCAATGCTGCAAGGAACTCCCTTCTTTGGCAAAGTGGCGCTATGAGAATCCAACATATCCCCATGTTCCTGGCTACTGCTTGCGGTAATTCCTTGAGCGTCTGATCTTGTAGCTTTGGGAACTGTGTTGTCCATGAGTCTCCAATTCAGTAGTGGATCGTAAACAAAAGCCTCCAAAACAGCCATTAAACTATCTTTGTTACGATGTAATACTGACATAACAGATTCGCTGGTTCTCCTGTATGTTCCCTCGATGCCTGTTACCTCCATAGCGTTAATCAACATTCTAGTCAATCTGAAGGGAATCTTTTCTGGGAATTTTTCACGAGTCATGGCCACTTCGAAACAGTCGCCAAAATCTATGTGAAGTATTTTCCCACTGAGACGATCTAGCATTAAATTAGAAGGATGCCGATCTCCAAGCCCAAGTATATATCCAACCATCGACATAACTGCTAGAGATCTAGTGTAATTTGTTCTTCGATCGAACCATACTTCACTAGATGGTGACTTGAGCCATAGAAGTCTAGACAAATCATCTCCATGAGTGTGTTCTAAAGCATGTTCAAACACTTCTACCTTCTGCATTAGCATTAGGTGGTCATAGTCCGGCGCCATCTGTGAAAAATGCATCGTTGCATCTTTAGAAATATCCTCGTACTATGTTATCGCTCAATTGAATGAAACGAAAAATTTATGTTTACCCTTAGCATTATTCTGTGCTCTATGTTCAATAGTATTTTTTTCTTTTCTCTGTAATCTCGTATCAGGGTATGTAAAGTATCACAGTGCGGTACCCAGCCAATAAGTCCGCTATTTGTAGATAAAGGAATCACAGCATATCTCTGTAATTTAGAAAATATGTGTGAATCAGGGTAAATTATAAGAACACAATTGAAGAAAGTGAACAGATGCTGTTCTCGAATTTTGAAATTTACCTGAATGGTGAGATTTCTCCTGAACGTGTCGGGATCATGTAACAAGAGCGTGTTGACTAGACCAAATAGTTGCATAACTCGTTCATCTTGCCTAAGATCTTCGTGACCTTTCAATAGGAACATGTAGTCTTTACCGTTGCTTCCTAATTGTCAAAACAACAAGGATAATTAGCTTGATAAATGAGAATTTTTTGTATGAATAAAACTTGTATGAAGGAAACGAACCCTTTATGCAAAGTTTCCTAGGTCGTTGCTTGCTGGTAATGACTTGCATCGAACTGTGAATACTGGCTATTCTGATGACGGGATGCCCTGGGCTGTAACTTCCAGGAACAGCTAATTCCAAATCTCTACAGACCAACAATTTTGGACTAACATACTGCAGTTCTAAACTCGTTAGTTGCGGTAGCTGTCTTGATATCTTTCTAAACACATGATAATACAAGTCCCAAGCTTGATTCAGGTCTTTAACATTGCCAGAGAGCTTGTATCTGTGACACCATTCTTTAGCTTCCATCAAATCTCTTCCGTAAGTTTGATTGAACGAAGTTTCCTTCAACGTTTGTGGTCCTCGTTCTAACATCGCATGAAGAGGCTCTAGTGTATCAAACATTCCCTTAACATTTCTTTCTCCAAAGTATAATCTGCTCGCTTCTTCCAAGCCTTCGTGCCACAGTTCATGCCACAAAATAGCAACTCTGATCAATTCGTCGCTGGCTAAAACAGCCTGCTGTACTAATGTAGGGCTGTGTTCGCACATATTTTTCAATATCTTATTAGCAGCAGTCTTACGAGCTGAGCTGGCGCTCTTCGAGGCAACAGTTAATGGGTAGACGAGAGCTTGGGGATGAGTTTTACCGATATCAATTAACAAATGATGAATTAGTCTGCCAACTAAAGCTCTGGGTGTATCTATTCTCGCGATTAGCTGGGGAATAACTTGCAGCCAGGTATTGATTTCGATTAATCTTATCCCCTCGACGATAGCTTCGTATACTTCAGGCCACTGCCCATAATCAAACCACAAAGTGAGTAGTCGAAGTGTATCCTGCAGTGAACTGCCATGTGACAAATTTATGGACCTGAAGAAACCTTCGACTGCTGGTACGGTAAACTGAGAAATATATTGCGAGCTGGAAAGTCCAGATCTCGATGTGTTACCCGGTACATTATCAACGTTGGTATCACCCTGCTGATGTTTGTAAAATAAAACGGTTTCAAAATTTGTATAAGCGAAGGCATGCCAAGCTTTGTACCATGATGGATCGTGTTTTGTCGCTGCTGCGTAGTAGGATAATACAGCTGGAATAGAATGCTCACTTATTCCCTGTAACGCCTCCAGCCATTCTCCTAGCTTTAGGTAACACCGAGCAAGTAATCTTTTCCTAACTTCTTGTTGTTTCTCATCCTCTTGAGCAATAATGGAAATAGTTGCCGGCTGTAACGAAGTCTGTACAAATCTTTGCAATTGGCTATAAGCTGCTTCTCGATTATTCGCCATCCACATGTGCTTACAATAAGCAAAGGTCACTTGCGGATGAGTAGTGGGCAACGATTGATCCGGATTCTGAGACGGGTCCATTCCCAAGAGCATAACTAAAGTCTTATGGCATAACATTGGACTGCCATTTTTCCTGCAAAGACTAGCGTATTTTAGCCAAGTGTACATATCGTCCTGAGGCGAAACTACCAGAGTGTGAACTTGGATAATCTTCTGCCAGTCCTCAACGACTCGTTGACCACCCTGCAATCTCTCCCACCACATAGACTTTATCGTTGGTCTTCTCTCAGGGACCAACTTGAACTGTATTACTTCTTCTAATTCAGCCAGCTTCTGTACCTCTACCATAGCGTTGTAAGCTCTTTGGTAACTCTCCCCAGCCATTGCAGTTAATTCTGTATCCAACAAATCTCTCGCGCTATCTATCAGTTGATGTGCAACGGTGTACTGTTCGTCATGTATAGCTAATACTGCCCTGTAAAAGGCACCATCTTGAGTTTCTTTGGGGATGAAGTTTACATATTTTTCCATGCTTTCCCATTGCCCAAGTCCCCAAGCAGCAGCTGCAGCCATACGAGACATTCTTTGTTTATTTTCGTCATTTTCATTGGCCCATTGTCGAGTAGCAACGTCATGTAGCTGACCCCATTCACCGAGTGCTTCTAGGCAGCGCATCTCCCCTAAGGTGGATTCTACGTCAGTTGGATCGATGTTTAAACGGTCTTTATATAAATCCAAGGCCTTGTCCCAGTTGTGTAATTTCTCATACCACCGTACTTGTACTTTGAGATCTTGCTGGTTTTGTTGTTTCATAACATACTCTAGTAATCCCTCGGCGACCTCCTTTTGCTGGAGTTTATTATTGATGGAAATCAATGACTCGAAGACATTGCTGTTTCTACCCTTGTGGAATTCATCTTCTTTGTAATGCAATGCTTTGGCATAAGCTCGGCAATGCATAGCTCGTTCCCCTAGTATCTTGGCATCCAATGGTAATGGACCTTTGTCGCAATGCTCCATAAATTCAGCCAAATTTAAAATAGTTTGTGTTATCTCTGGGAGATCTGGCACCATCAATGCCTGTTGTAAAGTCTCCTTCAGTTCTGTCTGATACGTAACATTCAGCTCAGTCCAACAAGACACAAAAGCTGCATTGAATAGGTCTCTTGGAAGCTGGGAATAAGTTTGAGCAAGTGCCCAGCAAGATCTTAAAGCCGGAGAGGGCGATTCCTTGAGCAATCCGATAGACAAACTTCGCAGCCATTCTAGCCAATCGTCTTTAGATACTCTGCGGGTAGCTGTCCAAGCTTTTTGAAGATTTGATGCTGAAACATGGAGTCTTTTGATCGTTGTAGTATCCGAAGATGTGAGGGATAAATCACGATGTTTATGCCTAGAATCTCGAGGACGTATAAGCAAATAATCTTCACCATCAGCAACGGTAGAATCGGTCAGAATTTTATCAGTGAGTACGTCGTATCGTTGATGAATAATCTTATGTTTATTCATTACTTTTTGAACCAATGGTATAAAAATTTGGTATTTCTTTCCAAGTTGGATCAATAGCGCGGACAGAGTTTCCATCGCAGTTGTCCTGAGTTCTGGACACGTGTCTAATGTCCTTACTAGTGGGTGAACTATTCTTGAAGCAAAGTCAGTGAAATCCAAAGTATCGGCTAGATGATCGACTGTTTCCAAGGCGACCTTGTTAACGGAGATTGGGCAATCCGCGGCGTGAAATAGTTTCACTATCGGTGGAAGTACTAAATGCAAATAGTTATCAAGATTGTTGCCAAATTTTTGGAGAGCATGAAGCAGCTTGACTGTTACCGCCCGATCTTTGCTAGTATCATGAGTCAGAACTCTTAGAATTTGTGGCATAAGTTGTGGCAGATAAATCTTGAACTCGGCACCCAGTGCAACGGCGATATGTTCAACAAGAAGGATCAGTGTGCTTTGTAGAGGGCTATTAACAGTCCAAACTTCTTTGATTAGGGCGAAAATGTCGTCCAAATAATTACGAATGTGTTGTTTAACAATCGCAATGAGAACAGCCAACTGTTGGAAGAGATATTCTCTAAAACCAACGTCGGCGGTTCGAACTACGTTCAAAAAGCTGGGCATAACTTGGGAAATATATGGAACACATTTTATTCCAAGACTTTTAAAAATGAACGTTACAGCCTGAACAACCATAGTATGATGCTGAGACAGCGTAGGCTCTCTAATAATACGCATCAAGGTGGCAATAGCAATTGCTGGATAATACTCTTCGAGAGTTGACGAGGACATGTTTACAAGCATCTCACTGGTCGTCTGATCTTGACTTGTTTCAGAATCGCTTTTGCATTTAATATCAGCCATAGACGACAGCGAATCAAGCTGCGAATCTATCTGGCCAAGGTTCATTTTGTGCTTGTAAGGATCCAGAGCTCCCAGAAGTCCGAGTACTCTTATAGTTTCTCTCCTGATGATCGGCTGCTGTTCAGTTTTCAGAAAATTAATCAATACATCAAGTAAAGGCGGATATTGGGTGTATGGTTTGATGACGAATCCTGTGCTCCCGACTAACTGTCCAAGTACCCACAGAGCTACCCCTCTTTTTTCTGGCGAACTGGCGTCGACCAGCATTTCAAGCAATATCGACAGCAATTCTGGCATCCATTGCTGCATTTCAGAGCCGTTTACTTCCGCGAGATCACCTATGGCTCTGAGTACAGCTAATACAACGCCAGGATTAGGCTCAGTTTCTTTCAGCTTTGGAATGAGAACTTTTAAAATTGGTTCCATGTAAGGTCTGATGAGCCGAGGAGCGCTGACTACTAGATGATCTAACATTCGCGCAGCCTGTTCTTTGTTACGTCCCATACCAGAATGTTCAAGTTCAGTTAAAAATTGGATAAGTGTTTTTCGTAGCGAAGGCATGACGTAAGCAGGATTCATTGTGCTCAATCTCCCGATGGTGTAAATTGCCAACTCTCTAATTTCAAACATTTCATCGTTCATTGCGACGAATAGAGCGGATAGACTTTCGGCCTGAGCAAGATGGATGTCGAAGCTTTCATCAAGGGATGTGAGAACCCACAAGCGCACATCGGGATCGGTATCTGTAATGCCGACGACAAGCAGTTTCCCCAACACAGCAGAAACCGTATTAGTAACTGTTGGTCCTGGCTGATTTAAAGCAAGCCTCAGAAGTCTGGAGCATGTTTTCACAGCTTCTAGCCTGACCTCAGCCTGTTCAGAAGTTAAGAAGTGGTCTGCACATCTCCTAACAAATTGTAGCAATGGATTTCCATCAAAATTAAACGTTCCAAGAGTTTTCAGAGCAAGTACAGTCGAAGGAACATCTGCTTCTGTTGACGGAGCTAAAATCGGACTTGTGGCTGGCCACGGAGCTCCCGGATGCCGCAACGGCTTATGCATCAATACTTGGGACAGCATTCTCAATAGTCCTTGAGATATATCTGTCTTCAGGGACGGTATGCTGTGAGCTAATTCACGCAATGAAGTGGTGAGGATTGGGCTGAGTCCAGTGGCAAGCATTGGTTCTAAAAGAACCTTGATGTCTGGTCCTATGGTCTGCTTTACGGCATGCCCGAGCAAAGTAATGCAGATAAAAACTGCAGGCTCTAGAGCGATGCCTCGTTTCTTACTCGGTGTTTCTTTCGATGGTAAAGAAGCTTTGATTACTTCCATGATTTCAGGGAGATAAGGTTCTATTCCATTCTCAACAGCTACAGCGATTAATCCAATAGTCGTGAACGCTGCGTGTCTATCTTTCTCTCTACTCCTCAATGTGATCAATAGATAAGATATGCTCTGAGCCAAGTGATGCTTATCGAATTTTTCTTTATTGAAAGCAACGAGCCTAGGTAGCAACATCATCAAAGCGTGTTGTATGTGGGGATTTCTGGAAGCCTTCTGATTCATAACATCAACATAAACATTGTCTATGCCTTCTTGCATCAGGCTACGACAAGCGGCAGATTCATATACCGGATGAATCGTATGCTGATGATTAGACCGGCTTTGGACCGACCCGTTCCATGTGGGTACAATCTGTGTCTTCAAACGTGGCATAAGCGAGAGAATATCGTCATCTATCTGTTGATTTGAACAATTCAATCTCTCCATTAAAGCCTCGTAGTTTCTTTCCCAATGAGCGTTGCTGCATCTCAACAGTTCATTCAATACCAACAAAGAGCCGTGAATTGCGGCGTCCTTGTTAGATCCTCTCCCTCTAACATCGGTGTCGTTAAAGCATTGTACAACTTCTTGAAAACATTCTTTGTACCACTGAGGCTTATGCATTTGTTTAGCAGTTTCTCTCTGCGCAGTTACTACCAAAGCAGCTCTCAGAGCTTCCGTCGCAGCCTCTCTTATCAGCGGCTTTGGATCTCTGATAGCATTGAATATGAGATCAAAAAAGGGGGAGACTTGTTGGAAGAAATAAGTTGGCATTGAGACAGCAAGCTCTCTGAGCACAAGAACAGCGGCGTGTCGTTTTCCCTCGTGTCTATCTCCCCCAAGCCATTCAAACGCCCGTTTTACCTCAAACTCAACATACTCAGCGGTATAGGTGCCGGATACTAGGGCTAACTTCCCCACAGTTTTAGCCGCCAATTCCATAACACCTACGTCATTAGACGGCAGTAAATTTCTGAGATAATTAGCAAAGCGTATTGTACGGGTATTTATGTTCCCTACGTCGGCACCTATTAAACATACTATGGCTAGTATGCCGCCCTTTTTTTCATTCATATCAGAACCGGAAACCATTTCAAATATGTGGTGGTTAAATTCGTCCATAAAGGCTGTGAGCTCCTCTTGAGAAGCTTCGCGTAGTTCGGTTTTAACGTAAAGGCATAAATCGCGGGCTGCCTTAATCCGGACTTCTTCATGCCGGGATTTAAGGCGATGAACAAAGTCTAGGACTAGTGTGTGCGTCATTTTGTTTTCTAGGTTATATTATCCGGTTTATAGATTCATCGGATTATTGATTCGGCAAATACCGACCTGCAACAGTTATAAAAATAGGAAATTTTCTTAGTTCAATTATCAGAGTATAACATTGGTATGCATAGCCGATAGGTTAGTTTAGTTTCGACTTTAAGTTAAGGTTAGATCTGGAGTTTACGCGTATCTTCTATTTGACGGTATGAAAACTTGTGTTGGTAAAGAGCGAGGATCTGATATATTCACGAAAGCACATAATCAACGATCACACTATTTCATACTTACGTTATTCAATCATCGATCTAATTATAAGCTTATTACTTTCACACTTTTATACGTAAACGACATTTCGATATATATCAAGTGGTAAATACGTAGTATTAAAATATTTCATACACTACATACTTCTTCACGGCATTGGTTCCGCCGTTCCGGCTACGATGACGTAACAACTAACACTACCTACATTTCTACGGTCAAACTAGAGACGCTTAGTACGCACGAATATTTGAAAGCCCGTATATCCCGAACTCTAAAATATTATTCATCAACTAACAAGATAATATTAGAAATTCTGTACAGCGTTAGAACATTTATTTTATTCATAAGATTATAAGAATTTTTCTGTTAGTTTAATTAGGAAATTCGGGATGGTATTTAAAGACGAAACAATATATCTGGCGGTTTATAATGTACAAATACATTTATCGAAGGAACGGAGTTTATAATTTTTCTTTTTTTTTTTTAATCTCCATAATTCTTATTACGTAATACGGTTATAAACTTATAATATAATCTATATTTATAAATATGGTATCCTTATAGACATAGGTAGTTAGTTGGATTGACTATATGGGAATGGGCAAGTCTTTAGAAACTAAGGTCAATATTTGGTCGGTGTTCAAACACCAATTAACAATATTTTTAGATACTTTGCACCAATTTTCACCATGATGTGGTTCTGCTGCAACACATCGTTTTTTAACTTCTTCTTGCTGTTCCTCAGTGCCATTCAAAAGTTCGAACTTGTAAAAATACGCCCAAGCATCACCGAGATCTGGGTCTATCTTCACAGTACGATTAAACCAGTCTCTACATTTCGATATTTTATGCTCACACCAAAAAAGCCTGTAACAAAAAAAAAATACGCATTCAATAACTCCGAATCATCCCAAAGATTGTCTATTTTTTTTTTTTTTTTTTTTCTCTCTCTCAACGCACTTTGAGACTGCTAACAGAACATGCGGATCATGTTCGCACTTTTTCAACGCATCAACGCTCTTAGTTTTCCGCTGTGGTCTAGCCTCCATGAATATCGCCTCTGCCCACAATAAACCGGATGTAGGACATTCTTGCAAAGCTTTAGCCATCAATGTATTAGCCATATCTCTAACGCCACCGCCTCTCAACTCGTTTCTGATAGCCTCGAGCCATAAGGCAGCGTTTTTCGGATTACGAAGACGAGCTTTTTCGAGGACAGAACGAGCTTTGGTCACTTGGCCTTTACGCTGTTCAAGTTGGGCCAGTAATCGCCATAACGGTACAGAAGTGGGGCACTTTTTAATCTGTGGAAGAACCGCATGGAATGATTAAGAAAATGTATCAGAAATGAAAAGAAAAATGAAGATTGCTCGAGGAATTGAACTCACAGCCTGGTTATACGTGTCCAGAGCTTTGTCTAGATTGCCTTGTTGCTCCTCAATCTGAGCCTTCATTAGCCATAGCTTTGGAAAATCTTCGAAAGCTTCTATAGCTTCTTGGAGAAGGTGCAGAGCGGCTTCAAGATTGTTAAGCGCCCATTCAAGCTTAGCACTTTTCATCATAACTCTAGGAGTTGGTGCAGATGCTCGAGCCTTTGCCAATAATCTTCTGGCACGTTCATATTCGGAGTTTTCTGACTCGAGTTTAACAGCAGCCAACCAAATTTCTTCAGAATTTGGATTTGCTTGGAAGGCAAGGGACAAAATACCTCTTGCTGCTGGTACATCACCCTGTACAAAGGAAGAATCAATAATATAAGATTTATTAATTCTATCAGCCAACCCAGCGATGAAATTCTCTCATTAATGGATAACTGATATATACTTACTGCCAGCCATTTAGATTTCGCACCCATAAGCCACAGCACTTCGCTCTTTGGACAATGAGCAACTGCTCTTTGAAGTAGTGCTTCCAAAGACTCTCGGGTCCCGTAACTCTTCTCAAAATATGCTGCCCGCAACCAAATTGACTTTTTGCTTGGGAAAGCTATAAGAGCAAAAGCATACACTGCTCTTGCACACTCCAAAGCCCCTTGTTGCGCACACTGTGGAAAATTTATTCAAATTATCATCAAAGAAATGATATTTAATTATTAATTATCAAATTAGGATTTTTATACAGAAATACTAACTGTTTCTGCATCTTCCATCCAAGTATGTTTTCTGTCTTCTTCTTCGACTCCAAATCCAATAATAGATTTGACTATGACTTGGCAGCAATGTACAGCGCCAGCCTTTTCCGCTTCCATAGCTTCTTTGAACCAATGTTCTCTGTTTATTTCAACTCCGTTAACATTAAGCGAGCTTATAGCTCTGTCGATGATCTTGTCAACCATGTGTTTGTTCCCGTTAGCTTCTTCCAGCTTGGCAGCAGTAGTCCAAATTTGTCTATCAGTTGGAATATTTTCTCTAGCTTTGTTCAGAACTTTTCTAGCATTATCGTAAGTTTCCAGACGGGCTAAAGCCAGCCATAGGTCAACGCTTGTTGGACAACATTCTACAGCTCGACTTAACAAAATTCTAGCATCTTCAGGTTCTTCTAGTTCAACAGCGGCTTTCCAAAGTCTTACAGAATTCGGAATGTGTTCAAGAGCTTTTCGATAAACTCGTCTCTTCGCCTTCATTTCTGTCTCCAAATCAGCTGCTTTTATCCATATTCTAACAGACGTTGGAATATGGCGCACAGACTGTGCTATCACAGCTTTTGCAGTTTCTGGAGGCTGAAGTCTCGCAGCTTCTAGCCACAAATCTTCAGACGTTGGATTCACCTCGCAACCTTTCATGATTAAATTTCTTGCCGCTTGTACTTTTCCTGTAACTTCCTCCAAACGAGCTGATGCTATCCAAGCCGGAGGATGATTAGGGTTTGTTTCACGGACAGACTTCAAGAGCAGTCTAGCCTTTTTGATGTCGCTGAAAACAATGTTCCAATCAGTTTACCTCATACACATAAATAATCAGCTTAAAAATATACAGTTTACATTGAAACCTACTTAATGTCGCCACCGTAAGTTGGAATCATACTTTGCAGATCAGTCAAGTAGCCTTTTGGATCAACAACAGTTTGTCCTTCGACCGAATCTGAGACTTGATTGAGTTTAACGTTCATCAAAGTGTTTCTGGCTTGGCCAATTTTCCTCAAATCCAAATCACCAGTTGGCGTCAACATCCCAGGCGTAGCCATGCCAGGCATCATAGAAGCTAATCCACTAGTTGGATCGATACTGGTATTTGTATCGCCTCCCAAATTTCTTGCCAATACAGAATCTGGCAATGGTGTGAATTTCTCAGCTCGTGGATTTCGCTGTTTTCTATTACGTGCATCTCCTACTTCGGGAACATTCTTCCACTCGTCTTCGGACACGTTTACTAATTCCCGTTTTAAATCAGAAAATTGTTGCTGTATCTTTGGCCGTTCTTGACGATAACGCTCTAGCTCTTCTCTAAGACGTTTTTCACGATATTCTTTGCGCTTTTCATCCATTCTTTTGTCAATTGCTTCGTATATCGCGTCTGCTTCTTCGTCATCTTTGTCGTAAGGATCCTAGATATTAAAAATCATATATCCTATTTCCTCGGATCACTATAGCTAATGATATAATGCATCATAAAATACTGTTCAATGTAATAAAACAATCAATCGAAACTCTAGTGTTGAAAGTGTTAAAATATTGTTGAAAAAATGAACCTTGCTGAAAAGCGATCCTCCGTAGCCAGAAAACTCATCATAATTAGAATCGTTGAGATCTTCCTCGTCTTCTTCTTCCTCTTCCTTTTTCTTGGCTCGTTTAGTAGGCGGAGCATGTCGGTCATCGCTAATTGGTAAATTTGGCAACAAGAATGACGAGAGATTGTGGTGAGATTATAATATCTAATTAGCCAAAATCAGCACCCTAGCAATGTTTAAGATTATATTATTATGAAAGATTAAAAACTTACGAAACATCGTTGGCATCACGAGCTGGACCGATATCAGAACGAGTCGTAAAACCTGTGGCACTGTAAACAAAAGTATAAAGTTAGGTTAGGTTAAGAATTAGCTCGTAAATATCGGTTTTAAATTATCGTATACGTTGATTTTTTGATTATTCGGATTCGCAAATCATAATTACCCTCTTCCGACACCAGCTACATAGCCCAAAGGCGCTGGAACTCCTAGAAAATGCTTTTTATTCCTCGTAGAAAGCGATGCTGAGGGGACCGCCATCTTTATATTCTCTACTGACACCCACTGACACCTGACGGCGTATAGAGGAATCAGCGAAATTTTGAACTCTACAAGTATGATGCAGCGCGGGCTTGCGTATTCGATTTGAAATATAAGAAAAGGTTTTCGCGGTTTTGATCGATTCTCAATCCTGCTTTTGAAATTATGTATGCTTTTTGTTCTTCTGTATATCCTCTAGCTTGTATGTGTTATATTAATGTAAGTAATAATAATATTTATTATTATTACTCTTTATATATTATGAAGAGGTAGAAGCGGGCCGCTTGATTGTTTACTATTGTCTTGATGATACAAATTTATTGAGATGCATGGGGAGGGATATGTCATGTATTATATAAATTGAATAATAAACACACATATAGGTATACAGGATATAGAATTTATTGATTTTATCCTACGCTCCGTGAGATTTTAACTCAGGAAATGGTCCAGCTAGTCATCGTACCATTTTCACTCTCGTGAATATATTTTCCAAGAGCCGGTAGTTTGAGCTTGGAATGACGTAAGCAGACAGATCTAGAATTCTGGACTAGTTTTACGTCTGATTTTTTTTCCTCCTCAAACTTTGTGTGTGAATTGTATATTTATACACTTCCGAGGATGAGGAGTGGGTATATTATACATATAATATAGTATGAGAATTTTTAGGAATTATACTGTAACGGTGTAGAATATTACTCATGTTTTTACACCACTGCATATGTTAGTGATTATTATCTAGTCATATGTTTAAATAAACTATCTAGTAATCCATTGTAGTTGAATATTAAAACAATATACTATACTTCGTTTTAAAATGTGATGACCGGCTTATTAAGTTCAGTGTAAACATAGAATCTAGAATAGGTTTATTTAAAGCCGGCTAAAGAGAGTTTGGTGTGTCCCGCATTGTTACGTCTTCGCGATGACCGGTAGTAGGCAATTAGTCAATTGGTGTGGACACCAATTTCTGAACCAAATCATCGGGTTTAATAGATCAATTGATTCTATTTGGCAACTATCTATATAAAGACGTACTGTGGTTGCACCCTTATAATATAAATACTAGTGTATTATCCTGACTATATTTTCCGTAGATATGCATGTGTCTTGAGTTTTGATTGAGTTATTTACATATAATTATACCTCATTAACGCAAAATCATAATAGGGAGAGACAGACAGACAGACAGGACGTCTTGACGTCTTGAAAGAAAGCCTCACGTTTAATATAGAATAGGAATATGAAAATTGGTTTGAGTAACTAAAGTGCGAATATAAGCAAAGCAACTGCTAGACCGTCATTATACTTTACATATACAATTACAGTATGCGACTGTTTCAACAATCTAGTTGAACCCATCATTTTACCACCTGTGTAGAGGCCACGTCTGGTTTTCTTACCCCCACATCATCCCTCGTCACCAATTTCAAGTACCGCCACCAATATCTAAGCATATCTAAACTTAGACCACCCAGCTGCGGTCTTAGCTTGTATTCAGTATTCGTGAATTCGGCGTCGAGTACGATTGCTTTGATTTTAAACCCTCCCTAAGAGATCTTGAGATTCAAAACCACGGACTTTTGAATTTCAATTAAATTCGATTTCGAACATATATATTTTTTTTTTATCTTTCGATTGATAAGAATTGGAATTTGAGTCACGATAGTTAATTATTCCGCTTTCGAAATAAAAAATAAAACATGGCATATAGTTGGGACAATCGTGTCAGCTTCATTGTGAAGTTTCTTTACGGTTAGTACATGTTTCATTATTATGACTATGAACGCTATTATTATATCGTAGAAATATATAAAATTACATGCACTAGACGTCGGACATATTTTTAGATTTAAACATTTTTTTTGCACTGTCTACAGACATAGACAACAACGGAGTTTTGGATCAGCATGATTTTGAGTGCATGGCTCTAAGAATGACACTTGTAGAAGGTAAAGGTGATTTTAACTACAATCACTATCAGGAAAATCTTCACATCATGCTTTCTCTTTGGGAAGAAATCGCTGAACTTGCGGATTTCAATAAGGTAGAATTTGTAAGTCATCGACATGCCTTCTAAGCACGTTGCTGTCTTTTCGTCATTTTATATAACATAAACTGTAACTACGAATACCTTTACATGTATATTATCGTATTGTAAAAGTTCAAAACGCATGTTTTACGAAAAACAGATCTTTAAATGACTGAAAAATATCCCGTATTTTGATGATAATAGGTAATGAGTGCGTGGCAAAGGCCCTAATTATCCACCACATTTGATACAACGTTAAAATTTTTCATACAAACACGTATTATTCCGTTATACTACAGAAATGATTAATTAATCTATTCTATAAACTATGTTAATTGTATTTCCCTTGTTTACCATCATTTTCATTTTCTGTATCAACATACATTATAACGCCCACGTGCGAACGATAGAACTGCAATTTGTCTGACGAAAGTGCATTTTACTACTGCCTACGTATAGAGGCAGGCAATGCTGCGGACAGACAAGTAGCAACAGAATTGGTGGTCAGCCGTATAAGACAGTCCGATTTTGTACATGTACTATTATATGATAACAAATGTATGTATGTATTCGTACAACCCATCAAGATTTATGTTGGTTTATATTGATTGTCTTAAAAAGCCCGAGTTATCATCAATTGTCACTCATATAAATTGAATGAAGTAGATGTATTTTGTTAGCGTGAACTATTTTACCCAAGCACGTTCTATACACCAGATTATTTGGCTCGCGTTGAATTTGGCGAATTTTGCGCTCGAACATCTTCAAGTAGGATAGTTCAAAAACGGATAACTGCACGCGTTATTAAATCAGTTAAAAATTCGACGGAGATCTTTAAAACGTTTTTATGATTTCTTCAAGAGACCGTATAGAGTGAGACGTATTATGCAAGTAGCTTAATCAAATCGTTATACACCCGAATTTTCGATGATTTCAACCTATATGACTTTTATCGCATGTGATAAAAACTTTAGATTCAAATTTATTTCGGGAATTTATTTAATTTTGGTATCGACGTCTTCTTGGCGTAATATGCGGTCGCTTACATACGAATGAAATAGAACATGCTTCGAGTCACTACATATGCATACATATTAAGTCCAGTCATCTTGGAAGCGAGAAATAGATTATAGCTGCAATTATAAAACCGCTTCTAATATACAAAAATAAAACGTCATTTCTATAAATTTATTAGGATGGAGTGGTAACGACAGAAGAATTCAAAGTAGCAGTTCAAAGAAGCTGCATGGGAAGATCATATCGCGATTTTCCTCAAGCAATGAAAATGTTCATCGATTGCCATTTCAAGTTGGTCGACTTAAACGGTAAGAAAAATGATATTATACATTAAAGAACGGTAAAGTTTGACCACCTGATACACTAAATCATAGATTACATCACAGATTTATAAAGCGTAAAAAGAAAAATAAAAAAAATGTAAACTTCTTTCACACGAGCTTAGTCACGGGTATATTATAAACTGCAGTAACTAAAAATAAGTGAGATAGTAGTAGTAGGCTTCCTAAGAAACTAGAAAATGATTCGGACACCAGACCGCAGCTGCGGTCACGCCTTCTTAATGTATTTTATTTTTCATTTATTTTTTGAGATGAGGTAAAATGAAAAGCACAAAAAAAAAATATCTCCCATATCTCATTTCAGACGATGGAGTCATCGCTGCTGATGAATTCCGGTACAATTGCGTGACGAGAATTCCAGTTGACAACATTGACGCCCTTGATGAAGCTTATCAAAATTTACTCACCGTAAGAAATTAATTCAAAATTACAATCACTTTTCTTTCAGATTTTATAACATACACCGGTGGTTATAGATAGGGATAACAATAAATTGAATCGAAACAATATTTTATAATGTGTAGCTGATCGCACTATTCGCAGACTACCATTATATACGTATGGTTTGCAATGCCCTAGATTTGGCTGAGAATATGAACGATCATTAACAATTATGCTTGATGGCTTTGAAGTTTGATGATAGAAAAAAACGATCATCGAACTTCCCAGTATTGACATTGACAAATGATTAACATTTACCTCAAAGCCAGCCAATACTATTATTGTGGGTCAGTTTGTTATAAATTGAAGGAATGTGGGATGAGATGTGAGTATGTATTCTAGGTTTTTGGTGCCGTTACATCTTGGCTGAGGATTCAAACAATAGATTGACGCTTTGCCAAGTTCTTGAAGCAGAACCTCCAACTACCTACCATCTGCGAAATTTTCGAATGTTTGTCGTAATCCGTTTACATTCAGTAGACAGTAGTGCATATAATGTGAAGGTCTTCCGCGTCTGTTGACTTTACAACTTTTAGTTTCATCCACTACGGTTTTACTATATCTTTTCTCTAAAGAATTGACCACATTTTGTCTTATAAAAACGTAAGAGTTCATACCGAGGCAAAAGTAGTGGGAACAAAAAGAACCGCGTGGAATAAGATACTCTTAAAATGAAAGCTAGGAAACGGAAAACAATTTATTTTTAAATGACACATTTACGCCATAACTATAATATACCTACTTGATTTTGAAATATGAATTTAATTTTAATGCTTACTATTACAGGCATTACCTATTTATATTCAAACGTTTCACCTATAATACAATTTCAAAAAAAATTTGATTGACAGGATGACGACAGAAGACGCGGTGGTCTAACATTAGGACGATATCAGGAGTTGTACGCGCAATTTTTGGGTAATCCCGACGAAAATTGCCCGGCAGTTCATCTCTTTGGACCCCTGCACGAGTTATGTTAATTTTTCGTTATTTTCGGCTGTGGAATTAAATGAAATAAAAGAAAAGAAAAGAAAAGAAAAAAAATGAAACCTCGAATCTATTGACGAGAACAGAAAAGACATGTGTGACGAAAAGTTATTTTCATTTCATAGGAAAAATGAGGCACTTGATGGAGTGAACTAAGAATATAAGTAACCATAATGAACGTGATTACTATTATTTACATTGTTATTGTCACCTAATTGTTAACCGTTAGTTAAGCTATACTGTATTTTATTGTGATTATTTTCATATTATAAGTTTTAAATAAATCAACTTAATTTTCAACCTTTTTTAAGCGAATATACTGAGCTGTGAATAGGAATGATTCATATTCGCAGTATCCTTATTCTTGTTGCTGCAGTTATACACGTTATTAAGGCGGGCCCTACCCGACCTCGACCTGTTCTAAAAACATTGCGACGTTTATTAAATGAAATATCTCTAACCGGGCACCGAAAACGGGAAAAGACTCTGTAATGCAATTCTATCAGCGATTTCGAACACGTAGGTCCCAAAACATGTTCGTTTCACGCTAAAATAGAGAAATGGCGTGAGGAATGAACTTTTACATTTCATTCCTTACGCCGTTTCTCTATTTTAGCGTGAAGCGAACATGTTTTGCAACCTATGTGTCCGAAATCGCCAATAGAATTGCGCTACAGAGCCCTTTTTCCCATTTTCGGTGCCCAGTTAGAGATATTCCGTTTAATAGCACCATTCAGCTCAATGTTTTTAGAACAGGTCGAATTGGGTAGGGAACTACCTTAAACATGTCATGATACTCGAATGCTTTCGCTTCTTGATAATACCGTACCTACATATTTTCAGAACCGTTGAAACTGATCAAATCTTGGAAATCATATGACGGTTTGAAATTATTTTACTCGTTCTTGAACGAGTTATCGCACTAAAAAAATGCGATCAATTGATAAATTCTATTTCTTTCTGAAATTGTATCTCGAAAAACACCTGACTAATCAATTATTGTGAGAATATCGGATGACTATTTCAAAATCGAACTTGGCACGAGAGATTATTTATTTCCGAATCCGGATGAAATAAAAACAAAGCAATCCGATTAGCTTCCCAGAAAGAATCTATGCAACCTTATTTATCTCAGATGATTGACTTTTATCCTATATCTCATCTGACAAATTGACCCTTTTTTATTGTAATGTATCCAATGAAGACACGTATTGAAATGGATAATATACAAAGAAAAATTAATTGATTGAAAGAAATATTATTTATTTTTATTGATAGTTTATAAACACTACACTTATATTATGATAACAATTAAGTTCTTATTCACCACGTGAAAAAAATAAAAATAAAAAATAGAATAATGATAATGATAATAATAATAATAATATACAGCCACACATGAAATACGTAATAATTGAAGGCAATTTAAAAAAAAAGCAAAATAGAAGGAATTGTTACGAAACCGACAATCAGCCGATTTTCGGAAAAGTATACACACGTTATTATCTTAGAACAAAATTTTACGATTTATAATAATAATTTTTTTTTTTTTGGTTTTTTCTTTGTTTTTTTTTTTTTTATCTCTGTTTCATTAACTGCAGGGAACTGTAAGTGAACGCAATTCTTATACACATAAGATCAATAAATACAGTTAAATTTAATTAAAATGAATAAAACTAATCATACTGATGGCTTGCAATAATTAAAAGCCCAATATCAAGTCCAATATCACTTAGAATTATTGGTACAATCGTTTTGTACAATCAAATTCAAGGTATCGAAATGAAACATTGGTGTACATAATATGGTCTGGCGAACAAACATCCACTCTAGCACACAATTTATCTATACAGACACCGATGCAAGCAATTTCATAAAATTCACTATCAAATAAATTTTATGACTTTCTTATCATATTTTATACCCAACAGTACTGTTTTCGTTACTTTACTTCGTGCAACAAGAGTTGATAGAAAATATTGTGGAATTTTGTCTTTTAATAATATTTCGTTTTCTCTGAATTTAACTTCATTGCCGCAAAAAAATTCATCCAAATATAGCACATAATAGTTAGTAACGTGTTCTCAGCATTCGCTATCTCAATTTTTTTTTTTACCAAATGGTTCTTTTCTTTCATCATCTTGTTTTGATATGTAAAATTTCAGACTGTTGCGAAAGATTTTTTTCAAACGAAAAATCGCAAGCGCAGATTATTGGGTATAAATAAATACAGGCAAACAACTTTGCCTTGCTTCACAATTCAGCTACATCTTCAATAACTATTAAACACCAGGCTCTTCCAAACCATCACAATAATGATAAATGCTAGAATTTTTCTAATATGGAACATCAACGAGTCTTCAGATCAGTCTTCCCTATCACATTCACTCAGAATTTCGCAAGTGTACCGACGATATTATTTATATAATCTTTTCTTCTATAATTTTTTTTCTTCTAAATATTATAATTACTGCATATTAATTGTTAGTATAAAAAGTATTTTCTTTGTAAAAAACATTTTCGATTCAAGTTGTTTTTTTATTTTTTTTTTGTTTTTTTTTAATATAGGTATGCAGCTTATCGCATCATGCATGTTGCATAATTTATTTATAAGTTCGAATATAATTAATTTAGAAATTTTTTAGATGATTCACAATTTCCATACTAATACAAAGCAAGTATGCAGAATATCTCCGACTTTTTTAATTAACACTAATTCTAAAGCGAAGTGGGAATGCGAGAAAATTTTTACACGATTCTTGACTTGGAGTCAGAATTTTCATGATTAAAAAGAAATTCTAATTTTCTTTCCAAATGTGGTGAAAAGTAAATAACTGAATTTCATACGCCACACGGGGGACGGGTGTACAAATATTAATTTTCATAAAAAAATTTCCCACTTCTCTTAACGTTTCATAATCTTTGTTGTGAGGTCGATAATTAGCATCACCAGTTTCTGTGTTATTAAAATCAAATTTTGTACCACAGATATGTTAACACGACTATAATAATATATCGACATTCAATGATAAAGTGAAAAAATATTACTTAATATAAAATTAAGTAATAGACCATTTTAAGTAGTGACCAAAGTAAAGAGTGTCACATAAACTTAGCATCAAGATATTCAAAAAGTTGAAATAATGTGTTACAAAATTGATACGTTGGTAATCTCTGGTGGCTTATGAATTCTAATTTTTTTTTTTTTTTTTTTTTTATGGTATAGCGAAATTGTTATCCGAAGTTAAAACCGAGCGTAAATATCATACCAAATACTGTTTGCGTGTAGAAAAAAAAACGTCGACTTTACTCGTTTAGGTTTTGGGTAGACTTATAGTACTTTATATTATACTGTACATAAGGTATTTAGGGTAATTTACAAACGGAGAATATCGTTCGTTAATAACATACAGTATAATACAAACATTAGGTATGTACAGATTAGTTAGTTTTAGACTCTGAATGTGACCGTTGTAGTTTAAAACTTATGGTTTGAGATAGAGCCAGGGAAAAAAAAACGTAGTTTTTCACGGTGCTGATTAATATCGAATTCACATAGGTTTAAATTTGTAGATTTTATTCCTCTATAGCTTGAAGAAAAATAAATTTATCTAATCATCAGATTTGTAATTTTCTTTTTTAAAGATTTACGTATGGTTGTATAGAGTCTACAGCATTCATACTGGAGTAGGAAGGGGGGTGTTCGAGGTCAATATTCTGAAGAAGGGGCGTGGCAGGGTTGTTAATCGATTGATTCCTGATGTTTCGATCGTCCGTTCTTCCACATTGATATGTTCCCCTTCGCCCCCGGCGCGACATCACGCCTACGATAAATACAGAATAAATCTAATGCTAAGACTAAATAGAAAACAAAAAAAAAAAAACTGAATATGTGAACTGGGTATGTGAATAGTCTGACTTTGGTTCATATACTTTTATAACTGTTATTGTGTACGAACTCAAATTGTATGAAATTAATTACAAAATTGAACAAACAATATCTACATTTTCAAATTCATTTCATTGATCACATTTGAACATTATACTTTACTAATGACTTCTATAATATCAATGAAATTGACCAATATTGACAAAAGTCAATACAATTTTTATAAATTTAATGATTGACTACCGCTAATCATATATTCAGTTACCAATTGAATGATTGGATTGATATAAAAATAAATTATTGTTAGTACCGAAATTGTTTGTGCTATGACTTGATGCCTCATATGAATAAGAGTTTGTGATCAATCGACATGCGGCAGTATTATTGAAATGATTTTTTTATTTTTTTTATTTTTACAAATTAGTTTTTCAGTCGGGGCGTTACTCCAAAAGCTAGACCTGGCATATGTTCAGATATGTTTGGTTCAAATAATAAATATAATTGTTCCATGTAAAAAGGAAAAATGTTGATAAGTCAGATGCTGTGATTCAAAGGTGAAGAAAAAATATAGTAAAAATATATAGTATAATTCAATAATTCTAGAAAGAAAAATGTAAAAAGCAATTAATGATGAAGCTATGTATGTTAATGATGTATCGCTAACATTCTATTATACAGGATGAGTTCCTGATGCCTGCCCACTCGGACCAGAGTCACGGTAGCCGAGATTAGGAATTCACCCTCGATAAGTGCATTAGTGAAAATCTCAGCGTTGTTAGTCATTCTCAATATGCAAAATATCTTATCAATTAAAAGTATGATGTACAATCTATGTGTTTATACAAAAAAAATAGACAAAAAAACAGAGAACATATTTACTACATTATCTCAATCTTCTAAACTTCGAGTGTTTGTTTGTGAGGCTTTTTTTTTTTTTTTTTTTTTTGTTCTCTGTCTTTCTATTTCATATCTCTGCAGATTGTATCAGAATTCTAGTCATATCTTAAAATCATTGATAAGCTTGAAGACTTGTGTTATGACTCGTATTAGATATATTGCTAGCCAACACTCAGGTCAATCGTACCTACAATTCATATATTTCGAATAATGACAAGAATAGTATTTATGTCATTATGTTAAAAAGCAAATAAAATATATATACAAACACACACAATGAACATGCAGTACAGCTACAATTAATTTAGCAATATTTATACATTATAATTACAGAAAACATAAGTTTGCAAATCATGAATTATTGAAATTGGAGAAATCCAAAAGCTGTCACCTTAATAAGTCGCCATTATTAATTACATTCAAATATGCCCAGATGAGAAAATTAAGATCAATTATTCTAACAAAAAACTGAAACTTTGTGAAAAATTTCAAAAAAATATATAATCAATTTTCACACACAACTGAGCTTAGTATTATGATAGAGTTTTGTGTAATATATATCACTGTAGATATGTAAATGAAGCATGAAATGGAATTATAATTAATAATAAGCAGCGACCTTATGAAAAATATGTAATCGAACCTGATTACTTATGTTATAATATAAATAATATGAGTGACTTAGAATGCTATATATAAGATTTAAGATTTAAGGAATAAAAATATATCAAAAATGACAATGACAATGTGAATCCGTATGAAATATAATGTTAATACAGAATATTCTGGAGTAAGTCGAGTCAACAAATCACAAGAGAACATTAGCCGATACCAAATGATGACAAAGCAAAATTGATATGACAACAGGATAACTGAATGATCCATGTTAGATGATACTTAAGTTTAAAGAACGTATTAGGTATGTCACAGTTATATGAAATGTACATAGTGTTTCTTATTCACCATTCCCTAGCTCGTACTCGATATGCTTTAGAGATATAATCATTTATCTTTACAGAACTTTCACAAAGGCACACGACAGTGGCTAGCTACACTTTACAATTCACTGTTACTACACAGATTATTCTTGAATCAGTCGGTTGAACAAATATTTAAATCACGATAGAATATAAATCAGGATTGAAAGAACAGGGGATCACAATCAGTAGAATTTATAAATCGAATGCTATGGAATAATTGTTAGAAGCGTGAAGAATTGTAAAATAAATTCGTTATACAATTGTTTTGTACGACACGGTGGTAGTATCAGTTTACAAACAAATCGGTAACGGTTTTCAAAGTGAGAAAATAGGTAGCAAGGTAACTAGTAAGAAAAAAAATCGCGTGGTTCATTAAATACAAGCTTATAATACAGACGGAGCAGGAGACTCGAAGCTTGTAGATTTGACTAACAAATTGATTACACAGGAAACTTTAGAAAATCTGAAGGGACTGCATACCTATCTGTTGTAATCGAGCATTCGAAAAGTAGGTGTAGTTGTAGTGGGTGTGGGGGGAGAATTGGGTTTGCTTACACGATGATTCAACGATGTTTCTTGAACGCCGTCCAGATTTCCTCGCATCGCTCTCTTGTGATTGGCCAATTTCTCTCGATTCATGGGTGAGCCTAAAACCACCAGCAGCCGTGATACCAATCCAAGTCTACTAATTCTTAGACTTTTCTTATTAAGATCAACTAATTAAATTTTATCAAATTTTTCGAAACAACATCTGAAGCCGGTAAATTCTAATATAATAACAGGAAAGACAAATCGCCTTTCTCCCTCCACTTTTCACTTCCATAAGAACAAAAATAAATAAATGAATAAAAAGTACTTCAGATCAAGCGTCGAATATTAATAATATACAATTAAAATTACATAGAAATAGAATTTTCTTTCTAGTACTCTAATTAAACATCATCAGGAAGTTTAATGGCTGACATGTAGCTGGCAGAGGCAATTACTTTACATCAAGAGATTTATGTTATTTCGATAACACTAAATAAAACGTTAGTTAATTAATGAATGAACTGCAAACATAACAAATGAAATGGCAGTAGTGAACGAAATTTCATGGCAAATTATGAAACATGACATCTTATTAATACAAAATATAAAATATTGTAATTGCTTGCACAGAATCAATGATACTAATAATAATCAACACGCCTATCGCATATGTAAAATAATTAAAATTATCATGCTTGATGAAATGAGTGATTTTATAATTAATTAATTTGAAATTTTTTTTTAATCAATATGGACAAAACGTTTTGCAGAACATTAATATTCTGAAATCAAATGTTATAGATCTTGCTTTGTTAACAATGAGCGACTTTTTAACAAACACTATTTTAGTGTTAATTACATCGGCTTTCATCCATGGATAATTTACAAGACGATTTCTCTGAAGCATTATGTTGTTGTAAAAAGGTGCCAGGAAAAAATAAGTTGTATTAAAAAGTTTGATGTAATGTTGCAGAGAAATCGCATAGTGAGGGGAAAAAAAAACAAAAAATGCTCGAACATGTCTGACTCTCAGTTGGCGTGTAATGTACCATATTATATGTATATCAATTCAACTGCTTAGACAATTTTCAAAAAGCTATTACTCTAATCCAAACATATATTAGCCCAACCAAAACATATTTGAAATATGTAATAGTCTAACGTTTAAAAGCCATGCATTCATTGTCTGTTTCCTGAAACTTTTAGGATTTTTTGTTTTTTTATATATTTTCAATGGGGCAAGATGCTTTCATACATGTAACTGACTGATAATATTTGACATTGCCACACGAAGCTGATATATGCATTAATTCAGTCGGTAGCGCAGTGAGGCACAATAGATTGTGAAAAAATACTTCTATGCCGAGTGACGAATTCCGAGTTTAATAAAGTCTATCTTAGTTGTTGTTAGTTCTCTTGTTCATAAATATCTCAAAGTGAAATAAAAAAGATCATTTATAAATGTACGAACTCGAGTTCCTGAAAAGTCTAATTTCATTGTTCTATTTTGGAAACTATTTACGAGGCATTATTATTTCTTTGAGTCAAGTTAAATACGAATTAATAATGTATATATGAAATTTGTTCATACCTATATAACTGAGCAATACAGGTAGGAAGATTAATCCATGAGCAGCACCAAACAGGACAATGCCTAGGTACATCCTAAAGTAAAATACCTAAAACAATAAATGTTATATTAGTAAGTAGTAATTATTATAAAAAAAAATAGTATTATATGTTTAACGAGTAAAATTTTTCACCTGGAAAATTTGACTTTTGGCAAAACCCAGGACTATTATTCCGCCAAATTTAGTAAGCGTAATACCACTGAATACAGAACTGCCCATATGCGTTAACGCATCGGCAGCTCGTTCTATTCTTGTTGTTTCTACCGATACAGAGAACGAATGTACAAGATGACTACAAAATTCAACAGCTATTCCAACGGCCTAAAACAGTGGAGAAGAATATCCGTGAATCAATATTAATGTTAAATTTTCACATAATTTTATCAACTCGTTTTTTTTTTTCTAATCATCAAATGGAAGCAAATGCGAAATAAGCTTACCATAACAAGATTGACTAGAGAGACAGCATTAAGTGTTATGTGCCACCAGTACATTAGTCCACCAATATCGACGACTATCATGGTAATGGTAATAATGACGACTAGGGATGAGAATATATCGAGTCCCATTAACAAGAATGTTACAACGAAAATAGCGAGTAACGAAATGCCTATACTCTTCAATGTATCAGGCCACATGGTGAGATACTGTTCGTAAAATACGTAGAATACACTATATGGAAATACTTCTACGGTACTGTTTCCACTTTCTTCATTAATATTGTTGTTAATCATTGTTGTTAAATTAGCTGCTACTACTCTAGCAGCTCTCATTGCTTCGTAATAATCAGCTGATGACTTTAGAATGGAATGATAAGTCATGAAATATGAAGCACCAACGTCAGACATTCCTGTACTATTTGTGCGCAAGTTAACGCCTGGTCCATACGCTGGATGACCACCCTTTGCGCATGTACTGTCCGGATTATCTTGCAGAAAGTAAGATACATATTTTTCGAAACTTTTTGCGTCAGGACGTTTGTGTTCGTCTCGTGTAATGTCGCACTTTTGACACCCAGCACCAAAAACTGAAAAGTACAATAATGTTTATTAATTATTATTAATTGTTGTCTTATCAACTTATCATATTTTAGAAGATATATCAGCTTTTCCAGTGTAAGTTAAATGAAAAAGCAAATCAAAAATATCGTATCAACTGACGTCTTATACCAGAAGTTTAGCGAGGCTTTTTTGAATGAAAGACTAATGCATTTAGATTGGATATTCAAATCAAGAGTTTTGATCCTATCTATAATCTTAAATAAAATACAGTGACCCTTTCAATGACATGCTAATCCATCCGCGCTCCAATATCATATCTGTTCTTGGAATCTGTCTCGCATATATAATTCCTCTACAATTCAGAATCCATTGAAATATTCAATTCTTATATGGCTTACAGTTATAAAGTAAACATGATAGAGTCAGAGTTTTAAAAATACTTAAAAATTCCTATTGTATAATAAAAATCTTATTGTATAATGAAAAATAGGTAATATTGCTGATAAATATAATTTCTAATGAATAATACGATGCAATAATTGTTAATAAATTATGAAATATTGCTACAAACTAGCAATATTATTTTCAATTGAACTTCATAATTATATGTTTCTCTAAATTTCCCACGACACGAACGCTGATTATGCCACTTGACCCCGTTTATTACTCAACTGATAGTTGAGATAGATCAAATCTTGGGGTTCAGAGGCAAGGTCAATTTCAAATGCACAAAGCAATAAGTGACTTACGACTGTGGGGACAGAACGTATCGTTCTCTGGGAAATATTTACAGCACTTTGCATCAGGTCCTGTCCAATCAAAGTAATCATCCAACCAAGAAGCTGCTGATTTAGCTATATAAGTTCTGTGAAAGAGACAAATTATGATAATTTAGTCAATGCTTTATTTATTAATACCTATATTAATTTGGATTCATTCTTATTGTCAATTAACAAGTTATATTATCTTACCTATCTGGTTCTTTGGAGGCAACAAATAACTGAGTCGATAATGAGTCGACGTTACAATATTGTCCACCACATATCAAGTTCTGATGTGTGGTGTTAGAATAATTGAGCCCATTCTTAACAACAAAGTACAACGGCGGTCCAATTGATAAGTACTTGTTCAAGAACTGAAAAACGAATTATTATTGGTATTAAAAGAATCATTTATTTTTAGTCAGTTACAATCGAATCTTACTGTGAGAAAAAAAATCTAATACTTACTAGGAAATATTTGAGAACAAAGCTGTCTTCGGGCATCGACAATTGTTGATCAAGACCAATTTCTATATGAGGAACTACCGCAATACTTGTACAAAGCCAGCCGAAGAAAATAATCATTACTGCAGCACGAACCCATTTCTTCATTAGTAAAGGTGTATAGGCAACTTTAAATATCTTATAGAGAATACCGTCGACCGCTTCTTCTCCATCATCTTTTTTCGAACCTCGGATAAAGCAGCACACGTCCAATCTATTGTTCTATTTAATAAAGAAAATTAAGTACTTGATGTCGAGAACTGAAGATTCATTTATCGTGCGAGGCATAAATTAATTATTGAAATATACTTACGGCTTGCCTAATAGTGTCCAACGCTAATAAACTAATGAAACAAGTTATTTGTAGAAGAAAGTCAACGAGTAACGCCATACCAGCATACAATGCGAAAGCTTTAACAGCCGGCATATCGGACAATCCACCTGAAACGAATATAGTAAATTGGGAAAATGATTAGATGAAAAAAAAATCTGAAGAACAGTTTTGATATACAGAGCAATAAACAACGGGAAGAAATTCTTTTTGATAATATAATATAGTAGGCGTTGTGGAGTAATCTTACCGAGGAAAAAGCAGCAGCTTTCAGATACACTGGTTAACAACATGCTGGGTCCGACTTGACCAAGCGTACGACCAATGTGTTCAGCAATGGATTCATTAGGCCTCCTTCCATCCCTTTGATGGGTTTGTACTAGAATGAATACGTTGTCTACTCCGACAGCGAGTACAAGGAATGGAATAACTTCAATGATAATTAAAGTTGCCGGTAGTCCAACAAATCCAAATAATCCAACAGAACAAACCACCGATGCTAATACTATCAGAACACCTCCAAGACCGAGTGTAATTTTGGAATCAATCTGTAAATAAGAATTAGTTGTTTGAAAATATAATGAAATTTCTTATGTCTTATCAGTTTTGTAGATATAAATTTTTTAAATACGCTTTGGGTGTAATTTGGAGTACATAGTTAAAATCACTTCTTACCAAAAGTCTATTACAGGTTCTCATTTGACCAAGAGAAACTGCAATGTAGCCAAACATAATCAGGTAAGATACAAGTATAGTTAGCACGTCAGACTGAGACTCTCGATTAAGTTCATCCTCTATAGATCTTTCAGATGTGAAAGCAACATCCATGTAGGCTGGTTTCTTTGTGGCTGTCCAATTCTTCATAAATGCAATGAAACTGTGAAATGGATTGAACGAAATTTAAGCATTTAGTATAATGATACATAAAATGAAAATGCAATCACATGAATTCTAAGTAAAATAAGTAATTCATTAATTATTTACCTCTCTTCCCATTCCATGGCTGCTTTCAAATTAGTTTTATTGTGGTGATTGTTAACAAGAAAAGTAAGAATTATAGCTGTAGCTTGTTCATACGGGGGATTGTCAAGTTTCTCATTTGGTTTCAAAAAACCTCCAACTGCGATAGCTGGGTCTACAGGACCTCCGTAGTTTGCTAAACATATCGGATTATACGGGTTCCTGAAAACAAATATTGTGTGACTAAAATTCTATTGAATGATTAGTTTATGCACTAAAAATTCAGCTTCGGCATATACATACTCCTCGGAGCTTCATCTTTTCACATTATTCATGTATGCATTATTATTATTATCATAACTATTTATATTTGTATAATCAATAATCATGTATGTCAATTTAAGATATTTGACAAATAAACTTACTGAGTGCATGCTCTGAAACCGTCCAAATAATTCACTTCAAAAGGAATACCAGTGGTATTATCTTCTGACTTAGATTCAAAAGTTTCAATGTCATCTTGCCAGTAGCCCCAAATACTTTGAATAGTACACTGCGAGACGTTCACAGGACCGGTAAACCGATTGACCATTGGTGCAAAACATACATCTTCTAAAACGTAATTGTTTGGGGTTTTAATTTTTTTGATCCCCTCCTGAAGTTCCAATATTATTCTTAGGAACTCGTCGTGGAATACAGGACCAAAAGTTATAGGACCAGAAGAAGTATTATGAACAATCTGCAATAATACAAATTTCATAAACATGATTTCCTCAGTATAAACGCAACTTATATTGTATAAATATACAAGACTCTTTCTCTCTTGCTTATTGGCCGTCAACTCACGTCTGGTAAGCCAACAGCTGAGATAATAACTTGCTCATTTCTGTAAAATGGTTCAAAATGAGAATCAAAGTATTCCTTCTCGACTCGAGATCGTGAGTGAGGAGACGCCCATAATTCGACTGGATCAGTAGTTACGACCATGTATTTAATGCCATGTCCCAAACTGACGATGAACAGCAATCCCAATAATAGAACCGTCCATGGTCGAGAAGCACAGGCTAAAATTGAGCAATGTAGGAGTAACTAGTTTTCCTGTCGATTGCCTTAGTGTATCCAAGGAAAGGGAAAAGGAAATGCAAAAGGAAATGCAAAAGGAAGAGGGAGGGGAAAGGGAAAAGGAAAGGAAAAGGAAAGGAAAAAGGAAAGGGAAAAGAAAATGCAAAAGGAAAAGGGAGGGGAAAGGGAAAAGGAAAAGGAAAAGGAAAGGGAAAAGGAGAAGAAAAAGTTACCTGTTCCCCACCAGCAGAAAAATTCTTGTAGAGTCTTATCTGTTCCGGCACCAAGTCGTTCGATGAAACTAGACTGTTCATCTTCTAATCCCAGAGGTGATTCATCTGCCGATACTACACCTGTACGTTAAACAATATTATTTATAGTAAAGTAATTAAAGATCTGATAGAAAAGCATGTGAAGCTTAAAGTGAAATAATGAATTGAATGTTAGGATCTACATGTGTGAAATGAAATAACGCAGACAAAACAAATTCTATATATACTGTGATGAATTAAGACGTGACATGTTATGTATTTATGCTAATTGTGAGAAGAAAACTACAATTTCATTAAATTTGTAACAATTAGCACAGACAGATAAACGATATATAAAAAGCATAAACTATAATAAACATTTAATGTTGTTAGAACAATTACACATTTAAAGATATCTTGGAGAGATAAGAACATACTGTTTCAAAAATAGATTATAATTTTTTCACATTGTACAATACAGGTTTCGAGAACTATGGAAGAAAATATTTCATATTTCAAGTAGTCATACAAGATTTTGTTACACTAAATAACTGTATTGTTCTTCATGCCAATTCTACATGTAATTAGCAAAGCCTCACTGTTTCGCTTAGAAAAAGAGCCTGTTATTAGGACATGAAGAATAATTTACATCGGTCCTCTAATAGGTATAACTCAATTTGTGACTAATTTTGTTCGTTGCTATACAGAGGAAAAATTTATAAAATTTATGGTACAGATAGAAGTGTTCAAAGTGTATGATTCAGATGTTTCAGAAGGAAGTTGAACTTTGGCTGACTACTATATTTCCGCTGTTGAATATTGAAATATGCCTTGATAATTAACAAACATTGATACGAGTTTTCCTTGGTATCATGTGACTCTGTAACAAGTTTTTTTTTTTTTAACAGTTCTCACCTTCATGCCACAGTATTGGATTAATGAAAATGAATACTCAAACTATGAAAAGTATGACAATCCTATAAAATAATGCCAGGTAAATATTTTAACACAATTACATTCTCCATATTTCTAAATAGGTAATATTTGAAAGAATTAACATTCTAAACGCATTCCTTATACGTGCCACTTTTTTTATTTTGCTAAATGTGATACGATCAACACAGCTCAAGGGCATCAGGAACAGTCAAAATTTATGATTATACAACTTATACTAAGCTTGACTAACAGGTTGGAAGATACTCGCCTACTGTACTGCTATTAACATGTATACAGCAGTCTTGAAAGTCTTGAAAGTTTATAAAATTTATATGAAATGAAGTGAATCATCGTTTTCATGAACAGACAAAAGCATTGAAGTGAGATAGCGCAACATGACGGGAAGCAACATAGAGACAGATGTGGACCTGAGTAAGTAAAGTTAACGATGATCAATATTATGGACAAATGGTGAAGTAATGCATATCAAAACAACGTTTAGTTCAATGAGAAAAGTGGCTCAACTGTTGTGACTAGGAGTCAAGTGATCCCACAATGCAAACAATGCTTGGACTCTGTTACTATTATAATATTATACTTGGTATGATTCAAATCTACATTTATATATACACTCATTCATAGGCGTTAATCACATATGTCTATCGCAAAATCAAGTTTAGTAATCAGTTTTTTTTTTTTTTTGCGCAATACGATTACTCAAGTTAGTTGATTATTATTTGTACATGTGCACATACTGTGTGAGTTTGATAAGTTACATGCGAAATTTGTCATGCACAAGCTTGATGGATACAAGCACAACACACGACCCTTACTAATTTTCAACTCAATTGCATTGTGGTATTGCCGATCTTAGGTGAATCATAAAAATGAAGTTTTTAAATTTTTAAGAGGCTGAGAAATCAAGACTGTTTGAAGATATTGTGAAGAATTTCAATAAAACAGAATTCGAAAAAAACAAGAGATGAGAACTAAGAGATGAGTGTGAAGGAGACACATCAAGCAATGAAAAAAGAGTAATGTAGCATTATGGCTTGAGAGAGAACTGATAGGAAACGTACTGGAACGCTTCGATTGTAGAGGGCTGTCTTCTTGGTCTGCTGCAAGTGCAATACGAGCCCCATCTCCCGGGTGGTGAAGCCCAGCAGCTAGGCGTCTACCAACTTGCCTTCCAACCTCTTCCCCTCGTGCCACTATACGTATACCGTACACATGTAACGATAAGTGATTGACTTTTTATTGTTAGTTTTATGAACCCTGCTTTCCTGCCGCTTTATTTACCACTGGCATTATGAATTTGGAAGGAGAAATATTGGGGAATACTATCTTGGAACGGATAATCGGTGTCTGTAGTAATTTAAGTTTTTCTATTTTCTTGTATATAGAATATATGTACATCTGACAGCACAATGTCAAGCCTAAAATTTTGATTTGATTTAAAAAAAAAAAAAAAAACCTGGAATTACCAATCTGGTAAAACTATTTTTACTTCATTTGAGATCAAGGTAAGTGTTCATAGTTTACATGTTTAAATCAGGGCCATGTTTTGACTTGACTAATATTATGAGCGATAGAGGTGAAATAAGAGTTGAAGAGAACATAGTTACATATACTTTGAATAAGATGAATAATCAACATTTTCTGGAATTTCAATAATAATTATCATATTTCGTAGAATAGATAGTATACACTGATAAGAATTCACACGTAGATTCACCAAAGCCATAATACGCTTAAAGTTATTAGTAGATAGTGGAAATTCAATCCAAAACAAAGAAGAAAAAAACCATTTTGATAATTTTGTACCTCTTTTTATGGCCAAGATGCAGATATAACTGTTAGCCCATAACCGGAGATAAAAAATTTACATACATAGGTAATATGAGTGAAAATGTGAACTTTATCACCATGACAATGTGCGCACACAATTGGTTTAGTTAGTGTTAGGGTACTTTAATTTCATGCTAACATTCACCATCCAGTGGTCAAGATTACTGGTGGTATAATGGGTGAATGGGTATTCCGATGAAAAATTGTATTCAATATATCTTAAAATAATAAATAAATATTAAAAAGTAAGAATACTATTACATTATGTGGGCAGCATTCATTATTTGCGCTGTACATATTTTACATAATAGTATAAATCCTAATTTTCAGTTTTGCTTATACAGTAGATATGTACTGCTAAGTCATGAATCGTAACATCGCCATAAATCCAAGGTGTTTAATACTTTTAGCCTATTTGTAAGACAAATTTTTTTCTATGGATTATATCTGCAGGATTGGATATCTACAATCTCAACAAATATAATTAATATGAGGCCCAATCAGAGTTTTTTTTATCAGAGAAGTATATGGCTAAGCTACAAGTTAAGCTGGAAAATACAAGTTTAGCAACCGTTATGTTCCGTGATAATACTTCCTGAAATATCGCTCTTTTGGCATTATATCTCTTCAATATTAGATCGCTTCTTAATTTAATTAAAACAAAAGAAGATCGCAGCTATATTATTATACAGATGAATGAAAGGTCACTTCATTGACCTACCTGCTATCTTATGTAACCAGCAATTCGTTATGTAGATTCCTTTGAATTTTTTTATGTTTTTTTTCTTGACATACAATTGCATAAGGTATGAAATTATATTACATTTGAGATATTTACTTACCGATTTGCATTCTATTACTGAAGCAGACAACTGCCAGAAGAAATAAGCTAGTTCCACAGACGAAAATGATTATCATAACAACTGCATAGCCATCGTGGTTGAATAAAGTAAAAGGTTGAGGCAGTGGAGGTAGCGGCGGAGGCACAGGACAACTTTGCTCGCAATCAACACAACTGCACGCTGGAGAATTCTATAATAATTTTATGAAATGATGTAGATACGTGTGTGTGTGTATATATATATATATATATATATATATATATATATATATATCTGTGTTACGTTATTCACCGGATGAAAAACATCCATTTAAAATGAAAAATACAGGCTAAATGATTTAAGTGTATCTTTGAACACTCAAGCAACTATTAGTATAATGATTGAATGGAATTAGTGTTATAATTCTTGGTCAATAAATATTGGATAATAATGAAAACTGCTATAACTAAGTCTTGTCATGGAAAAGCAAATAGGATTAGTCAAGGCTTATGGTCGTTAGGAAATAGTATTGTATGACTGCAACTCATTATATCAATGTCGAATTAGGATCGTTATTGCAATCAATGCATGTCTTAAAAAGGTATTCGTTGATATACTACACATGTAGAAGTTTGAATTTCAAATTAGTGACCAACAACTTTTGCTCCTTGTTAAACAACATGAAGCATAATATTCAGCGATTAATTATTTTATCAAAAAAAAATGGAAAAGAGAGATAATGTAGTAATTATAACTAGCTGTAAAGAAAAATTGATAAAAATTGGTGTCAGCGAAAAAAAGCAAAAATAGAGAACTAGCCTTGACTCCTTCGCTACACGGTATAACTGGTACATCCAATGGAATAAATCCTTCAGCCTCGGTAGTATTGTAAACAATTTCAAATGGTACATAGCCATTATTTACAGCATCTCCCATGTATTTGAACCATTTCTCAGGACTGCATCTGCTTGCACCCAACTCACCACACATTATATCTAAAGCTAAGGTCCCTGTGCTAGGTACGGATACTTTACTGCAGGAAGTGTACGTGCCGTTTATATAACGTTCTGTTATATGTACAGCGATTGAATTCACGTAAGTCTTATCTGTAAATAGAATATTATCCAATATTGAAATTGTCAAACGATAAATTCTTCGAGCTTTATCAATGACTCATAATTCACCGTTAAACTTACTAGAGCCTGATGATGGTAACGTGCTTGTGACTTCAACAAAATTACTCTGAACTGGGCTACAAGTAAATTCGCATATATGTTTGAATAAGTTGCTCGCACAACTTGGACATCTTGATACAAATATAGCGGCCATATCAACGTTATGATTCAACGTTATTAATTGTTCTGGATCACAGCAGGTCCTTACACCACTTCCCCTGTCAACGGCAAGGTGTGAACAGTACTTGGACAAAAGCTCTTGCCCAGTCTTATTCAACGCTTTGGCTTCACCGGTATAAGGACAATTCTGACGATGGAGTCCGTCGGTGTTACACTCACCGTACCATATGCAGTGGCCATTATCCGCACTGGATACCTATTACACGAAGAAAAAAAACATACATTTGATTTTTCTCAAGCATCTCATAACTTCGATCAAATGAGTTACTTTTCCAAACAAATTCATGAATATTAAATTATAATTTATTTAGTATTTCAAAATTAGTTTCTCTTAGCTCGTTGTTATTATTTATATATTGATTTATTTTCTCATTTTTACATCGTAATTCTTTAAAACTATAATCAATTTTCAAACTATGTTTATCAAATTTTAGTTTTTCTCAAAAAATAATAATCATATTCTAGATCGTTAATTCTTGCTCTTTACGCATGCTTTCATCTACCTATGTAACATAACAACTTTCACAAAAAATTTGAAGAGCTATAAGGTAGTTTAGTTATTATGCTATTACATGTATACTATAAGAAATATAGTTTATCAACTCCTTACAAATAATGTTCATATGTATGTTTTTTTTTTGTTTTTTCTTTGTCTCCTCCAAGGAGATAAGCTATCCAGATTGATAACTTTTCTAGGTGAACAAAGGCGGTAGGTGTGTGAGTGAGTAATTGATAAAAAAAATGTAGACGACGGGAAGTGTTCAAAGGTTAAAAGAATAGCGTGTGACAATACTATCATATGTTATTCAAGCTACCCAACGTATGTAGTATATACATATGCAGGGAAAAATATAAACATAATATAAATACAGGGACGAAATAACTCGTTATCATGTTTGGCGGTTTGATGTAGAGGCGGGGAACAACGTACAATAATAAATGACGATTGGGTGGAAAAAAAATAAGATTTGGAACAGCAAAGAAAAATATTAGTTCTTTTTAAGTAAACCGAAACCTTAAGAACGCGTTCCTTCAAGTATCACCTTGAAATCGAAATCTTGTTATACGAACCGAACTCTTGCTAGGCCATTATTATAAAAGTATACGGATACCTATTACATATACGTATGTATACATTCTCTAAATGATTGAGAAAAACAAGGTATGATGAATTCGCATAAGAATTTGACGAGTTGCCAAAACAGAGATCTTCGACGTGATATTTAACAGACTTACTAACTATCAAGTTACAATCAATTTCTAATAAATAACGTATGAGCGATGTGGATTAATGCGTTGATACAAGTATCAAGATTTCATCAGAACATCGTTGATAAATTTCGCGTATCGTAGGTATCTGCTCATACGAATGACAGAGATTTCTCGTTAGTTGTAAAACGACGCTGCGTTATCATCACGATTACATATTTTTATATGCGTATAAAATTGGGAGTTATCTAGAGATGCGATTTGCAGACCTAAATATCTCGGTATAACAATTGAAGAAAGTTAATACATATAATAATTAAAGGCCTAGATTCACGATTTATAAGGGACAATTGCATTTAATAAGATTGTCGGCGACGGTCAATAGGCCTTGACGATGACGTCATACACATAAAGAAAATACCCAACCGAAACCTTCTACGCAACGTCATCATGGGTGTTGGTATAATATACGATTTCCGTTATTCATACGTATCTATATACATTTAAATACGTATTAAAATAGGTCAAATATCAAATACTCACCATTGCCAGCAATGACGCTAAGGCCATAAGCCCGAAAATCAAGTTTTTGTCGAACATTTTTCTACCTGTCAAGGCCCAAACGTTTCGAGGTAAAAGTCCAGTCTGAACCATAAACTCGCGCACTATTTACCGAACTGGTTTTTATCACTCACCACTCAATTACTAAACGCAAATATGCAACGAAAGGTCTCATCCATTTATAACAGCTTCATTTTATACCGACTTATTATCGAATTAAGATTCTGCCACCCGTAGGCCGTACCCACACGAACTTTACTGTACTTTCTATAATTCTATCCGACTAGAACGGTACGATACGAACAGACACGAACGACTGTCGAATGTGTCGATTGCCGCTGACTAACTCGCTCGCTTGTCGCTTTCTACGTCGAAACTCGCAACTATTCGTCACGCGATCGGGTTAAACCGGCAAACTTCGTGTCTCGTGACTTTATGCGTGTGACGTTTTTGAATAAATAAGTTTTTTTTAATCACTGCAGCGAACCGTAATCAGAGTGACTTGAATATTTTAAAACAATTTGCGAATCAGCCATTCGACGATGCGTCTAAAGGTTAATTTACCGACAGATGGATAATAAATATAGACGAAATATACCGATTAGAAATTTCCAACCTAGTTTATCTCCGTGTCATCGCATGCAATGACGACGTGTGAATGGGTGGGATATTCGCGAATGGTTTTTAATTATTCCGAAACGTCAATCAAATATCATAATCGGGTGACGAAATGAAATAATTAATGTTATAAACAATGAGAACATTCTTTCACGATCGAACTATTGAATACCAATACGCACACGATCATACGAATTAACATATTTATCAATTTTATTTTCACTATCGTCACATTGTATATGTCTACGATATACAATTTTTGCCGCCGTGTATAGACAGTGACTCTCTTACTTGAACCACGATCGGAGTTTAGGCTCTATTCAAAAACAAATAATTGATAGTCACTGTCTAGGTACATAAATGCTCCAAAGCGTTGGAAACACGGAGGAATTATAAAGAAAAAAAAACTAAAAAAAAAAAAAAAGAAGTAGTGAATCGTGAATCGTGATCGCGGATTATCCAGCTGAGAAACACGACGTTCTAAAAAATTAAGGTTAAAATTTTATTTTCCTATTTACGAATCAAATGATCATTCGGTTCTCTGGTTGTTCAACTCTTATCCCCGTCACGTATTATACTAGTTGATAATAGTAATACGGAAAATAAAAACTCCCAAGCTGTTATTTCATTTCACAAATACTTATCGTACAACTGACACTAAAGAGCTCTAAGTACTATGGCAGATCTAAGAATTGGAGAATTGTCTGGTGACCAGACAGAAAAGGTCCTTCAATTCCAGGTAAATTCACAAAAAAAAAAAAAACAAAAAAAAAAACACAACCAAACATTTATCAAGAAAATTGACCATAAATTAAATCCCGTTAGGATTTGACCGGTATCGATGATTTGTCCGTATGCCAGGATGTCCTACATCGACACAACTGGAACTTAGAAGTCGCTGTACAGGTATGATGAGGATAAAATTACGAAAGATTTATTACTTTTTTCATTTTTCATTTTAATTCAACTCTAGTTATAGAAATAATATCATTACACCTGATAGTTATTAGTTGATTAATATTTAGGAACAGTTGAACTTGTACGAAGGGAGACCGTCCATGTACGCGCAAGATTCAAGATCTCGGCCACCTCCAGTCGTCGACGATACAGGATTTAGAATTTACTTTAGTCCTCCGAGCACTTCGGACAATGGGGGTGGTTTATTCTCATACATATACACACTGTGGTGCAATATCGTCTCTAGCATTGGACAGTTACTACTCGCTATATTTAGATCAGATGTTAGACCTAGTAAGTATGAGGATGAATGTAATATTGATCATTTTCTGTTTGTATATTGATTCGGAGAACTTTGGCTTAACTGAAGTTGGTCATCGCTGTATCACACGTTAACTACATTAAACTATTTTGAAATTCACAGTATCTTCAGATCCTGTCGAAGATGTTGTTAATTTTATCAGATCGTATGAAGAACGATATGGAAACGTCCATCCTGTATTTTACCAAGGGTCTTACAGTCAAGCAATTTCAGATGCTAAACAAGAGCTGAGATTCTTACTGGTCTACTTGCACAAAGATGAGGCTCAAGATATCGATCAATGGTGCAGGTAATGGAAATTTCAAAGATTTTCAATTCCAAGATCATTTAGTCCCAGGGGGGAATTATAATTATTACATCGATCGGCTTTAGTCACCCTAGACTCAGACAATGTGTGGAAAATAAATATCTATAATCCACAGAAAAACTTTGGGAGATTCGGAGGTGGTGAGGTTCGTTAACACACGTACATTATTCTGGGCGTGTAATGTCCAGTCAGGAGAAGGATATAAAGTTTCAGAAGCTCTCAGATCCGGCACTTACCCTTTCCTCGCTCTTATTGTACTCAGGGAAAATAGAATGACTATTGTTGGACGGTGAGTTGTAAAAATGAAAAATTATGGAACCACTTTCTTATGCTGTTGTAAGCAAAAGATACTAAAATCATAAAAAAAAAAAAACTATTGAAGTGGTTGTGATTTTTTTCGAAATTTGTATATTTTTTATTATTTTAGACTGGAAGGTTCACCTACACCCACAGAACTCATTCCTCGTTTGCAAACTATCATGGAAAACAACGAGATCGGTCTGATTCAGGCGCGACAAGATAGGTGAGATAATGTTACGTGCCGATGAGCAAGAATTAGATTCTGATTACCTAAAGTTAGATAATCCAAATTAAATTTCATATTCTTCAACATTTTACAGAGCAGAGCGCAGCGCAGCACAATCTTTGCGTCTGCAGCAGGATGAAGCTTACGAAGAATCGTTACGAGCTGATCAAGAAAAGGATCGAAGGAGGGAAGAGGAACGGAGAGCAAAGGAAGAGCGGGCGGCCAAGGAACAGGAGGAAATCAATGCTCAAGAACGAGAGATTCAGAGGATTAGAGAAGAGAAAGAGCTCACCGTTAAAAAAGTTCCTATTGAACCGAACGCTTCTAATCCAAACGTCTGTCATCTCCAAATTAAACTAGGCGAAAGAACTATGAAAAGAAGGTTCCTGTTGTCTGATACAACTGAGGTAATTTTTACAAACGAATATGCGCTGTGATTTAACGTTTACTACTTTCAGTATTATAATAAATTGTGTTCAGATTCTTTCAGTAATTTTTTTCTTTCTCTTCCTATTGCAGGACGTGTATCATTGGATATTTTGCCAGCCAGATTCGCCGGCTAATTTTGAAATAACAACTAGTTACCCAAGAAGAATTCTTTATCCATCAGGTGTGATAAGGGCATTGGGAGAAGCCGGACTAACCCAACGAGAAGTGCTACACGTTAACAATTTGGATGATTAACATCATCCAATAATATACTTACATTCGCTATTTCCGGTATCATTCCGTTCTCGGAATGATTCAGCGAAAAGAGACGTTTACTGAAAGATAATATATATATATATATATTTGATACATTCTAGTATTTTATGTACTACGCAACTGCTAAACAGTAGCATAAAGAGAAAAGAAAAGAAAAGAAAAAAAGATTAAAAAAAAGAAAAACACGAAAAAAAAATTAAAAAACAAACAAACAGTAAAGTCGAGAGATGTATAACTATTGAACAATGAAAAATGGCAAGTTTTACAGAAACAGGCTTTCTAAACACAACGTTTTTACAAAATTACAAAGAATGTAATAAATTAATATAGTGGATATTTAAAAAAATTTCTTCCTGTATAGTGTACAAGTGGATTTTTATACGTTGATGCATTGATGAGCCTAGTCTCGACTCTCTGTCTTAGAATACAAATATGCTTTTGGACATCACACCAATTAACAAACCCTGTATGAAAATTCATTCAGCAGGAATATTATATACATTAGTCAATTAATCGATTTCGTAAAGTATAATATATAATATGTTCAGTAAGCACTGAAAATTTCCACTATTATACTATCGATATGTTATCTCATATATAGTTATACTTTATTAAATTCAATCAAATATACCTAATACATGCGGATAATAAAAATAAAAGGTGATTTGATAATAAGGCTCAGGATTAAAAATTAAAAATCAAATTTCAACGTGGAAATTTAATTGGAGTTTTTCAAAATATGAGGTAATGTAACACCTAGTCCTAATTTAGAAGAAAAAAAGAAATAATAATAATAAAAAATAATATTTGGATTATTTAAACGATTTAAAGGTAAAATAAAATTTAAATAAATAAATAAATAAATAAAATAAAAGATATTAGATTACGTTCAATAACTACACAATATATTCCGAACAGAGTATATATTGTTGTCCAAACGTAAATCAGGTATTTTCGTGAAATCATTGTTCTGTAATATGCCTGTCAAATAGTTTGCAAATATGTAATTAAAAATTTATCACATTAAATAAAAGCCTAATTACATCCTTTCAATTTCAAATATTATTCTATTAAGGTGCCTTTTCGTCTGACGCTTCACGCTTGACGCTACAAAACGCGTTCTATTGAGGTCACGTGTTGACAAAAAAAAGACGCGTTTTGACAACGCGCGTTGAGCGTCAAAGCGTCAAATGTTGAGGTCACGTGATGACAAAAGAAACGGTTTTTGTAGCGTCAAGCGTCAATTGAAAAGGCACCTTTATACTGTCCGATTTAGTTTCCGATGTCTGTCCTCTGAAATCGCGAAATCTCTTTACTGTTCTTTTTTATTTATTTTTGATCTTGAGACTACAAGTTATTTCAATTCGCAATGACAACGTGTAAATACTTTCAACAAGGCAATTGTCGGTTCGGTCAATATTGCCGTTTTGCTCACACCTACAATGTTAATTACGGTAAGCGTTTCAATCAAACAAGATATTGATAAAGTTAGGTTAGGTTAGGTTCTAAATATCATAGGTTAGCGTACGATTGTTTATTTATTTAAAACTGATTACCATTCGACTTAATACATCTCGCTACGTTGATATCATGATAAAAAAAGAAAAAAAAAATGGTTTTTAATTTTTATAATTATAGGTGAAAATGCGACGTTAACAACAAACAAACCCTCTTATACGGGAAAGACAGTAGCGTAAGTAGATGGGCAAATTATAATTGAAATAGTGAAAAAAAAAACCACAAGAATTTTGTTACATTAGTTATAAAAAAATTTTTGCTTTTACCAGATTATCAGTCGCTGAAGAAGTAGTAGCTGTTGAACGAGGTGGACAATGGCTACTTTCTTGCTTTGGCCCGTTCAAAGAACGACCATCTATACCTGGCATGGAAGACTTATCATTTGATGAATTTCATTGGGAAATGTATCAAGCGCAAAAATCTGGGACTGTCGATCAGACCGTAAGATCATTCAAATTTATTATTCATTTCTTAATCTCGAATAGCTGTTCGTAACAGATTCGAATTATTGTTGTTTCATTTTCTGAACTTACGACATGAGATTCTAGACATACTTTTTAACCATTTATTTCTGTTCTTTTTCTTTTTTTTTCCTAATCATTTATAGAAACTTCAGTTTCAACAATTATGTCAAGAAATGAAGGGGAAACTTGCTATATTGAAGAATCCGACCCCAGAAATAGCGGCGATGCTGGTAAGCTACCGTTACATTAAAAGATACAAGATTTCCTATTATTATTCAGGAAATCTTGAAAACACGTTTATCACTGTTGGGGTACCTGAAAGAAAAAAGGGCTTCGATTCCTGAAGTTTTTAATTTTCTAATTGCCAATAGATACCTGTATCGAATTTTGCTATTTTGTAAGCAAAATCATCTGCTTCAATTTTTATCCAATTTTTTTAAAATTCTTTCGGAGCATTATAATAGCTACAGTGAACCACAAACAGGTGTAATATACATTGTTATTTCATCTTTCTAGGAATCACTCCAAAAAGGTAGCCAAGAAAATGCGTCAACAAAACCATCAAACTTCTCGTTTGCAACACCCCAATTGGCTATACCTAGTAGCAGTGCCTCTGCTACAAATTTGTTTACATCGAAACCATTCAACGCACCAAATCCATTTGTAGGTAGCACTTCAACCTTTAGCTCCTCAGGATCCACACCTTTTGCATTCAGCAATCCTCCGAACACTAGTATCAGCTCTACTTTCGGTGCAAATCCAACTTTTGGGACCAATCCTGTTTTTGGAGGTACTACAAATCCAGCGCCAGCATTTGGCGGGGCAGTTAAGAGTCCTACTTCCGTGTTCACTGGAGCTAATCAAAATGCTTCGACCTTTGGCTCTCCGCCGGCTCAGAATGTATCCGTCTTCAACTCTCCACCAGCATTTGGCCAATCTACCGCATTCAATACTTCAACACAGGAGAACACCGCCTTTGGGAGATTGCAATCAACTCAATCGAATGCAATTTTTGGTGGGACCACAACGTTAACCAGTTCGGTATTTGGTGCGACAGGATCTGCGCAACCAAGTGCTTCAATTTTTGGCGGTGCACAACCGGTCTCAACTACATTGTTCGGGGGCTCAACCCAGCAAACCTCAAGTTCTATTTTCGGTGGATCTGCAGCGGCTGCAAATACGCCATTGGGATCGGTGCCTTCGCCGTTTGGACAGCCAAAAAGCAACGTGGCGTTTGGGGGAGGTCCAGTTTTCGGCGGGGCTCCAACCTTTGGCGCTCAGGCAAGCCCAGGAATATTTGGCGCACAACCTAATTTCGGGAATGTTCCCACACCTTCCAGCAGTATATTTGGAAATGGAAATGCTGCTACCCCAACGTTTGGTTCCATCGGGCAATCGGCTCCTGGGTCATTTGGTTCCGTGGCTACATCTCCAGCTACAAATTTTGGAGAAACGCAAAATCCTCCGCCGTTTGGATCGCAAGTACCTACGGCCAATACAGGACCCTTTGGTTCTGCAGTATCCACAGCTAGCTCACCGTTCGTTACTTCGACCGGGCCTTTCAGTACTTCGACTGTAGCATCAACCCCGTTTTCTGGATCAAATGTGTTTGGGCAAAGTGTAGATACAACTCCTGGGTTTGGTACTATTCCAGCACCATCAAATACACCTTTTGGGGCTGCTAACGCCCCCGATACATCACCATTCGGTCAAGGATCACCGTTTGGAACTGTAGCAAATTCTTCCCCATTTTCTAACACTAATACAACTGTTACTACTACGACGGCTAATCCATTTGCAACTCAGTCACAGACAGTTAGTAGCTCACCTTTCGGAGGATCTGGTCTTACTAATCAAGGATCAATATTCACTTCTTCGCAAAGTACGACGCTTACAAATTCACCATTTGCGTCTGTGCAAAAAGAAATTGAAATATTAGATGAGACCGCTTTCACGATGGAAGGACATTTAACTGACGATGAAAAAGCCATGTATTTAGCCAAACAGTTTGTCTTAGGTAGAATCCCATTGAAACCTCCGACAAAAGAATTGCGCTAATTTTCCTATTCTACAAATTAAATTAGGTATATCGCTTTTTTATGGACCTTGGAATCCGTATTTTATCATTAATTTATGGGAGAGCCGAGCACATTCGAAGAAAGTTCCGACTCTCATGTGTTATTGAAATTAGATTGAATTTATATTAATGAATAGATAAACGAAAAAACAGAAAAAGATATTACGCTTATGCTTAGTTATGTTAGTAACAGTAAGGTATGATGTGTGTCGATATGGTTCTAGCTATTGCTGAGAAACTATAGTAAATATTATTTATATCGTTGAAATGAATCCTGATAAGACTTAAGAGAATAATAACATTTTTAAATATCAAATATTCTGATAAACTCTTTTAAATACAATAATAATAAAAGAAAAGAAATATTTAATAGAAAACAAATGATGTTTTACCCAAACCTTTATTCATCCAACAATGAGCATTCATGTTGTTCGAAATTATTGACACCATACATTGCTTGTTTTGACTATCCAGTATTAAAATAGCGATTCATATATCTCGATAGTACCTAATTCAAGTAAGTAAACAATGAAAATATCAATATAATTTTCTCTTATTGTTAGATTATAAATTGATTAGTTTTGGGAAACAGGCAGAGGGACTTTATCCACTATTTGTTTAGGATTTGGCCTTGCCTTGGCTTTCTCACGAGCACAATGAGCATAGCTATGTGCTCTAAGTGAATTAAAAACCTTGTTATCTAATTTCATATCAAAGCCTCCAGCATCTCCAGTCTCAATTCCAGGTGGAAAAGCTAGAACTCTGCATGCATTGATCCGAGAAGACAATAACATGTCGTGTTTGGTCACAATTTCTGATCCCTCGCCAACTTTCTTGTAACCACATCGCGGAATTGAAGCGTACTCCTTCTCTATACGCTGGAAACAAATTTATTCAAATTTATAAGTCTGTTGTAATAAATTATGCCTAATGCTAGATATCACAACAAGAAAAGGAAAAGAGCAAAGTCATTCAAGGCTTCAGAATATTGTTATAAAACCAGAATTCTTCCAAGATAACTTATGTTGTATTTATACTTGTGATAATCTAAAAGACACCCTGATTCGAGGCTTGATAAGTATAAATAGATTGAAGCCTTGATTTCTTACAACAAAGCGATCCCAGTCTCTATTTTCGTCATCAACTTCAGGTTTAGATTGATCAGGTTCAATAGATGTACAAGTTCGATAATTCGAGTATGAAACCTGGACTGTGAAAAATGAAATAAAGAAAAATTAATTTCAATTGAATTTATTTTCTCATCAGTTAAATCACCTTTAGAAGAAGCATTGAATTTATCCTCGGTACGTTTAAGCATCAAATCATATTCCTGATCGAATTGAGCTTGTAACATTTGCGCTATCACTGCGTCACTGTCCTCATCATCCAACTCAAACAATCCGCATTCTTCTGGAGTTGGTTCTGGAATCACCAGATCCACATGCTTACGGATTTCTCTGAAAATTAATATACACTCTATAAGGAAATATCAAAGAGATGATAAATAACATAATTTTTTTTTTTTTTTTGAATTATTAGGTTCTAACTAGTAGCTTACTTTTCTTGCATATCTCTAGCCACTTCTTCTGACATTATCTCAGTTAGACTAACGGCTGTAGCTACTGGTTGAATCTTTCCCCAAGGTGATGACATTTTTATTGTAGTAGTAGTAGTAGTTCGGGAATAATTACGTATTAATGTAAATATACTATGCGTAGTAAAACTGAAAGAAGAAAATAAATAAAGTAAAACAGATAATTTTCTGACACTAGCTTGTGATAGAAAATGATATTGTCTAGAATTTACAAATTTAATGTCGATTGCACCATAATTGTACATACATCGGAATGAAGTGGGTAAAGAAATATGAACGTGTATTTAATGCGATGGTGATTATTACCTTGATATAAATAATAAAATATTCTTCGATAAACTGAATAGATTTCAATAAATTATAACCTAACAATATAAGAGATCTTTTTGATATTTGATAGTAAAAATATTATTGATTGCGTTAACACTATTGTAGTACCTGTAATGGCTTCGAATTGAAATTTTTACTTGTCGTCTGCTTTCCGAACGACGAACTACTAAAGGCTGCGAATAGTAAAGATCGCGGTTTTATACGTCGGTATATTCTGTTTTACCGGCATCTTATATCTTATATCTAAAGATGCCTTTTCATTCTATTCATATTTCGATTTTTAATCTAGAAAGGAAGAGTGACGGAATGTTGTATACATATATTTGAAAAAAAGAATCTAAACTGTCACAGAAGTATCAATAATTATCGATTTATTTTCATACAATGATAATTCATATAATAATGGATTTTTATTGATATAAATATTTAGAATTTTATGACGAGCGTTATCATCCTTCAATCTCACCTAGATAAGCTTGTTTATCACTCGATCCAGAAACAACTGAAATAATGAATGAGTTGTTGCATTATACAGACGAGAATTATGAATCTATAATGAATTTTACAAACCGATGGGTTCCTTTGGGTGAAAATCAATGTCGTTTATTGATCCATTATGGCCTGGAAGTTTGTAGAGAATTCTTCGACTGGTTGTATCCCATATATAATGGAATCTATCCGACGATCCTGATGATACTTTACTACCATCTGGTGACCAAGCACATCTCAAAAGATTCTGCAATCAATTTTATCGTCAATATATTTTTATGATCGTAAATAAATAATTGACAATCTCACTATCTGATGAAACTCCACCTTTTCAAAGTTATGCTGATGGCCAGATAAAATCTTAACGCATCTTTCGTATGGCGCGAAAGGTCTGACGTCCCAAATTTTAAGAGTATTGTCCATAGAATTCGACAATATGTAAGAGCCATCCGGACTCAGGCTTAAACCAGTAACTGTATCTGTGTGACCCTTGAGTCTATAGAGTACTGCATTTTTTCTCAAGTCCCAAACTTTAATGTCATTATCAATGCCACCGCTAATTACTTGTTCAGCTGTGTCATTGAACGTCACTGCAGTAACCTGTTGGTAGAAGAGTAAAAACAGGCATAAGATTCGAGATCGGTAACTTACTCATTTGATTACTTCTCTTTTAAAGCCGTGCTAACAATGGTAATGTTACATGATTCATTCACAAATCTTACCTGGTAAGTATTATTCAAAGTATTACAATGGCCCCTCTTTCTTGGATCCCATACTCTGATTGTACTATCATCACTGCCAGAGCAGAGCTGTGTAGGCCCTCTTCGAGCCCCTGATATAGAATTAACGAACGAGGTGTGTCCCTTGAGTTTTTTTATCCTAGATCCAGAGCCAAGGTCCCAAAGTCCTAAAGTCATGTCTGTACTTGCTGTATATAAGTTACCGCCATCTGGACTAAAGTGCATTTCCATTACTGCGCCACTGTGGCCTGACATTACAGCGATATTTTCACACTCTCCGTAAACGCTCCATATAACTGTTGAGAAAACAATATAAACATTGAGATTTTATCGAGTTGATTGTGCCGCACTTTGTTAAATAGATCCAACAGTCTTAGCGTAGTGCTTACAAATTTGTCTGTCGAAGCCTGTTGTCGCGAGATATTGACCCTCGGGATGAAATTCGACGGAAAAGATATCGCCTTGATGTCCTTCGAGGAGCATGATTGGGGCCATAAGGGATGAAGTTCTTGGAGGGCCCTTTTATACAGAAATCGTTTTATCGTGATTTTAAGTTGTTTTTGGTAAATACAGTTCCGGAATAATGGGGTTGAAGTGAGGTTATACTTACGCTTTGTATAACTGCTTTTTCTCTGCTGCTAAAAACCACTTCATTTTTAGTCCTTTTTGACGCTGGTACTAACGCCAGTATCTCATCACCCTTTCTTTTATCTAAAATAGGCATTTTTGTTTATTTAATAGGAATATTTTATTCACGATATAGACACACAAAACAATGCGGAGTCGAACTTGTTGAAAGTACGGAAGGTCGTACTCGTCTAGGCGTACCGAGTACTGGATGGTGTCGCCATCTATTAGACACGTAAAGAACTACAGTAGCTTTGACAAAGGGTAAAGCTGTTCGCGGCAAAAGTAGTTCATCAAACCGATTGCGAAATAGCGATCCCATGACGCATGCTGTTAGCGCCACTAGAGCCATGCAAGGACGAGCAACGACCTTGGGTAGCACCTGTCGAGGCGCCAGTGGCCCTCGTGGCGTCAAAGGGATCGCATGGGGGTTGTATTAACGCGCGTATAACAAAACCCGAATATATGTATTATGTTTTCTCCTGTAAATAGAATCATACATCTGAGAGTTGTGGCATAAATAACCGTATAACGTCTACCAAAAAGCAGTTCTTTAATTGTCTATTCTTAAAAAGAAAAAAAAAATTAATACATGAAACGTCGTGTAGCCTTTTAATTTATTCATTTCTTTATTTTTTTTGTTTACAGTATTTGAATTTACGTCAATTTTTTACGCGTCTGGTGTGTTGCTAGATTAATAAAAAAAAAAAAATATGGAAAAAAATATTTCTTTCAACGCGTATAACTATTATTATTATTGTTATTATTATCATTATTATTATGAGTTTTCTTTTCAAATAGAAATCTTAACAGCATATCAAAATCTGTCGACAAATGGCTCTTAGTTATTGAATAATATACAGAAGATAATAAATGGACGTTTTACTTATTATTATTTTTTTCTCCAAAAATGCGTATAACGAGAAAATCGTTATTTAATAGACATAAATTTGTCAGACGAAATTATGTGATAATCATACGTGGAACAGAAAAAAAAAAAACAACAAAACAAAAAAAAAACAGCGTGTATTATTTATTTGTAGGATGGACTGAATAGGGTATAAATATAATGAGAAATTATTCATTCGATTGTAGATACATAATAAGGTATAAATTTATATGTATATATATACCCAGTAGTGTGGAGAAAAAATACCTGAAATAGGAAAAAATAAATCGGGATTTCTTTTACATACCATACATATAATAAATACTCTTTTTATTTATCATTGTCACCATTATTTTTATTATAGTAGGTATAATACATATTATCTATGAATATATATGTACAGTTTATATTATATATATTTTAAATTAAAAATTAATTCAACTGTAAGTTCTACATTACTGAAGAGTTAATACTTTTATCTCTCTATGTATACTATACATATTACTTATTATTATTATTTAGTATATACCTAGTTACAAAAGGTAGAATGATGATTATTAATTTGAATGGTTTTTTTTTCTTTTCTCCATCGTCGATTATAGAAGGTACAAAGAATCATTTATTTTAATATTTTTGCTGTATTTGCAATCAGATATGAAAAATTTTCAAAATAATTAATTACGCGCTTATTTTTCTATAATACAAATAATTCTAAACAGCTGTTGAAACGAATAAAATTATAGCTCTGTGGAGGTAAGTGGGAGGGAATAGCTGGGGTATGGTAAGTGTACATAAATTCACTCTGATTACATAATTATATGAGTTACGAAATCGTAGCATCTCATATAGTACTTGGGAGCATAGTATTTCGATCTTGCGAATCCAATTTTAATGAGATGATAATTCATCGCGCCGTAATGCATGCAACCCGCGGATCATTTCATCAATGGGCTCATTCGAGTTTCATAGTTTTCCGCTCAGTGGCGCTACCAGCGTGAACTGACCTACGACAACGGCGTCCCCGCCACTCTCGCTGCACCCCCCACTGCTCAAGGCCGTTCAAGGCCGTCGAAGGAGGGGTGCAGACGCAAACCGGTCTCACCGGTTTCAGTAAATTTTCAGTGTCCCTCGTGGCGTCAACGGGAGAACAGGGGAAAGACTTGCGTGGCAAATTAAATTGACATTTCGAAGCGTTATTAATTATTTAAGTGTTTTTGCGGTGAAATTACGTTGTTGAAGTATTGTTTTTAACGAAAATCATGATGAAGGCAATAATTGTATTCTTTATTCGTATCGCGGTGGGATAAATAAGATAAATAGCTCATAGAATATGTATATGTATTATCGGGGAAAAGATTAGTTGGAAGTTTAATCATAGTTTTAGTATAGCCTAGTTATAAATTTCCTCTACTATAAGAATGGAATTATCATCCTTGCCGTATCCCATCCGAAAAATATCGGATAATAATTTCAATTGATAGCAATAATTTCAAACCAGGCGTTCGCATAATTTATTAGAGAAAATTGCTGTACAGATGAAGAAACGTAAAAAAAAGGGTGTAGGTATTCCAACATAGTAACGTTTTTTTCAGTAGACTAATAAATTAGCGAACCCCTGTATGTTTCATTAGTTTTATCGATTGTTTATATCTTTATAAATTTGAAGAACAAATACAGCGTGGCACTGTGATGCAATAGATTATTATTACATATCATTTGTAGAAACTATAAGTAGTAATAGATGAACTCTCCGCAGTACAGCAAGCTATGCTTGATTAGTTCATACGGTAATATTATAGTCGCACAAGGAAAAGACTTGTGATTACAGAATAGATGAGAATTCGGGATGATAGATCATTAACAATGATATGTTCTTTCGCATATATTATGTTGTATTCAGCCTCTGGGTACTGACCTGGTCTTAATGTTCTTTATTAGTTTGAACTCGTTGTATAATAGAAAACTAGTAGAGATTGGAATAGATGCGGATTACCCACTACCGTATGAAATATTCGCCATATCTATGCAGGTAACGGCGCATAATACATACATATACGATATACGTTCGTAAAGTATACTTCACTTCATTGTAAAATTGTCCCTAATGAATGAATTGTAGTTAATTTGCAGACCCGAGAATTAAAGAGTCTCTTTAATATCTTTTGGAAAAAAAATATGTAGATTTATGAATTATCTTATTGTTCTCGCGGCGAAATTACGTTTTCGAAGTATTATTGTTAACGAAAACCGTGATGAAAATAATGACTCTGTTCTATTCGTAAGACGGTCTGAAAAATAAAAATAAACAGCTCGCTGTTCTTGACTAGACCAATATAGAAATGACATGCTTCAAACGTTGCACTTGACATTCTGTAAAATATACCCCCGTATGTATATCACGATTAGTTTGAAGCATAATAATAGTTTTACTAAAGCCTAATTATAGTTTTAACTAATCTCCGAACTTGAAAAGTGTCAAATATGTAGTTTTCAGTGATATACGTAATATATTATACGTATTCACGATCACATCTACAATTTTCCAATCAAATATTCAGTGTTTTAAAAATTGTGAGTCAATTTTTTTTCAAGTGAAGTTTATTACTTTTGAATAACTATTTTATAATTGGTTGAAATAACTTCACTTTATGATTAGTTTGATTAACTTGACTTCATAATTCGTTTTAATAGCTTCACTTTATAATTCGTTTCAATAGCTTCACTTTATAATTCATTTCAATAGCTTCACTTTACAATTCATTTCGATAGCTTCACTTTATAATTCGTTTCAATAGCTTCACTTTATAATTCGTTTCAATAGCTTCACTTTATAATTAGTTTTGATGGCTTTACTTTATAATTAGTTTTAATAGCTTGACTTTATAATTAGGTTTAATAACTTTACTTCATAATTAGTTTTCATAGCTATACTTTATAATTAGTTTTGATGGCTTGACTTTATAATTAGGTTTAATAACTTTACTTCATAATTAGTTTCCATAGCTTTACTTTATAATTAGTTTTGATGGCTTTACTTTATAATTAGTTTTAATAGCTTGACTTTATAATTAGGTTTAATAACTTTACTTCATAATTACTTCAAATAACTTTGCTTTGTACTTACTTTAAATAACTCTGCTTCATAATTACGCTGAACAACTTTACTTTATAATTACTTTTACTAATTGAATCGAGTTTAATTACGCATCACCAAAGTAATGGGTAATTAAATAAGTAATTTCATTACAAACAGACGTCGTAAATACAGATCTTCCGTCCCATTCTAGACATTTCCCTTTAGCAAATTATAACGACTCTAGGTATTATTGCATAATTCAGCCAACTTAATTAATTCTCTCGACTAATTGCTACAGACTTATATATTTTTAAGGACCAATTGAAAATTGTACATAACTGTCTACGTAGGTATGTTAATATTGCTTGTATGGATGGCTTCAATCATAAATGTTGATAATAAACTTAATTTATGATTAATCATTTGCTGCATATTTTTTTCTCCTATCTCCTATCCAACTCCTAATCCAGGCGCATCAATTTAGGAGCTAAATTGAATTCAAAATGAATTCAAATCGAATTCAAATCAAATCGAAAATATCACTCAAAAATTAGGTATCAACTGCCAGAATTTTAGGAGTGAATTTTCTGGCAGTTGATACCTTTTTTTAAGGAGCCGATTTTCTGGCAGTTGATACCTCATGGTGTCAAAAACGACTCCTTGAAAAAGGTATCAACTGCCAGAAAATCGACTCCTTAAAAAGGTTTCAACTGCCAGAAAATCGACTCCTAAAATCAGGTATCAACTGCCAGAAAATCGATAGGTACGTGGAGCTCTCAATGCCTAAATTTCCCCTGGGGCAGAGTCTCAGCCAATCAGGAATAAGAATTGAAGAGAAATTGCCTATTTTCTTCTCGACTCTCGCTCCTGATTGGCTGAGCTCGGCTCCAGGGGAAACGTAGGCATTTAGAGCTCCATGCACCTATCGATTTTCTGGCGGTTGATACTTTATTTAAGGAGTCAACTTTCTGGCAGTTGATACCTGATTTTAGGAGTCGATTTTCTGGCAGTTGAAACCTTTTTAAGGAGTCGATTTTCTGGCAGTTGATACCTTTTTCAAGGAGTCGTTTTTGACACCATGAGGTATCAACTGCCAGAAAATTGACTCCTTAAAAAAAAGGTATCAACTGCCAGAAAATTCACTCCTAAAATTCTGCCAGTTGATACCTAATTTTTAGTATAGGCAAGGAAAGGACAGGGGGAAATGATTCAACGATTGATTATTTACAATTTCAAGAGATATTTATTCAAGAATGTGGTAATTTACTATAATGATACATGTTCATTGCATAAACAATTTTATTATTACATGAATATTTGCAGTGTTGCGAGTCACTAACTACATTTTTGATGAAACTACTCATTTAATTACCCATTACTTTGGTGATGCGTAATTAAACTCGATTCAATTAGTAAAAGTAATTATAAAGTAAAGTTATTCAGCGTAATTATGAAGTAGAGTTATTTAAAGTAAGTATAAAGCAAAGTTATTTTAACTAATTATAAAGTAAAGCTATGAAAACTAATGATAAAGTAAAGCCATTGAAACGAATTATAAAGTAAAGATATTGAAACTAATTATAAAGTCAAGTTATTTCAACTAATTATAAAATAGTTATTCAAAAGTAATAAACTTCACTTGAAAAAAAATTGACTTACAATTTTTACAACACTGAATATTTGATTGGACAAATTGTAGATGTGATCGTAATATGTATAATCTATCACGTATATCACTGAAAACTACATATTTGGCACTTTTTAAGTTCCGAGATTAGCTAGAACTATAATTAGGAAATAATATAACTAGTATTATATTCTAAACTAATCGTTGCGACGATAATACATGCATATACGTACTAAGGTATATTTTACAGAATGCCAAGTACAATGTTTGTAGCAGATAGTTTTTATATCGGTCTTGTTGAGAACAGCGAGCTGTTTATTTTTATTTTTCAGACCACCATACGAATAGAGAACAGAGTCATTATTCTCACCATGGTTTTCGTTAACGATAATACTTTAACAACGTAATTTCGCCACGAGAACAGTAGAATAATTCATTACTCTATAAATATAGTTGTTCTCAATAGATACTAATGAGAGTCTCCAATTCGTGGATCTCTGAATTGTCTACTCTCTATCCATTGAGGACAATTTCACAAATGAGTGAAGTATATTCACGTACGTATATCGTATATGCATGTATTACGCGCAGTTACCTGCATAGATATTGCGAATATTTCATACGGTAATGGCTAATACAACTATTGCAATGTCTACTGCTCTCCTCTTTCAAGTACAATGAAGTTATTAGGCTAGTAAAAAATATTATTGGCCGAGATATTCAGAAATGTTTCAGCTATTAAATTATATCAATATCATATCATAATCTATTACAAATTCTCATCTCTTCCGTAATATTACAAGTTTTTTCCTCGTTTGATTATAACATTACCTATATATATGTCACATGGTATAAATCAACTCAATGTATTGTTCAAGCGAACATGCTCAATTAAGAACCAGAGAATGGGACTGTAAAGTAATTTATTACCAATATTGAAGTCTGTTGGATGTTTGAAAAATAAATGTGACGCCTATAATTAATTCTACAGTAATTTATAGCTGTATTTATTTAAAAACCTTCAATCCTTGATCCTCATTATTCAGATATTTCTCTACTACAAGGTAAATTTATATTCAAATCAAGTGAACAATTTTCTTGAGATTCATCAAGCTCTAACTACTGTTGTGAATACAAAAGAAAGATTCGAGTTTGCCATTGAAAAGAAGCAAGTTATAATTGCTTAAAAAAATTGAGTGTTCCTCGTCTTCTGGACTTACCCTTTAATAAGATATCCAAGTATCACACGAATTGCATCAATATGTTGCCTTTGGGTAGATCCCAGGTGTTTCCCTCGCAGAAGAATAAATCGGGGATCAAGCATTCTCCAGGAAAACATTTGTATACTCAAAATAACACTAATAACATTAGTTCAGCCTCGGAGTGGCAAAATATGCTCGTAGAGCAAACGATTGAAGAGGAGAAACTCGGAATTATATGATTGCTAATATGACAGGATGATAATTAATTATCGCGAGGTTATCAATGAATCTCCCTTACGTAGTATATTCGTATTAAAAATAAATCGGAGAGGTTTTGTTCGCAAGAAATGTAGGTTTTCACAGAGTTATTCGCGGGTAGGGATAGAATATACTTGAAAATGAACGATTCCCTACTTCCCTGAATAATAATCAAAGGTCTCCAATCGTCACTTACTTCGCTGATTGAAATACGCGACACTTTGTAATACGCGAAAATTCATAATTATATATGGTTATGGTAAAATGGTGATCGGAATATTAAAAACTTACGCCTCCTCAACTCGTAACGACGCGGCGTACCTTCTGTCAAGCATTTTCTCGCACGTTGGTCAACTCGGCGCGTAAGTTTTCCCAAGAACGTCTACTACGTCACAAACCTGTTCACTCGTCGGCGCCACGAAGGCCACTGAAACCGGTTAGACCGGTTTGCTTGGGCTCCCCATCCTTGACGGCCTTGAGCGGCCTTGAGTGGGGCGAGAGGGGCAAGGACGCCGTTGAGTAGGTCAGTTTACGCTGGTGGCGCCACCGGGTGACGAACTACGGAACTAAGAAGAGCAGAATAATATGATGATCCGCGGGTTGCGTGTAATAGGGCGCAGCATTCGTCCCTTAGGCTTACCCTATTATAAATGTAGTGTATATTTAAATTTTTATTTCATTAGTAAAAGTAATTATGAAGTAAAGTTATTCAAAAGTAATAAACTTTATTTAGTTACCTATTACTTTGGTAATGTGTGATGAAACTTGATTCTACAGGGTGATATTACAGGGACATCTCAGTACTGCAAGTCTCGGACCGTCAAAAGTCGTTCAGCAGATCTACCGCGCAATGGCAATACAATTTCGCACACTGTATGTCAATTTTGTGATTATTCACTACTTTTGACGCAAATAAAAAATCGTGGATGAGTCAATTTGAATATTTCGTATCGCAAGCTTATTAATTACCGCTATAGACTTTTTAATTATAATAATTAAGATCCATAAGCATGTTTGCAGAATCATAGTCCACTCACAGAGATCATAGATATAAGCAAACTGTATTTGAATAAATTGTTTGAATGTTTATTTATTTGCGTTCAATAAAAGGAAAATTTGTTACATGCCTGCTGTATTTTTTATTGAAATAACTTGTTAGCTAATAATCATCATTAGAATAGGATGAACTTGCAGAATAGAATGAAATATCATAGGAAAGCGACGTTACACCGACAATGTGTGTCTAGCCGCATCCAATAGGTTTTGGAGTAAACAAAAATAGTAATAAGAGGCTTGGTATTGTATAATTTATTAAATACTTAGTTTATTGATTTATTCATCTATTCACTTTGCACAGTAACGTTAATTTTCATCTAATAACAAGTCATAATGTTCGTACATAAATTACATACATTATAATCGGCGCGCCGAATCCCCTTTTTCATATTATTGTGGGGAGAAAAAAGATTGGCGTTTTCAAGTATGTACATATTTATTTAGTATTATTTATCCGACGATATTGAACTGATTATTTAAAATATAAATTACAGGTAATAATATTTTCACCGTATTTTTTCTTTACATACGTTTAGACGAGGATTTGATTAACAGCGGTTGATACCTTAGAAATTGTGTTCAATCTGTTTTTACATACACGTATAATATCATCATTTGATCGCAAAAACAAATTTTACTTATGCGTTGGATAAGGTCTTTACTGTCGTAAGCTCGAACGATTACGTTGTAAATCTGATACTAAAATTAAATGATGGTAAAATCGATTACCTACATGTTATTATCCACAAAAAATGTACATTGGACAAACCTTTTGCCACATAGACCACCGATTGTTATCGTACATGATCTAGGATAGGCCTATAACAATTAATTACTGCCATTTCTTTTCGTTTATTACAGTAATTGATTATAGGAGCATGGTCGTTGGATTTTCTAAGAAATTCTTAAACGCTGTAAGCCATTGCGCTCCAACCGCTCCATCAACGGTACGATGATCACAGCTAGCTGTGACGCTCATGAAGTTCGCTGTCTCAAATCTGAAATAATTCAATAATAAATAAGAGTCTCAAATTAGAACTTAGTCCTCGTCAAAAAATGATTGTAAATTTTTGAACTCTCTTTACCCGCTATCGTTTTTCGATGGAATCAATCGTGATTCGGTCGTACCAACAGCCAGAATGATAGACTGCGGTGGATTTATGATAGCGGAAAAAGTTTTTATTCCAAACATTCCTAAATTGGAAACGGTGATTGTGCCGCCTTGGAATTCGTTCGGCTGCAATTTTCCATCTCTTGCCTTTGCAGCCAAGGCTTTTACCTCTTTACTGATTTGTACGATACCCTTTGTGTCTGCCGCGAAAACAATTGGAGTTATGAGACCATTCTCTGTACTCACAGCAACGCTCACATCTACATTGTGATACCTGAGAGAAACCAAAAGAAAGAACACAAATTATTTTCTTTATAAAATAGGAAAATGACCTTCGGTATATCTAAATGGAAACTTACTGCCTAATGACATCACCGAGCCACGCGGTGTTGCCGTCAGGTACTTTTTTCGAAGCCATTGCGATGCCTTTGATGATGATATCATTAACGCTCAGTTTGACTTTATCTTTTTCCAACATTTTATTGAACTGTTCTCGCATTTGTAAAGCAGCATCCATCTTGACGTCAACAGTTAGATAATAGTGTGGAATATTTTGCTTGCTTTCAAGAAGTCGCTTCGCAATTACTCCACGTATATTAGATACAGGAATATCTGTGTATACACCTCCAGCAGCAGATACTGAACTTGGTGAACTAACAGCCGCTGGTGATGGTGCGGCCGAGGCACCGGCAAGATCTTTAGAAGTGATCGAAGCGTACAATCCCGAACCCTTCAGACTCTGTTCAAAAAATATTCCAAGTTTACACATAGAAGAAGAAATCTTAATTACCTATTTCATTTAAAAAAAATTGAACTTGCCTGTAGATTGAGACCTTTTTCGGAAGCAAGCCGCCTGGCTAATGGACTTGCGTAAATTCTATCGCCAGACGCACCTGCGGAAGGTGTTGAAACCGCAACTGGAGCCGGAGCTGAAACTGGAGCAGCAGCAGCAGCTGGTGCCGGAGGAGGAGAAGGCGCCGAAGCTGCCGGAGCTGGTGGTGGAGCTGCGGCTCCATCATCCTTATAATTTTTAAACGCAGCAACGCTCGCCTCATCGGAAACAATAATACAAACGAGTTTTCCGATCGGAATATTCTTAGTTCCGGAAGGCAAGATTATTTTTGCCAAATATCCTTCCTCTGGAGTTTCAAAACCCATTGTAGCTTTGTCAGTCTCTATTTCGGCGAGGAGATCACCTTCATTCAGCTTGTCGCCTGTGGATTTAATCGCCTTTAGTACATCGTTGGAGATTCAATGGATAAAAGGAACAGAAATCAATTGATATTTAATTTCTTATGGCATTGAGGCGTGTAGTGATGAGCTACACTGTTCCTTCTACCATTGGTATAATAAAAACTGGAAATAAATGATCCAGAGATAATTTCTTATCGTTATTTCACGGGTTTAGTTAAATCACCTTCTTTCTTATGCCAACTAACTATAGAGCCAGTTTCCATTGTCGGAGAGAGAGCAGGAAGCGATACCGGAACATGATCTGGATAATCTGCGTAAAACCTGAACTGTTGTGTCCATGGGTTCACCGCACGTTGATTATTGTGTAGTTGAGGTCTGTTGAAAAGTTTTTAGAACATATGAGAGAACTTAGTTCTAGTATTGTTCGAGTGTTTTTATAGATCGCACTACGCAGACAGTGAGAATAATTTTCAGCATGTTTATTTTCAATGTCAATCATATCAAATTCACAACAAAAACATGAGTCAAGTAGCCGGCTATGATATCATTGAAAAAAATTAATGAACACACAACCGACACCGAACCACTAAAATAATTAAAAAAAAAAAAAAAACTATCGCATAACGGCCGGTGTCAAATTCCCCTGCGACAAGGGCAGTTGATAGATTTTATCATTATTATTATATGATATCCAAAAATCTCTTGATATTTGAGTATTTTTACCGCACAGATGGCAGAGACTATTGATTGAAGATAAAATATACATAGTTTCGATTATTATATAACAGTATGAATTTTGTTGATACGAATGAATGAATGAAAGACTTTAAATGTAACATTTAATGTTGAAGATATTATGGCGAAGGAGGGATGAAGAGAAAGTTACAGATTTGTATATAGTATGATGTGAGATGGAAACATACGTGACGTAACCTCAAAATATCTTCTATATTATAATAAGTTTTATTTGTGAAATAAAAATGATTTGAATTGTGAAATTTATACTGATTGTTATAGATGATATATGATACTGCGGTAATATATACCTTTGTAAATGTTTTCTGTGAATACATTCGACAGCCAGACATCGTACGACATTTCCGCGTACAACATTTCGTAACGTGACGCGTACCAGATCAGATCTTAGGGTCGTTGTGGTTCGTAACATCTCTACGATGTTATGGAATTTAAGAAAACGATCCGTAAATATTTAACCACAGATATTTTATAGATCGTTTTGGTCTATTCTTTAATTAAGACCAAAATGGACCACTTGCCGTAAATCGAGGTCGGTGACGGATCGGAAGATGGCAATGGCAAGTTATAGAGGTCGTCTGCAAGGTCACGTGGTCACAATTGATGTGACGTAATGTTACACTACTAAAAATTCAGAGATATGATTGGCGGAAAATTTACGATTGCAGACTGCGCTCTGTGCCTTTAGCCACTCATCGTTGACGTCAGAAACGCTGTTATTCACACAGGATTCTGGTTCGGCGGCAGAAATTCAAAGGTGCGAAAAGCGACGACACGATTGCAGGCTTCTTTTATATCGTGAATTTGAATGATACGATCGTTTAATCACTCGTTATACCACGTATATTAGTTTAGACTAAGAATTGATATGTCCAAAACATCTGTGCTACGTCTTTCAACCGATTCCATCGAAGATCCTAACATTAAGAAAGGCGATGGAGAATTTAGATTTTTAAATGGTGACGCTTACACCGGTGGTTACACGATCGTAAAGGATAAGCGATTTCTTTCAAGACAGGGTATTGTATTTATACCGTTTACGTTATACTACGTAAATGGAAGGTAGTTACGTTTTTAATGAACTTACAGGTCAAGGAATATACGTAACTAGAGATTTTAATAAATATGAAACCATATGGGTTGACGATCAAATCGTCGGAGAAGTAAACATACGGTAAGATGTTAGATATGATATTGCCTCATCGTAATTCATCGTAAATTCAATTTGATATGCAATTTATTTTTCATATGGACATCTCGCATCATTAATTACCTAAAAAATGATCCGTATGTTGTTTAGTATCATACTAAACAACATAATGTGACCCGTATGTTGCAAATATTTTGAATTGTTTTGAATGACTTTTTTATATTAGAGACACTCGCTAGTGGACTAGTATAAATGAATATATTGTTATAAAAACTGCATTTAGTCACAACAACGGAACACAATATAAAGGAACACTTGGTATCGATGGAGGAATGTCTGGTTTCGGCACTTACACTTTCACTGATAATTCCGTTCTTCAAGCAACTTGGGAACAAAATAAACCTATGGATAAAATTATTTTAAAGGAGCCTCTGGGTTCGGTTTGGAAGGGCGTGTATGATGGAAAAGTCAGTTGACTCAATCACAATAATAAAAAATAAATTAATAGAACATGAGAGATTGGAAGTTTTGCGCACACAGGAAATAGCCTTTACTACTGGTAATCATTTCTGGGATGACATCAACCCGTCGATTGATGATGGGGAGAAAGAAGAGGATGCAGACAAACGTTCAGACATTGATTCAAATAATTTTTAATCTTAGAGCTGTATTGATTGTTGAAGTTGAATAATAAAATTCTGTTCAAAGCTGTATATGTATTTCATTTATTTGAGATATCAGATGTCGGAAGTATGTATAATTTTCCGACGATTACCTATATCCCTCGATAATTTTTTATCCATAGAGATATTGTAATTTTCAAAAGCACCTTATTTTAGATTCAATTAAATCACACATAGTTTATTAACACTCAAAAAATGCAAACCTATCACAAGATAGGATCACATTTTTTTTTTTTTTAGTTATATTATGTATACCTAATAAATTTTTTCAGAGATTTAATTATTTTAATTAACGAATTGCTACTTACATATAATACGTTATAATATTACATAGGTACATACGTGTGGAAACTGTGTAAATAGCGCTGTATTTACATTTCCTCGACTTAATTTTCGCCCGAGTTAAAATCACTTAAAATTTACGGACTAGAATGCGTATAAGTACATTCACGTATTGAAATTTCGCACATTGTTATACTGCTCTCTTTCATCCCGATTTTTTCTCACATTCAATTAGCACCTTTGGTCTCTGCATTTCACTGAACTAGTCCTCCTTAATCATTGACGGAACCCGGAAACGTGTCGTCGCAGGACGAAATAGTGGATTTTCATCCATAGCATAAACCGTTCGTTTCTGCTCCTCTTGAAACCTAGCGTATTCTCGCCTGTCCTTTAGCCCTGTGCAGCACCTGAAATTTTTCATCAAAATATCCGCGTAAATTTATTTCTTCGATATTCATTCATTCTAAGATTAACTAGAAGAAATCGCAATCTAGATTCTAGATAATAATACTAATAATGCTCAGACGTAGTACGTTGGGTAAAATTTTATCGTCAGAGCTTCAAGCCAAGAAAAACAAAAATGATATAAAAATTCATCTGCTTATAAAACAGAATTTTCCAAGAAACTTTTTATTTCATACTCACTTCCAGATAAGTAAAGCAACAATGCCCAAGAGTACTACTACGAAAAAAGCAACTCCTGGCACAAATGCAGCTGGTAGTGGAGTTCTGCAGTTCTAAAAGAAAAGATGAGATACAAATCAGGTGAATTTGTCAACTCGGTAACATTGATGCAAATAAAACATATAAAAATAATGATAGTACATACATTCGGGCCTATACGTAGAGTAACGGTGTTGTCTTTGTTGAATTCGTAGACGTAAGGAGTAGTGCATACCGTTGTGTCCGTAATAGTTCTTACGAAACAATACTGGTCACTAGCTATTAGGGTTTCGTGATTATTACATTTTTCATCAAAATAAATCACCCGAATCTTATTTCTCTAAAATTCTATCGTAACTATAGGTGGAAGCGAATACTCGAAAAAAGCGAATCGAGTTGTGTGTGAAAAAAAAAAATCTCACCAGTATCCACGTTCGGGACTTGGACGATGTTGTAAGCTGTGATGTTCGTGTGACAAAGTTGACCAACATTTCCTGGTGCATTTACAGTTGCATTTACACAGGGTGCGTATAAAACGCAGAGTCCACTGCCCCCGGCTCCTGCGGAGGACTCGCAGTATGTTCCGTGATAATACAGACCGTCGGGAGCTGTTGCATTACATCTTGAAACGGCAATAAAATAAATAAAAAAAATTAGATTATAGTTATTTTTTGTAAGAATTATAACTACTGTAAAATCGAAACCGATTTATTGTATGCTCACCGGCATTGCCCACATTCGCAATATCCGTGATCGGCACAGATTTCCTTGCTTCCTGGAGCGATGCAGAGATCGTTTCCTGACGGACATTGACAAGCATCTCCTTTCCAGCCTTCAACACAGACACACTTTCCACAGTTACAAGTGCCTCTGTCACCGCACTCTAAACCATCAACCTAGTAATCATTGCAAATTGAAGGTGAATACAGATTTGAGACGTGTCTCAAAGTGAGGCAATATTGGATATTCTGCAAAAGCTCATCGATATAATGCGATTGAATATCAAAGCATATTGAAATTTGTATTGTTCAAAAAAAAAAAACCCAATATATTTACCTTGTCGCAAGGCGAACACTCGCAGAACGTTCCGTAGAAGCCTGGATCACAAGAACATCGTCCACAAATACATTCACCACGATTAGAACAGGCGATAGTATTATTCGGACTGATGCATTGAGAGTTGACACCATGCCCTGTGCTCTCCTGGCAATCACAGGTCTCACCTAAAACGGCGATTAGAACTTAGTATCTGTGTGTTAGCTTTTGAAAGCACTCATTCATTCTCATGGATGGTTCTATTATATATAATCATGGCGGTTATTGATTTCAGATGAAAGATTTCGATAACATAAGTACCTGACCAGCCGGTATTACAATTACACAACCCGCACTCGTTGATACCGTTTTTACAGGGTGTATCGTCTTGCTTTCCGCAATCGCAACCGCACAGTAGTTCTACTTCGATTTCAATTTCCGAAGCTTCCGAAGCAAGAGCATCCTCGATCACGACTTTCTGCCTCTGGGAATATAGAAGAAATTTCTATCGAAACATGGGGGTTCCTTGATGTTGTGAGAAGATGGCAGGAGGATTACACCGACGCAGAATTTTAACGTAAAAAATGTACGTTTTTGAATTTTGAAAATCTCCAGTGCTGCAGCGCAATTTGATGGTTTAATTCAACTGAAACCTATAATTACCCAAAGACTTTGGTTCTGCGGACACGAGCCCATGGAAAACGTGGCTTTGAATTCGTAGACTTGTCCCTCTCTGATGCCGGTGCATTGTGAAGTTTTTAATTCGGGTCCACCCGAGAGTCCGCATTTTGAAAAATACTCGAGAGTGAAGGGGCCCGTGGAATTGTCGCGAAGTACAACTTTTGTGACTATGTCATGGTATGCCTTTTCCACGATTTCCAGGATATTGGAACTGTTAGCGGCCAGAGTGGCGACTCTGGCTTTTTCCTCGAGTATCTTAGCGATATCTTCGTATTCGCTACGCCGATCCTCTGTGACGGCAAATATCAAGTTAACTTTGTGCTCCAGAAGAAGACGTGAGACTTCAGCTAGCGAAGGATAATCGTAAGATTTTGACATGAAGTATTCGCCCTCGGCATTCAAGTGGCACTCCAAATCATTACGACGAATCGCACCGCCTAGCTAATCAGAATGAATCGGTTGAACAGAACATTTTTAATTATTATACAATACAATGAGATTTACCGAAAATTTATCCTCACCTTTCCTTCACCCGCGAAATGAAGCAGTCCATCAGTCGCGACTAACATCAATTTCCTGGCTTGATGAGCCCAGCCGATTTGATCGGCACATACAATGGCTTGGACTACACCGTCGAGGCCTCCTTCTAAATTATCTACGTTTCCAGTTACATCGCTTGCGTTTACCTTGAAATGAAATAATAAATACAGAATGAACGGAGAATGTTCATTAAACCGAGACTAGCAACGAGAAGTAACAAGCTTGGCTGAATGTTCCGAGATTTTTGTTCAGTTTTTAAATCCGAAAGACGTTTCCGAAGAAATTCAAGAACCTTTCTCGTGGAATTCAACCATGAAATCATTGCATGGTAGAAGAACTAAGCCATCAAAGAACTTGACAAAAGTACCGTTAAAACGTCTGTGCAGTCTGCGTTACGACGACTTATTAATTACGAGTTAAATTACTAAGCTGAAAGATGTTGGAGTAAAAAGTTTTAGCCAACTGTAAAGAATCGGCGATTTATTACTGCTAGATAATTCTACCTTGCTAATGAATTCTTGGACATCTTCACTGAGCTTCATATGATGTCTAAATGAGTATAACGGTGCACATGTGGTCTGCTGACTTTGACATGGGTTCTGTTCGTGGCCAGGAAAAATATACGGCATCAATGGCTTGTCGGCATAGCTTCCAAAGCCCATTCGATAATTACTTGTAAATGTACTAAGAGTTCGAGCCATTTTACCACCCAATGAAACTATCGTGTCCTTGTCATCCTTCATCGACCATGTCAGATCCATCAAGTAGTACAAGTCGATAGGATAGTTTCTACGGTTCAGGGATGAGAATTAACAGTCATACCTACTAAGAGAACAATCTGCGAACCGCAAATGCAGCTGATTGGGAGTTTAACGTTAAATTAAATTTCGAAGTTTTGCAGTAATTCGAGTTTTCGGGATATGTTACAATACACCGTGTCATATTTAACATTATACAGAAGAGCTAGGATCAAGAATTGCGAAGCTTTTAGCTAACATTATTACAACTCAGCTAGGTTTCAATTGGTCATGCAATACTAGATGCTGTCGGTTATTTATCACCAGCACTGTGCATCGTGCATACTGAGATAGGAGCATTTTACACATATGAAGTTTCATATAGGGATGGGTGTTTTGATATGCACCGCAAAGAGATATAGTTACACGGAGAGATGGGGGTTGGTCAGGCACTTTTTTCTGAGATAGCTAATCTTAATAATTATCTTGATTGTCGTGGTCTCACGAGCACAATCAGCTGAAGCGAATAGTACAATGAGATGTATTAAATTTCTCTACATGTTATCTCATGCTTATTTTTACAGTCTTGAGAACTTTGGGAGTTCACGGTTCGCAAACTTTTCGTGTATAATCTACATTCTAATGTATGATATCCATCTGGACTTACTTGGCTGGCCTGAACTGAAGGTTCACTACCTGAGTCGAGTGTGGTCTAAGCTGAAGTAAAACCTTCTGAGGACGAAGCTGAACAGGAATGTGACCTGCGGTCACGTCTCGGAACTCCTCATTTTCAATGAAAACCATTTTCTCACTAGCGGCAACTAGTATTGAAGTTTCGGGACACCCGAGAACTTGCAGTGTCTCCAAACTGCTGCATCTTGGCCTACCGGTCGAGAAATTTGTATATCCCTGTGTCGGATATAAATCATCGTTAAAAGCAGTCTCATAGTGAAACAGTTACCTGCATCGAAGACTTATAATATACTCAAGCAAATAAAACAGTTACGTCACTCGCGACATTATCAATTCTTGGTACCATATGAAACCGAGACTTAACGTCTCTCCTCAGAACTAAAGGGTAATAACTATTCTATTTATCGCCATACGTAGTTTTTTCTACACGCGTAGTAGTAGTTGGCGAGTCTATGTTTCTCTTTTTCATGAACCGAGACGGTATGCATTATTCGACAGTAGATATTATGCGTATACAATTCTACGTTTGTTATGCTAATGGTTTCCAGATTCAGTTTGTGAGTTGGCTTCGAATACGCGGGAGTAATACGTATCCCACGTATACCTACAGTCTACACTCTTATAGAAAGTTTAAACCGTTTCTAAATTGATATTCAAATTTGTTTAGCTATTACGTAAGTTTTCGAAACTCGCAATATCTATAAGTAGTATAATATAGTAGGTAGCGAGTAGGTGTCTCTTTATTAGGTAGTTATATGGGCTTACCCAATCACTGCACCACGCACATCTAGAACTTGCTTCGAGACAATCTTTGCACGAAGTTTGCAGTATGCATAGAGTAATACTTTCAGTTTCTTGCGAAAAAACACCGCTTCCTGTTCCAAAGAAAATAGCTAAACACACAGTTACAACTATCTCAATTAATCTTCCTTTCCTTTTCGACTCCATGTCGCAGGTAACCGACTTTTCACTAGTGACGCAGGTTTAACAAGTACCGCACAATTCTCACGATCAATTACCCCCTGAATGACGCACCTTGTATTGTCATTACGATCCACTATTATTTCACGTGGATGAAAAATCTTTGCTATTACAGGTCAAATTTCACTGTTAATCGCAGACTTGTCGGAAACCCAGAACTCCACACGTTCCAGGCACGCGGGCTTTGGCTACGAACAAGTATACGTTGCAATAAATGGCTTTATTTTTCTTATCAGCTTGATAGCGATAACCATGGGTACGACCAACTTTCGGAGATCGCAGAGGTGAACGCCAGCGCTCGTAGTGACTCAACGTTTGAACAAAATTATGAGCTCTTTCCTCTTACTGCTGGCTACTTGTTCCTCTTTCAAGTTTCGAGGACGTATTGTGGTTTCCAAGCGATTAATCTCACAGAGATTCAAACCTCGACGTAAAAAGACAACGGCAGAGTGGTAATACGATAGTCACGAAATATTATACAACGTGGATTACACCTCTTCCTCTTGATCAACTTGATGCACACTTGTTAAGAAACTTATTTGCACAGCTGCATGTTATAAGCCGGAATTTCTTGAAGAGACTTTCTGGATTAGCTTAGTGCTGAAGAATATATTACGTTCTCCGATATTCCGATTAGTGACGATCTCCGAGGTTGCTATGCGTTTTGGTTGACGATGGGGTTTCCGGAGGTGTTAAACTGCATGTGTTCCTTAAGATTCTGGAGAAGAGTCTGAGTGGAGGTAAAATGATTAACAGAAAGCATCGTTCATCCTCACCAACTGTACGATGTAACTGTAATTTAAAAAAAATCATAATATTAACAAGTAGATCCAACTATGGTTGATGCTACGCTATTGCCATGTCTGTTATCAACGCGGTTATGACAACCAATGTCTTCTCCGGAATTGAAGCAATTATTGCCATTCTCTCAAGGTTGATGGCGTTACGTTTCTAGAAATGTGAAACATTTTTAACTGAATATTCAAATAATGAACTGCAGTATTAACAAATCAATAAATCAGATCATCAATTCTCTTATTGCTCATTGATATGTATATATACCTACCAATCAGTCTTTAAATAATTATCGATATATAATTAACTACGCGGGCGTACCGGAGCAACGACTGCGCGTTCGGGACTGTCGCACCAAATCATTGCGACATGAAAACCGACAAGTACTATAATGATGCTCAACGCCCGGGCTAGACCACGTTTCGATGCCGACTAGACTAACAATAACGGTTCACTCTACTAAGTACTTTGTCGGACTGGTATTCGCTCCGCTGGCATGATCTCGTATTTAGCCAGCGTATTTAGGCTGATGATTCTAGCTCGATGCTATAACAAGGCTCATCGTAGGTACCTACAGTATGATGCATGCGATCACGTGCGAATATTTCCTGATCCTTCAGCTTCCGATATTTTCCGACTTTAATCCAGAAAAAGTACTCCTCGAGTTCTTCTCAAAAATTTCTGGTAAAAATCTGGGGAGTCTCTTCCGGTTTTTTTCCTGCTCGGTACAAGCAGCGTGGTACATTCTTCGACTCTCTTGCAAGCCGTCCTTGTAGCAGATTCGAAATTCTTCGTATATCCTGCAGCACTGGACAGTCACGTACTGCAGAGGCTGAGGATAAGATGTGCCCAGCACTACTGACCAGTCCGGTCGAACATACCTGGGAGTTGGGACGAAACGCAGCGACGACCCCCACATTTTTTGATACCTGAAGGTCTAATCCCTTCAACTGGTGACCCCGACGTGATCCTGAACCTGAACATGCACATGCACATGCACATGCACACGAACACGGACACGGAAGTAGACATTCAGGCACATGCATACACAGGGATAATGCTTTCCTCTTCTTTCTTCACGTTGACACGCTTATGGTTCTCTCGATGCCTAAGCCCACGGTTGCCAAACGCCAACTTGCCACAATCAACAAGGGCCGATTCTTCTGATTTTTGTTACCGGGTTACCGGACAACGGACACGAGCAGGCTCAGGGCAAAGTTGTGCTCTGCTCTCAGCCCTGATGAAGAATCAAGCCGCGGGTATATCTGAGACGAAACGTGACTTTTCTGACATTTTCATATGGCTGAAGAGCTGATGCTTGCAGGAGATATCGACTTATGTCGAGAAATTTGTTTTCAATAAAATTCTGCAATATGAAAACCCATCCTAGGAATGTATGTGACTCATTATCTGCCATGTAATAGAAACTGTATCAGATATGTAACGAACTTGGACAGATTTAATGGTATCTGTTTCTCCATAGTTCCTGTTAGCGTAATCGGTAACGTGAGTAAAATACACGAGGAAGTGTGTATTTTTCTTGATAAATGAATCTCTTTATACGTACGCCGACATGAACGACTCCAATCAGTAAACGGGGGCAAAACGCGATGCCCTATTTCAAGAGAACATGATCTGTCTTTTATTTCTGATAACATATACCGATTACCATATTAACTACGCGAAGAGCAACAAGATACTATCCTAAGTTATATTGTTGGGAGTAAGAGATAATCGATAGGTGTCAAACGACTTGACGAGGCGGGCTTCATTTTAAAACGCCACAGGGGGCGGGTAATTCCCTCGAGAATTTATGCCCTATCTACATTTATCAAGGCCAGTATAGAATTAGGCTAGTGTCATGTATGCGTGTACCAGTAGGTATAAAGATCGTGCATACCTATATGAAATGCACGCTACATAATTCTCGGATAAAAATAATAGGCAAAAGGTTTTCATTTTTGCACAAATGCCTGATCAATTATTCAGGTGACGAGATGAACAAAGTTTGCTTCGTTATCTACCGTTGATGTACTACATATGTATGAGGAAATGAATAATCAATTTTAAGAAAGAATGAATGAACAGATCGGTATTAATTAATGCGTTTTGAGTAGGGAATTAAAGAGTAGTCAGAATTCTAATCGTTCTGAATGAGTTCTTTGGCATAGTGTGAATTCGACTCTATCCACATAATTGACTACGTGATTTTGACTGAGAATCGGTTTTTATAGCCCAACTTTATGTTAAGAGACATGAATGATTTTGACGATGAGTGGATGAGCCATCAGCTGCATATATCCAATGATTGTCATACAATACGTGAATAATTTGTTATCCAGTATATCGAAGGACGAATCTCTTACGTAGTTCAATTTAATCGTATAACATACTATATATACATAACATATACGTACTTGGAACTCGTAAGCGTGATTCATTCAATATTTGGAATAAGGTCGTTGATAATGACACTAGGAAGTATAGAATTCTGGATCAGTAGATACAGCAAATGTATGGCTACCTCGAAAGAAGTTGAATGAACCGTTCATTTTTGACTGAAAATTAATATGCCTCTAGAGCAAAATTGTGCAGTAAATTGAGTTGCATGTAACGAAAGTATTTCGGTCATATGCGTAATGCGTAATATTTTTCTTACCGCATTATTAGATACCGGCATACTGTCCGTTGAGTGACAAGAATGTCGCGCAAGGCTCGCGAGGCTCGATATCAATCATGTTAAGCCCCGTTATCACGTATATTGGAATATCGGTGATAATAAAATCACTGAATAGATAAGAGAGACCGCGAAATTTACTCACCATTTAGAAAATAGGCGCGTGAATAGCACCCTTAGTCATTATTGAGAGAACCAAGACAAGGTGTAAAAATAAATTTATCGTAAAATAAATGAAATATATTCAAATTAATGTACTGTTTTCAAATGAGAGAAAAGGTTGCGCCAATTTGATGATAATAATTTAATTTCCTCATAATGGAGTTTATTTATTTTACACCGGTTAGATTTCAGCTGTTCTCATGGTTTCTTTTCCGTTTGGTGAACAGAATGTGAAAAACTGGGTCGTTCGGGTATTTTAGGAGAGGCATAAAGTTCACCGAATGTATCATGAGATTAGATAAGATGATTATGTATGTTTGCGTGACCAAATTTAACGAAGAATAAAATATTTTGAAAATTAATGATGTTCTAGGTACGAATGGTTGTACATACGTATGATGATGTGTGAAATTGTAATTTATTACGCGTACAATGTGTTATTAACAATATTTCAATAATAATTCTATCATTTCATTTCATTTACAATAATCAATAACTAGAATTTATCGCGCAGCGATTTGGAAGGCAAGTGATGGCGCTAGGCCTAATACATCTAAAAATTGTTAACAAAAGAATACTTTCGATACAAATGTCAAGGGTGTGTGATAATTCTGGATCTAGGTACTCAAAACTAGAGTAATAATCAATTTACAATGAATAGCGGAAGTTACTTTCGCACCATCCTCTAAAAAGTGAATTTCAAAATCCTTCAAATATATACGCGAAGACCTTAAACTCAAAATGAATAAAGTGCTAAGAATGAGAACTTTCAAAAATTCATAAATTTCAAAGTTTGAATTTCTTGTTCTCTCACATTCTCCTGAACTTCTTATACTACAATTTTTGACATACTATCTTAGCTAACTAAATCATTCGTTTATAGTTAATGTTCTTCATTCTTTAATCTTGTCGCTAGCTGTAATAAAAGATATTATATCTGTTATCTCGTTTGTCATCATATATTATCTAGATATAGTGTTAGCATTACTTAATTATTCATTTAATATCTATAATACAATTACTGTAGCTAATAATAATAAAATATGTTCAATATCATGTGTCAGCTATATAGATCACCTGTATTTACCCTTGTACATAATTATACACACTTAACACTATTATTTAGCACAGGGTGGAATTAGGTTGCCACCTCGTACAGGTACATTCGGGATTGTCGAAGACACTATTCGTATTATACAGTTATATCAGTTATATTATCATATATAAATGTATACAATTTTTCCGTTACGTTACCATTGCAGCAGTAGCTTTATATGTAAGTAACAATTTCAATAGAGCTTTGACTAATATACATATGTTATAAAAATAACAGTTAAATAACCATTTAATTATTTAGCACAACCTAACGTATTTATTTATTTACTTACTCATTTATTTATATCTAATTATTTTTTTCCTCCTCCTTCTTCTTCTTCTTCTTCTTCTTCTTCTATGTATACCATCATGTATATGACGTGATCTCTTATGCATACGTATCGAGGTAACTATAATTTCTCACACCAACATACGTACTTATGTAAAGTTTCCTCAAGTTTACTAGTTCGTGAAATGACCAAATCGTATATGGTTTCAATAATCGCCTTGATTACATAAGCAATTGCATAATCAACAAGCCTTAATGAACTAATATATCCAACATCGAAAATCATGGTGAAAAACATTAACATTACTGGAAACGCTGTGAATCTAAAGCAATTTAGGATATGGTCCCAGTCGTATATTCCCTATAAAAAAACACTTTTACTCATAATTTCTCCGATATTGTCTATCAATCTCTGCAGTCGTTTCGTAATCATGATTTTCCGATTAAACGATCGTCAGTGTATTATAGTTAGGTGATTTTTCCACGCTTTTCATTTGTCGTCTGAAGTAAACCGTGGCCACCATTCGTCTAATTTCTGTTTAATTTTCAAACGCGAAAAAATCACGTAGCGAAAAAATCGGCGAGAGTAATATCTATACGTATAAAACGAATGTCGTATGTACGATTAAAAACCCTTACGGCTTTCTCTCTGAGCTCGATACACGTCTTGCGATCTGATGATGAAGTGCCGAGCTGTTCTGATCTTTGGTAGGAATACTCTCGACCTGATGTTCTGTCTTTGAGGGCGAAGGAACCCCATGATTTGGAGACGCGTCCAGGACAAGACCGCGCAAAAACATTGCAGCACAAGTCCATGGGAACATCCTGGAACAAAAATGGTTAAAAACAGGTCATAGACTCGTCTAGGGTTTGTTTAAATGGAAATTCCGGAAAATTCGTCTTACCACTTCAGCGCGAGCATGGATTGGAGATAGCCAGGAACAATTGCGTATTTTTCGTTACACCTCATCGCTGTGATAACTCGATCAGCAACCTGGTTCGAGTTCAACGTTGGAACAAACCTGAAATATTGTTCATTGAATCGATAAATAACATTTCTTTTTAATTATGAGGATCTGAAAATTTTCAGAGTAATTTAATAGAATCGCTCGACGTCGCGTTCTTCCGAATACAGCTGAATGACTTTTTGAGTGTGTAGTCTTTTATGACCATTTCGCTTATTTCTTCATTTTCTTTTATTGATTTGGAGTGATTTAATCATCAATCAAAGTGAATTAGTTGGCCAGTGAAATATGATTCTTACCTGGACTGTACATCGTCGAACATACCCGTACTGCGAATGAAGTAGGGGCAGATGACCGTGGTTTGAATGTTGTAACCTTCGGCCTGAAAGACAAGAAAAAAAGAAAGTTGAGATAGAATGATAAAAAGCAAACTGTCCAATCTTCTCTGGAATATTCTTTCACTGCGAAAAGAGTGAAAAAAAAATAAAGATGAAAAAAAAAGCAGAATGAATTTTCGCCGGTCATTAATCGTACGATACGTATGTTTTTCGTGCAGTATATTGCATCAGTGACAATGCCTGTATTGTGTATTTGTGAAATTGTAAATGCCCAATACAGAAGCTAAAAGTTTCGGCTAATTGTTCTTGTGCGAGTTCCGGTTAGGCGCTTTGCACGTGAGTGACGTTTCCGCAGTTACCTAATCTAGTTTCATTCGTTACGTAATCGGATCTCATTGTAACTCAGAAGTGAATGTATTTCATTCTCGAATGAAATAGTCATTTGGGCATTATTTAGTAAAGATGTAATACACTGCAGTCCATGGAATTGAGTATTAATTAAAAGCATTCATTTTTCATACCTCCAATTCCATCCTAAGAGCTTCATCAAATCCAACTGCTGCAAATTTCGAAGCACAGTAGTCCACCAGCTTTGGGATACCAACGTAACCAGCAAGACTGGCAATGCTCACAATGTGTCCTTTGTCGTCTTCCATCATCGCAGGAAGAAATGCTTTGACAGTCTGAAATCATTAAAATAGGTTTTACTCATAACGCACTTGATTTTCTAAATTTCTCTTTTTTTTTCTGTTAGTTTATGTCTCCAATCTCAATTTCTCCCAATTAACCGAAGAGAGTGAGCGAATCTTTTTAGCAGAGATTTCGAAGGAAGAATACCCCCAGAACCGGAATTCTGGTTCAATGACCAAATGATGAAACTTGTATCTGATTCTAGGCAATTTCACTTTGTCATGTCAGAAACGCGAGCCACAAGTCTGACAGGACCACAAAGGATTTTCATTCACTCTTGCTTATGTTATTCAAATTCTACAAGTCATTATGTTAATTCGTCAAATAACACGTAATTGATCCGTATATACCGCCAGAATAGTGGTCAAGCGAACATAGAGGCAACAACATCTGGAAATTAGTCAATCTGATCAAACATGACAAACGTGGCCACATGCACAGCAGAAGGTTGGTCAATGCCGCGATACCAAGAACGTGTACGGTTTAAAAAATACGAGGACGACATGTTCCTATACATTGAAATTACAGAGCTTAATATTATTCTCAGTTGGGACAAGCGGCATGAAAAGAGCTCCCCTTTAAGACGTAGTCTTTTTGCATACGTTTCTCCTTACGTTAGGTTTCGTAGATTTGATGCGAAAAGGGAAAGTGAAATGCCCGAATACGTCAGAAGACACTTAAAATTTCGCCTGAGTAATCGATGCAGCAATATTGTTCGTGAGACTTTTCTCCGATCAGGATGTTTATTGACAGAAAAATTGTCCGAATGCTGTGGAATGTGGGGAAAACGTATTCGGGTACTAAATGATCTGAAACGGTATCAAAAGATCAACACTATCCCTGGGATGTTACAGCTGTCTCGGAAAGATAAACTATGGGATCATCTCAGTGGCATGATTGAAAAGTTTGGAGCACAAGCCTTCGGCTTCACACCCAAGACCTATATCTTGCCACGAGAAAGTTGGAGGCTTCGTCAAGTGTGGGAAGAAAATCGAGGTAAAAAATGGATCGTAAAACCACCGGAAGCTGACCGTGGCGATGGAATACGGATAATCAACGAGTGGTGGGAAATACCAAAATATCGGTCAATGATAGTGCAGCGATATTTATCCAAGCCGAAGCTGATCAGTGGGCAGAAGTTTGATCTCAGATTATACGTCCTAATCACTAGCTTCAATCCGCTGAGAATATATTTGTACACTGATGGTCTGGTCCGTTTTGCGACTATGAAATACATCGATGATGTAAACTACCTCAACGACAGATACATGCATCTGACTAACACGAATATAAACAGAAGGAACACTGCCTATAGAGTTTCACCATCGATTAATTCGCAAACTGGGCATTTGTGGTCCTTAAAAACACTTTGGAAATATCTGAAGAGGGATTCCGTTGACGTTGGAGTTATATGGAATACAATACAAGATATCGTTGTGAAGACTGTAATCTCTGCAGACTCGACCATCGAAAAAATTCTAACGACTCACACGACATCTAGATATAGTTGCTTCGAGATTTTGGGGTTCGACATCATCCTGGATCAAAATTACAAGCCGTGGCTTTTGGAGGTAAACTGTGGTCCTTCAATGTGCAATAATACGCCTGTAGAATCGATCGTAAAAGGCTCATTGTTGAAGGATACTTTAAATATGGCTGGTTACCAGTTGCCAAACAGTTTATCAGTCGCTGAAATTCGCGATGTATCAAATAAGTATCGTCTGAGTAGAGTCTGTCATGATCAACGGATCTACAACGTGAATATTAGTGACAATGAAAGAGAAAAACAAAAATTTTACGCTAGCAATTGCAAAGACCGAAACAAGTATTTGGTCCCAATCCTAAAAAATCTGACCCCTGACGATGTGAGACATTTGATTTCGTATGAAGATGAGCTCACGCAGATTGGGGGTTTTGAAAAGTTGTTCCCCACTAAAACCAGCCACTTTTATTTTCAATATTTCAATGAGCCAAAATACTACAACATGCTTTTTGACGCATGGGAAACTAGGCATGGCAATAATCGAGGAAACGGGATTTTTCGACTTCAGAATTTGTGCAAAAAAAAATATCACCTAGTGCTTGCAAGGTAATGGAGAGTCGTAGTTCACATCAATGTTGGTATTCGTAATCCAACTTTTTTGTACCACGTACTAATGTGACTTGCATAATAATAATAATTTGTGAACCGTGAGTATACCTATTCGATGATTTTTCATCTGATATTTGCATACAACCTTCCCATTGAAGATAAAATTTTCAAACATTTGAATGATGTTAGGTAACTATTATAAAAACTTACCCAGAAATGGCTCATGGTATTGACCTCCATTGTACGAATGATTAGTTGGTCAGGAGTGTCCAGAAACTTCTTTCCCGACACGACACCAGCATTGTTGATAAGAATCGTTACCTGAAGGAAAAAGAAACACCAGTCTTTATATTCGAATTATTATTCATGGTAGGCACTCGGAGACCATTAGACGGTATCATTCAGCTGCGATATAATCATTCATATAGTCACGGATCAACCATCATCGAGGACTATAAACGTTGACCTTTATATTTATATTACGTTATATCACGACTGGCCAAACAGCTTTTCTGCAGTATTCGTGGAAGTTTCACTTGAATAATTATTCCCCTCGACATAATATCGAAGGCAATCACGCGTTTTATCTCTTCAGCGCTGACCTAGTGCCTGGCTCCTGAACCTTTTATATCGTGTGTTACAACTCGGAGCTAATAAATATGAGTTAAAATTCAAAGACGCATCTTGTTCTGTTTAGAGTTGCAATAGAAAGACCTTCAGTTAGATTAGATTTGAGCAACTTGTGGATCTGATTGCCACACTACTAAAGCTATTGCTGCTGAATTATGTGCAGCAATATGTACGCACCGTAAGGAAATATATTCACGTTCCGAGAAGAAGAAAAAACAAGTTTTCGCAATATACTTTATCTATTTTATGACTCTGTGAGACCAGGATTAATGCAACACTGCCAACGATCAGTGAACTCTGATAGCCCTGTTGAAAATGATTTACAGATATTTTTACCTCAACTTTAAATTTTATTGACAATTTACAACCCGATTCGAATTCATCTGCGAGAAAGTGGTCAAGTTTAGGTATGATTACTAATCCTGAGGATATTACCTTGCCAACTTCTTTACGAAGGACTGAGGCCTTCTGATAAACGTCCTGGCGATCGCAAAGATCGCAAACATATCCGAAGCAGACACCACCAGCTGCTTGTACTAATTTCACAGTCTCGTCGATCCCTGTAACAAACAATTAAGAATTGAGATTAATCGCTCTGGAAGAAAGAAATTACCGTTCGGTATTTGATCTACATTATATTATGGAATGATTAGAAATGTATTGAAAAGCCGAAATTTATTGTTACGGAATTGGTGAAAATTTAGGCAGTCTTATTTATTTTTTATAGTAGGTAGATAATCTACGTTTCGAAATTGGTGGAAACTTTGGGTGAGCTCTAATAATAATTAGCATAATAAACTTTCCAACCATCGCACGTGCCTTTCACTGGCTTAACGAATTCTGGTTCTAGTGGTTGAATACTACTAACTTATTGTGGTTTCTGTATGCAGTAGAACAGCTGCAGTTTTTTTAATCATCGGCAAAATAGCTGTTGAGGAAAATTTGGATTGATTGGCACGAAGGCACGCAGGCACGCAGGCAAGCATGATGATCTTTAATCTTAAAAATATCATCGTACGTGTCGATGACTTCTTTCGAAATAACTTGCAAGAAAGTTACGTAATGGTATAATTCTGGTACGCGTTTATGCGTTTATTTGCAACGCATTCTCGATGATTCCGCAACTATCAAGTATTCAAATTGCCTTTCAACGTTTCTTGATATAAAGTTTTTCTTCTTCTATAATCGGGGTTAACGTAATTGAAATAATTTACGTAATTGTTGATCTTTAAAAATAAAATAAATAACCAACAAGCATGTTAATTCAAAGAAATATAATCATTAATATTGTTCTTCGTATTACTTCTACGATCATTTTTGGATCTCCTGATTAATTCTGGGTAGCAAATGTTATCTTCGGTGATTAATAATTATCAGTATACAAAGGTGGGTTCCAGCTAGTCTCTAATCCCCTGTCCAGAGATTAAAAAAAAAAAAAAAAGTGTACAATATCAGCTACTGAAAGATTATTGTGCTGCTGGCCCCAAAGAAAATTTCCTCGCTCATTTGCACGTCACTACTCCATGTTACTGTAAATATACCTATATGTGGTAAAATACACCAGCCTAGCATTACTTGTTTGTTCCGCTGTTTAAACAAGTAGTCTGTTTCTTCGGCTGTAAAAAAAAAATGTATTTTCATCCGGTTTTCACTGGATCTATAGGCTATAGATGCTCAGAACAAAGTATCTATGAGAGAAAATCGCAGCAGAAGGTCTTTAGCGAAGAATCCCAAAAACACTAATTGCATCTCCCCTACCGTATAATTCCAATATTTTATTGAACATTTTAATAAATTTTCCAATTTTTGCATGTCTCTGATTGGATAGCAGAATATTGATGTGTTGGCATAGAATGCTGAGTTTCCAATGCAGAAATATAAGGTGCTTCCTCAAAGCAAATTTGGTCTTTGCTGTGAGGAAATATTGTTCTAAAATATGTTATTGACTTTCTTTTATCGTTGCAAAGTATGTGTATATACTCGTGAACCGGTAGATGTTTGGTCAATCTTATTCTTTGTATAAAGACTTTGTGATTTGTATAATTTATTGTTTATCTTTGAATAATATTTGCGTATACCTTTCGAACGTGCTCGTGTGAAAACTCATGCTAATTAAACACGACCGTTTGTTTCGCGACAGCCAAATATGAGTTTAAACATCAGATAAAATCTGGTGCGTCACTGAGACTAAAATTTATTTATTTTTAATTTTTTTTAATTTTTTTATAAGAGTAAGGTGTCAATGTAGATTATACTTAAATTTCACGGCTAAATATCTCTGGGCAAGAGACGAAGACACTGAAGAGTGAAATCTGTAAAATCAAAACGGGCTGATCGAAAGTGTCAAAAATCAATTTCATTAAACTAGTGTTATAGATTAGTTTGCACGTTTTCGTTTTCAGCTTACGATTATTATTTTAACATCGTTTAAATTTAGTCGCAGTAAGTATTTGCGGTTTGGCGAAGCTAAACAGCAAGACACATGTTATTAATTTTCATAGTTCTTATTATCTGGTTATTCGCTTCTAACTTTTGATCTTACATAGGATTAACAAATCCGCAACGTACAATTGAAAACGTGACTTCTCATGATCTTCGAATGAATCAAGATGAACCATTTTTTATACATCCAATAAAAATAAATTAGAACGGTATGAGACGAAATTTATTGAATATAATCATCGCCTAGTAAAATAACAAAGTCATGATGAGTTTTTCGCAGCAATTAGGTTTTATTTACATAAGTGAGAGCTTAGCCAGTCACAGATTCTGGTGTTGTAGAAATTAAATTCTACAACTAGCATAACCTGCTCATCAGGTGACTGAAGCGTAAATACCTTGAAAGACATACATATCGACCAGTCTATCCTGCTGTAAACTTTCAAGTAGAATAACAGAAATCAGTTGAAACAAGTCGAAAATTGGTCAAAAAATTGAGAATATAAAAGTTCTAATCGCGTTTAAAAATCGATAAAAAGTAACGAGGATGAATAATCATCTTTGTTGTGCGACCGAAACTTGAGATTCGATGGTCATTTCAAGACATATTTGCAAAAACTCATGTGGTGACTTAGAACCGGTCGTGCAGATCCTAAATATCGATGATTTATGATAATGCCCCTCTTCTGTCTTCTCGATTGATGTTAAATTGTTGATCTTTAATCTGTTAATTGTCACCCGGATTAACCGCCTTATTTTTTGTTGCTATGTTTCTATTTGATTAGGTCGAATAGTATCGAATGTAAATCATGGGTTCAATGATTCCCCGGGTTTTAAAATTGTTAATTATCACCGACTATACGATTCGTACTATACGAATTATGAAAATCAGTCTAACATATTTCTGAAGAGTACCAGAAAAATGTGCTTTTCGATCGATGATTTTACTACTTATGGATATCTTTATTGTCATTTAAATTCAACATGTCCATTTGACTGATGAACAAATAACGAACACATTCCTCATCATTTCAGAGTTTCTATTTGGCAACACAAATAGATTAATTAATTATCACGGCACATCTAACGCGTAAAAAAAAATCTCGGCCTCATGCATGCTGACCCTCAATAATTAGCCTTCGAACAGTTTATGAGACTTCAACACGTACTTCGGTATGACAACGACCTCACACAAACCACCGACCGCCTTGTGCTTTGGGAAATTTTTGTTTTGACAATCGATAACGAGTTTGCGCACGTTTAAAATAACTGCACTATGTTGAATGAGAAAGATTCAGCAGTGCAGTGCATCAACAAGTATAAGTGACGCACATTGGGTAAATTTTTCAAACCTTTGTCCGTTCACCACAAAGTGAAATAATTTGCTGAAGATTCTTCCACGGGCTGGCAGCGCAATATTTCATAGCAATGATTTCTAGTACAAGCGGTTTACGTCTCAGTCGTAAATCACGCGTTGCATAATTTTCATTCAACGATCATTTTATTTTATTGTCCTGGCGCAATCACTGTGCGACTGTGAATCGCATAGTGAGATAACGATGAAGTAATAATTATTATACTAATAATAATAGAATAAATATGAAAAAGCGAAGACGTTCATAGGTCGCGCAAGATTTGAAACAATTATTTTTTCTAGCAGATTAGGAAATCTGTATTTGTATACTAGATTATATACTGCATAATAAAGCGTGCGATAAATAACGATTCAGGATTGATTACTAATTATCAAGTTTTTACGACAAGACCTGTTAAATTATTCTTACATCAGTCGGATAGATAAACCTGATTCGACGTAGACTTGCCATTATACTATTTAATGCTATTCATGCCTATGTCTGGTCAAGAGAGCATTTTTTCTTCCCGCATAATAAGTGTAAAATAATAATTCGATAGATCATGTAGATATTGTGGTGAATCATGATTACTGCAGCGGTGATAATTATATTCGAATCTATCACGAATAATTCACTCACCTTTATATTTCGTCACACCAGAAACCTCTATATCACGTGATACATACAATTTTACACACTATCTCAATGTTTGTGTCAATTGAATTTTCCAAGTTTTTCAAAAATAACATTTTCCAGACGAGATAATAATAATGAAGAGAACCATTGCAATTGAAATAAACGAATCGATCATAGAGATTTATCAGAAAAATGTGATGTGCCTTCTAAGAGATGAATAAGTAAATAAAAAACGGCCGGATTCGTTCATGAATACATGAAAAAGGGGTATAAAAATTCAATTTTTACTGGAATCCTTTGAGATTTGATTTTTGTTTGCGTTCATCTGCGTATGAATCGATCAGAATTGTTGCTGCGATAACCAAGACTGTTCACCACAGTATATCTAGCATATAAGTAGTTTGGACTGTGAGTCATTATTTTAAACAAGAATATTGCATGTTAATGAAATAAAAAAGACAAAAGTCCAATGCGGCACCACCTCTAAATCTTTAAGGACACGGCTCATTCTTCACGCAGGCTATTTTTTCATGTTGGCGTATCTTTTCAGATTGTTTGAAGCAACAAAAAAAACCACCGATTTTTTTTGAAACGGTCCACTATACAATTAACATATCTATATGCATTGATTATAAACAGGTAATGGATATTGATGGTCAAACATTGAGTCATCGGAACCGAGAATTTGTTATCAGATTTCAGAAAATTGTATATTACATGTAAAAAGCGGTAGACATTCAGAAAAGACGTACATATTTATGTCAAGTCTGCGCAGTCTGCATCGTTATTGTTAGTACTATTATTAATAACATCATTTCCTGACGCAATTGCCTTAGTAGACGTAAAAAAACGTTATCATTTGTCTGGGAACAACTAATTACATTTATAATAATCAGTAACGCGTTATGTTATGTCCACAATTAATCGCCACTGTATTTTTCCGATTCTGTTAATTATAGACGGGTGCTGTAAATATGTTATTAGGTATCAGCCTCAAATGTCTTATGAACAGAGATTGAAGATTTTGCATACAATACACAATATTATATTTTTACAGCAAGTGGAATTATTATTAATAACGGTAGAGCAATTCCACGGACGTATTTTTCTTGTGTAATTTTTTCTGAGAGCAGTTCATTAACGAATTGATAGCCTCGATGACCTAGTGGATATAAAGCTATACATAGATGATTTTCAAATGACAATTAATCATGTAGTGACATTATAGTGTGTAAAGAATAAAGCATTTCTATAATTTGTGTAATTGTTGTTCGGTGAAGAAATCGACGTCAAGAAACACAAGAAACATTTACTTAGAAATAATTATACATACAGTAGATAGGAAATAGTAGGTACATTACGATACGAGTGCGGTAAAACTTTTTCTGACGAGTGTGAACTTTTTCTGATCTCGTGTGAGGCAACTCGAGCCGAAGGCGAATGTTGCAATCACACGAGATCAGAAGAAGTTTTTCCGTCGAGTAAAGTACAAAATTTTACTTCATAGGGTTTGACAATGGGGATTTCACGCACGCAAAGCGTGGGTAAAACATCCATTATCACACTGCGTGAAGTAAATTATTATTTCGACGTGCCAATAATTCCTCTGCAGATATGTATAATAATTGTTGGTGTCACCGAGAGGAAGGATAAAGTAATCTCTAAATAGTAAATACAAATCATATTAATTAACATGCTTCATTAGCGCCTGCAAGATAAGTTGAACTACGTACAAAGATATGAGTAATTCAATAAGGATTTTAGTCTAATACTTAATTTCTGCGATTTTTATGCCAATTAGAGCTTAAGATTTTTGCAAATATATGGACCGGGGAGTTAATTAATGGATGATTAATTCGGTGTGACCGTAACTGAATGAACAAGTCCTTTTCTTTTTTATCAAGAGTGTAATCATAAGTGCATAATTTAAAGTGTCTATCCGATCCGAGTACTGATATTCCACAACCGGTAATGTATACCACATATTGAGCAATAAGAACAAGAACAAAAAAAAAAAAAACTATCTCCGTACCTTAGAAAGCTCAATATTACTGGATTTCAAATTAGTATAGGCACGGATGAATAGAGGGATGACCAAGAGAAATGAGGAGGGGAAAAAATGAATATATATGTATATAAATATTCTGCTGCTGCAAATGTTTATAATTTATACCATTTTTTAATTTTTTAATTTATAGCGTTTGTGACAACGTCATTATAACCACGGTCTGCGGATAAGCGTGATTTTTCACTCGACGATTAATCAGGTATTATACGAGAAATGTGTAATACCACGACGACCATATGCTGATCGAATTGAAGTAATTGAAGTAATTGAAGTAACTTTTCATTCCATTGCATAACACGGTGTCCATGACCTGTCCAACGCGCGCGATTGCGACTGCTGCGCCGCACTACTCCAAACCATTTAGGATCCACTTGCAAACTTCGTGAAAGTACCTAATACCTATCTACGTTTGTGCAAGCGAGTTTTAAGTATTTTCATAAATACAAGACCTCGTACAATGCACCATGTATCTATTCGGATATTAATTATGGAAAGTTTGGTAAAGAGTATCTATAAGTTTCATCAATAAATTGAAGAGTTAGTTGCTTCGACGGATACTGCAGAAGTTGTAATTCTAGTATATGGGTATATATAAATTTATAAGACAACGTTACTCCCTGTAGCAATATGGTATTGGAAAGTTATCTGAAAAATATCGAAGTAGGTTATACGTTACCGAATCAATAACTTAACCAGACCTCGGATTTAGGGTGATACCTAACTTTAATAGTACAAGATATCAGTGTAGGTGCCTAAGTGTATCTACACTTAGAAACGTTTGATAGTTTCACGGGTTATCTGGGGTCCCCATGCGTTTGCGTAATCATTTATATGTATATGTGTATATTATAGGTATGTCCTCGTTATTTTTCTCATGTAGAAACCTGCGAGAGGCTTACATAATATTTACCACACTAAGACTCGCACGTATTTGCAAGAAGCATCTGAAGGTTGTACAATTCTTATAGTTATAAGCATTATAAATAAACACGATTCGTAATTAACCGCCCGCGCTGGTCAAAATGAAAAGATCTGATAATCTAACACTACGACATTATCGCAGTATTTGAAAATTGGAATCCTCACGTGCCAACGTGGCTTCTTGCGAGTCTTCTAAACGTTCTAAACGGAGAAAGTTTACCTCTATTGGCGAGGTGATCGCGAGCCTGTTTCATCGGGGAAACGGAATAAAATTTAGAGCACAAATTTCTGACATGCTAGAGATCAGTAGAGCAAGAGAGCAAGAGAGTCGAAAGAGCACGGTTGAACAAAGAAATCAAGTTCCAAAAGATACCTTCGCGAACTTTGATCTCCGATGTATCTTCTTACGGGGTAGAAATTTCCTCGCAATCCCCTCGCGGATGACAATACAATTATTGCTAAAATTTTTTTACATTTTAACATGTGACATATTTGAGATGGATGGATGACATAACTAATAAGTTGATCACGTGCGAGCGACTTACCGCTTTTGTTGATGTCCCAAACAACGACGATTGCTCCAAGGTTTGCTAATCTGAGAGACAGAAGTCTTCCCAATCCACTTCCACCCCCAGTAACAAGGGCGATTTCACCCGCAACACTTTTCATTCGGTATTTCAACGGTGTAAATAGTTTGACGATTCCTTCGATGATTGCCATTAATGAGAGCAACAAAAAGCCAATGATATCACCGGTTGATCGTAGGAAAGACATTTTGTGTTAGATTTTATCCTCCTATTTTTCACGGCACAAATTAACTCCAAATGAATAATTGGATTTACGTTTGTATTAACAGCCCATTTGCTTGTTAGAAACTTCAGCTTTTACTGACTGCAGTGTACATTTAGCTCGAAGTACTAGTAACTCGAAAAGTGGGTCTTCAAGGCTTACTAATTGCTGGAAACTAACTGTTAATTACAGTTAGAATTTCTGGTTGGTAGTCAGTAGGCTACGTAGAGGGTTGAGTGAATTAAGTTCGAGTTAGGTCGCAAGATCCATAAGCATCCCCGTAGGTAACCAGAATAAGGAAGAAGTGCGGCTGCGTCAGGCACGATATTCGAAGAGCTGATTTAACATGGGGAAAGCGAACGTTCACCTGTAAAAAGACCAGTGAGATTTTTCGGTTTAATAAATTATCAAAAAATAATAAATGTCTTTAAATCCATCCGCATTCCGCACAACGTGTAAAACTTATAACAATTTCAATCAATTAATTATTCCAATAAGTTTTTTTCTTATTCTAAGAGACAAAAAAATAATCTCATCTTGAGAATTGATCGAGCGATAAATTCGAGTAAAATTTTAGCACAGTGTTTCGACGAGAAAGATTTCGATAGGCGAGATAAATACGTGACCATGCCAAGCAGCCAGAGCTACTTTCTAATATATAATACCCGAATCGCTGTCTCTGTGAACACTTTCATTCGCCTTGCGGAAGTTTGTTGCTGTTGTTATTCTCGTTTTAACTTGTTCAAGAATTTTTCGGTCGGTTTTAAAACCAGGACCCAAGATCGAAAGGCTGTAATAGCCAGAGGCCGAAGTTCTGTAGATGTTTAAAAACCGACTTTACTCCTAGCAGTGAAGTCTTATGGAGTCATAGTTAGAGAGGTATAATGATGGTGGTCGTTCAGCACGTGTCTGTATTGCTAATTAGAAACGCACATGACGTAGATCAAGCCGGTCAGGTGCAGCAGGAGAGACGGATAAGTAAACTAAACTCTTCAGGATGAAGAAGCGGATTTCAATAATTATAGTTACGCAACGAACAATATCTACCGAGCGTTTGGTCTTTACGAATTCAATTTGCAGACGACCTTCTTGGATGCTGAGGATATATTTACTTCGGTAAATAACGCCGCTCTCTGAGATGATGGAAATCCGTAAAATTCATTAAGAAAAAACGTGTATGTGACTCAACACTGTGCTAGAAATCCTCCTGGCATATCCTTATTTGCATTTGAAGATTTAAACTAACAGTAAATCGCAGGAATTCTGTAAGCTGTAGGGTGAGGAGGCCTCCGAACCGAGCTAGCAAGTCTCGTAGATCAAAAGTTATCAGATCCAATATGAATAAAATTAAGATATTAGGCCTACGTTAATTTTTGCTAGTTCCCATTTTCTTCGTTTGTAATAAAATTTCGAAATTCATGAGTTTTCTCGCCCTCGAGTCCCACCTGATCCCAACGAATTATTTGACTTATAGGTGAAAGATGATGAATTGAATCTCAAATTCTGAGGATGTATTTCGTAGCAGAAATCTCCTGTGTATGGCCAGGTATGGCAATCATTGTTAGGCGTAACGGAACTTCGAGTTCACTTTTACCCGCGACAGTAGGTACGGATGATCGGATGAATAATTCGTTGACAGAACTGCAGCGCAAGGTGTTGTGTTCAGTACGGAATATAAACGAAAGTTTATTCAAACTATAATAAAAACAGATTCGTACCCGTAAGTTAAGACCAAGACTGCAACACGATGATATCCTATCGCCACTACGGTTATTTCTACACTGACCGCTGCAGAGAATTGACAAGAAACCACTACAAGCCTCTTCCCCTCCATACCTTTCCCCTCTCTCATACTCTGAAAAGGTGGTCTTGCTGGTAAAGAGACCAGTGAGAGACAGAATGTCTCAGTATGTTTTCCTTTTGTATGTGGGAGTCTGAATCTCAAAGGAAAACGAATTAGGATGGTAGAAATCGACCGATCTCTATGGTAAAAATGCGATTTTTTTTGTCGAAATGATCGTTTTTCATCGTATATTGTTGCCGATGACTGACCACCGTTCATAATCAATTAGGGCACTCAAATAATGATCGAATATCGATATGGTAGTTGTAACTACCTATGAGGCAGCAATCAACGTAAACTGATCCATGGTACCAGAGTTCTGTATAGTATGTACAAATGTAGGTCGAGAATACTCTCAAGTCTTCGACCAGTCGAACCAGTAATGGTAGTGGCTGCAGGTTGGATTCTACATCTGGTGATATGTTTCTGTTGCCTGTAAACCATTCCCTGATGGTGTTATCCTTGACGTTTACACCGTATAAGCGTAACACCGCTGCAGATACGTAATGAGGTTTTTTTGAAAAATATAGTTACGCAGTGATGTTGGGATTCTGCACTAGATTAGCAAGAATTTATTTGAAATTTATCACAAGGGCTATAAAATGTACAACGTTATTATGTGTCAAGGTAAATTTATATACCTACGTCAACACGCGATTAAGAAATGGTAATGTGCCCAATGGTTTTTATGCCGTGAATAGTAATATCGCGGAAACCACGAAGAGGTAGCTGTCATCGCACCTTCTTCTTCGGCATAAATTTGAAATTTTAACAAATTACTTCCACCTCTAAACTCTGTTATAACTGGTACATCATTTATACATTTTTGCGAATGATATATCTATCAGCAATGCGTACATCCCGATCGTATATACGCCCATGTGTATGAAAAAATTTATTTACAATTCTTTAATTTCTTTATCAAGTTTGCAAAGTACATAACATCAATTAAAACCATACAGAGTGAGATTATTCATCATTCCTTTAGCCAAGCATGAAAATATATGAAACAGTCCAAGTCAGATCAAGCGCGTGCTGAACTGTTATCCTTGAGAAAAGATAAGGCATCCCAGAACGAACGCAATCAGCTCTTATCTAAACCCAAGCTGTTTCCATATCAGAATATGAAAATTCACTTGTTGAAACAAATAGTATATTATGCACCTAGGGAATAAAGTGTTCTTTTTGACGAGTGTGAGGTTTGTCGCCCGAGCGAAGCGAGGGTGATCTTCACACTCGTATAGAAGAACACTTTATACCATGGTGCATACGATATTTTATGCATCCAAGGGCAGAAAGGGCGTTGTTTATGCGCGCAGCCGGGAATAAAATACGCTCTTTATTCCCTAGGTGCATAAAATGACAAACGTTCGACAGCTTGCAGCAGGTGGTTGGTCAGTTTTCAGAAAAGCACACGACAGTTTTCATTACCATTTCTCGGCTTCTTTTTTTCACCCGAATATAATGACCAGACTGAGTCGTGAGTCAGGAAACGAATCGGCATGTGTGAAGGCCTGCGATTCACAATGGAGAGATAAATGTATGCTGTGGAACGTGCATTGGTGTTATAAATTCTTAATTTTTCAGGGTTATTTTGAGAGAACCTTGGAGTATAGGTACACATTTTTGATCATTTTTTAGAATCGATTTGTAACAAAAAGCACAAGGATAGCCAAGTTTAACATGTACCTAATAAAGATCTTTAACAGCAATTTCGCGCCATTACATATAGTACCTTTTTTTCCATTTTGTAGGCGAAAAAATCTCTCTACCATTTATCTACAGTATAGAAATAGAAATACAGTGTACAGTACAGGTATACTTTTTACAGTATAGGTAGGTATACTGCTGAAATGAAACCCCAATGGGTCTGAATAATTTATACACAACTCGAAATTGCGGATCACTGATCAGAACTGATATTTAATGGAAGATATTTTTTGCCGACATTGGGCGCGAATGACTATTTATAAATTAGCTGCTAGACGCTAGTTAGCGGTACGAGTGAAAGTGGTCTATGAATATCAGCAGTTAATTGTTTCTATAAATTGGCTGCTAGTTAGCGGTTGCAAAAAATATCTTATTTAATATGGAGTTGAAATAATTCGAAGTACTATAATGTTTTATTAATATTTTTCGAAGTTGTTTAACAACTTTTAACAGCGAAGTAGCACTCTGATAATTAGGTAGTTACAAACCGGTGGTCTTGATCTTTTGAACTTAATCAAGAACTTAGAATGATAATTTACAAAATTATGAGCCTCTATAACTGAAAACCATGGAAGTGGTTAGATCGAGTAGATTGTATAAATATAGCCTCCATATCTCGATGCGGTTTTCAGCATCGTGTTCATTCCGACCATTTGAAAAAAATCCAAGTTTTCAACCATTCGCGTACCTCAATCGTGAGCATTGTTTTATTCAAAAAACATTACAAGAAATAGGAAGAATTTATGAGGCTGGCTTGATTTTATTCTATCACTGTGGCGATTTATATTCATCGAATACGATTTCGTTCATTATGATTTTTAGCTAGAAATAAAATACCGTGTAGTAATAAGAGTGGGTGTCGAATTATCTCAAATTCTGCATCCTTGAGCCTGAGATCTGCACGCGAATACAGTATACGCATTTATTTCCATGAGTGCATTTCGAGAGAGTCAATAAATATCCGCAAATAACCACGTTTAAGACATTATAGGAAGACCATACTAATATGATTAAGCGTAAGCAAAAAGTAAAGCAAGGTAAAGGCAATGGGTTATTTAATGTCACTGTCAACCGGTTGCTGAAGTATATATATGAAGAGCCTAGATTGTTACGTTGAATTTTTCTTGGCAGTTTTTTTGCACACAATCGTTAAGCAGCGTCTTCGGCATAATCTTTATAAATCGTGTCCAACTGACAGGTCCTAAACATTGGTACAAGCATATTTTTGTGGCTCGTGAATATTCAAATATGATTTTGTACTAATTAATTCCAGTAACATATAACGATATTAGCTAATGTGAGTAAAACATATTTTGCGAATCGCGGATATAAGAACAGAAAAAAAAAACACGTAACATTTCTTCACACTGTCCTCAGATTTGCTTTTTATGTACACCTTTTTCGTCATTCAAAGTCTTTCTTGAGATACGAATAATTTTGTTCTAAACGACGTTTTGAGAGTCATTAAACTTTTTCTATTCATTACGATTAATTTTCGGTCGAGCAGTTGTGAAATTCGGTTTATGTGTAAGCTCAGGTTTTCCCTTATACTTTTCGGGACGTTCTCGTTTCTTTCGTAAATTCGCATTTACAACCTAGAAGATTAATATTGTATTACTTCTATAGCCATTTCTATTTCAAGTTATATTCACCTCGAACTGGGTTTCGAATCGAACCATTATTATTCGCGGACAGAAAATTTCCAAGTTTGCATATGAGGTATTTGAAAAAAATTGATTGAACACCGAAATTTGTTTCCAAATTAATTTTGTACACATAATCGGCGAAGTGGCCCAAAATATTACCTTGCGCAAGAGAAGTACATTGGCGGATTTGGTGGTGGTTGGAAAAAATAAATTTGCCCAATACTTTCTGTCCTCCTGCCAAATGCGTGCATAGTCATGTGAAATAATCTTCGCCATGCTCGGTTGAGATTCTCTAGCAAATATGTAATTTCAATCATATATTATGACAATTAGACCCGACTGATACTATATAGAGCTAACCTTTCGTAAGATGGCACGAAACGTTTCAATCGGATCATTTCAGATGAAACGAGATTATCAGTGGGTCGTATAGGAATGGCAGGATGCCAGACGGTAGACTTAGAAGTCATGATAGATTGAAGTATCGGAAACATGTAATTTTTCTAAGTATGACATACGAAATAGTGTAACAAGAAAACAACAAAATAATCAATTCAATTTTTTTTTACCTTCGCGACTGTCTGTTGCACCGTTTCGAACGACCATATTTAGTGGCAGAGCAATGGCGCAATGCTACCTCGCCAGGATCAAAGAATTTGAGGTTTTTTTTTTGCTTCAATATGGCATGTTCTCTATACAAATTGGATTTTTCAACCGAATCCTTGTGGGTTGGAGATGGGTGAGGGGTAGGTATGATATCGAAGGCTGATGAAAACGGGATCCTCACACAACTGCATGTAATTGATGAGCTACAACCCAATCCATTTATTTTTCTATCTTGCAGTTGATATCAATTAGCATCTTTAATGCACGGCCAAGTCGTGATTCTTATCGTAGTCTGGATATTCAATTTTATTATGCCAGATTGGGTCACATTGCATGCCGCAAAAAGACTCGAATCACCGAATAGACGCTGCCGAATAGTGTGAATACATGAGTCCGCAGAAGGCCGGCGAAGTATGCACTTGAATGCAACCTTTGAGTGGATGTAAAAAATTTATTTGTAAACTTCCTGAATTTTATCCGAAGTTTTATGCATAGTATACATGAGTAGTGAATTTATAAGATATTTCATGTAAAATTAATTTAAATCAAAAAGATATGCAACATACCTTGAACTCTCTAGAATAAGAATCCATCGTTGTTTTTTCATAAAATTTATGGGTGACACTCTCGAAATAGGGTACTTTGAGGAAAAAAATAGCTTGGTGGTGTACGTTTCAAAAAGTATATCTATTTAAACACATGAAATAAAGATACAGATATTACAGATATTTAGCTACGAAGTAAGTCCATGGGTCTGGTAGACCCAGTGTGACAACGAAGGGTTAAAGCTATACTTTGAAAAGACAAAATCCGACTTTTGAATCTGGATTTTTGCTGTATCTATACGAGTCTATCAGTTTCTATTTGACATTTTTAACACGGATGTAGAATATAAACGATTTTAATTATAGGTAGCATAAGTCTTGGGCTGTGTATTAAAATTGCGAAATTATCACAGACACGCTGGCCATGAAAAATCATCGGCAATTTATTGCCAATAAGAACTGTATAGGCGGTATTTACCAAAAAAATAGGTACAAGTTATCAGCGATGTATGCCACTCCTGAATTATTACAATTAATAACCTGAATGGATTCCAATACGGCCGGCCGGTGTATTGCTCCTCGCCAACGCCGCGGGCTTATAACTTTTATAACACTCGGCGATTATTCATATGTATTTTATACACACCATAGACCATCGGTTTTTATTGTCAACAGTTCACACCTTACTGTAAGTCACAATGCGACGAAAAAATCGTGAACTACCTAGAGTCGAGGTGTTGCGTGTTATTTCCGCATGTTCTTGTAATACGGTGGAATATTGCAATATTGCAACCACTAAAAGTCCTATATTTACAGATATATCATCAATGCAGGGTATAATACAGATCGTTTGATTATGAATTCAACGTTAATCACGGATGAACTACATACCTTCTAAGTCTAATTTAACTTTTTTTTATGGAATTGAAAGAAAATGATTGAAATTCCTTCTTACGGCAGAACTGTACCTAATTAAGAAGTTTGCTAATTAGACCAATGATCTACTACAAAAAAGAAAGATTGAAACAAAAAACTTATTAATGACCCTGTATGACGTCAGATAAAATACCCCATCACTTCACCCAAAGCCATATTATAAATAATGTTTACACGTTTTCTCAATTACAGGAGACTTGTTTTTTCTAATGCTATTATAAATGAGCGAAGCTATATAATTTATTGAGATATATAAAACTAGCCATTTTAATTCCGTGGCATCTTGGCGCGAAATTGTAATATATTGATCCATGCAGTAAGCAGTTTCTCTAATAGCTTCTTGTGAAATATCGGGTAATTCTTGATTGAATTATTCATTATGCTGTAGTCTCGTATACTTATACATATTATGCATATAATTGTATAAATTATGACGCACCCAAGTCAGATCAACCTGCAGACACCTGTATTAATATATGACATCGAGAACAATTGGGAAGGTTCTAAACATGAGACCAGAAATTGTGTAAATGAGGAAGACAATATTCTTCAAGATGTGATATTTCGACTACTTGCCTTACCGGGCCATAAGTCAAAAACGGATTGATTGATCAAGATGTGATATGTGGAAAAAAAAACCATGACTGATCAACGATGTACAAAATATTAAAAATATACCATACCTACTACTGTAGAACAGAGTTCACCTTGTTTCACTAAAATTTAAACAATATGGGGTTAACATAATGCTCCTTTTTTAAGTCGATAAAGTATGAAATGCACTTGGTAATGCACTATATAAGTATAATGATATCCCTGTAGGTATCTACAAAGGGTCTGACCAATGTGATAACATTACTACTATAAAGTACGTCGATCGCAGTAGATCCATCCGAATATGGTCAGACAAATCGAGGAATAGGAGATGAACTAAATTGCACGAACTGTCGGCCTTAGGCGTTTGAATATTGTAATTAAAATGTTTTTTTTCACGTTTTTTTTACGATCAATAATCAAGATCGCTAATCACTGAGGAGAAGTTGAACATTACCCTGGTGAACTTGTTTTAAACATGCTAAAAGGAAAAAAAATGAGAAAAAAAATACGGTACGTCGGGTTAAAAAAAAGAGGATAAGAAGATGTCTGAGTCTGAGTAATTTTTTCTGTAATTCAAGATTTGAAAATATTCTCAGTCGTGAACCCGTATAATTCATCACAGATCCCTTTAATACCGTTGAATATTTTCTGCGAGCTTTCTATTCCTATGTGAAGATAGAGACACCAACTAAAACGAATCTATACTTTCTAGAATTTCGAAACGACAAAGTTCAATGTTCTACTTTAGGCTTTGAATTCATTGACGGGAATATGAGTACCTCAATTTTTATAGACAAAATTCAAAAACCTGATAAACTTAGAATTTTTTCCTTCCGCAATGAATTACTAATTCAAAAGACAAAAAAATAGCGCAAATATAAATTTTATTATTCGACGACCCCAGTGAACTTTGATTAAAGTAGAAAGAGTAGATCCCGTTTTTTTTCTTTTTTTTTTCATACGGATACGAGCTCATTTCTCGGTATTCTCACTGAGTTTTTTTTAATACAATATTTGCTTGTAAGAATTGCTGCTATAGTGGGGTCATGGGTATATTAAAAAGAAATAATCATAAAAGAATAAGAGTTGAAAGAACACACATATGTATAATGTGCAAAGACACAGACGCGAAGGATCTAAAAATGTATAATACTAAGCATAATAATATGCAAATACAAACAAATACCTGGTCTAATATGGTATACAAATTCTAGAAATAGATATGAATCGTATAATATAGTGCATGCAGCCGAAAAGTCCAATTATTATTCCATTAGCAGCATATACCGCACGGAGAAAATTAGATAATTGGAATTACTATCTAGATCTAAGAGATCTAACTTGATAGTAATTCCAATTATTTAATTTTCTCCGTGTGTACAATGATTGCCATATAAATACATAATTCATTTTTGCGGTTTTTAACTATGGAAAGACATACTCATGAACAGGAAGCTCTCAAGTTTTCAGTTTCATCCGCTTTTACATACGTAATGCACAAACCCATTCTTATTGTACCTGGAATATGATTTGTACAGTCAAAAATGCCAATACGTGAACATAATAAATCTGCATATTCATATTTCATTGCCATGTGTCATCTGCGCATTGTGCACATACCTATATAGTATAATCAATAATAGTAAGAAAAGTGGCATTGAATATTTGAATAGCGATATACCGATCCGACGAAGATGGACCTGTTCTGAAAGACTGATCGCGCGATTTCTTACAACCTAGTAGATTAAAGATAGGGAAATTGTGCACATCTTTCCCATTTCGAAGCATCTTTAGAAGCTAAAAAGATCATTATAAAATTGGCAAAATAATTTCCGTCAAGCCGATCAGAACTAGCAGGTAAGTTCCTCTTGGTCATACTGTGAGCTGAAAGATCTGGCCCATCATACTTATAAGAACATTTTCTTTGCACCCGAAAGTTGGACCATTAAGTATGTACGGTACTATTTTGTTTCATAGAGATTAAAATTCAGAGACTAGTTTTATATTTCGGAGTTTGGGAATATCGTTATCATTAAAAAAAAGGAATGTTTGAAACTTGACAGTCGATCTTAGCAAACTGTACACATCTAGTTGCATACAGTCGTTAAGTTATTTACAGAAAATATCGAGTGCAAGTACCTACTACATTACTTTTTAGACCATGACCGCAGTCATTCACTTGTTACGTTCATTCCTTCATTAGCTACACGCACATCGACACTATATATTATACCTTCATACTACACGCATAAAACGATAATATTGTAGAAAGTAACTGACCGCGCGACTCGCAGGATTGATCCACAATTCTTAGGAACGTGTTCAGGTACAGAGTGTCATTTACAATCATTGATGCCAATTTTTTTTTTGCAATAGAATGAATATCGTTATGCACAGTAACAGTAATTCTGTTTTATAACGATCTTTTTCGATAGTTGACTCATACAGACACGTTACATGATCGAAATGTCATTAGGCCAAAAACATGAATGCTAGTTTAAACTTTACAGTTTCGATCCCGTATAGCAAATCTTGAATTTGTTGCGAAACAGCTATGCTTGCATCGATAATTCCAGGTGGCAAGTTTTTACGACCTTTCGAGTTAGCGAAGGTTTATGTTATTAGGTATGTGAAACGAGATTTTGGCACTGCGTACTTAAATAATAAATGTGTTGAAAAAAGTGCAAGTCGTTTCATTCAATCGCTTATCGCGGATTGCGGAAGGCTTTCTCTCAAACGTCGAAAAAGAATAAAACATTTCAGAGAAACTTAGCTCGGTATCTCATTCCCAATGCTCTATGGCAGCCAAAATGCATTTAGTGATTCACATTCGGAATACTAACGGTTCTTAATTTCTAGCCCGTTAATTCTACTCGATTTCTGTTATAGTCGCACGTCGATTGTGGGTGCAGCATTTCAACACCTATAAGGAAGTGAACAAGTCATGACTATACGCCTTTCCTGCGACGTTTCATACGCATTCGTGCCACCGCATATTCTACCAGAGATTTTTTTTCATTTCGATAAAAAGGAATAGGATACTCAATTTTCGAATACGAGTTTCAAAGCGATCTATAATCACGATTAGATGAATTATCTCTTGCTACTCAGTAGATGCGATAGCATCACTGGAATAAAACTTCAACGTCTCGCTCTTGAAGATCGCTTAGACTTCGTTTTTCTACTAGAATTCACAACGCAGCGACCTGGAGGATACCAGATGGCTGAATGACCCAGATCAAGAAAGAAAAGAGGGTTATCCCTAGTCCCTTTCACCCGAGGCCTCTTCAAGGAGTCTTATAATACATGTATACGAATACGTTAGAGCGGGACCAAATGTCGGTCACCGTTTGTTCTCAAGGCTTATATTTAAACTTGCAGGTTTTACTCCAACTACCGAGTAACGATCGAGATATTACGTTACGGAGAAGCGGAAGCGATTTTATTCAACTTCCTATACGGTTATTATAAGAGCTACTAAAAAACTCCCACGCAATTAGCTCGTACTTTAGTGTGTATTGCCTCTGCTTCAACAGTCAATACCAAGAACTACCGAGGACATAAAAAAGAAAAGAAAAATGGTTTAATCGCAAGGAACAAATTTCACCCACACCTCGTCTTACCAAAAATTGAATAAGTATAATCAGAAAAACTAGGATGAGACTGAATAGAAGGAGAGAATTCAACGAAACTAGACGAAGTGATAATTGAAATGCAGCTTTGCAGAAACGAAATGAAAATCAGATTTTGGGTATATTGTCAAATAATTGATAAGAACTTTCTCGAATAATAAAAATGACAATGAGAGGGCAGAAATGACGATCGGTTTACTTTTGGCATTCACTCGCGCATTCGAAACTGCCACTTTTCGATTGTCTATTGAACAATCGCGTCTATTTCCGCGGTTTTTTGAAATTATTGTTAAGATTCGAATCAGGTAGGCTGAGGTTGGAGCTGTACTAGATTTTCGCGGTACGGTACCGAGCAATGGTCCCCGTTAAGGCCCGAGTAAGGCCTAGTTGCAGCGGGGGAACCTCTGGAGAACACAAGTTATGCTAGTTCCTAGTCTGCGAGCAAAGTTGTTTAGTATACCTCGCGATAAACCGCGTCATGCAAGGAACTAAGAGGGGCAAACTTGATGAGTACGCTAGAATCAGCATCCGTCGTTATACGGTATAGCTTCAGTCTGGTTTGAGTCTACGAGAGAGTTAGTTTCATGGATTATAACTACTGAGTATACATTTGTCCCCCGCAAGGTAATTGCTATAGAATATATATATATATCAATCCCCCTTTGCCATTTTCAATTTTGAGTTATAGTTTTTGTCATTAAAATTATCAATGCCCGTTATTTGATGGAAGTCGGAGCGTTTTAAACCCCATAAATCTATCATCCCTTAATATGCAGTCGTTCGGTTAAAAATGAAAAAAAACTCACATAGACTAATAGTCAGCGAAATTTGAAACACAACAAGTACCTATAATCAAAGATGAAATGATTAGAAAAAATTTAGCCGGTACCCAAACGGATGAGTAATAAATTTTTCAACATTTTTATCAAAAGTTGACTGACACGTGATGCAATCAGTTGCACTATTAATCGACCACGTGTTAGAGGTCTGCCTTGTTTTAATGGGATTTTTGCTTATCTGCAATTCACCGCAGATAGAAATAGTATTATGGCTTTTTTTGAAACGACATTCGATTTTTAGCTCCGTTGTTCTTCTCAACGTAAGATGATTTACGAGGTGTTTTAGCATTATTATTATTTATCGTTGGCAAATACTTAAAACTCTCGATGTATGTAGGTATACACGATCGTTTCGTCCACACGTGCTAATGACCAATAGAACCTGCACACACGCGGTGTCAACATGACATACATATACAATATACCCACATGTATATAGGTATATAATATCTTCGGTTTAAAAAGTACCACGGAATGTGTCAATGAACTTGAACCTTCAGGGATTTCACTGCCACTACACTCAAAGCTGTACAATCCTCAACCTCATGTATCCGTAGTATATAGAATATATCAAATTATGTTCTAATTTTTAATGCTAATGGAACGGTATTTTGGCCTTCTCAATACTTAGCTCGAATTGTAATACCTATAGTTTAGAATCTGCAATAATTCGCTGCAGTGGTTACCACTCGTTCGTGCTAGCTATAGATCCCATATATATATGATTAGCAGATATATGGATATATTAGATATAGTGTTCAGCCTCGAGCAAATACCCGATCTGAAAATATAACTAACGGTGAAACTAGTCGAGAAAGTACTAAAAATTAGAAAATTCATGTATATTATTCGGTGTTTCAGGAGAGCTGTGAGTCACGATGGACCTCGCAGACGTCGTTAAACTCATCTATGATACGCTGCTTTTCATAGGGATGTCCATCGCTTATGTAGCTGAGGCTGTGGTCCTAAGTTTCATTCCAAAACGTCTTAGGGGTAAAAGTGTCGTTGGTGAAGTAGCTTTAGTTACCGGAGCAGGCGGAGGACTTGGGAGACTCATTGCCATAAAATTAGCACGCCTGGGGGCCCACGTTGTCGTCTGGGACATTAATGAGACTGGTAATTGTTCTGTTCGACTCTTGAGTCTCGAGTTTTTAATTGCTAAGCTCAATTCGTGCCCAACTGTTCATAAAGATTTCACTCATTTTTAAGAAAACGATTATGGGGAATATCGGGATTGATATACCGCGTTGAGTATGCGAAGGCGCAGCTACAGCGCAAAAATTTGAGATCAGCACTTTATTTGATCTCGATCTATTTCCTGAACGACTTTCAAAAACCGCTAGGCGAAACTCTTGTAAAAGTTGATTGGCGTTCGGATAATTCCGTGGTTCGCTCACCACTACCTACTTAATTTTATACCGGAAGAAATTTTGAGCATAAATTTATTGATTAGGTATTTCGAATTATCGACGATTAAAAATTAATGTACGTCAATTATTTCTCTGGATTTAATTATCATGTCGAGTTGTTGAATTTTAACAGAAGGCTAGACATCGATGCCTGGTTACATGATTTCTGAACGCAAAAATCCTTTTCACCGTTGACTTTAAATTCCAATTATTGATTACCGTTCTAAGAGATTTATTGATTATACCATTCTTACAGACACGCATGCCGTTTTCTTTCCAGCCATTAGTTCATCAGTTGAAAAAAACATAGAAAATTTCTGATGTAAATTCAAGCCGTCAAAAACACCAAATACTTATTTGATCTTCTCCTATTCGTCATAATGGCAGAAACCAAAGACAAAAAAATACTTTCGATAAATTGACATTCTCATAGCGTGGTGCCATATAGTGTAATCGATTTCAACACATGCACATTATGCGTTTGCACGGTGTTCTGATGTTGAAAGCGAAGGAATTTTTTCGCTTACATATTATATGGACGGGTCAAACTCATTGCAGTATGTATCACTTTGACACTCAGTTTAGAAAACTCTGTACGTTGGGATGCAACATACAACGACGTGACCAATTAGTGGTAACATTAAAGAGCCGCGAATCAACTAAATATCATTTATTTTCTCTTTTTTAATGGGTAATATTCTTATGGCAATAAATGGGTCAACGAACTTGCAGTTTAGGGATATATAAGCGTCTAGCCAGTCTCGTATTAAATTATCTGATCGTTGCGGGTATAAGTATTGCGAATTGCGGTTATTGCAGCATTTCATGACCTGAAATCCACTGCATAGTGCAAATTTCAACCGTTCAGAATGGTTATATAAACTAGACATATGATACTACCATAGCAAGGGGAACGCCAGCCATTTATAGTTACGATCAAAAACCCACGATTTTTTTCTTTTAATTTATTTTTTCTTTTTCGTGTGAGTTCAAAAGTTGTCTCGGATTTCTCAACCGGTAATTTGGCCCCTTTTTTACTTGAATTTAATTCTGAATTGCTACAAGCAATACTTCGTCACATATCAAACTCAGATATTCTCGAGTTAGGCACATTTCATATTATTCATACGAATCATACCATATATTTTGAAACTAAAACGGCATGTGTCAAGTATGTGTTTAAGAATTATAAATGGATGTTACATACTAGATAAAGCTATATACGTATATTGGAGTCTATGCGTATCGCATGATCAATGTAAGTATATACCCATCGTAACATCGCGAAACAAATTCATCGTGACTATGGATAAGGCATTTAAATTTTAAGCGATAATAGCGTTAAACACTTATTTCATATGCAAGAGAGTACCGCGAGAATGTCAAAGATGACGTAAACGTTTGTGAAATTTTAAATTAAAACAGGTCTTCGGCACGCTACATGGTCACTTGGATAACAATGCGTATTATTCAAGATGAAATAATCTGGACAGTTGGTATATATGTAGGTAGTGTCTGAAAATTCGATTTTAATATTGATAAATGTCGTCATTTTGATTGCACTTGTAAAATTGATTGCCTATTTATATTTTCCGATTATTTTAGGCATTGAGGAAACAATGAGACAAATAAAAGAGGCTGGAGGCAAGGGCTGGGGCTACCGTTGCGATCTCACATGTAGAGAAGATATTTACAAAACAGCTAAAGCTGTTAAGATAGAAGTTGGAGCTGTTAGTATTTATAGCAGTATGACTAATTAACATCACATTATCATAGGTGTTAATAATACGACGATTTTTCTCTTTGTCATAACACAGGTGACACTGCTAGTAAACAATGCGGGCTACGTATGCGGAAAAACTCTTCTCGAGCTTCCGGACGACGAAATCGACAGGACGTATCAAGTTAATATTTTGTCTCACTATGCGGTAAGTATGTACATACTTGTATTATTTATTACGTATATCACGATTATTCGCGTGAATAATAATAAGTCAGGTATTCAAAAATGAGAAGTCGAGTTCGATGCAGAGTTTAGCTATAAGCGTTACGAACTAATTCCCCTTTTAATTTCTAATTTTTAATCTTGTCGCGACAGACGAGATTTGCTGACCCGCAAAATTAAAGAAATAGAAATTTGAAAAATAAATTGTAATCGGTATGAAAGAAAAAAGATCGATGTTCAAATTCGCACTAATTCAATAATCAGAAACAACATGTATTATAGTAAAGAATACATTTTTTAACAGACTACTAAATGTTTCCTCGAAAATATGATGAAGGATAATCATGGTCATATAGTGACTGTAGCTAGTGTTGCTGGTCTTCTGGGAACATATAGATGCACGGATTATTCAGCGACAAAATTTGCTGCGATTGGGTACCACGAGAGTCTTTTTACGGAGCTTAGGGTAAGAATGGGAATAATTGAAAATTTCTGTAACTTTTTCTAGTTGCATATTATTAAAAATAGTACATTGTGTATCAAGGGCGCAAAGAACTACATTGCGAGTGTGCCAAAATAGCCTTGCGCCCGTGATGCACACGATATTTTTCTTAACACCTGATCTGCATAAATGCCTCTGTTGAGACCGAGTGAGCGGGCGCAAAACAGGACTTTGCGCCCGAGGACGGACAAGGAGTTTTTTTCTTTTTCTTTTAGAGGGCGGAAAAGACTTTTCCGCCCGAGGGGCAAAAAGTCCTGTTTTGCGCCCGCTGAAGAGGTCGCAAAGGGGCATTTTCGGAGCAGGTGTTAAGAAAGAATAATTAAGTACGATATAACTCACGCGATAAATTGCCACGTATTTCTATAAGTAGAGTATCATCTCTTCATTTTTGATACGTTATGAAACCTTTTCTTAATCAATTGGTATTTATTTATCCCTGACCCAATATCAGGTAGTAACGTAAACGTAAACGTTTTTCAATTACAAATGATGCAGATTATTGCAAGCCCGCAGAGTCTCTGCATGGAATAATAATCAATTGATTTATTGTTCGGTTTATAGTTTTCTTTGGTATGTTAATTAATAGACGGCGTTAAACGATGTATGAATAAAAGATTAGACACCACTACTTTGCCTTGTATTGTTACTATTGTCCTTTATTATGCGTATATGTATACCTATTGATTCATTTTATAGACACATGGCTACGACGGAATACACGCGACATTGGTCTGCCCTTATTTTATAAACACGGGAATGTTCGACGGAGTAAAACCCAGGTAAATATACCTAATTGAAGAAAATCGAGATTCGAATTGAATGTAATATCGTTTTTTTTTTTCTCTCTTTTATAACTTTGCAGATTACTTCCTATGTTAGAGCCGGATTATGTTGCGGAAGAAATCGTCGCAGGGATTTTAACAAATCAAGTAAACGTTGTGCTTCCAGGAAGTATCAGATACCTTATTCCTTTAAAATGGTAAATGAACATTCACACAAGATTAATATTATCTATTCATACCCTGAGTTTGGTATTGCATAAAGGGGGCGAAATCATTTTTAAATAATGATTACATAATCGCATCACTTTTACAGCTGGTAATCATTGACTAAAAAATTTCTTTCAGCTTTTTACCAGCTAAAATGTGCTGGGCATTGATGTACCAAATCATGCAAGGACCACAATCCATGATGATGTTCAAAGGCCGAGAGTCTATTCAAGATCAAAACGCGAATATTACTATTTCTAAGATGGATTAATATGCATATCTTCATTTCTAATCTCAGAAAATAATCTTGCCAGACTAAAAATAGAAAAGCCAATTCGCTTTCTGATAAGCAAAAGGCAGCAAGAAATTTTTCACCTTAACTTGACATTATCGGATCGTTGTTAGATTTTATTATTTATTCATAATTTCCCTATTTTTTTTTTTTTTTTAATTTTTCTTCTTTTTATTGAAATATAATCTTGATTCGCCCCAAAAGAAGTAACCTTATGTTTTGAATGAAATTTGAATTGTATTCAAAAATCCAACTAGTGAATTTGAATCGGTATAAAAATCGAGAAATCGATTAGTCTGAAAAAATGTATAATGATTGTGATAGATAGAGAATTTATCATTATAAATTGATCTGAAACGTGGCATTATTAGAAAATTAAATTGTATAAAAGTATAAACATTGTTGCATTTTCGCTAATGCAAAGACTTTCAAATAATCTGTTGATTTAGAAAATTATAAAAATTTTGGTAGGTACTGTATCTGTTTTGTAGTTATAAATTATACCTCAGTATAATCCCTGTGTGTATAATTATTTTCACTTTCACATTCACATTACAATTTCAGATGGTAATAAATTATAATAAATCATAAAAGAAGTCCAAGCCTTGTCCCAGTTCCCAAATAGAAATTCCAGTGCCTAGTTCCTTGGCGAGATTTATTCTCGAATCTATCGACAATAGAGATGGATAAAATACCGTGTGACGACCGTTTGGTGTCCTGAAATAATATGAGAAACATTTTTAGTAAGCTGTGTAAATTATTTACACTCGTTAGATCGCAACATGGAAAAATGCGAGAACTTACTTCAAGCCGAAAAAATGTTCCGCACTAGAATTATCCCATTTAAGTTTTCCCTTGTAATTTTGTAGCAGATTTAGGTATTGATGTCCGACAATGGGCCCACCTCCGTCAATGGTATAATCATTTCCGTAAAAATTAAGCCCAAGTAGAATCTGAGCTCTCCTTGGATCACGAGCATCTGGTAATAATCTTTCGACGCATTTTCTTACCCAATCAATAGGGCTATTTGGTCCTGGGCGTTGAACATTTGAATAGTCGTAAGTCATAAGAGAAAAGGCTAAAACATGATCTGCTAACTCTTCAAAGTGTTGACGATCGAAAACTTCTTCTGGTACGCTGTGAAATTTTATTCAAACAATTACATATACGGAGTTTTATAAACGGAGAGAAATTTAGTATAAATAAATTATGTACCCTCTGAAAGGTGGAATGACTAGAATTAGGTCAAGATTATTCTGCTTCAGCTGTCTTCCAATCGATTTAACTAATTGGATGATCACTTTGTTATCAGCTCTGCTAGATACAAGCTGATTCCATATTTCCAAGACATAGCCATCCAGATGAAACGTCTGAAAATACATTTTGGCTTAAGGATTACATTATTTATTATATAAAAACTAGCTTTTCAGATTCAATTAGTGCTACAGTGTTTAAAAATTTTCATTGAATATTGCATCCATCTAATAGAGAATTCTGTAGTATCGATATTCATAAAAATGCAAAATCCTCATAGAAATAAAAGAAAACAATAACACCAAAAGCATAGTAGTTGCATTTTGCAGAGCCAAGAATCAGGATATAAACATCTACGTATACATCAGCGTATAAATCCTTGAATGCATTATATTCAATAAAAAACTTCAAAAAATTGCAAAGCGATTAATAATTAACGTAAAAAATTACCTTGGCAGTGTCTGTCAGCGCTTTAACCAACTGATTCCTTTCTTGAGTATTAGTCAGTAGAGATTTGATATCGGTGGGTGTCCATTGCTCTAACATAACTCTAGGCAAAACTGAGGAGAAAATATTGAAATCAACTAACATTCAGTGTCTGAAATTGGCACAAATTAATATTATATTTACTTTTGATGGTATGATTAGCGTTGTTCGCTTTCCTCACTGCTTTCATCCACCCTTTGTCTACATCGTGCGTTGGTATATCGTAAGAACCGGCATCGAGCCGAGTTATTTGTAGCCAGACCGGTGAGATGAGCGTAAATTTTCCACCAAAAATTTTAGCCACATCGTACCCATGATTGTTCCACTATTAAAGCGTCACTTTATAAGTCGAGGCCGTTATTTCATTCATGATCATTTATTGATCGATTTCTTTTGGTATTATCAACTTTCATTCATCATTTATAGAATTATCAATTTTTATTCATCATTAGTGGATTGCACACATACAGTGGATCATAACAACAACATAACCTAAAAAGTGTGTCTACTTACCGGTGTGACATAACCTAAAACCGAACCTTGAAATCTTCTAAGTCCTGTCTCTTTGTAATAAGCATGAGCTTCGGCGGTTATGTCAATCGCCGAAGGATCGTCGAGCACTAAACCTCTTTGAAAAACGTCTTTATCCGTCGGTCCCTTCTGTCAAACCGAAGCAGAAGAAATAATTATAGATGTATACTGTACACATAACCTCACAAAGCACGATATGTATGATAGAATATTTATCACAAACCTTCGCGTTAATTTTCTTCGATTTGTTTTGACGCGGTGATAAGGTGCCGGTTGTTGTTGTGAATGTTAAAAATATTATTAATAATTTTTTTAAAAGGTTCGACACGTTCATCGCGATGTAAATTTTTTACGGACGAGATGTGTCACGTATGGGACACGAAGAAATAAAGCTCCGCGATTGGTCTGACGTCACGCGGATGTAGTAGATGTTCAATGAAAGCAGAAACACGTGAAGAAAAATTTCACTAGGTTAGATAAATGCACAAGTTATTTAACGCCAATAATAATTCCGATTCGGATACGGAATTAACGATAAACACTAATTATGCTCATAGTTATAACAGCTGGAGGCAGAAAGAGGAGTTGAACAAACGTGAGTTACAATCGATTTTGAAAATGTTTATTTTCAGCTAACCTCAAATCACACATCGTATTATTTGATTCTATAGTTAAAACGAAATATGGGGATCATATTAAAGACCTGGATGTTTCTGCGGAGGATTCTAGCACCTCGGAGGACGAAGACGAGGACGGAAACGTACGCTTTGTTGAATATCAAAATATGAAATTTGTGTTTTTTTTTTTTTTTTCTCGAATCGTGGATTTCATTTCATTGGATTTGATTTTATTCACATTTTTAAGGAGCTGACTCAAACCTTTGAGAAAAACTTTTACAAAACTTTGGCATTGCTGAAAAATAAAGACCCAAGAATTTACGACGAGAACGTTACCTTCTTTGAGGATGGTGAGAATTCTGGGGAAACGACGAAAACTGAAATCAAAGAAAAGGCCAAGACTAAGCCACTCTACTTACGAGACTATGAGAGAAAGGTAATGATCGAACGCGACGGAAAATTCAGCGATAGTGAAGACGAAGAAATTCTGGAGAAGGAAACTACCCAATCTCTCGCTCCTACCTACGTAGAAGAACAGCGCAAGCTCAAAGAAAGCTTCAAAAAAATTCTTGACGAAGACGAAGACGATGAAAAGGCTTCTCTACTCAAGCGGAAAACAAAAACAGATGACGACGAGAAAAGGGTTTGTATAATTTTATGATATAAGACTTCTTTCGTAATTATGTTGTTCGGTTTTTTTTATTGTAGACGAATTTTTCAATGATATCAAATTCTGTGATGAATTTTCTTTCATCAAACAGGAGGAGGAAGCTTATAAAATATGGCTGAAGGGTCAGCAGACAGAAATTGATGGGGAAGAAAAGAAGGAGTTGAAATCTCTTAGGGATTTTTGGACTGATCCAAAGCTGGATCGGAATGAAAAATTCCTTAGAGATTATGTGTTGAACAAAAAATTTTTGGACAATGAAACTGATGATATTGATCCGGAATATGAACTAGTTGCTCATGATAGCGACGAGAATCTGAGCGAGGATGAGAAGAACATTGAAACGCAGGAGGAATTTGAGCACAAATATAATTTTAGATTCGAAGAACCTGATCAAGAATTTATTAAAAGGTGAAGACCGCAGGTGTATACTTAGATTAAGTGATTGGCAAATGGAATGAATGTAGAAAATATTTAATGAAATTATTTCATCGTTACAGGTATCCTAGAACACTGGAAAATTCATTAAGAAAAAAGGACACGCGTAGAGCCGAGAAGAGAGTTGAAGTTAAAAAGCGTAAAGAGGAGGAGGCGATCAGAAAGCGGGAAGAACTGAAGCAATTAAAAGCTCTGAAGAGAAAAGAGATTGAGGAAAAGATAGAAAAATTGAAAGAAATCACGGGTATGTTACGATTAGAAAATCTTTTGCGGGAATTTTTATCAAGAAATAAAAATGAATTCAAATTTTCTAGGTAACGACGATATACAATTCAATGAAATTGATTTGGACGGAGATTTTGACCCTGCGGAACACGACCGAAAAATGCAGGCAATGTTTGATGACGATTTTTACGCCGGGCCTGAAGGTGATTTAAAACCAGAATTTCCAGAAATCGATCAAGAGCTGGAAGTGCAAACAACTTGGGATAAATATGATCCAAAACAAGACGAATTAATACATGAAGCCGAGTATAATGACGGACCACATTGCGACGACCCGGATTTCAATGTAATCCTTATAAAAAACTAATCAAGTCTAGTAGATAGTCACTCAATGTTTGTTGTAAAGACTGAGATGCATCAGAAAAGCGTTATTAAATACTTGTAGAGGTTTTAGATGTTAATTTTGAACGTGTCATTCCAGATGGACGCAGATTATGATCCCTCAAAGACCCTGCAGGAAGAATTGATCGATTCTTCACGCAAAAAGAAGAAAAGAAGACGTAATAAATTGGCCGAGGCAATTTCTAAAGAGAAACCTAAATTCGATCCGTCCTCTAATCCATCGTATCAGGCTTATCTAGATCAATATTATGCCCTAGATTATGAAGACATGATCGGTGATCAACCTTGCAGATTTAAATACAGAAATGTTGTTGCAAACGATTATGGGCTGAGTGTAGACGAGGTGAGTTCTTTCTATCATTAACAGAATCCATATTATCACTTTGAGGTAAATAAAACTAAAAGACAAGCAGAATATCACATCCCATAATGTTGTTCTTTTCTTTTTCCTTCTCTCTTCAATACAGATCATAATGGCTGATGATAAAGAACTGAACAAATGGTGTTCACTAAAAAAAGCACTCCAGCACAGACCCGAGCATCTTGAATTAAATGACGTTAGAACGTATCAACAGAAAGCCCGTAACGAAACGTTGAAGAAAAAGATATTGAAAAGCATATATGAGTAAGTATGGGGATATGGTTTAATCTTATCAATGAAGTGGTATTATTTTGTTTGAAAATCACACGTATAACATGTTTTAAAATCATTCTAACTCTCTAGACCCAGACAAGAAGTTGAAGGCCAAGAGCAAGGTGCCGGCCCCAGTGATCAAAGGGGTCAAGAAGCACCGAAGAAAAAGAGAAAACGAGGCAAGCCAAAGAATTCAATTACTGGAAACGCGGATGTGAATGGAGAGAAATTATCAACTGAAAAAGTTGACATAGGTTCCTCCGTAATTCATACTGACGAACCGAAAACTCCAAGCAATAAGTTTGGGAATGAACCGGAAAAGAAGGAAAGGAATATCGGCGATAACGCTCACAGTTCTCCAGGAGAAAAAGGAGATAAATTGCAAACGGAGATTGAAGACGAAGATGTGAAGAGTAGTGGGCCTAAAAAGAAGAAAATAAAGAAAGTCAAAGTCGAAGATGATCAGTCGACGGTTCAAGTTAAAGGCAAAGAGCGTGGGATCAATGTTAGTGAAGAACAGACCGAGCAGATTTCTAAGCAAATGAATACAGCAAAGAAATCTACGAAGAAGAGTAAGAATAAAAAATCGAAAGAGAATAAGAAGGGTAATACTTCAAAGGACAAAATTAAAGGCAAGAATAAAATGACGCATAACAAAGTAACGAAGGACAAAAAGAATCTGATCACCGATTTGAGCGCGGAGAGATTGAAGGCCTATGGAATAAATCCGAAGAAATTTAAGAATAAGCTCAAATATGGAAATAAAAATTAATCTCTGATATTGAAATGTATATATGAATTATTATCAATACAATTTTAATTATTACGAATTTAGTTTATCGTTTCATTGATCGGCCTTTACTCCCACCTTAGTTTTACTGTAATCTACGTTTTATGGAAAAAATTGGTATTTTTTTATGAGAACTTTTCCAATTACTTAAGTATTTCGATAAAAGATTCATAAGACGAACAATGCTGATATTTATAATTTATCACGATTTCACTTCTCTCGATGTATTTCGAGAACTGGCTTAGTAATTTAAGCAAATGAGTGAAAATTTTCATAAATTCTGAATAAAAATAGGCAACAATTAATTTTCAACAACTTCGTTCAGTTTTAGGATACCAGGGTGAAATATTGAAAAATGAACGTTTCAGTTAATTCTTATAAAATAGATCAGGCAACTTTATCCTGTAAGATTTGGATCTAAAATAATCTTCCGAGAAACGGAGAACTCCGATAAAAATCGATATTTAAAAATACGCTGTCTCATCTACAAAGTTGTCTTTTTTTTTCAAATAATAATTCCTACAAAAAAAAAATATATATGAATATGAACAATCTCTTTTTATATAATTTCGCTCTCATAAACTTCATTATATCCATAATATGGTTTGCGGGCAATAACTGCACTTTCGAACACACATCATCGCAGATCTCAGTAATTAACTGAAACGAATGAGTAATCAATTTTCAAAAAATGTTCAAATTGTTGAGAAAAAAAATTTGTTTCTCCCTCAAACTGATTCATTTGCAATTCTTTTCGGGTAATTTTCATAATGAATCTTCAAGAGAATGAATTGATCAATCAACCACATTCGATAGCATAATTCGATGTGATAATTGAGTCGTAAATATTACACGTTGATTACACGTACACAGAAAAAAAAATTTGTTGGCCTAAGAAAATTTTCTGCAAACCCATTGGAAACCGAAATTATCTTGAATCAAGACAAAATTTTCTCGAACCAAGAAAACTTTCTTCGATCCAAGAGAGTTTTCTTGGTTCGAGAACATTTTTGACTTGATTCAAGATAATTTCGGTTTCCAATGCGTTTGCAAAAAATTTTCTTGGGACAAAGAAATTTTTCTTGGGACAAAAACATTTTTTTTTGACCAATTCAAATTAGTACAACTCGTTTTTTCTGTGTATACTCGCAGTAGCTGTGAGTGTTTTCGGATATCTAGCTGAAATACGAAACATGGTAAATCGGTAGAGCGTTAAATTGCCAAAATTTGGAAAAACAGTAATGGATCTGGGCAAATAGAAGTAAGCATTAAGAATTCACCCTCCTCAATGGCTATGCAGTGCAGTAAAACAAGCCCTACGGACTGAGGGACTTATCGGTGACAGTCAAACAAGGGTGTACAGAGGATTGGGGAAATCGAGGGTTGGGCAAGTTTACAGGGACAGTTACGAAATGATAAACGACGTTTGCGGATTATTTCAAACGTACTCCAAACATTTGTGTTTGCTTCTCTACAATCTACGCCTAATCCAAGCCTGATGTTGTACCGACAGATTTCTACTGTATACACCAAAGGGCGATTTCCCATCCTCAGAACACATACATATACATACTTATATCTGCATATTATACAATATCGCGTACATCGTCTAAACATCGATGGACGAGTAACTCAAGAAAGTTAGGCCTAGTTTGATGTTTTCTAATTTCCTCTCAAATTTTTTAAGATGCATGCATGCATTTGACCGAATCTCTTCCACTTGTTAGAGAATTCATAAATAATATTGTTATGCAAATGTGCTCTCAAGCCGGACTTTTGTCCACTTGTAGATGACTAAAAACGATGATGATACCAACGCCACCGTTGCTCATGTTATACCAAGGCTATGTACCTACATACATGTATAACTATAGTAATATAAAAATTAATTAACAAATTGAAATAGATTTTAGCAATTTGAGGCCGTAGGTGTTGATGTTTCGATACCTAAGCGACGCTCAAGCACGCGTTTTGCCCCTCGTGGCCATGGGTGGTCTCGAGGGTGCGATAAATCAATCTACAGAACTTGGGGGAGCAGGTGGCTGCTAGTGCACCCGCCAAGCCTTACGCTACCCTCTCGTCTTTCTAATTCCCAATTAATACCGACCAAGCTTTAAGACCGACGAACTGCAGCTTATCATATGTAACACATAAATATAGATTGAAATATAGTATAATATCATCATATTGATTATTATGCATATCAATTCAATCATGGTCTGTGTTTTACAGAACACGAGTTGGTACAACCGAAATTTATTCACTTATGTCCAGATAGTTTACTCGTCTTATGAATCTCATGAAGATATAATTCGTGAGATTGAAATCGAGCCTATATCCATACATCATATTCATAATCACGATGAAATCGAAACGGAGTTTCAGCAGTCGTAATTGGTATTTAAGCAAAAAGTATCATAACTGTTCAATTGTGAAATAGTAAGATGTAGAGATATATTGAACATGGAAATAGATAGATATATATGTGAATATAATTTTTGTAAAATGTGTTGCATGACACGTGAACCGGTCATGGGGGAGACCGGTATCATCCCTCAATTGATAATTTCATGGACTCGCGCCTCTGCCCATTGTGTTCGGGGTGCTTAATTGAGGGGCTCGAGTACGTCGTGGTAATGGGCAGAAAATCGTTCGTAGAAAGTGTGCGTCTATAGGGGAGGCGTCAGGTTCCCGGGTGAAAATCGCCAATTATCGTTGATTGTGACCTTCGTCGTTAAGAACTAAAATTGCTTAGCAGGAATTTTTCTAAAACTTTGACTATACCGCTATTCATATTCTTGAGCCTCCCTAAATCGTCATAGTATTTCATTCAGGAACTTTTGCCGTTTTTTCCAAAAATGTTGATCAAGAAAGAATAAAAAACACTTGGAGTCATTTGATAAGCAAGGTTGTGTGACAAGAAATTGTTGAACAAACAAAATATATTTTCATAAGCTTTTTTTCATAATATTGACTCGCAGCAAAGACTTCCGATGTTGATTCCAATTGCGAAGTGGGTGAAATGAGGCGTAAAAGTCAACACTAATCAGACGATTTATGAGACTTTAGCTTCTGTTGATAAATCTGACGAATCAGCCTTCGATTTTTGATTGATATACGTTGTGATCCAGAATTAAATATTCATTCAGTATAGATGATGTAATATTAATTTACGTGGATGGATGATCGCACCAAGCATATTAAACTTGCGGTGCAATAAGATTTATTGGCTGTCACAAATTGCTTCACACATATACATGTAACCGAGACACATGTAATTGCAAATTGATAAGATGCACATCATCCCACTACAGAAAATACTTATTTGTTTAAAACACAAGGCTAATATGTTGGATTTATGGCACTAAGTGTACCATTACTTGATGCGGATGCCGGATCGTAAAAATTTTGCAATTGAATCATAATGATCAAGTATGTTGTCACAGTCCCAACGATCTGAAATCAATTGAAACAGCAAGTAATAGAATCGTGACACGATTGATTATAAAGTCTCAATACTTACACTGCGAATCATCTGATAGTCCAATGAGAAGAATCCACTCGCTGTAAATCGCAGAGGGTTCTGCATAAGCAGGAGCGAGAACGCGTAGATCTAGCACGTAAAGGAGAAGCCATGAACAGATCCCATACATCCCTAACAATAACGCATTTTTCTTGCTATACCTACCTCATCTCTTACGTGTCTGCTAATTGTAGGCTTGTCAAATTGGTGAATCAGTTCTCCCATTCTATGCGCCTGCGAAACATAATTTTGCTTCCATTATCGGGCAACGATTAGGATTGATGAATTTCCGAAAACAGCTAACGTAGCATACCTGGGCAGACGTCATCGAGCAGACAGAGATGAGGTAGAAGACTTTCATAGTGTGGATGACAAGCGAGAAGACAATAATCACTATTTTGATGGTACTGGTGTCTTCCCACACAACGGCCGGATATGCGAGAATGTTGTACATGCCGTAGAACAATGCGGTGATTAAAATGCAGGACGTGGTTATGGAGAAAAGAATCTGGACGCCGAACGCTTCGTTCAAGGTTTTGGCCGTGCTGCATAGTTCTTGATGTATTTTTCTGGGAAAAGTATAGAAAAGCCTCCTGTAACTACTCCTCTACACTGCTTCTGTATTTTACCTACTAAATGTTACCTGCTATCGCAAATGAGTTGTACAAATAACTTATCATCGGTCGATCGGAAGAAGTATGGTTCCACATGGATCTCAAGTATCGTCGGCTGGAATGAATCATCTAATTCTAGGCCTGGGGGAAATGGGTTTGTATTGTTCTCTTGGGAGCTGTAGTGCACAAGATTCGCGTTCAGATGTTGGAAACGGTTGCCAATATACCTGCATAAACGATGGCAAGATTTGGGTAGGAACGGTGATATAATTGTAAGTATTTCGGAATACCTGATGAGGCTAATGAACGTGTAATCAACAATCACGCCGCAGATCAATCTGTAATGCCCGAAAGCTAGATAGCCGAAGTCTGTTATCCCAAAATGTCGAACATGGATGATCCAGAAGATGGTAACAGCTAGTGGAGTTGACGCGAAGAGAAATGTACCAATCAGCTGGAAAATTTGACGTTTGAAGGTCGACCCATATTCCTTCGGGATTCCGTACTTGCTCAGCATCTTGTTCACTCCATTGAGCTTGTGTAGACTGGCCACTATGTGCTGGAAATGTCACGAAAATTGGAAAAATCAATACATTTGCCTGTCACTGTTTCCTTCGATTTCGGTTCCATTGAACCAACCTTTGACGCGATGCGACCAAGGCACAGGATTGCGATGACGTATAAGATGGTGGCAAGGGTAGAAAAGCTGTAGGTACCCATCGACACTGTGGAGTGTTGCGTTTGATATACATCGCTTGATCCTGCAAGTAGGACTAAACCCATAAATGTGATGAAATGAGCGATTGACCAGCATAAAGAAATCATAGGTCGGGGATGGCCCGTGGGATATTCAAAGATTCCGATGGCGAAGAACCAGTTAGCTAGGATCATCGGTGATATAGCACCACGAAGTGTTTTTGGTTCCGGAAACTTCATCTCTCCACTATTGCATATAGAATTATACTCAACACTCGAGATGACTGTGCACGGTCACTAGACTAAATTAGTAAGAAGTGATTAGGCTTGTGAAATTATCAACATCTACGTTGACCGTAGTTTACGTGAATATTTTTGATTTGCTTTGAGACAAGAAGAGCATATGTTAAAGCAAAAAACAATAAAGGTACCTTTCGTACCGTAGGTAGGTGCTCAAGTGTCTGACAAGTCAGTTTTGATTCATACTTGTAATAACTATATCGAAAATCGATTGCAAAAACATTCCGCTTCGATGATCCCGGCAATATGTCATACGCGCAAATGATGGCTAACTTACGATCAGTGGTTAGAGGAGAAGTCGAGGGAAAATCGATGTCAACGGATGTTTGCGAAGATTAACACACAAATGGTAAAACGGTATTGTCGTCGAGCTAAGTTGACTAATTAATTCGTTACATCGACACAGTTGTACGAAAGTACGATTTGGAGATATTTATAATTGTATTGGCAAGAGGTGTGAAAAATATATTTAAATAAAGGAGAAAAAATTGACAAATAGGACTTACGAATTGGTGTGAACAATGTCTTCTATTTTCTATGCGACCACATCGTTCCATATAAGCCAGGTATGAAAAAAGAAGAAAGTCAAGTATTCCTTGACACAAGTACGACAACACAACTGTAGGAAGTATCAAAAATCATTTGGCGGAATATAAGGAAGAAGACAAGGAAGATTTATAAATCTCTATAAAGAACCAGAGCAAAATGTACACACACAATTGAATGATGGATGAACCAGTTTGACTCGATTCAATTTATTAATATCAATTGTGAAATAGAAGAATGACCAGTTTGTGCAGAATTCCAATTATAATCTGGTCAAATTTATATCAATGTAAGAATGAATTTTGTCGCTGCGTCTGCTTCAAGCTCAACAGTTTAAAGGTGCATTAGTTGTTGCACTGTTGACTCGCTCAGCAGTGTGGGGCGATTGGATCATAAAGACCAAATGAGTGATGACTGTCCCAATCATCTGAAAGAAATAATACGAGAACAGAAAATGGTACAGCCGCATATCACTGAGTTATGGAAACTCGAAGCTTACCGCGCGAATCATCGTCTCATCCAGAGTGAAGAATCCGCAGGCCGTGAATCGCAGAGGGTCGTGCATTAGCTGGAACACGAAGGCGTGAATCTAGCACAAGACGTAAAGAATAATTAAATGATGGATAACTAACGACTGTGCGAGTAAATGAATATTCCTCGTTACTCTACCTCCTCTCTTATTTCATTGGAAGTGGTCGAGTTGACCAGCTCGAGCATTCGGTTTCCCGTATCGTGCGCCTGAAATAGAATTTTTACCCAGTTATTTGGACTTGCAGGTGGATGCTGTGTTCAAAGAAACAAGCATGTGTACCTCAGCAGACGCCATCGAGCAGGCAGTAATGACATGCAATATTTTTATTGTACAGAACACAATAAAAGTTAAATTTCCCAGAATTCGAAGCTTGACACCAGTTGCGGTTGTAGTACACACCACAAATAAAAAGCCGGTGTCGTAGAACATGACGATTATGCCGATTATGCCTATGGCCATCGATAAAATAATCTGGACGCCGAATGCTTCATTCAGGTTTATGGCTGTCTTGCATAAATCGTGATGTATTTTCCTGTCAAAAAAAAGCGTACAGTTCCTGTCACTGAACCGTTAGTGCAGTATTTTATCTATCAAGCATTACTTGGCATTCTGTATGATGCGCATCATGCACTGTCTTTCTGCCCCTGCAACGAATCGTGACTGCATGTGATTTTCAAGTAGCGTCGGTCGGATCCACGAAATGTGATCGTATGAGCCCTGAAGAAACGGTGCATTTTCATCTTTCATACTTAACTCGCCAAGATACTTGTTCAGATGTCGGAAGCGTCTTGCGATGTATCTGTGGAAGAAAAAAAAATGATACGTGGGTAGGGCTGATAACGTGTTTGCGAGCTTTTTGGCATACCGAATGCTGGAACTGAAGGTATATTCCTCGCAAAAGCTGACAAGCAGCACATAAAATACACAAATTATGTAACCGATAAGCGATACCGGAACATCGTCAAAGAACATGCTACCAGAGAGTGAAAAGACAGAAAAAAAGGGGAGAATCCCTGCCAGATGAATAATTTGAGATTTATAGGTCAATCCGTATTCCTTGGGAATCCCAAACATGTTCAGCATCTCGTTCACTCTTTCAAGTTTACAGAAGGAATCCACGACACTCTGGAAATTAAAAATAAATGTTGTACATATTTATACTCAGCTGTCGTTGCTCTTACTAATTTCCGAATTAATCTCAACTGACCTTCGATCTTACTTGTCCGAGGTATATCATCGTGATGCCATTGATAAGGGCAGCGATCAAATATAGCTGAAGGGTGGACTTAGATAGCACAGATTGTTCCAGGTCCCATACATTTTCTACTGATGCGAGCTTAACGGAGCACAAAAAAAGAATGAGAATTGTGCCAGACCAGCACAGAGATATGAACCGTCGCGGACAGCCTGCGGGGTATTCGAAGGTCCCTATACCAAGGGCCCATTTGATGACAGTCACGGGTGACATGGCCCCTCGAAAAGTCTTCGGTTCTGGCCATTTCATGTTCGCACAATAACAGAAAGTTATACTCAACACTCGAGTTTGGCTACAGCCTGCTAGACTTCGTTGTTAAATTTATTTATACGTTTCTGCCCAAGGATTTTCACTTTGAACTGATCACAGTTCAGAAGGCACACCTGCAAGCCTTTACTTAATTCTAAATGCCAATTCGTCAATTCGATCAGTACGAGACAACAGTAGGCCTTCTGTGCCGTAGCGGGTAGCCTAGCATCTGCCTGGATGGTGTAGTCCCGGTGATCTGATATCCTTTAACAGTCGATAGTTCAAAGACTGACCTTTTAACGTTGCACTGGAATTACAGAAATAGGAAAATGTTCGATTGACTAACTGAAAGATGATTTTGGAGGAACTCCAAACATAGGCCACGAATAGATCAAGAGTGATTCGGTTACTCTATTCTATAGAGAGATATCGCATAAAAACTGAAATTCTATTTTCCGATAGATTTTCCTCCGAACCTTTTGTGCCTAACTAATGATATGCGAATTTAAAAACTCTCATCAAATTCTATACTATGGTAGTTATCAATCTGAATTTTTTTAAAGCAGTTCCGTGATAGTTTTGCCTTTTAGTGATTACAATGACCATGGATAGGCTGCAGCACATCTTAGTTCAGCCTGCACAGGGATTTAGCTTCATATTTTTTTTTTTGAATTTCGATATTACGGATTAACTGCAGCTGAATTTTCTCCACAAAATAGAGTTGGGATTCACCGCGGTAGGGACGTCAATGAAGATGACTAATATCATTTCTAGTTTCTTATTTATAGTTCGACTCAGGAAATGCCTCATATGATGGTACAAAGAATCCTTTATGAAAATGACAAACGTATACAAATATGATCAGTATGGATATAATATGAGAATAAGAACATTTCAGAACCCACTACTATACCTATCAAACAACGCTGCATTTAAAGATAGCGCTAGATTGATGATCGTACCGTATACCCTGAAGAGTTTTTCACACAGGAGCTTGGACTATTCTTCCTATATTTCTATTCCTTTTTGTAAATTATTTTATAGAATCCGTGTATCGTAAAAAATTCTTTATTCGCCTACAGTCTTAATTGCGTTCATCAGCTTCCAATGGCTACGCACGTTCTTGAGTCGCTTCGGAGTGTCACAACTCACAGTATTTTATTGGGGCTTTTTCCCATGAAATTGGTTGCTAGGTATAACGGGCTGTAATTTTCACACTCGTTAGCGTTTAATGGACGTTTATGAATACCGCGGTTGTCAGAAACAGATAATAGAGTCAAACAGTTCGATGTTAGGTAAAATTTTAATCACTCGAGATGCAAAGTTCCGCTTTATGAAATTGTTAAACGAATGAAAGGTATTTTTTGTACACATTCATAGTGACATTTATTCGCAACAAAGAGTTTCAATGTTTTACCAAGTGAATGCGATGGGGCGGAATATTCAACAATAATTAACCAATTTATCAACTTTCGCTTCTGTTGATAAATTTGACGAAGTAAGCATCAATTTTTGACTGATATACGTCAAGCTACCGATGGAAATTGAGCCAGTAGGCGCAGTTCAGATATTAATTTAGCCTGGATGATTCAATTCATTCAAGTTCATTATTACTTATACTGCAATAAGGTTTATTAATAATTACAAATTGGATCACACATATAAACCAGAAACGCGTTAAGATGCACACTGCCCCATTTTAAGAAGACATATTGAAAAAAGTAAATAAAAATAAGAATTTCAGTACGTGCTATTCATTGCACGAGAGATATAGCACCCGTTGGTCCAGGTCTCGGGCCTTAAATATCCCGTAGCTGGATCATAATCAGCAAATATGTCGTCACCATTCCAACCGTCTGAAATCAATTACAGCTGTATTAAATACTAGAAATGTGACACGATCGGGCACTTAGCCTCTTGACTTACACTGCAAATCATCTCATAGTCCAACGTGAAGAATTCCCTGGCCGTGAATTGCAGAGGATTTTGTATGAGCATGAGTGAGAACGCTTGGATCTATCGGATGAAAAATACACAGGAATAGCATGTGACATGTCTAACGATAAATAGTTCTTGCTGATGTACCTCTTTCCTTACTTGTCGGTCACTCGTAGACCTGTCGAATTGGTGAATGATTTCTCCCATCTTCTGCGCCTGAAAAAGGTTTTTTCTCCGCGTTACGAAATGATAATCAAGATCGATGAATTTATAGAGGATCCGGATTCAGCATACCTGGGTACACGTCATTGAGCACACAGAGACGATGTAGAGGGTTTTTACGATGTAGAATATAAGCCATAATACAATAATTCCTAATGTTGTGATAAAAATTGTGGAGCGTTCCCATATTGGGGTCGAATCTACTAAACTATTGTAAACGATGTAGAGCCGTGTAGTGATCAGAATGAAGGTGATGATCATAGATAAAAGGATCTGCGTGCCGAACGCTTCGTTTATCATCCTGGCTGTACCGCATAGCTCTTCATGTATTTTTCTGTAGAAGATTCTAGTACAGTTGCAGTCACTGTAATTCTATTTATTGCTGAATTTTACCGATAAAGCACTACCTGCTATTGCGAATGAGTTGTATGATCCATTGCTTATGAGTCAATCTGAACGAGTGTAGATCCGCGTGGATCTCTAGTGTCATCGGCCGCAGCGAGCCATCTAATTCTAAGTCTTCGATGAATGAGTTTCTATTGTACTCTTGAGAACTGCACTGCATGAGATTCATGTTCAAATGTTCAAAACGGTTGCCAATATACCTGCATAAAAGACAGGAAGATTTGGGTAGCAGCGGCGGTATGCGATTTTTCAATTCTTTCAAGTACCTGATGAAGCTAGTGAAGGTGCAATCAACGATGTAACTGCAGGTTGGCGTATAGTGTACAATGAATAGATGACCAACTTGTTTCATCATAGAAACGTCACCATGGTTGGACACGTAGATCTCAAGAGCCAGTATAATTATCATATAGAGAGATGCACTAGTCAGTTGGATAATTTGATACCTATAGGTCAACCCGTATTCCTTGGGGATTTCATACTTGCCTAGCATCTCGTTCACTTTATTAAGCTTGCGTAGACTGGCCACCACTTTCTGAGGACGTGATAAGAATTCTTTTAATACTGTCTCTGCTTCCTGCGTTTGAGATTTTTTCTACAACTCACCTTTGACGCCATACGACCGAAGTATTGGAACACAAGGATGGATAAGATGCTACCCAAGATGAAAAGGCGATAGGAACCCAACAAAATCGGAGAGTTCTGCATTTGTGTCATTACGCTAGATTCTGCAAGTATGACAGAACTCGAAAATATAAAAGAATTAGCGATTGACCAGCAGAGAGATATCAAGGGTCGCGGGTACCCGATGGGATACTCAAGGATTCCCATCGCGAAAAGCCAGCTAGCCATAATCACCGATGACGTAGCATCACGAAGTGTTCTTGGTTCCGGGAACTTCATGTCGCACGATTACTCAGGCTGACCGTAGTCGGTCACTAGACTAACCCTGTAAGAAATTGTTAGGCTTGTGAAATTACCGATAAGTAGATTAACAACAACTTACGTGAAAATAATTTTTTATCTATTTCTAAAATCAAGCGGAAAGATAATCTGGGTATGCGTTAAGCCTTAAGGTATAAAAGACAATGAAATACCTTTTTGGTAGCGTAGATAGGTGCTGAGGTATCTGACAAATTGGTGTTGATTCGGAGTTGTAATAACCCTCGATAATCGATTGTGCAAACGGTTTGCTTCGACGATCTCGGCCATATGTTGTACAAGCAAATTCCAGCTCACAATCAGTGATTGATGGAGCCAAGCATAATCGACGTAAATTGACTTTGGAATCTTGACAGAAAACTGGCAACGGGTTTGTCATCAATTCGAATTGATACATTATTATGTTTCATCAACGAAATCGTACGGAAATATAGTCTGAGCTTTCTATAATTATCATATTTATAGAAAATGAGGAGATACACAGAGAAAATTAATCAACAAATGACCTAAAAATTGGCATGGAATATGTATCCTCTTTTTAGAGAGATTTGGTCCAGACCTGTATCTCCGATAGTCGATTCACCATACTAGGGCTGACCTCGTGAATTAGCATATTAAAGTTTCATATTTTATTTTTGAAGGTAAAAGCAAGTGTTCGGGGGGGGGGGGGGGGGGGGCTTAACTGGTAATACTAATAAATATAACAGTGTGCAGGACCATTGAGGAGGTCTGATTTCTTCAGAGAAGTCAGAAGGCTAAGCACAAGTTATGGGATTGACACCTACATAACGTGATGGGAAAGCAGGACTTATTATATCATATGGAGAAGTAGAATATGGGGTGTAGGTACTGACGAAATGGTGAATGAATCAGTTTAGTTAGATCTAATTCGTCAACAGCACGAGGCATTTGGACGCATTTGGATCATAAACATCAGATAAGTGGTGACCGTCCCAGACATCTGAAAGAAATAATACGAGAACAGAGAATGGTACAGCCGCATCTCACTGAGTTATGGAAACTCGAAGTTTACCGCGCGAATCATCGTCTCATCCAGAGTGAAGAATCCGCAGGCCGTGAATTGCAGAGGGTCCTGCATTAGCTGGAGCGCGAAGGCGTGAATCTAGCACAGGACGTAGAGAATAATTAAATGATGGATAACTAACAACTGTATGAGTGAGTGAATATTTCTCGTTACTCTACCTCCTCTCTTATTTCATCGGAGGTAGTTGGGTTGACCAGTTCGTGGATTCGTTCTCCCGTTTGGTGCGCCTGGAATAGAATTTTCACTCTATTATTCTGGCCTGTGGGCAGATGCTCTCCTTGAAGAAATGAGCATATGACGTGTACCTCAGAAGATGCCATCGAGCAGGCAGAGATGGTGTAGAAAATTTTCATCATGTGGAATCCAATCCAAGGTAAATCGCAAATAATTTTGATCTTCACATCCGACGTGATTGTGAACGAATTGAAGAGAAAAATGTAGGTGTTGAACAGTACGGTAGTGAGTACGGCTATCCCCGTGGCCATGGATGTAAGAATCTGGAGGCCGAATTCTTCATTCAAGTTCTTGGCCGTGTCGCAGAGATCATGATGTATAATCCTGTGGAGAGCGCTACAGTTCCTGTCACCGAACGGCTATCGGAGAATCTTATTTATTGAACATACTTGGCATTCTGTAAGATGCGCATAGTCCACTGCTCATTTGCACCTGCAACGTATCGTGAGTGCACGTGATTTTCAAGTATCGTCGGCGTAAGCCGCGAAATGTACGACCGGTCGTCTGAGCCCTCGGGGAACGGCTGCACGTTTGCATCTTCGATACTCAACTTTTCAAGATACGTATTTAGGTGTCGAAAACGATTTCCGATGTATCTGTGCAAAAAAAAAAAAAAACAAGATGTGGATAGAAGTGCGATGATGTATTTATGAGCCTTTTGCCATACCGAATGCAGATCGTGAAGGTGTAGGTCTCAAAGAGACTGACGTATATTACATACTGCCCGCTGATAATGGGACCAATTAGCGCCATTGGTGCATCGTCATACATGAGTATGATAGGAACGAGTGTAATCGTCAACACAAAGAATAGAGCCCCAATAATATGGATAATTTGAGACTTAAAAGCCGACCCGTATTCCTTAGGAATCCCAAACTTGTTCAGCATCTCGTTTATTCTGTCAATTTCGCAGAGGGAATCCACGACACTCTAGAAACCGAACAGAAATTTGATACACACCTACGCATTCGTGATTTCTTACTACTATCGCAATTGTTCTTGACTGACCTTTGATCTTACTTGCCCGAGGTATAGGGACGTGGTGGTATAAATCGTTAAAACAATCACATATATTGGGTAGGTGGTTTTACTGAAAGCAGGGATTTCCTGATCCGATAAATTGCTGAGTGTTACAAGGTTGATGAAGTACAAAAAAAGGATGAGAATCGTGCCGGACCAGCATAGAGACAAAAACCTCCGTGGACGGCCTGTGGGATACTCGAAGGTCCCTATTCCAAGAGCCCATCTGATGATAGTCACTGGTGACGTAGCACCGCGAAAAGTTTTCGGTTCCGGGAATTTCATTTTCGCACTATAACAGAGGGTTGTACTCAACACCCGATGTTAGCCACAGGTTACTAGACTTTGCTTTCGAATTTAATTAGCCGCTTCTGCCCATGAACTTTCGATTTAACCTGATCCTATTGCAGGTGGTGGATTTGGTGTAGCTCTTCTTTCTCGAATACTAATTATATCAGTAGAAGCCGGCAGTTAGCCTTCCCGTTAGCAGGTAGCCTGGCGTCTGCTGGGGTGGTGAGGGCTGGGTGCTCAGATAGTCCTGAACAATCGATTGTTCGAAACCCTCACCTCCGAATATTGGAATGATGTCACAGAAGCAAAAAAAAAAAGTTCTGTCGACTATCTGTAATGTGATGCAGATCCACCTTGAATTCACTCCGGATGCTATAGAAGCAGATGAAGAGTGACGAGTCACTATATTATAGGTGTAATTATTGATCTGAAATTTTCCGAGTAGATTCGAAATACCTTTGACTATCGCGAAAACTGTGATTATGTGTACAAAAATTTCTGTCCGGTATACAGAGGGACTTAATTTGATCATTTCATTTCGAAACTTGATTTCACAAAGAGCTAGCGATTTTCTTACTCTCATACCTGATAACTGCAGCAACGACAGTCGAAGAGGGTGTATAATCGGTAATAGCCGATATGCTCTTATTGCAAGAATCTAAAGACCGAATCACAAGAGCAGGACACACCGCATTTATGTTTATATAAAATGTAATAAAACCTGAGTTCAATAAAACGAAGTAGATGATAATAGCTGTACGTTGAGGACTCATTTTATTAATTGTATTACAATAATGTCTCGTTATGTCATCATTTTAGAACTAATTAATAATCGATTAAAAAATGGTTGTTTTATTTCTTGAATATTTAGCAGTTGTTTTATTAGTTGTATAGGAGGATAGTAAAAAGTCTACAAGTGTGCAAGTACGGCAGGAACAACCCCTTGTTGCGTGGCATAGTTATTTTGTTAGTGTCAAAAAGAAATATCGTAAATATTTTATTGCAATACATGAACTCACTATAATATTCATTAATTGCAGAGAACGCAGGACGTACGTGCCAGTATGACAAGACTAATTCATCTCGATGTTATCGGATCGTACGCATCGGTCAGAACCGATGTAATATCGCTGTCCATCAGGCCGGCTCCGGTGTGTTGTATAATTTATTCATTGCTAATAAACTTGATATATTACCAAAGGTGAGATAATCGTTATTTGAATATGTTTCCGCAACAGTCAACATCGATCATTTATTTTCACACAAAGATCATAAGTCCATACGATTCCACCCGTTATTGGTATTAGGTGATTTATACTTGTTAGACTGATAAAATATTTACTAGCTACTACTTATCGTTAGAAATAGATTCAATACATACTTTGGCAACAATTATTCAACTATATTATATTAACACTCGATTTGAAAATCAATTGAATAAAACTTGCTGCATCGTCCGTATGTGCATTGCTATAGCAATGTGTGGCTGTCCAATATATCTTGGTCGACAATTTAAGGATAAGCTTTTCTAAGCCTCCCCCCCTCCCCCCCCTACACAATATCCGAAAATTAAATTTCTCGGTTCATCTTCATGTTCAAATGTATAATTATAATGACTGGACTGCAACAGTTTCTCGTGTAAGAGTTGGATAAGAAAAATGTGAAAGTGTCTGAATGAGACGAAACAGTCGTCAATCCTGAAATTAGTTTATTAAACGACACCATAAAACGCACAACTTTTTCATCCACATATTTAATAATTATAAGAGGTTCATCTCCAGAAAGTTGAAATGTATTTAAATTGTAGAATTGGTGGTCAAATTTGTCACGCTATTCACATCAGGCTTAGAATCGTAGACTGCACCACGCATCTGAATCATCATCACCAAATACGTCGTCACCGATCCAACCATCTGAAAAATAATATAAATAGTAAATACTAAACGTGTAGCTCGCAGTATTTTGACTTTGAGTTACCTACCCCGCGAATCACCGTATAGTCAAGAGTAAAGAATCCGTAAGCCGTGAACTTCAGAGGATCTTGCATCAGTTGAAGCGTAAAGACCTCGATCTAACACATGGAATATCATTCCAATGATTACAGTATTGACTGCAATTTACAACAAATATTTCTTATTAATCTCACCTCAGCTTGTATTTCGGTGCTAATATCTGGCTTATCCCGATCGTGGATCACTACGCTGGTCTGCTGTGCCTGGAAAAGAGTTTCTCCGTGTTATAACAGTAACGATTGTAGTCGATGTAGGTACTAGAATCGAGTGAAATATGTCAATTTCAGGATGTACCTCACTAGAAACCGTCGAACAACAATAGACGAGGTAGTAGATCGCTGTTATATAGCTGAAGAGCGAACAGCAGATTGGAATCAACTCCATGATTGCTGGACCGACATTCGCCGCTGTCGAAGCCATCAAAATTTGGTAGATAGTGAACAGAAATGCAGTGAGGTTGCAGAAGGTTATTCCCATGAAAAAGATGATGTGAATACCAAATGCTTGGTTCATCTCCATGGCTGTGATGCACAGGTCACGATGTATGCTCCTGTAGAAAGAAATTGTTCGGGGTTCCCTTAAATTACAACTTAAGTATGGTAAAACGTACCTGGCTTCCCGCAAAACTTGCACTGTCCACTTCTGGTTTGTAGCCTTAATGGGTCGAAGGCCCCCATGGATTTCACGCGTTATTAGAAAGAGCGTCGACTTGCGGTAGTCCGAATCCTGAAGGAACGACTTGTCTCTTCCGTCAGAAATCGACTGAAGGAGATGCGCGTTTAGATGTTCAAACCGATTACCGATGTACCTGTACATATAAACGGCAAGAAATCGTAGTCAAAATATATAGTGCGATAATAAATTTGAGCATTTATTGTCGCACCTGATACAGCCACAGTAAGTGCACCCGACGACGCAGATGAAAATCTGCTGATAAAGGAAGCCGAGACAGAAAGCGATGTCAGACGTCTGCCAGATAAAAGCGTTGTCTTTGACGATAAAATTAACGACTGAAGTGACGATAATCTGTATGAGACATACGGCTAGTTGTTTTATCTGGTACTTGTAAATAATCCCGTAGTCCTCAGCGATTCCGAATTTCCTCAGGTTTTCATTCACGAAGCCGATCCGACGGTGGAAGGTTTTAATGGTCTGAAACATTACAAAAATCGTGAAAAACTTTCGTTACTACCTCTCGATAATAGGATATCGACTATATACTGACTGACCTTTCCCTTCCAAGGCATGACCATTGCAATGATGATAAAGTTCACACAGCAGCAGCTACTTAAATGGTAGTTGTGCAGTGTGTCCCTGGACTCCGATATGAAAGAGATTACCGGAACCTGAGCCGTGCTGGCCAAGAACACATATAGAATGAGATGACTGATGGACCAGCAAAAAGATAGCATAGGATGCGGATGCCCAATTGGATATTCTAAGATTCCTATGCCGAACATCCAGCAACTGCGAATCGTCGGAAGGATGGCACCGCGAAAACTCTTTGGTTCCGAGGACTTCATTTTCTGACTCGTTCCGCTCTGTAATTATTCTGTGTGAGAACTTCATTGCCTTTGTTTTCACACAAACCGTGTTTAGCAAAGTCCATCTTTCTTCATGCTAAAAATTTTCAACAAACTTTCATCTATGGATGCATACCGCCTTTTCAGGACTCCAAAAACTTGATCCATACATTTTTCGGTATAGGTACGAAGTGATGAAGGATTAAAACTGTTCCGTACGGTCGAGAATGGAGAAATCACAGATGAGATGAGTAGTGAATTTAGAAAATTTGCGATAGCGAAAAATATAATAATTCGCCTTTGGTATTAACCCAAGAATGGAATGAATTATGTATCTCAAAAACGTGCTGCTTCTGGACGTCGAAAATTCCGATGGCTTGAATGTTCGAGTTTTTACGTGGGAACACTACGGTGACGTCCACACAGCCGAGTAATCGTCAACTATAGGTACATTAAATTTATTTTACCCTTGTTATTAACGGCACTTGTCCATTAACTATAATTATCGAATCGAAGCAAGTGCTGTAGATGTCAAGTTAATAACGATGATATGAAGTAGCACAATGTCCATCATCAGATTAAGCTTCCAATTTTCATCATATTGTATCAGAAATTCAGAATATGTAATGCGCAATTTACTGAGTACCTACAGGCAGGCCTTTGTTATGTCAGATATCACATGTATTATTAATTAATTGCGGCAATTCAAATAACAACAAGTGATTATTTCCGTCACAATTATAAATAATACGCCGAATCGAACTGGCAACAGATTGATCTCGATGCCAAACCGATTTTTACTATTATTTCATACAGAAGAAAACATTTATTTATATAGTAAATGTACATATTTCTACGAAAATTCACTGGAAGAAAATAAAGCACAATTCATACGGAGTCAATTGTAGTGGGTTTTGGATGAGCTGCATCGAAAATGTGCGAACCCATAAACGGTATGTGCAAATTGCAAATTGCCGGAAATACATTCAACACGATAGAGGATTTTTGACATCATTCGGAAAACATACTGTGTCACAGTATTAAATAAACTATGTTCACCCGACAAAACTCTTATACTAGTTATCTATTAGTAGTGAAATAAATTTCAGGAAATTACAGAATCGAGAAACTGACTGTTATCTGAATATTTAGCTCATTGTCAGACTTGAGAATTGAAAATTACCATAAATCATTCACGTTGGGGAGACTATATGTATTTAATAATATGTTCTTGCATTACCTTCCTGAGATTTTCGGGATTAGATTCACTAAACTAAGCAGATTCACTCGCAGGTGAACGGGTAGTAGACAAATAACGGGGCAAACGTAGCTTCGGATTAAACTTTTATTTTGCAGTTCAATGGATTGCAATACATATAGTACTAGAGATATGCTTACACATGTGACTTTAATAATTGGTTGGAACAAAATAATGATCTTTACCACAATTACAGTATGACTGTTTGCAATTACAAAAATGGCTTTCGGCATAGGATGCTATTAGCTCTAGATTTATCCTGCGATAGACACAATCTCGGCCTTCATATTCAACGATCTCATTGCTTTGTTGTACCAAAATCCGGTACACCCATGTTTTGCACGACCATGATCAAGTACATAGCCACAGTTACGAAAATCTGAAAGAGAAAAAGGCAATGACCACTAGTTTAATAAAATATAGTATTTAAAATAGGCTGTGGGAGTAGATATGATTCGATTCAATTAAATGGCATCTAGCATTATTCGTTCCCATTATATACTCTCAACGGAGCATTGCTAGTAATGGGTTATAGGGAAATACTTGTCAGCCCCTTCCAGTCTTGTATTTCAATTCACCTGCTGAAGCATTGAGTAATCCAGTGAGCATAATCCATGAAGAGTCAATTGGAGTGGGTTTTGGATGAGCTGCATCGAAAATGTACGAACCTGTAAATGTATGTGCACATTGAAAATCGCCAGAGATGACCAAGCTAATATACCTCTGACTCGATCCAGAATTCCTGACATTCATTCGGATTAAATATACATACCTATAACGGTAACCAATTAATTGTAAACTGTACTAGATAATTATTGCCAAGTCCACTCAGTGATTGCAATTTCAATTGCGTGAATTATGAATTGCTGCCGGTAGCATGATTATTTCTGAAGAATCACACAAATGCAAACAGGCGCACGCACCTCTGATCGAAGAGACGTAATGGGATAAAGATGCAATGCAATCCCGCAGGTTCGATGCGCCTGCAATTAAAGTCAAGCATTAACGGTGAATTCGATCGGGGACATTGAACTCTGCAAAAATACTCACTTCAGTGGTCAGCGACACCGCAGAGCGAACAAGCATAAATAATCTACAGCTGAAAAAGAATGCTATCCAAAGAGGCTGAATAAAGTGGATATCGGTAAATGCTCGAATTCCATGGAGTGATAGAATGATGTACATCGTGTAGAATTGGAGCGTCAATATCCATGTGGAAAAGACGGTAGAAGTAAGATTGGCCGCCGCATTGATTCGGTTCCAATCTTCTGCCACACGAGACAAGCGTGTATACATTTTTCTGTAGGACCAACAATTTCATAAATCGATATGAGGAAGTTTGGGTTAAGTATATAACGCCATATCGTATGTAACGTATTGTATGCAGAAGAGAAGAACAAGAAAAAAGGTATAATATAAGAATGATTAAAAAACCCTGGTTGGTCATCCGCCGGCACTGACTGTGAGCTCTACTCCTGATCATCCTACATATTTTGTTTTTTTTTTAATGAAATTTGTTTCGGACACCTACGTATAAATACTAGCAAAATTTTTATTTTTTGAATTCTAGCTGTTTCGAAATTGCGTTCAACCTACCTGACGGAGTACAGTATTTCTCTCTTTCGTTCGTCTTTCAGAAAAACATCAACCTGGACCAAATTATTCTCCGTGTTCTGTGAATCGTACGAATGTTTTACCCTCAGTGATTCTAGCAGTGTATTCAAATCTTCGAAAAACATCGTAATCATCCTACGTTCAATACAAATTTAATGGCAGATTTATTTAGACCAGCAATCTTCTCATATTATACTTCGATACAGATGTCTTCATCTGTTCGCACGAAGGCGATGATCAGAGTCAGATCGATTTCTTAGGAATAATTATTCTAGCGATCCATTGGTACCTAGTTGTTTCGTACGGAACTTGAGACATTTATATTTCTTCGGGAAAAATTGTTTTGATCCAATTTTTGACTATCGACCAATCCGAAGTTGGAACCGTTTGAAATCGAAAGATTGAGTTGTGATTTTTACTCTTTAAATTTTATACTTACACACAAAATTCCAAATAGTAAATACGGTCTCAAACGGACCATCATACTATTCGGAATGATTGAAATTTCTAGGCAGGCTCGCAGCCCACGATAATTCGAAGCTTATAACACTCTAACTTACTCGGTGAAATTGCAGAATATGATTTCGTTGACAGTCGAGATAAGACATGCATACTGCATGATAAATATTCTAGAAAACAACGACAATTTCTCTACGGCTTCCAGAGTCTGCATTACAGCGGAGAACTCATGAATGACGATTATAATTATCGTCAGGACCAGGATTCCAAGCCGCCAGATTTGGGATGTCAAAAAACGTTTGTACGAGTGGACGACGCCCATCCTCGTCATGATTCCGTTGACGTCCTCAAGTTCCGTTACACAACAGCTACGTTTCTGTAAATTTTCAAATGTGCGTCGACGTGATTTTCAGCAGAAGAGTTCGGAAATTAACGTCATGTTATCAATGAGAATTGATCTGCTAACTACTTGTTCCGAATTCGAAACTTCTTGCAGTTCTCCTAATAATCATTTAAGTACTGAACAGCAAGAAATTTATCTTCAATTTGACTAACGCGTTCGCATTACCTACTTAGAGTTACCGAAAATATTAGTCTCTAAATTTTCGTGCGAATTGTAAAAATAATCATACGGGCTCTGAGTTGCAATCAGCTCAATGATAATCTCACTTTGTTCAGAATCGTGCCAGTTGATTTCACTCGGATCGAACAACAATACTAAATTGAGAAATTAACATGATTTCATAATTATTTTCATTAGAACGTACCTAAAACTCGGATAAGCTAGTAACTATTACCTTATTACGAACGATGCTGACGACGATGACAACGCTGACGACGACAGAGCTCAAGGCACAATATGTGCCATACATGAAATTAACCAAACGGTGATCAACGTGCAATTTCACTTGTACCATATTATTGAAGTTTGCAAAGATTACACATATTGCGTGAAAGGTACATAACGTAGAGGAATAAAGGGAACTAAGCATCGTTCTTTTATGTCCAACTGGATACTCGATTACACCCATTCCGACAAACCAGGAGATCAGGATTATGGGTAGTAACGTACTCCTTACATCTTTGATATGGTAAAATGACATACTTTGCTTCGTGTTTTCTTTTGAAACTTCTAGCACGTCTTTACTGAGGTGAAACCAATAACTAGAAGTACAGGCCGAGCTTCTGGAACCGTTCGATAATTTCTACCCCTCTTCGCGCCTAATGGGCGCACCGGGGTCGTCGGATATAATTAATCTATAATTCCAACCGTATGTATGGAACGATGTGTATAGTTTTCAATCTACTAGTGGAAAGCTTGTCCTCATTTATCTTCAACGAGAATCTATATAATTTCGAGCTTCCATCACATTCAACTGTCAGATAAAACGAAGTCTATAATAAATCATTTTGCAATTTTTCTAATTCTTCTTCAAAATGTGATAATGCACTCTTCAATTTTAAATCGAGATAAAAATTATAATGGATTATAGAATCATGGAATTGATGAATAAATACGTTGAATACGACACTAAATAATCATATACATCATTTGTGATTGCGTGACGATGAATGTAATAATGGAGATAATCCACTCTTAGATTAGGTCCGCCTCAATGTCCATGTATTTTTTCCAACCGTACGAACCTCCCAGCAATCAACTTCACGAAGAAAAAATTATCGAATGCTCCAGGATTTTTCTTTATTATTATTTATTATTTTCATTTTCCTCACATTTTTATTATTATTTTTCAGTCCTATACATTGCAATATATCAGTTGATTTAAAAAATTGGCTGGAACAATATAATAGTCTTCACCACAATTAGGGTATGACTGTTTTAAATTATAAATGACTTTTCGCGTCGCTTGCAAATAGCTGTAGACTTATCCTGCTATAGATGCAATCTCGGACTCAATTTTCCATGACTTTACTGCTCTGTCATATTTAATTCCGGATCACCCAAATTTTGTATGAACATGACCGCGTACGTAGTCACAATTACGAAAATCTGCAAAGGAAAAACGCAATGACCAAAAGTTTGACAAAATTTTTGAAATAGGCTGTGGGAATAGACATGACTCATCGTCAATCATCCAGCATTATTCTTTCGGTTCATACTCTCAGTGTAGCATTGTCAGTAATCGATTGAAGGAAAGTACTTGTTAAGGCCCTCCGGCTCTTGCATCTCAATTCACCTGTTGAAGCATGGAGTAATCTAGTGAGCATAATCCATAGAGGGTCAAATGAAGTGGGTTTTCGATGAGCTGCATCGAGAATGTGCGAACCTGTAAACTATGCGCACATTAGAAATCGCCAGAGATGACGAAGGTGATATACCTGGATTTATAACATTCGTCTGAAATATGTATGATTGTGATTAATAAATTATGTACAGTACTAGGTGATTATTGCCAAGTCTATCCAGTGATAACGATTGAAATCGCATAACTTATACGTCGCAGTCGGTATTGCACGATTATATCTGAAAAACTGCACAAATAAAAACACACGCACGCACCTCTGATCGAAGAGATGTAATAGGATAAAGATGCAGCGCAATCCCACAGGTTCGATGTGCCTGAAATTAAAGTTAAGTGTTAACGTTAAAACAAGTTAAACTTTGCAACGATACTCACTTCAGTGATTAGCGATACCGCAGAGCGAACGATCATGAACAATTTGCCGATGAAAAAAATCGCTGTCAGAAAAGACTGCATAAAGTAGGGATTTATAATTGCTGAAGAGTTACTGAGTGACAGTATGGTGTATATAAAGTAGATTTGGAGCGTGAGTATCCACACGGAGAAGATGACGGAAGCAAGGTTGACCATTGCATTGATTTTGTTCCAACGTTTCGTTACACGAGCCAAGCGTGTATAAATTTTTCTGTGGAATGAAATATTTCAGAAATCGATATTAGAATATTTGGGTATGTATACAACACTGTGTCATATGTGAAGCGATGCCTGAAGAAGAGAACAAGAACAGAGTCTGATATAGGAGTAAATCAAAGACCCTGGTTGGTCATCCGCTGGCACTGAAGCTCTATTCCTAAGTCATTTTCTATATGTATTTTGTTTAATTATCAAATTTATTTCGGACACCCACGTAAGTACAAACAAAATTTGTATTCTTGAAATTCTAGCTGTTTCTGAATTGTTTAACTCACCTGACGGAGTACAGTATTTCTTTCTTTCGTTTGTCTCTTGCGACAGCATCAACCTGGACCAAATTATTCTCCAATATGTTATGTGAATCGTACAAATGTTTTTTTCTCAGTGATTCCAGGAGAGCATTCAAATCTTCGAAACACACCGTTATCATCCTGCATTCAATACAAATTCAATGGCGAGTTTTTTTCGGACTTGCAGTCTATTCATTATATCTCGATGAAAAAATGTTCATTCTTTTCGATCCAAGCGCTGTTCTGATTCTCCGATGGGTCCTTATTATTACTATACGGCTGCAACTTCGAATTAGATCGATTTCTCTACAGACTCACGAAATTTATGATACCTGCACATATCAATCTCTTCATGTGTACAAAACTATTTTTGCAATCCTATGGTGGCTGCAACCGTACGAAACTCTAAAGCTTCATGTCTCTTCGAAAGAATTTATTTTGATCCAATCTTTAGCAATCGATCCAACTCGGAGTCAGCGCCATCAGTCCAGTAAAAATGTCCGAAAGTAAAAACTTTTTTTTACTGAAGCTAGGTGAATTGATCCTGAATGATACCCCAATGAAATTTGTGCCCCCACCTCCCCAGCAACCCTTCGAATCAGGGGATGAAAGGCTTAAAATCTCAATATCTCGGAAACTAACGTCCCGATGGTAAAATGTTCGAAACAAAAGTTGTTCTGAATAAAAAAATACTTCGAATAATTCTATGCTGTCGACGATATTAACAAGCCAACTCACTCGTTGAAATTGCAGAACATGATATCGCTGACAATTAATATGGAGTATGTATACTGGGTATGAAAAATGCTGGGAAAATTGTAAGATTTCTTCATGATTTTTTCGGATGATATACAAGCAAAGTATGTAGTAATGCCTATTAGAATCATCATAACAAATAGGGCTCCAAAGTGCCAGATCTGCGATACCAAGAAACGTTTGTACGTGCGGATGACGCCCATTCCCATCATGATTTCGTTGATGTCTTCTAGTTCCGTTATACAGCGGCTACGTTTCTGTAAATTTTCAAGTGTAAATTGGCGTGATTTCGAGCAGAAGAGTCCGGTGAGTTATGTCGTGGTATCAATGAGAATTGGTCTGTTAACTACTCGACTTGAATTGGAAATGTCCTGCAGTTTTCCTGACAATTATTCAAGTTAACGTTTCAATTCCGAAATGCTGAATGGCAAAAAGGTGATCTTGAATTGGACTGAAACGTTCACATCACCCATTCGGAGCTGCTGACGATGATAGTCTTTCAATATTTGACGCAAATTGTAAAAATAATTATCTTGGATCTTGGTTGCAAATCAGCTCAATTAAAATCCAGATTTTACAAGAATCGTAGAAGTTAAAATGACTCGAATCCATTAACAAAACAAAACTGAAAATATGTGGATGAAAAATTGCTGAAATATCACCTTGTTACGAATGATGTTGACGATTATAACGAGGCCGACGATGATGACAAACGAGCCATAATATGCGCTGTAGAAAACACTAAGCAAATTCGAATCGATTTGCCAAATCACTTCTTTGATTTCCAAGTATAAAAAGAATGCACATATTATATGGACAGTATATAATGTTGAGGAATATAGGAGTCCAAGAAGTACTCTTCTTTGTCCAGCTGGGTACTCGATTACATCTATTCCAACGAACCAGGAAATCAAAGTTATAGGAAGCAAGGTACTCCTTACATCTCTGGTGTGGTAAAATGACATATTTCGCTTCGTGTTTTGGTTTCGAACTTCAGTCACGTTCTTACTGAGGTGGAACCAATTACTATAAGTAGAGGACGAACTTCTGGAACCGTTCGATAATTTATACCCCTTTTGGCGCTCAATGGGCGGGCTTAGGGTAATTATATAGCTATAATAATTGTGTATTGCCAATGTCACCAATTGCTGATTACTAATTGCGACTATACATGTAAAACACTGTAGGGTTTTACCTACTTGTGTGCGAACTAGTATTAATCATCGTCCACGAGGTTTTCGATAATCTTGATCTGGTATCTCACAATTAGTAAAATACCTGCTTACATAGGTTCCTCAAGAGCATAATGCATTGGCTTACATTTTCCGAATCCTCCTTCAAAATGTAATAACGCATTCTGTGATTTCGGAATGGGAGGTGCATTCCCAATTTTCAGCACCCATTACTGAAGTTAAGGAAACTCTTTACATCGTGCAGCCTACATAAATTATAATGTCGACATGTGACCCGACTATGGCTTTGCACATGATATTAATGAAACAGGAAGGAAAGAGATTACCACAGTTACGCGGATAAGATTTAGCACCATGGTATCTTTTTTTAATATTTTTCACTCTCAGTTACATAACGTGATAAGTATTCGACGGAGTAAGTATGTAATTCTCGATTTCATCTCGTATGAACAGTGATCAGTTTTACAAGCCTCACTCCAACAAGAAATTTTCTTTTTCGATTTCTAACAGTTTCGAAAAAGCACAGTAACTATTGAGAACTGTGCCTTAAATGTAATAGATGTATTGAACGATACTATGGTAAATTCTACCAAAGGAAATAGGTCGACAGTTCTTATTATCTCTTCACTAATCGGACTCATTTGTAGTGGATCACGATATCATCCAACTCCGTCATCTTGATATTGAGTTTCTAGAAATTGCGTAGCTCTGATGACGTGTTGAACCATTTCTGACAGTTTTCAATAATCACCATAATCAAGTCGATAATACAATCAAAGATTCGAAAAATGTACATTCAATTTATATTAGTAGATTCGATTGAGTCGAAGCATTCGCTGCTAAACTCGTGGAAATATTCGTCACAATTTCTGGGACGTAGATGTTGCACTTCTGAATCATAATCAGAAAATACGTTGTAATTCAAAAGTAGATGAAGATGGAAAATTTTTTATTCTTGGAGAAGTCGTCGGATGCGATTCCAAACGTTTTATACAGTGTGTGTTTGTACTAGAACGACCAAATACGTGGCTATACTTGCAACGACCTGAAACATAATGGCGAAAATCGAGAAGTAAACAGTCAGCATCATTTTCAATGATCAGGCAAGGCTCATGTATTACCATCTGCAGCAGAGAGTGATCCAAGTCGAGTAATCCACCAGCAGAAAGGCGAAGTGGGTTCTGGATTAGCTGCAATGCAAATTCATTGACCTATGAAAATAAATGTGCATTTGAGGCGCAGGTCAGTTAGGAAACACATTCTATTAATGCATCTATTTTATCAAATTGCTGACTGCATGCCATGATATGAGTTTCCTCTTTGGAGGTGCTAAGATTGATGGAATAGTCTTCTTCTTCTATTGGCAAACTGGAGGTACTCACCTCCAAGCGAAGAAATGCAATGGGCTGAAGATGGCTCAATAGGATTTTGCCAGTTCGCCGTGCCTGCAGCGATCAATACTATTAGTTATATTATATCGTGAGTAAAGTAATGCGCTTCACCTTTGCGAATTTTATTGGAGTTACCTTAGAGATCATCGCTGCAGCGGGCCAGACGATAATGCATAATTTTGCGATCTGGTAGATTATAAACTGTATACCTTGAAAACAAATCCAGCCGTCACGCGATCTCGTTAAACCAAAATATACGTGGTATATGTTGAAAGTTTGGACCGTCCCCATCCATATAGCAATGATAATGGAGGACAGGACATGCATCCCATTCAATTTGGTCCAACGATTCGCTAGGTTGACCAGGCGAGAATAGATTTTTCTGTCAAACATCCAGACCGTTAAATTTTTGTTTAACAATACTTACAAGTAGATCAATTGATTTTTTAAACCTACCTAATGCGCCGTAACTTCTCCAGCTTCTTTTTATCTTCTAGGACCGCGTCAACCCGGATCAAATTACCCATCCTGGTATCATAATCGTCCGGATTTTTTATACTCATTGATTGTAAGAGTGAGTTCAAATCTTCAAAAGACTGCGTCATCACCCTGTAATCAGTTGAACTTCAATGGTAGTTCGGTTGCGATGTATAAAGTATCATATCTGTAAAATTGTGACTACTGCATGCAATTTTTGGTGTGCCTTTGTACAGACGGACAGTGCTTGTTTTTAAACTGATCAACTGAACTCACCTGTTGAAGGTAGAAAATGCAATATCTCCGAAAGCCGATATGTATGTCGGATAGATGAACGTAAACCACAATAGACTAGTATTAAACATTCCACGCGAAGTAACTGCCATGAGAAGATGATCCGAAATGCTTGCGATAGAAAAAATGAACAAGGTGCCAATGAGCTGCCATGATCGTTGCATTGAGGAGAATTGGTGGGAGCGAGCAGCACGCATTGTTTGCATGATTCCATCAATATTCATGAGTTCCGAAACGCAGTGATTGTGCTCCTGGAAATTTGAAAATCCCTGTAATCGCGGTATGATCGTTTGTAAAAGGCAGGTAATCGAGTAGCTATAAGCTCTACATGGAGAGTGACTGCGTCATAATTAGCAAAAAACTTTCAATCCGAGGTCTTTTTATTCCCATTCAAAATTTCACCTCGCATTAACTCACCTTACTGTGAATCATGTAGTTGACAAGATTACCGGTGATTATCACAAAGCTTACAAAAGGTAATGAGCAGAAGGCAAATTTAGCCGTAGAAGAATATGTGATTTCAGAGATTGTTAAAACTATACTCGAAGAAACGACGAGAATAATTCCGTATCCGACGGAGATCGTTAGAGAAAAAATTAGACCAAGAATCCTTCTCGGACGTCCAATTGGATACTCGATCATTCCCATTCCAAGAATCCGATATAAAAAGAATGTCGGAAACAACGCGCTCTTCAGGGTCTCTGGTTCGAATATGGCCATGTTTCCTTCTAATTATGGATTTCGAACTTCAGGTGTGTTTCGATTGAGACCTAGTCAACTACTGAACGCTACTGTCCAGCGTTTGTACCCTATCGTCGTCCATCCCCCACTATTCATTCGATCAATCGTCTCAGAGCCTTTTTACGAAATTCATTGACACTTTGAACGACGTGTACGTTTACTAATTTTTCGATATAGTATGCGTAAAATTTCATTTTACGCACACTGTGTCGAAAAATATCGTATGAAACTCGTGCATAAAATTTTTACGCACTTGTTGCATAATATACTATACTATTATACTACAGCATGTATGTTCAAGGGAGTTACTAAAAACGTATCGTCATCGATTGAGAACATGGCGGGTAAAGGTGGACGTTGTTGGAAACTCGAACATTAACACATTTTTCTGATTTTTCGTATTTCATCATCAAACTGAAATAAAGTAGATTCGGATCTTACGAATGCTGTGTACAAAAAAAAGTGGTTCGGTTGAGAATTTTCTTTATTTTCAACGAGAAATCGATGCATGGTAATAATTGATAAGGCATATTCACCAAAAATTCATTAGGCACTCTCTGACACACAAAATATGGAATTCGATTATCAGTTCCAAGGTACGGTACGAGCCCCTAGCTAGACTGAAATTCCCAAACTTCCATGACCCCCAGAACACTACATTAAATTACTCTAATGTGTTATTGACCAGTCTTCGTTTCAAACCCATCTTTTATACGCCGTGTGTCTGACACGTTGATAAAAATATAGTAAACATATGGTCGATTATGACGTTAAAGTGGATTGTGAAATTTTTAAGTCATATTACACTGGCACACATTAAATTGAAACACGAAGCACAGCTGTAACGCTTATCACCCTGTTTTACATGACGAATTTTCGCCAGGAAATCTGAAGATTTAGATTGAGATGAAAGTTAAATAATTTATCACGTCTATTCAATATAAATAAACTGCTAAAACACACGGTGTAATTTTATGCCGCTGTCACTGTCGCAGTTTGTTCAATTACAAACGCTTCTGTGAGCGCGGTGTGCTAATATTAATTAAAGCAGCTATCATTAAACTGTGACAAAATTACTTTAATTTTAGAAAAAGTCTGAGTTTATGGCAACGATTCGCTCTTCAATTTCGGAAAACGGCTTAAGTTGCGGTTTTATTGGGTGAATCGGTTTGCGCAGGGGAGCGGCTATCACTCATTTGGATAAGAATCACCAGGTAGGTTGTTATAGAGCCGACTACCTGAAAAATGTATGAAACACAAATTCTCAGAAAATACTACCGGCGTGTGATTATATCTTTTCAAATTATTTGCAATGTAAACGTATCAGGGATTTGTCCACATGCAAATACACTACGAAGAATTGAAAACACCTACCCCTTGAACGTAGGTATAATCCAAAGTGAAAAATCCACTGGCAGAGAATCGTACCGGGTTTTGGATCATCTGTAGTGCGAATTCTTGAATCTATGATAAAAAAAGAACCACTACCCTTACATGTGCGAATTTTATAGATTTTTTGTTTGCACCAATACTAAGGTGTGTATAAAAAATTAGTTTTAACATTGCGACTAAACTGTTTGAATTTAGTCATCGAGATAAAAAAAAAGTCATGTAGTAGCACCCTGCATGGATGAAACGAAATTTCATTCAATTTCATTTACCTCTTTTTGAAACTCTTTATCAGTAGCTCCAAGAACTTCGTAAATGATTTGTCCCGATTTTTGAGCCTGAAAATGACGAAAATACAGTTCGTTCTCTGGATATAATTTTCAGTCATAACATATCTAGTATAATCATGAACGAGAAACAATGACCGGAATAATGTGATTTATACATACCTCGTCGCTCACGGCGGCACAGGTATAGCAGATCATAAAAATCTTAAAGCCGTAAATAATGCACCAGCATGCAGGTGGCATTATTTCTCTGATTATATCGAGCACCAAATTCGTCGAGGAGAAAGCACTATAAATAGTGTACAGGAGTCCGGTAATCATAACCGAGGAAACTCCCATTGAAATTAGGAGTTGTATTCCGAAGACTGAGTTAAATTTTTCAGAAATCTTGCAGAGTTCTAGATGAGTTTTTCTTAAACAGGAAAACGAAACACGAAGTGATATGAAGATAAGATCTTGTCGATTCACGTACATCTAGCTAACGCGATGTTGAACGTGGTTGAAAATGGATTCGAAAGAAGTAGGAAGGTTTTATTAAAGTATTATAGTGGTAGGAATACTGGATAGCCTTTTGACATTTAATTATTCGATTCAATTTTTTATGGAAGACATCAACTCATAGATTTTTCATATTCTTCGCGTGAATGTTAGTAACATTCTTCATCCCGCTTACCGGATTGTATGAAACAAGTAACGTTTGTTCATTAGGTTCGCAGCCAAACCTCTATCAACACCATGAAATGACGATGCTTTTTTAATTTTTTGTTCAACAACGATGAGTCTTCCTCTGGGATACGGAGCAACGTCTGGTTCTGTTAAGCCAAGTAAAGCTGTGTTAACTTCCTGAAACTTTTTTCTGAGGCACCTAATTGGTAGTAATTAAAAAGCATCAATGACACAGAATTAAATCATTTGAAATGAATAATGTCAAACTGGTTATACCTCGTCGCTCCGCAGAAAGTGAGATCTGTTGCAAGCATTAGCAGTATTGGTTGGTGAAAAGTGAACATTATTGCAAATTTTGTGAAAAACGACGTTTTACTCAGAATCCACAGTGAGTCGGAGATAGTTATTAAAAACATAACGGAACAAACCGTTAGAATCTGGAAAATTTGATCGAAGACCACTTTTTTGTAGTCCTGTTCAAAGCCCAATATTATTGAGATAGTGTCATCCAATTTCTGAATTCGCCCGATACAATCGGCTACCCCCTAGAACAGTAGAAAAATGGCAGATTCTATCATAAACTACTTTTAAGTTCTGCCATGGAATTCTATCTCGTACTGTCCGCATCGCCGTATGACTTGTCTAACAATTATCGTCATTATTCGACAGATGAATGAAAAACAGAGACATGATATTTTCGGTAATTCAATTCTGTTCTATTTCAGTGAAACTTTTAGCGATAAGCCAAGACGTGAAAACGATTTAGCGTAGTGACGTGCGTTTTGAAACATATATACATACACATATACAGATTAGGAATATGTACGTACCTTGCGTCTTATCAATGTCAGAATCGGCACCGTAAGTGATGCGCATCCGTTTGTATAGACGAGTATTTTATACATGATAGTAGCCATGGGCGAGATATCGTTCATGTACGAAGGAACCAGTACACTAATGCCGGTATAAAATATAAATACATAGAAAATCCAAAACCCCGCAGTGTACAGAATCATCATGACCTGCATAGGCCTGGATCGTCCCGGTGGCATTGCACCTACGCCAATAATCCAGTTGAAGTAAATCATCGGTAATAAAGCAGCGTAGAAATTCTTCGGCTCTGGGATTCCCATGTTTCAAATTTTCGTCGAATTTTGTAAAACTTTTGAGTCTGCAGCTACCGCGTTGTGTAACCGGGCAATCACCAATGTTCTCACTGCTATGAGCAAGAAATAAAAGTTGACTTCTCATCGGCTCGCTTTAACTGGACGTACTCATGTGATACGAATCTTTTGCCCATCACTTGCGCATCTACTTCTATCGTATCTATTCATGCGGGAATACGTAGTCCCCCATTATAACTAGTACGAGAATATAAATTAATGTAATTGACACGAATGTCAGACACGAAACGTCACCATCAACCGTTGTATTGCCACGATTATCTGATAAGAATGAAAGTCTCCCCGTGCGAGACTTTTAATAACACAATTCTACCTAATAAGTAAAGATGATTATCAATACATAATACATATATATATATATATATATATATATATATGTAGATATACATAGAAAACGGAAAGGCCATGGCTTAAAATGACCTTCGAACTAGGTACCTTAAAATGTACACATTTCAGAGTATCAATCAATTATTTTATCATCTGCTCTATATGGCATATGTCCATATAGTAATTGCTTTTATATTCAGTGATAAAAATGTCGGAAAATTCGTTTCATTATAATTACACTCATTTCAACCTGTCTATTGATTGGCGAGGCGCACAGTGTAGGTACATCAAGTGTATGACTAGACTTTGAAATCGACGATAAGATCATAATTCCCTTTATTTAGACCTGTAATTCGTTATATTATAGGAAGAAATTCATATTCTTTGCAACTTCGTTTCGCATCTCTTGAGAAAGACTTAGATTTGGGTGTAAACGAAAGATTCAGATATTTCTTGATGCAATTTTATCCAATCTAATCTTTGAGGGGTAAATTGTTGATAACGCATGGTTACATTGCTGAAAATAAAATACTAATGAATCAAAATTTTTAGTATAAAATATAACATAAATCGCTTAGGTGGCGCTCAGCTTTTGTATAGTAGAATATAATTTGCATATGTCACATAGATTCAACGGTATGGGCGTAGGGGTGGTTGGTAAAACCCATAACACATGTAACTAACAGTTACGTGACAGCAAATAGGGGCTTGGGAGCGACACCGTGCACCCTACAGAGGGAAATCATATATTACAGGGATTACGTTATTTTGACATCAGGATTACACGCCCATACGAACCGTGGCAACGATTATTTAGCGTGGACTTAATGCATCTAAATCAGTGCTTATACCGATGTGTTGACTCTGTCCGTTTTGTTGAAATTATCAATAATCATTGTTTCGCAAAAATTCTTCTCGTTAAAAGCGTTTCGATTAAAAAATACACCATGTATACTAGGCATTTGTATTTCAAAGTTGGACATGTGCAAAATAAAATGCAAATTGAGAGGGCTTTTCATTAATCGAGAGATAAATTCGAGTTTCCTCTTTACTACTGCCCCATCCTGATTCATTGTTCGCCACCACCGGGCACCCCTTCTTCAATCTTACAAATTTCAGGACGTAAACGTGAAGGTTCTCCACTCTGTAGCTATAAGGGAGGCTTAATTCTTTTTGGCGGTAGTGATCAAGCAAAGAAAGGGCCCAGTGAGAATCGATTGCGAAAGGGCGTTGAGCCGTGAAGTTGCCTTCCAGTAATCTCATTCTTTTTCACTTAGTTTTAGTCCGAAGCGACCGATCTCTGGGGAATAATGCCACCACCACGCTATGCACCTCGGCTACTTCACCCCGAAAATTGTATCCCGCTTACGCCCCGATCGTATAGGTATAACTGACACATGCTTTCCACCACCTAAATAGATCCGAGAGATTATCAGACATATGTGAAATCTAGTTAGCCGCGATAGGCTACACCGATATCGAATCTTTTTTTTCTTTTTTCATTATACCTTTTTGTCTATTTCATCCAGAACGTAACTTTGCTGAAATCGGTTGATCGACTTGATGAATCAATGGACTGAAATATAACTTGGGGCAAAAGAGATTTTGGGCATTAATGAGCTCAACTACGTGATGATATAATTTTGCGAAATGCGAATTTCGCTTCGTGGTATCATTATTATTATTATTACTATTATTATTATTTTTATATTTATTCAGGGGGACGAGGTACACGCATGTTCATTAAATACATACAATATTTACAATACGTAAACGAAATTATGACGGACGACGGTGCCAGATACTGGAATATGTACAGAAAACGTTAGAGTACCCCACACAGCATAAAGATAAGATCAGCATGTCCCCAGCGACGAAGTGTATGATAGAAATGTAATTCTGTGGTGAAAATAGCACATTGTCTCTTTGGTACGCATGATTAACCGAGGAATCATCGTAGACAAAAATTATTTAAGATTTAAGAATCCTATAATATCATTTATAGTGACAAGTTGTAGATCGACCCACCATTATTCCGCTTATAAAGATTTGAGATTGTGAGCACGATATATTATAGGTATATTAATTAATGTATTTATATATATGTATATTATATGTGAATATGTATAGAAAATTTTGAGGTTTTCAACTTCAGCGATTTTCTTCATGTACGAAACGGATAATAATTATTACGCTTCAAGCACATGGTTCAAGTAGGCGATGTAGCATATCGCTAATCGCAGAATTTCAATCTTGGAGAGTTTTTTGTCTGGTGGTAAAGTTGGCAGTAATTTTCTCAGCTCTGCAAAGGCCAGATTGAAAGCTTCGACTCGCACGCGCTCTCTGAAAAAAAAAAATGAAAAAAAAATTGCCACCTCAGCCATGTGGAAGAAAGTGTCATAGTACAATCGATATTCGCTTCAAACATTTCTCCATTTATTCTATGTACCTACATACTACAAGGAAAGACCAAACATTTTTTTTCCTTTCTTTTTTTTTCGTTTTTGCAAATTTGAACGCTGCGATCAATGACTGTGGTGATAAATTCGAATTTGAATATCTCGAAATGAAGTATTTTTATTACCTCGTCGCATGCGCCGTGCGATATTTCTGCGTCGCTCGCCGTCGACGACGCCGTTCTTCGCGCGAAAGTGTTCCCGACCCTGGGCTGACGCCGTGGACCATTCCTCCGTGACCTCCGTTCGCCATTCCGTTTTCTCTGTCCCTGAAAATAGTCAAATTGTATATAATTATGAAAATGATGAAAAAAGGTAAATGAGGTACAAAAAAATTATACATGAAATTAAATTAATGTCGTACCAACCTGCGTCTCGGTTGTAGACTCAGATTACAACAAGCGGCAATAGGCAGTAGAGCTTCCCTGTCCATCGTCTACGAAAGCTATGCAATTTTTGAAGTAATTCATTAAATTTATCAGCTACGAATCAGCTTTCCGCTGTTAAAGTGTGCGGAAAGAATTAACCGGATTCCCATGTCCCTAAAGAGCGAATTTACCACCCCTGAAAACTGTTGTGCAAACATCGATGGCCTTATAGATAAATACACCTAGAGTAATCCACTTGAGCCTTTGTTCTGTAAGAAACAGGGCTAACAGAAGGGTTGCTACCTAATCCGATCGACTATAACATACGTAGCAAATATTTGATATCTACGTGCCATTAATAATATTCTTAGAAAGCTTGACAAATCTTTACGGAATTTAACGAGATCCATTCATTCGTTCGTCTGTCTTTAGTTTCGTTCTGAAAAAACTTTTTTCTTCATTTCCTATAAACATGAACCGGAATGGTTGGAGTATTCCCTAAATTTTTTACACGCGTATTCTTGAATCAGATTTTCTTTATCTTTTCTCTCGGCTCCTTCGATTCTTCGGTATTACTTCTCGTGAGTTTCGAAAAACGATCTCTTTAACATGAGTTCAAACACGACCCCGTTGTCAACCAGTTTATTTAAATAATTCATCTGTATTGGCCGAGAAAACCTCCATTCTACATAATGCATTCGATTGGCCCATCATTTATTGATGTGGCCGACCCATCCCCATCTGATCTCGCAAGATTTTTATGGTAAATCGACAGTTTGTATGTATCCGTTGGATCGCTTCGCTTTTAATATTTCACGAATCTTCGCTCCTTTTATTGGCTCCATGCAGTCAGTTCTGTACAGGATTTCACGTAGTTTTACACGTCTGAATTTTTCAGAGAGATAGCCTCAGGGCTGAGAGAAGCAAAAACCAAAAAAAAAAAGAAAGAAAAAATCATCGAGGCATTAGAAAGTCTTAGAATTGAGTTCGGAAAGCTTTTCAATCAAAGCCTATGACTGAAATTAGGTAATTACCAATTTAATTAAGGATTGGCAATCAGAGATAAAGCCACTTACCTAACGTTCAAAAAGTAACTACGTTGGACAGAGAAGATCTCGTTTTTCGATTATTGCACAGTGCGAGGGATCGCGTTGTCATAATAGATAGTCGCGCTGTGAAGAATCCAAGGGCCATAAATATTTGATTAATTATTTATCGTTGTTCCCATCATCAAACACTATAGTCACAATAATTATTATCATTCATGTTTAGTAGACGAAGTGATTTTGCAATTTTTAACAGCCAACACACCTCGATTCTCTCTTCACAATTATTTCACTCTTAATTCATTTTCGGTAAAACAGTGTATACAGGTAATGAGCGGAGGAATATCATCCCTGAAATTAAAAACGCACTTTGGGTGAAAATTCCGACTAATCTAGCGAGACGAACTTCCGGCGACACTGACAACTGACACGAATCTCTATCTGATAAGATCTCAATCGGCTACAGCATCCGTGTCGGTCCAACGCGCCTAGGGATTGCCAGGGTTGATCGGTGACGGTGGGGAAAGCTCGACGCAAGCCACGCCTGCCGTTGTAACTACCCTTACGGAAACCAATCGAAATTCACTGGTTTAACACCCGAGATCCGCCCAGTTTCGATTCGCCATTCTGCTTTTTCAATTCATAAACGCACGTAGTGGTATTGATGCTGTGCAAAAAAGTTCAACGTGTGCTGTAAAATCCTTCGTGTTTTCTTACGTATGAAAGATAGCTATACAGGCATGAAAAATAGTTTTCCTTTTTATTTCACTTTTTTTTTCACAATCTAGCGAATTTGGGATCAGGTGAATCGAGCAGACTTCACTCATTTTATTCCTAATATTCAACTCAACATTCGTTACCTGTAAATCTTTTTTCTTTCACACATTATTCTCACATCATTATATCCATGCCTTTCTTAGCAGGGTTTTTTTTCGGAAGACCGATACACCTGAATGTGTCTGAAAAGAATTTTTTACAGAACACAATTTTGTCACAGCCTCTCACGTCTTTCATATAGTGCGATCAGATGAGGGTCATGAGGCTTGCGATTCATCGCTTTTCACGATCGGAATCTATAAAAGTAAAAATATCTTTCGCAAGGACAATTGTATTTTACATTTTTTCGTATCTAATTGGTCAGAAAAAGATTTTTGCTTATCAAATGAACAGACTTTTTGATACTGAAATATTTATCCAGTCATTCATCACAATTCACCATATTTTCAAATAGACAAACCTCTTTACTCATTGTACAATTTTCTAGTTACAAGAAACCTGGACATGTCAAATCCAAGCAGTGGTGATCCTCGGTCGTTACGGTGAAGACTTTTATTACTTCAATTGCATCTATAAGCTGTAGGAAGTGCGACACATTACAAATCCTGACTTTTACACGATTATGCTGTAATAGACCGGTAGAGAAATTTCTTTCTTCAAAAACAAGCCTCTTTTATGGCGTCTATTGGTCCTTATCTAGTGATTTATAAAGATCCTTGAAGCGTTGAATAGTTTTTATGGTCTTCAAATCAGATAATAGTTTGTTTTTTGGATTTCGATTGTCTAGTATGTTTCGTAGTTCGGAATTACTACGTAAAGGTTACGCAAATGACCGTGTTGGTATGTTCATATTACATAAGGTATACACTATACAGCTTTTGTTTGAACTGTAGTATTAATAAAATGATATTCGGATGAAATTGACGAGAAAATGAGCCAATATTGTGATAATGACTCGAGTCTCAAGACAAGAAGAGGATCAGGCTTTTTAAGACGTTCGTCAGTGTCAAACTCTTAAGCAAAGAGTCTGAAGTACATCTCTGGAGATAGCGAAGGAGTCCGTTTTATTGGAGCCGCGATGGCGGAGGCAGATGTGCCTCGGCAAACACCTGATCCTTGCAACCCCTAGCTACCACCCCCAACCAGAAATCCATACTTGAACCAACTCCATTGTTCGCCTCGAATCCTTAGGCTGATATTGCACTTCGGGTTTCAAAGATCCTTGACCATTTCATACGGTAACTAATTTCGAAAAATTAGAGCCTTACCATACCATACTACGTATAACTAGGACTAGTCAGTCCAACCAGAGTTTACTGTGTGGCAAATGCAGGCGATGCAAAATAGTCCACGGTATTCCAACATATCGGTTAACAGTACGTGCGAGACACAGGTGGAACAAGTGATATGAAAACCTGATTCCAAAATCATTTTTCAAATATATCTCCTAGATTAACATACATAATAAGTATCTGCATGGGACCTGATGTATGTAATTCGGTTCGCAGACTCGTCAAGAATATTGAAATAATAAAATCCTTGACGACGAAATGCTCGCGAATTTTTCTGTGACAGTATCAATACTTGAAATGGTACGATCGTATATTTATTCGAATGAAAAAGTGAACGCAAATATTTTAAACACTATTACATATTTTCTACGTGAGAATGTGTTAGGGCTGCCATCAGTGAATTAGTCAGAATTGAAACCCTTCTCGACTCTCTCACTGTGGCTAAAGGGAAGACCACATCGTCACCGCTGTAGCATAAACGTCGAAACAACCCCAGCCACGTGGCGACACGTGTCTGTCGGTACTTCGTCTTCGAGAACAATATTCAAAACTCTACCAAAAATCGTCCATCTCTTTTGTATGTTCTCAATCCTCTACAATCGCTGAGTGTTGTTCAAAAGTCGTGGTAGATATGTTATAGGGTGGTTCACACCCCGTTAGTTTGTCACCTAAGGATCGGGACCAGATCTGTTGGGAGTTTGAATTATAAATTCATCACAACCCTACGCAATCATCGCCTTCCTAGCCCAAAATTACTCCTCACGACAGCAGTCACGTGTTGTAAATTACTGTGGTTATATTTCTCCAACATGGCATTCTCAACCATATTCCCATCTTCGGATATAATTATAGAGTAATAAGTACAATCTTAGAAGGTTCTCAGAAAACCGATTGATTTTCGCTGCACAAAGTGAAATGATAAGATATTATAGTCTTCGTCTGATCGTAATAGACGCTATTTCATACTATTTTCTGTAGGATTAGAGAGGGGTAGGAATAATTTAGAAGTCAAAAATGAAAAGGAAAACTAAAGGCATGCATAGATGCATCGGGAATCAAATGCACCCAAAATTCAGAATGAGCTGCTCTTAGTTTTCTAAAAAGCATGAAGTGGCGGATTTCGGTCTGTGAAATATTGATCCGAGTTTCATTCTGGTATGCATCGAATCAATCATAGCTAAAGTAATTTTAAATTAGGTGACTCATATCATTACGTGAACGCGACCTGACGCATATAATAACTGAAAATCTGTACAGAATATCCTTGATAGAAGATAAGATCTCGGTCTTCGTATCAGGAAAAGGATGAGGAAAAGGAAAAACAAGGGATGATATATGGAGTGGTACCGTGTCAGATGGCAGCACTGAACACGAACCTCAGGAAACATTTGTTGGACGCACAGAAACCAACCCCTCTGAACACCGTTATCGACGGTAGTGAAATACATCGACCACCCCTACATAGTTTCCTAGAACATGTACACGTACAGAGCGTTCCGAAGAGATGGCACTGAAAGATCTCAGTAACGAAAATCATTATGATAAATGATAATAATATAACAAATCATTAGCCAATATGAAGTAGTAAACCCCACGAGATTCTATCTTCAGCTAAAAGGAACTTTAGCACAGATGCATAGTTGACGCTGAAATTTGCATAGCAACGGCTCTTTGTCTATGATTAAATTCATCAAAACGCACTTTTCTAGGTTTTCAAGTTTTACTACAGTTAATCGAAAATCCAATAAGAATACGGTCAAATTGGTTTATCTTTTACAAGAAACGTGTCCTGTCTATTTCAATTCAATTATAAATAGGAAGATTAGGGGTTCAGTATATTATATTAAAAATGACATTTATTGAAACATGAAAGTGAATACATTTAATTACATCGATGTTTTCTTTTTTTTTCAGTATATTTTTTTTTTTTTGTGATAATTTAATAGCAATTTTAGATACATAAGATCTTGCATCATGTGATGACAATCGTCACAATTACTTAGATACATTTAACACTGACAAGTTAAAATCGAGATAGGTATATGATCATTCGCACCTGATGCTATTACAGCTCATAACCCTGATGACTCATCAAACTTTTTCCAGTTATCTGCTTGGAACAAACAAAATTGCGAGATATATGCAATTGTAATATGAACTCTGCATTCTGCTCATCGCTTCACTGGCTACCGTACAGAAAGATCGCGAGTCGTATCCACGTTGTGCTCTGCAGTGTTGTTCCTCTGATGATGATGATGATGATAGGTCGCCCTCTGGTTCATGCTTCTAGGTAATTCTCGCTGTCCTAAGCTCAGGGAATCTCCACCTCGTCGTGATCTTCGTGCTTTCCAAGTTCTCCTAACTTCTGCACGGACTTCACCGTTCAAAAGACAGTACAGCAACGCCACAAAACATCCCTATAATTTTTATGCATAAGTTGATTTTATTTTAACCGGGTTCCAGACGAAACCTAAGGTTTACCTGAAAGGAGGCAAAAAGCTGATCGCAGAAAAGCCACACCAATTCAACGCTATGATCCTTGTGATACGAGAGTCCTAAGAACAAGGTGTAATGTGCTCCAAAAAGCGGGACCAGGACAAGCGTCGATTTTGCCCATCGTCTGCAAAGACGAAAGATACTTGACATTAATTGTCAATTGACTATTAGTAATCATTCTGTTATTATTGACACAACTGAACAAAAAATGGAACGAATGTCAGAGGGACCAAGACTTTGATCTGCCATAGAGACCGGATCCAATATTCTCGAGATTTTTTGTACCCATTCCTCACCTGTATCGCATCTTCTTTCGCTGCAGGTAGACGGATGTCTTCAATTTTACTAGAAGGACCCTCACAATATTGACGAAGAGGACAAAGTTGAACTAGAAATCGTTAGACACACCCAATAACTCCATGAGATAAACAGCACTGTTTATAAAAGTGTGCAAAAAGTTCATTACCAAAATTGATATCATTATGGGTATACGTATGATAAGGAAGAGAGAAGTATTGTGATGGGTTGTCCAGCATAAAGTATCCTCCATTGTCGCCCGGACGGCTATCCAAGGTATGACCACCATGCACGGTAAACCTGACCAACATTGTGGGCAATTAACATTGAATCAACGTTTCAACAGTCCTCAGAAAGTTGGAGAAAGATTTCCAACCGCTTTATGATAAGCGAGTCGATCAAATACTTGCCCCAGCCAAGAAAAATGTACAAAGTGATTGCTGTAGTGTCGGTGCAAAGTGCGAGGAAAACTAAATTGTGAAGATAAAGACCCTCCATCAGAATCCAGGTGTAATTTGCTACGATGAAGTACTGCCAAACGCTGGTAATAGTCTTGCAAATCCATGTCTGAAAATTAAGCAAAAGTATTAACAAAGCATACCTACCTCTCATACTAAACAAAAAATTCTAAGTAAGAAATCTGCGCAAAGATCTTTGACTGCGAGAGGAAATTGTTCAGTAAAGTTGATAGTCCCATATACGGAAAATTCCTACGTACCTTTCTCAGAATTAGTCTACATAATTTGTTAATGAGCTTTCTTTCCTTACGTTGTGTTCTTTGATGATTGCGCTTCTTCCGTTGACCAAGATCACGTCCCAGTCGACGCCTACGCCGTCTACGAAAAGCCAGTTCTTTAGCAGTGCCATAAATGCACGCATGATGAAAGACACGAAGAGATGCATGTGCAGCCGATTTCTGGGATTTCTTAATTTCCTTGGGAGATTAGACAATAAAATAATGTATTCCGGTGGCGGAAGAAGTCACAGAATGTTTAGGCTTTAACATGATTATTTGTTTATATTTTGAAAAGTACAAAGGAGACAGTGGGCAACTTGTATTTTCATCTCAGGTTCATTACACTGAATTTATCTGATTTATAGCATGGGAAGAAAATTGAATTACAATTTGTATACTAATCAGATGATAATCATTGAAAAGCGCTTCGACCTACCTGATTAACGAGAATATGACAAGGGCGATGACAAGCGTTGTAAAGGATGATGCGTATCCTACCTGTGAAATGGTCTTGATGATCGGCAACCATTTCTGGAAATAAATTATACTAATTGAACTTCTTTTGCCGCGGTCAAAGTGTTGAAATTAATTATTGGAATTTCTGAATTAAGACTGAATCTTGAATTAATAGAATTAAAGGGGGGCTTCGCAGGTTTAGTCTTTTGCGATAAAAGTGTATGCGCGGGAGGTCGACACTTTTTTTTCAAGACACATAATATTAATTTAAGAATTGATGTCAGGAATTTTCGATTGGATTTTTTTCCGTGATTTCACGAGCAAAAACGTGTTTTTTTTCAACAAAACCTGCGGAGTCCTCCCTTAATGCGATTGGCATGATGAAAGGAGTTCGGTGAGATTTGTCTAAATAAAATTTCACCAATGAAGAAGAATCGACGAATAATCGGTAGGTACGGTTACCAAAGACTGTCACGAAAAATTCAATAAGTATGAGAATATAAACCCTAAGTAGGTTCAAAGTCTTTCTCGCACTTTTCACAACGTTCAGTTTAATTGCGGCCAAGCGATCTTCAGCAGTTTAACCTGATTTGTCTTAAAAAAGAAACGCCTGAGGCAAGAATTCGATCCTTCGTTATCAACTTGAAAAAAAAAAAGGAGAAATCTCGAATGGCTCTTATCTGTAAGACAAGTCAGAAGTCAATCTAAGTAACTATGTGGGAATTTTTCTCGTAACAATAACAACTCTCTGCAAAAACACATCATTATGGGGTATAGGATGTCCGTATTTTGTTTATGTTCATGGAGTAGCCTGCCTTGAAAAGCGTGGAATTTCCAGTTCCATCGTAATTAGAAAGCTCCAAATCAAGATTTGTGACAGCGGTGGGATCGTGATAGCGGGTCGTGGTGCAAAGGGTATAATTGCTCCAGATGATTTTCTTATCATTAGTATACCACTCCCCAGTTTCGAGGCAGAGCTTCGTGGCTATGGCGTTTATCGTATTATTGTATCCGAGGACGGATGGTGGCGGGCATGGTGCAGTGGATGTAGACGAAGCCACGGTCCGAGGCCAGCAAAGAAGGCCGTCGAAAATAACGGGGCAAAAGCTTTTGCCAAAGACTTCGTGTTCTAAAAGCAGAAGAAAGGACATGTACATACGCATATTTCTTTCTATGACGACACACTCAAAAAAAGACGTTCGAATTTATAATTTATACCACTGAGTTCGTTATTTGCTTTCCAATCATGCCTGAATATTGTTGAAAGCAAATGACACTCGCAAGTGCTGTCCGACAAAACCTATACCTACATATACCTAATCTTGACACTCAATCCGATTAGATCCCGGACGTTCATCGTAAATCGAATATCCCTCTTTATTCGTGACGTCCAGTAATTGCCGATTTAGGGCTATTAGAGTGTGCCGGTGTCAGGATGTTATAGTATCGCAAATTGATCTAATAGAATGGAACAATCTAACGTCGTGTGGTATAGACAAGTGTGCATCGATGAGAACTATTCGTTTATTGTTCGTTATTGATTCTACTCTAGAACAATATGATTGAAACAACGAAGACCGCCTATTAAACCAACACCTGTTGCTATTATCCACCGCTGCAATGAGAAGGATCAGAATTAAATGCACTGTGAAAGCTCCAGATTTAGATATGTTCCGAATTATAGTAATTTGAATAAGCTGTATCAAATTGTTATCTATATGATGCAATGCGTACGAGTAATTCAATTATAATTCAACAAAAAAAGCGCGAGAGAACTGCTGAATTGATCGACAAATTGCTTAGGAAGCTTGGATAGGTAATTGCTGCGCCGTCAACTAAGTCAAGGGACCTCTCCTTCTTCACTTTGATCGGCCGATCGAGTCTGATAAATTCAATTTTATCTTCGAAATAGAGAGGGTCCAACGTAGATAGTTTCAGGGAAATTTGATTTAAAAAAAGGCTTGGAAAAAAACGGCTGTACATCTATGTTTCATTTCTTTTTCAGATTCCATATGAAAATTCATTTATATTCATCAAGTTTAACGAAGGCAAGAAATGTGAGGTGAAAAAATTTGTATCATCTGTTTAAAACTTTTCTGCGTTTAGCGCCTTCCGCCAATTACTTGACGCCTCACCCTCCAGTATTTACGCACGTTCGGAAAACATTTTTCCTCCACTATCTGACTGACGAGCTTTTCATCTGGTTATTTACTTTCGCGCATCAATTGATTTGAGAAATTTTTCCAGCTAATTTATTATGCATCTGGATTCTAGAAAATCTATCGATGTATTATACGCATGTTAGATAACTTTTTTGAGATTTTATAACTGGCAATTGCTCTCCATCTTTTTTCCTTACTCAGCCGAAGCTTTCTTTTAATTAAGCCTCGTTTTTAACCCTAGCTGAAGCTATAAGATTGAGTAACTTCGTAAACCTATCTAGAAAACAGCGGGGGTCTAGGATCGAGCTCTTCAAAGGACTCACGTGGAAGTGAAATTGAGAATATCTTTCACAGATTATTTGCAAACTCAGAGGTAGACCGTCGACGACCCTGGGATAACGTTGATCTGAGAAAGTTTGAAATTCTCGGTTTCCGATGACGTGGAACGGAAATGAAAGAAAATTTATACGTGGATGGGGTGATGCTGTCAAGGAAGTGATGTCGAAATCGTCCAAATCTGAAGCCACATATTTCCTGCGTGCGTACAGGGTAATCGAGCAACAGAAAGTCGCGCGAATGTCACCAGAATTCTTCACCAAATTCCTGTATTCATATTCAATGGTGAAATCTCATAACCAGATTAGGAAATGAGGGTGAATTTAAGGGCGACGCTTCGCTGGTTTGAATCGGTCCATCATCAAATTATTTCCCGCAGGGTGAATCTGTCTCTTCAACAAACATTAACGAGTAGAATTTACCTGTGTCTTCTTCGATTTATACCTATTCTATTTCATTTATTGATAATCCTTTGTTATAGTACTCGCAGGCTCTGCTAATTATGAGTAATCAGTAGTATATTCTTATGGGGTTGATAATTATTTGTTTCCATTCAAATTTTTATTCATTCAGATAATACGGAATGATTGGACTTACCGATTTTTTGACGCAGCAGATCATCACACCGTTCTTTCTGCTCTAAAATAAATTCATCTTGATCTGATTCACTCATTCTGAAAGGGAAATTAATGTCATGAATTATTTTTGGCAGACATTGTAGTAAAGGTATAGGTATATCTGAGAAATAGAGAATTCACTATTTTTCGTTATAGCACTAATATAAAGAGACCCTGAAAACTTTTCTACAAGTACGCGACGACCGGGATTAGTATTCTTACGTGAATTGAAAAAAAATACACAAGTCTTTCAGGGTTGGGGAACAATCCTTGGGGAAAAAACTTTAGAGGGAGAACTCGTACTTTTGTATTGTATACGTGGTGAAGTGCTGAAACTCTAAGGTAAATCAAGGGAAACAGCTGAGCCCTAGATCGAGGGTAACAAATGGGGTGACAGCAATACAAGCAAAATAATTAATTCCAGTATAAAATTTTACCGAGCTGGAAGAAAATACAACTTTTATTATTGGGGGCCAGCTTTCAAAAAGACTCATAGGCATTATGCGAAGCTTTTCGTTCAGCTAGCGAAATTTCGAAACGCATAATTTCTTCCGGAATCGATGTGAGACCATCCAACTTGCGGATTCTTTTCTACGGGGTCCTTATAGGTACCATATGAAAGTCCTTAGATCAGGCCATTTCTTGCATGTGCGTTGATCGATAGTTGAAATTGAAACAAATATTAGTTCACTGATTCATACGATCCTTCGTAATTCTCGCTATATTTGAATTGTCCAAAATTCACCTATCGGCTATCTTCGACCGCTTATCTCTCACAGATGGTCAATGTAACTTTGTTAGAATATAATTAGTAATTATTGTTTCCCAATTCCAGGGTTTGACCTAAATTAATTATGGACCCATGGAATAGACACATTCACCCAGACTCTCACGTCTTTAAGACTATCGGCTGCCAATCTCGAAACTTCTTGTACTTGACCAGTTCATACTTCCATCGAATAGACAGGCTTTCGAACTGTCAGAACAAAGGAATCATGAATCTTGAAACTTCTGATATCATTATTCCAAATATCGCTGCCCAAATATATATTGCTATTTTTTTTTTCAAGGCTTAAACAATTATAAGACTCAAATATTCGTCCTGTGCAATACTTTCGGAAATTTTTCAACGACGGTGCAAAGAATTTCTCATTGAAATAACGTTTTATTCTAGGCCATGCTAGCATACTTACAGGGATCGCATCTTAAGGTTTGATCAAATAGAGAAAAATAATTCAGGATTTTCAAACCCGACTGAGTCCATTGTCCATGAAAATCTCACGCCCCGAAAGACCTTACGAGGATATAGAAAGGGTGCTGCTGTAATAATCGGGCCAGAAAATTCTCGATTATCCATACAGATCCCATAAAATATACGCATCAAATAACATAAATTTGCAGTCTTGTACGTTGCTTCGATGATTTATTCAATTGAAGAAAAGAAAAATGCCGATGATGGAGATGATCTGTGATAATTCTTTAAATTAAATTGATTGAAGATTCAGTCAGAGTTGCGATTGATCTTCGATGCATTTTCGAGCATTGTGTTAACACACGTATTTTTTTTATCACCGGACCTATCTGAGATCCGGAATTATTATTTCCTGTGAGTAAACCTTGACCAATATAATAACGCGTTCAGACCCCAAGGCGAGTCTCAAGCACGATAAAACAGCAAGGAAATCCCACTGCGTTATTTTAAGTGACAGGCAGAATTTTTCCAGCTTTCCTTCCGCAATTTCTCTACCGAGACGAGGCTTTGGCGAGATTTTATGTCAAGAGGAGCATGAAGCCAGAAAATCCTATTAAAACGAGGTGTATAACAGTCGTCGCCTACTGCCACTTTTTATACCTTCTTTTAATTGGCTGGGAACATCGAGAGATTTGTCTGTTGTTCTTCGATTCAATAAATCGAGCTGCAGCTTATTCGTTCGCTGGATTAATTCGCGATTCGCAAGCTATAAATAGTGGAAGCGTTCCCTCACTCACTACATCTATCAAGATAAAACTTACGTATACATGCAAAGGTATACATGTGTATGCAATTATGCATTTACCATAATATCGACTTATACAAGTTTACGGACCATAATCTAAGCATAGGATTATTGCAGATTTATATTCGACAGAAAATAAGGGAAGAAACTGGTTTCGAAATAATTCGCTGAAAGTTGGATATGAATATTTTTGACACAATGAATCTGTGATTTTCTTAATCACGCTCAATGTATAACTGTTATCGTTATTGAAAAGTGAAAGCCCGTTCGTATTTCAATCGCTATACGTTAACCGACTCATTTTTACCTCCGACGAGATTCATTCGATCAAAGATTCCCCCTGAACGAAATAAATTTGTTAATACGCCGGAAGCTGTACCGCATGAAGCTGTACATGAAGCTGTAATTATGAAAAGCCAAAAAAAAAAAAACTGAGGCTTCCTTTGATCTCAATAAAAACATACTCACATTCATTATGTCCCCTATACAGTAAAAAATAAAAATAATTAGACGTTCAAATGGAATTGGAACCGTAAAATTTATTCCATAGATGGAATGATTGATGAAAAGACGTGATGGAACTGAGTCTAATGTCAAGCCTACGATGGGTAAATTGGTCAATATTTTATCGAATATAAATATGATCTATTTGTAACAAGCAGAAAGCAATTGCGTCAGTCACGGAAAAATGAATTGCGTTTATCGCTGACGAAGCCGACTCGACTTCGAACTAGAGGAATCGGCATGCAGCAATTGTTATGGACGTGTATGTGGTGAAGGGACTTTAATGGAAGAAGCCAGCTTGTGCAAATGCATTATACATTCTGACATGTCGCCATACGTATTGATCATTTATGTACAACAAATTCGTAGGATGGTGAATAACATGAAACTATATTAGGTACTTCTTTTTCCCTCTTTTCCCGTCTCCCTTTTCATCTTATTTCCTCTCTTGTAGAAACTTCGCGTTTCACCTGACCTTGACTTATCAAACTTTCCGACTGTCACTGACACTCACTTGCGTAGCCTACTGCCGGAGACTGATAGATCTCAATGATTACTCTTCTGAAAGTAGCTAACCATGTCGTAGTATTAATCTCCCCTTATATCACGAAATTCTGGATCTAATTGTGAATTCAATACTGATATATCATTTTTTTGCTATAGGTATACATGTAGTAGTGAAATCAATATTCCCATCCATACAACATAAACGTGTACATTTCACAGGTGGTATTGAGTGCTTTTTTTTAGTCTTTTGATGTCGCCCTTGCCCTACAGCTCTCCAACGAAGCGTAATAAAAACAGTTTCGCTCTCTTTGAATTATGCCTAGTTGTCGCAATGGTAGGAACAGATTTCCATAACGCAAACACAGGTAATTGGCTTGTTATATGCTTCACACACGAGGTGAAGGAGTACCGTCTCACCACGTGGCCATATGGCTAGCTAATTTAATCTCCTTTCTCATCATGAAGTTATCCTTAAGATATTCTTGTGGTACTTAGGTACTTGAATAAAAAGCTTTCGAAATAAATTGAGTTAGGAAAGTGATCTTGCCTGAGTAAAAAAGTTACGAAGCACACTTGTGTATCCACTTTACCGCTACATAATAGGTATGCGCATCTTCGTACGACGGCCAGGCCTTTGTTTACCCCGTCTAATCGGATTGAGATTTAATTATAATTTTTTCATCACTTGATTAACCTCACGACAGGATAACAGTAGCTATATTATTGAAAGAGGCACATTTTTTCAAGCTCCATAAAAATTTTTGCGAACGACATAAGAACGTTTCAGTTCGCTTATCATTGAAATCAATTAATTCAACTGATCCAAATATTCTTTACCAGAGGGAAAAAGTTTGAAATTATTTGACTATGCAAATTTTTTGCATATATTTTTCGATAAAATTAGTATTGATAGATACGTAATTGGTTCTCATTTTAATCGTCGCACTGCTGATGACGGAATCAAGGCTCTTATCGGGAAATATATTTACATTTTAATTGACAACAAAACATGTTTATGGAATACCAGCATGCACTGGTAATTGGCAATTTGAACGTCATATCTGAGCAACCAAACTTCGTGTAACACCAGTGTTATCGTTTATCGAAAGATATATTTCTACAGGTGTGTGCAGATATAGAAACGCGCGATAGAACTTTGGACGTAGCAAAAAATATTCTCTCAATTTCCAGAATTTTTTTCTCATAGTAACTTCGTCAATTTGAACTCTACGTGTAAAAAATTTTTGTTGAAAACTCGTATTATAAAGTTTCAAAATGAAGAAACAGAATTTTATATCAATATCAATTATGAGTCTGATGATAAAGTTTTCACCCAACCCTCAGCTCGTGGTTTAAGACCGAAATTTAAATACTTTAGTTGATGATTCAACAAGTTGGCACGACTCACCTGCGTTATTGATGGCTCCACGATGGGGTCTAATTACCACAAGGCCGTGGAGGTAGAGTTGTCCAATGTCAAGATCGCACGAATACCACGAAACGACGTATAGGAAAAAGACGTATTGGCGGTGCTTTTATTTTTTATTTTTACATAACAGGTATAAAAATTTATTGAGCCATCCAATTAGGGAGAAGAGAGGAAGAAAGGTGGGAAACGAAATTGAGAGGGAAAGAGAGAGGATCCTGGCTGCAGAGTGCTCTGTGTCACAGGTTTCGGAAGAGTATGCCCGTGTATCTGGATGTCCACGATTGAGGTAAAGCAGATTCCCCGCGCTACTTCCAGCTCCAACATCGCGGTGAACCGCGCAAGCGTGATTTAGATCCACCCTGGACCATTCTGGATGCGAGAGAATACACAAAACGCAACTCTGCCTTTGATATGTGCCTAATATGTCTTCATCACTGTTTATTCAGTCGTCCGTACCGAATCGAATTACGAGGATTTTCTTCAGATCCCTTGGGGTCGGTTGAAATCGATTCAAATTCATTCCAATCGTTGAAGCAGTTTGGGATTGTGTAATCGGATCATTCACGCTCGCATGTTTGAGTTCTGCCTTTTTGTTTTACCTATTATATGTTTTTGTGAAATATTTTTCGCTCTTTAGCGTTTTTCCCTCTTATCCATTCTCGATATATCACCAACATGTTCGTCTTGAATTTAGTTTTATTTTACAACCCCTTAGGCTAATTGAATTCACAAAATCTAAACCCCATCAAGAATTTTAACCTACATAAATATTTGAACCAATTAATTATCTAGGTATGTACTACATTACATCACAGACCAAAGTCTTTCGTTAGGCGTCAATTTAGCAGTACTAGAATCAAGCGACAGAATCTGCGCTTCCGCGTATGAGTGCACGAGACTTTCGTTTATGTTAAACACATTTCGTTAGTACTCGTGACATAATATTTTCACTAATAGTATTTTCTCAATTGATTATCTCACCTTTTGCGACAGCAATCTCTTGTTCTCGCAAAAAATGTGCGCCGGTATTGAGAGTTTCCGTAATTGGTATCGAGTCGTATCGATTTCCAATTCGGTTTATAGTTTCCTGAAAATTCTCAATGAGAAATGGCCATGTAATGAAGATGCGATGGATTCAAAAGTGACAAAACAAGCGGATTCCGAATGCAGAGCTGCTTTGCCGATCATTTGCCATTTTTTTTTATCAGAACATGAGCTGTTTAATAAAGGATCAGCAAGATTCTATAGACAACGATCGGTTACCTCGGAGAATTTCCCACGAGACTAAAGTCGGGTAAATTACGGACCAAAAATTTTTAAGCTACTAAAATTATCTCCATAATTTTGACCAGCTTCAGATATCTGGAATTCGGTGGTTCCTGTCATACATATCGTTTCTGTTGTGTGATCGGCATGGTACTACCAATTATTGGTTCACTTTTGTTCGCTGTGTTATGTGAGCTCAGCTATTATGAGCCCCCTAATATGAGCCTGCCTGTCGAGTTCAAATGATGAATGAATACGCGAATAAAGAAATGCGAGTGACATGGAACTTGTGTGAATTTATCAACATCGATCATTCCAATCTATTGAAACATGAAATTTTAGAAGCAGAGAAGACTCAGGGCAAAATGTGGACCCGAAAAAATTCGAACGAACAAACAATTATATTCGATAGCAAGATTAAAATGACAATCGATTGATTTTTCATGCAATTCTGTAAAAGGTGATTTTATTTTTCATGTATCCTGTAGAACTGAATATGGGCGTTTTATTCAAGTAACAATTAACAAACAAAAGGAACAAAGTCAGACAGTCATTATCCTTGTCTAATTTCTTTAAGATGCCCATTTTTCCCTGCTCTTCCCTAATACTAAAGCGTTGACTTTCCCCTACCCGCAATAAATTACGATACAATCCCTGGAATTCTAGAGGTGAGAAAAAGCTCGCTGTAGTGATTTCCGAAACGTATAAAATACAGGAAATAAGCCGAGCTGATATTTTGCTTCGCTGACTGTCCTGGACTTTTTTCGCGTCACTGCACGCCTACTGCCGTGTCATAACGCGAGACTACGAACAAATATTCATTTCGATATGTTATACATATTGGCTGAAAATAAAATTAGACATCCTGCAAATTGTTGTTCTCTTATCATATACCTACTAAGTACTAGCTATGTAATTATAATTAAGAAATTGAACATAATCGTTGTTTTCTTTGTCGATTTATCGCCCGAGTGTCAGCAGTAGAGTTACTCCGTGTATAGTCAGCCCGGCCGTCTCTGGTCACACAACTTGTCGATCATCACTTGCTAGATATTTCAGTAGAGTTAACCAGCCTGTTCAGCCGTCTAATAAGTAGTAACGCTTGGTTAGCGCCCGGCATGGGCACTCTGAGTATTACACCGATGAGGCGGTGACGCCTCGACGTTAGCCATTATTTTAATTACTAGTAATTATTAAAGCTATAACCATAGAAATTGAAGCAGAATAAAGGGAGTTATTTGGCTACTATCTTAATTCTATTCGTAGTTTAATTGGTGATTGTTAATCACCACGTTTACATTGGTACAAAAAAAAAAATGGACAATAGAAAAGAAACGAAATAACGGAATCTTTATATAGGTTTGAAATTAGTTATTGAGATTATTTCACAATTATCGAAGCTATGCTATGCTTCTTTCGATGCATAAAATCACCTCTGCACCGTTCTATAAATTCGTAAAATAAATCCTTTTTTTTTTTACAACCGGAGGTTTTCTTGGGTTAATTTGAAATGAGACGGAGCTAGAGGTATGCAAGGAGTCCCTTTTTTTTAAAGATTATTTCAGGTTCCTTTGACCCAAAAATTTGGCCGGAAAACGAGGTCGAAAATGTACGGAACTCCTAGCGGGTCTTTTCATTGGTGAAAAAAAAATTCCTGACGAAAAGACGAACGGATATCGAAAATAGATGGAAAAAAACTTCGTGATCCTTTAAACATTGAAACCGATGTGTCTGTTGACATGGTCAATGTTGATATTATGGGAGCGTTATTTATCTATGCTCTATATTAAATTGCTGTTACAGTAAGATAACTGGACGTACATGCCCAGTTCACTCTCCACGATTCTGCATGTATATACAAGACATTTCGTTTTTATTAACAATGGACTATGGCGTCGGGCTTTGATTATTGGATTTATGGGCTGTGTATTTTTTCTATATTATCGTTTATCGATTTCTAGAATTCTGAATCGACGTTACCCGAACACGTGGTAGACTCCCAATTTTATTCGGCCAAATTTGATCCGATTACTTCCTCAGCTGATGCTAATTTGCAAATACGAGCAGCCCCTTCACTAGCACAAAAATAGAGGCGAGTGTGAGGTCTTGGCGAAATTTTAGCCGTTCCAATCCCAGTAATCACTTTTAAACTAAATATTGAAAAGTTTGATAAAATCAAATCAAACCAATGAAATCGACAGAGCCATATTGCGTTGTATACATATTTCAACAGGCATATATACTAATTTCGTATCAACTGAATTGCTATCCATCAAATTACGCGTTCTGAATTCGTCATGAGATCTAGTGTCCAACGGGCTAATCTACCAATTCATTCTCAGTGCCTCGTAAGGTTGACGCCACTTCCATCGACAGACCTCAAAAAATCAGAACTGGACTGCATGGACGTCCAGGTAATGTCACTACATGCTTAACTAGCCACACTATTTTTAACTGTATGTTTGTCTTACAATTAGATGAGTGATCTTTCTTTCGTCATTCGCAGGATAATCAGTTTTTTTATTTTCAAGTGATTATAAATAATAAAAAAACTGGCCTATTATGTATATTTCTGTAGCGATCACTTTGCGGCAACACGATAAAAGTATGTGCTGAAATTATTGTTTTAGCAATATTCTATTGTCTCGCACCTTACGATGTTCCATTTGATAATTTTTTGTACATATTGTCTGATTTGTGATTTTTTTTTTTCAATTTACCAAGATGGATGGATGGTCAAGTAATGTAAGGACATAAAGATGCGGCCATTCAATCAAAAGCCTTTATCGGAACGACAGTAACGGCTCATAAATTCTAACTAATTATTCTATCAAGTGCCTATCTAAGAATGAGAAATGTGTCTGCATGTCTTACGAATTGCGTGAGCCAGATTATCACGATGATAAATTGGAGTCACACCAATAACTATCTTAGACAGTGTCTGACAGATATCCGATTAGATGCACGCGAGAATCAGACGAACAGTTAAACGTTCCACAGGTGACTACTTACTGGTCAGTTGATTACAATACACGACCGACTCATTACGTTATTATTCTCAAAAAGTCAAGCGAGGGATTCTTACTAATTTCTGAAAAAATTTCACTATAGTTTTCACTACGCAATTCAACTCATTCTAATAACGAAATTTTTAAATTGCACCGAACTCACGTCCAGACGTGAAATAAAAGTCTGTTTATTGAATATTTCGAGATTATAGTATAAGGAGAGATTTTCATTGGTATAAAAAGTGTGCCTACTCTTTCAGTGAGAATATGGCTTTCGAGTGGAACTGACGAATTGACCCTTTGCATGTTATAGTCCCCCTCGATTGCTCTGTGAAGAAAAAATGCCTAAAACAATTCCTTGTCGCAATTGCAGGTCCTGAGTAATCCTTAACATCAATCGAGTCATATGTGACTGAGAAAACTATAATTCTAAAATGGGGCCAGGTTCAACCAGGAATCGACATGGTTTGTATAAACAAAACGGCTAGCACCGAGAACTTCGGTGCTTCAAATGAAAACTTTATTCCCTAGTCATAAAATAAAGTTAAATGAAAATATCTCAGTCACTTGGCGTTGTGTAATGTTACACTTTCAGAGTTTCAATCTAGTCTATAATTGCAGCACAAGTTATTATGGTTAACGCAGCACTTGTCAATTTATAGCTGAAATCCTTGATAACGATTTTGTAATTTCAAAAACTAATCGTATAAGAAATATTCAAAGAAAAATCTCTTCCTTGATTTCGTTTCATGAACTTTATCAGCTTCGCGACGACCCCGATTTTGTCCAAGGATTCGACCTCGCCGAGCACTCGGAGCAATTCGACAGGAAACTAGACAGTATTGTTACGATACCAGCCTCCACGGTTTCAAGTACATTACTTCGCCAGAATCTACATTAGTCGAGCGTCTTATATGGACTCTGGTATGAATGAAACAAAGATCTTTCTATTCAAGAAGATTATAATATCAACTCCAGTAGCAATAGATTGTTTTACCCATATGTTTTTTACAGTAGAAATATAGAATAGATATACGTAGACTTCTGTATTGGTTTTTGAATTATCCTTCGTAGGTTTGCGCATTGGGAATTGTGATTTGCGTAATCCTGATAATTTTGGTTTGGGAACGTTTTCAACAAACCCCGACAGTCACCACAATAGAGACGACTACGCATCCCATATGGGAACTTGACTTTCCAGCAGTCACTATTTGCAATTTCAACAAAATCTATAACCCGAAGGCTGATAAGATTAAAGAACATTTGTAAGTTTCAAACTTTATTCTTATATACGCAGTATGCATTTAATAATGAATAACCCTGTCGATCCTTCCATATAAAAAAGCAAAAAGTTCGGATTAAACGATACGCAGATCAGAAACTTCTTTACATCCCTGCCGAAGTTAATCCGTCCAGAATATATAAGCGTCGACGTAGCTCCAGGTATGCGAGCTTTGGCTTCCTTAGGATACACCGTGGAGGATCTAATGCAACTGGCAAGTTACGACGTAAAATAAATATCGCTTGTCGTTACTGCGGGGAAGATAAGGAATCGAAAAGTCGAGTTTTAGATGAAATTTCATATTTTTAAGATTACTCAACCGCTCTTACATGACGAATTGCTTTTCCATCGCGATTTCAATTTCAAATTATAATTACTGAGCTTCCGGCAATCGCTAATTTGTGTGCAAGCTCGTTTCATGACTTGAGTCTGGCAAATTTAGTCCACATGATAAAACGACTGGCAATAATTACACAACCGACACGCGTAGGTATACTCCGTTCGTTCTATGAGTAAATACTCAACACGCACCCTGATACGGCATGGGAGAAGTGAGGTAAAAATTTCATCGCAAAGGGTTGCCGTCGCTTTGACGATCGAGATTCACCCCGTCGAAAGTTTAAGGCTTGAATATTCAATGACACCGTCCCGATGCATCTAAGACTCGCTTTTCAGGGATAGTGGAAAGTTGGATTCCTCATTTCCTCACTCAGATTGCACAGCGTTAAACTGATGGTCCCGTAATTTGGTGACTTGAAAAATAAAATCATATTTTCATATAGCTGATGCAGCCGTGCGACAAGCTCTTGACAAGATGCGCGTGGCTGGGTCAATTGTACAATTGTTCAAAGATGTTCCAGACGATTAAATCAGTCGAAGGTTTCTGCTGCGCCTTTAATTACCACGCTTTGATGGCCGATCTTAAAGTGTAAGTACCGCATTTGATTTCGTTGCGACAAAAATCGATCTGCAAATTGCGTTAGTCCTCATTTTCACGTCTGTAAGTATATTCGATGTATTGAGACAGAAGTGAAGTGACGGAGGAGTGACGAAGGTAGGAGAAGATTAAAAGGCAACTCGGTCAAAAAGCGGATGCAAATACATTTTAAATACGGTTTCGCCGTTATAACCGGAATTAGACTGTTTATTACGTGCCTTTGTGAATCTTCATCAAGGTTCAAGTTAACGTTCCTTCACATCTATTGATGCAGTACATTTGGTGAGCCCGCGAAATGACATTAATTTCTTTGCGGAAAGCTAAGGCCCGAATAATAAAGCATCGCTATCCACGAGAGAGGAGATGAAGATTTCGGAATCACGCTGAAAACATATAAATCTGAATATTCAATGTAGTAACCGTTGGATGCTTGGAAATGAAATCAACATGATCTAAATCATCTCGGAATAGTACCAGATTAGGTGACCGAAGAAACGATAATAATTGTCCAGCAATTACTCTTCGTGACATAACTTACTTTCAGTAACTCATTCTCATTTTGCTTTAATTCTAGTCAATTAGCAAATAGTAATATAAACAAAGTTCTAGCGATATATTATAATCATTGCATACCACAATTTGGGAACTTTTTCAGAGAAAACCTAGTATGGTGGGATGAGCTTGGGTATGTGTACATAGCGTGGTTGAAAATTTGCAATTTTGTAGAGCCGTAGATTCTCCTTGACCTTACAGATAAGCAAAGCTATCACATCGACTAAGATTACATAAAATCATGCAATTTACAGCTTATAATTCTCTATTGCAGCGTGAGCACCGATCTCTTGTAGGCGATTTATGCTTTTCCTACAAACGTTCGATATGCAAGCGTTCGAATCCCAATATCTGTTACAGGCTACCCGAAAGCACCACCACAAGCAGCACCACTTCCACAAAATCTTCAGAATGGATTCCCGGAGTTATTGAAAATCAAGTAAGTAATGTTTGAATTGCGTGACTAATTATTGTTCAGCATCGTTATATTTTAACGCCAATACGACTGTGATGGTGAAATTATAAAATTTCTACTAAATTGTCTGTTAGAAGGTCGCAGGGTCTGGTAGGGACGTTGGATTAACGGTGGTCTTTGACTTAGAAGAACATTTGTACGGTGGTGCAACCCGTCCCTACGTCGGAGCTTCGATATTAATTCATGACCCGGATGACTATCCAGAAATTTCTCTTCTCACAGCCTTGGCAGAACCAGGACATGAAGTTGACGTTGTCATAACTGGGACTATCATAGAAAGTGCCGAAAGTGTTCGTTCGCTGACTACTGAACAACGTCAGTGTTGGTTCGACAATGAGGTGCCGGCGTATTTTTCATATAATAAGTATACTCACGTATATCTTTCCTTCTGCTGGAGTCATTACTAATTCAGATTGCGATTCAAAATTCAACTGAACGGCTAATTGCAGAAATTATACTTTTTCACCCAACGCCCCCTTCTCGATCGATCCTCCCGATCATAATTGTGTAATTTACAGTAGCAGTAGCAATCAATATCCGTTATCAGAAAAGGGTCTCAATCAATCGAGTCGAGTCAGTTTAAAAGTTGTCAGTTTTAAACTGACTCGACTCGATTGATTGAGACCCTTCTCTGATTACTTCCTACTTCGAGTGATACATTCATGATGAATAATAAATGTCCGTTCTTATGATACACGAATGAATAGGTCTCTTTGGGGTCGACTCCGCAATACAGTTATCAGACATGCGTCACTGAATGCAGAATTGATCACGTTAAGACCTTGTGCAACTGCGTACCATTCTACTATCCAAAGCTTCGTAAGCTTCGTAATTATGCTCGCACGTTTTACTTGATGCATTATTAACTCGAAATTTGACAAAGATTGTACTTGAATTTTGCAACTACTTGAATTTCGAAAACGTTACTACTATAATTATTCTGCTGCCTCGATGTAATCATACATTCCCTTGTCGTACAGATCCGAACGCCCGGATCTGCGAATTGACGGACATCAATTGTATGCGAGCTTACAGACGTAAGAATCATTCATCATTAATTTAATAACAGCATCATTAAGGGGTGAACATTTTTCCCTGTGGTGATTAATATACATTAGATTAATTGAGATCAAGTCCTTTTTCTTTGCGAACGGATTATAATTCATTCATTCTGGAATTTGACGGTTTTAATTTTACCACCTTTAGGGATTCTCTCGAGCTTGCAAACTCCGATAGATATGGAAGCTGAGAACAAGACAGTGGAAGAAGCACAATGTAACTGCCTGCCACAGTGCAATGATAAATGGTATTCCTTCGTTACACAGACTGCTAATACAAAGGAGATTCAATACGACTCAACGATGCTGTAAGTTACCTAGTATACCTCCGTGCATTAAATAACCTTGTTAGTCACCCAAAAGCCTAATTATAGTTACCTTTGCGAGAGATCAAATTCATAAAAATGATTAGCTTGGATAGTTGTACAAAATGAAAAATAAAAAATACGACATTCAGATCGAGTAGGGTAGATATTATATGATCCTCCAAAATTAATTAAGAACATATCGTATTAGTTCCAAAGCAAATCCCAACCATTAATATTAGTCATTATTAATTGTTATCTTATTAAAAAAACTGAATGCGAGCGGGCATAGCATGTCTGTATCATTGTGCGTGGTTCAATATAATTATCATTGCTCTTAGGGGACATTTCTAATGAGCATATTACATATAATTACATTTCTGCTGCTACTGTCTTTATATCGATGGACCTAATGGGCAACAATCCAACTCAGATAACCGGTACCATATACCTACATGTGTGCATGCAAAAACGAAATGATCTAAGACTTTTACGCATCGTAATTATTTTTCATTAAAAACTAACGGTACTTAATATGATTTTTTGCGTTATATCATGCTATGGGATTGAAGTAACATTAGTTCACTACATAAAAAAGCAACATAAATCACACTCATTGTCGACAGTAAATACCATATTATTATATTTTTCTGCGTTAACTTCAGTAGGCAGTTGCTGAACAGTGAGGTGACTATATAATAACTTATTGCTTAGCATGTGAAATATCGCTTGTGCATGGCTGCTGTGACATTGATGTTCCGATTTGAATTATGTCATAGTGATAGCGACTATTACAGCTACGGTTTGGACATTCGAAATCTATCTCTGATGCACGTCTACTTTCGAGATATCACGTGCCTAAAATATCGTAAGGATGTTCTGCTGACGTGGGATGGTTTGTTTGGTGAGTAAGTCATGACTCGTATGAGCACAGATGACTACCACCTTGCGTAGAATAAATTAGTTTTAAGAAGAACACGAATCTAATTATGTAACAATTAATAAAATTTTCCAGCATCTTTTGGTGGAATTTTCGGATTGTGCCTGGGAGGCTCAGTGATCAGTTTAGTAGAATTGGTTTACTTCTACTTGGTAAGAATATTTCATAATAAAGGAGAACATCAAACAACTGGAGTATCTGAATCGAATTCGGTCGGTCCGAAATTACGAAATAAGAGTTTAAATAAGGTAAAGGTAACGCGGCATGGGAGACTTAATAATCTCGACATCTTGAAACCCAATGTATATTTTCATCCGAATAATTACACGGAGAATGAGCTCGGCACACTGTCAACGCACGTGAAAAATATTAGAGCTGCTGAGAGATTGGGAAATGAATAATAGACTTATACATGGTTACTCCTCGTCTGTTTATTCACAATGAAACATAATCAAATGTATTTTTTTTTTGCAATCTTTTAAAACATGACAACGGTAGTTTCCTCTTTAATTTTTTAATAAGCTGGAAAAATTGTTCACAAACATATCGAAGCACAAGCTTTGCAATATTTTAGATGAATTATACCGACTTAGTCTCGTAACCTGACTATTATTATCCCAAATATAGCAATCTAAATGTTTTCTAAGAGTTGCTAAAAATGTGTAGATGCTCTCTCACAGGGTAATGTAATGTGTGTATGTGTATTGTACGATTACGTATACTATCGAATAAAGTATTCTACAAAATGTAGAAGAGAGTCCGTCAGACTTTAAAAAAATTCATTTTTCATTCCCAATCAACCTGGAACAAGTTATGCATCGAAATATGCTGAACTTATAGAATAATCTCGTGTCGAATATTCCATGTGATTCAAATATCGGAAGGCTGCGTTCGCTGTTTCCGCCATAGAGTGAACAGCCATTATACCGCCCTCGGTTGGCCAGGACGAGAACTTAATGATCTAGAGGTCGCTGTTAGCTGCCGCAACTGTTCCGGCGGCGAACCGTTATAACGTGCTTTTGTTGTCAACAAAGGATTCGCTGCCGGCGTTCGACGGGGTTCGGTTCGTTCGAGTCAGTTCTCGTTTAGATTTTGGCTATAATATTCATGGGAAATGGCGGAAGACAATCCGATCACTATCGAAGATTGTCCAAAGGACTTACTGCTCTTCAGAGCAGCTCTTAGAAAGATATTCCGAGACGTATCTGAGTCTGTAAGGTAAGAAGATATAATAAAGTTTTACTATTTTATTTTTTTTTCAAGTTTTTATTCATTCGTTAAAAATATCCTCGGGAACCGAGAAGTGACTAGAGAGAAATCGTTAATCATGGATCGTGGATCTCAGATCTTAAATCTTGAATCTTAAATCTTGAATCTTAAATCTTGATTCTTGATTCTTGATTCTTGAATCTTAAATCTTGAATCGCGGATGGTGTCACTCGATGTCATTGGCCTCCGCGCCTTGCATACTAATGTATCGTAACCCGTTCACGTGGCCGACTACTCACGGAATAACTGTCTATTTATTAACTAACAGTTGCCGACAATTTCCTACAACGTTGACGCATCCTTATAGCCGTAACTAGTAACTCGTAACTCTTGCCTCTTGCCTCTTGCTCGAATCTTCAAGATGTAAGCTTCGCTTGAATTCTCACTATTGTAATATCAATTATTTTTTCTTACGTTTTTAACACTTATTTCGTAAACAATATTATGAGTACGATATAAAAGTACAAGAACATGAATAAATCTCTCAATTGTAAATGCATTATTCCGATCGCAATCCATTTGTTTTTCTTTTTCTGTTTTGTGTTTATTCCATCATTCACAGTACATAGTTACTTTATAAATACTTTTCTTCGCACTCTTGCCGCTGACTTTTTAAAACTATAAATCTTAGATTGTATATTTATACATAGTAGTAGAAAGCTTTACAGTTGAGGTGAAACAATTTCTACTCTCGTACACATAATATTCTTACGTATTTCATGTCACGCACAACGCCGGCCCTAAGGAAGTTTATCAATTCTCGAAACGATGGTGATAATTAAATCTTTTGCGGTTAATATCTAATCGATCTAGTTTTAATTAATAATTATAACTATAGATAATGAATGTTCTCAGAAATTATCTCTTCCGAATGATTAATTCTGTCCATGGAAATGACGGCAATAAAATAAAGGCACAAAGGCATAAAGGCACGTGCTGTTCGGTCAGGATTGGTGCAAATTTGTTATTTTAAAATCAGATTGCACCCGTCCCGGCCTGATTGCGCGGCTTATAACATCGCCGCAGTCAATGCTCAGATATAACTAAAGAGAAAATCGTTCAAGACAGGCAATAATTATCATAAAACTATGTTTAATTGCCCGTAGTAAGTCGCTAGGTATAATTTTCGACCACTCTTATTCCATGAAATTTCAAAAACTGGTTGGCGAGCCAGCGGTTTTGTTGGTTCGTCCGTACCCCCAGCCTCCGGGCTCTCGGGTGTTCTTTGTTCGCATTTGGGACAAAGAAAAATTCGATCCCATGCGATAATATTACGCGCTCGGCGGGGTTCGTTCGTATAGTTGTGTGTGGTAGCGTGTAGTAGGTCAGATGCGACGCAGTAGTTCAAACCGCTAGGCATACTAAGAATTTTTTCTTTTTTTTTCCTTCTTCTTCTCTCTTAACCGACTCTTTAACGCTTCGTTTGAGCCGTTTACCAAAGGTCCCTGTGTGCCGCCGCTGTCATCGCTTGACAATCAGTTTTATTTTCGTCTTGTTTTCGGTACAATAATAAAGTGGGATACTAAATGAAATTTTCGCAATTTTATATGCGTATACAAAAATGTGTACGTCATCTATTACGTATTTCAAAGTAATATCATCAAATTCGCTCTACTTAAATGTATTACAAGTAATCGTTGCGGTAGAGATTGTCCTTTGTCACGTGTAATTAATGCTTACGGTCAATTGACTCAATGTACACAATTAGGCGACTCTAGACTACATAAATATATATATATATGTATATTGTATATAGCCGAAGTATAATAACGGCGAACGATGGTAACTAGTACATATTTTAAGCATATAGGTATGTATCTATACACGAAGGCGAGTAGATCATAGTCGCACTTGCGGTACGTGTACTTTGCCTGTCGTAATATTTATGTATGTAATAAATACATACATACATACATACATACATAGTTTGGGATCTAGCATCACATAGGTATAGGTATACTCTTCGCGAAATTTCAAATTACAAAGTTTAAACGGGCGGAGAAGCGTAAGTCGGTACCTAAATACCTGCATACATACCAAGTAGTAGCGATATTTTAATAGTTCTCATAGTTTACGCCGTTCCGAGCTCAACTAGTTTGCATCGTTTGACCGTAGGACTATACGGAGGCGAGCATCAAATCGCGGAAATATGTTGTCTAGCTAGTCTTTGACCCAGCGAAGGTCCCGGTGATTCGAAGGTCGGAGCGTCGGGCGTCGAGTTAAGGAATACGTCGCTCGAAGCGTCTTTTTATATTCGGCGAAAAAATTTATCGACTTTTGAACATTATTTTGACGCTGAAAGAGAAAGAAGCGGAAAATACGAGGACTAGTATATCCTTATCCCTTACAGCATAACGCAGTAAATTCTCCGACACATTAGTTCGTAAGATAATAAAACGTAACGTTAACGGTCTCGACCACCGTTAATATCCTCCTCGTCGCAAAGAACGTAGAAAATAAGAAAAAATCGTCGGCAGCTACGAGACAGCAGTGAACCTTACTACTAGTTGGGTACGATGGACCCAGCCGTTGCGCAACTCGCCTCGCAATATCTCGCGTAATGTGGGTATAATAGGTCGGCGCGTTTCCATCGGCTATGTTCTTCAAATACGTGGGCACTTTCAGCATTTATTCAATTACGTTATTCGTATGTAGCTAGCCCATGCTGCACTGACATTGTACCGCTTGATTACCAACATTGAATAATCTCTGCACTAGGATACGAGTCAAGGCCTCAAACAGTTTCGAACTATTTATGTAGTCGCATGCACATACATACGACGAACAGAAGAGCATAAGAAAAAATTAACATTTTTCGTTCCTTATGTGGATTTGCAGAGCATAAAATTTTTTGCCGTATTCGACGATAAGAAAAAGTTGAAAAAAAAAAACACCGAGACTTCATCTCAAAATTTTACTGAAAATATATTCCGTTGATGAAGAATGGATATAAGCGGCTGATCTGCTCTTGCCCGCTCTATAATGTATGAACCTGCGACCAATCTCTGCCTGCAATGATGCATGATGTAATTTGTTTAGTGGAGCGCCGAGAGAGTAGATAGGCATTCCAGCCATCTAAAGTTACAAAACGCCCAACCTGTGCACTTTGCTCTCCTCACGCAAACACACTTTTACCAAAGCACCACCATCAACCACCTAGGTTTACTCTGGTGTCCATGAATCATTTCTCGGAAGTACGACAAGTCTAAACACATATAGCGATAATCGTTCAGAATTATTTGTATTGCCTGCTTTTTTTTCTTTTTTCTCGAGAAGGCTAAATAATTTATACTGTTGATCGTTGAGAGTACGTTTCATCAATACCTCCAATCTCTGAGTTATAATCCGTTATTTTAGTAAACATTTATTCTGTAACTACTGCTGTACCTACATACACGCTCGTTTCAAAAAATTATGAATCTTTAATCAAAGAACGAAATTTCTTGCATTTGGGTTTACTAAGAAATGTTATTTCAATTTTAATTCTATATAATTGAAAATTTACGTACCTACTATTCACGTACATTATTTTTTCATTTCACTTTTTGTTTCAGTGAAGAGGAATTTTCGAATAGCTGGACGATTTTGAAAAAGAAGAAAAAAATATCACGACAATTGTATACATCGATGGTAGACATGATGTGTAAGAATATAGAGGCTCGTGTGGATGAGTTTATTGTACAGGAGAACTTGATAGAAAAATTCAATATATTAAAAAGACTATCTGAGGAATCCAAAACTCCCAAGGATCACATCGCATGGTAAAATTTTATTTCTCATATGTTTTACGGACTTTAATTTCTTTCTTTGTTGTAAATTTGCATCCAGCGTTTATAAAAAAAAATAAAAAAAAATAAAACGTTATGTGTGCAAATTTTATATAAAAAATAACTCAATCGTACAATGAATGAATCTGTTTGGTTTAATAATTGCAGGAGACCTCCCGGAAACGTTATGGAGCACCTGCGATCTTTGGACGGTGCAAAAATCAAGGAAAATTTGGAAGAACTCGAAGATTTTGTGGCCAAGATCGAAGCGGAGAACCAGAAGCTAGTACAGCAAGTAACGAAGGGTCGAACAGTGGCTAAAAACTTCGAGCAAAAAGCCGATCGTTTATTAAATCAAGAAAGACGCGTTCGTTCAGAATTTGGAAAAACTGCTCGACAAGTCGAAGGAGACATTAAAAAAATGCACTGATCAAAAGAAGTCTGTCACGTCGTACTAAAAAATTCATGAACTTGTGTATTCAAAAAAGTCAAATCATCACAAGTCCCTAAGTTTATAAGTTGAAAATAACGACTGATGAGCTAGCTTTCTTTTAGATATAATCAAGTTTTAAGATTCCCAATTATACTGTTAACTCAAGGCGAATGATAGCTCGATTTGTATTCATATGTCTGACAAACATTGTGAAAAGTGAAGAATGGTCTTAGATTATCGACCAGAAAAGACATATATTACAAAATCTATTCCTAAAAACTGTATACAAGGTTTTCGTCGAACGATTCGTGACTTAATTCGCAAAAACTGGTACTACCGCATGTTAATTTAATTATTAAACGCACTAAAAACGGCAAAGAATAGCTAGATTGATTCCAAATCATTTCAAATGTAAATATGTACAAATGATAATTGATATTATTACAATAAAAAGTTTTATACTGAGATAATTGAAAAGAATTTTCTTTATCTGCGTGTAGATTAAAATTTCTATCACAATTCTCGTAATTTGACAAAGAGAAAACTAAACCAACGTGTGTAAACGTATTAGGTAATTAAAACGGAAAAGAGTTTTTCCTTCCAAGTATTTCTCTTTATAACAACTAATTGATGTTTTATTTATTTTTTCAATATCTTATCTTAACAACTGTATCTTCGACCTTAATTAACCGTTCATGATTACATTGAAATCAAACGCTTATTCAACTTTATTAAAAATTCGTGGTAATTGATAATTCTCTTTATACAAGAATTCCGATGTATTCAAATGATCCAATCTCGCGATTGCGCTCAGTCTTGAGGTCTCGGAATCTTTCAGTTTCTTTTTAAGTCTTATGACTGTCTCGCTGCGTGCCTGTAATAATGAAAAGAAATATTTTGTTTTTTTTTGTTAGAAGAATGAAGTTTGAATGAATAACATAATACAATCTATATATACTATTGCTTCCATCAACTCCGTCCGAGCTTGATTCAAATAAGCTTCATTCCCAGTCTTCGTCTTCTGCAATCGCAGTAGTTTATTCTTGAGTTCCTTCTTCCTATCGGCGAGATTGTTTATCTCATTGTTTATCATCTTTCTCGCAGTTTCCTGCCGAACAGTCTTGAATGCGCACGTGGTTAGATTCGAATGGTTTCGCTTGATGATATCTATCGTCTTTAATTCCAACTCATTTTTTTTACGGTTACATTCCAAGATAACAGACGCCTTTTCTTGCATCCAGTTTAATTTATCAATTTCGATCTCTCCGTCTCTCCACGCCTCTTGAATCGCCTTAGTTTTCGATCTATAATCTGTTAGCTCGCATTCAGTTTGTCCAATGTCTTTGTCGAGACGAGATATCTCGGAAATCTTTTTTTCCAACTTATCTTCAGCTAATAAAATACGAGAGAAATCAATATTTTCAAAAAAAATATCCGCGCTCTAACTCAAGTCGTACAGCACGTACACTTATCAGGTTATACAAATAAATAGCCGAGTTATTTTTATCCTATTTCATAACATTATCGAAATTTTCGTATGCTTTAAATCGCTTTAAATCATGATTGACTACAGAATAGAATAAAATTCCATTTCCAGTATCTGAAAAGCTAAATACCTATCGAACATTTCCTTTCCAATATTTCAATGCGAGTTTTTAATTCAATTAAATTTAAAACATCTTCGTACGAATTAGGATGCACATTGTCATCCATTGTTGTCTTATGACGCGAACGTCGATCAATAGATGGCGCGAAGTTAGCGGCTGCGTTTAGCTACCTTCTCTCTGTAATAAAACGCGCGTGAAATATATAATCCTAAAAAGTTGTTGGCTCGCCAAGTACCGTCTATCCTCATTAATGTCTGAATATTATTCGAAATAAATGCGTCAAATGACGAATCGGTCGAATAATTCAACACAAATAAATGTTCATCGAAATATCGGACTATTCTTCGCGCTCAAACAGACGCATAAGCGGTGTGTGAATCAGCTGGGCCAATGAGAAGCGGCGGATGTATACTCTGTGGCATTGCTACGGAAGTTTCGGTATCGTTTGATAGATGGCGGTACTAGTAGCTCGTGTTTCGTGCCGCATTTGCGGCTCGCCATTGTGCCGTGATTGCTGATGTTCGTGTGTGAGTGAAAAATTGATCCGGTTTATTGATTCCCTGGCCGTTCGAGTCCGAGGTAAATATGAAATTATATCTAAAGTTGAACTAGTTAAGTTCCCAGTTGTGTACAAATCGTCAAAACGTTCTTAAAAGGTTGAAAATATTCATGTTGTTTGGGGTTAGATTTCGCTGGCGCGTAGTTAGCCCTCTTTCGTGCGCGTGGTCAAGCCTAGGAATTCCTGCCTAATATTTCCTTACAGAATCTGAATAGTCTCGAAATATTTTTGATAATCTATTAGGTACCTCGCGGCGTACCATCGTTAATAATTTTACACATGAAATAAAGAATCGTACAAAGTACTCCAGCAACAATCTATTTGAATTTCGAATATTAAAAATCAAACAACAATGGCCGTTTGAAGTTTTTGTCATCGGATGATGGGATTAATCATTCATGTCATATCATCGCTCGTACCCATTACCTAATTTTTTTTTCATTATTTTTCTGTAAAGTCATTTGCTCAATCGCACTTCGCCCATAGTAATCATAACGAAATACTTAGCTACTTGCTCCATTCTTCTCACGTACAGTTGTTCCAGCTCTTGATTAATGAGAACTTAAGTCAATTACTAAATTACGAGAATCGTTATAAAACATGCTTCAAGGCCTTCGCACTCCGAATTTCTCGTTCCTCTAGCAGCTTCGTGCCCATAGTATTTCGCAGTTTATATCTTACTTATATTTAGGGTCTAGGGCAGGTGTGCAGTTGCAGTTGTATGTACGTCGTGACTAGGTCTATATAACTTCTATCTAAGCCTTCAAGATACCAAAAATCATTCAACACCGAGGCTCGCCTCGATTCTATATCGAATCCAATTCAAAACCTCAAAGCTTACTTAGGCCACCTGATCGGCTCCTTAAAACCAATCCTAGTTTTTATACTGACCAATCTATTCCGGTAGATTGTATTTGTATAACTGGTTTGTTAAGAATTTATCGAAAGTCTATTGCCTCAAGAAACGGAATCAGGTAATCTGAAGATCCTCAAAAATGATTAAACCAACAATCGATTTAACAATCTTTCCCAACGAGTCAGATCGACATTCTGATTCCTGAATGATTAATCAGAAACAGTGTTTTATTCATTCAAATGCCGTTAAGTTTTTATTTTATTTTATTTCATTTCATTTCATCTTTTCGGTAATATTTATTCCATACTGTTTTGCAACATGTATTAATACTTGTTTTCGACTTCTTTCCCATCACGGGCTCTCTCTGTAATATTTTTAACTTTTATCTCGGCTGATAAGAGGCGCGGCGTGATGCGGCGAGGCTAGGTTCCACGCAACGCAGCTCACGCAGTTGGCTGGCCTCGCTACTTCTCCGCTTAGCTGGCGCTAGCGATCGCACAGATATTACGAAAACTCTATTTCAATGAAAATTCCAATTACGAGTGATTCGCGTCTTGGGCATTCGTCCATTCATTATCTACTCCGATACTATGTCTCGAATGAATGCGTGCTAAGGACTAACACACAATACGATGATTCGAGTTCTATACATCTCGCAATACTTATACCTCCTTGATCAATGATCAGCGTGTTTTCGGAGCCGGTTCACCCCGATATTAATCTATCCTGTGTTTGAAGAGATACAACAACGATACAATGAGTAAACTTCCGCCGTATCTGCCAGTTATTCCAATAAAAATTCACTTCTCTCTTGTATACGGTGGTTAAAAAGAGAGAGAGAGAGAGAGAGAGAGAGAGAGAAAAAAAAAACTGTAATGCTCAGCGAAAGTATCGATAGCGTTGAGAATCTCTGTTGTAAAATTTATGTATATCGAGTTTGAATATACGATTTGCCTTTGTCCGTGTGAAAGGGAATGGTATACATAATAATCATGTGACGACTTTTGATACTCTTTTATCAATCTCTGCGAGCCGCAACGCAAGTGGAATCTTTTGCGCCAGGGTCGGGGACACGGAACAACTTTTCCTTTCATTCAGGCCCAGTTGTAATTCCGCGTCGATATGAGGCTATATATTTTATACGTATAGGTATACCCACCCACCTCTCATATTATACCTGGTTCTTTTTGTCTGCGGTATTCAATCGATATACACCATAATGTATGTCACGTGTTGAAAAAGAAATAGAAAAAGAAAAAAAACGAAAATCTCCTTGTTGATTATTATTTGAACAGAAAATTTACTTCACTTGTTAATAATAATTTTATATCGCGTTGCTGCGTTTATCGTGAAAAATCAATAAAATTCATTAAATTCATATTTGTTCACATCGAAAAAGATACATCTCGCGCGATGACAATATGCGATGAGTTGAACATTTTTGTCTTCTCTTTTACAGCCGACCTTTGCTCTTTCAAGTATAATTCTATAAACTCTGTTGGGATCCGTTTTTTCTTCTTCTTCTTATTGCGAATAATGTTCGTTTTCACTTGATGAAAATTGTTGATATTATTGATTTCGAGCCAATGCTAATCTGCATAATTTATACATCGACAACCGCGATAATATATAGGTTTGTTGTTTGATTCCAAACCAGAAATGTAATTTCTAAGCGATTTTTATCGGAATAATATATTATTAGATAATTATAGTATTAATAAATGATGAAACTTTATTATAGTCGAAGTCTGCAAACCTTAGAGAATAGTCGAGTATAAAGATTCCATTTGATTTTATTCAAATATAATACACTGGATAAGTACGTGTTTACTTTTCATTCAATTATCAAATTACCTTGACTCAGATTTTAAACTAACTTATATAATAGCTCTTTCGATTTCGCCTACATTGAGTTGTTCCATATTTGGAAACCTCGACGCGAGAATCTTGTTTCACAGTCGCGTATTTATACGAAGAAATTCTGCAGTAACATTTATATACTTGAGAAAAACTAGAAACCGATTTTAAAAAAATATAAAAATTGTTCAACTTATTCCAAGTTTTTATTTTTTTTTTATTTTTTCTTCCTCTTTTGATAATTATTATTACTTGAAATTTATTTTCAATAGATACTGCAAATCGAGAAAAAATAATTGTATATGGGGTGAAAAAACCAAGCAGTGGAAAATATAAATCGCGATCATATATTCTATACTCACCTCACGGAACGCGGTTGTACTTTATTTTTAATTATTAATTATATTCAGCTGCAAATTTTCGTACCTATGTACCTACGTGACTTATCCTCCATACATATCACCCCACAGAGTGAGCGAGTGGCTTGCATGCTGCATGCGTGTATCATTGCGTATAACTAGTACCGCATAGCTTCTAGCAAGCAATTAGTGTATATGGCAACTGAACGAACCCTCTCAAACTCGAGCTTTTTATTTTATCCATCATTACTCGTTTTTAATTATTCATTATATCCGCCGTTTTACATATTGTACAACTTTCATTGTAAACTTTCCTACGTTGAAAAAAATGTTTTTTTTCTTTTTATTAAATACGCGTATGTATACGAATGAACATCAAACTCGAAAACGTTCCCTGCTAAATCGTCGATATATGAACGTAGATTGAAACCCGTGTTGAATTTTGAAAATGAATGATAAAAAAAAAATTCTTTTGATCTCGAAAAGAGATAGAAATTATTTACAAAAAAAAAAAAAACAGGTAAATAATTCGCCCCTGGAAAAGGACGAAACGATTCCTAAACTCAGGTACGTGACTGAGTCTCCTGCTTTACCGATTTTCCGAACCTCATTCTCGTAATGATTGAAATCCAGTTCAATTATTCAAGCTGCTCGGGCAGTTGCGTGTGTATATAAAGGGTGGCTATTTTTCAACTGATCACGGGATTCAGTAAACAGGATTCATCAGCCATGACAACTTTCGAGGATCGAAAAACGAATTCTGATAAACCGTAAATATATTCATGAAATTTGCAGTTTTCACTCTCTGATCTATTGGTGTATACGCGAATCTTTGTTCTTCGGTATGAAAATTATTTCATTTTGTTTCGATTAGGTATACAAAAAAAAAAAAAAAAATAGGAAATCGAGTTGAATATTTGTAAAATCGTGTTTCGTATGAAATAAAAAAAGAAAATCATATCTGTGTGCAAAAATTCTGTGAAGCGAATTAATAATTTGGGCACCTTGTACATGTATGCCATATACAATATACATATATACGTATGGCTTATATAGGCGGTTTGTAAAGTGGACAAGATTGCCCGATGCTAATGACACAGTCGAACGCGAACAAGGGAGAGACACGCGGTGAATTCGATAATTTGATGTTAATGGCACCAATATATTTAATGGATTGTCTTCGGCCTATATAACGTCGGTCTTCTACACACACGCGAGTACAAAGAATAAATTTCAGCTAAAATAATAAAGTACAACATCACCCCTCGAAAAAAAATATACAAAAAAGGGGGTAAAGATTAGGTGCATATAAATTTAGAAGATTCAACAATTACGCTGACGAACTGAGAATAGATTAAAACTAATAAAATATACTATATGAAATTATTGTCAGTTGGTTTACGCATTACTCCGGAACGATCGATGAAAATTTGAACAAATTACGCGACGGAAGGGAATAAAAAAAATTGTTCTATAGGTAAATTTCCATAATTATATAACTTAGTTCCTATAGATGCGTAATATATTAAGTATACACCTTACGTATATCTATATATAAGTAGACGTGTATTATAAGGGTAAAAAGGGCGAGAGAGAGGGTTAACCATACGATTGTGAGGGTGGTTTTGTCGAGGGTGCACAACAAACCGTTGCCGAGGTGACGACACGGGACGCGGTTGCCATCACAAAACTTTTCCAACTTGTGACTGTAAACATTAGCTCGACGACCTGCGGCTACTCTCTTATAACGGGGTGCGTGAGCCGGGGTACACCGTAGTTGACACTAAAGTCACGCATATATGTAGGCCACACTCTATGCTGTGGAATTAGCCAAATAGGCTATGAGTAATGCTTCTTCGCCCTATCCATCCATCCATCCATCCCATCCCATCCCATCCCATCCCATCCCATCCACCCTCGCAATCTATAAACCGCGAATAACCTCTTCTCTTTCCGGTATTCAGGGTAATTCAGGTTGAGGGTAGATTCTCCGTGAAATTTTGAAACTAAATTTCATTTAGCAAAAATTCGTAGGCTCAATAGTTTCCGAGCTACGGAAGATCTTGGTTGGCTAGTCACATACGCAGGGCACCGCTCAACTTACCCGCATAACCAGCCCTGGCTGAGTCACCTATAAGTTCTGTGATTGGTCAACTAAGATCTTCTATAACTCGGAAACTATTGGGCCCACGAATTTTTGGTGAAGGAAATTTCGTCTCAGAACTTCACGAGGAAACTACCATTGAAATGCTATTTTTGAGAATTGAGAGGAAATCGATCGATGCTCGTAGGAGTATTTTTTGAAAAAAAATTCAAAAGGAAAAAAGATTTTTGAGGCAATTTTCAGCTGAACTGCCCACTTTACCTCCCGTATATGTATATGAATTAGATTTCCATACACCTATTGAGAAAAAATGTTAATAATAAAATTATGGTCTTGGCGAATTAGCGTTCTGTGAAATTCGCAGACGTATGATTTACGTGAATTAATTTCTATACCAATGTACGAGGTATAATCGAATTACTTACACTCGCGAGTGTAAGTTTTTATTACCCTTCTTTCACGGTTTAATTACGATTAGATATGTGTAGGTACGTGGGTGTTATGTGCGACGTATAGTACATACCAAGTTTCGGTCTTTATTTATTAAACTGCGTGAACTGCCACGTGGTTATTTGAGATTTGCATAAAATGTGGGTTACACTCGGCGTAGGTACAGGTGGAATCCACCGCTTTGTCGATCGCGTATTATATAGAGTGACCAGTTTTTTAGTTTTATTTTTTATTTTTTATTTTTTTTAATTTGAAATTCATGCAATTCGTAAATTTTGTCAAATATCTCTGCAGCATGAATTCGAAAAATTCAGAGAATAATAAAGATACGGTTTCTCGATATACATGTGTTGTTTGGATTTCAGTTAGTGTATTCTTCCACACCTCGCCGCTAATATTCTCAATCAAAGAAACGCCTCTATACCTAATATATTTCGCGATAAATTAAGAAACAAGAAAATAAAAATGAACGAAGAAAGAATATCGATTTCTGCGCAGATCCACTGAACCGTTTTCGCATATTCCAATTAAGGCACCCTGTATATACGGGTCAAGTTGACGGCTACTTGTGTAAAGAGAGATAGATGACGTCAGCTGTAACTTACGCGACGCGGCTAGTCCGGTTCTCCCACGAATCTTTAAGAAAACTGGATTTTTGCATAAAATCTAAACTGCAGAGTCAGGTGTCTACTATATATAATTTCTGTTCAGGATGTAACTCATACGCATGGTACACGTAATTGAGTAAATAGTATATGTACTAGACACGCACCTATATGTATATGCAATATATATGTAATTTGCATAAAACGAAATAGAAATTTGTTCCGTTATTCTTCTCCGACTGCTTTTTCTCTCTCTTTCTCCGAATTCACTAAAATTCGATAATTATTGGTTGTGTGTGTGTTTATTATTTCCTTTTTTCTTTCAAATATTCTTTAGGCATTTGTATCCGTCGATTTACCCACTCTATCTCAAGCACAGGTCATGACCTCGTTTTTTGCATTTACCTGACGGTACTTTATGGTAAATACACGGAAACATTGACATTTGTATAGTACATACCAGTCCATGTACTTAACGGAACTCGACACTATTTCTCATTGCAGAAAATGCAGCGATGCTATTTTATAGAAAAAGATGTAAAAAGAATGATGAAAGAAGAGAGAAAAAAAAAAAAAAACTGTTCACAAACTCGCCACTAGATTCGTATGATTCGGCTATACCTCATACTTGACATAATCGTCGTCCACCAGCAGTTTTTCTCCCTATACGACAATGTGTCTTCTTCTTTTTTTTTATTTTCTCATATCTCTTTCCCGATAGGCTATGTCATGACACATTTCACGCTTTCCCATCAACCGAAGTTTTATCAACTTTAAATTGTCATTCGCACCAACTTTTACTCACCCATCTCTCGTCGTACACAGCACTTTCCCAACAAACTTAAATCTTCGAGTGCAATGCGCCTTCGCGCAGCATTAAAATCAAGCACATTTTTCGATAGCTAAAATATTTATTTTCGAATATTTAACCATGCGGTTTTGAAATCGAATAAACTTCCTACAAAAAATGTCTGAACATATTTTTCCAAAAAATTGTACAGTCGAAAATCGCTTTGCAGAGTTTGAGAAAAAAAAAAAAATCAATAAATTACGAATCAAAAATAATAAATCGGAATACTTTTAACAATTAGTCCTACAAAAAGGCCTTCGATCGTCATGTAAAAAAAAAAAATCCTTAATTACACTTGCCGCAGCTTTGATCGCTGGTCTAAATTGTTGCACTTATTACTCTTCTTCCTTATATGCGGGATATATTTTCATTTTTTTTTTTCTGCGTGTGGTTCTTTCGCACAAGGTCGTTCGTAAGCGTATAATACATGTATATATATGTTATGTACCTAGACCTATATATAGATGAATAAACGTAGACGTAGGTCGTGTATTACCGATCTTCTATATAAATTACACAACGATGTTGCACCCACCGCATTCTTATATGCCCACAGTTGACTCGACGTTTTTCTCCCTTTTTATTTTTTATTTTTTTCTGTTTCCCTCGCGTATTCAGGACTCGTAGTCCTTGGAATACGCGGTGGTATACTTTTACGGTGCGTTGCTATAGCGGAATGCAGACTCGCTGTTTACGATTAGTTGGGACAGGTTGCGTGTAGAAGCTGCCTACTGCTTCTGCTGCTATTCCGCGTCTTTTACGTGCGTACCTACACCCATACCCATACCCATACCCCATATCTATGTATGTACGCAATGCTATTCACTTGCCGAAGGAAATTCCTTACGCGTAGTGCCTTCACAACGATCAAAGTTAATACTTGCATGTATATACGGACACTCAGCTCCGAACTGCACTTGCAGGAGCGATGTATGTGTAAAAACGTCGCACGCGCGTTCATCTATGAAAACAAAAAGTAAATTTAAACAAGAATGTTCAAAAGAACAGAATTCTGAACAAAAAGAGGACGAAGAAAAACTAGTTTTCTTTTTTTCGTTTACACATTTCATATTTCATGTTCAATGTTCGGTTTAGGAGCGCAATTTTTTTAAATAACTTATTCAACCCGGCTTCCCATGTCATTTTCTTTTTATGGCAATGCAAACATCTGCTTAATAAAATTACTGCGGACTTTTATTTTATCCATATTTGAACTATTTGAGGTGAATCATTAATATCTATCTCGCTGTACTGGTCGTAAATGAACGTCTTAGAGCCAATGTAAGCTGCTGCTTTGCTAACTAGCTGATTGCGTAACAGCTTAACATCTCTCGTGCAGCATCCGTGTCTTCATTCATCCGTTCGTTCGTTTGTTGGTCCAACAGCCATAATTTATACTTGCATTTCTATCTCACGAGATGGAAATTGATTATTATTCTTCACTCGAGTACTTCATCCGCGATCGCTCATGATCAGGGTTATTATTATACATACCTTGTTGCAATTGCTTGGTTATTCTTGAACGATATTCCTCATTTTCTACAAATTTAGGTATATATTATCGCTCAAACAGTTATCTTTCAATTTCTTGTATTACATACATGAATTATTCATTAGGTACACTCAGGCCTTACTTCCCTTAAAAACACAATATATATTGTTGTGCGTATACGGTCCTCAGTAAACACACTAAAATCGAAGTTCTTACCTCAATATAAACTTAAGTGAATGAATTTCCTCTAAAGAGAAGAACAATTTTATACCGCCAAGATATTTAGAACTAAAATTCGAAATAATTCTACCTTGACTATATCTATAACCGTATAATTTATCATTTTTCAATAACTATCACCGCGTTTTCTGATCCTCTGAAAATTTGTCTCTATATACTTATGTGTAAATATTTTCCCTATTATTTGCTCTAAAATTAATTCCCTCGACCACTACGACGCCTGTTAACATCGACATAGGAAGATGCGTACACGGGTATAACAAACTTGACTTAATCTACGTAGTTCGGTCAGTTGGTCAGTTGGGTGCGCAGAAACCCACGTATTACATACATACATTCAGTCATATACGTAAATACTATTTGGAAGTCATCCACCTTTTTCTCAACGAATACATCTGGTCGCATCTACCTATATGTTTTAAAATTACGTTGAATGAACTTCCCAATATGGTCGGAAGAAGGTAGGCGTTTATGTCTCGGATGTTAGACGGAGGGACGCCGACCTTGCCTCACAGTCTCGGAGTGAATCGATCTTTTCGGTAAATATTTTCGGGAAAATTCGTCGAAACTTTATTCTTCAAGTTTTTTTTAAACTATTTTTAACTTTTTAATTCCGCAGGCATAACTTTCATCTTCATAAAATTTCAAGGGTTGAAGTAATTTTTTTACTCAATTTATACGACGTTCATTCCGCAGGATCTTCGTTTTTGCCAAAAAATTTGCCTTATTCGAATTCTGGATTGAAAGAAATAAATTAAAAAAAAAAAGTGTTACGACTGTGAGACAATCGCCGATGTTCGTCATCAGATCATATTATAAAGACGTAGATAATCAATCGGAATTAAAATGCCGATATTACGTTACCGTTGAACTTTGACATTTGGGAATTGCTTAGCGATGCTTGATCCGCGTGAGAAGAAGGACCTTCGAGATTCTGACTGACATAACCAATCGGCAGGTGAATAACTGCGTTTGGTTTCCAACAACGTAGGCGTACTATAGGTACAGCTGGTAAACGTCCTTTCGCTTTCGTTTGCTGACTCGGCTTTCGCCTGGGACATAAAAATCCAAAATTATACGATTAGTCCTTGATTCGTTGCTACGATGACGCGATTTTAAGAGAAAAAAAAAATCAACAGGTATACGAAGAGCCATGTTTTGCCAAGTTTCTTTTTTTCATACTATTTCATGCTGCATTTGCATTCAACACGATGTTCGGCGGTGTGGTTAACGAAACTAATAAAATCTTCCAATTTTTTGTTGGTCAATTCCATTTCATTCTGAGAAAGTTCTTGTAATTAAATGACCAGCTGCAGGATATATTCGACTAGGGGTCAGAGTTCACTGCGAAACTCATTGACCCTTGCAGAAAAAGAAACCGAGAATCTGTCTTAATGAATTATTATTTATCGAATGAATCCATATTTAAAGAAAACACGGTGAAAAAGAAGGTGTTTAGTCTCACATCACTAACCTATATCGAAAAAAATTTATACCAGACAATCGAATTTTTGATATCATGACTGATAAATTATCTTTGGAGAATCGGAGAATTATTTTTATCTTTCTTTTTCTTCATTCGCATTTTTGTGAATATAATGAATATTTAGAGCTTTCTAAGTGAATCGTTGTGTGTATTCATGTTTCTTTAATTGACATTTTAATATTCAGTACATGAAATGAAATAATTATGTAACTAAGCTATACAGAGGTTTAATGGGAATCGGAAAATGATCGAAATCAATTAGGAGTGTTTTTGTTTCCTCCGAATCTCTACCCCCAATCCCGTCTCATCCGCGTAAATTCTTTACGTGACACGTATCCTTCGAATTAGTCCCTGGAGAGGATCCTCTTACGACTGATCGCGGCGAACTAGACACGTAACACGTTTTCGTTCGACACGTGTCCAAGAAACCAGAGATGGACCGATGGGAGCTATACTACCTATAGACGTAAAGCAATTCTTTGTATTAACTAATTGCTATTTTCCGCTTTATAAACAAAGTAACGAACTTGGAACAGAAATTTTGGATCAATATTTTTTTTCGACGCGTGAATTTGGTGTATAGAAATAATAAAGCGGCGTATAAAAATGTATGAAAAGACGGACCAGCCCATTTTTATAGTACATACATACGTATAAGTACCGTATATGATATGTCAATTCTAACGATCCAATTCGCTTTCTGAACCGAAACCGTTTCGTTTCTTCGATCGACCACCCATTGTCACGAATCAGACAATTCAGTACAGTCTTAAAAAGGAATGTATCACCATTCGTGTTGGATCAAAATCTACTCACGTACTGGAACTTTGCCTTTTCTTCGGAACCCTTCTCGGAGCCGAAGGAAGAATCTAGTAAATCCTTCCTTAATATTATTCGAGGTAAGGCTATATATTCAGGAACACATGATATACCAGTCGGACTTTTTATCGTTCTACGATATTATAATAACACGATTTATTTCTATTTATCATATAAGTATTGATTATACTAATTTCAATTTAGTTTCTAAATAAATTCGGATCCGAAGAACTGCAACGGCCCTAAAAATCTACACAGAGAAAAAAGACTTCTCGTTCCAAGAGAAAGATTCCTTGTTGCAAGAAAAAGATTTCTTGTTTTAAGAAACTATAGTTTCTTGCATGTTTTTTGATTAAATCAAGGAAATATGTTCTTCATTCAAATTGGTATGTTCTTAGTTCGAATTAAGAACATATTTCCTTGATTTAATCAAAAAACATTCAAGAAACTACAGTTTCTTGAAACAAGAAATCTTTTTCTTGAAACGAGGAATTTTTTTTTTCTGTGTAACAATTATCGTACGTGACGCGTAATTCTTGATCAAATACGTCTGTGGATAGACATTATTCGAAGAATAATAGGACAGTATACTCGGAAAGGTATGGATGTGAGATTGGCTCTTATTGGTAGCTCTTGGAAAGCCGATGAATTATTACTGAGGATGGCGTGCATCCCTTATAGTGCGGTGAAGTTGCAATTCGTAAAGTTCCTTCTGTCGTTGTCCGTAGGTATACTATATATACCCATACGTTCAACCGGACAACTTATTCAATATTGCATCAAACTTGACCATATATGTATACATCAACGTGTGTACAACGTACACGTAGGTACAATGGGACACATGGTGAGACAAAGAGAGCAAGAGAGGGAAAGAAAGACATACGAGGGTATGAAACGTGGCCCAACAGCACCAGCGGATGTGTAGAGTGGCTATCGTCCGACTATAATATAGAGAGCTTTAGGATCGAACGAAGAAAGAACCCCTATATCTAAGCGTGTATCTATATGCTGTAGACAACAGGGTGGATGTATGAGGGTTGAGTAACATTTTTTCTTCTTTTTTTCTCTCGCTCTTTCTCTTACGAATAACCAGAGTCTTTTCGACTTCTTCTCCTTCTTCTTCCTCCTCCTCCTCTATCCGTATTTTGGCTGTAATCCGTAGCGAGAGAAAAAAGTTGAAAATTCTTTTTTGAACTTGATAATATGTCTATATACTTGATGCGTCAGCCTTTTATCCTCATTACCTATGTAACGTGAATTTAATATCTTTTCCTGCAATGGAGATATTCTTTAATCTCTTTCCTTTACCTATGCATATGTTATTCTTTTTTCGTTAGTTTATAATGACTTTTAAATATAGCCGATTATAACCCAACCCAAAACTATAATTTCGGTTAAAACTCACACAGAAACTACCGCGTGCGGATAAATTTATGAAAAATTATAAGCCAACTAACCGTTCATTATACCCGAGGCTTAATTTACTCGTTGCCTATAGTCTATAGGTACCATCGAATACATATTGAACAAACCTACCTATGCATGTGTAGAACCGCTTTCTGACCGCAACATGTGCTATACCACCGATGATCCTCGCCTTCCTTACCAAAATATACGTATACGTATGTATTATTTTATCATATATAGGCACATTCCCAAGATGGTCATATCCTCGGACCTCATCGCATCTTACGGACAAATTGCAAATCGAAAATTTCAACTCACTTACTAGGCTGCTGTATAGCTGTACTATCCTGTGTAACGAGCCGTCTACCGATCATTCGCTAACAAAATTTACCTTCCCTCATAAATATTGATCGAATCGTTTACCCATATACGACATATAGGTACCTACGGATAAATGAATTCTATATATTTTTTCATCAACTGATACTAAATAGATAGATAGATTGATTGATAGATAGAGAGATAGATAGATATATGTGTATATATATATATATATATATATATATATATATATATATAGGTGAAACTATATTATATTACCATTTCTTTTTCGTACTTGTCATTATTCACATGATTGTTGCTGTTGTTATTATTGTTACGATGTTGTCATACATCGTTAGCATGGAGGAGACATACCTACATGCACAAGTGAAATTTATTGTTTGTCGGTGTAATATCTGAGTGGAAATTTGTCTAACACATGCGTAACGCGTGCGGTTAGTAGATATGTGACAGAAGCCAGCATACGAGGTTGGGTATAGGCGCATTGACGTGGGTATTCGTCTATACATAAATCGATGGTATATAGTGATCACGCCATTCCTCGCTTAACGTACTTCGAATCGAAGAATCGAAGTATCGGCAACGGTCATTTTTTATTTATACATTACTACGTATAAAAGTTGTGTAACCATTGCAGTATACCCATATCTAACTCCGAAACCCCAGACCTCCGAAAGCCTAAAATTTCACAAATTTCGATCCATTTCTCAGGATGCGGAGACGAAAACTAGTTCATTGTAATCGAAACTCTTCGCGGAAATCCATTTCTTCATTTATTAGACGTTGAATGAATACATGCGGGAATTTCAAGTTTCGGAGCTTTCGGAATTTCGAACCTCCGGTGGTCTTCGTTTAAAAATTTTTCAAAGCTGCTATTCAAATCTGGAATATCGGAGAAATAGCCTTTGCAAAAAAAAATTCGAAATTTTCACACGAGGTGCCCCCGGTTTTCCCGCTGTATACTTTCACACTATAGTTGCTAGTCGATCGTGGAAAATAAATGCTGAACATTTCCGGAAAAGTTAAGCAGCTCTTTTGCGTGCGGTTAAAGTTTCTCTCTTTCCCTACTCTTCACACACACGGTGACGAGAACAAGAGACGAGAACAGGGAGCTTTGGATATCAAATATGCTTCGGCAGATGCGACGTCCCACAGTAGTTTGCCATTCCTTCCTTAGAGTTTCATGGCTTGGTGGGCGGTGGTGGATACCGAGGCGAACAGTGGAAGACTTTATATACCCACCGATGTGAGCCCCTCGCGTAATTATAGACCGAACTAACCTCGCTGTAGAACATTGCGCTAATGCATGTGTATGTTCATACATATACATACGTATACATACATACATGCATACGTGCACACATCATACATCATACATATGAAGGGTAGTAGGAATAATACGGGAGTTATAAAGTTGCATGTATAGAAACCGCGGAGGTTGCGTTTCACGGTTTGTGACTCCCCTTCCTCGTTCCTTCGCTTCGACTATAATTTTTTACCGATTTTTTTACTTTTCCTATTAAGTTTGTCGCTTAGAAAATTTCTCCGTTTAACACGAACATTAATTACAATATGTAGAATGGATGGACTGCACGTATACTTACACAGCAACAAAATCCCGACTATATACTCGCGATTAGATATGTGATGGGATAATAGATAGGGGTAAAAAACATTTTCCTCCGGTTATACTTACACGAGTCTCATTTATTGATTTATTTATTTGTTTTTAACTTTTCATCATGGTAAGGCGGAAAACCCCGAATTATAGAGGACTCGATATTTTGGTACGAATTCTGTGCTTCCCATCGATTTCAACTGCCGCCTTTCTACACTTTTTACTTTTACCTTTGAACTTGGACTGGGGTTGGTTGAACCCTGCGAGGGTAGGTATCTAACGGCGATTAAAAAATATTGTAATTAACTACGTGCAGCGTTGTAAGTTAATTACCAACCAATTAGAAATTTAAGTTAATCACTAGGTTCGCGCAGGAGAAAGAGGGGATTTTCTTCTTAAATTTTCACCTCGCTTTTTATCGCGCTAAATATATATCGCGGTGATTTTTTAACAGTCTGAAATATGTTCTGTAAGCCATTCGTTGCTTGTAGCTTTATGCGTGTACCAATATGCTTCGAAGACCTTATTTTATCACCGTTCAAATATTGAACAAGTGCAAATTACACTAAGGCGTTTCTTTCCGTTAGTTGATACAATAGGTTTACTTTTTTCCAATGATTTATCTCTCTAGTTATACAGTTCGGACAAGATTATTTCACTCATTACCGAAAACCTGAATTTGCTTTCGAAATAGTGAGCCATATAATATACGCACATGCACGTTTACGCGCGAGGTTTGGTCGTAGACAAATGGCAAATGACGAAAGAGAAATGGTTCCGTGTTAAACCAGAAGTGTCGAGAGTGTTTCCAGCAAGGAAACGATAAATAATTCTGTTCTTATACCAACGAAATGTATGGTTGAAAGCTTTCCTTTAGTCAAAAACCACGACGTGACTCACAGAGTGGGAGAACTGATCTCAGATTTTCTTTAACCTAAAGAGGATTATTTCTCTTCTGTACCAGAGATTTGTCTAACAAATTTTTACCAAACTGTAGAATCAAGAAAATTGGGAATAAGAGAAAAAATTAGAAAAATTATCTTATGTTTCCTGATCTATCTTATAACTTATTATATTTTAATCCATCAACAGTTGGTCGATAATAATTTTCCTGCTAAACAATCACTTATAGTCGTTCATGTACTTTGTTTGATCAAACACGTACCCAACAAAGTTCAAAGTATAGATACGCGCTTTGAACTTATGTGTGTTACATACATACACCGAAATGAAAAACTGTTGAGTCGTAATTTATCGATGCCGATGTTGAGGTAGTATGTATAAAGTCTAATGATTTTTCCATTAGAAGCTATTAATTCCCGCCTATTTGAACGACCAGCACGTTTATCCGAACGAAAATTCAAGAATATAACTTTAATTTCTTCAGTTCTCTTCAATTTTCAAATTTGTTTTTTTTTTTTCATTTTTTTTTCTAATCAAATGAGCTACAAGAATGATTTGAGTGAAAAACGACGTAGCTATTTGCTGCACTCAAGCATCAGTATGTAAGATTCAAAGGCAAGAGAAATTGGAGAAAAGGAACTTATTGATTGAACTATATAATTATAATTGATTGAGATCGTCTTGCTTGGTGATAGAATTTTTATTTTTCATTTTTCATTCATTTTTTGTGTTTTTCGCTCATCAAGCATAAGTATAACTGCAGTATAAACGGTCCCTTTTATTCTGAAGTACCCTATATATTATACGCTATATTATAGACGTTGAGATCTTGTTCCGAAATGCTTGTTAAATGCGAATAAGGTGTAAGGGGGAAGAGGGGATTAATTAATTCCTGGTAAATACAATTAAATTAAAAAACTTGTAGGTATTTCTCCGAGTGAAATTAAACGTTGTTATAGCAAAAATGTAGCCGTAGCTGACCCAGTTATTCGCGATTCTTTTGAAAAGGAAACATTCCGCCGTTAAAAGTACCTACCAGCGAAACTCCAGACGCCCTCGACTCTTAACTAGTAAAAAGTAGAGATACGAACGAGAAAAGAATTCCGTCTTTTATTATAAGTACTCGACAACCAAGAATCCTGTCTTTGGATGTATATACATTTTTATTTCAGTTTTTTTTCTGAACCCTTGTCCAGACCTTCATATATTTATACTTGACACTATAGTGTAATTGAAAAGTGGAATGAAATTTTGATCATCTCTCCTAAATTGAAAAAAAAAAAAAAAAAAAAAACTTCGAGTGAAATTCGGAATTTTGATTTCTTCGAAGTTACTAATTACCAGTCGGACCTCTTTTCAAAACATCGTTATCACTATAGCCCGAATTCATTGATGAAAGCAGCGAAGAGCTGGGGGACAAAAAAAAAAACGCATGAGGGGGAAAAAAAAAAGGCAAACCAGGGACAGACGGTGGAAAATGTTCGTTTTTCGATTCACTTGGCCTCTTCTCGGGCAGAAAACGTTCGCGTGTCTTGTGTCGCCTCGATTATCGAGTTTCGATCGACGAATAAACAAGCAAACATCGGCACGCCACACTCCGTCTAAACGCGGGCTCTAACATAATAAGACGAAAATTTGTAACTAATACCGCGCGATGGGAAGAATTGCTGTAATTTATAAGACACGAATCAGAATTTCAAATTCTTACGTGATATCCAGTCAGCGTGGTCTTCGATTTGATCATTTTCGAATTTCAATGCTGAGCCAGGGCGTCTCCGAATATGTACAAAAAAAATGTAGCCAAAACCCCAGGTTTCTATCTCAACTTAGATTGACGAATCGGAATTATTGTCAGCGCTCAAAAGATCAATCAGTAATAATGATTGACATACGTCGAGCTTCCGGCGTTCGATTACCAAGACTGCAAATAAAACTAGAAATAATTGTTTCGCTTAAAAATATCTATAGAATCCGCGTCTCCCTTTTCGTGACAATGTTAAAATTACGTGCTAGATGAGGAAATAAAATTGAATTTTGATTGGCTGACGTGTTTGAAGCTCGAGAGTTTTGCGTGTATAAGGAGAAGGCATATTATATTATGTCGACTTGAGCAGCGTGTGTATATTTATACGACATAGGGCTGTTTCAAGTTTCGATCGTCTTATGCGTGCGGTACCGCGAGTCCGCCGCTACAACTGCAGGATTCATTGTCCGGTGATCCGGTTCCGGTCGAGAAAAATCTTGGTCGATTTATAGTGGGAGTGAGGAAAGTTGCGGGGGATATTACCTCCGCAACGTAAAATGCAACGCGTGTATCCGCCTACTCACATCGCGTTCGTTAACCCCTTTGAACTCGTTCATCTTCTTGCGGATTGTGCTGAACGGGGTATGGTACACAATTCGAAAATCATTTTTTTCAAATCTATCCCTCAGATATCTCTCGATGAAATATTTGATGGATTAAGATTTTCAAAAAGTGGTCACCGACGGGTTATACTACAGGTCGCATCGTTAATCAAAACTTCATAAAATTCGGAGAGAATATTTTAAAACAATGGCATTTTCAGAGCGATCGAATAACGTATGTACAGATAAAGGCAGTCTTCTAATCTTTCGAGCACCTAACACACTTGTTTTTTCAAAGTTTATCAAAAAATGGCATGATATAAAAAAAAATTTGTATATAAAAATGAAATTCATCGAACATCATTGGATCACTCGAAAATCACATAGATTTAGAATATGCTCTGCAAATCCAAAGGAGTTTCGATCAACGATGCGACCTGTTATAATTATTGAACTGCAGGTCAGATTCAAGCGAATTATTTTCTCAGCCCTCGAAGATATAACTGCGTGAAATGATAAAATGTGGATCTTATTCCCTTTACGGTAATAAACTTTTGTCTGCCATTACTTTTTCTACGAACAACTTTTCAGACTGATGGCTATAAGTGCTCAGCGTATAACGGTGCATGACGACATTCGATATTCAGATAAGCGTCGCAGATTGGCGTACGTCCTATCACTCGCTAATGCTAATTGTCCTATTTCATATAGAGTATGCCGGGAATACCTGATGTATCTGTGTATCTGTGTATCTGTGTTATGCACTTACGGACAGCACGTGACTCTACACGTAGTGGGTACCTATATATGTCATTTCGTACTGAATTTGCAATTCTCTTTTCATTTCTTTTACTCGTTTTCTACAAATTATCTTCCCTCTTCTGCAAGGCATGATGGACACGCAGCTACTGTATGATGCGAATATACGAATAGCCATGTCTGACTGACTGGAAATTACCACTTTTATTTCAATTGAAAAATGCCATTTTTCCTAAATTCTGGACTCTTAGTGAGTCCAGAAAAGAGTCGACAAATTTCATGTTACCAAACTGTTCTTCGATTTTATTACCGAACGATCCCAATCTAATTTCTTCTCAACGAAGTTTAGCTTCATAATTATCACACCCCTAATCCGTAAGCAGAAAATTACACATCTAACGACGAGCGAGTGACAAAAAAATTAGCGTGAAATAAAACTGGATCGATTATGTGACAGTGGTTGATGTACTGTAGACTTGACGATAACATCGTCGAGGTAGAAAAAAATTATTGTAGAAAAAAAAACGGCAGCAGGAATTCGAGCATCGAACGTAGTCGAACCAATTGAAAGAAAGGTCTGCGGTAATCAATAAGCGTTAACAGTCGATAACCAATTTCGAAGTCCGTCTAACTCGCCCCTTGCTCACCATCCTTATACGAAATCGTGGCTCCAGGTCGGCCCGACTTCCCGTCGCCCTGCATCGTCGTCGTCGTCCTCGTCCTCGTCCTCCTCCTAACTCGGTAGCTCCGTCTCTCGAAGATTCCACCTGGAGGTGGTGACCAGGAGTCAGTCGTACGGCAGGTCGAAAGGTACGCGATATCGACCTGGGGGGTTTATTGTTGATGCGAACGGTAACCAGGGCGACTTGGTACCACGACGAATAGACAACCTCGCGGTGGCCGTCGTCAACCAATCCTCGTCGACGGTGGTGACGGTTTTTTTTGATTGGACGATCCTCTGGATAAGAGACCACATCGGGCACCTCGACAGCCACAAACGGTCATCAAGCGCGACTTAGCCGACATGAAGAACGGCGTGACGTGGCCCCTGCCCGTCGAGGTACTCTAAGAACTTGAAACCACACCACCGCCGACCTGGACTATCTTCTTCTTCTACCTCTTCTTCTTCCTTCGACGTACAAGAAAGAATCCTTCGCCTTCGTAAGCCCATAACTTACTTTTTCACACTTTCTTCAAATCGCGAGTTCGTATCGTTTCTTCGATTTCAACGATACCATAACTTCATCATTCTCCAGTTTTGTATTACACGGTGTGAATTCTTCCTCCTCAACACTTCCTCGTATGTATACCTTATTTCTAATAAAATCGGACCCCCTGCAGTGCCAGCAGCTTTATTCGCGATTTTTCTCTTCCGATTCAAAAAAACTTGGGTTACTCTGACATTTTTTGGTCACCCTCATTTCGTTCATTGAAATCAAAAAACGATTCCCTGAAGTACAACATCGCCCTTAGATGTTGGTTTCCTTATGTTCCTAGAATCTGTTCGATTGTTTCAAGTTGGATTTCTTTTTTCTACTTGATTATTCTGATCAGAGTGATTCGATCGTGGCGATATTTTTGATTAAAATGAATTGGTTCGACTTATCGGAGTTGCATGAAGTGAAATTGGCAGAATAATTCGCGTCTTGTAACAAAACTATTGCACTGTGATCCGCGGTAAACTGTCTGCGCAATATACCGAATAACGACGAACAATAAAAAGTACACTTTGTCAAGATAGTATCAGAGATAAAGTAGAATTAAAATTAGAAGCTCAGAACTCGGGGGAGAAAAAGAAATAAGATGGGGTGAACCCTCAAAGTGGATTACGGCTTATCCCGACACGGGGTTGCGAATTTCAGGCTGGATTACTCCCCGAGTGTATTTCGTCTCCAACTGCTCGACAGTATAGCCGTCCACAGATTTATCTTTTTTGCGTTAGGATAAATTGAGTGATTGTATTTTCATCAAGAGCGTATCTCCTCGTACGGGAATAAAAATACCTATACTAATACAGGATTAAAAATATTCTCTTTGATCCTTTTTATTTCTCTCTTATATAATCCACAGATATCATTTCCCGCGGGACTTCTTTATATATACCGCGATAAAACTTTGATATATATGAAACCTGCAGACGTTATTTTTCTATCTATTTTGTCACGACACATCCACGTGTGTCATGCTTTCGCAAACTCATTATCAATCTCAATCGTATTTTTTTTTCCCTCGTCATTTCTAATCCCGACTTTTATCATCTTCTGTTTCAGCATTTGAAGTTACTTCGCAAGGCAGAGCTTTTAATTAAGCTCTCGTCGCCAATACCACGGTAAGTAAATTTGCTGCAAAGACCAACCTTTCGGGAATATCGATATAAAAAAAAAAAAAAATCATTTTTTCATCCGCCCCACTTCACCCCAATTCACCCCAAAGGATCTCCGATTTCACTGTACCTGCGCCTGATCGCAATATGTATATCCATACTCCCATCTATGACCGATTCGGAAATGCAATCGGTTCGCGTACGACTATCCCGCCCGCGATATCAAACCGGACATTGTGATGGTCTAACGTGATTATCTCCTATCCTAACACGCTACGGTCTGGTCATTAGAATTACGGGAACTCGCGTAGGGATTTTGAAAAGAGGTAAATTCATGCCAGCAATTTTTCACAGCATCAGATACATGTTTGAAAAAAAGAAGACGATTCGGTAAGACTTGGCCATGCGAGTCCTCTTTTTGAAAATTGTTTTTTTATTTTTTCCTCTTTTTGTTTTTCGTTTGAAGATTAAACTGATCCTGCGATAGCCATAGGGATCAGTTCTTCTGTTAAACCTAGATTTTTGTAAGCGTAGAACCAGGTGTACACGGCAATATATTATTATCATTGTTACCTAACCTTACTCAATTCGAATAACGAATTGAGAGAAAGTTGTGAAAGATGGTCGACAGCTGAGGCGATTTCAAAACGAAATTCCTTTCATGGAAGTTAATATACAGAAATAAGAATTTTTGTTTCCAACATCTCATTGGCACGATGTGTTAATGAGGGGAAAACAAATTTGCCTTTTTTTATTAGAATCTAAAAATTCGGATCCCATATGTGTAATTATACTAATCGTAGGTATTATATACTCATATACATCGAATAACACCTGGAACACAAACGTTTCATTTTAACAGTATGTCTAGCTGTCGCAGCTCAGTATCAAGGCGAAGGCTTTCAGTTTCAGCGAAGCGTAACCGCGAATCTTACGATTAGTGTCCAACCGGCGTGAAATCATAGTAATATACGGTCGTCTGGGTGTCCAGATGTATGTAAGTCCGAGTTTATAATATAGCCAACAGTCGTATATAAGATGTCATTAAATTTTATACGTTTATCATTATCCCGTGGGTGTGAATGATTGAAAAATTGTTGTAATTAAAAAAAAAACACCAGCTCCATCGTCGCGGTTGGTCGGTGACCAACGGTCACACAAATTCTATACATGCAATTCGTCTACAATAATTTAAGTTGAACTTTATTTTTTTCTAATATCTCGATGAGAAATATTCAGTTTTTCTTTCTTTTCATAACTTATAAAACAGAAGAGAAGACCGAGTAGCTATCGGTACCTATATCTACCTGACTCGCGAATAAAAAAACATAATCTACGGATTTATAAAACGTTATACAAACGCGTCTGAAAACCATCGGGGAATTTGTCATCCTCGAGGTAAAAATATCATCTTGAAACCTCGCGGCGAACGTGCGGCGCGGCGCGATGCTGTGCAGATGTCAGAAAATGATAAAAGAAAAGAAGATATTTTTTTTCTCTGACATACTTGCCTCTTTATTCTGATATACAAATATATAGCGATTTTCGATTAGTTTTTTTGGGCATTTTTCAACCGTATAATCATCAGGTTTGAACAAAACTGTTTTTTTTTTCCTGTTTTTTCCGTTTTCGGGAATAAACGAAACCCGCGTAATTATCACTTCGAATAAATTATGGCGTATATAGTCACACGCATGTTAAATATTTATGGAAAATTTGCTTCCGGTATTCAACGAGTCGGCGACGAGCCTAATAATTAATCTTTTATTAACGGTAAACGACAGAGTATAACGGTGAGAAAACATTTCAATATTCTGTCATACTCCGATGAGAACGCGTAGTAGTAGCTAATAATAAAAGTGATTCAGAATAACGCAGATAAATTATGACTGACTGAATGGGGAGAGAAAATGAGTAAGTACCTAATACGATGTGTCCTAGGCGAACTAATTCTATGTAATATCTGTACATAGTGTACGTATATAATATACAGAACAAGAGAGTAATAATGAGATTGATTAAATAATGATGAGATAAAATTACGGGCAGTAATCAAGAACTACATATATGTATATATAAGGAATAAGATGGGACACGGGTATATAATAATAGTGTTGGAATGCCTAGCTACTAAGAGCGGTATGTGATTTGCTCAGTTTCTTTCAACAAGAATAAAGAAGAATGATAAAAAGAAGAGGTTGAAAAAGTAAAGAAGACTAAGAGATAGGTCCTCGTCGCAGAGCATCGTGCGCTCAGACTCAGTGTGGTCCATTTCCAATCTGGTAAAATGCTGCCAAGACGTTTCTTATTTCGTCATACTTTTTTCACTCCTATGAATTCTATTTATTTATTTTTCCTTTTCCCGAATATATTTCAACAAATTTCTTATCAGCGAAGAGTGGGTCGATGTTAGGCACAATATCTTTGTTGTCGGTTTTCTATAGACTCAAGAATAGAAGCTCGACTTTAATCATCGATACTCTGCACCTCTAAGATCTTCAGATCTTCAGATTTTTCAGTCTCTATAAATTGTTGGGAAATGAAGTCTCGTCAACTTGTGTTCTAACAAAAATTGCAAATAGGTCAAAAATGATTTTGCGAATACAAAAAATTGGCAAAAAAAACAAGAACTATAGTATCATGCAGCTTATGCGGTATCTAAAGCCTCGTGTTCATCTGAACAATTATAGAGACCCGAGTAGGTATCTAATTTCTTAAAAGTATTTTTGCTTCGACTGCATTTTTTAATTTTTTAAAACATTTTTTATTTTTTTCCCTTTGGCATGAATCAAAGGTCTTTCAAAAATGCCCCCCTCAACCCTCTAGCTTTAAAGTTTCTAATAGCAATCATTACGCAGGATATAAGAATTAACGTAAATAGACTTAAAAATTTCGCCGTTTACCCCAAAGGTATAGAAAATAAGAAAAAGCGAAGCGGAGGGAAAGGCGGGGGACAGGCGTCCTGGCGCAAGCGCCGCGGCGCAGTAATAGGGGTAAACTCGACGAGAGAGGCTCAGTATTCACCCGGCCATCAGCTGATCGATATATATGCGCGTGACAGTCACGTTAGAGTGGCTACGGGCGTACGGGCGTACGATTCCCCTAATGACTCATCGCCGACGCGACGTTTTTCGTATTATCGGATCGCATAGCTTATTGTTGGTTTTATTTTTCGTCAAATTATTTAAATAATCTATTTTTAATCGCCGATTCTCGCTCTCTCATATCGGAAAATTTTATTCCATACCCGTCTCGTTGCGAGGAGGGCGTTTCTTAAATACACCTGCTACAAGTTTTCATATAGTGCCATGCGATAGTGCAGCGACATACACATATATAAGAATCGCGAGTGAGATAAACGAACTTGTAAATGTTGCCTAAATAATTTTCAAATTGAAGAAAAAAAAGAAAAAAAAATAGGAAATCGCCTCGCGGAGTGAATTTTTTTTTCTCTTCTTTTTTTTTTTTTTTAATTTATTTTTTTCTCTTAATTCTGTACGAAATTCTTCAATCGCTTTACACAGAAGGTACGTAAAAATTTCCAGCGTGCAACCTGCAGACGCAGATTTTTAGTTCGATTTTAATCCTAATCCTAAACCTATAAATAACGTGCTCATGTATATACTCGTCGTTTTACAATTTATCACCACCCATAACTTGCCTTTTCTGTATAACAGATGTTTTTTTAAAGATTTTTTGAGTTAGTTACTCCAGATTTTAACTCTAAAAAAATTTACTCCGAAAGCCAGAGTCCTAGAGCATCAATTTTCGATGTATTTGTGCAAAATTGACAAAAGAAAAGAGCGCAAAAATATGTTTTTTATTTTTAACAATCTTTGAAAAATTGATTCAAGCCATTTCACTATTCTGTCGCAGACTTATAATATAGTGGGCGAATTTTCTCCTGTGATAATGACGGCGATTATATACCGATCGTCGTAATTTATTACGATTTTAAAGAATCAGATGTGCTGTCTATTAGGTATACTTATTTTTTATTGGATTATAACATCTGACGGTATACCTATATATAGGTATAAACTTTGCGTCACTTGTTGCCTGATATTTTCGTGCCGTAAGAAATAGTCACTATCAACCGTTGAAGTTTGAAATTTACGTGATATTATACGATCCGAAGACGATGTATTTCCATAAATATGACCACATGCGGCACAGCGTAGATATATGAATATAAATATACACGAAAATCGGTAATCCCATAAGTGCCTATACCGAACTCACGATATGCGATAATCGTTTTTTTTTTAATCGTTTCGTTCAAATTCTACACGATTAAAAATTACCTATATGTCATTAAATTTATCCTCAAATTTTATTATCCAACATTTTTACAGTCATTATAATTGATTTGAATTTGTGAAGAAAAATGTTTGAACTTAGGTATAGGATATAATAAATGAATTATTATTCGATATTAATAAGAATAAATATCTCTAACGTGGTATATTACATACGTAATAATTAATGATAATTGACATGATATTACGAACACAGCGTAAATATTGTTAAAATTTCTTCCATTGATATCAAACACTTGACTCGGAGATATACCTTTCAATTAAATTCCGCCCCACCAACTCGACTTCTTGGAGTTTACGTATAGCTGTTCACTTCCTCTCTTCGTCCCTCTTTCGTCTATCGATCGTTCATTCTGTACCTTTCCCCTCGACCCGTGATTAAAATACCTTAGGGGCCCAGAGAGACGATGCGAACCAACTCCTCCTTCTCCTCTTCCTACTTTGTCTTTCTCTTTCTCTCTCGCTCTCTTTCTCTCTCGATCTCGATGAATCGCGTGTTTTCGCGGTCGAAATACATGCATAACTCCGAAGTATAAATATAACTTCGGTGCAAAATTGCCGCAAAAAAAATTCACCCATCTTATTCTTCGTTGAAAATTTTTTAGGAAAATTTCAAATTCGAAAAGATAAAAAAAAAAGATTTTTGAGGAACGGAAACAAAAATCCTATCAATTTTCAACTCCTCACTTATATATCTGCGATGCCTACCTATACACGAGGAGGAACTCAACTCTCAACTCTCGAATCTCCCGAGTCAGTTAGTCGCGGACTTTAGAACGCGTTACAACCAACATTGTTACGTATAGTACGAAAGGTGGGCTTGGCTTTTGCTACGCGGTATAACAACGCGTATCGTATCGTATCGTATCCGTGACCCATCATAAATTATCATCATATTATATACTTTTAGCCAGAGCTATACGGCGGTCACAGTTGAGTTTGTTACCACAACACACGGTATAATTATCGTCGCGTAAATCGCGTTTAAAGTATACTTTAAGCAAACTCTCGACGTCGCATTTGACTCCCTTCCGTAACCCGTCCACTTCCTCCCACATCGTGTGTCTTACCACGCTTTGAATGGTATATTATTTTTAAACTATGTATATACCTGCGTACTGCTGCAGCGCGAGACCGTAACTCAGAGTGTGAACTGCATTGCCTACCTTACGCACATCTAGACTTCATATTCATATGTGGTAGCGGTAGAATTTTTGGACCCACTTCTTTTTATCCAACGATTATAATTTATACTTGACAGCGAACCCTGTGAGAATTTTTTTTCCTTCTTTTTTGCCAACATTTTTTTATCATCGTAACTATGATACTTACCTGAGGATTAGATTTCGCAGTTTACTACTATATTCGGGTACCTATCGCTGATTTCCAATGAATTGTGTGTGGAAACGTAACTACTCTCAGTCTTGTATCAAAGTTTGCACCAAATTCTATTCGAGGAATAATCGATGAATGAACTAACTAACGAAATATTGTATTTCACATTTATTTTTCAGGACGAACAAGAGGGATATCCGGAAGGTCAGAACAACTCTCACATCATTACTGGTGAGTTGTATACATATTTCTAATGATATGATATAATCTGCTAATTTTCGTCTTCTTATCATATTTATGTTTCTTCTAATTTTCACTCTTTTCCGTATAAGATATACGACTCAATCTTTCGTTCTTCGTGAATAATTGACTATATATAGGTCGGTATATTCTACGACGTTCTCATGTTTGTCTCTCACGTGTTGATATATATATCTTGTTATTCGCTAGTATATCAGGTAAAGAAACGGGTCAGTTTACTTCAAGACTTGACCTTCCTTGTCTCTTCCCGAATCGCTCGAATGATCATATTATACTGTATATATTATATTATGTAGGCATGTAGATATACATGCAAGATTTACTTTCCGAATGCGAATAACCATGACCAGTATAATAAATAACTCTTATCATCATCATCATTATTATGATTATTTTTTTTTTTTCAATCTTACATAATCATCAGCCAGAATTTGTAATTACTGCACTCGAGTAGTTCTTTCTTAATTCTCGATTTATTCTGACCTTTGCGTTACAATTCGCGTGCGTGTGCCTTATATAAGATGATTTACTACGATATTACTTAACAAATTATTCGACACTCCCGACAACCATTTAATATAATACCTATTTATAATCTAGAGGAAAAAGGAAAAAAAAATTAATAACTAGTGCTTATCACTAACTAATATAGCGACATTCTTGGATGTTTGATTCACCGCTAATTTATATAGAAATGTGATCAAAATCTAATATATCAATCGATAGCTCCCAACCGATCGATGAATAAATTCAATTTCTATATTCATTTATTTCATCAGGTTTGGTTATTAGATGAGTTCATCTTCATTCATGTTTATTCGAATTTTGTGTTTTTTTTTGTTTTCTTGTTTTTGTAATTTAACGTTCTTACCGTAATCGGTTTTACCTATTGTTTAATAAAGGATAAAAATGATAATCGTTGAATGATATTCACTACGATTCAATTCATGAATGGCTAATACGTAAACTGGTTTTTATTCACGACCGCGAAACTGTATCGGTTATTTAGAGCGCTCGCGAATCTCAGAAGTTACAAATCCACGAATCTATTTCTTTGTTTTTTATTTTTTTTTATTACCTATTCGTTGGCCTCTAGCCGAGTAGATATTTCGGTGATGTGCTTGAAAAACGCCACCTGGCCAGAAAACACGGAGATTAAATTTTTTCCGATCCCTCATATCTACTGAAATCACGCTTTTTTTTTTTACGAGCCAGAAAATCGCAAAAAAAATTAAATTTTTCCTCGTAAACCATAGAAATCGAATGTTGGTCTTCAGCGTCTTTCCACTCTCCTAAATATTTTGTCTTCCTTTTTTCTGAATCATAAAAATGTTTGAAGAATTTTTATGTTGATTCAGTCGACTTGAAATACTGCGTAGAATTCAGCTGTTTAAATAATTAATTACCTTGCTTAACATCGGCACACAAAGACTGGATTTTGATCAGGTTTATTAATGGGCGGGATATATTTTTCTAAATTTAATCCTGCTTTGTGAATATATAACCTTTTTGGTTTAGGCCATATGACCGAAAACGCGTTTTGGCTCGCGATGCTTCGGACAATTCTCACTTTTACGCAATCATTTTCATCGTCTTCATTATACACTAGCTTAGGCATTTACGAAGAGAGTTCATTTCATACATAAGTTATACAACTATAACATAGCAGAAAAATGATTTATCCTTAAATTCAAAAATTTCAGTAATTTTTTTGTTCTCTCTTCCGCCGCGTATAAAAAAATGATGAATAAGCGTAAAGATGAAAGTATTCAGGATATAATAATGAAATGATGAATTTGTCGAGACAAATAGTCTAGATAATTTCTAAACTGGATTCTATTTCGCTGCAGTTTAAAAAATCATCGAATAATTTGTAATTACAATCGTAATAATCGAATACATGATACTTTTTATTGCGAAATAATACTTCCTAGGTTTATATGCATGTTGTATACCTATATATTATGAATATGCCCGAAGTTTTCGTGTTTGGGATCCGAATATCGTCTAGTTAGACGGGATTTTCGAGCCTGGTCGTGGTCGTGGTCGTGGTAGTGTGAGGATTATACGCGTTGAAGAGGAGTAGGTACCGTGTCCGTCCATCCGTTTGGCGCGTGTTCGTGAGCCCCGCGGGCGTTACACCCTAACCAAGGGTGCATAACGCGCCTGTCGCAAGGTACACTCGGTTACAAAATTTTCAGAATTTAGTTGCGATGATTTTGCGAAAATGATATAATGACTGTAATTTTGCATCTAATTTGATTAATTTTCCGTTTTTTTTGTTTTTTTTTTTTGCCAAAATTCGATCAAAATTTGGTTGATTTTTTTGAAATCGTATCGTTTTTCGATACAACCTGCAGAGTTTTCAGTATTTCATTGATCGATCCGCGTTCGTATTTTCTTCATTCTAAAATAAACCACCTTACTCGCCTAAACTTACCACGCGAAGTCTTTGAAGTTGAATGAAAGAAAATATTTACGTGTTTTGGCAATTCATCGATAAACTGAATAACGTCTTACAGAAATAGCGAATGAAAATGTAAATTTCAAAATGAAACAATCTCCACAGAAAGTACGTATACACATTTCTACACGTGCCTATACATCAGCTTTATATACATACACGCTACCTCTATGTAGCTATACGTACATTATCGATTCATTCTGACTCTTTGGGACAGGAAAAGAAATGGAATTTCTTCTTCTTCTTTTTTTTTCCTTTTTTTGAGCTTCTCTTTCAGACCTTCTCTTCTCCGTATAACTTGTTGTTTGCATAATGTAACGACCCCTTGACCACGGTGATCGGAAATCCTATACATAGCAGACATGTAACAAAGGGTGAATAGAATGGATAAGAAAAAAAATAAAGAATAGAAAAAACTAGAAGAAGGGTCATTCGAGAATTGTTTTTTCCCAATACTTGAACGAAGAATTGAGAGAGTAAAGAGCTGTGGTCAACGCTCTGTATAGATTAACTGTATAAATAATTTTTCTGACCGATTTGTGAAACTCGTATGATTTTTTTTTTTTTGACTTTTTATATTTATTTTTTATTTTTTCCTCTCTTTGTTCATCACAAACAAGGGAAGTTAGGGTATTGCTATTAAATATGAAAGAAACAGGGACAGTGAAGAAAGAAAAGGAACAAACAAAAGGCCGTAAAACTCGCAATTGAGACAAGTGTGACGATCGAGGAAACTTATATAGACGCACAACCTCGCTTTGCACTCTGGGTAATTGGCCGAAGTTATACGAACTCGAAATTCTCTTTCAGCAAGCTTTTCAAGTTATGAGAAAGACGTCGAGGTACGCCATCATCGTAGGGTTATATAGTTCGTAACGATATAACATATCGCGTCTCTAATGCCAACTTTTTGCACATGTCCATACCCATAGATCTATCTTAATAGCCGAAGAGGCAAAAGAAAAAGTACATTTTTTTTGTATATATTTGGAGACGTTCTGGCCCATGGAAGCATCGAAGTTCGAAAATGATCGAATTAAGGACCACCCTAAAATATATTATGTAAAGATATATATCTGCAAGTCTACTTCGTACAAATTTACTCAAAGAGAAAGAAACGAGATATACAAGTACATAGGCGTACAGATTAGAAGTAATTTACCTACTCGTTGTCTACACTCTACACCGTGCCTACGCGATTTTTTTTTTTCTCCACTAATACACAGTTTGGAGAGTATACGTACATACCTATGTCTATAGGCATATAATAAGCTGATTCCCGTACCCACTCCTGTTTTTCCATCGAATTAGAAAATCATGCAAACGGGGATAAACATTTTGAAGAACGAATTTCCCTCGAAGAATCGTTTCTATTCGGATGAAGGAAGAAGTATTTTTTTTTCCTTTCTAATTTTCATTTTTCTCGAATTATTTAATCACTACAACGAGGATCATGCGATGGAAAACTTGAGAATTCCTTTTTTGTGCTTTATTTTCATAAAAATGAAAACTACATTGATGAAATTATTCTTTTTGGGGTAAAGCTGACTCATTTTATTCAGCAATGATTTTATATATTCGTTATTCATAGCTTCAAGCTGTATAGAAGGCGATTCTTCTAACTGCATTATAAATCGTTGTAATAGATAAGAAAAAATGAAAAATAAAGAGGAAAAAAATCTTCAAGTTTTTCCATATAGGTAATCGTTTGAAATGACACGTGGCAGTTGCCACCTGAGCAACAGACAAGAAAGGACTGTCAATGAGAAACGAGAGAATATCGTTTATGGATGTATAAGCCGACAGGAAATCGCATCGATTTCGAATTCGAATCGACTTGACTTCTATCGAGTATAAAAGATCTTTTATACGATTCCTCGGTTATACCTATACCTCGACGAGATAGATACATAGCTTTTTCAAATTTTATCATCGTGTAGGTATAAATTGGAAGTTATTTTGGGTCAGCTCAAATGATTCGTACAAATACACCGGTGGCTCGTTAGCACGTGCGTGATACCAGTGACGTAAATATGCAAAGTGTTTCCAAACCGACTTATACTACATACATTACACATTACACGATCATATCTAACCAAAATATCATCTCAAACACTCGATAACATATTTTTTTTAACATCATCTTTAAGCTTTACCCAATTAACCTTCGTCCTAATTATACATAATAATTGAATGTTTTTGCAAAAAATTTACGTTCCTCTACCTCACATAGGTGTACCCAGTTTTATATTCAGTTTTAGTACAAATTTGGTAAAGCAGTTTGCTCGTGAATTTTATATGTACGCGTATAGCTCGAGGCTAGGTAGCACAGCAAAGGCTCTAAGCCATATATCATGTATATAATGTGATGAAAATTTTTTCCGTGTTCCTTATTAATCTTTGCCTATAAGCTGCATAGGAATTTTAACCAAAGAAGGAAATATCAACGAGAATAATAATCCAGTTAATCGTGTGACGATGATGTTTGCTGTTTCACGTTCTCTTTCACGTCAATTTTCCTTTTTTTCTTGTTCTTCTCTTATGGACCATTTAATAGATTGATTATGCAGACGTTTTCAGCTTCTCAATTTTTTTTTTTTTCTTATTCGTAAATTAATTCCTAATTTTCTTTACCACATTCCGCGAAAAACTGTATGTTTTTATTGCTCTAAATAATTCCACGCTTTTCGCATCAGCCAAGGATATTTTAACGAAATTCCGGACCCTATTTTACATAAAGGGGTTGTCGAAATAACGACATAAAGGATCACGTATAATACGCATTATATGTCCGTTTATAATATTATTTATTATATTTTTTTTTTGTCGTAGTTCAAAATGCGCCGATAAATATAATTTGAGGTATTATAAAACGCGAATCAATCGAATGGCAAATATCGATTAAAAAAAAAGATGCTGAAAAATGTGCTACGGCGATTTGAGTACGAAACGAAGAACGAATTTCTTTGGTATAATGAAAAAAAATTCTCTTTTAATCATACGAATTCGACTCGATCGATCATAGCTATATATCTTCGGTATCCTCTTTCGCTTGCTTTCAATTGATTTCAATTGGCTTCGAGGGGTAGAGCGAACTGAAACAAGAGACACGAGTCAAGAGTAAGCAGTAAAAAAAAATGGAGAAGTAAAATTGTAAAAAATAAAGCGAAAAAAAGGATGAAAAAAAAAAAAAAAACAAGGAAAAAAGAAAAACTGAAATAGGCGGGGCTTTGAGTTGCTTCAGGCGATCAATACTTCCCAGCACACGATCGTGCCCGCGTTTTCCCCTGTATCATACCAGGTTATTCCCCCTGAATTTCCCTACGATTATTGTGGAATTTAAAAATCGTCGCACGATGTGATAACTGGGAACGGATTTCCTCAGTTCTGAATTTATCTTGTTTTTATTTTGCTTCTTAATCTTCTATAAGACGTGAGATGAAACGAGCTGGAATCCCTCGGGCTGCAGGTTTCTAGAAATTCTCGCTGTCAAGAACTGAAGTAAACATGTATCCAAAGATCCAGAGTTGTTCTCGTTTCGTCCTCCGCAGTTCTTCCGGAAGGAAACCCATTTTCACTAGATTGAAAAGTTACAACAACCATATGGCAACCATCGCATAGATACGATGGAAAGTAGCTCGAGAAAACTGGAATCCAAGTAGTTTTTGACCAAATCGAACAACGGAGAAAATAAAATTCCCTTCGATCTTAAGAGATTTCCAACAAATACCATCGATCGAACTGTCACGTCATTCCGTTGCATAAATCCGGTTCGTTTTCTTTTTTCTTAATAAAAATCCTCGAGGACCGATCAGAGATCGTTGAAAAAAAAAGTGATAAAAATTAACGAAGAGAAATCTGCACATTTGTATCAATTAATAGGCTCTTGACTTCGCTGTTCGATTTTGACCTTAGAAACTAGACGTTCATTGACTCGTCGCAGCGCCACAGACAGTCGCTAATTATTCAATGCGGAAGTTTGTTAGAATTATTCGATAAAGGTTGAATCATTTTTTCTCTCATTTTTTTTTCACTCTTGCCACGTTGGCTCGATAACGTAGCTGCATTATAAATATCAACGATATTTAATTCCTTGTCTCTATACGCGTTTAACTCGGTACACATATCATGTACTACATGGATATATCTACATTTTACATATACCTACGGCTAGCAATTTGAACAACGGATACGATTTTTTTTTCTATTTCTCTGTCACGAGCATGTAACCAGCAATTGTACCACCGCCGCGCCGGTCCCAACGGTGGCGAAAAAGTTTGAAGACTTGTTTGCCGATTGCAAAAAGTCGGCTACTTTTTTCTTTAACTATTTTTATACGAGCGAGTTGAAACTTTTGAGAAAACTTTTCAGCCTTTCGTATTGCTATTGTCTTATCCTATATTCTTCTACGAACGTGCAGTGCAGCACGACTTGTTCAACAACGAGTAATTTCACCTGCATACTATAAAGTATAGAATCTATAAAGTGATATGCCGATATAATTAACGTATAATTTGTTTTATTCATTTGATTATACTTGGAACGGAAATCTTATACTCAATCACATCTAATTGTATATAACTTATTCGACACTGAGCTAGATCGTAATTGAAAATTTAGTAATGTAGTAGAACGAAATTTTATTTAGGTACACCCGAAATAATATTCGCGGAATAAATTCGAAAGCAAAATTCGTTTAATTATAACATGCACACTTTTGCCCTGTGTGAAAAAAAGTTCGCGGATGACGAAAATTTCGGAGTTTGTCCAGCGTGAACTAATTTTCGGAGTAGTGGCAGAAATGGGAGGTGAAAATCCCTCGGGAATAACCGAACCCGAAAAATTTCAGGCTGTTGTATGCCCGCCAGTATCGTACGGACGATTTTTATGCCTGTACAGATGAAAATACACCTTGCGATTCAGGTACACGTTATATACCCATAGGCTGCGCCAGTACCTATATCTGTACCAAATGATGCAGACGCAGAGAGTGCTGCAAGCGCATTACAGGGATTAAAGCAGGCGGTGAATGACGATGCACGGATGAATGAACGATGTGATCAAACAACCCTGTCCAACGTTTTACCGAAGGGTAAAACGCCTCGAGCCTGAATTCTGGAAAATGAAAATTTGAAATTTGAAATTTGAAATTCAACATGTGAATTAAAATTTTACACACATTCGTTCAGATTCAGTTTTTCCTGAAAATTATATTTTTTCAAAATCGCCCTAATTTTGTAATTTCTTTAGTTTCACAATAATTTCGATAAGCACATATTTCATTCAACAATATCGATCATTTTCGATTATCATATTTGAGAGAGAATTATACACTGAAAATTGAACCTTTCAGACTGTTTTATTTCGTGTTTTTTTTTTCTTCTTTTTCAATTTCGAAGCTTCAATTGTCATATATAAATTATATGAACAAAATTGAACTTTTTCAGACATCGAGAGACCAGTGAGAGCTAAAATATGAGATACAGATTCTGGTTACTAATTTGAGAGATATTTGAAATGAAGTGGAGGACGTACGCACATCGCGTAGTATGCCCCGACTGAATTCGTCGGTTTTTCAGAAAACTCTAAAATTTGTGAATATACGTGAATATTGCAACATCGGATCGAAATTTGAAAGGGTTTCGTTTCGGATGAAAACGAAGGATTAAAATGAAAGCCATTTTCGTTGTCATCCTATAATGGCTTTCTAAAAATTCAAAAAAAAATTTCGTATCATTACAATTCCAAGCCCACCCCTATTATAGCTACAACATTTACGGGGGTAAATCTGGGTTCTGTAGTCATTCAAGTAAAACATGTCTGCACATGTAGAATTATGAATGTATGAAAAATACGCGGGGATGGCCATTAGTTCGATTCTTCTTCGATTACTAATTTTCTTTTTTTTTTCTTTCTTTTTTACCAAATGTTTCCCCTCCCTCTTCCCAGACTTAACCTCGTCGCTTAATTGATCCCCTTCCCCTTAATTGACGTCGTCTTTCCCTCGAGGACATTCGCTTCGGACTCGACGGCGCCGCACGCCACGAAAACCCGCCGACGCCAACGTCGACGCTCCGCTGATGCAGACTCTGCGGCGCGGGCGTCTCTCCTCGTCTCTGTCGCGTGTTTCCGCCAGCCGAGTAGGCAGCTCTCTATCATTTTGTCATTCCCTTCGTACTCATGCGATGCCAAACACGACCCTAAAGGTAGTCACGCTAAGCTCCGACGCGCACGCGACTAACTCGCGTTTTTTTCATTCGGTTTTTTCGCTTTTTTCCCTCCCTCCACCTTTTTTTTCATCCCCTGTTTCTTCTCTTTTTCCATCAAGTTCTCAGAATCACTGCATATTAGTTGGAAATGTGTGTACATACATATATCTCGGAATTATACCCCATTCCAATGAAATATGCACTATGTGTACCGACAACGATCTGTCGAATGATTTCCTCTGTAAGTCGCTTCTTAACACGAAATCGGAGTTTTCTAAAAATGCATTCCGCACGTTTTGTCATCCGATTATTAAATTTGATACATAATAATGCGAGGATTAATATTGTTGATAAAACTGAATCGTTTATAGATATTAGTATTGTTATTGTTATCATTTATCGGTATTACAGACGATTCAATTTTATCTGTTTGTTCAAATACGTGGGTAAGGTTCATGAGGACAAAGCTCTTCTTCTATTATCTGTACAAAAATCGTATAGTATGTTATTTGTGATGATGGAAACCGTTTGTTAATATAAATGAGATGAATTCGAGGCTGTAACTGCATCGTGAGGGACGTGACATTTAATTATCTAGTACGTATCGAATGAATTTCATTACACAGCTTACGTATATATACGGTTGAATTAAACCGCGTTAATAACGCGAGTATAATCAATTAAACTAAATACGCTAGAATGAGTAATGCGCTTGAATAGATATTTGATTAGATTTTAATTGATAAAGACCGAAAGACTGTTCAAAATTATTTTTCAATCAAAAATACGACCTAGTAAAAATAAAAATAAAATAAAAAAAATAAAACAAAATTGAATCACGTTTATCAGTTTATCGATTCTAGCCGCAATTTATTTTTTCTTTTTCTATCGGCATTTACGTTTGTGGAATAATTCATCGTTCCGACCCATAGGAAAAAATAAGAGAGGGAAATAAAAACTGATCGTGAGATGTCAATGTACAGAAGTAGGTAACAACTTGTAATATTCGATATTTTTTCTCCTAAACATATCCTTCGAAAATTTCACGCATTTAAGAAGGGTTCTTGATACACATCTATATTAGGGTGGTCCTTAATTCGCTAAAAAAATGTAGTCAAACCCCCAGGTTCCTATCTCAATTCCAAATACTGCCTAAAGCCTTTGAACTTTGCCATTTAAATGACACACGATTTTTAGTACTTCGGGATTATTTTTTACCCCCTATCCCATTATCGCTTCGAATAATCTGAAACTCCGCACACTTCTTACCTATAGTGGTAGGTATCAGTGGAAAATTTACAAATTTTTATCGACCAAATTTTATTCGTCACAATTTGGAGATGAGAAATTTTTTTCGGTGCGTTATAGCTTCGAAAATTATATCGGTGAAAATCTGTCGAATTTTCATGAAATACCTGCTACTACAGGTAACGAGTGTACCAAGTTTGGTATTTTTCGGAGCTATACTGCAATAGGAAGAAAATAAATTAACCGCGAAATGTCACAAATCGTGTTTTATTGCGATGGGAAAATTCGAAGGCTTTGAGACGGTAGCTACTTAGCATTGAGATAGTAACCTGCGGGGTTTTGGCTGTATTCTTTTTTTGTATATTCGGAGACGTTCTGGTCCATATCAGAGCGTTGAAATTCGAAAATGATCAAATTAAGGACCACCCTACATATATACCTACGTATACATGTGTGTGCTTCTTGGTGAGCGGTATGGAGGCCTATAATAAGTAGAGATACGTATGCGCTACCTACTTATAATACGCGAAGTGAATTATTTATGTCGCATGACAGTAATGGCCGCGTGGGCAGAGAATAGCTCACTATATAACGTACACATACGTACCACATCTTCGCTCCCGTAAGCTGCCTACTGTAACGTAATACATACATACATACATACATGCATACATATATACGCATGTGTGTGTGTGTGTGTGTTCGTCCACCGCGTATACGTACGGCTATACACTTATATGTTATACTGCACACACGCGTGTCTCTAGAACACACTTATCGTGTTAGAACCGCGCCTCGTAGGCTATACACCATCGTCCGTATTGATCCTCGCTTTCCATTTTCCACTCGCGTGTTCCATAATGTGAGAATCGCAGATCTAGATTAGGCGCTGACCACTAGTATGCTTGTATTATTATACACCGCAACACGTACCACCGCGACGACCACGCAATGGAGAAATTTTATTTCCGATTATTATTGGGCCTCGGTTAGGGTATACCCATTTCTTTCAAAGGTATATGCGATACCGTTGCAAATTGCAATTCTCGTTGAAAATTAATAAAACGAATTGGTTTTCTTTTCCCCATTTCCCCCAGCATCTTTTCTCATTCAACATTTCTTTTTGAAAATTTACCTCGGTCTTCCCTAATTTGAAAAGCACTTTAATGCAACTGGTGGTGCACCATTTTCTTTCTCGCATTAGTGCTAATGAGGATTATCATATGATTATGCCGAGTGATATTTCTTGAATGATCTTCGAAAAATGAAAAATTTCAATCATGCAGCTGATCTTTGGAAAGGGTTCTCAGGAAATGTAAGGCTAACACATTTTCGTACGAGATCGAAAAAAATGGATGAAAAAATAGTCGTTTTCTTGGCCACCCTAATACATAGGTACTATATATCTGCCCACGGTTAGGGAGTAGGTATCTCTCATTCAAATGTCAGTATCTTGATAATTTCTGTCGTCTCCTCCTCTGCAGTATAAACTAGGAATTGTTAGGCAACCACCTCCTCCGAGCAGCAGCTTACCAATTAAAACTAATTGTTCTAGTTGAACTTTTCGTGTCTCTTCATCCGGTGGCTGCTGTTATTGCAGTTGGTGCGGTATCACGGTGTGGATAGTGACCCAGTTACGGGATAGTTCGCAGTTCGCAGTTCGCAGTTCGCCGCCTTTCTTGGCAATAGGGGATTCCCAAGCGGACAATTCTCTGGGAGTGTTTCCGACCGCAAACTCAAAGACTCTATTAGCTGGTTATATATCTTAACGATAGGTCAACATCTTCAGGCGTCTGAGAGATAATCCATATACCTACTTATCGCGAAGTTGGGATTAGAGTTCCGAATTTTAAAAGTACCGAACGGTAAAAATTCCCCATTCTATATTACCGATTCGCAATTTTTAGGAAGGGTATATTTCTCCCGATGGATTCCTACATAGCCGATTTAATAAACTTCGAAACGAAGAACACCCGCGGAGGTTCAAAATCCCAAAGGCTAAAGAGCCGAAACGCCGAACCTTCGAAGCCTGAAAGTCTTGCATGCGCATTCATTAGGTGTTGAATAACTCACGCTGTGTATTAATCGTATCGAAACCACTCTCTAAATTTTTGGGAGTGAAAAATTCACTCTTTCGTCTCGGAGTTGCACGATTTTCAATCCAAGGAAGTGAAAATTCACTTTCTTGGATTGAAAATGATGCAACTCCAAGACAAAAGAGTGAACTTTTCACTCCCAAAAATGTAGAGAGCAATAAGTGGTCAAAGGAATCGTCTTGAGATGTACTTTTTGTAAAAAAGAAAGTTTTTAAATCCTATCAATCATTTGTGTGACATCGAAGTCATCGATTGAAGTAGATAAAATGTATTTCCGTGAAGAGGGACGTGATCTCGATTAGAATGAACCATTTTTTTGTCTTCACACCCTGAGAATAATAGACCGAAATTTTCGGACTTTCGGAGTTTCGGAGTTTTGAGCTTACTGCTTTTCGACCTTTCGGTATTCTGATATTCTAAACTCCAACGTTTCTGAAAAGTGGAAATCGTCTCAAAGAAAGAAAAAATGTCAACCCGGTTCCCTTATCGCAATAATGATTTTTGTTCAAATTGTGAAGATGGAATCGAGGAAATAACCGATAAAAAGTTCTGAAATTTTGCGCACTATCTTACGACTTTTGCAGCCTCTAAAATCCTAACGGAATTCGGTATGACCTACAGTTCCACAATTTCAAACCAAAGTTACACCGTTTTGTGAATTTGACAAGTTTTGACGTTTCAATTAAAGTGACGAAAACATTTTCCATTAAGCCGTACAAGAGAACCGACGAAGTATACCTACATCTTAGCCAAACTTTTTTTTCTTTTTTTTTTTCATTCTATTTCGTCATAAAAACGTACCCGGAAGTTTTACCACCGCGAAATTTATTTGAAACAATTTTTAATTGCGGAAAACCATTTCTTTTTTTTTCTCTCTCTAATTCTCTCTCTTCTTTTATTTTTTCTAAAAGAGAACGTCGAAACGAACAGATTACGCGTAGTCTGGTATGTTACATTTTGGAGCCGTACCTATAGGAAAGACTATAGATTTTTCGTTTCAAACTCTGCGTGATCAATTTTCTCAGACTTTCGCCCATCATAGAAGGTATCTGATGCGTCTTTACCCCACTACTAAAAAATTGTCTGCAACAAGCAGAGAGAAATAACACCATAGTTGCTGTAAAAGTGTCCCACACGTCATTAGGACGTTATTCATGCAGTACCTATACAGCTGGCATCGACTTTCCTCTTGAAACATTGATGGTATTATATTCACGTCACTGAATATCTCAGGCTCATATATGCACACCCATAGAGAATATTGCATGAATCTACATAGAGGCGCGTGCTTGAAGAATGGCAAATATACAGACCTGGATAGCCGAGAAAAATCATGAAATTTTATAAGAATTACTACGGGCTTCTTACATGAGTACATTCCTATAGAGTATGGGATAACATTTTCCGTATAATTTTCACACGAAACAATGCTGCAACTGCAAGCCACGATTATTTATCAGAAGGGTAAAATAATTGGTTGAAATTCAACCGCAATTATTTTATTCGCGGAATTTCGCTCCGCAGAATAATTTTTCTTTTTAGCTAGGAGCAAGGCATGTTAATTTCTTAAAAGATCCGCTGCCTTAGAATTACCACATGGTTAATTAATTACTCGAGCTGAGAGTATAAGATTCTTTTATTTATCCGTTGAACAGTTTTCCTTATACGTAGGTATTTCATTCAATTTCGTAGCGCAGGACGCTTTATACTCTTTTAATTTTTATTCTACGACGTTGCTCTTGGGTTCCCGCGTCCTTGTTCCGTCACCCTCACAGCTGTGTAGCTTTTCTCTAGACGCTTCTATTTCCTGAAGCATAACGTGGCGAGGGAGAATTGTGAAGTGAAGCAAGCCACGGTGAAGTTGAGTCGAGTGTCGCGCGGTGCGCGGAGCGGCACGTCTGAAGTACCGGGTCGAATATCCTCCCTCTGACGCGGGTGAACCTCGGACCTAAAACCCTCAAATTCAAAAAAACTTCGAACACACTGTCTGTCACCCATCTTAAAAAAAAAAATCTCTAAAGGTCGAAAAAATCGCGTAAAATTACAAATCGACATTTCGATCGAGGTTTCGAAGGTTCATATAAATCGGCAATAATGTCCGATAGTTAATTTTTAATTTCTCCCCAATAGAGCCAAGTGACTGAAAAAAAATCTCCATTATCTGTTCCAGGAATAATGAAACGCGAGGCCGATGGCGGAGCCATGACAGGCGGCGGGGGTGGTGGCGGGGGTGGCGGTGGTCCTACCAGCCCCCACAAACGGTATCGTCAAGGTGACGATGAACTACGTCTTCTGATACCCAGCAAGGTGAGATATACGTAGGAATAAGTATATCAGTTCGTCATTCTGAAACTCGCGACGTAAAATTTTTTTGAAATTTTTCTAAAATTTTCCAAATTTTTTAACAAAATTTTTACAAGTATGTAACTTGCCGTTATAACCGCATGAAAATATTATTTCGTGTATTACTACTCCGAGGTGGTTAGTAACGGTTGATTTAAAGTCTTCATTACTTAACAGTATACATATGGTATATATTTAACTTGAATTTATGAATTTTCAATGCAAAACTGTTTAAACGGTTCTTAAAGAGCTGCGGTAACGTTAGTAAATATATGAATGTGTCACTGCTGCGTGCATGACCACGGAGGATTGCGTGATCAAAAATTAATACGAAGTAATGGTATACACTATACACCTACCGAAATGAGGGAAGGATTTTGGCTTCTTTACCTTTATCAAATGAAATTTATTCGACTGAAAAAAAAAAAAAAAAAAATTCACGATCAGATATCGCGGAATTAATCTTTTCTTGATATTTGAACAGATTTGGAGTTTGGTCAGAAATTTTATTATACGAAATAATCATAAACCCACAATCGATCTACTTGTAAGCGATTCATTTTTTTCTTTTATTGTACGTCGCAGTCTTTTAATTTCACTTGAATTTTGGATTTTTGTTGATTTCGGTTTTTTTTTTTCTGAGAGAGAGAGAAATCGACTAATAATACGGCGCCGAGAAAAATCGAGAAAGGGAGAGAGAGGGAGAGAGGGGTCCATGCCGCCAAAGTCTGAATTTAAAATTCAAGTCGTTTAAATTCTCCCGAGTCAAACTTTGATGCAAATTTTGATGACTGTGCGTGCGTAAAGTTGACTCGCTATACCCGGGAGTCGAGAGGCCAAGAAAAGCTGACACGGAGTCACGAGTTGGCGACGAACGGAATTTTAGCTATAGAAAGTTGTGATTTGAATCTTTAGTAGGAAACTGAACAGCCTGGAACGTCGTGGCACAAGCCGGACGCGTGCTCCGGTGCTCCAGCATTTCCGGTTATTGTTTTCTATAGCTGTCGATCCGTTATATCTATATACACAGGATAAGTTCTCTTTTTCTTTTTCTTACTATTCCGTTCTTTTTTTCACTATTCATTTACTCCGTCATTTAGTTCGGTCACAGACCCGATACCGTTTCTCAGTTCACTTGACATTCGTCACAGTTTGCACGACCTTTATAATTAAAAACGCTACCTGCATATAGGTACTTGAATTTATTCTATGGATTTAGATTCAAGAATTTTATTGAAACCATTCAAATTCCTGATATATGATTTTTATCGTATAGAAAATGACGAATTGGAAAATGAATAAATCAACTAGCTCAGCGCCAATTCAGTTTCCTTTTACTTTCCTCTTACTTATTGAGCTATTCCTCTTGTACATCTAGGTACTATGTATTCGTAAAGCCTGGGAAATATTTAATCTTGTATAAAAATATATTCGCAAAGAAATAATTATAATACAGAATTATCAAGATCTGTGGAAACGCAGTCTAGTTTGTAAAGGCCAATGAAAAGCTAACAAATATATAAGAGGGAGAGATGGCGAGCATCAAAGAACGGTATATAGCTTGAAATGTGAGAAAATTTCAAGATTTTCTTAACAATTTTCTCCGAAGCTACTTGTAGTATAATTAAATCGTATATAAATGAAGATTAGGTAATTAGTATTTAGTTCGCTAATTATTAGCATCAGAGAATGACCGTTTTATTTTTAAAAAATAAAGGTTGGCGTCTCCTTATACCTAACAGATAACTGACTGTTCAAAAGTCAGTTGGCAAATTACCTCTCTGGTAATCACATACCTTATACAGGTATACCTGTATACTCTTACCGCGGAGTTCTTCACGGTGCAATTTGCAATTACAACCGCATGCATTCACCTTTATTTATTCATTTTTAAACCCATCGGATCCTTAAAGCGTAACGAATGTAACATCAACTTAGTTTTTTCGTTGAAAATTTTCTTGCTAATTTTCGTCTCTCCATATATTCGCCGTTCAAATTGGATTGAATATTTCTCCCTAAATCCTATACAGCCATGTAACGTAATAAAATATACAAGTATGTCTGTCTTGCGCTAAATACGTGTCTCTATGTACCTTCGTTAGGAAATACGTAAAACACGATATTTTCCGACAAGGTCTGCTGAGTTCCATAGATGCTTACGAGGCTGTTAATATTATGGACCGTTCGCACCTTCTCCGCTTATAACTTCGTCCGATTGCGTTATGTCAGTAGTACACTTATTTATAATATGGAACTATGCGTTTCGATTAAATCATACGCGTATGTAATAATTGGCACATTATGGCTGATTGAAAATGATTAAAATTCATCAGTTTCTGAAAATAGGGATACATACATTCGTTTAATTTATTCATATATATATATATATATATATATAATGAATACTTTCGACGAAATATTGTTTTTTAATTTTACAACATGATTCGTCGCGACTCTAAGCACAGTAATATTAATGATCTCATCGCGATCGGTGAAGCAATTAATTCGTGGATTTACCTTGGGCCCAAAACCATTTATAATCAATAATCACATAGCTCTGATGAGGATGAGGATCGAATTCGCATCTTAAAATCGACAATTCCTTTTCTGGAAATTATACTCTCATCGTTTTCCTAATCGCAATTTAAATCGCGATGCGAATTACTATTCTGCAAAATGACTGGAAATAAGTGGACGGTATTAACCTTCTCTTATTATAATAATAATAACATAATACGGATAGGATATCGAGAAATGCGATATCTGATACCGATCTAACTACCAATTCTATAATTATTTATCATTATATCGGTTTAGTGGAACGGAACGATCGTTAAGATATGTTGAATTATTGTTTAATTCGAGAACGCTTAATTCTTCGAAAGAAAAAAGAAACTAGGTAGGTATACGAAGCTGCTTGGTATTACAAATTACAAATTTACTATTTGCACACAGATTAATGCGACAGTTTTATATGCTTCGCAATTTCATTTATTAATCGATTCACGCAATGATTGCTCTGAAAATTTTAAAGATCTCAATACGTGCATGGATCATTGATCTCTTCGGCTAATTTCTTCAATCTTACGATTAATCGCTGAGAAAATTTTCTCGTTAAAAATAACGATGAGACAATGAGACTTGAAATGGATCACTACGTGCCCTAGATGAAACTGATTTAATACACGCAAGTTGACATCACCTGCAGTTTACTTGAAAATACATATTCCTACAGTCGAGAACGAATCGCACGATCTATTGCAGCATCGCCTTAAGAAGTCTTGCCTATTTCACCGCACCTGTTTCTTCTAATTGTGTAAATGTATGCGAATATGGCGCCAGCTAATTCCCTGCCATTCGAACTTCGCTCTACGCATGCACTATGCCACCTATGCAGTTTAGTCTCGTAGCTCTAGTCGCAACTTAAACAATATAACGTAATACGTTGATAATAGGCAATCTCTACAAGATCTGTTCGTAATATGTGGATTACACCTACTGGAAACAATTAATTCAGAATTCCGAGACGGTGTAATATATAGTCCAAGGACGATTCCTAGTTATTATAACTAGTCTCTGAATTATTGCTTCAGATGCGTTTTATTCCTGATAATATATTGCCGTAGATAAACTGATATACTCGGAGGGAAAAAGAGAGAGGTAATTAAGAGGCAGAGCTGCAGCTAGCTAGCTACTCATATGACGAAATGGTCAGATTTTTTGGTTTTTTTTTCTTCTTTCTCTTCATTATTAGCAACTAGTTTAGGCAAGGCGAACACGTCGCTGTTCGAGGTCGTTGAGCATTCCATTCCTAATGCAATTCAAGTTACGTAAAGTTTATGCAAATGCAGTCTCGTTTACGTATATGTTTGATATATATAAAATGAAAATTAGACCGAATAAACTACACCTATGCTATAATTAATCAATAAATAAAGTCGCGAGACTTGGACGTTGGTTTATTCTTAGCCAAAGGACAGATGGTTAATAATAATCAGTATAGGTGATACATTCAACACAATTCCGCATCATCATTCCTTTGAGAAAATTTTCGCACTGTTTTATGCTTGATGTGCGAATATGCAGAAAATGAATAATTCATTAACCCAATTTTGTATATAAGTGGAATAATTTGGAGAGCTTATTTCAGCATGAAGCAGGCCTATATGAATTTTAGGACGTCTCGACCATTCCTCCAACGTCTAATATATTTAATGAGTATATTTAAGTTTGTTAGAATACTGCGTAGGAATTAACGGGCTAAAATTTTTGATTAAAGCCGAGTTCAAGCATTTTTCATGAAATTTTAAACAGCTATATAGGTACTTGTATAAATCTATTAGATAAATTATTCTTCGTTTATTTATTCCGAACTGATGGTGAGATACGATAAATAGACTCGGTATAAGTGTACATATAAAATTCATTAATTTTAACAATTTTATACCAATTTTTGTTTCAGGTTGCTGGTTCTATTATCGGAAAGGGAGGTCAGAACATCACAAAACTAAGGAGCCAGGTCAGTTTCAAATAAATACAAATAATTCAAACATATCTATAGGGCATTATTTCTGGGTATATTAGAGAAGTCATACGTTATATACGGTATTTTTTATTTTACACAAACTTGAATATTGTGTTTTTTTTCTCTTAGTTTTTTTTTTTTTTTTTTTGCCTCTAACGTTCACAAACGGTTGTAACGTCTGACTACAGCTTCGTATGTAAATTACGATTAATATCAAACTGCTCTTCTCTCTTATGCCCGATTGATTTTTTTTTTTCCCTAAAAAAAAACTAATAATAAAATAACACATAAAATTAGAAGAAAAAAAACTAGCGTTTCTCGTTTTGACAATGGTAGAAAAAAATATGTAATCTATTGACCTAATTTTTGATAAAAATAATTGAATGAATTTTGTTAATTTGTGCGAATAATTTTTTGATTTTTTTTTCTCGTATACTACTGCAGTAAGTAAAGACGATAAACGCTGCCTTCTACTAATGGCATATTGACTCTTTTAACAATTAGAAACTAATAACATAAATTGCCATCAGATATTAATCTTAATTAAGTTAATTAAATATACATATATCTATTTTTTTTTTCATGTGTATAATTTTTTTTTTCTTCCAATTTTCTAATTCTTATTTATTTATTTTACTTTATTTTTTATATCTACCCTCGATATCATTTAGTAAGGATTTCGTTCGTACGTTATTCCATACGAAACATATAATTTAATTAGGTGCGTACGTGACGTATACCGTGATGCAGCGTGCCTGACCTTATCCCTGTATTAGTAAATAAAAAAAATAATCAAGGTATATAATTATAATGAAAAAATGGTTAGAAAACAGTTTTCGAGAAATTATTAGTGCCAGTCTAGCTCGTATGTATTCGTCGTCTAACGACGTAAGTAAGACGTCAAATCATTATCATCAAACTGGCAGCGTCATAAATGGGCAATTTTTATTTTCATAATTATTATCATTATTATTTATTTTCATTTTTAATAAATTTCTATGCTAGTTCTGCGGATCATTTTCCGAAAATTTCAATCAAATTTTATCCGCACAATAATCCCTTCCGATAAATTCGATTATCGTAACGTGTCCCAGTAAAAGGCCTCACTCGGACTTTTTTTTTTTTCATCAATCATTAAAATTCTCCGAAATATAATATAAATAATAACATTCGCCTAGTTTTTATATTAAATTTCTGAAATCTACGACAAAGAATAATGCGAAACGATATAACTACTCAGATGCTCTCAATATCGCTTATTTGACATCGAATAAAATTTCCCGCTCCACTACCCTAAGGCTATAAACGCGTGTCTCCCACAGTTTCGCATGAATCTAATTTATACGATACGTTGTATAGGTATATGTTTGATTATCCACGTATATTTATATGTAGACTCTGTTTGTCAGGAAAAAAAAGAATATATTCTATGTTATAAAAATTTTTCGACATTTTTACTCCGATCTCACATGATGGGAAAATTAAGAGTCTATTTATACGGCTGAAAACTGTGGAATTCTTAAAAAAAAAAGCAACATGTATTCGAATTTGCTGAAGATGAATCAAATAGAAAATCAGGAATCATCGATCTTCGCATAGTGAAAAAGAAGAACCAAATAGACTGAATTACGAATTCGCAAAATCACTGATCCAAAAGTTTTACATATACGATATAATACGCAACGGGGTTCATTGTTTCATAGATTTTGATTTTCACCTTCTGATCAAACAGTATAGTAATTGTATCTTGCCATGAACAGTTTCGCAGCGAATTTCTTCGTCGAATAGTTTTCAAGTTGAGTGATACCCGAAAATATACGAGCGAGTAATATATCGTGACTCTTGACGAGCTACAAACATCCCGATTATTACCATAGTTGGCAAAAAAAAAAAAAAAAATTCCGAGCAATTTTGAACACTCAAAAACAAGAAAAAAAAAAAAAAAACCTGCGAACTATAGCGAGTTCCATATCTTTCTCTATGATATTATAACGATTACTCTTCCTTGGACAAAACCCTCTGCCCATCCGCAATCGATCGTTGTAAAGAAATATTCTCGAAAACTAATAAAAAAAAAAAGTGCGGATATCCTGCAGGCAAGGATACAGATATATACGTGAATAGGTATACGCACCGACGTATTAGGTCCGATCGCGATAGATTAGGTAAACGTTGAGAAGAGAAAAGGGGTAGGGATATGGGGGTGGGGGATATACCTACCTATACGAACATATGAGTATAAGAGGAAATAGACGAGGTCTAACTTGGTTGATCATTTGTGCCCTGGTCCCGCCCTGACCCTGGCCGTTGCCCCCTTGGTTGCCCTGGTTGCCCTGGTTGCCCTGGTTGCCCTGCCCTGTGCCGTGTGCCCTGCCGTGTGCCCTGCTCGGAACGATGGACCCGACCCAACTCTGATCTGCGATTGAACCAACCAATCAACAACAACCACCACCAACCACCATGCTACTACTACTACTACCAACCACCACCAACTCTACCAATGAATGAACTACAGTACAAAGCCTCAATCATTGTACCCGACTGTCCCGGACCTGAACGGTAATGCCAAAACCACTTTTGTCTAATTCTCATTCTAATTATCTCTACTCATCTAATTTTTCAGTATGATGTATATCTATGGAGTTATACCTTATAGTGAAATCTGATATACGAGTTTGAACACGATACGATACAATATTTTCATTAAATTCTCTTCTCTTTAATGAACCTAATAGCAAGTCATGATCGTCGCACCTCTAATTACCATTTTTTATATAAATTTTAATATATTTACTTTATAAACTGTCTACACGATGTTTAATTACCTATACTTATATATACAATCAGCCAAGGGGAAACTTTGCTAATGCAGCAATCTTGCAACGGCTCTATTTTCACCGTTAGCTATAACAATAAGCAGGGATTAACTAGTCCCCAAATTATACAGTACCTATATACTACAATTATACATGTTTGTATATAACGAGTAACAAATACTATACGAACAGATAATATATATCTCAATCATCATATAGTTCGCTGTTTTACAACCTATCGTAAAATAATGAATTCTTTTATACTGTATATCGAACTTTTTTCCCCCGTACAATATGCACAATATCTGTATTATACACGTAGGTACCTATACCACCATTCACCCTTGTCACCCGCACCGGACTCTTTCTTCTTTTCAATACTTTTTTGAAATACGAAAAAGGGTATAATTCAGATCTATATATGACGAGGGAAAAAGGATTGGTTACACATGAAAGATATTTATCCAAACTTTTTTTCTTTTTTTTCTCTCTCTCTCTCTCTTCATTTTATTAGCTGATTACCTAATTAATTGTATAAATTCGTAGAAATCGTCGAGTCGTCACGTTTGCCCCGTTTGTGAAACAGTGTGGAATCGGATCTTATAACATATCTCGGAACTAGGTAATTCGATGAGTGAGAAATCTCGAATTACTTATTAACGTGAAATACGCAAATAAATTGGTAAAGATCAGACACGCGCGTGTGTAGTAGCGACTAATCAACGACAACGAATTGTATTATCTTCTCCTATTTTATTATTTGTTCGTATTTTTTTATCCCTGAATGAAAATACACGGTGAATTGAATACTTTTTTCGACTTTTTTTTTTTGATCAAGGGGATGTCGAAGGATTTTAAGGCCTTGGCTTATGTTTTAATATGTGGCTAATGAAACGGGATTTTGTAAATAATATTACACCTTTCAATGTCCTGCAATTCTATTTAATTGCTTAATTTTTTTTTTTTTTTTAATTTTAAAAAAAAAATTTCTGTTTCCTTTTCGTGAAATTTTTCTACATTTTACTTGCATTGCATGTATTTTTGTACACCTAGGTACCCACCTACTTGTAATAACTACCCTTTAAAATAGTTTCAAAAACGTGAATATCGCAGCTATTATAGTTTTCATTTTATCAAAAATATGTAACTATAGACATACTGATCAAATAAAAACAGGCAACTTCTCGTACAGCGGTTCGCTACGTTATTTGGGTTGCATATCTTGCAGGCGTACGATACGCGGGAATTATATCCACGATCTAAAAAATTCATGTCCGAATGTCAACTTGAGTTAATTAGCTCCTTACATGCGATATTTATAAAAATATGAAAATATAATCAATTACTGTTTCTTTTTGACCAATTTTCATTTTTTAATTTACGATTTCGTATACAGTCATAAATTTCTCTCACCCGAAATCATGCAGTGCAGGATCTAAGCGATAGTGATAATAATCGTTGCGATAACAATTTGTGCAAATATCAATTTATCAGGGTTTGAAAAACGTTTTCCTTGTACTATGCACAATTTTTCATTTTTTTTTTTATTCTGTTTTGTTTTTTTTGTTTCTTGTTCTGTTTTTTATGCATATAGGCCCCTAGTCAACCAGATTTGAAAAAAACTGATGTAATGAGAGCAGAAAACGGAAGTGAAAATGAATTCGAGATTCGGTTGATTACCAAAAATGTTGACTAATTTTTTTTTCAGCCCCCTGCGTATGTTACAGAGTTTTAGTAACTTCCAATTGCCCACCCCTCAACCCCTGACCCCTGAGCCAAACCCACCTGAATTACCCTGAACCAAAACCAAAGCTTATTGTTGAATTGAACGAATCAACTAGAATTCAATTTAAACAATTCACAATGACGTACCTATGCGTGTATTTCATATATTATATCGCTCGCTTGTGAAATTGAGTGAGAATGAGAGGAAAGAAGAAGCAAAATGAATTGAAATGAAATGAAATGAAATGAAATGAATTGAAATATAAATTAAGGTAACAGAAAATTAGTTGAATAAAATTATATGAGGAATCAATATGTTAACTGCAGCAGTCTGAATTATATTTCTATTTCATTCAAGTAAACGGCGATCTCTAGATTACCTGACAGCTATTTTCATAAGAATGAATATTCATTCTTTAAACGTGTAAAACCCACACCACGTAGAATTTCCCGCTTTTCAGAATATTGATCTTAATTAATTCTGATCTGAAGTTGAGACTCAATTAACTAAGCAATTATAGGAGTAAATTGAATCCGTATGTATACGACGATATATTTCTGACATTTGCTGTTTCCCGTTATACTGTATGTATGTAATATAGAAGGTAAATAATTTTAAACTACGGAAACTATTTTCAACTTTAATCAGTCCAAACTATGAATCGCATCGAGAAATTGATGTAAATTTAATAAAATTAGTTTCAGCTATACAATTTTTATTTTTATTTTTTTCTTCTTCTCATTTTCTGGGAAAGCTATATTCTATTCGGCATTCGACAGGATGAAAAATCCTGTATGATAGAGAAAAAAAAGGGGGCGAAATAAAAAGCTTGAAATAGTTTTAAAAAATTTGCAAAAATCCCGCAGAATCAAAAAAACGAGTGCGAATCATCGAGTTAGACTGCACCCTTGGACGCTGCGCGAGTCACTGTTTTTCCCTTATGTTCTCGTATAATTTATTTTCCTTATTTCTTATTTCAGCATTACCTACTTCCCAAGTATACCTACTTATTTCATTTGGTAATGGCGCGTCAAGCTGATGACGGTGACGGCGCTTAAACAGCTGTATAGCGAACTAATCTAATCCCTGGAAATGGTGTCGCACGAATAATTTACTATGCCAATAAATAATCGCTCTACCATTAATAATACTATCCTCTTAATTATAATGATTCATAATCATTAATTATGTCATTTTTAGTTTGTTGAAAATCTTATACGATCACCACGCCTCATTACATTAATGTTCGATTATTTATTAGTTTCTTTCTTTTTTCTTTTGTAATATATTTGATTAATAATCTTTTATTTCATTACAGAAGGATCCCAATACCCGATAATGTCAAGCTATGTATATATCCATACGTGTTGAATTATTCGATGAATTGAATCATTTCTCATTTCCCAATTCGAGTATCATAATTTTTCTTTTTTTTTCTTTCTTTCTTTCCTTCTTCAATATACATATCAAAGAAATTCTCTAGTCTTTAAAATTGTAGAAAAAATGAAATAATATTCAAAGATATTTCACATCTCATATTATGTTACGTAAATCTTTTATCTCTGCAGACATTATTAGAAATATGAGGAAGCGTTGGATATATAGACGAAGGGGGTTGATTTGTACGCGACATTATTTAAAGACTTCATATTTCTCTTTTATATATATATATTACGCGACACGCGTTGTTATTTCACAAAGTTTCACTCACTTTTTAAAAGTAATATACTTTCTTACTACATATTTCGGCCTCCTGCTGCAGCACTGCCCAGACATCAGAAACGCAGACTAAGATTGCACTGCAGAATTATTGTACGAGAAATTTTCTGCTGGTTCTAACTTCAGAATTATGGCTATCATTTTAGCCGCGTCACGCTGTGCTATGTAACACAATATAGATATATACCTGCCTATAGGTATACATAGGTATACCTATGTTTGTCCATAGAACTTATGTTCGGTGCACGCTAGACTGCACCACACATAATTTCTCCTACTCGTTCTGCCACTGCACCATCCCTGCAGGACGTCTTGTTACCTCCAACAGGTTTATTTCGTCGGTTTTAAGGTCTTATACAGGAAAAGTTTTTTGCCTTACCGATTTTTACCATCAATTTTTTTTTCCTTTGATTTCTTTCTCTTTCTTTTTACCCCATTTTCTACATTTTTAGACATTTTATTTCACGTCGATGTTGTTCGGGTCATCGTAGTCCAGTGAATTTTTCTGTAGGTGTATATACTTATACCTGCATCGCTTGACATTATCATTTGTTATAATTATTGTTACCGCATTTTTGTTTTTCTAAATAAATCCAATTTTTGACTTCAAATTCAAAAATCCATAGCACGGAGCGAAATATATCTAATACCAGCGATATTTTCGCCTACCACAATCCACACAAGGCGCTGATGAAAACTACAATCAGAAACTTATGTCAAGGTGACGGATTAATTTTCGGAGTTTTTTGATTACAGAATTCTGACGATCAGCTCCGATTTAGACACCGTATTGCAAGTGGTTAATGAAGTCGTCCCTAATCTCGAAGAGGTGAGTCTATGCATATAAAACGCGAAATAATTTTTTTTTACACCTCTCGCAAAAAAATTGTTTCGCATCATAAACCGCGTCGACAATTATTCTTGATTTTTTATCTATTCATTTCGTTTCATTTCATTCTGAAAGAACGGATCGAGACATGGAAACGACGAAATCGATGTCCGCATGCTGGTCCACCAAAGTCAGGCAGGGTGCATAATTGGCAAGGGAGGATTCAAGATCAAGGAGCTCAGAGAGGTGAGTTTGGCTCACGCATAAATAAATAAATAAAGAAATAAATAAAATACATAGAACTTGATTTATATGTACGAGGAATGAAAACTGCGAGCTATGCTTCGTTCCGAATTTTTTCTGAGATCGGACAAAGTGGCATTGAATTTTGAACGACCAATAAACGCTATGATAGACTCGTTGCAGTCTCTTTGAGGGACAAGATTTCGCGATTTTTAGCACTTTCATAAAGTTTTTTACCTTTATATGTGTTTTCGTCTTTCTATCTCTCGGTTATACAATACTACGTTACACGCTGTGTCCTCGCTGTGTTTTTCAAGCGTTAATTAATCGGAGCCTCTAATTAGGGCACCGGTTGTTATCGAATGAGGATTTGACTGCGGCTGCAGCAGTTCGACTCCTAAATTTTTCGACGATAATTAATTGCGTAATCGAGTCGCGATTTTGAGTATCTCGTTAAGTCTGAATTTCTCTCTTATTATTTTATCCGGGCTTATTTTTTTCCCTTCTTTTCTTACATTATACATTTCCTTCATTCCCCTTAATTTTTCGCTTCAGTTACATTATTCCCTCTCTTTTGTCGACCATAAAACCACTTATCTTTTCGCCGATTTAAACACCTCGCGATATTGCGGTAATAATATAAACAACGAGCTACTTCACCGCTAGGTAACAGGCCAAGAACAACCAAATCGATTTTGTTATAATAATTAAATCAAGATTCGACATTTTATTTTGCTACAACTTGTGTCTCCAGAATTCTACAATTTTTATCTCACGCTCGGTGCAGGTGGAGAAAAACGAGTCAATAGTTTCATATTTTAAAAATATGTTTCATTCTTATATTAATCATGACTCATGAGATTTTCACTGCCGATTAAATCGTCCAATAAATGATATGGAAAAAAAAAAAAACTTGCATTGATAAAAGCTCGTAGCGTTCGCGTTTTCGGCAATAGTACGAATCTCCATAAATATATATTAGAAAGCCGGATCTTATTTATTGGATATACGTATTTCGTGGGGGTAGAAGACGGCACCACCACGTAGCGATATCTCCGAAACCTCGGCCTATACAGATCCATTTGTTACTTTATTGATTTGAAACACGTTAGTTTTTACCCGTCTATTCTTCCGTTGTCAGGTAGGTAGGTAACTACTACCTACTCGTTTTTACTTTTATACACACTACTCTGTATATCCTCGATCGTTTGTTACACAATCGGAAGTAGACTAGACTATAAACACGTTCGAGGGTTGCTGCAGGACTTGTACATAAAGCATACATCGATCGATCAATCTGCCACGGTTTTATTGCTCATTTTGTGGTTTTACGCATACATAAAGGTATACACCTACGGTCACTAAATTACCGTATTCGAGTTGAACAGTTCATTTACCAAACAAATTACGTTAATTGACCGTTTGTTTTTCTTCTCTCTTTACATCCCCTAATTTACATTGTTCTTTTCTCCAGAATTTAATAATTAGGTAAAATCTTCGTGGGTAGGTATGTATCAGACATAATGCGATATGGTATGATATACATGGAGATCATCCCTCGTCGTATTGGGTTAGTTTAGAATCAGTTTAAGCCGGGTTGTACATGTTTTGTCAAAGTGTACTTGATGCAAATGCGAAACGTTTAGACTGTAGAATATGTTTAGAATCTAAAAGCTCATTGAACTACACGGGGCTATCCTTAAAGTTTAGCGTTTTCGTTGGCCGAAGAGAAAGGACCGACCGAGTCTTAGCTGTTTGTTTTGGGCTTCTGTACAGGGGTTGACATTCAGGTACACAACCCTATTACGTTTAGCTCTATAACGCTGTGATATTAGACCAGGAGATTGTCGAGATGTTACTAACGCGTTTGTTTGCATATTGAATTCACCTCTTGTGTAGGTACAATATATCGGGGACATTGGAATTGGGATTGGAATTTCATTAAAACAGATTATAGTTTGGGAGTTCGCTTTCGGCCCTAGTGGCAAGAAGGGAAAATGAGGATTAACAAACATTTTCTCTTCCTTTCGGAATCTTTTGGTTTATTTTATTTCAATTGGCAAAAATTCCTCACGATTTTTAATAGATTGCAAAAACTTTCATATACCGAGAGTTTTCGGTGAAACTCGACAGACGTACCGTGTCTGTGTTGGGGTCACCAGTTTCACCGAAAACTCTCGGTATGTGTACGTACTACGTACTATGCGTAAAAATGTTTCGAAGTTACAAGGAAAAAGAATTAATATCAAAGCGATAATTCATAACTCCTTGTATAACAACATCGAAGCGCCTCTCGATATACTCGGTCGTGAGAGAATGTAAAAGGAAGAGGAAAGATGCTGTGAAGTATGGATGTGGAATTATGAAATCAAATTATTATACCTCGCGCTATGGTAATTATTCAAATTTTACGATACTAAATGATCGGATAAATAATAATATTAATAATGAAGGAAAATAAAGTTGAGAAAAAAGGCAAGAAAATCAATCTTCACTAGTCACGAACTCACAACTAAACGTTATTTCGTGTGTACGCGAAATTGATGAATATACAGTTTCGAGCTAGAGACACGTTCGTGACTTTCGTCTATCGTCTATGTATACCGTATCGCGTAAGATCGGAAGATTTATCGGGGAGGCTGTTATTTGAAATTTGCCGAAGAATCCACTACGTGCTTCTTACCAGTAATATGTATATATATATGCATTATACATATGAACCCAAACATAGGAAATATATATACCTATACCTATGTACAATATATATGTATATTATTTTTTTTTCTTCTTGGCGGGAAGTTATCGCGTTATGGGGAAAAGTATATACCCTCACGTACATACTCGTATATATACATATATATATATAGGTATGTATATATATACATGCAGCCGGCGTTACGCGTTACATAGCTGTCTGAAAAACGTCGATCGTGTGTGTCTCCTGCACCTGCCCCTCCCCCATCGAGCAATGACGTCATAACCGTATCGTGCTTTTATTTTTGGACGGAAAAACCTTATTTTTTTTTTAGTTTTTCTTTATTTTTTTCGTCTCTTGTATATAAGGACATTTACCTCTTTGCAAAAACACATCGTTTGATAAAAACTTTATTTTATCGCGTAACGTTACTAAGGCTACGATGTTCCGCGGTATGATTATATATAAAAAAAAAAACGTTGAAACCTTGTCTCATCCTTCCTTTATACTGTATTAATCCATTCGTCTTCCAGCTTCTCTTGTATACGAAACATGCAAGGATACAGTTCCTTTTCTTTCTTTTATACATTATTTTATCTGGGTTACTACGAGCCTTGGAAAATCTGTAAAAATTTGTAAAATTTCATTCGAAAGTATGTATCGAATTGATATACTAATATAATGGTTTAAAACATTCTTCATATTCAAATGCAGATTCGATATTTTATGATGATTTTGCGAAAACGTGATCTGATTCTTAGTACCTAATTCTTGCTGTTCGAAATGGAAGAAAAATAAATTTACAATTGCGTAACGATACTGAAATTCTTCTAAAATTTAATTGAAAAGTTTGCTAATCGTTTTATTCATATTTCTGATGATTTTTTTTTGTCTGAGTTGAAATTTGAAAAAAATTCAGTGCACTCAGTTCTGAGGTGAAAATTTCTAACGACCCCTTAGGCTCAAACTCGTTGTGGGAACAACGTACGTGTCGTTTTTTTTACCACTGCTCCAACTATATCTAACATTATACACATAGGTATAACAACAATACTCGTTACATTATGCTGAACGCCCTATACCCACTCAACTATATACCCAGCTTTTCGTTATATGCTTTCAATTATTTTTATATATCCGATCCGGCAGTCGGTTGTATCGCAAATTATATATTCAATCGTCATAGCCAAAGTTCAGTAAAATATAGCCAAAATTGATAATAATATAAATGCGGAATGGCCGGGTCTTCGAAAGAAAGAAAATGAACAAAATCTGTCACCTTTTCCAATTATGAACGTATACCGTATATAAAATGTCAAAGAAGTTAACAACCGTAGAAGCAAAAAAAGAAAATTTGAAATTAAAAAAAAAAAAATTCGCCCCTCGTCTTTTGAGAAAAATCTACCCTATATAATTCAGTCCCTGATTACACGTATAGCTGTACCGCGTAAATACGAATCGCGACAAACGACTATATGGGATATAATATGTAGGTACGCGTATGTGTATACCCGCTGGTTTTAAAACGCGGGCGTCACGACGCTATACGCGACGCGAGGCGACGCCTCTGTGAACAGAGCTGTTCCCTGGCGCAGTCGAGGGAGGCATATGTCATCGACACGCGAGTGCGTCTGGTCTGGTGGACTTGTTCAAACGCACATGCTACTTGCACGCATCCAATTATCATCATTATCATTATTATCATTATTATACTGTTATCATGATTATATCGTTCGGATTATTACGGATAAGTTAAGGGTGTTGAAAGTTTCTGCGAATTTTCATAGAATTTAAAATATTTCATTTCTTCTTCTTTTTTTTGGTTTTTTTTTTTTGGTTTTTGACAATTTTTAAAAATTAATCAGAATTATTTTCACCATGGTATCTGTAGACCAATATATGCGCTATCTAAAAAAAATTTTAAGTGGTACAACAGCTGATCGTTGTACTGAAACTATGTAGCTTTAAAAATGTCTGACTTCGAAGGTCTTCGCGTCGACGACGTTGGGGGGTTTATACCTCTTATACGGCTTGGCCAAATATTTTATTCCATTAATAGAGTAGTAGTAGTGGAAGTGAACCTCGGCCTGCTATTGCTACTGATACTACTGCTGCTGCAGCCTGTTTTCCTAGTGTGGAATTAGGGATTTGGTCGTTACTTTGCTAGTATATGTTATATATATACGAGAGGTATATACGTATGTGCCTAGTAGTACATAGATATACCTATACCTGGTCGGTGAAAATTTTGCCACAAGATTCACTCTCAGCTTTCTCTTTTTTTCCTTTTCTTTCTCTGTTCGTACGCTCGTAAAAATAAATAAATGAATACGCGATGGTGTATGTATAGGTTTGTATATATATGAATATATGTATATGTATGTGTAAACGTGCAGCTATATCCTTTCCGCAACACGTTTCTTTTGCCAGGGAACTTTTACATTCTTCAAGAAAATACGAACCGAGAATAATGAGGTAGAAAAGAATAAAAATTTCACGTACCCACCTATTTCATATAGCTATACATACAGGTAAAAGAAAAAGAAAAAGAAAAAAACGTTAGGAAATGTCCTGCAGCTGTGAAGAAAACTTGGGAAAATCTGTTGATTTGAAAAAAAATGTAGCAGATTTAAACATATTTCGAACATTTGCTATTTAGAGAGATCGAAACTTGTTCAATTCTCGCGGGGACTTCATTGAGAACATAACATATAGTATACATATGTGAATGGATGAAATAATAGATCGCTGAAATAATAGATCGCTGAAATTCTATAACGAAGTCAGGAAGTGAGTTGTAGAAGAAAATCAATTGATTAATTAATCGATCGATGAATTTTTATTTCATTTTATTTTTTTCGTATCGGTATACGCCTACATGCATATATACATACATATGCCTGTATCTTCTTCAGCTATGGTTACACGCCTGCGGTTTTGTGACGGTATCATATCTTCCTTTATGGGTATAGGTACGCATGATCTCGTATTTCGTTCGACAGAGGGAAATCTCAGACGTTCGACGATAGGCATTAACGATGTTGTTCTTACAAATCTCAATCCTCGCATACTCCCATAAAGGATCTCTCCTTCCTCCCTTAGTATAATCTCTAAGTCTCGTGCGTAGCTACCCTCACCTCATCTCGTAGATCTTGGAGGAAACTAAATTTCGTGCCTTGCTGCAGAGGCTGCCTATCCGGTTCCTCCGGCACACCGTTAGGGTATATAGGTATACTAACTCGCTAAGGCTCGTCCGGATGTAGATATAATTAAACAAAGTTGGCCCGGTTACCCCAAAGATCTGTTAAGTTTCGTTTAATCTCACGGTTACGGTTTCCCGTTTACCTCATCTCTCGCCTTTCCTAATAACGCAACGGATTACACCTTACACCTGAATTAATCGCGCCAAATGGACTTTGGTCATTTAATCGGGGATAAACTCTATACTGTTTACACGATTTTGCGTCCGGCGTACGCCGATCGACGCTTTCGACGTTTGCAGTGACGATAGCCGTAGGGTTATCTCCTCACACCGGTAGATTACAGCCCCAGCCTTTGGCTATTTACTGACTTAAAGCTACGCTTGATCGTTGGACTTTATGGATGTATCGTTCAGTAGCGATACACTCGAAACTTTCCACGGTTTTCTTTCCGTTTTTTTATTTTTTTATTTTTTTTTCCTTTTTAATTACACCGCGGAGGTAAAAAATTACGGTGTACCTAAATCTTGTTCTCGTTTAAGTATTTATTGAATTTTCAAAAGTTTGAATGAAAATGAAATGGAAATGGAAATGAAATAGAAGAAAGAGAAAAACTGGAAAATTGAAAGAATTCCGTTTCCATAAATTTACATTAAATAGTATGTAGTATACCTATCTATAACGTGATCTTATGTGTCTATAAATATTGCAAGGTGAAGTTGCCCATTAAATTTTTCTACCTCAATGCTGACGTGGCGGTGGTATAGGTACCTATATAGGTATATTACTATATGGTATATATAGCATAATATGCGTCAAGAATTTTCTTCGTTTTGTCATATTTCATATACCGTGAAAATGATCGGGGCGTCGTCCTCGCTAGTCTCGGGTAAACTGCGCGGGCGCAAGTAGAAATTGGAAATTAAATTAACGAATTTTACCCCAATTAAAGAAAAGATTCGGTATACCGCGGTTAGAGTAATTAAATTTACTCCATTTTTTTCTTTTATTTTTATCGATGTCGGTGAAAGTACCATGTAATAATTATTAATAATAGTAAATGAGATCTAAAAATCGGTTTATTTCATACGAAATTAAATTCTTTCGAAGATCAAAGTTTCGACTAAGATCGATTTTTTTTTTTTTTTTTTCAACGAATCTGAAAATTGTAAAATATATAGTGAGAAAAATTATTACATAGGTAAGAAAAAATAAAAATAAACGTACAAGACGGTTTATTGCCGATATGGTATAAAGACTGACGGATAGGCAACTGAACATACGGCAGTGTCTCCTCGAAAATCTCTTTCAGATCGCCACATTCGAGACAAACCCTCGTTGAGTATGATATAATTGACGGATCTTAAAAAGTGCTTACGCGGGTTTTGAACCCTTGATCTCTTCGTGTCATCCCTTTATGTAGGTAGGTAGGTACGGTTCTCGGTTAGGGTAGTGATTTTTCCCTCAAACTCGTCGAATTTTACCACTTTTTAGATTTTGCGTGGGTTTGAACATTACATAACGGAAAATTTCCCTCTCAGATCTCTCGAGTAACAAATATGTATAACTCCTCTTACGTAGTTCCTCCGAAAGCTTCAAAGAACGAAAATCTCGTTGAGAAATTACACATATGGCGCGTACATTATGGTGCCTATATACGTACTACGTACAACAATTGTTCGAGTTTTTTAATAACCATTATTAATGTTGATGAAAAATAAAATTTTCACGGTGCCCCATACATAATCACGATACTTCCTACTCGCATATATACCGGACAACAACCGCCTGCGACATGTGTCCGCGGGTACACAGCCTTTATCGAAGGGTTCTCGCGCACGCAACCCGGTACAGGTGTTGCTACGTCAGGTAAGGGACCAACGGGTCTCTCGCATAAGCAGCTGCTGCGCCAGGTGGAACCGCGTTGTTCCGCTCTGCAGTCGTTTTCAGGACGACTATAGGTAGATACCTGGCGGAGCTTTATTTTCTCGACAAAATCCTCCCAACACGTCTTCGAAGTCTTTGAAGAAAGAAAGAAAGAAGAAGAAAAATTTCTGGCAAAAATGTTCAGAAGTTTGAATAAAGTTTATCAATTTTTTCTTCTTCTTTTTCATCTTTTTCATGTTTTTCGTAGAGAAAAATTTCCACCCCTAATTATTTTTAGTCTCTGTTAACCATCGGAAGTGATGTTTGTATATACGGTGGGATAAAGTATACATAAGACACACTCTTTCGAAGTTGTGTCGTAGCCGCGATTGTCCGGTAGTTTTTCTTTTTTTTTTTCTTTACCCACGTTGCTGCAGTGTGTATAATCGGGGAGGAAGTGTCTGGTGCAATGGTAGGTTCGTGGAAAACAGATGCTTCGACTGGCAATTAAATCGAATCACCCAGGTCCTAACCGCGACTTAAACCTTGGGGCGCAGGACTCGCCCCGGCTCGCGGCGCCCCGTTTCGCCCTTCCGGCCTCTCAGTTACTCCTCGACTCTCCGAGGGCGAACATTGCGGTGGAAATTTGAAATATCTTCGTTTTTTGAGGTATTACCGTGTCTGGTCATTCGCTCGCTTACATACGCGAATAGATATACCAAGAAGCACTTTATGCGCGTGCAATTTGGCTTTAAAGGTTTTGCACCCTTTTCTGATTCCAATTTTCACTCGAACCGTTTTTTTTCCTGCAAACGTTTATAACGTAAAACAAACATGATGTGGTTGATGGAAAAACTGTTTTTTCAACCTAATACGACTTCCATAATGGACTTCGAATCTAATCACTCATCGTTCTTCACTTCGGGGTGAGTCTAATCATTGTTTGTTATACTACAACTTGTCTACTACCTGTATCCCTTATACTAATCAAATCAAACGATCTTGTATTCAAAGGGGTAAATTCTTCAGGTACGAGATTGATCGTAAATAACTTTGATCATTCGAAAACATTTCTGTATATATATGATAATAAATTGGTGAACAATCGACGTCTATTCACTGATTGGTATCCACTACACCCTTGATTCATGTCTACAGAAAACTCTACCTATACGTTACTTCGATAAAACTAGACGACAAGACGATAAGTGATGAGATATATTTTTGTCTTATTTTAATGAAAATATTTTTGTCCAAAATGAGCTCGTGGAGATTTCGATAAATTTCTTCATGTCTTAGTGTCGCAAACGGGATAGGTTCTTTGTTATAAAGCGACATCCTCATGGTCCATTAGCTTCCATACCTAGTAGAAACGCGATCCTCTAGACTATCGTACTATGTCTCAATTTCTCTTGTAACTTTTCAAAACTTTAGTCAAAGTTCATCTGTTATTGTACCTACTAGCTCCTCGCATCTTGATGAGTTTGAGAGAAAAAAAAAAGAAAATTTCCCTCGATTTAAAGATGCTGTTTTCATAGACGTTAAATATATCGAATTTTTATTCTAAAAGTTTTTGAAATCGTTGAGGCTGAGTTTATAAACGACCGGATCACAAAATGGCAAATATTTGTAATAAAATAGGGGGAAAAGTCGCGGAGATTATATTTTCGGTAAGGGATGCTGGCCGAGGATCGGTTAAAATTGAACCCTGAACTGTGGAACGCCTCGAAGCGACTTTTGTATAAATAATTCACCGAGGCTTTCCATCGTAAAGTCAGGTAGCTCTCCCTCCCTCCATCCATCCATTCATTCATTCATTCATTCATTCATTCATCCATCCATCCATCCAGACCGCAACATCACAGAGCCAAGTTTTCGAGCTCGGATCTATCTTTTATTTCGCGCAATTCCTGCCCAATCATTTTGGCCGGAACTTGACTGAATTCTTTTTCTCTTTTCCTTGGACTTATCCCCTACCCTTTTCTACTCCGAATTTCTAGGCCTCGGCTAAGCCTGGTGGTTGCAAACCTCCGAAATCCCACCGGTCCACGATTACTTTCGACGAAGAACCTTAAACTCTTTTATTATCTCTCATCTCGGCCTGGTCTAAATTCACATCGTTAATTTTATAGAACTACATAGTACCTCACCTCCGCGTTTATTATCTATGTATTAAACCTGCAGGTGTGTACCTATACTCACACATAAGTACAGAAATATCTGAAACTATCATAGTCTCGTTTTATGTAGAAGAAGACAGGGTGCAAAGGAATCAAGCGAAATTAGATTTGCATCCTTAAGCCCTTGCAGTAACTCTGCACACATGTGAAATCTCTGCTGTATAAATTTTCTATCATAATTTTTATCGTATTTTCCCCAACCATTGTTGAATAATTGGATAATATAGCCTCGCGTACCTATACCCATACCCTTCACTAAAATTAAATCACATGATACCAAAACTTGGTCTTGAAGGTTCGTCGTAAAGTCTCGTATGTCAGTAGCTGCTATAGTCGGGTATAAGCAAACCCCTCAAGTGTTTAATTTGGAAATTGGAAACTGGGTCGAAGGACGTTGTGCCTTGTCCGATTTTTTCAAAATTATGACAAGATTCGTTCTCTCTCTTTTTTTTATTCATCTTTTACGAAACCGCGTTTGATAAATTCACTGAAATTTATTTTACGTATAACTAATTGTCAATAACTATAATACGGAAATTTCTTATAAGACGTATGCAGGTAGACTGCAGGCGGTAAAAGCTGAATAAAATTGGATCATAATTATATCAGATGGCTGTAGTAGTTAGGACCTACGTTCGTTGTCGGTAATAATAAGCTCGAGTTTGTAATGTCAAGCTGTCGTGTATTGCCACTGACAAATGAATAAATTGGAAAATTGTCGTCCTCCCTTTTTCCGCGGCTGGCTGGAAAATAATAACCAAGAGAAAATGAAAGGGAGAGGGGAAATAAAAAAGGAATAAAAAAAAAAGAAAAAAGAGAGCAAGATGGAGAATAGGTACGTATTTGCTTGCGTTACCTTTGTCTCGCATTCTCATCTTCCGGTGTATTCCCTTCCCCCTCGCTGAAAAGTATCCCATTTCCTGTCTGATATTACACAGTGGTTCCCTCACTTCCTGAGTTCCTGGTTCTTCCTCTTTTCTCTCTCTCTCTCTCTTATAATCTCTCTTTCTCTTCTCCTTATTTGGCTTATTTTATTCTTATTCGGAATTTTTTCTCCTAGTATTATTGTACGTATACAATATTAGAAAAAGATGAAAAGATACGAGCATAGCTTAGTACCACTCTGATTGAAAAGATGTCTGTGTTTTATTGGACTATTCTTGATATTTTTCTTATTTTATTTCATTTTACTTTATTTCATTTTTCACTTATCTCTCGGTCCTTCAACTCTATATATGTAGGTATTCGGTATTCCCGTATCTCGTCATGTATCGAGTAACTTATACACGGGAGGTGGGGGTACGACGTAACAAGGTTCAGGAACAGGGTCGATTCTCGTCAGACTTGCAACCTATATATATAGCCGGTTGAATGACCAAAATCAAAACCCTGGGAAGGGTCGCGCTTCAACGAATTCATCCGCCCGCTACTTCTGATCGATTATTTTGAACAGGGGCAGCCTCCTCTACCTCATAACGACTAAGATTTCATTTTTAACAAAATATAATTATCCAATCGCCTCTCTAAAATATTAAAAACTTTTTTTAAAGTTGAGGTAAAATGCAGCAGAAAAATAAAAAGAAGAAGTAAATTTTCCAATTTTTCAGATCTGTTCGTCATTTTTCCAATCATGCCGATATAATTCTGTCTGCATATTATCGATTGATTTTGTTTCATGGCCGTAATTCGCGGCAGATGTTGCGATCGTTTGAATAAGTTTTTTCTGATTTTTATTCGAAAAGTTTAGTTAGAGTCGCGTTAAACGAAAAAAAAAACATGAAAAACATGAAAAAAGAGTAAAATTGTCTGGTTGATTGTGCAGAGCGAAGCGGACAGGCGTGTGGTAGGATAAGGGCAGCGTTAAATTCGAACGATCGAACAGGTTGCGAAGAGTATAGATATATATATATTATATATCCTATACCCAAGTCGCTTGGGAACTTCTTTCGAAGTCACTATAATATCGCTAAAAGCTTTTTAATAAACAGTTTTTCTTTTTCCAAGAAACCGCACTACCTTCGACACATACATACATGTCCTGCTGCAAGCTTTACGTGCATTGCACGACGTGGGTACACATTTGAACGCGTGAATGTAAGCGACAGGAACTACGGAACCCCTGAATACGTAATGTTACGGGGGTGCATGGCTTCGGTTACCCAACTGTTTCCCAAGGGGAATCCCCGACTCTTCCTTCTGTCTTGACGTATACAGAGTGAACAAGAGAGACGGACAAAACACTGGGAAATACAGAGGGAGAAAGAAAAGGCAGTCATGTTCTTTTGAAACCTTGATATTTTCATACGTACTCCTGTCGTGAGAGAAAAATAAAAAAATAAGAAAATTCGCCAATAAATACGAGTGGACGATTTTTTTTTTTTATTATAACGCTTTGATCAGAAGAATGATTGATTTTTAGAAAATCGAATGTCTTACACACTCACCATCGCAGAAAAGCGAGTTTTTTTTTTTTTTTTTCTTTCTTTCTTTTTTTAAAGACAGCGTGTTACTTTGATATTCACCGTTAAGCGATAGATTCGATATCTTTCAAAGAAATTCGAACAGGAAAGGGAAAGGACCATATTTTCTCTTTCGGTAAACTTCTGACGACGTCCCATCGCGTGGGAAGGAAGGAAGTTGTAAAAGTTGTAATGAGTTGATCGATTTTTCCGATGGTAGGTATAAGGTGATAAGTTTAAAAATATTTTCAAAAAGCTCGAAGAGGTCTTAGTGAAATCGGAATCGGTCCTGAAAAATTTTAACACCGTACAACTTTTCGGCAATTTATATCCATACGGAATACGAAAGAGGTGTATAATCTTCATTGAAAATCTGACGATAAATTTACTCATGAATTTCATCGCTCCGCATATCTACCTAATATCATCTCCGCAGCTGTTATTCCTCACACACTCATTATCCCGCGTATACGCGCGCTATCCTCAATTCGTAGCTATCCAGCGTACAAGCTTCTATGTATCTAACGTACGAATAAGTACTCACCTCGTATACCGGGCTTAACTATATGGTATACATACGCATACCAAACAAAGGCATACCTAAGTACCATCACTCCTCGTTTACTAAGCAACCTCAACCTTTCTCGCGAAATTATAACCAGAACAACGCCAACAACGCTTCCGAAAACGACCAAAATCGTGAAAATAAAAATGATGATAATAATCCGTGGATAATTACGCCTGACCTGGACCCGTTGTTCGTCTATAACTGAAAAATTTCATGTAAGCTGAGAGAAATGATGACAATTTATTGTGAATAGCAACCAATATGCATTTTTACAGTATTGCCTGTACTGTTGAAGTGATTCACGTTTTGCCCAAAGAATTGCACACGTATTTAGAAAGAAATGAAATCGTGGCCTAAAGGCGGCCGGAAGTTTGAGCGGAAAACACATGGCGCCGACAGGAAGGACATTATGTGGTTGGGGCTGTGGAGGCATATGCTACTCGCGCACTTCTCTGTCACGACTGTCGCGTGCGTGAAGAATATGCGAGTGGATGTTAGCCTCCATATGCCCTACTTTGTGAAGGCTATTTATTAAGTATTCTGCATTAGTATGAACTAGCTTGATCGAGGCCGATTAATTTCACGCAAATGTTTCTATCCGACCATACATCGCGACTCTTCTACCGTACGAATCGATCGCGGTTAAACGCGAAGTAATTCGTGCAGTATGAACTCTTTTTTTCGAGCAATTATTCACCCGATGTTGTTGACAGGGCGACCCTCGATTCTGTAACTTCGAAATTCATTTTTTTTTTCGAAAATCGTTCCTATATAGTTCACTAATCGCGTCGATTATTTTCTACAAATTTGGAAATGAGGTTTTAGAATTTTCATAAACAGACCTGTTTAGGTATATTACTTTTTTAGCATCATTCTCATCTATTCTGTTCATCATTCGTGTCAGATCGCATAGATTTTCACTGAAACAGGCGGAACAGAGTGAAAAGTGAAACGTAGTCGGAAAATTACGAAGAGCTATTCCGCACGCGGTTACAGACAGGTCCAATATTTTCGGTATACATATCCAAGACGAATATATGTACATGCTGTACCTACCGTGTATAGATCTACATACCCTAACTCGACGTGTAACATATATCTATGAATATGGGAAAACGATTTTCCCCTCGAATACACAATGCTGCCAAGTTTCGTTCGAATATGAGGCGAAAATTTGACGCAACACTTCCGAACGGTGGTTGATACATATTTTACTTTACTCTATACATCTCCTGCAGCTCGAAAATAAGATAGATTCTCTGCAGCCACTTGCTACACCGATTTTCCGATCTGCAATTTTATACATGCGGAACCACGCGATAATCGGGTTTTAATTCATTTGAAAAAATTCACTAGCGTCGATTCAAAACTCTAGCCAATTTCTAAAATCGACTATGAAACAGAAAAGGCAGTCGACATCTCGAGCCGAAACCCATTTGTCTCAATTATTGGATCAACTGGGTATACAAATCCTAAATACCGATTTACGACTTACGATTCGTAACGATGCGGCAGTTTCCTATCGGCCTTACCCCTGTAACCCTTCTCGCATCGTTAAATCCTCGCGCCCCAATCGCTATCGACAATCAGCTAATCAGTACGCGATTCATTAATACATTCGGATTTATGCAATTAGGTTATTAGATCGCTTTCATTGGGGTGAAAAAATGAAGAAGAAGGAAAAAAAAATCATCCTATTGAATATTGGAAACAATTTTATACGCCGTTGTATTCATCAATTCCCCTAATTATTGAAATCTTCAGGTAATCGTTAAATTTTTAATTCCTTATCCGATATTAATAGAAAATTTCAAGACATTGTAATTATCTGATACAGTCGTTAGGTTTGTAATCAATTCTGGGACCTAAATTTAGTAGGAACGGTGATTATCACAAATTTTAACATCGCACTATCGAGAATGACTCTTAATTTTGTTGTGATAAAAGATTTAAAAAAAATATTATTCACAGTGACTTGACTGAATCGGACAAAATATTTGATCGACGAGCGATACCACTGAATTAAGTTCGGATAAATTAGATAAAAAATTGATCTCCTTTGATACTCTTGGGAAATATTTAATGTGTTTAAAGTTACAGTAACGGGTATCCGAATTTCCAAACAGTTACTCTTGCCACGGTACTTTCTCATTTGAAAGGTGCAAAGTTTATCGCAAGTTATCGCATCGAATTTTCCTGCGTCGAAAACGATGCAAGTTTAATGGAATGATGGGTTAAGTAATAAACCAACTCATTTGGACGTTGGAACACAACGTGTGTAATATATATTTATGTACAAAACTATTTAAAAGGCCTAGGCTCTTATTCATATACGCGTAAAAACATGTTCACACTTATTTTAATTAGCTATAAGTATCTGACTATGCTGCCGATGATTGCCCGTAGGCGGTTCTTTTAACGGGGTAAAAGTGCAGATTTGAAACGTATACATGTTGAAATTACATCAATGGAATAATAATGGTGATAACTGATGATGAATATAACAACAGTGTCACCACAGTATTGAAGAAATCGTCAAAGAGCTCTGAGTAAATGCTGCAGTAATAATAATTCTGACGAAAAATTAAAAACCTCAACTAACATCGCGTTCGAATTTTAATAACCCTATACCACAGCTGAACCTGGAATGACCATTTTATGAGAAATTCCTGGTCCCGTTGTGGGTTACTATTAGAATTCCTCTAAGAGCTCGAGAAAATTCCTAGATTGTACGCGAGGAAAACAATTATTACAGCAACTGCAATAAGTCCGTAGGGTAAACCGGAGCTTTCTTTTTCTTGTTTTTTAGTCTCTGACGCTACCCACTCGACTTTCTTTGGCTTAGTTTTGGTCTTTTCAGACTCCACAAGTTCCCCAATCACGTAGTTCAACATCAGTTCTTTAGCGTCCTCGGAGTGCCCGACGTCGTCGAAAGCTTCACTTCCGTCTTTACCGCGTTGTTCTGCCAGAATTTCTTCACCCCCTGGATGTTCGTTGAGGAATTTAGCTACGTCATAAACTGTATCGTGGAGAATAAAAATATTCGTATTCGGGTCCTTGTGATTCTTCACTTCCTCTCGCGTGAACAGCTTCTTCTCACTACCCATTTTCTAGCTTCTCTTATGTTCTCACTGAAACACGAAAAAATGATATCATTCATTTTTTTCTTTCATTCATTCGTCATTTCTCTGTACTAAGCGAAACTTATATCCCTAGTGTATATCACACGTTTATTCGACCCTCATAATAATCGCTGAGCAACTACCGAGATCACAAAATTATCAGCTGAACTGTCGAGTTCGAGTAATCAGAGAGAACCAAGATAAGAGTACAGGCACAAGAATTTACCTATACAGTTACAGCAGAAGTCACAGACTTGTGTAAGTCGATATTTGGGTCAAACGATTACTGCTTCAAGAACTATAGGTCAGACTCATTATTTCCTCGGCAAATTATTTGTGTAAATGGTTCGAAAAATTGCAATTCTATACGAAGACATGATGATACGTATCTTATGAACAAAATATACGGCATCTGGAGTTTGATACACATCGGAAATAAACTTGAGCACGTAGATTTCATGAAACTAATTGCGGTTTTAATTGATTAGACTTGTCGTTCAAATTGTAACAACCTATCTGTATCTCGACTTCGTATACATGACCGGGTACGGCCGATTGAGATATGTATCTCATCATCATGACTACGCTGATTTTGCATCGACAGCAAGGTCACATCTAACCGATAGAACATAGTAGCTTAAGTTGGATTAGAGGCACACACGGTGTGCGTGTCTCGAGGTCTTGACGTTCGCATCAGACTTAGTTATACCACGATTCATATTCCTTAAGATTATTAGAAACCGATGAATCTCCGATTATTACTTTCGTCAGTTCATTTATTTGTGCATATTAATTAGTCCGAACGATATTAGTTCATATCGAATATTGATTTCCTTTATTGCTCACGGCCTTCGCACGAGTCGTATAGTAACCATCGCGAAGGTTCTTCCTTACACGTATGCTATTATTAAAAAGGATTGCCTTATACATAATATATGAACGATCTTTTTCCGAACGTGTGTTCACATTTTAAGTTCACTTTTTATTTCGCGCTCGATTCAACCTTGATAAAACCTGATGGCTGACTACAAATTATGGAAACGCGAAGAAACGAAAGTGACAATCCAACGTCTGCCGTAACCATTTAGGCGCATATTTTCAACATTTGTATAACGATAATAATACAAGTTTCATTCCTATTTCAAGAGGAATGTTTCAGCTTGACCAAACTCAACATTTTCGAGAATAAGTCGCAAATATTTCCATACAGCTCATTCCTCGACTCGATCAGTTATTGATAATCATCGAATAACAAGATTCATAACTTTTACGTTTCGTAATATTTTTTCTCGGAGCGATAAGATGACAGATAAAACGTACTTGTGTGTGTTACATTCAGTGAAACGCAATAGTAAGTCGGGGCGTGTCGAAGCGACAGGAAATACAATTTTCAAGTCATAAATTTTATCTGGCAGACGAAAATCAAACACCTAATGATTCTAATGATTACTTCAAATTGTATATATGAACGAGGCTGTAATACATGTTCGAAATACGAACGTAGTATACTATATTATAATCGTGAGTTAGTAAAGCGTAGAAATAAATTTAAAAAAAAAGATCGTATGTAGAATGAAGTTCGCTTTAATTATGAATGGCAAGAACGATGAACAACAATCAACTTCTAACTCAGACTTACCTAACGTGACTCAATTACTCGAATAGAATTCCTCGACCTATGACGTAATTGGATCGAATCACTAAGCTGGCTGAATTAAATGCGCAACGAATCTATGTATAGGGAATATGGAAACTGGCAAGAAGATGGTCAAGTCTGGTGTGTTATACAGTAGGGCGAACTCGCGATGACTGCGTCTCTCGAGATAAACAGTTACCCCCCATCATCTCTGTACAACTCCCACTCTCATACAGATTCCCCTCCTCTAATAGAATACGTGTATTTTAGCGACTCGTGTTAGTACGTATGTCTATTCTTCAGGCTTAATGGCAGTGTTGAGCTCGAGATTTGACCATCAGCGACACATGCTGTAGTTTATCGGACACGTCACCTACAAACACACGCTACCTACTAAACGTAGTATTATATAAAGTTATAGCCATTACATGGCAGTTTTTCGACAATATTTTTGAAATTATTACAACTCGGTATGACAATGCATTTCTACTACGATTGTTTGTCTGGTTGTCTCAGAGGTACAAAGTTCCATTTTTCTTTTTTTTCTTTCTTTCTTTTCTTTTCTTTTCTTTTTTATTCTTGTACAACGAAATATCAACTGAAGTTATTTTAGCATGAGAAAAGAGGAAACTTCGTACGGTTGAAGGATAGGTTTAGGTTCAATTTTTCTATTTGTGTTCTACGACCTTTCAGTCTGAACAATATTTGAAACTCCCTTGTGTCAATCTTTATCCGGGTCATCGGACGTATTTAAAGACTATAATGAGATTCTTTACAATTGCAGTTGAAGTGTTGTTATTTAGCCCATTCGGTGACGTATAGTCTCCTCGGACATTCATATTCATATACGTTGCAAAACAATTTTCTAGAAATTAAATTTTTTACGATGTTCAAAAACGTAGGTATAATACAAAGATAAGTGATTGGGATTCTGAGGTCTAACAGCTTTTCTAAAAATGTATATTTTTCTTTTTTTTTCCAACACTATGCGACATTTTTGTACATTATATACAAATGAATGTAAAGTCTGAGATCTCCGTGGTACAGAATCTCCTACAATATGTAATAGAAGATAATCGCATATACGAGTACAGCGATTCCTACGAAGAGAATCCAAGGCGAAGACTGTTCTTCGTGTTCTACGTAGTCCCAGGGCTCCTCGGTGTCCGCATTTGGCTCCATCGAGGTCTGGACCTTGCCGGTTGATCCTAATGCCATTTCATTTGACGCGGCGTCTGTGAGATTACCGATTTTATATAATTGACAAAGCTGTTGTGCTTCCATCGAGTGACCAACAGCGTTGAAACAATCAGTGCCATCCCCACCGGCGAGATTTAAGAGCACCTCTTCGCCGCCCGGATGTTCTTTAAGAAATTTCGTTAGATCGTGGACACCGTTGTTAATCACGATCCAGAGATCATTTTCATGGTTGTGCTTGGAAACTTCTTCGAGATTATAAAGGGCCGTCATTCTGATGTTCGATTTATATAAACCTCTCAGAAGTATCCTGTGGATGTTGGAAAAAGAAAATGTATATGAAGTAGCAGGTCTTAGAGTCTGTCAATATCGAATCTCGGCTGATGCAATTGATTCGGAGATTTTATACAAATCTTGAAATAGCTGTACGAAGCGCGTACCTATATTTACGTATACAACGATCGTGAGAGACGTAACAAGAATTTGATAATTGAAATTAATCCGTTATGGAACGCGGTTAGACGTAATTATAACTTGAAATAATGGAAGTATATTTAGCTATTTATTTCATTTATTCACTGACCTCTTGCTACGTAATTAGGAACGAGATTTTAGGGAAGAAATGAAAGGCGAGGAGCTTCCGTAACAGTATTACGTAATCCTGGAGCTTCCTATTCTAACCAGCAATCCTCGGGGTTAGCAGCACTTGATTGAAAAACTCGATGAAACTTCTTGAGCAAATTTATCAAGATTCGAATTACTACGGTTATATCGGGCACGTACTTTCTTAGCTAAGTGGAGTAAGAAAATTAATCTCGGATTAATAAAGCAGTAAATCTCCGCACGGTTATACCGATAATTCGCCAAAGGGTAAAAAGATGAAAACTTTAAGAATTCTTATATAACGAATTTATCCCTATACGGCTTACGCTATAAACCAACACTCAAAAGTCCGGTTACTCGCATGCAATGATGTCGAACGTCCGTTTAAAACTGTAATAACACGCAAGTCACAGGAGTTTGTGGGAACTTTTGAATAAATAAAAGAATAAAATTTTCATTCGATTTACATAGAATAGAGACTTTGCTCACGCGCACGATTGCGTGTCGGTATGGCATTCGTTACGAATTTAAATTGCAGCAGGGTCGGGTATAATGAAGTTTAAAAATCAAGCTGGCTTTTTCTCTTTTTTTTTTTCTTTGTTTTCCTGGATTTCAATGATTTTTTTTCACTGGATTCACAGTACCCCTGTACATACCTCCGTAATAGTTATGTGTCAGCAGTTTAAAATTATAGTGGAAAATAAAGAAAATGGGATTGAAAAAACGTGCTTTTGAAATTTCACTAAAACTCAATTCCTTCCACTAATTCTAAGACGAGCTTAATCATTCATACTGCGACCCCTGCAGATATTATGCCTATAATTTGATTATACAAATTAAAATCGGTGTACGAACTTTGGACTCGTGTCCGTCCCTGGATTCTGCATTCTGGATTAAAATAAAGACGGTTTTCCTCGCCATAGGCCGTAGGTAACTCGAAATTCTTTGCTTACGAAAGTCGAAACGCATAATTTGACTGTTTTCTACTTTAGACAAGAATATGTAATTGTGAAATTTAACATTCCGAAAAATCACAAATAATATTTCCACTCACTAAACCCACATTTGATAGAAATTTTTGTTTCTATAAGAATCAACTAAAAGTGGGGAGAAACAATTTTCAATCAACGACAAACCACAAACAATTATACATCAGACGCGAGACTATAATATGTCTGAGGGTATAATAACTAAGTGTTTACGAGACATTTCTAGATTCTCTAGGGTTCGTTCCGTTTAATTACGAGGATCAAAGCGACGTCGAACACCTCACAGTACCTACGGTGTGCATTGCAACCGTGTAATTATCGGACTCTGTTTCCAGTGCGAAATGCTTCTTTGTAGCACAAATAACTGCAAACAGCTAGTTCAACTGTCTACCAACTAGTGCTTATAATTTATAAAACTAATTGCGCAGGAAAAGTACGATTCCAGAAGTCGATCAGAAGACTTTAAGTATTCCCTTGGTTCCATAAACTTGGTATTATGGTGTTCAGCTATATAATCCCTTGCTGATTGCGTGACCATTCGGCGTGTCAGTGATAGAAACAGCTGTTTGAAAGTAGCAACTTTTTCGCATACTGATGAATTTCTTAGGGTATAGGCGAAAGCAGGTATTGTAATCGATAAGACGGGTGGATATAAGCCGAAATACATCCTATAACGAAATTTCTTAACGTTGCAAAGAGCAATTTTCTGACAACCTCTAAGTTCGCACGAACTGTGGATGAAGTGACTGTCGAGGGAGTCCTTTCCTCTTGTACGCCATGGGGTGGAACGAGGTTCTTAGAACGCAACCGTTGTACCTACTCAGCTTTCTACACCAACTTCAAAGCGGAATGGCAATTCGTCAGCAAATTCATCAGCGGTATTAAAGTGGCTCTTGCTATTGACTCGCTAACGAAACCATGCTTATACAGGTAGAAAGTTGAGTTTTAGTTCCGAACTTCAAACATTTGTCTCCTAAATCTATTGTGCCCCCGTTATACATACACATTTTGAACATCATTCAATTTCGCCAGGAATATGGTCCTTTTTATTGCACACAGATGTCTGCATGAATGGCTCGTTTGAAACCTGAACGATTTTAATAACTGGAACTCTCCATTTATCAAATGAAATTCAGTAGTTCAATCCCCTTCGTTGATAAAGAACAAGCGGCATTCTGCTCATGAGTCTTCGTCGTTAACTAGAGTTTACATAGTCTTGGCCGAAGAGCCTTGTACCGCAAACTTAAGTAACGTCAAGCACGCAAACTGGCCATTCCGGCAATGAACCAGCCCCGATTCTGCGGTAAAGAACATACGCGATATAGAGCAGAAGAAAAAAAAATATTTAACACGAGCGAGAACGGTTTTCTATTTCGTGCCTTGGTACGTCGCACGAAAACGTGATACGGTATCGTTTGGTAGAATCGAGTCTCTTATCTCGCGGAATCGTATAGCCACATAGGAAGAGCATTTATTCATGTAAGTGAATTCGCCGGATCTTAGAAATCATTTTGCGTAAACTTATTTCTTAAACCTGCATCGATTATTTTTTTTGTTTCAGAAAACTGGAGCCAGGATCAAGATCTATTCAAACTGCTGTCCTCAAAGCACCGACAGACTTGTCAGTATTTGTGGCAAACCCAGCACCTGCGTTGACAGCATTAGGGAGATCATCAGTCTCATCAAGACCGTGAGTATTCTGTTTTTGTCTCTTCTCTTGTCCCCCATTTCGCCGTATTCCCTTCACCTCGAGATCAAAGGTTTTATCTTTTCACAAGCAGACACTGCAAAAAAGATTAGTGTCATGAATACCGGTTCTGGTATCAAATCTACCGAATTTCTGGATACATAATTATTCTGCCAACCGCGACGAGGTTCAAGTTTCGTAATGATTTAACATTTATTTCTTCTTTTTGAAAACAGTATCGAAATGTTCTGAAATTTCACTTGTATCCCTGATCATTTTCAATTTTGTCTTTTGCGTCGTGTAAAATGAATGTACTTGAATATACAACATCATCCTTTTTCTCTCGTTGTTTTTTCCTGCATCTTCGCGAACATGAATCGTCGCGGAAAAATTGGCCGAAGCCTGTAAAAAAATGTCCAATTCTTTAGGCTCTGATTGCATTAACTCGTCAAAAACTAACATGATCGAAGAATCAACAGAACGACAAAATCCGTATCAACAACGCGATAATTCTTTCCATTTTCCTCCTACGTTTCAACAGTCTCCAGTAAAGGGTATAAACAACCCCTACGATCCACACAACTACGACGATTTCTACGCTGAAGAATACGGCGGTTACGGAGGTGGCGATGGTCCCGGTGGTCAAAACAAGGGTGGCGGCTACGGCGGTCCTGGTGGTCGTGGTGGAGGTGGCGGCGGCGGCGGAATGTCGCGCAGAGAAGGTCGTGGCGGCGGAGGTGGCGGTGGAGGCGGCGGTGGTGGGGGCGGTGGTGGAGGAGGCGGTGGGGTCGGCGTCGGTGGTCCCCCCGATATGAACAGAGGATTTGCCCCCCCACAACCCCGAGGAGGACCTCGTGGAGGAAATATGTCTGGACCACCTGATCGCGGATATGGCGGAGCGTCACGTGGCGGAGGAGGCGGTGGCGGAGGTGGCGGTGGAGGATATGACGGAGGACGTGGAGGCGGCGGTGGATATGGCGGAAATCGAGGTGGGCCACCCCCGTACGGTGGAGGCGGCGGAGGAAACTACAATGGTGAGTGCATTGAGATACTTGAATGTCCGATAAGACGTGACGTGATATGTGAATGGATAACACTCTGAGGAATCCGAAAATTATTCATGCTCTATTACAACTATATGCGGAAAAAAATTCTGTAAAATTGTCAGGAGCGAGATAAAAGCACCGAAATATGCAAATATGCCTGCTTTCATTAGTTATCATCATAGAATTATTCTTTCGCTCATCTAAAGTCAAAAGGGTACAATAGAGTCTCCCATAAGCAGGAAAGTGGTCATTCTTCCGGCCAAACATTTTTGCGACGATTTGTATAAGCAAAATGAATTTCGTTACTGTATTTTGTAATTCTCTTAAGATATTGTAGCACAACTTCATCCAATTAAAAAATAAATTGGTAATAGATGCAATCAGTTATATTGTAGTTTATTTCTCGTGTTCTCGCGAGTCGGTAAATTTTTTTATATTCCGAGTAAAATTGAGGCAGATTTTTCGATTCAAATCGGATAGATTGGCTTAAAATTAGGTAGAAGCACTTGGAGTTAAAGAATAGATAAATTGCAAAATTGTAAAAATATTTACTAATCTTTCACAAGCCTTAATATAATGAGTTTTTTGATTTTATTAAAGACAATGGCTGGGGTATGCAAGGAGGAGCTCCAAATGGTATGGGAGGTGGAGGCGGAGGAGGAAATTCAGGAATGGGTGGACCACCTTTGGGAGGCAATCAGGGAGGAAATCAAGTAGGAAATCTAGGAGGTGGTGGCGGTGGGAAGACCAGTACACAAGTCACGATTCCCAAAGATGTGAGTACAAAGGGAATTCATTGAACTAGAGAATCTGGAAATGTCTACATGTCCGCTTATCTATTCTAAAAAAGAAGACAAAGAGCTAATATAATGGCAAGATCTTACCAAAGAGCACACGCTAAATTCGGGGTGCAACTTTCATTACTCTTGCTATAGAAACCATAGATATCTATGCTGTTTAAAGTTTGCTACATATGACTTGAAACTTATAGAACGTCTCGTACACTAGTAGTCTTTATACAATCAATAATGATTAATGACAATAGATAGTATTCGCAGAAATTGTTGTAACGTAAATTATCTTTTACTCCATAGCTCGCGGGAGCCATTATTGGTAAAGGTGGAGCGAGAATCAGAAAAATAAGATCGGACAGCGGTGCGGGTATTACTATAGACGAGCCTCTGCCTGGTAGCAATGATCGCATAATTACCATTAGCGGACTACCAAACCAGATACAGATGGCCCAATATCTGCTGCAGCAGAGGTAAGGAGGAAATTGTTGATATTAACTTATCCCAAAACATGTAATTTGTCATTTGTTGCCCAGTATCCATTATCCAAACACAAGTTATCAATTCTATCAATATACAAATCGAATATACTTTTCCCGTTCCCTACTTACACCGGCAGTAAAAATAAGTGAGTTTTTTTTTTTATTTTTTGTTTGGAATATAAGTACACGATTGTACGAATGTAGTTTGCGAATCACTCCAAGCTTGACTCCAATAGTGAAATATATTAATCGGAATAAAGACCAAGAATTGTTGCGTCTAGGCTTTAATTGTGCAGTGAGAATTGTGGCTTAAGTACAAAAGTAACTCAATCATTGGGGAATAGATTAAATACTGAGAAACTCTGTATTCAGATAACGTCATCACGTTTGTCAAGCTTTTCTTGCCAAACGTGTGACCGGTTCTTTTTGTCATTTACAAAAATGTAATAATTGGTATTTTTCATGTTGTCTCATAAGTGATGGCAGCACAGCAACACACAGCAATCGTCCAGCCCAAAAACCACATTTTTAAAAGTAAGTTTTTGCATTTATCGGTACTTGTATTTGATAGTATCCTTTGTAACTATTTCAATTTAAAATACGATTTATAATCATTATTTAATTAATAAACGTTAACGATCGTTATTACGCTATTTCACGCAGGCAAATGGCCAACATTATGTAGAATTCATTAGTCGATCATTTCAGCTGTATGTTACCCTGCTGCCATCAGTCTATTTGAAAATATACGAAACTTTTTAATAAATTTGCACAACGAAACTCCATCTACCATATCGATATCAATAATTCTCACACATTAGAGTTCACTGCGTACAATTTTACTGCAGATATTTCGGATATTATAATTAATCATAATCATAATTTTTAAGTTATTTATCTGGTTAACGAATGATGGGGTACACAAAACTCTCTTTCTAAACGAAAACCTCATAAAACTATCGGCGCTAAGCAATGATTGAATAATAATTTAAGGGTCGTTTTGTTGTCCAGTCTTTAAATTAGGAACCCTTTTGCATCATTCATTAATTATTTCGGATGAAAAGATGTATCGATGCGATGTAGTAATACATAGATATTGTAAAATTGATTACAGGAGAGAAAAAGAATTTTAAAAAGGAATGATATGCCCCCCCGTACCCCCTTTCATCTACTTCGACCCCTTCACTTCTGATGCATCTTGAGACCAGCTTCAACAACGACATTTCTCTTGACAGTCCAGTAGTGCTCAGAAACCTGGAATAATTTGTCCTCTGAAAATACCAAGCTCACTAGCTTGTCCTTTTCTATTCAGAATTGAATTGAAATACATATACCTATATATATTTTTTGGTTTCTAATGTATTTGGCTTAAATGTGTGTTTGATGATTTAGCGAGCTCTCTCCCTCTCTGGATCCCAGAAATAGAAATTCTTATTCTTGGGCTATGCCAGTTTTAGAATAGCAAAATCCTTTGAAAATTTGTTATCAAACAGCCTCCTCTGACTTAGAAACACTTAGGAGAGATCAGAGAAAATATTTAGATACTGTTGCTGAGCAACGTTTGGAAAATAAAAATAGAAATCAGGAGTGCTATTTTGATATTTTATCGCTTTTGAAGCACAAATATATTCCGTATTCATTACCTTATTTCCCTCAAATTCAAAATAGGACCGACACATTCAAGGCAGTTCAGGTCAAAAATATCCCAGTTAAAAACTATCCAAATATCAAAGTTCCCACATTTTGAAACAAGAGTTTTCTTAGCTCAAGCTTGGGTGTGTTTAATTTCGAATACAATTTGTCAATTGTGAATAATTTCTATTGCTAAGCAGTCGAACTTCATATTAATTCAGTGTGCAATAAAAAGCATTCGTTTAGTTTGATTTATTTTATTGAGAAAAATGTCACCTCATCTTTCGTTATACTTTATACTAAGATACACTTGTACACGCTGTATATATATCCCAAATGGGAATTTATAATAATCTTATTGTGGTATCACAACGAGATACAACAACTTATGATCTGCATAATCAATAAATCAGTGTGAAAAATTGATTCTCACAAGTTCAATGTTTCATAGGAGTAAACTTATTCCCAATAATAACTAATCTTCGGATTATAATACGATAAAGTGTGTTTGCTAAAAAGTATGTATGAACTTTGTCTAACTATGTGTATTTTCCTTGTGTGATAATTGCATAAATCTATTCTATTGTTACTGATCATCATCAACATCAATGTTCAGCTCGTCTTCCGCAAGTTCTTAGCTTCTACTAACATGGAATGCAAATAACGAATTTAACAAGAAGAAATAATCGAAGATACAGGAAGAATATAGTGAAGATGGCTTGCTTGAATTGTGGAGAAATATTATGGGCTCCGTTGTATGGAAGACTAGTGATTTTGTTGTTCTAATTTTGATGTAACAAGGAATCACTAATCATCCTACAAAGGTGTTCGGTGTCAGCGATCTTCGGAGCTTTGGAACTAACATTCTCACTGCCCATGTTACTCCTGCATATCATCTATTCGTCCATTTGATACATAACATTGTTAATTAACTACACATAACATTTGAACCCAAAGTTTCAAGCATCGAACACTCAAGTACAACTAGTTCCATACTTAAACATATTCATGTAATCAATGCACATTCATAGATCCAGTCTTTATCAACATTAACAAATTCTTATTAACTAACAACAAGATTGAAAGTCTTTTCTCTACTTGTCTTGACATTGATGCCTGAGACTTTAACACCATGAACAATTGTATTAAGGAATGAGTTCATAAATGTCGCATTATTCTCCTAATCATTTTAGTTATATGAGTGTACATACGTATTATTCACAATTCACTAATCAACACATTTCAGAACTTACAATGCGATACAACAAACCGTACACTAGACAATCATTAAGATACGATAATGTTGAAAATAGAAGGCAACTAAAATCTTTGAGGAGCCTTTTTTTGTAGAGAGTTTATCTCTAGGATGGAAAAAACTTTCCAATTACATAATACTTATGGTACCTTAATAAATTTTGATTTTATTAAAGTATTGTACGATATAGTCGATTTTCTGTTGTTAAATTAAATATTGTAAACGTCTATCAGTCAAAATTGATATTCCTAAATTATAAATTGCAATTCTTAACTTTTGCATTGAACTTTCATATCTCTTTATCATTATTCTAAACTATAAGACATATCGCGTGACTAATGGAAAAAGGGCGTATATTTTTTTTTTTTTGCGTCATTCGACTGGAAATTCGTCGAAACGAAAAGATACGTCAACATTGAAAAGTGAAAAAAATAAAGGCAAAAGGGCGTAAACGCCACAGATACGCCTCGAGCTCTTAAGAAAAATCAGTCGAATCAATGCCAAAAGGGCGTATCCCCCAAAAATGTTCAGATTTTCGTCCAAAACAAATTTTGGCGGATAGGCCCTTCTGGCATTAACTTCATGAGAAAAATCGTGCCGACTAATGCCGAAAGGGCGTATTCCCCAAAAATGTTCAGGTCCAAAACAAATTTTGGTGGATACGCCCTACTGGCATTAGTCAGCATGATTTTTTTCAGAAAGCTAATGCCAGAAGGGCGTATAGGCCAAAATTATTTTTTGGTGGATGCGCCCTTCTGGCATTAGTCGGCATGATTTCTTTTATGAAGTTAATGCCAGAAGGGCGCATCCGCCAGAAATAGTCCGCTTTTTGTCAAAAGTCAATTTTGGCGAATACGCCCTTTTGGCATTAGCCCGAAAAATGGTTACTGGCAGAAAGGCGTATTAACGGCGCTTACGCCCTTCTGCCTTTATATTTTAGGCTGGAAAAAAAACAGCGGCTTTTTTCATTTCAAACGATTGTCTATCGATTGGCGAAAAAAAAAAATATACGCCCTTTTGCCATTGAAATCGCACTTTACGTCGCTTACGCCCTTTTTCCATTAGTCACGCGATATAATAATTACAATAAGTCTTTCTTTTGGAGCAAATCTTGGTCATTCTTTTGTATTAATTATTCCGGTCGCCACTTATCCCCCACCTACAATTTATTATTTCCATAATTTAGAATTTCTATTCCACATAGTATATAAATAATATTAATGAATATCAAAAATTTTTGTTTCAGCGTGCATGAGAATTCGGACCATTATTAGAAGGCGAGGAACAAAGCAGAATAACAAAACATAAAACAAATAAAAAATAAAAATAAAAAAAAATAAAAAAAAAACACGGGGGAGCCAAAGATGCGTTTGTAACTTTTTTTAGAAATATTTGAGGGAAATGAAAACCTACACTGAAAATCCAATAGGGATCTTCCCGTTTTTGGTCAGCAGGTTGTAGCCGGCCTAGACATAAAGGGATATTTTTTCAGACCACTTTCAGTAGCTGAGACTTTGTAGAATATATAGGACTGTACTTTTAGTAAGCGTTGGCAGGCTCCATGCCGGTCGGTCAGCTAGAATAGAATAATTTTTTTTTCTTCATTTTTTATCACGTTTTGCATAGAAAAGTTATGGTGGAATCACGTGAGATAATAGACACACACACACACACACACACACACACACACACACACACATACACACAGTACATTACAAACATCTATTTGATGCTGTTCAATAGATTTGAAAACTTTTTAATTGTAACTCATGCGTTTTATAACGAAAATATTTCTACAATATTGATTCTACTTCATATTTGATATTCAATTAATCGATCGAGTCTGTTTATCTGCAAGTGACTTTTCTTTGCCATTCTGATCTAAATCAAAACTTGTTTTTTTTTTTATCAAGAATCATAGATATAGGTAACATCAAGTTTTGATTGAGAATTAAAAAGAACTCGAGCATTTCTTCTGCGTAGATTTTTACGTGAAACCACCCTAAGGCCCTGGAACCCTAGCTGTAGCTCTCCCGCAAATTGTGGATCACTTGTATTTTTATTTTATTTTTTTCGACAGTTATATTTTACATTATTGATTTCTTTGATTTCTTAATTTTTTTTCTTTCTTCTTCATTGATATAGTATATAAATGCATATTATATCAATTTCAAATCGTAATCTTCTCCGCGATCTGAATGATAAATATTAAATATAATAATATTAATAATAATAATAATAATAATCTGAAACAAATGATAATGCAAACTGACGGAGAGCTTAGCATTTTGTACATAAAGTAACCCTCCCGTAACACGACCCGCTGTCATTTACACTATTTCTGTGTACTTGCATTATCGATAATATAATAATTATACACTGTTATAACCCACCCCAATATATACTAATAAAACATTACGTATAGAAAACATGTTATTATCATTAATCCATCAAGCAACATCAATCTTATTTTTACGATAATTTTACTTTTAGAGAATTAAGTAATGTGTTACACAGATTCAACAACTCGAATCAATTACTCAAAACTAAAATATGTATATTATCGTTTAAGGTCAGATAGATCTTATATTGCAGACAATTTCAATTGATTTTGAAGTTGAACATTTTTCAAAATCTTATGTTATGAACATCAAAGGGTTGAAAATTCATTTCAACATGCGTATTAACGCAGAGCCTCTTATGTCTGGGGAATGGGGATGAATAAATATTTCGAATAAAATCTGTTCAAACAAATTATAAAATTCTAAGGAAATATATCAGAGTCACGTTTTGTTTGGCCATATGGTTTCGACAATTACCTAGATAGTATCTCTGGTTGTTATCAGTATCGAACGAGCTCTGACGTCATCGCTATTCTACTCGGCGATTTTTTTTATTTTTTTTTTTTTTTCATTTCATCCTCACTCTGCAGACTACAATTCTAAGTTCTAATACAATATTATTGTACGTTATATACAGAATATCGGCAATTAGTTTTCTGCAGATATTATAATAAGAGATTATGAATTCTAGTTTTTATTTGCGACAATTATTGTTGGACAGATTTTCATTTTGATTAAATTCAAATCATGTATAAATAAAGCAAAGAAAAAGAATAAAAAATTGTTCACAAAGTTCTCGGAAACAAATTATGTACACTAATATCATAAAATAAGATCACATAGGGCATTGTATCATATATGTTATAATATACCTAATAATCAAAAAAATAAATAAATAAATAAATTTAAAAAAAAGAAAGAAATAAGTATACTGTCAAATACTACAAAGTTTTGTAATTCCTAGAGTTTCTGATAAGCCATTAAATATTTCTGCAGCCAATAGAATTTCTTTTAATTTTTTTAAATTTTTTTTCAAGAAATAGAAATCGATTTGGTAGTAATATTGTCCGTATGACGATATGAATTACCTATATTTGTTTTATTCTGATAACAATAAATTAATAAAATTACATTTAGTTTTTTGATTTTTTGTTTTTTTGAAACACTGTTCAGAGCTTTAATCATGTCCATGAAAGGAGACTTGTATATAAATACATAATGCAATTATTTAGCATTAGTACGATCTATGGGCTATCAGTATACTCTCAAATTACATTTCAATAAATAAAGTACAGAATGAAAAGGCGCCACTATTCAATTTAAGCGTGATTCAACGTTGGTCGTTGTTGATCTGAAATTGTAAATAACGACGTAACAGTAATCCACCGTTTGCCTCTTTACAAGGAAAGTAAAAGATATAAAGTTCATATCTTTTTCCGAAAAGTTACTCCGTCAAACGTTTGAATATTCTTAAATCACCTCTTCACCAGCCAACAGGGCAATGCGATGAAATAACACTATTTTTAGCATTGGTAAATGATAATTTCAAGTCTTTTTTTCCACGAGGTACCAGTAGAGATTTTCTAAACTAGATACAATAAGAAAAACACAAATTTTTGAAATACTTGAAACACATATTCCTACATTGAACAAAGTGCATTTTTCAAATGTGAAAAAAAGCTTGAAATTCACGACTATATCTTTAACTCTATCGCAAAAATCGAATCATAATCAGTTGCATTTCATTTATAATTAACACATTTAACATGTGTACAATAAAGTATAATAATACCGTTTATATAATGTGTAATGGATAATTTTTATTTGTCAAATAAAAGTTAGTACAAACGATGATGTCCACTTTTATCTGTTGAACCATATTATTTATTTTACAATATTTCATTATTATTCATTACATATGAATGTCCTGTTGAATAATAAGAGTTTAAGTCTAATAGATTAAATCTAAGATCTGATATCACTTTGAATTAAAACCAATTACATATAAGTATAACTGAAGATGACGTATGTTGAATATTTCTGAATGTATGAATACGTCCTTTGAACGTTGAAACAATCTGTGATCCATCTGCATCCGATTCCATTCCATTACATAAACAGATTTTGGTTTACATTAGCAACGATTTTCAAAACACAGCACTTCGGCATCTCGGTGAATTGTACATTGTTTCTTTGCTTTCAATCGTGTTTTGATCTATTGTAGCTATTCTCAGTCTGTGCTCCTGATGCACAAGCATTCTTTCTCTCGACATTAAGATTTTTAGATACATTAAAAATTGCGGGTTCAGGAGGCAGTAGAGGATGAAATTTGCTGAACTAGATATCGCGTTTAGAAGTGTGGCAATTATTCTAAAACTGTAGGAAAAAAAAACAAAAATCAACAAAATCACATCGTTATTATTAAAATATGCTACAGTTCACAATCAATCAATCGGTTACATGTTTGCACGAGAATATTGCGTGAAATTTTTTCCTCTTTTTTCTTTCTGCTTCAAATCTATGATAGCAATCTATGATAGATAATATCTTCTAGTTTTAAAGAATGTCTGGATCGATTTTGACGCTTTTCATATTGTTTGTTCAATCAGATTAGGCAAACTTACTTCTCTAAAAAGATCTCGTTCATTTGCGAAGCGTCACCACCGTATAATATGGATACTGCACTCCGTCTTGATGCCAGATGCGTGGGAACTTCCCCCACGAGAAACATGAATACTATGCCAACAAGAGTGATCGTCAATCTGACCTGATCCTGGGAAATCAATTTTAACTTAATAAGCAATCTGACAATTACCATGCCAGTCAGATTACGTTCGCAACTCGGAAAAATGGAAGAAAAATAAAATTCAAATACTCGTATTTCACGAAGGAGTAAAGTTTTCATTCAATTCACGGTTTTCTGGAACTAGTTTATCTATACTTTGTTGGAAAAATAATTTAGAATCTTATTGGAATAATTATAGACGAGCTTTACGATTGAATAGAAAGAGACAGAGTCTTGGAAGTGCCAGTTGTACTATAGGATTACGGAAGAGTGCTTTTTACGCTCGGAGTTTCGTTCCTTCGTGAAAGAGCGTTACAAAGATTAGCGGATAAAGATTGGAAATGGAAAACCTGCAAGCAATTTCCTTCACGAGTAAATTTTCGCTGCAATAGGAGTTGTCGATGCTTCATAACTTTGTGAACGGCAACACACATCACCAAGTTTCCTACGAGTAAGAAAACCGCTGGTACCAGACCGAATATCACCAGCTGGAACCAATTTTGCATCGTGTAGAACCTGAAATAGGAATTTACTGAAACCGGGAATCCTTGGAAAATCCCATTTAGTTTCCGGGGAAAAAAGAGGCAAAAACCTAATGAAAAACAACAAATAATTTAATGAATCTGTGATTTTAATTTAGTTCCTACGATGCGTGGAGCTGAATCCAAGCGTTCGGAATCCTATTTTTGCCTATAGACGTACACCGTTTTACCTCAGTCATTTAGAACTGAAGATTTGATTTTCTTTTTCTTATTAAAAGATTTGATTTTCTTTTTCTTTTTTAAAGTTAAAACAAAGCCTATTAGGATTCAAAACCGCGGAGGTACGGATACTTCGAATATTAAAAAAAATCTTTCAGGACTCTTAATTGACGTCGATAAGACAGCTATGTGAACTTGGCCCCCCAATATTTGACATTGTGAAATTTTTCAGGTGGAAACGATTGCGCATCGTTTGCGCTTGTTTACGCACAATTTGCTATCGTTTGCGCCGCCTCAGTTTTTGAGTCAAGAGAAAATCAAATTTAGGGGGGGGGTAGATTCACACTGCACCCCAACTTTGAATATCTCTTTTTTTTTTTCAGCCATCGTTTGCGCATCGTTTGCGCACGTTTGCGCCCCTATTACTGTCATTTGCGCCCTCACCGTTTTCCAGTTATGTCAGAAAGAAAATTTCGGGCCGGCCCCCAGAATAAAAATTTTCCGATCCTTTTCTTTGGCGATCGTTTGCGTTTCGCTTGCGCATGTTTGCGCCGCAATTACTTTCGTTCACACCCTCACCCTTCTTCAGTTATGTCACGAAGAAAATTTTGGGCTAGCCCCCCAGATTTAGAATTTTCCAGTCCTTTTTTTGGCGATCGTTTGCGTTTCGTTTGCGCATGTTTGCGCCGCGATTACTTTCGTTCACACCCTCACCCTTCTTCAGTTATATCATAAATAAATTCTAGGCTGGCCCCCCAGAATTAAAATTTGCTGGTTCAATTTTTTGCGATCGTTTGTGCTTCGTTTGCGCACGTTCGCGCCGTGATTACTTTCATTTGCGCCCTCACCGTTTTCCAGTCATGTCAAGAAATTTTTTTTTCAAAAAACGGGAACATCTTCATTACTAGTGTTGCTACCCCTCCGGGTTTGACCCGGAGTCTACGGGTATAGTAACTCAAGTTTCGTCAGGGAACGCGTGATAGTTTTCGAGATACAATATAAATTGAGTATTTTTTAGAATATTTTTAAGTTTAAATCTTGCGGTCGAGTCGCGGAAAGCTCGGAAGGGGTTGTAAAAAATCTGAAAAATACTACTTTTGGTTCCGAAAAAAGAAAACCAAGTTTGGTCGGGGAACGCGAATTCAATACTCGTAAAATTATTGTCAACAATCTTGGTGTAACTGGAATATTCCCACACAGCACACATGTCCGATAGATGTCCATAGGATATCCATAGGATAGCCATTGGATGTCCTATGGATATCCTATGGACATCCATCGGAAATGTGTGCTGTGTGGGTTAGCATCGATGTATGAAGATAAGTTCTCGCTTCGTAAGCTGGAAGTATCTGCACATAGGTATTGATATTCTTTGATTTAAGTGCCCTTTTAACTAATAACTGAAGAAGGGTGAGGGTGTGAACGAAAGTAATCGCGGCGCAAACATGCGCAAACGATCGCAAAAAAAATGACCGGGAAATTCTAATTTTGGGGGGCTAGCCCAAAATTTTCTTCGCAACATAACTGAAGAAGGGTGAGGGTGTGAACGAAAGTAATCGCGGCGCAAACATGCGCAAACGATCGCAAAAAAAATGACCGGGAAATTCTAATTTTGGGGGGCTAGCCCAAAATTTTCTTCGCAACATAACTGAAGAAGGGTGAGGGTGTGAACGAAAGTAATCGCGGCGCAAACATGCGCAAACGAAACGCAAACGATGGCCAAAAAGAAAAAAAGAGATATTCAAAGCTGGGGTGCAGTGTGAATCTACCCCCCCCCCCCCCCCCCCCCTAAATTTGATTTTCTCTTGACTCAAAAACTGAGGCGGCGCAAACGATAGCAAATTGTGCGTAAACAAGCGCAAACGATGCGCAATCGTTTTCACCTGACAAATTTAACAATATCAAATATTCGGGGGCCAAGTTCACATAGCTCGATAAGACACCGTGTTTCCGTGCGATAAATAAGATCGCAATGCACCGAATCCGGCGAATTTAATTGAGTATCATGGGCCTCTGTAAATCTCGTCTTTTTAATTCTCATTACAACTAGACTCAGAGACTTATCCCAGCCAGCAGGAAATCATTTTTTTTTGCCAAACTCTTTATCAATTTCGATTGAAAAACGAAACTATCAATATGAGAATGACCCTTATGCGTTTGCGCAATAATTGCAGTACCTATGTTACGCTAATATGTTCAACGGATAGTTTGAGGACACCTTCAGGTAGAAAAAGTGAATTTACTAGATCGATATTTCAGTCTTTAATTAGTTTACTCTCCTAGCTCCTCCGAAAGTTTAAAACCACTTTGGGTTCGGTGGATTGTAAGCTTACAGTCTGTGTTCGGACTGCTTTAAGTCTTGCGGCTTGTTTGCTGCTGGCTTTCGAGTCTCGTGTTACAAACTCGAGTGAGTTTCTATTGCAAATCCTTGTCTATTCGTCTTACAGATAGACATGCCTGCTGTGAGCCGAGACAGACCTTAATCCTGGCAGACTAGCCAGAAGCTCGCGTTGCACTTTATACGTTTTTCTCACAAACTATATGAGAGAGAATTAGACAGAGACGAATTGCTTTCGTAATTGATATATCAAAAAATTAAGACGCTTCAGTCCCATTTCGATGGTAATCAGCTTTTCGTAATTCAATTGCGTGCTTCTTTTTTTCAATGGAATGTTAATACCTACTTTTTTTTCTTTTTTTATTATTGGTAAAAGAATCTCACCGCGAACCGAAGAAATCGCTGGTAGTCAGCTCACCCTCTTCGTTATACGTATAGATAAAGCAGTAAGGGATATTGCAAAAGATCGCAAAAAGTGCAGAAAACATCATCACCTTACGAGCAATTATATCATTGCAAAATTTGTGAGGCTTGCATCTCGGTGGGCTGTAAATATGATCGAATTAGAAGTATCAAAATCAAGTATCATAAGCATTTCTAAAACATAAAATGTTCGACTCTTCAAGTTCTACAACTTTTACTTGAAACGATTACTTTTTTTTTTCTTGTTTTGTCGTGGTTTTGGCGAGATTTGTTACAAAATTCACTCAAATTCTTAGATAAGGTGTCTGTTAGCAGCCTTTGCATAGGGTATGAAAGCGATAAACTTATACTTTTATGTTACGCAGGTGATTCATGAAAAAAAGATTTTCACCCTTCGAATAAAGTGAAACAAGATTTTTTACCCGGATACGACCACCAATCTGTCCAAAGTGACGCAGACTGCAGCCCAGACAGCGATGTTTGAAGAAACTGATCCAACGGGAAGGTGAATGAAAGCATCAAACTCCATCCAACCCTGTTTTCCCCAAAAGACTCCTCTCGCCAATCCCGAAAATATCAATAATGCACATGTGACCAGATCCGCACCTGCCAGCACTAGAACGTCAAGATCATAGTCGATGACTTCGTGTATTTTGAGAGACTTCCAAATGATTGTATCGGATCGTGACAGCTGTTCCACGAAATCATTAGATGTATACCTAATTCTTCTAAATCCTTATTTCGTTTGTGGATTTGTGATATGGATTATACAGTCGATCGGTTAGCAACGAATTTATCCATTACTGTTACGGTTAAACTTGCTTACAACTGGGGTATTACATTACCGGCTAGATAAGTATACGTGGAAGCCTTCAGACTGTTTCCACTAAGGACGGCCAGGATTAAAGTATTTCCGACTACACCAAGCGCAGAAATAGCAGGAACAATAACGCTGTAGATCGCAACACCCCACTTTGTTGGTTCGCAAGCCCAAACGTTGGTTTCACTCTGCTTGTCCATCTCAGTATCAGTGAAATTCACTCCTGGATAGAATGCGAATGATTCTCTGGGAAGTATCCTGCCCAGATAACAGAATAGAAACAAATTTTTGATCCGTGCAAATTCTGCAGCTTTTCAAAGTATGAAAATATGCAATTCTTGTTTGAACCAGGGTGATTGTGCGATCGTCCTCTTTCACTGAGGGGCTTACTTTGATTTCCGCTATCGCCTGCACAGAGTTTGCTAGAAATCGTCTAGGGAACAGACGTGCGTTTGCAGCACGAGCCGCACAAGCCATAAAATTTTATCTAACATAAGCGTTACCAGTATGCCAGTAGGTATATACGCGTAATATAATTCCCTTTGGAAAGGCCGCGTATAAAATCAGGCAATAGTCACGTACACATACACCCCGTTCTTCTCTCGAAGGGGATAATTAAGTCTCTCTTCAAAGACCTGTCGAGTTAGTTACATAGTTAGCGGGTAAATCAATAATTTATTAACACCTGGCTAACCGTGCCACGTTCTATCGTTCGACTGATGAATCCATCAAATATACTTTGATCAACTTTTCGTCACTAATTAAAGAAGCTTTACAATTTTATGAAGCAAGTCTAAAACCTATTACAAGTAGAATTTAACTGAAGGGTGATTTTTCCAGCTCGATTATACCATCTATTACCTCGTCCACAACAGCGTCATTTTAAATTTGACAATTTTTTTGGGTGATCTTTACAACGGCGACGGAAAAGGGAACGAGGGATGCTGCGGCAAACCCAATTTTCCGCTGATGTTATTTATCGCCGGTTAAATAATTGCTGTTATTTTACTAATTCCATTAGTTAACGGATCTGTTTACCAATTCCTATTTCGTTTGTAATTAATGTTAACAAATCAATGTTATAATTAATCGGTTTATCGGTCAATTCATTTATTCCACTCGCATATTATACTATATATTCGATAAATTTTCGATGGTTCAAAGTGACCAAAGCAATCACCGGATTATCTGTCAGATTCAAGTTTCCATATATATATATATATATACAGCTACACACATATATGTTGTGGAAAAAACAAATCGGGGAAAGCAAGAAGATCAAATCACGATCACCACTCGACCGAAAATTTATTTTCTTCGCGATTTACAACGTGGTTAGAGAAAGTGTGATATCGAAGCGTTATTAAATGTTGTTAGAAACTGAATGAGTTATAGTTGTTGCTCTCGATATTCTAGAGCTTTGGCTATACCTTTAGCATCCCATGAGTGGTCGGCTATGGCGTTGGCGGGAGGTTTCAGGAGGGGATGACGTGTGGACCGATAAAGGATAATTAGTCGCGTATGGTGGGCTAGTACTAACTATATACGCACTTATGTATAGTGAAATAGCAATTTTATTGCCAGAGATGAATCTCGATTTTCGGTATATTCCGCTGAAAATTTCGTCAAAATATGCTGCTCTCAGCTTTGAATTCCGAATATATACCACTCGCATACTGGACGTACTCTAGTTGTATGGGTACGAAGATATTGGTATATAACAGGCTACTGGACCAATGCAGAGGAAATTTTGCAACACGTGCGTTTTGTTTCGAAGCATATACATATTACCTACGTATGTGGTGGTAAATGCGGGAAATTTACTGTCGATATTGAATTTTACTGCGGGGGTGTAGGTATTTGTTATTTTTAAAAAGATAAACAAGAGAAAATAGAAAACCAAAACTAAGGGAATAAACGAGAATCTGTTCTGTGCCTTAGGAACGATTGAGTTTAAAATTATCTTTCAATTTGATTATTATTTCAGAAGCTGTTTAGATTGTAATAAAAAGTGATTAATACTCGCTACAGACTTGAGAAGGGAAAAAAAAAATAGAAATTTTATTCGAACTATTCTATTTTTCCATATCCACAGTCTCCCATCATTCTTTAAACCCTACTGTTCGAAATACTTTTAACTGTATTCATTTATTGGATTTTATCTCTCTCATTTGTTGGTACGGAATCAGCGGAGTTCCAACGATGTAACAATTTATGACTATACCTATATAGCCTTTGTATAGAGTTACTATTAGTTACGTTATCTTTGCAGATCCCCATAAATGGTTTGTTCGAACGTATATACGAAAATCCCAACGTTATCGGTTGCACGGCAAATTATGAATCGCTTTTGTATATTTGAGCATTATACTCGTCAGGTCGCTTGAAATAATTTTTTTTATCGGTGTGTCTCTGTGTCTCTGAACACGTAACCACGAGAAATGATCATCGCGCGATTTGTAAGAAATTCCAGCTACACGGCGAGAGCCTCAGCATCCGCGAAAATAAGCGGATCCATGAATATCGTAATCCGGGACAGAGACAGAATTCATTGATAGAGTAAAGGAACCCCAGAAAGGGGACAAAAGAGCACTCCTGAAAAATTGCACAGATGTTCTAGAATTGCTCGATAAGCTTCTTCCATGAATCCCGTTGACAAAACCGTCTTGTTCGATGAAAGGATTGTGGTATCAGTGAGTAATGTGAACTGCTTGTTGGATTACTCTCAATAGATCCCCAATTCTCTGAATTGTACTAAATTTATACACATTAAGAGTTCAGATAAAAATTGTTGAATTCGATGCTAGCTTAATAACTTTCCCTTAAATTGACTTTCAAACATGATTACTGTGTCCAAGTGACGCAGATGACAACATTATTGTGTATAAAATCGAAAGTTCGAAAATCTGCATCAAGGATTAATGTTGAATTATTTTCATTCCAGGATAGGACAGTTTATTGAATGGAAAAAAAATAAGAGACGTATGAGGAAAGCTGCAGGTCCATAATTTATCTAAGATCGAAATAAACCGGTAAAATCACTGGGGAAATGAATGAAATTCATAAACTACAAGAATAATTATGTAGAAGTTGATTGAAGAATGAAAATTCAGTTTATTCGCATGACGCCCGATCAAGCTGACCTAGAGGTAACACTCGCCAGCCCTGACCACCGACAAATCTCAACTGTTGATCTATTAACATAGCTAACATCGGGATCAACTATAAACTGGGAAAGTCAAACAGAGGAAGATCCCTGGGTAACTGAAATTCTTTTCAAATCGATCATGTATGTATACCTACACATGTGTGTATGTTAATCACGATAGACAGGCGCAACGTTGCGGTCATATCCACCACCACCACCACCACCACCACCACACTACCACCTGTCTACGATCATGATATCCCTTCATATCATCACCCCTGCTGTAGGTATTACATTTGAAGAACCTTGTTTACCATGAAACTGGTGGAATGATTACGTCACATACTATCTTTCCTATCCGTAAAAGAACCAATCGCCACACCCACGCACCTATCTGATATCAACTTTATTAAGTATATATGTGTATATTTTTGCTAGCACACATACGTATATATATATGCGCACTAAAAACCAGAACGAAAATCGTCGATAACACATTGTACTATCGCTCGTTTGTCGCCCCCTTCCTCCCTCGGACTATTATCTCCTATTTCCTCCCTCGTCGCCGCCACTGCTTTGCATGTTCACCTCTAATGCGAATGCAGTGTAAAGGTTTATTGCCTTATCTCGCCGTACTGATAGCTGGAATACATATTTTTTTTTTTTTTTTCAGAACGAGAGTGAGTCGATGGATCGAAAGTACTTTAGCGATGGTAAATGATATCGTCGAATGGCTGGGGATACGAGAATACAGAAAAATAAACGAGGTAAGCTCAAGTCAGCCCGAGGGGAGATTCGAATATCTTGAATTTCCTTACTGCAGAATAGGAATCAATCCTTTTCAAATCAAATAGTATTCTACTTATGTCGCATTGGGTCACCTGGTAAATTCTAAAATATTCCTCAGTTATCGGTATAACCGATTAACATTCAATTATGATCCTTTTATGCCAATACCATAAGATCGCAGCTGTAAAGATTAGCCTCCCGTTCGCCCGGAAGAAAATCGAGACTCATGATGTTCAGACGCTTATAAGATCTCACGAAACACGCCCACGAGTTCAAATGTGTTTCTTGAAGGGTGTGATGCGATAAATAGTTGCGCATTTGCGTAGGAAGTTGACAGTATACGAGGAACCTACAGCATTGAAATTGTTTGAATGATTTCCACTGTTTGATTGAACTTCAAATCTAGGAGTAAAAACCTTTACGAATTGCAAAAAGAATTTGAAAATAATCCACCCACAAAAATGAAGCCTCGGATGGTCGATCTATGAAAATCTTATAGAAATGAAACTTCTCCTCTGATTTCATTTCATTGGTGGAATGTGAAAGACATCTTGTTCTCATTATCATCTAGGCGTGATTATCAGTGAAAATCCAAATTCCTCCCGCCACGAAAGTACCATATTAAGGCAGTAGTGTTTGCTATTTCTAATAATACACTAATCGTTATTACCCGAAGTGCGAGAAACCTGAAAATCAAAAGGAAGCCGATCTTATACAGCTACGACAGCAATGCTCACAATCAGTAGGGCTTAGTGGTGGAAGTGAGATCCCTTTATACAGAAGAAACAAGCGATGTTGAATGTCGAGGGGTTGCTGAAGCTGGCTTTGATGGGGTGAATTGTGACGCAGTAAAAAAGTATCAAACAAAAAGTTCACGAAGAAGGTGAATATGTCTCGGTCTCGCATTGACGCATTATATGATCTGAAACAATAGGAAATCGTGCGATTGTAAATTGCACCCGAAATCGTGCGCGATAGCACAAATCAATGCTGTTATCTGTTTATCGCAGCCATATAGGATTGTTAGTTAGGGAGAAATTGCAGTTTGAGCATCTATAAATTCATTCATATAAACATTTGAACGGTAGTTAAAACTTAATTCATACCACGGATTCCGACATCTCAAGGCTCCTCTAATTTATATGAAAATGATTAACATCTTCAATTCATCGACATTTATCAACCATCAAACATCAACGTAAATATATAAAATCTAAACCTGGATTATAGGGCAAGGCTCTGGCTTAAATATAGGCCCAATCAA